>JBANSL010000012.1:18447697-19834780 GCA_037127255.1 Persicaria tinctoria
TAGCAGCTCGAATCGGTCGAGTTGTTGTTGTCGCACGTCCAAGTGGTGATGGATTTGTTTTAACAAATCTTCAATTGTGTCCAGCTGAGTTTCTTCAAACATCGTCAATTCCAATTCCTTGCTTGCCTCCATGTCTAAAATCGAAGATGGCTTCTAAAGATCCCGTAGAGTAAGGAATCGAAAGTTCAAAAATCTAGAATTTGGCCCATGAATCGGTAGACTCTGATACCAAATTGTTATGTCCCAAAGGGATTTGGGATGATTAGGGTTGAATTAGAAAAGGTGGAAAGGTGAAAGGAAGGAGATGCGGGTTAGAATTTAGACAAGGATGAGAAACAGACGAGAGAGAGAGAGAGAGAGTAAAGTATGTGGTGTCACACGAGTTTTATTTTTTAGTATGAGGCGTTTAGCTTGTAGATGCGCTATTTATTTCTGTTTTGTTTTTCGTTGTAATGTATCATAACAGTTTGTCCATCTGTCGATCTGTCGGCCTCTCAAAGATCAAGTTGTTATTAATCTCTCGAATTGTTTCCTGTATTAAAAAAAATCTAATATACATAGTTGTACATTGATAACGAATACGTATCCTACAACCCCACCCATTTTCCCCTACATCTTTGTTGCAACAATATTGCATTATATCAAAAATAGTAAAATATATTTACGGTAGACCTAGGCAAACGCGGGTGGCCCGCGTTGCTTGGACATAGGTTGAAGCCCATGAGGGTTGCTTGGCACAGGCGTTGACAGAGCAATGAGCCCATTGCGGCCCGCTAGGCCCGCAACGGATATCCACCTTTTTTATTAAAATTAATATATAATTATATATATGAAGAGATGTAATAAATAATATTAATATTAATTATTCAATTTAAAAAAAAAACAGTAACTTATACCTATAAGAAAACTTAGAAAAGTCAGGCTAAACCTAAATCCACATTCCACATTATCTCCTCTTCGCCTCTTCAAAATTAAGAATCTTCCATCTTCAGAATTAAAAATCTTCCATCTTAAAAAAAAACCAGTAACTTATGTACATGAAACACATACTTGCAGCATAATCACAACTAGTGAAATTATAGTTGATCAATATCTTTTTTTTACTCTTTACTTCCGCAAAATTTACTCTTCAATTTTTTTATGGAGTCCTTTTCTTAATAACTTTGGGTTCTTTACTAAAAGAACAATTACACGTATACTCATTTAATAATTGATGGAATATGAGCAAGATCCTTGTATCTACCAAAATATCAGAGGTCATATTAACAACATTATAAAAAAATAGTTTTTTTGTCGGTAGCCGCGAGCTACATTCACTCGCATTTGCGAACGAGCTTGGACACGACTTCCAACTCGTTAAGTAGATTTAGCCCGATCCGCGCCCGCAACTGCGGGTCAAATTTTCGAATAAAGTCCGACCCGCGTCCGCGTTTTCCAGGGTCTAATTTAACCTCATTTTACAAAGAAGGCTTTTGTCTTCTCTCTAGAATTTTGGATGGGTCAAATTTTGGATGGGTCTTCTCATTCGCCACCGTCGTTACCGTCTCTACTCCTCCTCCTCCTTGGTCGGTCTTGGCGTCTTGACCTTCGTGCCCGATCCCTCTGCTAAGGCTTTCGTTCTGCAAATTGTCTCCTTTCGACCCCGAAATCTATCTGAGAACCCTTCAGATATCCCCAACAACACGTTCATCTTAGCTTCACTCTTTTCTTCCTCCGTGCCAACGGTATCTCTCAAGCCAACAATCATAAAAAAGAACTCTCATCGCCCATCCGTTCGACTTGGATTGGGGGTTATTGCACTCCTCTCCGGCGTCTCCGCCATCGTTCTCCTTAGAATCGTGGTTTTCTATGGGTCAAGGTGTCGGTTGGCCCTCAGCCGCCTCTGCTCCTGTCTTTCCTCGTCATCGCTAGTGCGCAACCTGCGGGCTTCGCCACCGCTCGCCGCCGGAGTGGGCCTCTGGTGACGTGTCCTCCTCCTTACCTCCTTGGTGTGCAAGCATCGTTTAATGGGGCTTGCACGCCACAATTTTTTGGTGCAGCCTGCAAAGGGATTCTCCTCCTTAGCGTGCAAGATTTTCTCCTTGCACGCCAAGACTAATCACAAAAAAAAAAATGAAACGCTACAGGTTTATATATATACACACACATCATTTTTTTATATATAAATCCCGAAAGGGCTTAATTCCGAAAGGATTTGAACATACCTATCTCATGATCTCGGAAGGGCTTGAACAAATTCCTGTAAGGATTTAAACAGAATCCCGAATGGTTAACCAAATTCCCGTTAGGGTCTAAAAAAAGCTCCTTCTTGTCCTAAAACCCGCTAGGACTTGAGTAAGTAAGATTAGATTAGTAATAATTTATGGGTGCATTTTGATTGGGCTAGGTTCATCTTCGCTTGATGTGACTTGGGCCATCTATTGCTTTGTTGGGGTTTTGACATTCGGAATCAGAATTGGCTTGGATCACGGTAGTGTGTACAGAGCGACTCCTTATATGGAAAGATTCCTTAGAGGTTCATCTTCACTGTCCACAGGGATGCATAAAGTATTGCTGGCCAACAGTTCTATTTCAAGATGGTGCTTGGCTTCATCCGTACTCCGTAGTCTATATCCCCAACTTGCAAGTTTTTGGTTTGTTGTTTCATCTTTCGTTATTTGTATTGCCTGGTATTTTGCACGTTTTTTTGTATTTATATTGTATGTTTAACGGTCTGTCGTTTGCTGACTTATCGCCCTCTCGAGCTTCAGGCTTGTCTAAGCTCGAATTTTTACTTAAAAAATATTGCATTATATCATAGCATGCATTCATGGGGTTCATTACTGTAACGACGGGACCTAATAGGCCTAGTCGCTATGTGGCCCCTGAATTCCAATAGGAAATCGTGTTCATAGGTGTCAAGAGTTACATACAGATCTTGCAACGAAAAGTAAGAAAACTATACATAAATTGTAAATTCAAGTCTGAGAGTCCATGAGTCAAAGTTTCCAAGGGGTCCGACCCCGACGAGGATCGTCTAGTCCACAATTGTAGTCCATATCGTAGTCCAAATTATCTCATTGGCTAAATTGAACTTTCTAATTATTTTCTTAAATAAATGTTTGTACCTTATAATTTTTTTTAATGCTTATCGGCCAATGAAATTAAAGGGACCATAAAAATGGACTACGGTGTTGGACTAGACGATTTTCACCGATCTAACCCTAGAAATGGATAAGTTAAAGAGTTTAAAAGTAAGTCAAATACAACATCAAAGGGGTCTTCGACCAGAACAAGTCGGAAACCCAAGTAGTAATAAAGTAAGTTCAAAATGTCAAAAGACTACCAAACCCAATCCCTTCAACTCATGTGCACGAGTCGACCCCAAAGCATGATCATCATATCCATCTTGATGCATAGTGTAAAGATTATAATTTGAGGAAAAAAGATACTTTTCTTATTCACAACCCTATGAATATATAGATATTACATAGGAGGAGAAGAGTAACTTAAAACCCTAATCATAATTATATATATACAAATCTATAAAATTAATTCTATCATATCGCTAATAGCCCCCGACAAGCTCATGGTGGATGAACCAAGAGCTTGGAACATAGCTATTGAAAACAAGTAGTCCCCCCAACGGTGAAAATATCAACGATTTGATTTGAAGAGCGAACATGAAGAACAATGAGATCACCTTCCTAAACCTGTTCACGGACAAAATGATAATCTAACTTGATGTGTTTAGACCGTTGACGAAGAACTGAATTCACAGCCAAGAAGATGACACTGAGATTGTCACATAAAATATTTGGAGGATGATGAACATGGACGAGTTGTCGGACATGATTGGCGGAGGTGGGGGATAGGGGCGAAGGCTGTAGGGGTTTGAGATCGTGATGATCGCAGGATTATGCTGATACCATGTAAAGATTATAATTTGAGGGAAAAAAATACTTTTCTTATTCACAACCCTAGGAATATATAGATATTACATAGGAGGAGGAGAGTAACTTAAAACCTTAATTAGATAGATTACAATCATAATTAGATATATACAAATCTATAAAATTAATTTTATCATATCGCTAATACGTAGAGAGTAATGTACCTACAACTAAACCCCAAAATCCACAAGGGATCACTACACTACCAAGCGTATATACTCTAGATAAAAAAAAATGTCCTATCAGACTAGCATCTAGGACATACTAAAGGTGCCTACCTAAAATCCGTGTCGTTTTTAACACAAATCCAACACAATTTCAAGCCACTATCAAGCAGTATTATTACAAAAAAAAAATCAAATAATCAAGCATAATATAAGTCAAGCACAAACACGACTCGCTGTTTATGGATGAAAATCACCATGGGTGACCAACTCGTCTAACCCACCCGATCCAATTACAAGGGTGAAAACCCGGGAAAAAAAAGATAGGATTGATGTGATGGATCAGGTGAAATGGGTGATGGGTGATATGTTTTCCACCCGTTGCCCAACTCATTACCTGACCCGCTTAACCACTCGTTAGTCCAACTGATTATTAAAAAAAATTATAGTATATAAATAATATAATTTAACATAACTAACATATTTATCATTTTCTGCCTCTAGTTTCTTCATTCTTCAATTTTTCTTCTTTAAAAAGATCTCAAAGAATACAAGCTTACATTATCTAACTCCACATCTTTTTAAAATTTCTTCCATTTGTTTTGCATATAGTATTAGGTTGTAAGAAATTTGACTCTTTCCAACTACTTTGTTAGCATTTGGTGTATTAATGCATGAGTAACCAAATCTTATTTTTTTAATTTGTCAAGAGATTTGTAACAATAATCATCTTCATGCAAAAAAATTAAAGAAAGGGCACCTCCATCTATTTTCTAAGAACATATAGTTTCTATATATTGTTACTATGAATTTAACAATTGAGTTAAATTCATCTCATCTAGTTTGATATTAAACTTCTAATATTAATTTTATAAGTTGCTGATTGTGATATAATGTCTGAATAAACCTTTTATTCATTTAGTAAGATTCAACTGATGGAGGGCAACAAGAACTCTACCGTAGATTATGATGGAGATGATCAATATGAGAAAGATGAGGAGGAGGCCGGGCGAGGGCGATCAACAACAAGCTAGGCGAGGACGACCAGAAGGTGCAAGCATACGAGGAGATGAAAGATGACCAAGAAGGAGAAGAGGCAAGGCAGAAGAATGCGATGAGGATGATGACGAGGAGCGTCTACAATATAGTGGTCATAAACGATAAGGTAGATTTAGTATTTTTAACTACATGGTATGCATATTAATGTAAGCCCTAGCCTAGCACTCCACTGCATGTTCCGCCGCATCTTCTGTTAGGGGCACTAATAGAAGTTTTCGAAGCCATGCCACCTTCCCCGACGAACCCCTAATATGATTTGGATGGGGTCTTTGCTTGAGCAATGTTTCAGCGATAGTTGGCTAATCGTAGCATGCAGTTTCAGTAACTACGAGACCATCAACACGTAACCCCAATATAACTGAAACATTATAGAGAGTGATTGTGGCCTCCATCTTTCTATCAGCGTCGTGAGTAAGTCGTTGTCTAGCTCAAACCTAAATCCAAGCTTTTAGATGCATTCGAATCTTGCCGCCTTTATGTACTGCATCACTCTAGGGCCAGGAGCTAGATCTCGCCCAAACTTACGCAAGTGCAGTCTATGTTGGATCACACCATTCGTCTACAAATATAAAACTGACAAGCATAAGCATCTGATATGTTTGAAACGTTTCATGTAATTGTATATGTCATGAAAACATTATGTACTTACATATTCCTCTCGATTCCACATATCAGTTGACCTATGAAGATGCTGTCTATGGAGCACCTCATTCACCAGCAGATCGAGATTCACTTGCATTGCTATTTTTGCCTCCCTAAGACAAAGAACTTAATTTGTTCAGAATCCCAAATAAATTACATACTAAATCTATTTTTTTATCAAGCCTTTCAAAATTATTTAACCTACAATCGCTTAACAATCAAAATCTATTATCTGCATCATCTTCTCTTCTATATATTTTTAACCTAATTAAATTCTACTCTTTTATAATAATAAAAAATCTTATACAGAATCTATCATTATCCTATTATACAGAATCTATCAAAATCTATCATGCCACTTAAAATATACTCCCTTATTATTTCATGCCACTTAAAACATATTCTCCTCCCATATTCATACAATTTAATCGTTTCAACTACAATCATCCCACAATTTCGGATCTACAACTATCATAAGATTTCGGATCTATAATAATCACTAATTAATCAACATCTTCAAACATTCAACTATCAAACCATTATTTAACCCCTAACATCTCATATCCTAATCCATAATCCTTCAAACCATTTTTTTTATAAAGAAATCACACTAAACTCGAATTATTGTCACAAACACGCAATTATCACACCATTAAACCAAGAACAACCCTTAACATCTCCTACCACATAATCATTCAAAACAAAAACAGAAAAAAAAAAACTAACCTCGAATCTGTATTACTCAAGCAAATAAAGGCGCGGATAACCTTTGAAGATGGAGGGGGATTACAAGAGAAGATGGTCGTTTAAGGTTGAGGGAGAATATAAACACCGAACGAAGGAAACGGAGGATGAAGAACAACACCCGAATGAATGAGACGGAGGAAGAAGATGAAGTGGAGACCGAGGGCGGTTTTTTTTAGGGTTTTAATGAAAACCACGGATCCACACCGCGTTTTATGGGTAAAGTTTCAACCACCGAATTAATTTCCGTTTGACTTTTTATTTTTCTGGAACCGAACAGAGAAATGCGGTCTGGGACGGTGTTTCTCTATGGTGTCCCATCCTCGTCAGCAATAGCTGACGAGTGGGTCCCCAGTCAACACTAGAAACGCGGTCTGGGTCCGCGTTTGTAGTGCCAGGTAGGCAGCTGCTTTTATTTTCCATTTTATTTTAAAGAAGAAACGCGGTCCCAGACTGCGTTTCTTTCGTAAATTTCAAACCATTACCCAGGCGTCGATTCTCTCTCTTGCTCTATGAATAAAACACGGTCTGGGTCCGCGTTTTTTTGCTCAACCTGCAAAAAATGAATATTTCTGTAATTATTTTGAAAGCTTGAATATTTTCGTAATTATTTAGTTATTTATGAATATTTCGAAAAAAATTCGATCTCTTTGCTATGTGACTGCTAATATTTTACTCTAGGCACAATTACAGTTATGATCTCCTATAACACCAAGTGTTACACTTAATTATTTTGGGTATAAATTCACATTAAAAAAAATTATAAAAATTATATTTATATTCTATACGTACACTTCTATTAACATGTTTATAAACTTTTATTATGAAAAAATATTATTAAAAATTATAGATAATTAAAAGAATGATTATTTTAGAAAATATTTTTTATATTTTTTAAAACATGTATTTTAATAATAAAATTTTATAGACCTATTAATATAAGGGTCTAGAGTATAAATATAATTTTTAAAATTTTTTTAATGTGAATTTATATTCGAAATAATTACGTGTAACATCGAGTGTAACACATAAAGTGTTATAGGGGATCTAAATTGGCAAAATTACATAGGGTGTGTATGGCTTCAAATCCCCTGTCCTTCAATATGTCCCGCCCTCCTATCCCCCAACCTCCTCTACTCACAAACCCAATTTAAAAGAAAAAACAAAAATAAATTATATTAAAAAAAGATTAAAAGAATTAAAAAAATAAAGAATTTATGTGAGAGGGGACGGGATTGGGGACAGAGGATTAACACCCGTGTGTGTAAAAAATTAGTTAAAAATTAAGTACAAATATGAAATATGTGTTTTTTTTTTAAGTAGGTTAAATGGGTGTATGACAGTCTAAAAACAAGTAAAAACTATTAAAAAAAGTGTTAAAAAAGAAGCTAGAAAATGGTGCTATTTAGGTGTTTATTTTGCAAAAAGACGTTTTCACCCCTCCCCTTTTATCCTATTTGGTTTAAAAGTACCACAATACCCCTAATAACAACCTAATAAACTCCATTTTTTTACAAACAAACTGTTTTTCGCCCCATACGGAGATTATCTTGTTGTTTAAATTTCTAACTACTTTTACTTACACTTTTATAAATTTTACCCTGTTTATAATTTTAGTCAATTTATTAACACCGTCTCATACGAACCCATAGTCTACGTGAAGACTATGGGGTAATTTTGGTGGTGTATCTATAAATTTGTTGAAATTGAAAATAATAATAATAATAATAATAATAATAATAATAATTCTGTTTTAAAACTAACTAAAATTGGTATGAGTATATTTTCTTCAAAAATAAAAATAAATTTAATAAGATCATGAGTTATATTATACTCCCTCCGTCCTAAAATACATGACCTTTTAGCATTTTGCATAAGTTTTAATAAAACACCTTACTTTTAAAAAAACATCATCATTGCACTAACTTTTTCATAAATTTTATTACTTTTTAACCAATCAAATTATTTTAAAAAGTCAACAACACACAAACCAATACAAATCATTATAACTTTTTACCTATAAAACCTAAAAGCCCATCTATTGTTGGACAAAAATTTACCTTTAAAAACCCATGTATTGTTGGACGGAGGGAGTACTAAACATATCCAAATTTGATAACTTTTGAATTGGTAAATAAAGAGCGGTCATTCCGGAATTCGAACCAGGGATCTATGGGTACTACCTAGTACCCACAAGTCCTTTTCGGTGATTCATTCCATAATGGAAATTTGATATCTCGCTCCTATGAAAAAAGCACATGAAGCGAGGCATGCCCCCGGCCCAAATTGGAGGAAATGAAATGGCCCAACTTAGACCACAACTCAATGCATTGGTCCATTACTATCTATTTTGGGTGGAACAAACGAAAAACTTGAAACACTTGTAAAACCAGTGAAAAGAATATATTGGGAGTTTAGACGATTTAAAAGGTAAGGGGTGGAGGATTAACTTCGTAGTGTTGCTCCTATTTTGATGTTGGTTTTAAATACCTTTTAATGTTTTAGATATTCCATCTTTTAATATATTAGACGACGATTTAAAAGGAATTAAGCTTTTCTCATGTGAGTTATAACTCATATGTAATTTGTTTTTTTTATTCAATAAAATGTATTTGAGCCCATAGCACATAGAAGAAAAACCTAAAATAAATTTATGGACTTATTTATGGAAATTTTTTAAATAGAATAATCATAAAGATAGATTAGCTTAGTTGGTAATAAAAGGTATTTTTTTTATTTTAGGGATAAAATAGACTATAATCATAGCCTAGAATTCAAGCAATTGTGCGTAATTTGAAAAATTGAGTTGTATTATGCAAAGTTGAACAAACAATAGTAGTTTCGATCTATTTAAAATATAAAGGTGGATTGGTACCAATTATGACTCATTATGAATTATTTTTGCAATTTTGATGAATAAAATTTTGTTTTGATTCTCACCCCTAATTCAAGTTCAAAACTTTGTATAATTTTAAGTCAAATTTTTATAGTTAGTATTATTTTTGTTGATTTTAAAGTTTGTATTATTTTTTGTTTATAAGCTAATATTTTGCATCATTCCAATATTTTTTTATTCATATTATTTTTGGTTCAAATTTAACGGTTAGTATTATTTAATTTTGCCTAGTTTTTTTGTTTTTTCATAGGGTGTGCTTCGGCTTATTTGTATTGCACCAATCAATTTTTTTATTACAATATATATTTTGACAGTGTACCGTCATCGAAATTCAGGTATATTTAAACTCGAATTCTTACATAATAGAAAAACGGGTCAGGATCCCGTGGAGTTGAACTCCGTGGAGTTGGAAGGATTACCCAATAGGAATGCATCGACCCTAAAAAATAAATTAAAAAATGGCTAAATGCATTTAAATCTAAACCATTTATTTAGAATTAAGTGGTTAGGATTTAACCAACTTCATATGGAGTTATTTTAGCAACTCCATGGGATCCAAAGTGTAGAAAAACAGAAGTCATTTTTGTTTATTTTAATGGATTAAATAAGTAAAAGGGGAGGAGATTGGTTAGAGGGAGTATATTAAAGTAATTAAAATGTAATGGATGACAATCGAGAGCCACAAAGAGTGGGCAAGTGGCACTTATCTCCCCTCACAGTTCCACCCTACAAAGTAGCCGCTGACGTGTTAGGCAGCTATTCACCAATCAAGCCCATCTGGGACCCACTCTAAAATATCTGATAAGTATCTTCAACAACAGTGCCCCACCAGTTTCGACTTTTCCTACTCACCACTCGTTTCTTTATTTCCTTGGAGCGGGGCCCACTAGGCCAACATTCTCAAAAATATCCCACACTATTTCGTACCCACCCAATTAAAATATCCCAACGAATATTTTTGTTGAATTTTGGCGAGAGGCCTGATTTGTTTGGGATTATTTGTATACACACTCACAGTTACAACTTACAATGTATGCAACCACTATTTTTGTTCAAAATATCACAAATTTATTTTATTTTATTTTTTTGTAAAAAATTGGAAATAATATGCATTTCAAGTTGTACTGTAGTATTACAATCCAGGCACTTATAGTGAATATTTAGTAAATAAATGTCCACATCTTTGAAACTTTAGTTGTGATTTGATTTTCAACTATTGTTAACATTTATTGACAAAACACACCACCCTCTAGAAGTCTCAAAAAGATTGCTCATGAGGCATCAAACGCGTTTCCTTGTGATATCATTACATTAGTTAGTGTCCCTAAATTTACACATATATTTGGTTGACAGAAAGACACATAAATTCAACTTTTTAAAAATTTTAATTAAAATTTAACCAAATAATTTTTTTTTAAATTATCTGAAAGTACCTTCTACGGGAATTTAATTACCAAGAAGTGACTTTCTAGAAATTGTATTCCTCACTATTAACTAAACAGGCCCAAACAACTTTTTTCAACTCTATTTTTTTTTTTAAAAATAAGTGGCTAATAAAATAAAAATGTCAATCATTAATTTAAAATTAAATACTGCTATAAATTTATCCTCCACTTGATCTTAGCCAAAAGGGCGAGAAAGATATGAAGAAAATATTGGACACAAATAAATATCTCATGTGAGGAAAAAAGTAAGGATTGTTTACAGAGAGATTGGGCCTCCACGTACACTGAAAACGACCTCATAAGGGATACTGTAACTAAGATATTTTTTTCCCCGCCATAGATTTTTCTAGATTAGACCTAAACCGTACATCAATCTTTTGCTTTTCCCAATTCAAATAAAATCGTCCAGTCTGGACTTCCCTTATTGTACTGCCCACCAATCCCACCGGTCCCCTTTCATCTTTAGATATTTTTAGATTTTTCTGAGTTTAATAAAGACCACCAATCTCTTGTATCTACGTCTCCATTTCCCTTTTCTCGACTTATCTGGGGGTTACCTTTGAATTGGGGTTTTTCTAGGTTTCTACTTGGAGATGTGATGGGCATTGGGTAGATTTGGGTTTTGATTCTTTTGAATTGTGTGTTGGGTTTTGAGAAATGGGTGAAGAAAATGCAATGGGAATGGAGGTGGAGATGAAGGAAGATGAAAGAGGGGAGGAGACGAGGAGCAAGAGCAGCCGTAAAGACGGGTTGAGTCCAGTTGTTAGATGGGAGAGGTTTCTTCCGAAAATGGCGGTTAGGGTTTTGCTGGTTGAATCTGATGACTCCACTCGTCAGATCATCTCAGCTCTTCTCAGGAAATGCAATTACAAAGGTCAGTGATCAAACCCCCATGATTTGATGCTTTCTTCAACTTCTTGATTTTGATCTTTAATCTTACTGCTATGAATTGTGTTGTTAGTAGCTGTAATCATATTTAGCATTTCAGAGTTCAGACTTTGTTAGGTGAAGATAGTTGTGATAACTGATAAGTATAATTGGGGAAGTTTGATGGCTAATCAATGAAACTATAAAGCATGATGGGTGTGTGTACATCGAATTTGTGGGTGGATTGAGTTTAATCAATGAAACTACATATTAGTTTAGGACTCAAATTTCAAATTAGATTGGCCTTCTTTTGACAGATTTGAAAGGCTTAGTCTTTAATAGGTAGTATGTAGATATTTTGCTATTGGAATTGTTCATGTTGCTTTATAGGTATTTTGACACAAACTAGCTTGTTGTATGTTATAGTTGCTGCCGTTGCTGATGGCTTGAGAGCTTGGGAGGTGTTGAAGGAAAGGTCGCAGACCATTGATCTCATACTGACAGAGATTGATCTTCCATCGATATCTGGATTTGCCCTTCTCACATTGATCGCGGAAGACAACTTATGCAAAAACATCCCTGTCATAAGTATGCTTCCTGACAATTGCAAACTCTTTCCACAAATTTGATTGTACTTTTCTTAGTTCTAATTGTTGTTTTATGAACCATGGCAAACAGTAATGTCCGCTCATGACTCGATTGGAACGGTGCATAAATGTATGATGAGAGGTGCGGCTGACTTCCTCATGAAGCCTATCAGGATCAATGAGCTGAAGAACCTGTGGCAGCACGTCTGGAGAAGGCAATCTGTAAGTTCAATTCATCCTTTTATCACAAGTTTTTCAGTGATGTATATAATTCGGTAAATAAGAAGCTAATTTCTCAATTTGATTTATGCTAGTGTCAGTCAGCAATAGGCTGTGGGTTAAGTCTTCAAGTTGAGAGTGCTGCACCACTGATTGTTGATGAGGCAACTGCTGAAAACAACACTGGTAGTGATCGCTCAAGCGGCTCTAAAACTCTTCTTCAAACAGAAGATGCATGCTTCAAGAAAGGAAGTGATGCTCAGGTTGGCGATTCTAATCTCTTTGAAACACCAGGATTTACAAACATATGGATATTTCTGTCTCTGTAATAGCTCTGTATTAGCTTTGGAGATAAACTTGAATCTGATTTCAGCATCTTGCCAAGAAAACCGGTTTTCAGCATCATTGTTGAGTTCTTGAGATTAAGAATTAACAGAAATCAGCACATATCATGTTTCTGGAATCATGTATATCATTTACTCGACTTTGATTTCTGTCAATTTAAAGATACTAATGTGTTCTATGACTTCTCGTGCAGAGCTCTTGTACGAACCCTAGCTTGGAAGCCAGAAGTTCATATGCTGAAGAAGAGTCTAAAGGTCTCTCTATATCAATGAGCCTCCAACCTCCTGTTGGTGATGCCATGGATCCACAAGATGATGACGGCTCAGTAAAGAACTCATGTACACGTGCGAATATAGTTGCAGGTGAGTAGTTTCCCTTCTTCCATTTCTTCATCAAGATTACATTAGCGTTTTTTTGTTCATAACAGAAAATGTTGCAATGGGAAGGGAGTGAAATGTGAAACCTTAACTTACAGTACAGACTGCATAGATTCTGTTGGTTGGAGTTGTTTACTTCTAATAATTTCTATTACAATTTCTATCGATGTTTCTTTTTTGAGATTCTTACACGAATTCACCTTTTGGGTGCAGATGAAGATCTTTCCAAGAGCAAGTATACACATGGAGGAAAACAAGGGCATAATCTATTTGAGATTGGTAATGATCTTGGCTCTCAAGCTAGTGAAAGGCCTACTACCCGTACTGAGTCTTCTAGAGAAGTAATTGATTTGATTGGAGCTTTTGATAACAAGGGCGCCTATGGTGGTTCGTGTTTGAATAATGGACCAAAAATCTTCGAGTCGTCGGACCTGAATCTTTCCTGGAGAGGGTTTCAACTTCCTGGCCTTGAAAACAACACAAACCCAAAGAAGAATGTGCTGATCCATTCAAATGTTTCCGCCTTCTCACGGTATTGCACCTTCTTAGTTTGATCCTTGATGGACAACTTGTATGCATTCCCAAACTGGGAAAAAAATTCAATCATGAATGCTGTTGTGCTGATCAAGAGAATGAAACCATGATAGGTACACTAACAAGCAATCACAACATCTGCCAATTGAGAGCACAAGGAATGCTGTTGAGCGCATGTCCATCCATGTTCAAGCTAATTACTCGGAGACCAAGGAAGGGTCATCTACTTATAATAGGAGTGCAGCATCTCTTCCGATGCACCACCGGGAAGAACCTGAAGTGGCATTACTTTATGAGCAACAAAGAAAACACCCTATCCATATTGCAACAAGAGATCCCGATTCCTTGAAGCATTTTGGTGCAGAATCTGCCATTTTCCATGAGCAGCGTTTTATATGTATTGATGAGCGCGAAAGACAGGAGCAGCAGATGGATAGTATGGATAAAAACACTCAGTTTTCCCCTGCCACTGATCAGAGTGGCAGCGACAGCTTCAGCAATGGCGCTGTGGCTCGTACGAATTGGCCTGGAAGCATGTGTGCTAGTAACGGCAATGTGATCCCGAGTGTCCATCCGATAGCTGCTGCCTCAGAGAATGGGAATGTCGATGAGAGATTCCTCCCTCTGGACAAGAGAAATCAAAGAGAAGCTGCACTCATGAAATTCCGTTTGAAGAGAAAAGAAAGATGCTACGAAAAGAAGGTAACAACCAATGTTGATTAGCATTGATAATATGGTTTATTTCAACTTTGTGTGCTCTTTTTGCTAACCAGCAGTAAAATTCATCTACAGGTCCGATACGAAAGCCGGAAGAAGCTAGCAGACCAGCGCCCACGCGTGAAGGGACAGTTTGTTCGTCGCATCCCTCCCGACCCTCCTCCAATGAATCCCCAAGCCGATTATGCTTCAGTTGGTGGTTAACTAGCTAATCCAAGCCCTCTCTTTTGTTGTAGTGTGAATCACAAAGCAGACCAGATAGAACCTTTTTCTCTTTTCTTATCCAGGATGACTAGAGTACATGACAATTTTTCTTTGGTACTCTGTAGATTCCATGTTGATATGTCGATACTTGACAACGATAAACAACGATCACAAATAAATCTTGTTAGTCTTTATATATTATGGGTGCACTTGAAATTTTTACGAGCGCATTTAGTTGTTATAATGGGGCTGTTCGAGGAGGTTAATTGTATGACAGAAGTTATTCTTTTTCAGAATTTCAATCAAAATAGCAAATTTATAGATCCTACTGTCACATACTCACAGACAATACTTTATAGACAAAAATCAAATTTTACTCAGGGAAAATTTTGATCAACCCCTTCATTGATTGTGCTTCAATTTTTACCATAACTAAAAGTTGCAAGAATAAGAGTATTTTCAAGCCTTTAACTCGTTATAAAGCGCAATAAGCTCTTTATAAGCAATCAACACATTGCGTCTAATCTAAAGAGTTATCATGGATGAAGGGCGACTCATAGGACGAAAAGATCCTTGGCCAAAAAACATGGTATTCATCACAGTACCACTGCTCATCTAACATATCATACTACATATTTGACAGATTTAAAAGATTTCATTGTTCATCAACATCACAGTATCAGCCTTCAAACTGAACATAGTAGCTGCTTTCAGTGAAATAAAAAACCATCCTATGTGATACCATTTCAATTTTCAAGATCTTTTTCCAGTAGAATGCATCAGTTTCCTTGCCGTGTCTCCTTGCACTCGAAACCAACTTAACTTCAAGTTGGAACGAAAAGCGAAGATCCTCTCAAATTCAACAACAAATGACCTTTTCTTGATGTTAAAAAGGCAATCCATATCATTCATATCAGCTGCAAACTGCTAGATGAAAAACAAAATCACTAGAGGCAACATCAGCACTCATGTTGCAGAAATTCTAAACTTTCAGCATCTGCAATTTATTCGAAAAGGCGATAGCAATCCAGTCAGGCAGGGCTGCAGACCACTGCAACTGATTGATCTCCGATGCAGCAGAGTAAACCGACAGCGGATCGATCCCGCTTGGACTAGCCACAATAGGCATCTCCCAGATGAGCGCCTGACCGTCGTCTCCAGCTGAGCAGATGTGCTTGGAGCTATGTGGCGCCCAGGCGATGGCATTGACGCTAGACGAGTGCCTCTCGAGCTCCGCCACAGGCATTGTAGGAGAGCGAATGTCGAGTATCACCACCTTGTTGCTGTCCATCAGGATCGTAGCCATGTAGCTGAGGTCTTGCTTGTTCCAGGAGAGCCTAAGCAGCGAGGTGTCCGGCTCCGGCGATTCGTAGATGATGGTGGAGTGCTCCTTGTCGCGGAGATCGAAGATGCGGACGCTGCCATCGGCGGAGACGGAGGCGAAAACGCCGGCGCCGCCCCAGGCGATGTCGTAGACCTCTTTATCGTGCGCGATCAGCTGCGTTTCGACGGTTTCCTTCTCGACGTCCCAGATCGTGCAGGTAGTGTCGATGCTGGAGGTGCCGATCCTCGTCGGGACGACGTCGTTCCAATCGAAGGAGGTGAGCGGGGCGCAGAACTCGCTGGACTTGGAATTGTTGAGGACGGAGATCGGCGATCCGGCGTCGGTTCCGTGGAGGTTGTAGAGGCGGAGGAAGTCGGCGGAGGAGGCGAGGAGGGCGGGGGAAGAAGGATTCGGGTTGAACATGAGCTTCGTGGGAGGGTATGGGTGGGGGAAGGAGAGGGATGGATTGGGGGTTAGGGTTAGGGTTTCGTCATCGAAGGTGAGGATGTCGACCTGGTTGTTGTACTCCTCGATGAAGCTGCCGACGGCGAGGTAGGTGTGGCCGGCGCGGCGGGGGAGGTGGCCGCCGGCGGAGAAGGACATGGCGTAGAGGGGGTAAGGGGAGTCATAGGTGACCAAATTCTCCTGTCGGAGGTGAGATTCCTGAGCCGAATTGTCCATTTTCTCCGGTGAAATTGGGGATTGAGGACGACCCTGATGGGATTGATTTCGCAATTTCTAGGGTTTTTTGGAAGGGGGATTAGGGGAGGGTGGAGTCGAGGGAGTAAAAGGGATTGGAAAGAGGCAACGATCGAAGATGGTAGTCGGAGGAGTCAACGGTCAACGCCACCACCTCGTCGGTTTCATACTTTGTTTTGTAGAAACTTTTCGGAGTTGGAACTTCGAAAGTTCGAAGGTATGGAAAAGTCTAGTTTTAGTAGTTTGGACTTGATTTTTTTTTTTTAATAAAGAAAGGATTCGGTTGGCTATGCCTATAACGATTTCGTTGTCAATCGAGAGCATTTTCATGGATAAGATTGATGAGATTTGGATGATATAGTAATTAGATATGAATTTCATCAATTTGATCGGAAATAAATGACTTTTGCATGTAATTTGAAGAGCTCTTGCAAAAACTACTCTCTTTGTTCGTTAATATTTGACGTTTTAAAGATTTTTTAGCTTTAGTAATGTCCAACCTCACGTTTGGCCCCACTTCTTTTACTTTTTAATTTTTCTAATTAATTTTTTTTTCAAAATGAAAGGAAGGGCAGTAGAAATAATTTGTGAGTCGTGGCTCATTATATGATCAACATCACCCTCCCCAAGCCCAGAATGAAGGAGAAAAGACAGGAGGTTCTTGCAAGCGATGATGATGATCAAGAGTAGATCAAAGTAGCATCTAAAGACAAGGTGGAAGGACCTTCATCCAAGGTGGGTAACTCGAAATCTGAGCTCTTGAAGAACATCGGAATCATTGTGATTTACAAATCAGAATCCTCCTCGTCAAAGCTTTTTGGTAGAGCTTCGAGCTTCTCTTCTCACGTGGATGAGGGTGAGAAGGCTCTGACCGATCAGAAACCAACTGAAGCTGAGGACATGCCGACTACTGGATATGTTCAAGAGCCCCTTCCTGGTGATGATATCATGGAATTGTAGTCCGAGTTGCCTCCTATACCCTTTCTCTAACAACCTGATAATGATGACACATACGATTAAGAGGATGTGCTATTTGAGGATGACTTGGCTGACCCCATGTGAATCTACTGTCAAGAAGCTTTTGAAGACATCTTTAATGGTGTGGAGTTCCAAATCTCCAACCTGAGTGATCCGACTATCTTGACTGACTCGTTGAAGAATGCTGCAACAGTTACCACCCCTTCTTTCTCCTTTGTTCAAAGGTTGGAGAAGCTTGGGATGGCTACAACTTCCACGTCTGAATCGGGAAAAAGAAAGGGTCGCATGGGAGACTCCGACTCGACCTCTTCCTATCTGAGGAAGGAGGTGGAAAGAAGCCCCGCACCGATGAATGAACAAACTGGTAGCTTGAGGAGCAAGGTCTGAAGGTATCAAACAAGTATGATTATAATATATGAAGCAAGTAACTCTAGAAGCAAGAATAACACTTCTGATCCCCTTTTGTATCGTGAATACCTTGGGAAGTGGTTCTCTTTTTGAATGTTGTATGTATATGTCGACCCAGATCAGAACCTTTTGGCTATATGATCTTATAAGCCGATTAAGTACTAAGCTAGGGGTGGTATCTAGTCTAAGAAACTGTTTGTTGGTTATGGTTTGGAAGTATCAAATGTTAATAGATGCATATGTTTATATCTTCTGTTGCATTTTGATTTGGATCATTGATGCTGCTGGCAGCTTTCTTAGCCAAACGATACTGCTTATTCAACATTGTGAGCCTAAATATTCTAATTGTATGATTTGCTTTATAATCAACCAATTTGAAAGGAAGAACGTAAGAACTAGTTTAGATTATAGCCGAATTAAGCAAGATCCCACTTCTTCGATATTTGATTCCATAGGTAAACGCATGAACCCCTTGCGGATGTCTCTACCTCAGTGAGATACAAAAAGGATGAAAATCAAAAGAAAGTAAGGAAATTATCAAGAGACGGTTTTGCTCCTTCTATTCTCAAACTTTTCAATAACCCAAATTACAAGTGCAATCCCGCCCAAAGCAATAATCATCAGATTCTACCTCATATTGCGTCTACAATTGCTCACAATTTAAAACCCCCCAACGCTGGGTTTCTTCTTGCTCATTATCTTATCTATGTCAAAAATTATCTTGGAATTTTTTATAGAAATTTTATAGCTTTGAATTTTTTAGATAGCTACCGGGGGTTATCCCTTCCGCTCCGGGTTTGTCAAATTGTTTAAAATGATACTTTGCTTGAAATTGCCGAGGAATCAGCAAACCAACTTTCTGGATGGATGTCAACGCATTTTGTAAAAACGAACAAATTCAACTCCTTGCACTAACAGAAACTAAAGCAAGCACAGACCCTCTTGACCACCTATGGCGCGCTGCTGGTTTTGACAATGCCATTTGGGTCCCCTCCGTTGGTCGGGTAGGTGGGCTTGGAGTACTATGGAAATCTCACCATCTCCCCTGTGAGGAAATTTCTGAAATTATTCGTCTTCCTAGAATTATTGGAATAAAATATGAAAACACGAATTCTAAAACTCGGATCAACTTGTTCTTTATTTATGGTCCTCCTTAATCGAAAGACAAGGATAATTTCTGGGAGGCTTTACTCTCGTTGGTCAATGACTCCACCTTGCCGTGTATAGTTATTGGTGACACAAATGAAATTCTACATCCAGATGAAAAGGAAGGAGGTGCGGAAGTGAACTCAAAAAGATTTGACAGATTAAGTAATTTCATAAACCTCTCTAACATGATCGATATTCCTTTCACTGGTAACAAATTTACTTGGAGGAAAAAAGTTTGTGAACCTGATAACATTCTTGAAAGACTGGATAGAGTCCTTGTTTACCAAGAGATTATCCAAATTTGCCCATCGATCCAAATGAAACATTACGCCTTTACAACGTCCGACCACTGCCCGATAACTATAAATATTCACACGATAGATGAGTTTAAGGCCCCTCCTTTTAAGTTTGAAAACATCTAGTTACAAAGGAAGGATTACAAATATATTGTCAAACAATCCTAGAGGTCATCATGTTCTGGATCGGCTATGTATAACCTGATGTTTAAACATCGAATATTAAAATTGAAAAAAAAGGCTTGGAATAAGAAAAAGTTTGAAAACATCTTTAACCAACTTCAAGAATTTGAGGATAAACTTCTGCAAACCCAAACTACAACAAGCATTTACAACGACATAGAGATGAAACTTCAACAAAACCTGCTAAAGAAAAAGGAGCAGTTATTTCTCTTCCACAAAAGTTACTGGAGTCAGCGGGCTAAATCTAAACACATTCGCCTTGCTGACTCCAATTCAGGGTATTTCCATCGAATTGCAACAGGAAGAAGAAATCAAAAGATAACAAGGCAAATAACTACAGGAGAAAGAACCCAAATATCCGAAGAACACAATATTAGAAAAAAAAAATACAAAGAGACATTGAAATAAGATTTACAAAAAGTAACATAAATAAAAACTTGCTACAAAAATACCTAAGACCAATACAAATGGAAATCACTGATTCCGACAACAGAGAACTAATCAAACCGGTTACAAACTGTGAAATCAAAGGTGTTGTGATTAGCCTTGGTAATAATAAGTCGTCGGGGCCTGATGGTTGGACAGGTGAGTTCTACAAAACACATTGGGACATTGTAGGCTCTTTTGTTACAAAAGCAGTTAAAACTTTCTTTCACCAAGGTAGATTACTTAAGTAGATAAATTATACCTTTATCTCTCTCCTTCAAAAATGTGAAAATCCAACTACGACAAACAATTACAGACCTATCAGTCTGTGTTCAACAATATATAAAATCATATCCAAAATTATTACCGAGTGAATGAAAAAGGTTATTGGTAAATTAATCCATCCGCTTCAAGGAGCCTTTGTCTCCGATAGAGCTATCCAAGATAATATTCTAATAGCACATGAGATTTTTCATTCCATAAAAAATAGAAAAGGTCGGACAGGTTGGGCGGCTATTAAACTAGATATGGAAAAGGCGCGCTTATGACAGAGTCGAATGAGACTTTACACAAGTAGTTTTGGAAAAGTTTGGTTTTCACCCTACCTTCGTTTCGCGGATAATGGAGTGTGTAACGACTATATCCTTCTTTGTATTAGTAAATAATGGGCCAACAGAAATGTTTAAACCATCAAGAGGACTCAGACAAGGTGACCCTATGTCACCCTTTCTTTTCATCCTTGGGGCTGAAACACTAGCCGAGAGACTAGTGACGGAATCTACGAATCCACCAAAACACATTGATTTCCCCATTGGACGTTTTGGACCAACAATCCTTCCTTGCCTTTAATGATGAAATCATTGTCTTCTCAAAAGGAATTAACAACACTGCTCAAACTGTTCGTAGAATTGTGGATGAATAGTGTCAAATTTCTAGCTAACTCGTTAATTTTCACAAGTCTGCATTCCAAATATCCTCGGGATTAGACCATCAACGATCGACGCAGGTCCAAAGCATACTGCAAATCCCCAATACTAGATCTTTGGACAAATATTTAGGATGTCCAATCATTAACGGCATGGTCAACAAGGAAACGTTTCAAGAAATCGTTTGTAAAAGCAAAGAAAACTGACAAAATGGCGTGCTTCTGCTCTTTCTCAAGTAGGGAGATCAGTGCTGATAAGATCGAATCTAGCAGCAAAACCAATCTACACAATGCAAAGTTTCATGCTACCGTCAAAAATTCATCATGAGCTAGATCAAATTAAAAGGTGTTTCTTTTGGAACAAAGATCTGCACCACAAACCACTTATCAGCTAAGACCTAATTTTCAAAGCAAAAGAAGATGGTGACTTTGGAATAAGGAAAACAAAAGATATGAATGAAGCCATATAGATGAAACTGCTCTGGAAAGTTCTGGCAGAACCAAACAATGCATGTGTACAAATTATAAGAAATAAGTATCTTAAACAAGAAGATTTATTCCAATATACAAGGAAAGGGGGTTTGTCCTGGCAATGGGGACAACTCAGCAAGCTCATAAACACCTTTAAACAAGGACTTATTTGGGCAACGGGAGATGAAAAATTGGTTAAATTTTGGACACACAACTGGATATCAACAACTCCGTTATATAAGAGACTAAACAAAGACCCTAGGGACTATCCACACCATCGAATTGTTAGTGACTATATCCAAAATGGAGAGTGGAAAGAACATGAATTATCAAAAGATTTACCAACTCAAATTGTAAAAAAATTTGTTAGCATTCCCCTTCCTCGGAATGCTTTACAGGATAGGTTGTATTAGTGGACTGATCGTTATGGTTGGTTCACAACAAAAAGTGCACTACGCCTACTAACTAATCAAAGTAACCAACAACCGGATTGAACATCATGGATATGGAAACTGGACTCACTCCCTAAATTAAAAAATTTAATGTGGAAAGTTGCCTAACATGATCTTCCCACCAAAGCTAGGCTTTGTTCTAGGGGTGTCCCTACAACTCCTTCGTGTGTGTTCTGTAAAAACTCTATAGAGGATGAAATTCACCTTTTTGTGGATTGCAAATTCGCAAATCAGCACCCATTAAAAAGGGGTCACCGAAGCGCACCCAGGGCGCATCTAGGATGCGTGTACTGGCGCACCCACTGTAATCAAAGGGATCTATTGGCCTGAATAGGGGAAACAATGCAGAAAAAGGAAAAAGAGGAACTGGTGTTGAAATGGTGGACAATCTGGTTTTTCAGAAACAGAATAATCTTTGAAAACAAAAAACTGCCAACGCAAATAGAAATCCAGCAATTCATCCAAACCCAAAAACATAACTAGAACCTAACCAAAACCAGGGAAACACCGACATGGTCAAATCCCAGCAACAGAATTCTAGACAGAAACGGTATACAACAAAAAACATCCAGATGAAGCAAGCCAAATCAGCAGTTCCAGAAACTCAACTTCGAAGGATCAACTTGGGCCAGTGGTGATAGTTATGCTGGTTTCATTATTCGAAACCATCTTGGATTGGTCACTGCCTTAGGATCGGCAAAACTCGGGTTACAATCACCATTACAAGCAAAAAGTAGTGCTTTGAAAATTGGTATCATTAAAGCCTTGGAACTCAATATTACCCATCTCCACATTGAAGGGAATTCTTTAATAGTTATAAATCACCTGAAAAATAATAATAATCAGTGCCCATGAGAAGTGGAACTTCTTCTCTCAGATATCAAATCCGAATTGACCAAGTTTCAATCTGTAAAATTCTCTCATGTTTACAGATCGGTGAATGGAGTGGCGGATAAGATTGCACATCTTGGTCACTCTACCGATATCAATAATATTAGTTCCGATTTAGTTCTCTTTGACCTCATCCGTAAGGATACTCTCAGATAGATGTATATTTATCCGGATTCTTTCATGGTTAAAAAAAAAAGTTTGTGAGACGTCATATCAATGTTGGGATTTTTTTCAAAATATTCAATAAAAAATAAATATTTAACAAAATATTCACGTGTACAAACTATTTACAAAAATATTCATTTTTGTCAGATATTTTAGAAAATGCGGTCTAAAACCGTGTTTTATTCACACGGCTCCTCCTCCAACTCCAGTCGTCTCCGCGGTCTTCCGACTACTATGAATTGTCTGATAGTCCTCCCCCCCACACCCACACAGACAAATATAGTATTGTCTGATAGTCCCCCCACCCCCCCCCCCCACCCACCCACACAAAAAAAAAAAACCTAACAAGCAAATGGTTCAAGAAGGATTGGGCTGGGCTGGTTGAGCCGGGCTAGGTCGGCAATTCGTCACTATAAACAAATGGGCTACATATGTGTAAGTGACGATAAGGTTCAAATGTAGGACATTAAGTTTTAAAAAAAATAAAAATCTTAAAATCTATATATAAAATACTAAAACAGAGGCCGCTGGAGCGACCTCGCGGCCGCAGAATTGTCTGGATTAAACGGGATTATTTTCGCATGCGTGACATTTTCTAGATTAAAGTGGTATTATATTTTTGGGCCACATCAATTAATAAACCAATATAGTTAGGTGAAAAACTGATCTTTCTAGGTCAAATAATCTATCCAATATAACCTCATATCTTAATTAGTTTTAGTTTTTATGTTCATAAGATTTTATGTTGAATAGATAATTAATTAAGTGTTTAAGATAGAATATTGTAGTTCCTATATATATAGAGAGGTTATCTATGACTCATCCTCAAACACCAAACCTTCATTACCATTGTTAGCTGCTTCAAATCAAGATTTGCCACAACTTTCAATATCATCATTAGCAAAGTTGTCGCAACCTTCAATATCATCATTAGTGACATGTATGCGATATTAACTCCAATTTAATCCAGAAAATGACACATAGGCGAGTCGCGCACATCAATTAATAAGTCAGTGTAAATATTAACCTCATATCTTAATCAAAGGAAAAAATATCATTGTAAAGATCTTTTGATTTTGAGCTATTTTAATATATTAAAACAATCTCCAAGAAACTTTGACTCAAAAATAAAATAAAATAACCGTACTGTAGTAAAATTAATATACTAAAACAATATTTTTTTTACTATGATTAATCTTTTTTTTTTACCAAGATAATGCCAAACATTCATCTTTTTAGCCTAAAACCTTTTGTCACTTTATTTATCAAAAAACGTACTAAAGATTAATCCTTTTGTCACCCCATTTATCAATAAAATTATTAAATTTAACAATTGAAATAAATAATATGGTATCCATATATTAGTTGTTATACATATCTTTAAAAATAAAATAAATCCATTGGTTTATTTGGGGTGAGGTAAAGATTAGAGTAATGATTAGATGTAAAAAAATATGTTAAGTGTAACGATTAAATCTAATAAGACATGTATTTTTGGAAAAAAAAAAAATAGATGGGCTAAAAAGACATGTATTTTGAGACGGAGGGAATACTAAAGCAGATGCCTGAAATGGGCTCTGGTGCGATTTCGCATCTATGGAATTTTCTGGATTAAAACGAGATTATTTTTTCATACGTGTCATATTTTTGAAATAAAATGGTATTATCTTTTTGATCCACATCAATTAATACGTCAATATAGTTAGACAAAAAACTTATCTTTTAAGATTATTGATCTGTCCAATATAACCTTATATCTTAATTAGGTTTTTTTTATAAATATTCAGCCTTATATCTTAATTAGGTAGAAAAATTATCGTTTTAGATAAATCTATCTAATATATACATGTGCTTCATATCGGCAATTATTTTAGATAAATTTATTTGATAAGGTTTAACCAACTTATAAAAATATCATGTAGATAATTAATTTTTTTTAAAGTAACGTGTAAACCTATAAATCTATTTGGATAATGATTTGCATGATTTAGTCAATTAAATATAATTATAAATATAATTTTGTTAAAAGTAACGTATGTATATGTTAAGTGGTTAGTTTAGATCAAATTAAATAAATCATAAAAAAATACTAAAATTATAGTATAATATTTAGTCAATTATTTTACCTTTTAGATCAAATTGAATATAATATATTTATATATGATTTTATTTTCGCGAGCCACGTCAGTTAATAATCTAAGATAACATTTTAATATATTTAATATAATAAAAATATAATTTATTAACAAGACGCGCAACCGCGCGGGTACCGAATACTAGTAATCATAATAAATCATAGTATCCTTATAAAAAAATAAAAAAAATAAAAAATAAAATAAAATAAATCATAGTAGAACCACAATCTCAAATTTATTAAACCGGATCTCATTCTAACTCACAACCGATTCAAGTAAAAACCGATACAATAAAATTCCAATTCAACTAAATTCTGATTCAACTAAAACCCGACTTGATTGATTTTTTTATTTAAACCGATCAATATTGACCCAAAACCAACTTGATTCGATTAAATACGCATTCAAGCCAGCCAAACCAATATGATATGACTCGATCTAATAAAAAGAGTTATCTTATTTAACTCATATTTAAAATGAGATGTGACTCAAAAATCGGCCCAACCACCCAAATTATCACCTCCAATAATATACCCGTGTGCCACGTACTACTGGCCTTTTTGATATTTTTACTTTAGTGATATTTTTCTCTTTTTTTTTTTTTTTTTTTTTGACGCAAAATAAGAATTAGGTCGGGTCGGCCGCTGCAGAGGCCCTTCCTAGCGCATCCTTCCGGACGAGAACTAGCAGTTCTGGATCATCCTCAAAGCAGACGTCGGCAGGGGAAACGTGGGCACTACGAGTAAGGTAGTCAGCCACAACATTCGATTCCCTGAAAAGATGACGAATAGCAACATAAGTAAAGGACGAGATATCAGACAGTATATCAGCTTGTAGCATCTCTATTGTCCAGGGACATTTCCAATCCCCCAGTAGAGATTTTATCACCAGTAAGTTGTCTCCTTCGATCAGAAGTGTAGATAGTTGCAACTCCTTTGCCCGTAACAAATCCATTCTGACTCCGAGATTTTCGGCATAAATCACCGAGATATTTGTGCAAACAGATCTGCCAGCAGATACCACTAAACCCGCAGAGTCACGGATGACAAAACCATAAGACGAGTTGCCACTCGGGAGTACCGAACCATCGAAATTGAGCTTATAACAATTCGGCGGGGGTTTATCCCACTTCCCGGACCGATTCTGAGCTCTTGTTTTAGTAGGACAACCCCTAATAGCCTGGTTGTGCGTACCGCAATGAATGCGATGAATAGGTATCAACGGACCAGTCGGATCATCGTCTAACTGTTTTGATTGTTTCCAACAATGACTAGTTGTGTTGTGGAACAACAAAATTTCATTGATAGTTACCTTGTATGTATGATCGAAAACGAGCTGGTTTCTAAAGAACCACATGGCCCACCAACCTGTAGCTAGAACGGCAAAAGTATTGGTCCCAATAGCACATTTTATAGCAGTAAGTGGAAACACATTTCCCATGCCGACAGAAACAGTGATACGTCCCGGAATGTGGATACGTAAAGATTTAAGCAAAGCAGTAGCCATGGGGAAACGAAGAAGCAGGTGATCACTCGATTCATTCGTGTTGCCACAGAAAACACAACCAGCAGGTACAACCACGTGCGACCTCTGTAATCTGGTTTTGGTCGGGAGACCATCACGGGAGATTTTCCAGAGGAAGTGTCGAACCTTAGGGGGCACATCGAGACTCCAGATCCAATCGCAATCGAAATCTGACGACCCGGTATTTGCAGATAGAAGGGAGTTGGCAGAGGCGGTTGAGAACCAACCATTTTTGCTTGGGCCCCAATATAGACGGTCCGTGATTTGGTTACTAGGCAAAGTTAGACCCATGATGTGGTCGATATCATCTTGTTTCAGAACATTTGTTAATGAGTCATTTATAAGTGTTTTGTTCCACTGACTGTTGGTGATGAAGTGAGCCACCGAAACTCCCAAGAGATTATCCGGATTGGGTCTCAGTGTTTTGGAACTCAACGGCCTCTTGAAGGCCCAGTTATGGGACCAGAAATCAATGGATTCCCCATTTCCGACCCTCCACTGAAGAGCTGGGAAGAACTGAGGTCTGATGGACATAAGGCGGGACCATTGCCACGAGGTATTACCTTTTTTGTTATAACTGGAAAGGTCATGTCCTTTAAGGTATTTTTGTGAGATGACACGAACCCAGATGTTGTCTGGTTCGGAGATTATTTTCCAAAGAAGCTTCATTTGGAGAGCTATATTCATAGACTCCGCCTTATGAATCCCTAAACCACCTTTCATTGTGTCCGAACAGATTTTGTCCCAGCTAATCAGCGGTGGAGCTTTAGAGGTTTTGTTCCAAAAGAATTGTCTATACACTTTGTCGAGTTCATGAAGAACATGAGAGGGTAGCAGGAAAGCTTGCATAAGAAAAATTGGTTTGGCGCTCAGATTTGCTTTGATAAGCACCCGTCTCCCTTCGGCAGAAAGATTTGATGCTTTCCATTTCGTGAGTTGATTTTTGGTCTTGAGAACCACATCAGCGAATGTGTCCCTATTGGTCCTACCGTTAACGATAGGGCAACCCAAATATTTGTCAAAATTGTTAGCCTGGGGAATGCCAAGTACTGCAATAGTAGATGCTATGGCGGTAGCAGTCGTGTTAGGAGACGCTTGGAAACTGGATTTGTGCAGGTTCACCTTTTGTCCCGAAATTAAACAGTATCTGTCTAAAATGGACAGTACAAAGGTACATGCCGAATGGGAGGCTTTGCAGAAAATAAGAATATCATCAGCAAACGCTAGGAAAGGAACCTTGATACCCGGACGACCGAAAGAGATACCCAGGTCCTTACTAGCTTGCCCTTTATTATGCAGTGTAAGTGCTAATACCTCAGAGGCTAGGATAAAGAGAAAAGGGGAGAGGGGGTCTCCTTGTCTTAAACCTCTAGTGGGTTTAAATACTGAGGTTGGTTCATCATTAACGAGAACCGAGTAGGATACACTTGAAACACATTCTTTTATTCTGTTAATAAAGAGGTCATTAAAACCATACTTAGCTAAAACTTGGAACAGAAAGGACCATTCGATGCGATCGTATGCCTTTTCCATATCTAACTTTAGAGCAACCATGCCCATTTTGCCTTTCTTCATCCGAAACGAATGCAAAGCCTCATGAGCAATCAGAATGTTGTCCTGGATAGATCTCCCTTTTGTGAAAGCTCCCTGGAGGGGATGTATAAGTTTCTCAAAAATCTTGGTTAACCGTGCTGAAATTACTTTAGCTATGATTTTGTAAATTGTAGAGCATAGACTGATAGGTCTGTAGTGGTTTACTGCAGTCGGGTCATCACATTTTGGTAGAAGCGTAATGAAAGTATGGTTTGTCTGACACAGTAACCTGCCACTAGTGAAGAAAGCTTTGACCGCTTTTATTACAAAGGGCCCAACTGTAGGCCAGAACTTTTGGTAGAACCCAGCTGGGAAGCCATCAGGGCCCGGAGCCTTATCCGGGCTCATAGAAAATACAGCCGATTTAATCTCATTGTTTGTAACAGGAGCCGAGAGCATGTCGTTATCTGCTTGTGAAACTAAGGATGGGATGACCGCTAGGTCTGGAGACAGATCCGAAACAGGGGTCGAAGAGGCTCTGAAACGAGCTTTGAAGTCGCGGACAAATTCCTATTGGATTTGTGGAAATTAGATGAGGATTCCCCACCGGGAAGTATGATAGATTTGATCATTTTCCTGCCTCTTTTTGCAGTAGCGATCTTATGGAAGTAGCCTGAATTGGAGTCATTGAGTTTGGTATGTTTGACTTTAGCCCGTTGGCTCCAATAGCGACGGTGAAAATCGAGCATTCGTTCTCTTTTGTTGAGTAATTGTTTTAGGATTTGAAGATCCTGACTGTTATAATTTGAGATAAGGGAAGTCTGTAAACTAAGGAGCTTTTGATCCGTTACAAGAATTTGGTTATGAATACTGCGAACTGTATTCTTATGCCAGGTTTTAGATAGCTTTAGATAGTTTTTTTGAGATAGTTTTTTTGAACATGATTTCAAAAAAAAAGAAGCAATTTGAACATCAAAGAACCTTGTGGGTTTGCTCTCCAAGCTTGCGAGACTAAGTTTCTGTAATCAGCCCTTGAGGCCCAAGCCAATTCGAACTTAAATGGTCTATTCTTAGGTTGAATGTTGTGACGAAAATCTGTGGATATCGGAGCATGATCAGATCTAGTGAAGGGATGGATCTGTGTACGAAGTGAGTCAAAAATGGTAAGCATGTCCGTGTGGATTAGAAGGCGATCAAGTTTTTCCAAACAAATGACCACATCTTTCGATTTCCGTTGCCAAGTAAACTGACCCCCACTGGATGGTACTTCTAGTAGAGAGAGTCTATTCTTTAAATCTAGTAAGCGCGTGAAATGCGACGTCGAAGGATAGTCTCCTCCAAGTTTATCAGCTGGGGAAGCTATTTCCTTTAGGTCTCCCATAATGCAGAAAGGAATAACAAGTGACTGTATATAAAAGGAGATTGTATCCCAGAAGGGTGATTTGCGACGCTCATCCGGTGGGGCATAGACCACAAGTACCGCAAAACACCGCTTTGTAGTGTAGTCCGAGTAGTTAAAGTGAATAAATCGGTGGTGAACCGAAATAAGATCAATGGATCCTTGTGAGGCAGGGATGTCCTTCCATAGAAGACAGATTCCCCCAGAAAAACTAATAACCGGGTCAAAAGCAACATTCGAGAAACCACATTTCCGCAGTGTGCTCTCGGAAGGAACCTTATCAGTCTTAGTTTCTAAAAGAGCTAGAACGTTGATATTATTATTTTGACAGAAAATATCAACATTTGTCCATAAATTACGGCTCCGGATGCCGAGTGAGTTCCAGGTGCATATATTCATAAAAACCTTTTTGGGCGAACAGTTTGTACTAATCTAGGGCCGACATGCTTTGTCTTAAAGAAAAGAACCATAAAAGAGATAGTTCGATTCAGGGATACATTAAGTACTTGTAAGTTAATCGAGAAAGGCAAGCAAGGAAGCACATCACTGCACGCGCTGGTAAATGCAACTTGATACATGCTTTTACTGATTAAGTAATATATGTTACATGGGCAATTACGCCATTGCATAAGACTCGTAAGAGTCGAAGGGGTTGTAATATAAGGGCGTTGTACGATCGTTGTTGCCTGATAAGGCTTATACATCGAGTGTATTAGTTGGTCAATACTAAATGAAGGGCAAACCCATGAAGCATAGTTTATAATTAAAGCAACTACAATTAGATTCCAAATGAAAGCAGCAGTTCCCTGTTAGGATCATCTCGAAGACTATAAACAAAAAGGCAGTAGGTAAACTTACCAAGATGAAATAACTTTGTCATCAAGCAACTAAAATGGTAATTAATAGTCTTATTCCAATAATACATCGTTAAGTATTTAGTAGTTAGTTGACATGATTAATTGTAAGAATCTTTGGTATAGTTATGGTTGTGCGTGGCTTGTGAGCCGAGGAGGATATTGGCAGTAAGTTTAACCCAGTTATGGTGAATGCAGCTGATGTAGTAATCCCGAAAGTGACGCGTTTCAAGCAGCCCATAGTCGCATGGATCCAAAGAAGACATGTATGTATGACACATTCCGAGTCTCGGGGTTACCGAAAAACATACGTTTCTGCCAGTAATGCTGTTAAGCCAAAGGAAGTGAAAGCAAACTTTATTAGTATCATTCGAGGAAAGACCGTAGCAAGGCATATCCAAGAGATGCCAAAGAAGAGAGGTGACTCTCCCCAAGGCACACGAGTCCAAGATACTGCATAACGGTAAGAACCTACAAAAATATAAACCAAGCGCAGCAGTGCCATATGGTTGTCCAAAAAGGAAAGGGAACCAAAAAACAATAGTAAGCAGAATCGGCCAGTACACAAGCAAGTCGAGCAACCGACCATACAAAAAAAAAGTACCAAATATAGGCAAGGAAAATGTATGGCAGAGAAGTAGGATTGTGAATCCTTAAGCACCCAATTGATTGTAAATCATAGGTAACATGTTGGTACAAAAAAAGAGTATTGTAGTAGATATGATCCTGGTAAATAAAGCTTACAGGGGGTAAGCCTAGATGATTGTACTCAAGATGAATAACCCAAAGAGTGTACAAACTAGTAGAGTTATACACCATGAACACAAAAATGTCCATTCTTGTAGAGTTTGTAGTAACTAAATTTGCAAAAGTAATGCACTCAAGAGCACAATCGGTCGATTTGAAGTCGAAAAGAGCTGAACAAAAACTAATCCTAAGATTAGAGTCGGTACTAAAAGCCGAATTGATATTAGTCACAATAAAACAAGGTACGAGGGTACAAAGGGGCCTGTGAAAGAACCTGGACCACCTATGGTCGAGAGCTGCAGGGCCAACATCGACAGCCCCAGAGGGCTCCAATGAAGCCGGCCACGGTGTTTGGTTGTTCTTGGGTTGCCGTCGCCGCCAACAAAAGCACGAAGCAGGGTTGGGCGAGACAAGGAGCGAACAGGAAGGCGTTGACAGACCGAGACCGAGAACAGGGATGAAGAGGGAGCCTTGAGGAGGAAGAACCCATAGCTTCAACCACCACCACCAACCCCGGACATCCAAAACGGACATCCGAAACCCAGAAATAGGAGCCAGCCGCTGGCCAAAGGACCACCGTTCTTCATTTCGGTGGAAAAGGATGAGTTGCATCGGCACTTTTAGTGGCCGGTAGCAATCGATTGCACCAAACACCCGATTTTCAGGGCTGATTGGAAGATCTCCAAGAAGAATTTGTGATTTTGCATAAGAAATTTTCCAATTAGGAAGGAGATTTGCTTGTTGAGGCCAAGTTGGGCGGCGCTACGGGGCTGTTTGTTTAGGGTTTGGCGGCGGTGGCCGCGGGTGGGTATGATGTACCTCCTGCGCGTGAGGCGCGTTAATTTTGGCTGGAAAGGGTTTCATTCGTTCGGTGGTAAGAAAGTTTACCATGATTTTGTGATATTTTTCTTTATCTTTGATCTCATGTACCAGGTGGAGTATATATTTTATTTTTATGTAAAACAACACAACTAAGTCTAACTAACTAAGATCCCATGGTTGAGCGACAGGAAGCCTTAAAAAAGAGAGACGTCGGCAACATATATATATATATTATACTCCCTCCGTTAAAAAATATAAGTCTTTTTAGGCTTAAAATTTTGTTTAGAAATATAAGTCTTTTTAGGTTTTTTAGGCATTAGGTTAAGAGAAAATTAACTTTTTGACTTGTTTTATGAAATGTTATTGGTTGTTTGTAGTTGTGGATAATTAATAAGGGGTATAAAAATAATATTTTTATGATTTCCTTAATATGTGTGCAAACACCTAAAAAGACTTATAATTTTGAACGGAGGGAGTATGTGATTAATGTGAATGGTGTAACTAGATTGCGGACGCCGCACACATGCGGAGGTCGTAGGATCTCAGATCCGACGTCTTCCTCCTGCTCAGATCCGGCGTCCATGGAGGTCGTAGGATCTCAGATCTGAATCTCTCTCCATCCTTCCTTCCCTCTGTCGTTCCTCGTCAATCGTCGTTGTTCGTTCCTTTTACTCAGGCGATGCCGGGCTGCCGGTTGTCTGATTGCCGGCTTCTTCCAGCGGAATAGGTAAGCTTCGTCCCGCCCCCCCCCCCCCCCCCCCCCCCCCCCGAGGTTTATCTCCCTTGAGGTTTTAGATAATTGCTTCCTTCCTCAAATGTTGGTTTTTTCGTTATGAGTAACAGGAAGACCAGAGTTGAGAGGCTTACCCCGCTTCATAGTTCATCATGTAACTCACTGGTCTCACATGTGCATCTTTGCCTCAATTTATATATATTGTATGATATTATATAATTTTGGATGCATCTTTGCCTCAATTTATATATATTGCCTATTGACATTGTTATCTTGTCTCCCGGTCAATCCATATGATGAAAATATGAATTTCGAGGTGTCTTATGTATTGCAGGGAGCAAGCTTCTAGTGCTTCTGGTAAAGCTAATTCCAGAATCTGAATTTCGAGGTGTCTTATGTAATGCAGGAACTAGCTTCTAGTGCTTCTGGTAAAGCTAATTCCATCATGTCTGGTGATGAAAGGAATCAGGTGCATGAACCCAGATTAAGGTATGTACACATACCTTAATTTGTACATACTTTCATATGGGTTGCTACTGTGATGATTTTGCCACTATATACAGTGGACTTTGAAATTCTATAGAGCAAGAATGTGTCTTTTCTGGCATCTGTGACACAACAAAGGACTTGTTCGGTTTGGAGGGTTGGGTTAGTTTTGAGTTGCATTATTCTACAATTATTTGTAGAAGTGTTAGTGTGTTTGAATCAAAGTTTCTTTCCTGCAGTGTAATTGTTGAAGCACTCAAGTTGGACAGCCTACAGAAGCTCTGCTCATATATGATTAAACTTAAACTTGTATATGATTCTTTTCTTTTTCTTCTTGGTGAAAGGGCCTTAAATTTGAGTTTTTGAAGATTTTCTTCTTTAATGAAAATTATTTACATCCCCATAGGAACATATTGGAATATGATGTTCGTGAAGAAAGGAGACATGAGCTTGAATATGTAGAAAATTAACCCTATGTTTTGTCTTATTATTTTGTAATTAATCTCCATATGTATATATTTTACCATTTCAAGAAGTGTAATCACAAATGTGTGGTCAATAAAAATGCAATTAATGAAGTGTCATCACATTTCATTCTCATATGTTATCAATTGTATAAAAATGTTATAAATAAAAATGTCATCAAAATACAATGTCATGACATATGATAAAGATCAATGAGATGTAATCACAAATGTTATCAATGAATAAAAATTATCATTAAAAGAGGTCATCGTTGAAGTTTAATCACTCATATTTTATGGAAACGATTTTGAGTCCGACAAGGAGATTGATGCCCACTAATATGGAAACGAAGAGATGGAAATGAAGAAGAGTTATGTTGTTAGCAACTACTTTGATGCCACTTTTGAAAAGGTGGAATCTTTAGAAATGTTGTATATAATTCTTGGATGGTTATGACATTTTGTATTGATTTTATTTATTCCGCATTATATTACTTACATTGATGCATTTTTTTTAGTTGATGACATGTTATAATATGTGTTTTTACGTATACAACCAATATTAATGTCGTAGTTTCAAAGACTTTGTATTTTTATATGTGCAATAAGGTGACAATATTTTGATTCCACGTTTTAAGCTCTTATGTCATCAATTATATAAAATTGTCACCATAAACAATTGTGATTAATGAAGCATAATAACAACTGTCATCCATGAATAAAAATTTAATACATATGTCACCACAAGTGATTGCATCAATTAAGTGTAATCACAAACGTGTCATCAGGGAATAAAAGTATAATCGATGAAAATATATTGTTATACAATTGATTAAATTAAAAAAGTGGTATCAAATGATTTGATTAAAAAAAATGGCATCAAATAATTACATTGGAAAAATGGCATCAAAACACTACTTTGAAAAAATTGTATCACATTAATGAAAAAAATGTCATCGAGAAACTACTTTGAAAAAATATCATCAAAATACTACTTTGAAAAAATATCATCAAAAATATGGCATCACGGTAAAAAAATATCATCAAAAAATTGACATGAAAAAAGTGGCATCAGTCGTTAACAGTAAAAAAATGGCATCAATGGTCAACGTGACATTACAGTAAACAAAGTGGCATCAAGGTTTAAAAAAAGTGGCATTAAAAAAGTGTCATCCAATCATTTCATTAGAAAAGTGGCATTAAAGTGAAAATAAAATATAATAAAATTTTGGCATCAAAACGGTAAAATATGACATCACTTAAAAAAAAAAAAATTTCCAAATGGGCTGGTCAACGGTCAACGCTGACCGATCAACGGTCAACCAGTTGACCATTGACCATTATTTGGGTGAGCTCTAGCCAAACTAATTAAATTACCTTAGGGGCTATCTACCTAATTGAACATTCAAAATGTGCCATCTACCAAAATCACCCATAAAACAATTTAAAAAGTAAAGAATGACAAAGATATTTTAGTTTAGTTGGTAAAAAAAATGTATTGATTTTCTTTAATTCTCCCTTTTTCTCCTTTTTTCTTTTAATTCTTTTTTTTTTTAATCTCACTAACTATCTATATCTATATATAAACTCTTAATTTAAAAGAGTTTAGGATGATGTGTCAATTAGAGGCCTTTTAGGAGTCTTGACCAATCTTTTTTTTTTTTTGCCATTTTTCTTTAATTTGCCATTTTTCTTTAATTCTCCTTTTTTTCTTCTTTTTCTTTGAATTCTCTTTTTTCTTTAATCTTACTAGCTATTGAGCTTAATTCAAAACATTGAATTCAATCTAATACAACTATTGGAGTTAACTCAAATTCATTTATTGACTATGAGCTTAATTCAAAACATTAAATATAACTATTGATTATGACAAATCATATTTAAACAATGTTATAATGATGTTGAAGTATTATTACTGAGTAATTTAAAATATCTATATTTATGTATTATACTTTACATAAGATTTTAAAAAAATAATTTTCTGATATAATTATAAGATACATTTATTGTAAAGTTTTTAGTGATTTTTATCTTAACATTTATTAATATTTTATAATATTTTTATATATAATATTTTAGTTTTAAGAAAATGCGTAATGACGCGGGAATCGCATTAGTTATTTTTATTCACGGTAGTTTTTTTTTCTACTAAAAATGTTTAACTAAATTTTTTTTTTAATGTTTTCTCTAATATAACTTAAAAAAGTATTTTCACACACACACACACACACATACACAAAAAAATTTCCCATTTTTTGATGATTTTTTAAAAATTTCTTTCCTATTAAAAATTACTATTTTCTCATTTTTTATATAATTGTTTTTCATTTGATTACCTAATTTTTGTATAAAGTAACTATATATCTCCTAAGAGGTTATAACTAGACCTAGGGGTGAGCACGGGACGGGACGGGATGGGATTGAGCCGGGACGGGACTCGTCCCGCTAAATTTTTACGGGACGGGATCGGGACAAGATTGACACTTTTTTTTCGGGACGGGATCGGAACGGGATAGTGTGTGGACGGGACGGGATCGGGACGGGACGGGCCTTGTCCCGCATATAAAAATAATAAAATATTATATACATTTGCAAAGTGAAAAATGCTTTCATAATTCATTATTTTGTATAATATGTTGAATACGGTATTCTTCTCAACTATACTATTCAATATTATTATTATTATTATACTATTATTAATTCATACAATGATTGTATAATTAACTATAATTATAATGTTCAACATATTTGGCTACATTATCTTACTAGATCAGGACGGAAAGGAATTGAGACGAGATTCACCAGATATTGTCTCATTGTCGATTGATAGTTGAGAAGAATACTGTATTTAGCTATTTGCCTCTTGTAACTCTAAATGGGTATAATAATAATAATAATAATAATAATAATAATAATAATAATAATAATAATCCCACGTTATAATTAAAAATAAAATAAAATAATATTACTTATTTTTATTGTTATTATTATAAAATAATTATACTTTACAAGAAAAAAATACAATATGATATAATAATTTTATTATAAATTAATATTATTATTAAATTGAATTATAATATTATATAATAAAAATAATATTATTATTATAAATTGAAAATTATTATTATAGTTATAAATAATATTTGTTCAAATAATAATAATATTATTATTATAAACAAATATTATTATTATTATTATTATTATAAATGGAAGATTATGATTATGATTATAATTATAATATTTGCTCAAAATAATAATACTAATAATATATTATTATTATTCTATAATATTATAAAAATTATTATTATTATTATTATTATTATTATTATTATTATATGCGGGACGGGACGGGATTTGCGGGATCCCACCAGGATCGTCCCGCATAATTTTTGCGGGACGGGATTGGGACGGGATTCGCTATTTTGTCCTAAATCCCACCGGGACCGGGACGGGATCGGGATTTGCGGGATTTGTGCCCACCCCTAACTAGACCTGTCAACACATAACCGGGATTCGAACTCGAAAACCCGGAAATTTTCCGGGTAATCTGGGTTTCGACCCGGTGACCCGATAATTTTGACCCGATTGACCCGGTTGATTAATAATTAAATATAATTAAATTTATTTATATATAATTAAAATTTATCGCAAAATTATCAAATCATGATTTTTTTAATTTAAAAAAGAAAAAATTGACGACCCCAAAATCGACCCGAAATGACCCGAAACCGGGTCAAACTCGAGTTCTAGTCAACCGGGAAATACCCGAAACCCGTTTACTCGGGACCCGTTTTACCCGAGATCCGACCTGAACCTGACCCGAATGACCCATTTGACAGGTCTAATTATAACTATTTCCATTCTCTTCTATAGACTAAAGAAAATGATAAATCATACTCCCTCCGTCTCAAAATTTAAGTCATTTTAGCAAATTACACAAGTTTAAATAAAACACTCACCCATCAATCAACATCATCATTCCACTAACCTTTTTAATAAATTTTATTATTTTTAAATACCCACTACATTTTTTAACCAATCAAATTTTTTAAAAAAATCAACAACACATAAATCAATACAAATCATTACTATCCCCTACCTAGAAAACCTAAAACGACATCTATTTTGATATAACTCAACTAGTCTAAAACGACATCTATTTCAAGACGGAGAGAGTATATATTTTACACATTAAATTAAATTTATTTTCCTTATATTCTCTACTTTCCAGACAAACATCAACTTTATCTTTATTCTTAGTTGGGTTACGCCTGGGTGGATATCTTGCAATCTGATCTCGAACCTAAAATATAAAATAGATCCTCTATTCTAATAGGACATATGAAAATTTAAAAAATGATATATAGTGTGGAAATTAAGCTTCAAATTGAGGAACAAGTCTAGTAATACTCTACATTCTCCTTTGAATAAATACTTTTTTTTTTTAATAAATACTTTTTTTTTGGTCAGATTTTAATAAATACTTTAAAGTGACGGAAAAAACGAGTCTTTTTAACGTGTCATCTATTTATGTGTCCACTTGTCGATAATATATACTCCATCCGTCCTACAATAATTGTCTTTAGACTATATATGCACGCTTTTTAATGAGCTAAAAACTATATAAAATATCCATTTTTTAATTGATTTTAAAAAAAATAATTATATACTTATTAGTGATATGTATGATATTATTTAAAAATATTTAATAAAATGTTTATATTTTATATAGTTTTTAGCTTCTTAAGAAACGTGCCTGAATAGTAAAAGATATCTATTGTGGGACAGAGGGAGTACCTGATAAAACCATTCCTGAATGGCTCAACGAAAAGGACTTGTGGGTAGTATCTATAGGTCCCCGGTTCGAACTCCGGAATGACCACTCTTTATTTACCAATTCAAGAGATTACTTGATAAGATTCATTCGTAACATATTCAATTTGATATTTCATAAAAATTTATATATACTTTGATGGAGCAAACGCAACTATCCAAAAATTAGAAAATCAGAATGGTTAAGAATTTAAGACCAAAAAAAAGAAGAGAAAATTAGGTAGAGTATACCCTTTTTAAGTTTTTTTTTTTACTAACTATACTCTTTGAATTTTCTTTTAGGTAATTGTACTTTTTTTTAGATGGAGATTACTTTTATACCCTTACAATCAAATTTTATCATTTTAAAAAGTAAAAACAATTTTTTTAAAAAACAAATTCTATCATTTTAAAAAGTAAACGGTTAAATCATTGGAAGATTTGATAGATGAAGATATTTTTGTCAACGGAATTGATTAAGGTTTTAATTAGTTACTCTTGAATCTTCAAATTATTTGGTTAGAATTGTTTATTGAAAGTTGTATTTTACAAACTCTAATTCATGTATGGGGTCGATTCTTGTAAGACAATATCATTATTGTATTACAATATTATTTATGTAATAGAATAGTGTTCTTGTTACAAAATCATGTAATACAATCTCATTCTTGTGTCACAATAACATTCCTCTAATACAAAATTATTCTTATATTAGAATAGTGTTCATGTAATACAAGATTGTAACCACGTTTCTGTATTGTTAATCATCAATCAACCTTGCGTAATCAAATTCATGTAATACAAGATTTCGTGTACTGAGCGAATTCCTGTAATGAGTGGAGTCTTTTATCTATTACTATATCCGTAATTGAATTATGGAGTTGAGTTACAAGAATTGTAACCTACAATTATTGTAGTCATAGATAACGATTATTGTAGCCTAAAATTATTGTAACCAAATAAGCGCTTCGTAAAATCACAATAAGCGATTATTGTGAATCTGTTCTTAAATGAAATCATAAAAAAATTCGTAGTTGAAGGAAGCGTTGCATCTAATTATGAATCACGACATAAATCACAAGGAATTCATCAACCTTGGTTGACCTCATAACCGATTCGTTAAAGACAAATTTGGTGAGCTTTCAAATTATAGTAGCCGGTGGAAGTCATATTAGCAATCGATCACTTGAATAAATAACACAAAACCAACCTTCAATATCTTCACAAGCAATACCCGTGCTAGAAGAGAGGTGCGTCTACAGACCTTTCTTGAAAGAGGAGCGTCAATGAATAGAAGAAGCGTCAATGAAATAAGAATTAATTAGGAATTTGGATATTTATTGTTATAATCAAATCATGGGTAAATTTGTCATTAATAAAACAAAATTTTCAAAGTTATATTTACTAGAACAAAAATTGAAAAAGGGAGAGTTACCCCATTTAACCATAAAGGTTAAGAATTCATTCCCGCACTTTTACCGGTCGAGATTTACGCCTTTAATCAAATAAAAGTGTGCACTTTTTATTCTTGTTGCACGTTGAGACAAAATATATGTAAGAAGATTTTGGTCGGTTAATCAAATGATACTTTATTATAAGTAGCCGCATTTTCAATTTATGGAATAATTTTTCTCAGTTTTTTTTTATATGGAATAATAGTAGTTCAACTAAATACCAAAAACCCATCTTGGGTCTGCTGAACTCAGTAACTCATCACCGCCGATCACCTTTTCGGAGGACAACAACCACCTTTCGAAGGTATAAAACTCTCTCAAAAGTGGATCAAATCTCCTCCGGGAGCCCCAAAACCTCCTCCGAGAGCCCCAAAATCTCCTCCGGAAGCACAAACTCACCTTCTCGGCGTGAAAAGTCTCGGTCTCGGTTGATTGCCACCATTTGCTCCTCTCCGGCCGCACCTCTCGGTGTCCGCCGTTCTCACTCTCGCCTCCGCTGGTGGTGCTCCCCGCTTTTGGTGGTGGTGGTAGCCCCTAATTTGAATTTCGTTTATCGTGTTCGATCAAAATCTAAAATCAAAAATCAAAAATTACTCTCCTTCTCGCCAGATCTGGCTTTCGGGCCGTCAATCCCTCGTTTGTGGCGGTTGTCTGCTGGTTTTGAGGGTTCCTCTCTCCCTCAATCCATTGGATCTGGACGATTCCGTTCCCGGCTGTCCGTGGTGGCCGGATCCTTTTCAGGGCCTTCCGGACATCCTCTGTCGGGGGTCTATTCCCTTCTCGGCCCCCATTTATCGCCGGTGGTGGCTCTAGTTGCCCTCTCTTCCCCCGTCTCGTCGCCGTCGTTGCTGGCCTCGCGCCTGGTTCCGGCGCTGCTCGGGGCTTCGGCCTCTTTATCTAGATCCCGCTTCGTTCTCGCCCCTCTCCGGCGTCCTGTTCACCTCTTTCCGGGGGTGTCTGGTGGCTCCGGTGGCGTGGCGTGGCCCGGAGCCTAGATCAATTGCCCCATTCGGGCCTTCCTGCTCTGGTGTAGTGGTGAGCCCTTTCCTGCCGGCCCTAGTTCTGTAGATTGGGATTGCCTGCGGTATTTCTCTCGGGCCCGGTTAGCCCGTTTTTGGAACTGTTTTGACCCGTGTCTTTGGGCCCAAGGTTTATCCTTGGGCCCAAAGGTGCCCGGTTTAAATTTATATATATATAAAAAAATATAAATAATAATATTAATAAAAAGAATATAATATCTTTCCGATTATAACATAACTGAAATAAATCCGGTTTACTCTTGCGCTTTTTGCCCTCTCGCGGTCGTGCTTCATTTTCTCGAGTTAGTTGGAGTTCTGTGTGTTGGTTCGTGGTTAGTTTCGGTTGAGGAGCAGTTCTGCGACCCTGGTTGATCGAAGTGATCGTGTTGGTGGTGTTCGTGGTCTCCGAAGATCCTTCATCTAGGTGAAGGGAACGTCGTGTGATCCACACTTCCCTAGGTGTCGTCTTTGCCCTACGTGGATTACTGCTTTCCGTCTTTCCGGCGGCGAGACATCGTGTCAGCTGTGCTGTCCCATGCGCTCGCTATCCACTTCACCACGTCGGGTCTCCATCTTCTCGTTGCTGTGTCCGTTTGTTTTCTTAGGGTTGGGGGTTTCCGGGTTTGTTTCATGTAGTTCTTTTGTTGTATTAGGTAGTTGTTTTATGTTGTATTTCTTTTACTATGTTGTATGTTTAGACGGCTTGCCGTCTGCCGACTTTGTCGGCCTCTCGAGGTCCGGGCCTGTCCGACCTCGAATTATTTCCTTATCAAAAAAAAAAAAAAACCCGAGAAGTAAGATTAATGTTGAGAAAATTTGCCCAACGGATCAATTTTTGGGCCTCTATTTGAAGAGTGTCTCCCACCCTTGTAAAATTAGGGTTTTGTCCTCCTAAAATTTTCTGGACAAAATTACCCCCCTAATCTCACATATCCAACTCCTTTTCAGCACCAAAAGTTAAAATTGCCCCTAAACCTATTTGATTAATCTCCTTCTCTCTCGCGCTCTTCTCTCTTCTTCCGTCGATTGAGAGCTTTTCATGGCTGCCCTCCTCTTCCGCCTCCCTAGATCCGTCGTTGCTCCTCCCGCTGATGAAGGATTGGGAGTTCGACACCGGAGGAGGATCTTCCTCCGAGGATCCACTGCCGCTGGCGGATGACTTGGCCAACGGGAGCCGGTCGAGAGAAATGCTAACACAGAGATCAAGGGCGCGGAACGGCGTTTCTGGTTCGTATTTCCATCTTCTTCTCGAATCTCGTCCCTCTCGCTTTCAATTTCAGCACCACTGACTTCTGGATCTGTAATTTCAGTACCACTGGTTAGGGGTGTTATTCGAGCCGAACGAGCCGAGCTTGACCTGTTCAAGCTTGGTTCGTTTGTTAAACCAGCTCGAGCCGAGCCGAGCCTAATTTTTAAACGAGCTTTTTATTTTGTTCAAGCTTGGCTTGTTTAGAAAATGAACGAGCTCGAGCCGAGCTTTTTTCGAACTTTAAGTAGATCTATATGGTTATAACATGTTAATTTAAAGGAAATTTTAGAAATTCCATAGAACTCGAGCTATTCGAGCTTTATTCGAACGAGCCGAGCTTTCAACTGAGCTTTCAATTTTGTTCAAGCTTGGCTTGTTTAAATAAGTGAGCGAGCTCGAGTCGAGCTTTTTCGAGTCGATCCCGAGCCGAGCTCGAGCTATTCAGTTCATATAACAGCCCTACCACTGGTACATAAATCCACCATTTGAGATTTTTCAGCGTTCACTCTCCTCGCTCTACGATCTCCTCCTTCCCAGTTTTTCTCCACTCTGAGATCGATCCCGGAAAAATATCTTATCCATTCCTAATCCATGGCTGAAAGCTTTCTCCACGAAGGCGGCGGCGTCGATTTCCTCGTCGACGAGAGGAAGAAAGCGCAGTTCGATGTTGACGCGTTGAAGATTGTTTGGGCCGGCGGAAAGAATGAGTTTGAGGTTTCTGATCGCATGGCTCGCCTCGTCGCCAGCGATCCGGTACGCCATCTCTCTCGATTTTGCCGAATTTTGTTTGATTAGTCGTATTTTAGATTGTTATGGAGCTCATTTTTGTGGAATTGAAGTCGGAATTTAAAACCGTGTAGTGCACAACGTAGTTCATTTGATTTTGCTGTACTGCTAGAAAACCTATAAGAGGTTGTTGCTGAAAATTCCTATTTCTTGATGCTGGTTTGTTTCTAGATTTAGTAAATGGATTTATTATCTGCAAAACTTCTTGGGGATGTTTATGCTATTTAGTTAAACTCAAACATTGCTGCCACTCTTTCTAATTGAATTCTGTGAATGCTGGTGTTTTTTAGGCTTTTAGTAAGGATACCAGATTTATATGTGCTGTCATGTGCTGGGGATGTTTATTCTGTGAATGTATATGTGCTGTCTTGTGCTGAAATCTCCTTGTTCTACCTGAATTCAATTCACCGTCCTGTGTTGAAATCATCTGTTTGCTGAATTTCCTTTTTGCTACATGTATATGTGCTGAAATCATCTTTGTTGCTTGTTCCTGCTTGTGCTCCTTTGTCATTGGTCCTATTGCTTTTGTTCCTGCTTGTTGTTGTAGTAGTATTCTGCACATTGGGTTGTGTTGAGTGAGTGCTCGTGTTTAGGAATTGGTCCTATTGCTTTTGTTCCTGCTTGTTGTTGCAGTAGTATTCTCTAAGCTGGCGATCTGTGGTGGATTTCAGCACAGGTTTCCAAGTAATTATTTCCTCACAGTCTTCTTCACTAATGGATTTAGATTTTAATCTCTTTAAGCATTGCACAGTTGCACACAATATAATAATTTTCAATGTGTAGATGATATGCTGTCGCTATTTGCTAACTTTTAATCAATTTGTAGGCCTTTACAGATGTTAGATTTCTTGCTTTCCCCCTTTTATATTTTTTATATTTATTTTCAGAAATAATAAATACTGAAATGCTGAAATAAATACTGAAATGCTGAAATGAATACTGAAATGCTTTAAATCTTCTTTACAAGCCTCTTAGCTCAATGGTAGAGCGATGTGCTATGCACAAATACGTGGGTTCGAATCCTGCATAGGCTAAATTTTATATCCCGTAACACGATTTCAGCAACAATTTCAGCATCAACAACGTTGCTGAAATCGGGGTTTCAACATCAACAACGTTGCTGAAATCGGGGTTTCGGCATCAACAACGTTGCTGAAACCGGGGGTTTAGCATTAACAACGTTGCTGAAATCATGGTTTCAGCATCAACAACAGTGCTGAAATTGGGGTTTCTGCAACTCCGGTTTCGGCAACGCGAAAAAAAAACCAAAAACGCAAAAAAAAAAACTGCTGAAACAGAGGGTGACACAGGGGTTTCAGCAACTCTGGAAACGCGGAAAAAAAAAACGAAAAAAAAAAACAGTAATGCGAAAAGAAAAAAAAAGTTGAAACAGAGGGTGACACATGTGTTTCAGCAACTTAGGAAACGTGGAAAAAAAACGAAAAAAAAGTAACATGGAGAAAAAAAAAACTCAATTTCAGCAATTTCGGTTTCGGTAATTTCGGCAACGTGGAAAAAAAAATACTCAATTTCAACAACTTCGGTTTCAGCAGTTTCAACACCGCGGAAAAAAAAAACTAAATTTCGCGGAAAAAAAAAATTTGCTGAAAACAAAAATTTCAGCAACTTTATTTTAGGGGTGGACATTTTGCTAATATGGCGAGAGTGATGAACATTTTCCTAATAAAGCCCAAAATTTTGGACATCGATGTAATCACCCATTAATGTTTGTGTTTGATTGAAAACTTGTTACATAAAAATTCAGAAATTTAACTTTTTTGAAATTTTAATTTATCTATTTTGAAGAAAGTTCACTTAGGCCTTGTTTGGTTAAACGTGGGAAGTAGACTTCCCAGGAAGTAACTTCCCGGGATTTGTAATTCCCATGAATTCTACTTCATGTGAAATGTAAAAATATGTTTGGTTGAAAATAGTTTCCCATAAATTCAATTCCTATGTTTTTTTTGGTTAAACATGGAATTTTCATAGTAACTTATTTAAAATTACTCTTGTAACCTTTTACTTTTTGTTTAAAATCAAAATCTATATGGGCAAATTGGTAATTTTATTTATAAAAATAAATTTTATAGAAGATTTGGAAAAAAAATGGAGGAAGTAGGTCTTACCTACCCCCTCCATGGTAAGTTAAATTCCCCCATTTCATGGGAATTTAAATTCCTAGGAATTGAAATTCCTGGGTTTTCTCGTTTTAAAAAAATATACCAAACACATATAGTGACTCCTACTTCCTGGGATTTTGAACTTCCTGGAAAGTAGAGAGCTAACCAAACGAACCCTTAGTTAGGTCCTGTAGAATTAATACATGTACTTGATTGAAAATTTTGTTACAGAAAAGTTTGTAAATTTAACTTTTTGGAAATTTTAATTCATCTATTTTGGAGGAAACTATGTAAAAGTTCCACTTTCACCTTTTTCATGTAATATTTCTATTTCTAAATACCTAAATTCATCAAAATACAGTATCTTTCATCAATTCTCGGAGAGTGCCGTTAGACGGTTCGCCGTCTGCCGACTCCGGTCGGCCTCTCGATGAATCAGGCCTGTCTGACCTTCGAATTTTTACCTAATAAAAAAAAAAAAAAAATTTCGGAGAGTGCAATTCCTAGTAATTTTATAATGTCATTTCTAATCAATCAATCAGTATCATCCATAAATCAACATTATATACTCTCCAATAGTAAATGTATAATGTTTTAGGAAACTTATTTTTATGATTTTATCAACAATGTAAAACATGTTTTAGATTTTCTAAATAATAAGTTGAGTAATGATTTGTATTGATTTTGTGTTTTTAATTTCTTAAACAATTTTGATGGATTGTAGAGGACAATTTTAAAAATATTACTAGTAAAATTTATCAAAAAAGTTAGTATAATGATGATAATTTTAAATGAATAATTTGTTTTGTTAATACTTCACTTTTAATGTATATCTTAAAAAACCGATTAATAACAAGAGAGCGGTAAGGATCATCTGGTCCGCATTTATAGTCCATTCTATAGTTTGCCTTTTTTTATTGGTTGAAATCAATTATAATATTACCCTATTTATTAAGAAAAATAATAAAATAATTCGGCATAACCAATCACTCGATACGGACCATAAAATGAACCGTGATTATGAACTAGGTGATCTCAGTGGGGATATATGCTGCCGACTCACTTCTCAACTATGGCGCCTGTATATTGGATTTTCTTTTAGATTCAACATTACTTATTTGACCACGTAATTAAGGGTGAGCTAATGTTCAACTCTATTTTTTTTTAAAGTTAAAAATAATAGAAAAAATAATAAAATTCTTTTTTTTATTAGAATAAAAATTTCATTAATAAAAATTATTAATATATGAAAATTTTAGTATTCAAATTCAACCTATCTAAATTTTGTTTTGACCTAATTTATTTGATGGGGAATTATTATTTCTACGAAGGTGCAGTTGCATTTGACGACACCATGATGACGTCGTCACTCCAACGTAAGCATGTATGATGAAGGCATTCACAATTCACGAGGGCATACATAAGTCCGAAATGTCAAATGCATGTGCACCATTCCTTTTTTTTTTTTTTTTGATACTGTACAAGACAAGCATTCGGGTGATGTCATACTATCATAATTTCTGATCTACCACACAATAGCGTTCTGAAGGATGAGAGCAAAAAGCTTGTGGTGAGAAGCAATCGACCTCTGAGCCTGTCTCAGTTTGAGATGAGTTGCTTTGTCCGCCACTTAGTTGACCTCTCGAAAAAAATGGGTGACGGAAAAGAACTCGAAAGCGTGGAGAAAAACCAGAATATCGGCGATCACCAACTCAATTTCTCAAGGGCACTTCCAACTCCCTTTGATGGAGTTGATAACCGTAAGATTGTCCCCCTCCGCTTCGACCTTTGAGATCCCCATCTATAAGACAGCAGCAAGGCCCAGTCGAAGAGCCACAACTTCGGCCAATAAAGCTGAAACAGTACCACACAACGAGGCGTTGCAAGCCTGGACACTACCATGGAGGTCTCGAATAACAAAACCCACCGCAGCTTCACCTGAAGATAGTTTTGACCCATCAAAATTGATCTTGAAATATTTCTTCGCGGGTTTCTTCCAACAAATCTTGCAACTAAGCATTACTATGCGATGCAAAGTTTTGGACTACCAACAGACACACACAAAGAACTAGACAAACTTAATAGATATTTCTTTTGGAATAAGGATAGGAACTACAAGCCATTGATAGGATGGGATGAAATATGTAAACCAAAGAAATATGGTGGATTATGACTAAATAAATCCAAAGATATGAACAAAGCACTTCAAATGAAGTTATTGTGGAAAATCTTGGCTGAACCAAATAATATTTGGATTAGAATAATTAAAGAAAAATGCATGAAAGATGCAACATTATGAGAATACGAAAAAAGAAAACAGAAAATCCATGAAGGGTTGATTTGGCAAGTAAGGAAGAAACTAATGGAAAGTAAAAATGAATTCCGTGAAGGGTTGATTTGGCAAGTAGGGAATGAGAAAACAATCAGATTCTGGAAAGACTAGTGGGTTGTGGGAGAGAAACTGTTTGGGAAAAGTAATTTAAACAACTTAATTAATGAATAAGAGAAGGTGGAAAAATACATAGGACCCGATAAAAAATGGAAAGTTGAAGAATTGAGGAAAATACTTCCTCACAACATCATACATAAAATCCTTAACATAAAAATTCCGATGAATAAAATTGAAGATAGGTTATACTGGAAAGCTAGCCGCAATGGCTGGTTTTCCACGTCAACTCCCCTAGAAATGATAGCAGGACATGATAGAATCCAGGAAAGCGAAATTGCATGGATTTGGGAAATAGAGTGCTTTTCGAAAGTGAAAAACTTTCTTTGGAAATTAGTGATGAATGGAAACCCAACGAAACAAAGACTTGCTGACATGGTCTCTTTTTGTGCAATTCAAGTTAATGCATAAGTTTTTTTTGGTTAGACATTGTGTGCTGACATGGTCTCTTTTTGTGCAATTTAACTAGATGTATATGTTCTTTTTTTTTGTCATAAATAAAAGATACAAATAAATAGAAAGATAAATAAACATAAAGAAATCTTGTGTGTTGACATGGTCTCTAATTGTGTGCTGACATGTGAAAACCTTTGCTTCTTCTATGAATTGATTTGATAATTTTTGGAGCATTTAAAGGAGTTTGTTGAACTGTGGATAAGTTTTGGTTGTTTCTTCAATTTTTTTTGCGAATTAGAGATTGTTCAGCTTCATGTTTTTTGTAGAGCGATGTTTTTTCTTTTTACATCAGTTTGTTGTAGGGTTATTTTGTTTATTTGAATGTTATGTTATAATATAATTAAAAGCCTTTTAGCTCAATGGTAGAGCGATGTGCTTATGCGCAAATACGTGAGTTCGAATCCCACATAGACTAAAGTTTAAAATAATTCTAGCAATTTGCAAAATTTTCTAATAAATGTTCAATAATAAGATATATTAGTGCAATTTTAAAATATAAATGCGTGTGCATATTGATGTCGGCGTCAGCAATGTTAACAACATCGATGTCGGCGTTAGTGTTGACATGAAAAATAAAAGTGCTGACACGAGAAAAAAAAAGTGATGACACGAAAAAAACATCCCTGACGTTGGAGTCAGCAACATCACATCCTCGACGTCAGCGTCATCATCGTCAGAATCTCCGACGTCGGCGTCAGCAATGTCAAGTCAGTGCTGACACGAAAGAAAAAGTCCTGACACGAAAAAAAGAATCCTCACTATTAATACTTACTTTAATAAAGAAAGAGAACTAAGTCTAATGATAAGAAAATAAGGATAACTACCAATCACATGTTGGTGTAGTGGTTGTGGGATTACATCTCATGCCAAGAGGTTCGAAGTTCGAATTCCCTTGGAAACATGAAGTCGCTTGTGAGTGGGAGGATCAACCCCTTAAATGGGCTATACAGTACCCGATTCAGATGTAGAGGGACAGAGTCGATCGAACTGGACTAAGATAAAAAAAAAAGAAAAAATAAGGATAACTAAATGTGAAAAATAGATAGGGACGGTCTCACATTAAAAATAAATAAAAAACGTAAATAACACTTAATATTGGGGAATATTATTCTCATCGTTAATTGGTAGGGTTAAGATGAAATTTTCTCCTATAAAAAAAATATTGACACATAGTTAGGACTTCCTGTTGTAAAGCTATCAAAGCATTCTTTCATTCTGAACATCTACTATCTGAGTCAAATCATACATTTATTACACTTATCCCAAAAACAGATAATCCTACGGATATAAATCACTATAGGCCAATTAATCCTTGCAATACGGTCTACAAAGTCAATTAAAAAATTCTAGCAAACAGACTAAAACCCATCCTCCCTAAGCTAATCAACCCATATCAAGGAGCTTTTGTAGAAGGTAGATCCATTCAAGACAACACTCTCATTGCCCATGAAATTTTTCACAACTTCAACAGGAAAAAACGAAAAACAGGGTGGATGGCTCTAAAACTGGACATGGAAAAAGCCTATGATAAAATAAACTGGAGCTATATTGAATAAGTCCTCACCAAATTTGGATTCCATAACTTATAGACAAGATGGATTATGAAATGTCTAACAACAACCTCCTTCTCAGTGTTAGTTAACAACATCTCAGGGAAACAATTCAAACCCAACAGAGGGATTAGACAAGGTGGCCCTTTAGCTCCTTACCTATTTATACTAGTTATGGAAGGTCTCTCTAGAGAATTACACAAAGAAGCCTTACTAGAAGATGCTCTAGTAGAGATTAAATTAACTAAAAACGGCACCCCCTTACCCTTCCTAACCTTTGCAGATGATACTCTTATATTTGCAAATGCAGCTCACACCAGTCTTAATACTATCCAAAACATACTGAATAACTACTCAAATCTATCAGGATTAACCGTAAGTTATTCAAAAAGCTCAATTCAATGTTCAGCAAATGTTTCTCAAACTCTAGCAAGAGACCTTGCACAACATATGGGGGTTCCAATCACGAGAACACTTGAAAAGTACTTAGGTATCCCCCTTATAAACGGAATAATAAAAAACTGTGTTTTTGACGATGCGGTTCAAAATCTCAAAAAACAACTCTCTAAATGAAAGGTTTCCACTCTCTCACAAGTTGGGAGAGCGGTGCTTATCCAATCAAATCTTAGCTCCAAAACAAATTATCTTATGCAAAACTTTCTTCTACTAAAAGGAATCCTATAACAAATTGACCAGATCAACAAAAATTCCTTTTGGAATAAACTACAATCAAAGAGGTACACACCACTTGTACGTTGGGATAACATATGCAAAAGCAAATGCCAAGGAGGCTTGGGTATTAGGAAAGCCGAAGATCTAAATAAAAGCTTACAAATGAAACTCCTCTGGAAGCTTTACACAAATGAGAACAACATATGGGTTTAGGTTATAAATGAAAAATACCTCGAGAACGAGAATATCAGAAACCGCTCCAATCATTTTACATCATGGAAATTCAGCCGACTCCTTTCTCTAAGAAATAAATTTGAACAAGGTCTCCTATGGCTAATCGGAAATGGAAATAGTATAAATGTGTGGTCTCACTCTTGGGTTCCAAATCAAGATTTAGAATAATTTAGAGAAAACCATGATCCAGAAACGAAGGTAAACCAACTTTTTAACTCACAAAAAAGTTGGAATACCCCACTAGTAAATAGCTTCTTCCCTCCAGAAATCGCTTGTAAGATTTTAGATATAAAAATTCCAAATTGGGATACGCCGAATAAACTTATTTGGAAACTATACCCAAGTGGAAATTTCACTACAAAATCAGTCAAACGCATGACAAATAACGTAACTCAAGCCTCAAAAGATCTTAACTGGATTTGGAAGCTAAACCTACCTCCTAGAATAAGAAGCTTTATTTGGAAAATAATGGTCGATGGTCTTCCTACCACCCAAAGACTTAATAAATACGTTAATCGAGTCCCCAGTCAGTGTAGTCTTTGCAATCAAGCAAAAGAAGATGCGGAACACTTAATGAGAAGCTATCTATTCACCAGGAAAATTATTGACAGCTTTGAGATACAAACAGGAAAATACTTTCAACATATGAACATAAATGACTCTCACCCTTTTAATATTGATGAAATTCGACTTGGAAATAATTTTTTTGAGGAACTAGTCTTCATTTGGCACACTATTTGGGAAATCAGAAATGAACCTATCTTTAGGAATAAGGCTTTGGCCCCAATAGAAAGTATCACTCGAAGAATCATTGCAAACATCTTTGATTGGACACAAATTGAAAAAGATAATCGTAGGAATAACACCACAAACAAGAGAGCTAAAGCTAAATGGAGAAGACCATCTGGGGCCGTTTACAAAATCAATGTGGATGACTCTGTTAATCCCATAGGCACCTGTCATGTGGGAGGGATTACTCGGGACTCCCGGGGCCATGTCATTGATATGTTTTACAAGGAAACTGTCAAAGACTCGGTCATTCAAACTAAAGCTATCGCTATTCAAACAGGTATGGAGCAAGCAATTAGGAAAGGACTTCGAAGAGTGATAGTAGAAGGGGACAATCTACAACTCATCAAAGCCATCACCAGCAGCAATAATGTCAAATGGGAGATTATACATCATATACAAAAGATCAAACAACTGGAATCTACTTTTGACCTTGTTCAATACAGACACTGCTACCGCGAAGCGAATCAAGTAGCTGACTTTATAGCTCGGAAGGGTATCATTTGTAATAACTCTACTATCCCTTTTAATAGGAAACTTTGCACCATCATCCTTAAAGATGATCAAGGAGCCAGATTACAACTTGTTTAATCGCTTCTAATTCTTGCCTACTATAAAAAAGATGAAATTTTCTCAAATAGGAAAATAAAAATGTATTTTTTTAAAATTATTTTTGCTTTAATTCTGTTTTTTTTTGTGCAAAAATTTTGCTTTAATTCTATAGTGTTTTCATTTTAAAGATTTGAAAAAAATATTTAGTTTTGGAGAATGCTATTTAATTTGGGAATACTCCCTATTTATATGCCACTTTCTTATTTTAGGGAATAAGAGAGAAAATTTGTTAGACCAATAAATTGCTTAAACTTCTCCAAAACCCCAAAATTTCCATAATAGGAAACTGTTGGAGTTATTATAGGAATATGAAATACTATAAAATAGTATTGGAGTAATAATTTGTTAAATTTTTTATACAATTTTATACTTATTAGTAATAACTCTGAAATTATATAAAAATTTTGATTAAAAAATAATATTTTATAGAGTTTTCAACACATTAAAAATTTGTCAAAAAGGAAAGTGGCATTTATTTTGGAACGGAGTATATTGTATCTCTTTCCAACTAATTGTTAAATTAAAAAAATACTTTATACATATTATTTTTGTTGTAAACAAGTATATATTAATATAGTATTATATAAATATATAAAATGATGTTCAATTTGAAATGAATCATAAGGCACAAGGCACGGGTATTACACTAGTACTCCCTATTTTTATGTCACTTTCTTATTTTAGGGAATAGGAGATAAAATTTGTTAGACCAATAAATTGCTTAAGCTTCTCCAAAACCCCCAAATTTCCATAATAGGAAACTGTTGGAGTTATTATAGGAATATGAAATACTATAAAATAGTATTGGAATCATAATTTTGATAAGGCGGTGTCAAAAAAAATCCCAATTTTTTTTGTGTATATACATATGAAGAATTTTTTTTTAAAAAATAATACGTAAATAAACACTAAAATAATGTTTCAAATACAAAATTTCAATTAATACTAGTACTTTTCCCGTACCTTGTACGAGTGAGTATTTTTCATAAAATTTACGTCGTTATTTTCTCAAATACAATCAATACATTTGATTTGATTTGTTTTGATCGTATCAATTACTACTCCAAATACAATACAATAACACTTACAATTACAAACAAAAAATCTCAAAAGTGATAAGAGCAAGAAATAAAATTATGTCACACTAAAACGGAATAATGGATTAACCACACCCAATTTGAATAATAACCAAATTTGAAGTAGGTAGACAATTTATATACAAACATGATGGACACCACTTTGTATTATTCCCTAATCAAACCCTGCCTATAACATACGTAGTACACCTGCTTTCTTCATTACTATAAGGCATACAAGTGAAGCTGGATAATGCCTGCAAAAACATTGTGCTACACAAAGCATATTCAAATTTCAAAATTCTACATACACACAAGAATGAATGAAAATGTGATAAATACTTTTATACAAACACTTAGCATATAACTAAAGAAGGGTCATATGTTTTGAAGAACTTCTTTGTAGACAACATTATTTGTTTTCTTGACATTCTTCTTATATTTGTCTAGAAGCGACACTCTTCCTATATTTGTCTAGAAGTAAGACCTTTAACCCCCTGGATGTTTGTGACTCAAGATACGGCAACATACGGTTAACCATGAGTAAATACGGGCTTTGGAAGATACAACTCCACTTGAGATAGTGATTGACCTTGACTTTTATTTATAGTCATCGCAAATGAAAGGATAATCGGAAACTATCTAGCTAAAACTTGAAAGAGAGAGTTCAATATGAAGGGCTGAGCATCATACGGGGAATGAAAACTTTCTCACCAATATTTCGACCACTAATGATATGTGCTTCAATTATTCTCGTTCTCAATCGTGTGATCATCAATCTGGTTCATTACACAAACCGGATGATTGGTCTATATTGCGCAATAACATTAAGGAGTCGGAAAGATCGAATGCTATGCAAATAGTCTACAGAATAAACAAAGACATTATATCCTGCGCATGCATCAGATTTACATATGCGGCCAGCACTCAAATACAGTTTCTCATCCCTAGGGATCAAATCAAATATATGCGGCTTTTTCGACGGTTTTTTTTATTTTTCATGACATTTACATCGTTATTTCCTCAAATACAATGAATACATTTGATTTGATTTGTTTTCGTGATACCAATTACTACCCCAAATATGATACAACAACACTTACAATTACAAACAAAAAATCTCAAAAGCGATAAAAGCTAGCAAGGAAATTATGTCATCAAATGGAATGATGGGTTTCTTACACCCAATGTGTATAATAATTAAATTTGAAGTAAGTAGACAATTTATATACAAACATGATGTGAATCACCCAGTGTTCTTCCCTTATCAAACCCTGCCTATGACACACGTAATACACCGCTTTATTCATTACTACAAGGCATACAAGTGAAGTCGGAGAATGCTTGCAAAAATATTGTGCCTCACAAAAGCATATTCAAATTTCCAAACTCTATATGCGCACAAGAATGAATAAAAATGTGATAAACACTTTTATACAAATACTTACCATATAAATAAAGAAGGGTCATATGTTATGAATAACTTCTTTGTACACAACATTCAAATGGATCAAATGGGCCAAATGGAATAAATGCTCAATGATATGCCTAAAAAATATCCATTTTTTTTTAAAATGTGTTAACCGTGATTGTGACCTCCATTGCAAAATAAAATTAATCATGATATTTATTTTTAGAATCTATGTATGACAACATATTAGTATATAAATACCCATCTTTGTAAATTAGACCAAAAAAGAAAAATGAAAAAAATGTTCCCTGCCACATTATCCCCAATTAAGTTTCAAAGGCCTTGGGTATGTAGGACATTAAGAGGAACTTGTTGCAAGTCCTTGGGTCATGAAAAAAAAAACGTTAGAACAAAAAAACCCACCCTGTTCTCATATAGCTGTTACATATGCAAATTAATATGTTTCCATGTTTGATCGGTGAAAAACAGCATTCACTACAAATAATCGAATGTTCACAACCACCAATGACATGGGCAAAGATACATTAAATGATAAGCGTAGACAATTTTATACTTAACAACCTACCAAAATGTTCAATGTGTGCACATACACTCCAAAATACTAAGCATAAGAAAAGTTACCATAGATTGCAATTTATTTATAAGTGCCTAAATGTCCACTAATCGAAGTCACGTCACATTCCAAGATTAATTGCAAGTTCGAAGAACAAAACCATAAACTTCATCCAATAAGAAGCATCCAAAGCCAGTCGTTGATATCCTACGTCAAAAACCGAAGACAGTTATAACATTTTCAGCTGTTGAAAACAAAAACTTAATGTCGTAAGTCTATATCATAAATTACTCGAGAATTTCTCAGGAATACAAATTCGACCATTATCAACAAACAAATACACAAGGATAAAAGAGCAGACTAAACAATAAAAGTTCGAATCACATGCCAGTGAACAATAACAACAATTGAAATAGAAATATCCAACTTCAAGGCAGCATATAAACCTACGAAGATTATAATTTATATGATATCATATTCATCATTTATATATAATTTATTTATTTCATCTCAAAGACTCAAACTAAGTAACATATCCTAGATACCAACGTGAACCAAATTTGTAATTGAACAAATGTAATTATGTCCGAGTTTTCAATTGTAGACCCCACGATACTTACCAAATTAGTGTCTTTTACAATCATATAATAATGAATGAACATTGTAAATAAAATAGAATGAAATAAGAATATTCATTCATAAAAACATGTAAATCGATGCACATTCATGAAGCTGTTTGCTTTATGTGAATATCTTGAAGCATATTTTCCAGCTTTTGCAATGTCTCTCGTTGCCTCTGTTGTTTAGCTAGTACTTCTTTGAGGGTAGCTAAAATAACATTATTATCCATCTCATCGAACACCCTAGACGCAATAAATGAACCCAAAATCCTCCAACTTAATACACCCCAATTTGACTTATAAACACCTCAAGATACTATAATCATACCTACATGCACACCCATTTCACAAAATAAAACTACCAAACACAAGGAAGAACAATATTCATCAACCTAAACACCCATCTAAATACATATTTAACAACATTTCACAAATAGATAGGAAAACATAACAAATACCCACATACCCAACTGATGGCTTTACCTTCACAAAGTGGAGAGGTTTCCAAAGGCGGTCGGTGGCTGAAGAAGCGACAGACGGATGGAGCTCTCACCGGTGATTCACCATTTCGGATAGGTCGTTCAATGGAGAGGAGAGTCGAGACTTCTAAGCTAAGACTTTAAAACCCTTGGTTCTGGTTTCCACCTCTTTCCTCACTTTAAATACATGATGATTTTTTTCCTTTCTAATTAATGTTAAAAAAATGAATTGTAATAACCATAAAACGTATCACACCCCGGTTGTGAAACATCCTGCGAAAAATACGCATTGCTAATGACACCATGATAGATTAGTTTTTACTCGTGTTAAGGTTGTGCTTATGTGTACAAGTGATTTTACAACTATAGAAATCAGCTCAACTCGTATTTAATATTGAAACCTGATTTTCATCGTCATACTATATTTCACACTCTGCTTGTGAATTGAGCTGAATAAAATAAATGATTATGTTTTTACTCGTTTTAAAGTTGTGTGTATTTTCATGAGAATCCAATTGCTTTAAATTGACCTATAATAGACGATTTATTTTCAGATGTTTTCAAGAGCTTGAGAGATCTAACTATGACGCAAGCTCTTCAGTTTCAAGAGCTTGGTAATTAAAGCATATGTTGAGTGACATTCAACTTTATATAAGTCATCTTGCATCATTTTACTTACCTTCAAGTTTTGACAAACTTCATAGCCTATCTTCATGGCGTCTTTGAAGGAGGTAGCTCCAACATGAATGATCATATACTCCTGCTTAACAAATATGTTAGTAGTTCTAGACTTTCATGCTAAGAAAATCAAACATGAATTAGAAACAAATAAGCACCAACATAGCAAGTTTGTTCTCTACATATGATCTACCATTGATGACATTGAAGGCGGGTGTGGGCAATATTATATTGTCATCTAACCATGGCACCGACATTGTATAAGGGAATTTTTCCTGACCATTGCCTTAACCTTGCAAATAGCTAGGAAAAAGAAACAAAATAACATTCACTTCAAGGTTTGAGTGGAAGAAAGTGCAATGCAAATCAACATAGAAATCCAAACAAACTACTGCATGTTCATTAAATTGAAATTACACAACTTCCTTAAACCCAGCTGAAGCCAAACTTTTCATACTTTTCAAAAGAAAACACTATAATTCTTTGATACATTTTATCAAACACCTTGTGTGCAATGATCCAACCAATAAAATTCACTTCCATATTTGAAATGTATAAACTCCTTCATAGACATTTAATCGAACAACTTATGTGCAAGGATTAAACCCAAAATATAACAACTTTATAACGTCCAATTTGACTAATAAACCCCAATATATAATGCAATCATCCATATATATGCACACGAAGTTCACCATATACTATCATTACTTGAGGATTAATCCCCAAATACCATTATATGAAGGCTAATTAAAGTGAAGCCATAATCATAAAACAAAATCAGCCTAAACTAACCATCCAAAAGCTCCACCATTTTCTTCAAATTTCAGCATTTCCTCTCTCTTCATGCTTGAGGAAATTGGTGAGTGAAATGGTAGAAAAATAAGCAGAAAGGACATGGTCCTGGCTCGCTTCTAACCCACACTCTTCTCCACAAAATCACATAAAAAAAGTCAACAATGGTTACCTGTAGTCCACCCACCGTTTATGCCCTCGTCCTCCCGTCCGAAAAACCATCCTCATCTTGTCGAGTCGCTGATCTTCTGCGCATCTGCCCTTCTCTTCTCCTGAGCAGTTGAAGGAGGAGGAGGGGTAGAACGTGGCTAAAAAGAATAGCTTTTAATATCAGTTTTTGTTATGGGAAATTTAAAAGAACGTGGGTGAGATACTGAAAACTGCTCCTCTTAACTTTGCTCAAGGAAGGACACGTGGCGCAAATTTTAACAAAGACATTGCTTCTGGTTTTATAAGTATATAAGGGGTGGATAATTGATAGAAAATATAGCGAAAAAACAAGAAGGATTTTTTTTAAAAAATGTTAAATTTATCATGTAATTATGCCATTTTGAATTGAAATTATTGAGAAAAACAAGAATGCGACAAGAGAGAGAGTTTAAGATTTGAACTCAAAATCTTTGCTTATCCTTCTCTCGATCGTTACAAACTAAGCTAATAAACATTTTTATTTTTAAGTTTTATTTAGAGCTCTTATATTATTACTTTAAAATACTTATTTACATGTATTTTTTTATTTACGGGGTGTTGAAGTTCCCTTAAGTGCCCTAATTCCGCCCTGTCAGACAAAATTAGTGGATTGAGAGGCTGAATAGTCAATAGATAGACAACCTAGCATGATGCAAAAGAACAAAAACTAGGCAACACCTAAAATTGATTAAAATATGAATCTCCAAAGCCAACTAGTTAACGAAGAAGCAAATGACCAACCGATGTGAAAATCAAAGAGGAGTTGGTGATGGGCTGCTTTATGCAAAAACACAAGATAACTGAACTACTGCATCCATGTCACTTACCTCGGGGAGCTAAGAAAAACTTATCAAAATGATAAATCCTTTAAAACCATATTGCCACGATCAACTCAATCAACCAAAAGATAAATTAGGAAATTCAACACACTATGAGACTCTAGGTAGACAAACTTCATATCGAGGGAGACTCCAGCATTATCATAAATCATTTAAACAACCGAACTAAATGCCATTGGGAAGTTGAGCTTATCTTATCTGACATCAAAACTCTACTATCGACCTTGAAAAAAGTTTTCTTCTTTCATGTTCTCCGTAATGACAATAAAGTAGTTGAAAAGGTTGCACACCTTTGTCACTCTGCCAGGGAGTCGATATTTACAACAATTCAGATCTCTCTGACCTTATCCGTAAGGATGCTGCCGGGTCTAGAGCTCGCTAACCCGAATTCTTTCCTAATAATAAAAAAACGAAATATATGCCACATACAAGACTACAACCTTGAGCAAAACACTTACACACTTACAAGTCTTTGCGGTTTTAAATTGAGATTAATTAGTTTTTATGGTTTCAAATTTATCAATTATGAAGTTATGATACTTATTTGAGCACATCTATGTGATTTTATGTTTGATTTGGATATAACTTTAAAAAGGGCCATGGTTATTTTTATTTAATATATTATAAACTTGAAATTAATCCAAAGTTTATTACAAAATATATATTTTATACATAGTTCATGAGATAAATATAAGAAATTAATAAAAAACCATTTTGTCCACAAAAGCCGTTAATAAGACCATCAAATTGTCTTGACGTTTAGCAGTACTCTGTTGCCAAGCGTCCGCCGAACGTTTTTGAGAACATTGGACTTGGTTAACGCACCAACAAGTCTTTCGAGCGTAGGACACACCCATTTGTTTTAATTTAATCAAGAAACGCACCAAAAACAATCTAACTTACTCAGTCGCTTATTATCCAATTTACTCATTCGCTAAGAGTAAGTTTAACGGGATACTAGGGGAGGATACTTGGGTTATTTTATTAATATAATATTGGAGGAAGTCCAAGATCCCACATTTCGGATACTAGAGGTAGTATTCTTGCTAGTATCTCAATTGTGGGGTCAATGCGGACAACTTTAATTTTTTGAGGAGGGGTGGGGGACAAGTGTCAAGCGATGGTTGGCTAGCGATTGGATGGTAGAGATGGAGAGGTATGGACGGTCCAGATTAAACCTATCGTGTAGAATTACAAATTGTGATTTTTAACAATGAAAATGTTTAAAAAATAAAATAAAAATTATACCAAAATATTAGATTCATTTTTCTATACACATAAACATCAACTTTGAATATGTTTAATTATATTTATATAAAAAAAATTTGTCAAATACAATTACATGTAATAATACCTTGAATAATATGATCATTATATTTTATTAGTAATAATTTATTATCATTTGAAGAATTTAAAATGTTGTTTAATAAATAATATTATTTTATGAAATTTATATTTTAAGTTAATATATAGTCACTAATTTAATTTAATAAATAATATTAATTTTTGAACAATATTTTTTTAATGGGAAATGAATATTATAAATTAATATAGATTGGAGAAAATGAGCCGAGAGGGGTATAAACATAAATTGCTTTGCTTTTTTTTTTTGATAAGGAAATAATTCGAGGCCGGACAGGCCCGGACCTCGAGAGGCCGACAAAGTCGGCAGACGACAATCCGTCTAAACAAACAACATAGCAAAAGAAATACAACATAGAAACAGAAAACAATCACAAAATACATCAACAGAACCATACAAAAACAAACCTGGAAAACCCCAAACCCTAAGCAAACAAGCGGACATAACAGCGAGAAGATGGAGACCCGACGTGGCGAAGTGGATAGCGAGCGCATGGGATAGCACAGCTGACACGATGTCTCGCCGCCGGAAAGACGGAAAGCAGAAATCCACGTAGGGCAAAGACGACACCTGGGGAAGTGTGGATCACACGACGTTCCCTCCACCTAGATGAAGGATCTTCGGAGACCACGAACACCACCAACACGATCACTTCGATCAACTAGGGCCGCATAACTGCTCATCAACCGAAACTAACCACGAACCAACAAACAGAACTCCAACCAACCCGAGTAAATAAAGCACGACCGCGAGAGAGAGAGGAGCGCAGGAGGATTCCGGAATTATTTATATAAAAGAAATTATATATCTTTACTTATTTTAATAACAATTTCAATTTATATATAAATATATATATATAAACCGATGGGCCAGCTTTGGGCCCAAGGCAAAAGCCTTGGGCCCAAAGCACACAATCTGGGCCAAGGTTTGAGGCAAGTCAAGCAACCCTGACACGTGACAACTGTTGTCGCCGACCGAAAGGCCAACACGCACCCGGTGGAAGACAAACAGAGGGACGACGCAATTGGTAGGCAACAAAATTAGGCCAGACCAGGAGCGACGACAACTCCGGCGACCCAGCCGAGGAACGAGACCACAATAGAAAAGGATGGAAATAATTATGGGAGAGGGTGTAATTGTAAATTGAAATGATAGGAAAGGGTGGGTTTTGGGATACTATGGATGTTATTGATAAAGTGGGAAAAATAAGAATGAGATCATAGGATGATGTGGCGGAAAGAGAAGAATAAAATATTAGTATTCCAAGTATCTCTAGTATCTCTAGATAAACTTGGCCTAAGTCGCTTGTTTTGACATTAGTGAATATTCAACTGAATTGAACGTACTTTTCTTTGTTCAAAACATGTGACGATATAAAATATTTTTCTTTTCTTGGATATATATAAATCCTATAAAAATTAAATACCCCATTATGATGTCATTGGGTGGAACTGATACATTACCAATTCATTTTTTCGTTTACCATGTACCAATCAATTTGAATTGGTAATCGTAAAATCCAAATTATTATCAACGACTAAAGGGGTTGGTTGGTACGTGTTGGTAATTGTATTTTACCATGTTTTGCATGTTGATAGAAAAACATACAAATAGTCAAATACAATACAATTTAATTAAAACTTACAAGTTATTACAATTCAAGTAGCAACGACATAAATAATTAAATTGTTCATGAATTTAAGCACTAAAGCAAAATAAAAACTTAAATAGTGCCGACAATATTCAAAATAACTTGTCCATTTTTAGTCTGAATCGAGGTTGAACTAGTATTCTTCCCTTGATTAAAAACATTTCATGAAAATAACAAATACAAAAAGAAATCAAGTTAATAGGTAATACTTAATATAAAAAACAGTAAAACAAATATACACTTTTTGGGCCCTAGCATAGCATGAGTAAATGAACTCTGATCTCAAAGGGTGGCCGCCATTGAAGGGGTGAACCGAAGGGTGAAAAACCTAGATCTGATTTCTCAATTTGAACTAAGGCTTTGCTATTTTTTTTATTTCCCTAATTAAGTTTTAGTGTTTTACATAAAAAGTTAAGGACTTACCGTTAAAACTTAAAACAATTAAAATTTAAATTAAAAAAAACCTAAATATGTATATATTGGTAGGAATTGGTTGATAATTATCATACCAACCAATTTAAAATCGGTTGGTAATGGATTCAGCCAAACAAAAGTATTAGTATTGAATTTTTTTCCCTTATGCTTGTTCAAAGTACACCTATTTGAAATATTAGACATTATAACTTTTCAACACATATTTTAAATTAATAAAAAAAAATTCAAACATCAAGAAATTAATCATACTTTCATTACGTTGATCCCAAAATGTATTATATTTCAATAATATTGGGCTATTGTTGGTCCATATATATCGATTAGTAGAGCAATCACAGTTTTTTCCACTTCAGAAAAATATTACACAAGAAAATAATCATACTTTTATCACATTGATTCCAAAACGCAAAATTCAAACACTACAAACCACTACACACTTATTTCAAGAAAACTAAGAATATTAAATTCAAACATTTGAAGATACACTATATTAGAAGTATGATTTAAATGGGTGTTTCTCAACGCCTAGCGCTCTTGCCCTGGTTTTAGGCACGGAGAACTTGATGGCAGAGCTGCGTGGAGTATTATTTGGATTGTAGAGATCATGATAACATGAACATAGAAGGGTAAATGTTGAAATTGATTTTGAGGTTGGTGGAGTTTCTCAAGTGCATGGATGTGAAAGTCACATATATACCCTCTTCGATCTGTATGCAGATGCCATTGTTATTAGTTTAATTAGGCATTCATGCATGTTTTGTTTTACCCCTTCGGGTGTATTAATTAGACATTTGATTTCGGATTATGTTAGGGGGGTTGGCTCTCTCCCATTTGATTTCTGCTTAACCATTTGCATTAACTTAATAGTCTGGTGCGAAAGCTCCATCCTCTCCTTAAAAAAAAAGACTAACTAGTGAAGTTTTGTCGGATTATATTGTGCATATATGAAGTGCGGCACACAATTAATAACATAGGCAATCTCATGATGGGTGATGGGGGACATCGCAAAGCAAATCCTATATGCATATCACTACGCCAGAAGGTGTTTCAAGCGACGGACCAAGGTCGTCGCATGAAATGGGGTTTTCGCCCTCTGATATCTCAGGCGACGAACTTCCGTTGCCTGAGTTGTTGTCCGGTGACTTTCATCCCTTCACTATTCAGTCGACGAGCATCTGTATGTTCGTCGGCAGAGACAACTCAGGCGACGACAAAAATGTTCGTCGACTCATGATGTTGTCAGAGGCCAAGGGCCATCCAAACCCACCCATTAAGACTCAGGCGACGGGTTTGGTTTCATAAGTTCGCCGCCGGAGTCTGTGCACATAAGTGATGGAATGTTATGAAAGAATCCAGACGACGACCCTCTCCTTTGTGTGTCGTCGCCTAGATCGTTTCAGGAGACGGATATAGAATGATTTCGTCTCCTGAGTGAAGTCCAAAGATGCGTTCTCAGTTGTATGTCCGTTGCTGGAGTGTCCAAGAGACGAGAGTTTCATATAATTCCGTCGCCTGAAAGAGTTAAAATTATTATTTTTTATATTAATATGACGATGTAATATTGTTTGTTCGTCGACTGAATTCTTTTGATTTAAAAAAAATAAAATTTGGTAGGGCAGGTGCCCCCTATTGGAATGTACCTAATAGCATATTTTGTGCTCCTGTTCAAATGGCATTTTATCAACAACAACAACAACACACAATCACACAACAACAACAACATACTCAACAACAACACACAATCACAAGCAATTCAACACGTCAATTTAAAAACCTTGTAATCCATACCCTAAAGCTTGTCCAACATACCAAAAGTATTTGAAGATTATCCAGACAACACAAGTTCGACCTCCACATTACACAAGTTCTAAAAGTTTGTCCCAACACTACACAACTTCACAAAAAAACAAACCAAAGTCTTAGTGAAATGAGGAGGGCATCCTTACCTAATTCGGCTGGGGGGCGGGCTGAGAATTTGTTTGAAGGGCACCTGAATTGTTGGAGGGCTGAGGAAAAGTTGCTAGAAGGCCACTTGAATGGTGGCACGCCTGAGAAGTACACACCGCAGAGGTGAGGGATGGCTGTGAGTTAGACTGACCGCCTAAGAAGCCCATCATGACCTTCTTGATACTGGCCATACGCTCCTCCAGCTGTTCATTCTTTCTCTCGGCTTGGGTGGCTTTCTCACTCAACCTTGCAATTTCAGCCTTCGCCTCCTCCAACCCTTGCTGTCCATAGACCCCCTCGTTTCTTTGCAGGCCGCTCTCTAGCTGCACCCATTCCTTTAAAAAAAAAATTGAAAACGTAATAAGAGCTGAGTGGGATTGAATTATAAAAAGTAAAATCTTGTTATGAACTTCTGAAAATTGTAAAACAAAAATAAAATTCAAGGGTAATACTATACCTCGAACTTCTGTTCCTTGTCTTTCCCCAAGGCATGCCAAGATGGTGCAAGTTTGTTCTTCAACAGGGAGGGGTGGTATTTGGCTTGGGTCTACTGCTTCTGCTTGTCTTTCTCCACCAGTGAGGTATTCCTGAAGACGACCTTTCAATTTGGCCTACAAGTTCATGTATGCACAAAAAAAATATATAAGAAATGAGTAAAACCAAAGGAATGATTTCTGTGTTGTATCTATAAGTTTAATGTAGACAAAGAAAGGAATGATTGCTTTCATTATATAGAAAAAGAAACCTAAGTATTCTAAACTATTAAACCTATTACCTACCAATTGCTTTCATTTTAGTGTTGTTGGGTATACCTGATTGCTTTCATTATATAGAAAAAGAAACCTAAGTACTCTAAACTATTAAACCTATTACCTACTGATTACAATACAGAAATGAAAGATACCAAACATAAATAAAGTAAAAGAAATAATGAAAGAAATGCATTATTATAAGTAAAACCAAAGGAATCTATACGTTTTATACATGTTAAGAATAATGAAAGTACTCTAAAAAATAATTAAAACCTAAAGAATCTAGTCAGATGGAATGATTTTATATCATTATTATAAGTACTTACGTAAAATTACAGAAAAAACAGAAATAAGAGTACCATGCATTATTACAAGTACTTATATTACCTAAGTACTTATATTACTGTTTTTCACAATCATGGTACTCATATTACCTAAGTACTTTCATGATACTCTTATTTTGGTTTTACCTAAGTACTTAGGTAAAATTACAGAAAGTACTTAGGTAAAATTACAGAAAAAGTACTCTAAGGAATCTAGTCTGATGGAATGATTTTATATCATTATTATAAGTACTTAGGTAAAATTACAGAAAAACAGAAATAAGAGTACCATGATTGTGAAAAAGTACTTATATTACCTAAGTACTTATATAACCTAAGCACTTATATCATTATTATAAAATTTTACCTAAGTACTTATATTACTCTAAACAGAAATAAAAGTAACAACACTAAAAAAAGAACGGAATGATTTTATAAAGACTTATAGATACAACACGGAAATAAAGGAATAACTTATAAGAAAAACATAAAACATGCATTATTATAAGTACTTAGGTAAAATTACAGAAAAACAGAAAAACTTATAAGTAATATAAGTACTTAGGTAAAATAAATTAGGTAAACATGCATTATTATAAGTAATAGGTTTAGTACTTAGGTAAAATTACAGAAAAACTTATAACAAACATGCATTATTATAAGTAAAACACACATTTAATAAAACAGAAAGTCAATGAGTATCCAATAACAGAAAACAATTAGATGGTGATTGAGGGGGATATACCACTCCATTCTTCGCAGCCGGACACTTCTCGTAGGCTTCTATGGCTGTCTGAAGCCATGACGCCATATGCTTTTCCTTGACAATGAGCTCTTCTGCTCGGAAGCTCAGGGGATTGGACCCATTGTGATGATTGATGGGGTTCGGGTTCTTGGTCCTATTTTGTTTGTTTCGCTCACACAAGGCATGTAAAAAGAACGTCATTCACAAGTGTTAAGTCACTGAACAAGAACCGCCACTGCTCAGGGCACGCGACGAACTCAAGTGGTATGTCCTCACCCCCCACTCCAGGAAGTACGTGTTGATGGCAATCATACTTCCAATCCCCATATGCTTTTCCGCACTTCTTCTCCACATATTGGTCAACTGCAGGGTCAATCTCATAGTACATCTACACATCCATATCAGAAATCCATATGAGAAAACCTAGAGAAATGAAAGTTTAGAAATGAACTCAATACAGAAAATCCATATCAGAAAATGTAGACAAATGAATCTAGACAAATGTCTAGACAAATGAACTCATATCAGAAAATATATATCAGAAAAATATGAACTCAAATGAAGAACAACAAGTGTTGCCATATCAGAAAATCCATATCAGATACAAAGCTTTAAAATAACAATCCAAAGCTTTGAAATCGAAACAAAGCAAAACAAAACAAAATTTGTCATGCAATATAGTATAGTCATACACTCATACTCATACCACAGTACCACTATACAAAGATTGAAGAAAATCAAGTTAAAAAGATCTCTAATTTCACATAGACTTGAATTTCAAGTTAATTTCCAACCCCCAAAAGAAGTGAAAAGAACAGGAGATTAAAAGGAATATAATCTACTGTACTGATTCAAATAAGATTGACCCTGCAGAAAAAAAAAGATCTCAAATTTCATATAGACTTGCATTTACTCCCTTTAACTATCACTCATCACCTCCTTCAAAATTAGCCTTCTCCAATTTTCAAAATCAACACATAATTTGAAATTGTTTACGACTAATCAGGAAAAAAAAGTATCAAACAATATAAGTAATATAAGTAGTATAAGTACTTAGGTAAAAGATAAAAAAAAAAAATTAAACCACCCCCAAGTAATCCCTTACGGGGGACCGTTGCTCCTTTGTTAGTTTGCTCCATGTTGATGCAAGCATCGACACTTTGTCCCTGATAGCACACCCAATGTCCCGGACAAAGGTGCCATGCAGTTGCTTGAGGCCAGGCCCCTTGTGGAAGCAGGACCACTCGATCTTCGGCTTCTTCCCCGCTGCCGCCTTCATGACTGCTGTTTTGTGACTCTTAATGGTACGATATTTACCTACAATTCATAAGAACATATCAAATGCATTCTTTTTAATCAATTTAACCCTAAGTATTTCAATCAATTTAACCCTAAGTCTTTCAATCCTAAGTCTTTCAATCAATTTAATCCAAAATCTTTCAATCAATTTGAAGAGTTCACTGGTAAATTAATTGAAACCCTAACTCTTTCAATAGAAACCCTAAATCTAATTGAAACCCTAAATCTAATACAATTGAAACCGTAAATCCTAAATCCTTATACAATTGAAACCCTAAATCCTTATACAATTGATACCCTAAATCTAATCTGACAAAGGGAGAGAGAGATGTTAACCGTGACAACGGATGGAGCGAGGGCCCTCGGCTGATGACCCAGCTACTGGGTTGGCGCCGACAATGGCCGTGGATGGCCCAGGGTTGCCATTGGACAGAGAGAGGAGAGAAGGTGGCTCCGGATTTGCAGAGGGAGTGGGAGAAGGAGTCGAAGTCGCTGAGGCAGGAGGAGTCGGCGCCGGGTTTAGAGAGGGAGTGGGAGTGGGCACTACTAGAATTTTGTCATTTAACATCGGCTAATAGCCGATGTCTTTCAAAAAAAAAAAAAATTGATGTCTATGTGGGTGATGTAAAAAGTCAAAACTTTTTAGCATCGGGTAATAGCCGATGTCTTTATATGTTATAACATCGGTTATATTTTTAAATCTGATGTTTTTGATATGGTAGACATCAGATTTAAAAATATAACCGATGTTATAACATACAAAGACATCGGCTATTACCCGATGTTAAAAAGTTTTGACTTTTTACATCACCCACATAGACATCGATTTTTTTTTTGAAAGACATCGGTCATTACCCGATGTTAAACGACATATTTGTAGTTTTTTTTTTTTTGTTATTGTAGCCTATGCGGGATTTGAACCCACATCTTTGTGTTTGAACGCAACGCTCTACCATTTGAGCTAATAGGCTTTAAATTAGATAGAATAAAAAAGAGCATGTGAAACTTAAGAGAGACATTTATTAAACCTTCTGAGTAAATAGGGAAATGAAATTATAAGAATGCATCCCAAACACGTAAAACAAGGTGAAGCCTCAAGGAGAAACGTCATATCTTAAGTAGTGCAACTAATAAGATTGAGTATAAATGAGAAGAACCTACTTCATGCATCCAGAAAGAAAGGCAAAACCCTTGTTGCCAATAGGTCTGCACTTGAACTTCCTTCTACACCCTTTGTTGTAGAAGATCTCGAATGCCTCCTTTAGTGCCTGCAAAAATACAAGCAAAACCCTTAACATAAAACATTTAAAGAAGGAAGAAACCTGGATTGAAGATCTTGATCATTTAGTGCCTGCAGAAATACAAGTTTTCATTTTTATTCTTTATGTTCGTTTTTTTTTTCTAGAAGAACAAAACAAAAGAAGGAAGAAACCTTGATTGCAGATCTAGGCATACAACCTCATGCTTACTTCCCATGGATTTGGCTTTCTGATCCCGTCTTCTCAGATTTCTCTCTTTTGTGCACCACAGAGGGAGAGCTTCAGCCATCTACCATGGATGGCGACAACAAGTAAAGCAAGGAACTACAGAGAAGTCAAACCCTTAATACCACAATTCAAGAGAATCTGAAATGAAATAGATCTTAAAGGTCCCTGTAAAATCGAATTGACAGAAAAGAGGGAAAAAAACCCTAAACATAAGACCACAACAGCAAACAAATTAAAGTTACAAATTAAATCAGAAACCATAATCACTTGATAAATAATAGCTAAATAAACTAACAAACTGTGCATCAATTAAGGAAAGAGTATCTTGAAAAACAATACCAGCAAATCAGAAACGCCAAATCAGAGTTCCTGGGAATTCAGAACCAATTGCAAACCAGAAATAAATACAAGAAAAGCACCTCCCAACAAATCAGAAAACCCAGATCAGCAACAATTCATACAAGGCAAACCCTATTAAGGCATAGCTAAATGAATGGTAAGTGGCAGATAAAGAAGGAAAACAAGCGATGATCACTAATTCAAATCAATCAAACAGACCCCACCACTCACACACACCTAAATGAAAGACAAGTATGAAACTCAAAATAATCTATGGTATGCATAAATACAGCATAAGACAAAAAAGACTCATTTCCTTTCCCATAGAGATACCAAAGAAGTGATCAAGAACAACCTCATCAAGTAAAAAATGAGCCTTTTGCTGCATCAAGCACACAATCCTATGCTTCCCATAAGAACTGTACATGAAAAAAGTGAATGCAATAAGATCATGAACAACAGACAACAGATGAAATCTTCAAGCAACATGAAGAATTCGTGAATGAATATCCAATAACGACTATAAAAAGGGACATCAACGTTGAAAAAAGAACAAGGTCTTGTGAAGAATAAGTTTACTAGTTTTGTATGAGCTATATCCTCAATTTTAAGGGAGTGTGAATATGCATGTAAATTATCTAAGCTATTTTGCGACACGAGAGGCTTATATTCCATCAACGACAATCAATTGAAAGTTCATACTTTATTTTACTTCTTACTTTTTCTCTTTTCTATGCTCAATTGTATAATTTTTATTTTCTGAAATGTTTACAAAAAACTAGTCGGACTTAAACTCCAAGCGAGAATAATCATGTCTACAGAGCATGTGAGCTGAAGATATTACCACAATAGGATGGTTTGAACAATAAAGTCACAAGTGAGAATACTAATTTTCATGATGCAGGTGGGTTGAAAACACATAACAATTTGCATATATGCTACATCTATTCATGAGGATCACATTGAAGAAACGCACAAATCTTTACTCCAGCCAGAGTTTGTAAATGGTGCAGAATTAGAGGGCATCGAACATTCTCTTGAGCTACTGAAATCAGCTGAGAAGAGCCATAAACATGAAGATAATGGGGAATAGGAACCAACAAAACATTTTAGCCAACTTCTAGTTGGAGTAAAGAATAAGATGAATCTGGTGCTCTAGAATATAATTTTAGCTTGATTCATCCAAGTAGCTTATTACTGACACACTTGGGATGCACATGTAAAAACGCACATATAAGAAAGGATACGTAAAAGAAAGGAAACACTCATTTAATTGGAAGAAACAAACACGCAGTTAACAAGAAGCACATTAACATTGGATTCCCAAAGTCATTTGTAATTGAAAGAAACACACACTCAATTAAGAAGCAAATTAACATCCCAAAATCAGGACATATATTTTTCTCACACAAGAGAAACATTAAGATATTTAGAATAACATCCCAAATTAAGGGCATGTCTTTTTTCTCACACAATAGAAACATTAAGATAGTTATAATCCAAGTGACAAAACAAATACAACAATTGAGAATGAAGAAGAGGAAAACTCACATATAGGTTGAATTTCTCAATTGAATATTGAGTAGCTTTAAGCGTCTCAATCATACCAAATATCCTTTGTTCCTCCCTCTGCTATCATTTATCATCTACAAAACAAAACAAAACAAAACTCAGCAAACAAACCTAATTGAAAAACGAAGAGGGACGATTTCAATCAACGAGAGGAAAAAGGAGGCCTCAATTTCGGCGATAGAGCCCCATTAAACGAACAAGCACTTGATACTCATCAACAGAGAAGTCTAGGGAAACAGACAAGAGGCGGTGCTGTGCGGTGGTCGCCGATGAGGTTTCGCTGGAGCGGTGGTCGTCGATGATGGTTAAGGACGACGATCATGGCCGATGCCGCCTTTCATGAAGGAGACGAGAAAGCGGCGGTGGATATCATCCCACTCGGCGGATTCGTGCAAGAATCCGCTGCTGTGGTAGGCGTAGGCGGGGGAGGAGGCGGCGCAGCGCTTGAGTGAGAAGAGGACGGAGAGGGGGGCGGCGGAGAGCAAGAGGAGGAGGATGGATTTGGGGGAGCAATTGGAAGCATCTATCATTTACAAAGGTTGGAGGTGAACAGAGATTTGGGAGGGATGGAAATGGAACCAGGGGAAGAAAGAAATAGAAGGGCATAGGGTTATCTTGAATTTTTTTGGTCGGATTTATTAGGCGGGTTTTTAAATTAACTCAATATTTCAATTCCGCGCTTTGTGAATTTTTTGAAAAACGTTTTTAACATCGGTCGAAAAAAATGCGGTGATGTTTTTTTTATTTTAGACATCTCAATTTTAAGAGCTGATGTTAAAAATCTATTTAAAATCACCTGTTTTTCTGACTGATGTTAATCCACCGATGTTAAATAACAGAATTCTAGTAGTGGGGAGTCGGGGCCGGGTTTGGAGAGGGAGTGGGAGTGGGGGTTTGTAAAGGGAGTGGGAGAGTCGGGGCCGGAGGCGCTGAAGCCGTTGAGTTCGAGGGCGAGGATGAGGGCTCTGGTAATTGCAATGGTGGAGGAATCGGGACCGGAGTGGACGAGGATGGCCTCTTCTTCCCCTTCACAGGGCGGGATTTAGGAGGCATAGAGAGAGATTGGGGATTAGGGTTTTCATAAACTCCATTCAAATAACTTTTTTACCATCCAAACTCTATTAAAAAAAACAAGCTCATCATCAATCCACACACAAACAATATATATGCATATATTCAACAACAACAAAAAAAAAAACAAAAAAATAATAATTTATACATGCCTTCAATGGATGTGTGAAAATTTGTGAATTGGAGGAAGGGTTTTCGAGTCTCTAGGGTTAGTTTGGGAGAAAGGCTAAAGAGAAGAATGACATTATTGCATAGTACGTCCGATTTTAATTGTTTGTTATGGAAAACACGTTCAGGCGACGGACATATATGAATCTCCGTCTCCTGAGTTAATAGTAATAAATAGGGGGTCAACCACCTCACTTTTCGGGAGACGGAAATAATTGTATGTCTTTCTCCCGAATGAGCAATATTTAATATTCGTCATCAACCAGACTTTATTACTTGACTTTTGAAAAAGTAAAACGTTCAGGCGATGGACTATTGTAATCTCCGTCGCTAGAAAGGCCCATTCTGACAGTTGTGATTTGGATACCTATTCGGGCGACTGAGCATGAGCAATATTCGTCGTATGGATTTCATCCGTTGCTTGAGTCACCTTCAGCCGACGAACATTGAATTTTTTTGGTCGGCAAAACATGGGTTGGAGACGATTTGGGCCTCCCAACGTGCAGGCGACGGGCCAAAGTAAGTTCTTCGCCCTAACCCGATTCAGACGATGAACTTTATTACCTCCGCCGAGCGAGATGCAATATGGCGTAGTGTATGAGTAGGGGTGTTATTCGAGCCGAACGAGTTGAACTTGACATGTTCAAGCTTGTTCATTTGTTAAACGAGCTCGAGCCGAGGCGAACCTAATTTTTAAACGAGCTTTTTATTTTGTTCAAGCTAGGCTTGTTTAGGAAATGAACGAGCTCGGGTCGAGCTTTTTTCGAGTTGTAAGTAGTTCTACTTGGTTATAACATGTTAACTTAAGAAAATTTTAGAAATTCCATAGAATTCGAGCTATTCAAGCTTTATTTGAATGAGCCGAGCTTTCAACCGAGCTTTAAATTTTGTTCAAGCTCGGCTTGTTTAAATAAGTGAGCGAGCTCAAGTTGATAATTTGAAGCTTTATTTGGATTGATTGTGAGTTTCTGAATCTAGTTTCTTAATTCCTATATTGAATGTTTCAACTTCTTTGCGGTTATCGATTGATTGTTTTGTTCTATCTTAACTTGTCTGGCCAACTAGTTAGATCAATTCAATTCCTAGGGTTTTGTAGACTCCTGGTTGTGAACCTCAGCCTAAGTAGCAAACTTATCCCTTTAGGGCTAGTTGAACTAATTGGATAGGTAGGAAGTTTGGATGTGTTGTTAAATCCCTTTATGAGGTACTGCAAATACCTTGGTTAATCTCTGAACTTAAAGCTATCGATTGGGTTAAATCCTTTTATGAGGGACTATTTAATCGATAAGGGTCTCTAGGACTGGTTGGACTAGAAACTATATTAGGTTGGGACAAGGGCATTCATAGAAAACATAAAAGAACGAGAGGAAGTTACACGGATCACTTCAACCAAATAAAGTTGATAATTGTAGGTAGAACTATATATTTCTCAATATTGTTTGAATTAATTTCATTTACTTTTTCTTTCATCAATCCGCTTTAATAAAAGGGGGATCTTTTGCATTCATAAAAAAAAACCTTCTGTTACTTGATTGACATCTTAATCACACTTGAATAGCGAATTTCCCTGTGGGATCAACCTCTTGCTTAGTTTTCCTCCTGTCAGGTTGTCCATCAGTTAAAAAGGGGACCAAACCGTACCAAAAATCTAATTTTTAGAAATTGCGAAATCGAAAACCGATCCTAAACCTAAAACCGAATTTTTATGTTTGATTCGGTTTAGGTTTCAAACCTAAATGAACATAACTGATAATTAATTATAATAAAATTAAAATGTTTAATTTTTTTAAAATTATGTTATAGGAAATTTCTTAAAAATAGACAATATATATATATATATATATATATATATATATATATATATATATTATATATTATATATCTTATAATGGGCTATAACTTTTTTTTTATGAGAATTGATTCAACCTAAACTAGTGTGGTATAATGTTTTTTCTAATTTAATAAAAGTTAGGTTTGAACTGAACCAAACTTAAACCGAATTGAACCAAATCTAAGATCGAGTTTTTAGAAATTGCAAATAAAAAAAATGATTCTAATCTCTTAGATTTGGCTGATATCAGATTTAATTGGCTCGACTTGATCCAAAAATTATGTTAGAACTGAATTTTGAACAGCCTTACCGACTGATATTTCTTAAAATCTAAAATAGTAAAATCTTTATAATCAAATCATCGACCTTGGCAAGTAAGTTCCCCGTAACCCTAGTTCTATTCATTATAAATCTAAACACCAGAAAAGACAGGTGATATGGGATAACCCCTCCTAATTATGTAAAACTAAATTTCGATGGTCTGCGGTGTGGAAAAGCATCCTTTGGTTACGCTTCTGTCATCTCCCTTAGTGGGGGGTTATGTGGTGGTATACCTCCTATCTATGTAGAAGCTCTTGGCCTCCGTAATTGATTGATAAGGGTTGATTTTATGCGTTTGGATAATATACTTATATAGGGAGATAACCTCACAATAGTTAAAGTTCTTTTGGGTGAATGGAGTTGCCCTTGGATTATCGAGATCCTGGTAACGGAGATTAGGCTACTATTGTGTAATTTTAATTCTAATTCAATTCGTCGTATTTTCAGGGAAGCTAATATGGTTGTAGATTGAATTGCGCATCTGGCTTACTGTATCCCTGCCCGTGTTCTCGTCCTTAAGGACACTCTAGGATTAGGTTAGACCGTCTGTGGTCTCCCATTCTAAATCTTTCCTTGTATAAAAAAAAAAAAAGTACCTCATAATGCTAATGAAGAGTATGGCCAATCATAGAAGTGAGTGAAAAAACCATATATGGCCGGTGGAGCAGAGATTCAGAAATATGCGTGGCCAAGTGGGAGCCTATAATTGTAATGCTAATGAAGAGTGCATGAGCAATCATATATAGAGCAAAAAGTGAAAACCATGGCCAGTGGAGCAGAGAGATTAATTCGCAAAATTTGCGTGGCTAATTCAGACCACAGAGTATAGATTGGCCGAGATATTGCCTTCGATTGACATGACTGGAATTGAGATTTAGAGTAAGATCGCGATATTATGTAAAGAAGCACGTGGAAAATAACTTCTTTTTTTTTTTTCTGTCAGAAGGAGAAGCGATGCTTTCTGCGCATCTAGATGTGTTTTATTATTTATTGACGATATGATAAGATTTGTATTTATCCCACTAGGATTTGTATATATCTAATTGTGATTGTAATCTTATTTTAATAGGGTTTTAGATTATCCTTGTCCTCTAACGTAATATATATATATATATATATTCTTAGGGTTTGTGAATAAGAAAATCATCTTTTTCCTCAAATCAGCCTTCGTCCTTTACCTCCGATCATCTACAATGTTTGGTGTCTCATCCTTCTTTTCCTCCGACTTTGGCTTCAGTAAAGATGGCCAACTTCTCGCTGCTGCTGCAAGCCAAGTTGGCTCTTTCCGAACATCGTTGTTTGCCTTGATCGCACCAACTAATATATTCCTTCTTGAATGGTACGATCCACTTCCCTCTCTAGGCTTATGGTCTTGACACCTTGATCACAACCGACTCAGCCCCACCGCAAACCATCTCTGTTGCTCCCGCTGCAACCGACCCTGAGAAGTCGGATTCCACACATACCTCCACTGCTGCTACGACTGCTCCTAATCCGGTCTATGCAGATTGGCTTAGCAAAGACCGCCTTGCCTTGCTTTGATTCGGTTGACCATCACCTTGTCGTTGCTCGCCCATGTTTCTTGTACTGAAACGTCCCATGACGTATGATCAATCCTTGAGCGTATATTTCATGCTTAAACTAATGCTCGTCAGATGCATCTTCGTCACCCGCTGCAAACACTTCAGCGAGGTTCTCTCTCAATCCTTGAATATGTTGAGAAGAAGCAAGCTTTGGCGGATAGCTTGGCTAAATGTATGCACATTGTGAATGATCGATCAAGACCTTGTTTCCTTTATCATCTATGTTCTTGGTCCCGCTTATGGAGCTTTTCGAGCGGCCCTAACGATGCATGGTGGAAATGTCACCAATCATACTCTCCTTGGTATGCTCCTTCAGGAAGAACAACGGCTCGAGGAAGAGTCCAAGTTACTCGATGCTTCTATGCTTGAAGCGAATTACTCCAACCGCTCTAAAAACCTCACTCACTCGTCCCATTCGCCGGCGTCCAGTTTTCCTGCCGGTCGGGGATCTCCACCGCAGCAACTCGTTGGCTCCTAGGCGAGTTCCTAGCAACCCACAGTGGTTCCCAACAACATCTTCAGTCGGTCTTGCAGCCTAGGTCATTGACTCAGGAGCTAGGCATCATGTGCAGGGGCGGAGGCAGGGGGGGTCATGCGGTGGCTCAAGCCCCCCCCCCCCCCCGCGGAGAAAATTAGTTCGGTATATATATTTACAAAGGTGGTATTGAATCAAGAAATCCTTGTAGCCCAGGTGGTGCAAGGCAATGTTTAGGTATGAGTTGATGCCGGGTTCGACTCCCCATTCCACCCTCTTCTTTCATTTTTTTCCCAAGCCCCCCTGGACTTATTTCTCCCTCCACCCCTGATCATGTGGCAAGTGAACTTGGCAGGCTTTCAAATCCAACCCCTAATGAGGGTAACGATAACCTCATGGTTGGAAACAGTGAGTCTCGATCTTACTATTAACAAACTTACGACATTCTACTCTTTCTACATTGCATAATTCCAATAAACCTCTTGTCCTTTATAACATCTTATTTGTTCCACAAATTGCCAAATACCTTATTAGTGTCTCCAAATTATCCCATGATAATAACATTTATATTGAGTTTCATCCTACTCACTATCTTGTTAAGAATGTGCAGGGCCATACAATACTAAAAGGTGAAATTGAGAATGGGCTCTACCATTTGTCGTCGTGAGTGTGTTCCCCCACCTCGTGTCTTCCTTGGTGTTCATACCTCCCTTGAGTGCTCGCACCGTCGATTGGCTCATCCTCATGAGTCTGTCCTGCATCGTCTTATTTATGATAATGACAAGAGGAAAACCTGTCGTTGTTCTCGGCAAAGAATACTCAAACTCACAACTAGTATAGTGTGTAAGAAAGAGATCGATCAACAGGGAAATCTATTCAATTCGAGTGTCAATTCTAATCGCTAATAGAGAATGTGGGGGGTTTTTAGTGTGAAAAAGATCCGCCTTTTATCAAAGCGGAAGAAAGCAAACAAAGTAAATTGGTTTTAGAATGCAGTGGAGAGAAATAGGTTCGCCTATAATTTATCAATTCGATTGATGAATTCGATCCTTGTTTCAGCCTCTAGTTTTTGCCTTTTCCTATCAATGTCCTTGTCCAGATCTTAGGTAAATTACTAGTCCTACGAGTCCTAGCAACCCTTATCTCTAAATAACCCTAACACGATTAAGATTTAACCTAGAGATAGCATTAAGAGTATGAATTAACCAAGATACATGCAGTATCAAGCTACGAGTCGATATTTAACATGTATTCAACTTCCTACACATCCAATTAGTCCTGCGAGTCCTAAAGGGATATGATTGCCACTTGGGTTAAGGTTCGCTACGAGGAATCTGCAAAACCCTAGCAATTGAATGAATCTAGTCTAACTAGTTGATCAAGCCAGAGAGAATAAAACACATTCAAGCAATTAAGCACAAAGAAGTCAAAACATTGGAATAGGAATAAGAACTAGATTAAGAAACTCACAATTCAACAATCAAAGATCCAAACTGTAGGTGAAAACTTGAGAGTTTAGTTGCTCATGCTCAACGGCACTCTCAACAATGGAATAATAAACTAGAAAAGCCTTATATAGTATTTAGAAAGTCGGCCAAATAAATAAACTAAAACCCTAATGAAAATCCAGCACTGAACGACGTGTTTCTGCGAGGGCCACGGGGCGGCCGACGATCAGCAAAGTCGCTCGTCATAGGTTCGGGCCGCGGGACGGCTTTTACTATTTACAGTGATTTTTCTGTTTCGAATTTGGTCTCGATGTCAACACGAAAGTTGTAGATCTCGAAGAAAGCTTTCCAACACATGGTTATAATAGTCAATTGGACCACCGAGGCCTCCACAAAGTGCGAAACAAGTTCAGCATGTCTGACGACAACTTTTGCTGGCTTGTTATTCGCTTAGGCTCTCGAAATTCGACTCCGCTCCCGTGCTCTTCACTTTTCTTCCTCCTCTTGATTCTTTCTTCATCTAATAGTCTCCTCATTCCTCGTCGGATCCACATTTACCTGAAATTAACCATAAACACGTGTAGATTCCGACTCTTCCAACACCACAAGTAAACGTGTAATTGTAACTAAAATATACAATATTCACAACTAAACTATGCTAAATGTAATCTATTATGCCATACTAATTATGCTCTATCAGATAATAACTTGCCTATTATGAGCAATAAGTGGTCTTCTGTTTGTGGTTCATATCCGTTAGGAAAAAGTCATCGTTTACCTTTACCTAGTCGTGTTGAGAACGCTCAACATCCTTTTTATTTAATGCATTATGATGTTTGGGGACCATCTTGTTTAAATTCAATAAGTGGCAATCGTTACTATGTTTATGTTGTTTGAATGTTAATGGTAGTGTGTATAGTTGTTAGTCTCGGTTGAAGTTAGATATGGGTTGATCTTATGTAATGAGAATGATGAGAGAGTGGACAGATGAGGGAGCAACCAATGACCTGATTTCAGTAGGTTGTAGTGCAGGGTGAGACATGAGTATTTCAATTGATACTAGATTTTAGTTGGTTATCTTTCAAGTGAGATTTCTTCACTAGTGTTTAAATGCTGAATTTATTTCTTATAAATTCAGCATTTAAACACACGAAAGGCGATAAACCTAAAGTAGCTATAAATAAAAAAACGGAGATGATGCTTAAAGATTAAGATTTCTGAGATTAAGATTAAGATTTATGAGATTAAGATCCCCTTGTTCAGTTGTTTTTGAGTTAAGATTAAGATTTCAGATATTTGTAAAAAAAGGATTTTTAAAACAGTTTTAAAAGCGACCAATTCCAATTTACCTTGACAAAAGTTGAAACGTGTTAAAAAAAACTTCCATTTCCCGGGTAACTCTATGATACTGCACGAAGTGGATACAAGCATTTTATGGTGGCGCTTGTAGGGTGTTTGCTAAGACCTCGTGATGATATTGTAGAGCTTTTAGAGTCGTGGTACTTCCGAAAAAGGCAAGCGAGGATGTGATAGGCGCGCTAAATCATATCCCAAGAAAAACTCGTCATCAATTTAATAAATCGAACTTGAAACTCTTTAAGCGGATTCCGACAAGATTTTGAAATTTATGCAAATTAGATTTTTCTTCCCGCTTTCATACGCCGAGAATTGGAAAATGATGTTCGGATTTCATTATTAAATTCATATTGGAACTTTTAAAACTTTATTTTAATCGAGTCGGGATAAGATCGAGAGAGCGGATTTCGGGATCTATTTTTGGGTATTTTGAAACGGGGTTTTGGGACCGCCCTTTCTTTTTTGTCCCCTTTCTCCCTTCCCCTATTTCTTTTGATTTCAGATGAGTTGCAACAAGTCCTCCCTCTCCATCTTGCACTATGCCACTCTTGGTTCAACACCCACCTTCCACCCTTCTTCCTCACTCTCATGCCTCACCATTTTTAGAAAAGAGCCAAAGCAACCCCTCTTGCCCAGCAACCCACGCTAAATCTGCACCTTGACCACATTAAAAACCCATATGCGAAAACCATTCCCCTCCCTTATTCATGGAATCACAAACAACAACAATCCCTCAACACACACAGACCACATCGCTACCTCCTTCACCTCTCATTTTCGGAAACACAACCTTCCTGGACCAGCCACCACTGCCCACAGTCGCCACCACCACCTCCGACCAGCAGCAGAGACTGCCGCTTCCTTTGACCTCCGAGCCCGTTCTTGTCTTTCGAGGAGAAAACGAGCATCATCCCCCAATTCCTCCTCCATTCTTGAAGAGCAGCAGTAGTAGCAGCACCAGACAACACTCCCACCGACGTCCGAATACGTCCAGCAGCCACCCAGGAGCACCCTGGGGCACCGCCGACGCCAACTCTCCCTTGGTTCCCCCCTGTTTTCTGTCCGAGTCCGGTAAGGCTTCCTCCAACCTCCTTTAGATCGAAAAGCCTTAAAGGCCCTCCTTTGTGAACTCTCCCTTAGTTTCAGGACCGAGAATCGCAGCCTCGAGCCGCCGACGAGTCTCGAAGAGCTCCGACAAGCCACCGATTCCGCTCGGTGATCTTTAACCTATCGTAATGCTTGCCTTGTTATTCTGTACCGTTAGATAAGTTCCTAGAGCTTACTCAGATTGATTCCCATGTCCGAGTCCGGTAGACTTTTTGGTAGTAAGTGTCATAGGACTCTTAGAGCCTTAGGCCTTATATAGTTGTCATTGCTTGTCTCCCCTTCATGGTTAGTAGGCTCATCAAGTGGGGTTGGGCTGCACCGTGAGGTGAGGTAGCTCCTTGATGGTGAGTTGCTACAGGATTCCTTAGGAGCCTTGTGGAACATGCCACATGACATTCTGTGTGTGCCCATTAATCTCTTTCTACACACACACACAAATATATATATATATATATATATATATATATATATATATATATATATAGAGAGAGAGAGAGAGAGAGAGAGAGAGAGAGAGAGATTGAAATTATTCGATGGTATATCTGGATTATTCGATCGTATCGACGGATTATGCGATGGTATCGATGGATTATTCTAATAGGCTACCACCCTTGAAAACGTCCTGAACTTTTAACTAATAATTATTCGATGATATCGCTTGATTATTTTATGGTATCGCTTGATTATTCGATGGTATAGCTTAATTATTCGATGGCGTTACAATATTATTCGGTTACTTATGTCATTTAAACAAATAACTAAATATTATTCGATGGTATCACTGGATTATACGATGATATCACATGATTATTCGATAGTATATATGTATTTTTCATTCATATGACCGCCAACCTAAAAAAAGCTCATCTTCTTAAACACAAAATCGGTTCATACACATGATTAATTCGGTCCATACACAAGAATAACTCGGCTTTTCTCCCGAATACCTCTGAGATTGAATAATGAACCGACATTTTAGGAATATGCAGGCAACAGTGAAATTGAAATTGTTGACAACTTTAACATTTAACATTCCTCCTTCAAAAATGAAATTGCATGCAACCTTCAACCTATTATCGTCGCCCTTGTGATAGAGGAGGCAAAGCACAAATTGTCGTCACATTTCACTAAATTGTCGGTTCGTTCAATTAATTGCAGGCAAGTGAGAAAGAAAACATGTTAAGGCCTTGTTCGAAATTGCAGGCACAAATTGAATAATGAACCGTCATCACATTTCAACAATTGAACGAACAAAGATCTGCAGAGTAGAGAAGCCATAAAGAAGCTTTTTCTCTCCATACATTCACTAACATCAAATTACAAAGCATTCATTTGTTCCATGAAGCTTTTTCTCCTCCCTCAAACCCTAGAAATTCAAGAAAAAATCCTTACCAGGAACAGAGACGGCAACATCAAACAACCTGCAGTTCCTCGTCCTCCTCCTCAGCGACTTCCTTCTTCTTCTCCTCGGCCTCCTCCACGAGCACTTTGGCGGGCCTCTCCTTCAGATCCTAGGCGGCATTAAGGTCGGGGTCACGGACGGGGTCGGATTTGCCCATGGCGGTTCGAGCCTTGTCAAGTAATGGTTTGAAAGAGAATTCAATGGCTAGCCTGACGGATCTGACTTCGCCTGCCGACCGGACAAGGATTCGCACAAGAGATGGACCTAGGGGGTCCTAGGGGGTCACTTGACCCCCTCATTCGACATCTGAGTAAAAAGTTATGAATGTTTGAAAATTACAGCAGTATTAATCACTTTAGTTTTATTTGAATATACTATAATACTTTAATATTTTACTTAAATTGACATTCACATATTATAATTCATCTCGAGAGCTTCGAAACCATATGTTATATTACTTATTTTGAGAATATGGTAAGAAGTTACGCAAGTTTAAATTTTTTTATATCTAGTTATACATTATTACATGTTAATAATGCAATGTTTATTTATTGTGTTTTATATCTTTATTTTTCGTTTTTTTATCCTTATTTTAGTATTATATATTTGTAGTATTTTTCGCTAAAAACTTTCTGGGTCCTCCCCACAATCGCCGGTTGGTTTCAGTCGCAGATGGTCGGTTTTGGCCACCGCTCCTTCTTTTCTCTTTCCTCTATGTGGAGCAGTCCAATGGTGTTGTAGGGATTTGTAGGGATTTGGAGTGTGTATATACACGAGTTGGGTATATGTTGATGGGGTGTATTTTTCCATTTTAATTTTTTAATTAATCAATATTGCGGAAAACTCTCAGCCATCGCATTCATCTAAATCAATGGATAGGATTTGTTCACATGATACACATTAAGGCTTGAGTACATATGATCTCTCTCTCTCTCTCTCTCTCTCTCTCTCTATATATATATATATATATATATATATATATATATATATATATATATATATATATATATATATATATATATATATATATATATATATATATATATATATAAACTGCTAGCATGCTTGCGTGATTTAAATTCCTTTTCTGTATTAGAAGCATCATATTAGGAATAGCGTATATGGTATGATTATAGTAGGACTTAGTCCTGTGTGTGGGCCTGAGTCTGATCTCATGCACTGTATTATTTTTTTTAGGTATGCCATAACCGCGAGGTTTTGAAATGGCGGAAAGAGAGAGTTGAGACTCTGACTTCACTATATTATTAATGGTTTGGATGTAAATATTCAGATTACTTTTTGACCTGGCTCCGTCGTGGCAACCTTATGTATGGTTTTAGAATATTTCTGGTTTGCATGATAAATGAATTTTACGACTTAGGCCATAGGGCGGGTACAGGGGACTTACCCCGGGGATTCCAACGATCCCTCTCGGTTTTTAGGTGCGAAATCCCACCTTTAAAGCACATAGGTTGATTTCAATCCTTCAACATATACTCGGGGCGCAAGATCCTAACGAGGGGTTTCGTCCCTCGAAACGTAACCCAAGAATCATAATCTCGGACTGTTACATCCTCGCCACTGCCTCACCACTGCATCTTCGCACGGGTTGAAATTCCCTGTTCTCGACCTTGTTCCCCCTCCAATCCGCCAACCCCCTCCCCTCACAAAACTTAATTAAAAAGAAAAACAAAAAAAAAATGGTTTCGACCCCGACGTACATGCAGTTGCACAGTTGCTGAAATCAAACCATGTGCTGGATAAAATAGAAATCACGCGTTGAAGAAATGTGAATCAAATTCCCCAGGCAATATTAGAACAGGCAACACAATCTAACGATTCAACGCAATCAATCAATTATTATTATATAAAAACAGAGATTAGAAAGATTGAGGATAAATGAAAAGGAGAGGTGCCTGAAAACCATCGGCTGTAATTGAAAACCACCGGCTATAATTAGTTTTCAATTCGCCAAAGTGCGACGGGGTGTCCAATTTCTTGATTACAGCCACATTATAAGCTCTCAATTACTGTCTCAATTTCTTGAAATTCACCACAGGAAAAGAGGGCCATTTTCGACGCTTTTAATGGTCATTCTCGACGCCATAAAGGGTCAAAAAAATCATTTTCGACACTTTAAAAAAACGTCAGTAATTTTTGCGTCACGAATGGTCATCAGTCATTTTCGACGTGAATTTATGTCGGCGCCCATTTCGACGCTTAATAGCGTCGAAATTGACATGCCATTTTCGACATTCTAAAGCATCAAAAATGGCTCATTTAAAATGGCCTATGACTGCTTTACTATCCAACGGTGTCGAAATTGACACATATATTATTTATTTATATTTTTCTTTCTCCTCTGTTGGACGATTTATATATATCTTACTGCTCCATAGAAAAAATAACAAAGACTTATACAAAATGATTATCTTTCATTAAAACACTGTCCAACAAATTCTAAGAAGTTAACAATAGAAACTTGATTTCCACAATATATTAATCATGCATAAGCGTCACAACTTAAACTATTTGGATCAAAAACAAAAAGTAATTGAGCTACAATTTCAGTTTGTTTCACATATGAAAGATGCTACGAGTAGCTAGATGATTTGCTGTATCCTCCATTTCCGGGATGTTTCCTCTGTTTAGTATCAGCAACGAAAATCCTCCATTTCATAGATGTTTCCTCTGTTTAGTATCTACAACAAAAAGGAGTACTTAAACTCATTCTGGAGATTGCAAAGAACGGGAACCCTATTTGAACCTGAAAGAGATACAACCAAGGGCCAGATCCACATGAGTTTGTTGATTGCAAAGAACAAGAACCTATTTTCATAAATCAATTTCAAAGCAATTGAGACACATTGATATTTTACATGTAGAAAGCATGGCCATATGAAAAACTTGGGCATCCCACAAAATGATTAAGATCATACATAAAAATCAAACTCTCCAAGTGACCCAACGCGTTTTTCAGCAATACTATATACCACGAAAAATGGGAAGAAAAGTATCATTGAAGGTAGAAGCTAAAATGAACAGTGTTCATTGTATATTAAAATATAACAGAAAAGTCAGTAAGGTTATCACCTGATTCCAACTTAAGGTGATGATCCGAGCTCCTGAACTCCAAGGAACTTTCGGTAGCAACCTGATTCGGAAAAAAAAGTGATTAAATTCATAGAAAGTGACACCAGAAGTGATTCAAACTCAAAAAATCCAAAGACAGAAGAAGAGGAGAAACCTGACTCAAACTACAACTGAGAAAACGAACCTCTTCTCTCCAATCCGTTGGAATTAACACGCTTTTCTAGTACAAATCAAAAGTAGGTATTTCAGACCATGAACACTTTTCAACATAATCTGTGAAAAATTTGAGATTCGATTAAGGATTTGGAAAACTAGAGGACCAGACTTCGTTTGGATTTGAAATTTTGGAGAAGAGAGAGGGTGAGAGATGGAGGTCTACACTTGAATAAGCTACTTTAATAATATCTACACTCGAAGCCGAAGAATGACGATTCAAAGCTACTTCAATAATATAACAAGTCAAAACCCTAATTCATCAAAATCAATCCAAATAAAGTCATAGCTCTAAGGATATACCTAATCTCGACTGGATAAACATGAAGTAGGCCTCGAGGCGGCTCTTGTTAGAGGCTTAGGGCGGTCAACGACACTGGTGTCTGCAAATCTAATCAATCAACGACGCTGGTTGCTATCCTCGAGGATGGCTACAAGCGCCCTGCGTGGCTCGCATCTGGAAAAGGATGCTGACGGAGGGAAAACCTGTCGTTGATTCCGCCAAAGAAAACTCAAACCTATAGCAAGTATAGCAATAAGCAAGAGGTCGATCCACAGGGAAATTTGTAATTCAAGTATGATTCAAGTGTCGATTAAAGTAACCAGTTTGGGGGGTTTTGTGTGTGAAAGATTCGCCTTTTATCAAAGCGAAGTAAATAAAGCAAAGTAAAGGAATTGGTTTTAGACAGTTAGGAGAAGTAATTCTACCTACAATTTTCCACTCTATTGGATTGAATCGATCCTTATAACTTCTTCTCGTCCTATTAAGTTTCCTATGAATGCCCTTGTCCCGACCTAATATAGTTACTAGTCCAATCAGTCCTAGAAACCTTTATCAATCGAACAGTCCCTAAAGAAGGATTTAACCCAATTGATAGCTTTATGTTCAGAGATTAGCTAAGGTATTTGCAGTCCCTAAAGAAGGATTTAACAACACATTCAACTTTCTACTTATTCAATTAGTTCAATCAGCCCTAAAGGAACAAGTTTGCCACTTAGGTTAAGGTTCACAATCAGGAATCTACAAAACCTTAGCAATTGATTTGATTCTAACTAGTTGCGCGGGCTAGATAGAATAAAACAATAGACAATCAAGCACAAAGAAGTTGAAGCATTCAAATATAGGAAACAAGAACGAGAATTAGAAACTCACAATCAATCCGAATAAAGCTTCAAATTGCAGGAAAAATAGATGAGTTTAGTTCCTAATGGAAGACATCGCTCAAAATCTCTCAAGTGTCTGATGAATAGAATAGAATAGAAGTGCTCCAAAAATAACTAAAAACGGCCTTAAATATCATCCAAGGTCGGCCACAAAACAACTAAGAATAAAACTAGGGTTTTCATTAAATAAAACGCAGCGTATAAACGATGTCGGCAGATGCGGCGGCCGCCGCATGGATGCTGCGGCCGCAGCATCAGGATTCGTCTTGCATCGTCCCTGGCGGCGGCCGCTGCACAGCATGCGGCGGCCGCTGCATTTGTCTTTCACGGAAAATCCGTCTTGAATCAGCTCTTGACGTCAACATGAAAGTTGTAGCTCTCTGAAAGAGCTTTCCAACGCATGGTCATAATGGTCGACCGGACAACCGAGGCCTCCAGAAAGTGCAAAACAAATTCAGCATGTCTGGCGACAACTTCTGCAGACTTGTTCTTCGTTTAGGTTCGCTTCTTCTTCTCAGGACCTCTTGAGATCTTCATGTAAGCTTCTTCGATCAACTAGACATTCTCATCCAATGCGTTATCAACTCATGTCTCCTCCTCGGATCCACCATTACCTGAAATAATCAATAAAAGCGTGTAGATTCCGACTCCGACAACATAGAGAACTAATATGCAAATCGTGCTTAATACATCAATGAAATGCATCTTAACTAAGCTAAATGAAACCTATTATGCCTACCTAAATGCATGCTATCAAACTCCCCCACACTTAACATTTGCTTGTCCTCAAGCAATGATAGAATGAACATGAATCAACGCATCCCACAGGAAATCCCTTCAAGTTTCAACCTCATCAAAAAGCAACATCATAGCAGGTGAAAACATAAACCAAGCAAACAAACGTCATAGCATGTATTTCAGTGATCAAAGCTTAGAAGTAGACTTTATCCAACCTCACCAGAAATATGTGTTTCACTCATGTGTTTAGGCTTTAAGGTACAACTCTCAACTCAATCCAAACTGCACTAAGCTCATAGACATTGACCACCATATCACCAATTCTCTACCGAAATGTCATTACTTGCGGGACACAATAAAGAAAATAAAATGCAACACTTTTTTTTTCTTTTTCTTTTTTTTTTCTTTTTTTTTTCTTGTTCTTTTTCTTGTCTTGGTGCTTTCCTTACGTGAAGTGCAAACATGGGTGTCATGAATGGCCCTGGTCTATCAACACCTCAACCTACTAATATGAAGTCCACTTGAACATCTTTTGGCGCAAGTTGCAAACATGGGTGTCATGAATGAACATGGTTACTCAATGATCAAGCTTTCTTTCCTAGGGGATAGTTTTCAACACCTTTTTGCGCGAATCATACCCATGGGTGTCATGCATAGATCCAGTTACTAAGTGCATCAACCATTGCCACCTTATTCACTAAATATGTACAAATTCAGCAAAAGACTCAAAATATAACATAAACTCCGCAAGCAACAAACATGTGAGTCGGTCTTTAAAAATAGATATTGCAGTCAATGCCAAGAGGTAGCTGTTACTAGGCGAGTAATTCACACAACTGAGCAAAAGAATTCAAATAAGGCCAAACATTCTCACAAGGTCATGTTTTTAGGACTTCAATCATACCTTAGCTCAATCATACATGCTCAATTATATTTGCTAGCTCATGTTCCACAAAAATCAAATAAAGACAATAATCAAAACATCCAGAACTCCATGGGATTTTTATGAATCATGCTTGAAATTTAAAATAGAGGACAAACTAAGCCAGGTGGGTATTTGAACAACACATATGTATGCAATACATGGTTATTTTTTTATTTTATTTTTAAATATGAAAATAAACAAAAATTAATAAAAATGATTACAGAAATTAAACATGATGCAGAAATTTAAATATGATCTCCTATATGCATCTATATACAGAATTCCTCTCCCCCACACTTAAATTTTTCATTGTCCTCAATGAAACAATAAAGACAACAGAAGTAAATCAAATATAATAAGGGTGAAGGAAAAGAAAAAGGAAAAAGAAAGAATAACTTACCTCGGGTTGCCTCCCGAGAAGCGCCTTTGTTTCAAGTCGTTGGCTCGACGTAATGACCCTTGATTGGCCTAGGTTCCTCCACCAGGGTCACCTACACCTGTCATTTCATTGACAAATGCGGGCATCCTTGGAAGGTGTAGCTTTCTATTCCAACATTCATCCATTACCCTTAGCTTCTCTCCTTGAGCCAGTCCTGGGGGTTGTCCTGGAATCACAAAAGATTTCAATTTGTTAGGGGGATTAAATTTCCATAAACTATTTTCCTTAGGTATTTCTAACAAATCACGAAAATTATTGTTGCGATCCATATTGTTAGCAATAGGCATATCTAAAGAATTTTCAGGAGAAAGCTTGTCATGATTAAAGAGAGAGAATTCTATCTTTCTTCCATCAAACTCCATAGTCAATAAACCCTCACAACAATCAATTTTCGTTTTCGCAGTTTTCAGGAATGGTCTTCCTAGTATAATGGGTGTTTCTGGGGCTCCCTGCTCCATATCTAAAACAAAGAAATCAACAGGGAAAAACAAATCATCTACCATAACCAAAACATCTTCAACAACGCCTCTTGGCCTGATTTGTGATCGATCAGCAAGTTGCACTGTAACCCCAGTCTCAGTCAGAGCACCCAAACCCAAAGACATATACATGTTATAGGAAATAACATTAATTGAGGCTCCTAGATCTAACATGGCTTGTTTGAATCTAGTATTCCCAATTGTACATGGAATTGTAAACATACCTGGGTCTACACATTTTTCAGGCAATTTTCTTTGCAACATAGCAGAGACATTTTCATTCAAACTTACCTTTTCCTTCTTTTTTAATCGTTGCTTCTTCTTGATGGTGCACAATTCCTTCAAAAATTTAGCATATCTAGGAATGCTCTTAATCAATTTGAGTAAAGGAATATTTACCTCGCACTTGTTGAACGTCTCAAAAATCTCCTTATCGTTCTCATACCTTCTTGTATCCTTCAGAGCTTCCGGAAATGGTGGAACCGGCTTTGGAGTTTCCATAGGTAAGGAAGAAGAAGAAGGAGAAGAAGAAGGAGAAGGAAGAGGGGAAGAAGGAGAAGAAGGGGGACAAGACAAAGAAAACATACCTGGCACCGATAGGTCGATGGGGGCACTGGCGGCGGACGCCGCAAATTGTTGCGGGCGCAGCTCCATTGTTATGCCGCGGGCGCCACATGGTTGATGCGGCCGCCACACTGTGCAGCGTCTGTCCTCTTCATCTCTTACCTCTATTTCGTCGTTCATGGTTTCTTCATCCTCTTTTTGAGGTGTGAAAATCAGTTCCTTGCCACTCCTAAGTGTTATTGCACTGACATTCTCCTTAGGATTCTCAACCGTTTGCGATGGAATCTTCCCTAAATCGTTTGCCTCCTTCGCACTCAAGACTTGAATGAGCTGACTCAGTTGATTCTCCAAATTTGTGATCCGGTCTGATTGTTGTTTCTCAACCTTCAAGACCAATCGTGACAATTTCTGTATTGGATCCTCAATAGCCTCATTGGAGTGTGGTTGGCCTCCCTGTCGATGTTCAAATTGTTGGTGGGGCATTGCTTGTTGCCCCCCTTGCTGATTGAAAGGTTCTTGGTAGTTGCCATAACCATTACCCTGCTGATAGCCTCCATTGTAGTTATTATTGTTGAAGTACCCAGGATTACCAAAGTTGCCTTGCCTAGGCCTTTGTGGAGCAAAATTCCCAATTGCATTCAACTCAACACTAGGATCTTGCAAAGTTGAGTACATATCCATAGGGTGGGATGGATCGTTGTAGGATTCACATGCTTTCAACTGCTGAGATGCTTTGTCAACTACCAGCTTCTTGAGCATCTCTTTCATCTCTGCCATATCAGTCGGTAATGTAGCCACTGGGACATCAATAGCAAGTACACCTCTAGCACGAGTGCTCTTGTTGAACTGCCTAGAGCCCTCAAAGAGCTCCTTAAACACTTCCCAAGCTGCAACAGGCGTCTTATTCAACATATTTCCCCCACAACAGGAATTCACCGTTTTGCGCTCTCCATCAGTAAGCCCATTGAACAAGAAGAGAACCAGATCCTTCTGAGAGTACCCATGGCATGGGCAGATAGCGCAGAGTTTCTTGAAACGCTCAAAGTACTCATGAATAGACTCCGTCGCGTACTGCTCAATGCTGCTGATTGACCTTTTCAAGGCATTTAGCTTTGTTGCAGGGAAGTACATCTCAAGGAAGACTCTCTTCATCTCAGCCCAAGTAGTAATAGATCCAGGTGGTAGATAGAAGAACCACTCATTCGCATCATCCTTCAAAGAGAAGGGAAAAGCTCTCAGTTTGATTTGCTCTGCAGTGACGTTCTCAGGTTTCATCCCAACTACCACAGTATGGAACTCAGACAGATGCTTGTGGGGGTCCTCCCCACTCAACCCATGGAACTTGGGTAGAAGATGAATTATCCCAGACTTAAGCTCAAAGTTGACTCCTTCGCCCAGCTCAGGGAATTGGATTGCTAAGGGTTGTTGTGCCAGATTAGGAGCAGTAAGCTCCTTTAGAGTACGATTTGCGTCGTTCACCATCTCTGCAATGCTTTCTAAAGAGAAGAATTAGTAGCACAGGTATGGACCCTATAAGACGGTCCACACCAAAATCAACACAAAAAACACACAAGAATTAAATAAAAGTTCCCCGGCAACGACGCCAAATTTGACGGAGGGAAAACCTGTCATTGATTCCGCCAAAGAAAACTCAAACCTATAGCAAGTATAGCAATAAGCAAGAGGTCGATCCACATGAAAATTTGTAATTCAAGTATGATTCAAGTGTCGATTAAAGTAACCAGTTTGGGGGGTTTTGTGTGTGAAAGATTCGCCTTTTATCAAAGCGAAGTAAATAAAGCAAAGTAAAGGAATTGGTTTTAGACAGTTAGGAGAAGTAATTCTACCTACAATTTTCCACTTTATTGGATTGAAGCGATCCTTGTAACTTCTTCTCGTCCTATTAAGTTTCCTATGAATGCCCTTGTCCCGACCTAATATAGTTACTAGTCCAATCAGTCCTAGAAACCCTTATCAATCGAACAGTCCCTAAAGAAGGATTTAACCCAATTGATAGCTTTAAGTTCAGAGATTAGCCATGGTATTTGCAGTCCCTAAAGAAGGATTTAACAACACATTCAACTTCCTACTTATTCAATTAGTTCAATCATCCCTAAAGGAACAAGTTTGCCACTTAGGTTAAGGTTCACAATCAGGAATCTACAAAACCTTAGCAATTGAATTGATTCTAACTAGTTGCGCGGGCTAGATAGAATAAAACAATAGACAATCAAGCACAAAGAAGTTAGAGCATTCAAATATAGGAAACAAGAACGAGAATTAGAAACTCACAATCAATCCGAATAAAGCTTCAAATTGCAAGAAAAATAGATGAGTTTAATTCCTCATGGAAGACATCGCTCAAAATCTCTCAAGTGTCTGATGAATAGAATAGAATAGAAGTGCTCCAAAAATAACTAAAAACGGCCTTAAATATCATCCAAGGTCGGCCACAAAACAACTAAGAATAAAACAAGGGTTTTCATTAAATAAAACGCAGCGTATAAACGCTGTCGGCAGATGCGGCGGCCGCCTCATGGATGCTGCGGCCGCAGCATCAGGATTCGTCTTGCATCGTCCCTGGCGGCGGCCGCTGCATTTGTCTTTCACGGAAAATCCGTCTTGAATCAGCTCTCGACGTCAACATGAAAGTTGTAGCTCTCTGAAAGAGCTTTCCAACGCATGGTCATAATAGTCGACCGGACAACCGAGGCCTCCAGAAAGTGCAAAACAAATTCAGCATGTCTGGCGACAACTTCTGCAGACTTGTTCTTCGTTTAGGTTCGCTTCTTCTTCTCAGGACCTCTTGAGATCTTCATGTAAGCTTTTTCGATCAACTAGACATTCTCATCCAATGCGTTATCAACTCATGTCTCCTCCTCGGATCCACCATTACCTGAAATAATAAATAAAAGCGTGTAGATTCCGACTCCGACAACATAGAGAACTAATATGCAAATCGTGCTTAATACATCAATGAAACGCATCTTAACTAAGCTAAATGCAACCTATTATGCCTACCTAAATGCATGCTATCAGATGCGCTGATTTTGAGGGATTCGCTTCGTCTCGATGTGTGGGCAACGGCGTCGGCAACAAAGAGGCGAGGAGTGTTCGCCATGGCATTTTCCAGTAACTATGGCGACTTTGGTTCATCAATGGAGAAGGCGACTGATAATTGGGAGAGCAATGGAGAGATATGAGTGAAGATTGGGAGAGAACGAGAGAGGAGAGAGATCTAGAAGCCATGGGCGAAGAAAGGAGTTTGCCAGAAAATCGCCAATCTCCCGCTTTGGCAAGGTGTGTTAGGGTTGGGTTCCAGCCTTCCAGTATTTTATTAAAATACAAAACCATTCTCGACGCATGCGGCTGTCGAAAAAGAGGCCCAAACGACGCTTTTGTGTGTCGGTAATTTTCGATGGGTGGGAATGTCGAAAATTACCGACGCATAAATAAAGCGTCGAAATACAAGCGTCAAAATTTACACAGCTTTTCTGTCGTGATTGAAAGCTTTTAAATTCCACCATTGGTCGACGGAGAAGAAGAGATGATGCGAGATCAATGGAGAGTGTAGTCGATGCAGAATCTTTCGTGGCTGAATTCCGCCATTGATGACCGCGTACTGGAAATCGTAGTTGAACGACAACGAGAATGCAAGAGTAGTGCGGCGCGACGATGGTGGAGAAGCATCGCCTTCTCAATCGACGGTCGGGAAAAGAAGGCGTGGAGAAAACGACGGGGATCCCCTTCGTTTGTGATTGATGGGGTGGAGGTTCCTTGATCAGGTTGGGGGGCACTGTTTTGGGGGAGGTGAACAAAACCCTAATTTAATAAGGGTGGTGGACACTCCCCTAGTAAAGGTCATAAAATATGTCGGTTTCGCAAATTTTCTCTATCTTATATGTATATATCTTTCTAAACAAGCCCTTAATTATTTTGTTATATCACTAATTATTGTACGAGAATTTTCCAGTAAAAAAAGGCAGAGAAATAAAATTCACATAAACTAGTAATTGTTACTCGCACGGTTGCGCGTTTTTTAATAAATTATATTTTATTATAGAGTGAGGCTATTGACAAGATCCCGAAACGACTATTGACGAGATAATCTTTGTATAATTACATGACAAGTCCTTTTTCAATTCCGCTGCCTTTCAGAGCTTGATCTTGTAATCCACATCTCCTTTCTCCGAACTCGCATCCACTTACAACCACACATCCACCAATTCCGTCGCATCAGCCAACTCATCTTCGATTTCCGGCTTCAGGATCTCCATCCGAAGGTGCTTTAATATCTTGCGACGTAAATTTGAGTCGATTTGGGTTGTTGTTGTTGTGGGGGGAAGGTCATACAATATGGCCGAGCCTATGCACTAACCTCTGGCTTCAAGGACTGAGCTTATGCAGTCAGCTTGTCGCCAACAACCGAGGTGACGAAATAGACTCGTTGTCTGTGGCCGAGGGTAAGGGATATCCTCGTCTATAGCTGATGATCAGTTTTGTGTGCATTATCTGATTACCTGTCTTTCAACACTTACAGTCCCATTTACTTTCTTAGATGACAAAAATGTGTTTGCCTTCAAGCGAGATAGGCCAAAATCAAAGACCTAAACGAGACAATCACCAAGTGGTTGGCAAAAACTTAGAATTGCCAAATACCAATTGTAGCTCAAATAAATGAAAATCTTCTTTTCAAAATGAATATACGTGTCCAAAAAAAAAGAGATAATCAAGATGCCACCTTACCCATGTAGTCGTGACCAAACAGAAAATGAAGCTTGAATAAACTACCCATTGGATATCTTAATTGGATACCTTGTGTAAGTCATATCTTGTATGATTCACTGATATTGATTCTCCGTGATTTGAAGGGATCGTCCCTCAGAAAGTCAGCTAGTGTTGGGGATTTGATTTGTGATTCAAAACAGATGACATCCACTTTTTTGTTATTATTTTTTTGCTGTTGTTTTTTACTCAGACCTTTGGTCCTTGTAAGTTCTGACCGCGTAATCAAAGTATGAAGTAATTTGTTTCTATGTATGTATGTGAACTCTAAATATTGATTAGTTCATACTAAGATTCTAGATAAAAACTTTTTCAGCCTGCAGATCCATTGTCAAAGGATTCGTGCAACAAAAATTTGCTTGCTTCACCAATTGCCTCATCTTTAGTAGACTTCCATTTAGCAGGTAGATGTTTAAGCTGATTATTTTTTCAGGATGTCATAATTAGACAGTGTGTTATTTAGCGAAGAACCTCAATCTTTTTATTACCATGATTCTTGGATCATTGTTTAGAATCTCATCATGAATTTATCAACCAATTTGCAACCGACTGAGGCCTATGGCAGTAAGTGTTTGGATAGTCTTGATTCTTTGCTACACTTGTTCTATACTTGTATCAAATGGCATCATTATTCACTCTTTTACAGCTCCTCACAGTGGAAAATTACCCCCAGTTCCTTTACCTCACAGTTCAAAGACGGAAATGTAAGTTCTGTCATTGTCTTCTACACTTCTAAAGGAAATCAATGAGAATGGCCTTTAGAGCGATGTTTAATCATACTGAAAATGGAAACTGCATAGATTTTTTTCAAAGCCATGGCAGTATCATTTTGCTTATATCAACACAAGAAGACTCCTACTACAATGTTCCCTCGTTGCTGGCTGTTGAGGGTGAAGTTTGGTTGTTGTAGTGGTGGAGGCTATGGAGTTGCCTCATCCAGCAGCATCGACACTCCACAATCTTCTCATCCAGTCACATCGAGCCTCCTTTGTTCCTCAGCACCACCATTCGAGCACCCGCACCCCGACAAAACAACACCCCAATTCAGTTCGAACACCTAAATCGAAAACAACAAAAAATGTGCACCGGTGAGAAGATAAAAAAGAGGATAGAAGCAAGAAGGGAGCGAGAGGAAGGAGAGAGTTGATATTTCATCGAAGTATTGGTTCCTCTCCAAACTCCATTTGACCGAATTCGCCATTGTTGGTGGAGATTGAAGAACGAAAATGCCGCAATTGTGTGTAGGGCTTGTGTGTAGTTTAGGACTTGTGTGCAATTTAGCGTAAATTGTCTTGTCAATAGTCGTTCCGAGGTCTTGTCTGTAGCCCTTATGTTTATTATATTAAAATAGGGAAATTCCGTTTGGTGCCCCTGAGTTTATGACAATTCTGAATGGTGTCCCACACACTCTTTTTTAGTCCGCATGGTACCCTTGAGTTTTGTCAAAAGTTCGGCTCATGCCCAAAATTCATATTTTCTCATTTTTAATGAATAAAACCACCCTTTATTTTTTCCTTTTTCATAAAAAGACCCTTTACTTTTAACACATTGAACAAAACTACCTATTATTTAACTACATTCAACAAAAAAGTGACAAAACCAACTTTATTTTTAAAAATTAACAAAAGCATACATTATTGTCAAAGTTGTAGCAAAAAATGCCCATTGTTTCCAAATTTTTTTGAAAAAAAATCAACCATTATTTTTAACATTAAACAAAAGATCCGTATATATTTTTCATAGTTCGTAAAAAAACAAATCTCATTATTTTTCAAACATTGTATTTGCATGTATATTATCACTCATTACAAAACTTTGCACAAATTCACCATCTTATGATGTGAAAAAAATAAAAATTAACCTATAAATTACAAAACATTCTTCATAAAATCATACTTTGGTAAAACCACCCTTTATGCTTTAAAAAATGCACAAAACCACTTCTTATATAATAAAAGAAGGTGTTATTCATTTATTTTGTTTAGAATACATAAAATCTAATAAGATAAGAATAATTAATCTTTTATGATAATTTTCTTTTATAAGAGAACAAAATGAAATAAATAAACTTTACTTTTCTTTTTCAATAAAAATCTAATCGAATATTTGGTTAAATTGATCAATCACGTTTACAAATGTTTAAAGTTAGTGAACTATATGTTAAATATTATTTTGGAAAATAATAGATGTTAAATATTGCTTTGGATAATAATTAGTGTTTTTTTTCTGTTTTTGCAAAGTATGAAAAATTAATAGATCTTTTTTACAATTTTAAAAACTTAGTGATCTTGTTCTGTTTTTTTTGGAAAAAGGGTGATTTTATGATAAAATTTTCGGAAACAATATGTGATTTTGTACAGTTTTTAAAATAAAGATGGTGTTATCACATTTGTATTGAATTTAGTCAAATAATAGGTAGTTTTGTTCAATGTGTTAAAAGTAAAGGGGATTGTAATCATCTCTTCTTCTATATTTATTTGTATTGTACTCCCTTCAATCGATAGTATTTGAGTTTTGAGTTTTCATAATATTTTTAAAGAAGATAAAAACACTAAAAAATTATTAAAATATCATAACAATTCTATATTTATTACTAATTGTATGAAATTATTATTATTTTTTTAAATTAATATTTTATATATTTTAAATTTTATCAAAAAATACACGAAATAATAAAAATAAAATATTTTAGATCAAATATAGTATATAACAACAAGTACTAGAACTTCTGGACCACGTCTTTAATTTTAGTATTTGAAAATTATCGCAATATTACCAAATCGTGATTTTTTTAATTAAAAAAAAACCGACAAACCCGAAATCGGATCAAACCCGAGTTCAAGTTAATCCGGATCTACCCAGGATCCGTTTTACCCAGAATCCGAAATGACCTGACCCGAATAGCCTGGGTGAGGATCCTCTAGTCCACTAACATGGTCCCTTTTATAGTCCGCATTGTTTTTATTGGTTGAAAACAATTATAAAACTATCATTTTATTTAGAAAAATAATAAAATAATTCGACGTATCCAATCAAGCGATACGAACTATATAATGAACCATAATAACGGACTAGGTGATCTCAACCTGAATAACCCTATTAACCGGTCTAGCCACTTGATATGACGTGTCGCGTGAAACACGTGGCAAAAACCTTGTACACGTACTCTATAAATGGCGGGGAGGGCGTGTACCTGAATCACCTTCCCAGACACCTTTTCTAAATGCTAAACTCCCTTTGTGAATTACCCTTTTCTGAATATTGGGGTTTTATAGGTACAAAATTTAAAAGTTACGGTTGAAATTGATTGAAATGGAACACATAAAGGTACTTTCCTCCGGAGTAAGACACAGTTCCCTCCCGGAGAAGTATGTCCGCCCTGAATCCCAACGCCCCAACCTCTCTCTCGTCTCTGATTGCATAGACGTTCCAGTCATCGACCTTTCTAACCGCGATCGATCCCTCCTTGTCCGCCAAATCCGTGGTGCTTGCATCTCCTTTGGTTTCTTCCAGGTACGCACATGCTTGTCCCACATCGAATATATGTAAACATATATGCAGGTTAATAACGTACGTACGTACGTTGCAGGTGGTGAATCATGGGGTGAAGAAGAAGACGGTGGAGGAGATGATAGGAGTGGCGGATGAGTTCTTCAAGCTGCCGGTGGAGGAGAAGATGAAGCTGTACTCAGAGGATCCGACAAAGACGGTGAGGCTGTCGACGAGCTTCAATGTGAGGAAGGAGGAGGTCCACAACTGGCGGGACTTCCTTCGCCTCCATTGTTGGCCTCTTCACCAGTATGCTCCTCTGTGGCCGTCTCTTCCCCTTTCTTTCAGGTATGCTCTTTTTTTCTTTTTAATTATTGTTTTTGAAAAAAAAAGAAATTGCATAATTGACCCAGTCGGGGTGACTCATTAGCGTGGTGTAAAGTTAAGGAGAATGATAAAAAGGTTTTGGATTCGATCTCTGCCTCCTTTGAAAAATCTTATGTTTTATTCCTCGTCAATTAAAAAAATAGCGTAAGTTTTGGCATACTATATAGACTATAGTCTAGGGAGGCCCACTGATGGAGACTTTCAAATGGGTCAATATATATTTTATAATTATAATATTAAATTTATAAAGTTTACCATAAATACTTTTGTTAGTAAATTAACATTTTAAAAAGGGTACATTTTTGAACGAATCTAGCTGAAACAAGGTTTCACAAGCAGTACTTGGGACAGGAAAAGTTATACAGCATTTTATTATTATATAAATAAGGCCACATCTGTTGAGTGTTCAGATGAGGGTCCAAGTGAACGTCATGCGTGGTGTCATCTGTGCAAATAAGGTCTGAAACGTGCATGCATATATGATACGGAGCACTTTTTTTTTTTTTTTGATTAGGTAAGATTTCGGGTGAGAATACTCTACCCGAAAACATCCTGCCGTATGAGATCAAGAAGACCTGAATGATTGTATAAATTAGGTCCCCTGGTAGAGTAGCAAAGATGTGCAACCTTATCCGTCACCCGGTTACCAATACGGGGTATGTGGGAAATTCCTATATTCCTTACACCTCGGAGAATGGTCTGAATATCTGACATTACTAAATCTATTTCCCAAGGGCAGTTCGTGTGTGTTTCTAAGAAATCCGTAATTACTTTTGAATCACCTTCAATGATTAGGTTGTCAATATTTAGTTCCTTTGCCTTTTTTACCCCAAGTCGTAGTGCCAATGCTTCTGCCATAATAGGAGAGTGTCCCCCAATCACCCCACCATCCATGCTGATTGGATTTCCATTCCAGTCCCGTATAATGTACCCAATAGAGCTCTTTGAATCTGATATATATGATCCATCAAAGTTTAGTTTGTATTTGCCCATGGGTGGCCTTTTCCATCGGGTGGACTTTTTGGCATTTTTATGGTGGACTTTTACCCTATTTTGGATTGTGGTATCCTCATCGTCTTCAAGGTTCAGTTTGATGGTTCTTCTCCAATTATCGATATTTTCCAAAACAATTTTTCTAATGCCCTCTATAGAAGGGATCTTGCCATTCCTAAAGATTATTTGATTCCTCACAAACCACAGTGTCCACCATCTAAATGCTATATTCTGTATGCTGTCCTTCGAAAGAGCGGTGCTCAGAAGGTGAAGAATTTGATCCATATCTCTGTTTTCTGATATAATTGTGTTGACTTTTTGGGATATTTCTCTGGGAAATTGTTGTTGAAAGTTGTTGAAGGGGCATTCTATGAAGATATGAATATCATCTTCCGATGATTGGTTACACAAGATGCATGTAGTGGGAACAGCAACCCCCTTTTGGGCTAATCGCGTAGCTGTAGGTAATCCTTTTTGTTTGATTCTCCACATAAAGTTTTGGACTTTTGGGGGAGCGTCAATTTTCCAAATCCAGGTGAATTCATCAGATATTATGTGTGTGTTGGCTGAAATCAGGTTATAGGCGGATGACGTTGTAAACCAGCCCTTTTTGTCCGGCCACCAGTATAGCCTATCAGCAAGGGGACTAATGGGAAGCGGGATTTTGATGATTTCTTTTGTTATAGCCTCAGGGAGAATAAAATCAAGCTTTTCTCTCCACCGTTTTCCACCCATTATATAATCGCTTACTGTTTCTTTTTTATCTATATTGGGTTGGGGTTCAATTTTATCCAAAAGAGGCTCTGTTGTTACCCAGTTGTCTTTCTAGAAATTGATAGATTTTCCGTCTCCTACCGACCAGATAAGCCCTGATAAATGGGTGGAAACGATAAAGAACGTCTTAAAAAATTATTCCGTAAGATAATAATTTTTTGATTATTTTTTAATACAATTTCATACTAATTAGGGCTAAGTACAAAAATATTTTTAAAATTATTATTTTATATAATGTTTCATTTTTTTTTATAAAACGTGTTAAAAAGTACTCCCTCGTATCATAAAATATCAGAGTTTTTGTTATTTTTTCTGTAGTTCTAATAGTTAAAAATTATATAAAATTTTAATTTTTTTTTATTTTTTTTCACAATTTAATATTTATTATTAATAAGTATTATATTATATTTTTTTTAATATTTTATATAATTTGTATCTCTTTAAGCTTCGTGTCCAAAAGTAAAAAAATATTAAATTTATAATCAGAGGGTCTACAAAATTATCTATTGTCAAACCGAGTGAGTATAGTTTACCAATAATTTGATTCTTTTTTACCTTCCTATCGTGGTAAGTTGTACGTACGCGTAAGGGATGAAATTATATGACCATGAAGGATTACTCAATAACTTTGAAATTATATGCATTCTATTTTTTTTTATTTTAAAAATTAAACTGAATAATAAAAGATGATTATTTGTTGAGAGAATGAAAGATGTGAATAGACCTAAAGAGTCTCACATCGAAAATATGAAAGATCAAGCCATAATATATAAGCTAGTGGGTTACTCCTCCTATTATCAATTGGTTTTAGGATAAAACCCCGCTTGGTTTATATGCTAGGCTATTAGCGCAAGGGCGCACGTGTGCACACGACCCCCGATCCCGAGTCCCAACGGACTTCAGTAGTATTACTCTCTCCGTTTAAAAAAAAATGTTATTTACTATTCATATGTATGTATTTTTTAAGATTATAAAATATCTGTATTTTTTTTTATTTTAATACTTTTGTACTTATTAAAAGTAGTAACTATGAAATTGTTAAAAAGTTTAAAAAAAAAAATAGATATCAATATTTTATATAATTTTTATATACTATGGCTTGTTAAAAAAATTAAATCTTTTTTAGATAAAGAATATTTTTCAATTGAAATTTTTAATTTATACTGAAAGCATAGGTTAGAAAAACTGATACGATGTATATATAGTTTAATAATTTTGATGTGATATGTAGCCCTCGAAAGGGCGTTAACTAAAACTCGGGGCACCAAATAAATTAGGATGGAAAAAAAAAAAAAAAAAAAAAACCATATTATAATGTGGAAGTTGAAACATGGGGAGTGAAGAGAGCATATTTGGCTTTTTTGAGTACCACAAGTCCGAAAGTAATACGTACGAGGATCTTTGTTTTAAATAATCGTATATAAGCAAGTGCTTGTTTCCATCGGAAAAGCTACAAATTAAAGCAATTGCTTTTGTTTAGTTAAAGACTAAACTAATGGGAAGAAAAATGATAATATTTATTTTTGTGCGGTTGTTTTGGGAATTTTATTTCACTGAGTATATAGGAGATTGGATTTAAGAGTATAGTCAAATGTGTATTAATTTTTATTTTTTAAAAAATGTTGTCCAGATTTTGAATAATCTATAAGAGCACTTTTACCAGTGTACTATTCAAGATGCTTAATGTGAATATATTAGTAAAATATTGAAGGAGGGGGGAGAGGGATGCTTAAGAGATGCTAATTAGACATCGATGCTTATGGGTATAATAAATGGTTTGGGGGACGCGTGTCACGCTTGCACTGGAGGTGGGAAGAAGCGGTTGAGATTGAAGAGAAGCAACGGATGAGATTTAATTTAGCACATTTTAATTAAATTCAAATAATGTTATTTTCGCTATTTAAAATGTAATTTTTTTTTTAAAAAAAATTACCATAATTCTAGATTCATTTTTCTCTACACATAGACATCAAGTTTGAATATGTTTCGACATATTTTGAAAAAAATTATTTCTTTCGATATAATTATATTGTCGGTAAATTGGATCTTGGTAAAAAAAAATGTTATTTTAGTAATTAAATACTAAAATAATTGTTATAGAAGGGTTATTTTTGTAATTAAATACTAATATGATATTATAATCATATTATAAACATGTTGAAAATAATTGTTATAGAAGGGTATATTCGTAAATTGAATTGGTAAAAAAAGCCGAATTGTTGGAGGTTAGGGATGCTATTGTTAAAGTGGAAAAAGTGAGGAAGAGATGTTATGCTGATGTGGTAGAGAGAGATGAATAAAAAAATACTACCTCCGATCCAAAAAGGATGTCGTTTGACTTTTTAACGCGTATTTTAAGGAGCTAAAAACTATATAATATATTAATTTTGTTATTATTATTTTTTTATAATCTAATACTTATTACCAACAAATATTAAGTTGTAAAAAAATAATTTAAAAAAAGTTGATATTTTATATAGTTTTTAGCTCCTTAAAATACGTGTTAAAAAGTCAAACGACAATCTTTTTGGATCGGAGGGAGTAGTAATTTTAGTATCTTGAATAGTAACTGATAAACATGGCGTAATGGACTCAAATATTATTATGTACTACATTCGTTCAACACTATAGGTCTTTTTAGATTTACACGTTTTTTAAGAACCGTAAAAAAATGGTAAAATATTAATTTTTTAATAAAAAAAATTTAAGAATTTGATACTTATTAGTAAGAAATATGTTATTATTAAAAAAAATTGATAAAAAAAGTTAATATTTTACTATAATTTTTAGGTTTTTAAAAAATGTGTAAAATCTAAAAGGATTTATAATGTTGAACGGAGGAGGGAGTACATTATAAAATGTCAAATTTAAATACTTAATTTCCTTGCAGATAGAGAAACGGTAAAATGTTTTATTTTTATAAACCGAAGAACTTATTCCATGCGCCGAATTTCTGAATATAAAAGATTGCAATGTGAACTTAATGAATATATTGCGGCTAGTATATATTCCGGGATGATCAGATTCCATATATAAACACACATTTTAAATTCATTTGAAAAATCTAAACCGTTAAGAAAACAATTGACATTAATTAAATTTTGTTCCACTCCAAATCTCATCTCCACCCCGCCGATTTTCTTTTTTCTTTTTTAGTTGATTTTCTTTAAGACAAAACAACCAACCTCACTCGTGAATTTAAAAGCAACTTTAATGAGTAGATCTCATACTAATATACTATATACTAAATAATATAGTACGTGAAGAAACGTACGAAGCTGATGTAAGTTAAGATATATTGAAGTGGTTTTTTTAGCAAAGTGTTATTGCAAGGTCGATCCTGTGTTGTCATTTGCCATAAATTTCTGCAAGTGAATTCGAACAAATCATCTATAAAAAAAAAAATTTATTGTAGATAAATTGATTTGGATTCCACTCCAGTTTATTTGTCTACTTAAGATGATTAATTGTCTCATACCATAATCTCTATCTAGATAAATAATTTATTTATACATAGCAACGAATGGAAACAATTTCGGGATCTTGTTTGCTTTAGGTCCTTTTTTGCTTTGTCCTTGGGGCTTCTATCTGAAAAATAACAAATGATGTCGATCAAGTCCAAGTAACATTGTTGTAATGTGTGGATGATTGTCCCACATCGAAAAACACGGAACTCAGGGCCTTGTATATAAGTCAGTGGGCCACTTCTTCTATTGCCAATTGGTTTTAGAATGGAACCTCGTTGGTCTTGTGTGCTCGGCTTGGGTGCGCATGATGCTGCGCTAGTGAAATGCTTCACAAAACCGGTATCCTCCACCATCTTAAACTAATACAATTTGTTGGACATGGATTTCAACATATACATGTTCTCAAATTTCACTCAAAACTAATACAATTTGTTGGACATGGATTTCAACATATACATGTTCTCAAATTTCACTCAAATCTTCTGTGAGGATTTGAAATCAATTACATAGCATATCACATCGTCTACTAGACATAATCAAATAATTGACACCACCTTTTCCTACATCTCCTCCCAGTCTTCATGTCTCATTGCATAGGGCTTTGTCTTCTTCAATACCTTTAATATCCACTGTTGTGCCAATAGATTCATCACTCGTCGTTGCCAAAGACCGAAATTTATAATGGCATCAAAACGTGAAACCCCAAATTCACATAGTACATAGCTAAAAAAAAAAAGAGAATAATGAGAGATAAATGACTTCCTTACTTTTATACGTTGTTGAGAATTCCCACAAGGAAATAATGTTAAAGAGAAGAGAAAACGACAACAACGAGAGGGAAAATGGTTTTCGTGTTTTGACAAGAACCATGCGCGCCACATATCATGCATAGATAAACTTTTATGCAATTACAATTTCTTATTATTGTGATGAATTGATGGATACTTTGGTACACGTTAATTTCGACCCTACACTCTTCTCTATATAATAGAGAAAACTCTATAGGTAGAACATGTTATAGATAAACCTAAGTATTTGTCTCCTGAACATATTATAGATAAAAAAAATCATCTATAATAAACCTCTGTAAAAACCAAGCTACAGCAAGCTCGGAAATGCTCAACAGAGTAACTTCCAAGTTATGTAGAACAAAAGCTGGTGATCAAAATATAAACATTCAAGCAAAAATAGAAACCTTGCAGCATGAATGATGGCAATCCATTTCGGGATTGCTAAAAGCTGCCATGACGGCTGAGAAAACGTCTCATCAATGCTGATCCCTAGAATGCTTACAAAACCCTGAAAATCCGGATCCCTTATAAAGGGTGTCTTGGCACGTGAGAAGCACCTTATGCCTTATTTACATAAAGCAACCATAAAACTTAAGGAAAGGAAAATATAAGACAATAACATAATCTTATATCCCCCCTTCAAGTTGGACTTGTTGAGATTCCAACAAGTTCCAAGTGACAATCAATTCTGAACTTTGCTTTTCTCCCAATGCTTTAGTAAAGATATTAGCTAGCTGAACTTTGCTTTTGATGAATTGAGGATGCACAAATCCCTTATGTAATTGTTCTCTAACAAAGTGACAATCGATTCTGATGTGCTTAGTTCTTTCATAGAAGACCGGGTTTTCTGCTACGTGTATAGCAGCCGTGTTGTCATAGATAGGCTCATGTATTCTGCTTCAGCAGAGGATTTGGAGACAGTTGCCTACTTTTTTGTCTTCCATGATATGAGTGATTGCCCAAGAAAAACACAATAGCATGTTAAGGACTTTGCATTGAATGCACATGCTCCCCAATCAGCATCACAATAAGTTGTGACATCAGGGTCTGAAATTGAAGGATAGAAGAGACCTATAGATGTATTTCCTTTCAAATACTTTACCACATGTAGAGCAGCATCATAATGTGGTTGTCTGGGTTGGCTCATAAACTGGCTAAGATGTTACACAACATAGGTAACATCAGGTCTGGTAAGGTTGAGAAACAATGACCTTAATTCCTTTGAGCCTTCTATACCTCTCAGGATCTGGCAAAATCTCCCCTGAGTCTATAGATAGCTTCAATCCTGTAGGCAAAGGAAACTTTGCTTCTCTACACTCTATCATGTGCAGATCTTCAATGATGTCCAGGATATACTTCCTCTGGTGTAAGTATGTTCCTGAAGATGATCTTTGTATTTCAAGGCCTAGAAAATATCTTACAAGACCCAAATCTTTGATGGTAAATGCCTTGTGCAATGCCCCTTTTATTGCTGAGATTTCTTGATCATCATCACCAGTAATCATATGGTCATCAACATAAACCAAAGCAGCAACAATACCTCTGGATGTCTGCTTAACAAACAATGAGTAGTCTTTCACTGATTGCTTATATCCCTTCTCAGTAAGAAACTTGCACAACTGAGCATTCCATTGTCTGGATGCTTGTTTGAGCCCATAAAGAGACCTTTTCAGTCGACAAACCATGCCTGCCTTAGGCACTTCATAACCTTCTGGTGGTTGCATGTACACTTCATCTTCTAAGAAGCCATGAAGGAAAGCATTGTTCACGTCCAGTTGATGGAGTGGCAAATTTCTCATAGTTGCTAATGCCAAGAAGATCCTAACAGTAGGAAATTTTGCAACTGGAGAAAAGGTGTGCTTATAATCTTTGCCCTTGATTTGGTTGTACCCCTTGGCATCAAGCCTTTCTTTGAATCTTTCAACATATCCATCAGGTATGTACTTAATCTTGTACACCCATTTGCTTCCAATGGCCTTCTTGCCTTGAGGCAACTCAGCCATCTCCCATGTGTTGTTTTCTTCTAAGGCCTTAAGCTCCTGCTCTATTGCATCAATCCATTTAGGGTCTTGGATAGCTTGGGAGTATAGGTAAGCTTCCTTGATAGAAGCCATACATGCAAAGGAACTGGTAAAGGTTGGATCATGATCATGATCAAAGTTCAGGCATTTGGCTAGAAATGAGTTTGACATGGATGTGTCTCTTCTGAGGTTGGGATGTACATAATCATGTAACCTTCTGGGAACTACAATATGCCTTGTGGATCTTCTGAGAGGTGGGAATTCATCCATGTCTTGAAGATTTGGTGAGTTATGTGAGGGTAATGTATGAGGAGTAGATGAACTTGTTGTATCAGGGACAGTGTGGTTGAGAGGTGCTTGTGAATTTTGGTCATGTGGACTATGGGTGAGTGGATTTTGGTTATGTGGAGATTGGGTATGTGAACTTATGATATTGGGTAAGGGTGAGGAATTTGTTTTGGTGTGGAATGGAACATTATTTGGAGCAGGATTTACCAAGGGTAAAGCTTTTTTAATCCCTGCAGCTTCTTCCACAGCCACTGCATTTTCCTTCTTGAAAGGAAATATGTTTTCATAAAAAACAACATCTCTACTAACAAATAATTTTCTGGCTTCAAGATCCCACACCTTATAGGCCTTTTTCCCATGAGGATATCCTAGAAAAACACATTTTCTTCCTCTGGCTTCCATTTTGTCTCTATGGTGATGATTAATAGGTGCATAACACAAGCACCCTAGTATTCTGAGCTCCTCATAAGAAGGTTCTCTTTTAAAGATCATTTCATAAGGAGTTTTCCATTCCAGGTTAACAGTGGGAAGCTTATTGATAATGTGTGTAGCTGATAGGACACACTCTCCCTAGAAGCTGATAGGCAGATTAGCATGATATCTGATTGCTCTTGCAGTCTCTATCAAGTGTCTATGCTTCCTTTCTACCCTTCCATTTTGTTGAGGAGTATAAGGCACGGTTTTCTGATGCATAATACCTTCCGAGGCTAGGAAATCAACACATTTCCTTTGCACAAATTCAGTGCCATTGTCTGTTCTGAGACATTTTATAGACCTGTCAAACTGGTTCTTCACATATGATAAAAAATCACTCACTGCTTTTAAAGACCTTCATTTTATCTTTCAATAGAAAAGTCCAAGTAACCTGTGTGTAATCATCCAACACAGTCAAGAAATAATGACAGATATTGAAAGTAGAAGCCTTGTAAGGCCCCCAAAGATCCATATGAATGAGATCAAAGGCATTATCTGCAGTAGCAAAATTCCTTTCAAAAGGCAATCTATGTATTTTAGACATAGAGCAAGTCTCACAATGAAAATCATTTAGGGAACCAAAGTTAAACTGATGCAAGTGTTTAAGCTTAGAGATTGAAGTATGTCCAAGCCTGGCATGATTCAATTCTAAACAAGCATTCACTTTATTACAACCGCTAGAGAAATTTCCAAACACAAGATCTCTCCTTGATTTCTGCCTGTCCTCATGAAGAATCTTGTACAACCCATGTCTTCTAGGTCCTGACAACACAACTCTTCTAGTTCCAGGGTCCTGGAGAAAACAATGGGTTCGTGTAAATAAGGCTATCAATTCATTATCATCTAGGAGCTTCCCAAAAGATAATAGATTGTGCTTAAAGTCAGGCACAAGAAGTACATCATTCAAGATCACATTATCTGACAACTGCATATCACCAGTTTCATTTACTTTCTTAATTGAACCATCTGGCAATCCTATCAACACTGATTTGTCAAGGTTGATTTTGTGAGACAAAAGAGTAGCATCAGCTACCATGTGGTCACTAGCCCCTGTGTCCACTATCCACTCAATTTCATTGATTTGCAACATTTACAGTAGAAGTAGAATGTTTCATGATCTCATGAAACATTCAAGCAAAAATAGAAACCTTGCAGCATGAATGATGGCAATCAATTTCGGGATTGCTAAAAACTGCCATGACGGCTGAGAAAACGTCTCATCAATGCTGATCTCTAGAATGCTTACAAAACCCTGAAAATCCGGATCCCTTATAAAGGGTGTCTTGGCACGTGAGAAGCACATTCTCCTTATGCCTTATTTACATAAAACAACCATAAAACTTAAGGAAAGGAAAATATAAGACAATAACATAATCTTATAACCTCTTATAGGTAAAATCTAAAACCTCCTATGGATAAATTGACATGGTACCAAACTAATTTATCGCTCTACCTAATATGGTTAATTTTCTCATACAACCTTATTATACGCAAGTACACAACCTAACTTGCTTTCCTGGTTTAGAATCAAATTAGTTTGATACGCTAAAACAATAAATCTATTTAACCTTGCAACAGGGAGATCGTGAGCAACTACTGCTTGGAGGTCCGAAGCCTTGGGTTCAGGCTAGAAGAGGCGATTTCCGAGAGCTTGGGCTTGGACAAGCACTACATAACTAATGGCCTAGGTGACCAGGGCCAGCACATGGCTATCAACTTCTATCCAACGTGCCCCGAGCCTGAGCTCACATATGGCCTTCCAGCTCATACTGACCCGAACGCGCTCACCATCCTCCTCCAGGAATCACAGGTGGCCGGCCTTCAAGTCCTCAAGGACAATCAATGGGTTACCATCAAGCCTCATCCAGATGCTTTCGTCATCAACATTGGTGACCAACTACAGGTATATATAATGAGTGAATGAGTTACCCCTCTCATTGTCAATTGAATTAATTTAATTTGAGATGAGACCTCATAGATCGGACCATAAGTTGGGCTTATTGATTACAGGCACTAAGCAACGGGATTTACAAAAGCGTGTGGCATAGGGCGATAGTGAATGCGGAAAAGCCACGGTTATCAGTGGCGTCATTTCTCTGCCCAGCGGATAATGCCTTGATGAGCACACCCCCGCCCCTCAAGGCAAACGGGGCAGGCTCGGTGTACCGGGACTTCACTTGGGCGGAGTACTACAAGAAATTCTGGAGTCGGAACCTGGACCAAGAGCATTGCCTGGAGCTATTCAAGAACTAGCTAGCTAGGTCGACTTGGTTAATTTTGAGTATTCTATAAAAAATAAAGTTGTAGCACTACTTTTGGGATCTTTTGATCAAATGGCAAGTGTTATAACATATGGGAACTCGGAAATAAAGAGAGTTGAAGGCAGAAAATTCAGCCATGGAAAAATCTATCTGAAATTGCAGCTAGTAGTTGAAGCAAATAAAATCTCTTGGTTATACATAGAGTTGGCAAGTCGGTCGTTCGGGTCGAGTTCGGGACAGGCTTGCTCGGTTCGGGTCACTTCGGGTAAAATTTATGGTCGGGTATTGGTCGGGTCGGGTTCGGTCATAATGAATTTTAGATTGGTCGGGTTTCAGGTTAAGTCGGGTCATGCCCATTCAGGTTCGGGTCAAAGCGGGTTGGTCTCGTTCGGGTTTCGGGTCAAAAGGCAGGTCGGTCTCATTTGAGTTTCTAATCAAAGTGGGTATAGCGGTATGCCGGTATAGTTGGTTTGAGTTTTCGGGCGAATCATATTCGACCCGTTTGGAATTTGGATAATTAGGTTGATTTTGACTCGGTTGAATACTTAAATATGTAATTTACTTAAAATAAATGATTTTAACTCGGTTGAATACTTAAGTTGTCTTAAATATGTAATTTACTTAAAATAAATGATTTTGACTCGGTTAAATACTTGAATATGTAATTTTGACTCGGTTGAATACACTCATTGAGTCATTCATCGGTTGTTGACCGATTTTAAAAAAAGTCATAATCGGAAATTCGATATTCGGCAACATCGTCCTTTTTAAAACATTTAAACCAACTGATCGGTGCTATAATTAAATCAAATTAATTGTACATTTAGGTTTTAACCTTATTTTAACTAGCAAGTTGCAAATGGACTTATTTGTGGTTTGACTATATCATTGGCCTATATTATTTTCATTGCCCATTTCATTTTTAGCTTTTGGCCCATTAGTTTTTTTTCATTATTATTATTAGTTTTTAACAAATCTAGATATAAATAATTAATTGTATCAAAATATAATAATATAGATAAAAATAAAATAACAACTACAAAATTATTGATTTGGATATAAATAATTCTTTCCGCAACGATTACTGCTACTTTCTTTTGTTGCGGGGTATTGTTGATTGTTGTGGGTTTCGAGAATGATATTTTGTTGGGTTGCTAGTAGTTGTTGGAAGGATGTGTTGTTGGGTTGCACGTTATATCATCTGCAACGATTAATGAACTTTTAGCATTTCTGACTCGTAATATGTATCGATGTTTTGATTTGATGTATGACAGTTGACTTACTTGACTCATTGACTTATCTGCTTATCTATTGATTTTACTTGGGTTCTAATTCATATGATAACAATTAACAAAAATAATTGGTGTTTTATATGTTAAAGTATAATCATAAACTTGTGTTAAAATAAATAAATTAAACATTTAACTTTCAAGTATTAAAATGTTGAGGTTAAATAACCATTTCAATTCGAGTCGGGTTGGGTCGGGTCGGGTTGAGAATCGGGTCGGGTTCAGAGTCGGGTCAGGTTTGGGTCGGGTCGGGTTTATCTGTGTTCGGGTTATGAATGAATCCAGATTTTCGGGTCCCGGTCGAGTTCGGGTGAGTCGGGTCGGGTCAGATTTTGTCATCTCTAGTTATACATGTCAATGTTATGTTCTCTCCCACCAAAAAAGAGCTGTAGCTCTCTGACTTGCCTAAAAACGGCGATCCTTCATTATGGGCCTTATGGGTACTTGGGATTCCTACCAATAGCCAAGGAATATGGGCCGATGGCCCAACAAAAAAGTCCAGCGGGTGACTAGCCCGTATGATATGAATTGAGATCACATGTGACACAAATATGTATCACTCTATCCTGCCTTTAATTGTGATTAGCCTTAATTGTGGTTAGCCCGTATATTATTTGACGTAACAAATTCTAAAATATTTTTTAAAACTAAATTTTTTTTTTATAAATTGCAAAAAAACTATATTGCACCGCTTTAAAAAAGGATTAAAAAAATTAACTTTCCATATTTATTTATGTAATTAACTACTTGTCCACCCTCCTATCCTAACTGAGTAACTGTCCACTTAATTTTAATAATACCAATATGTCTCTACCCTTCCTTTTTTTTCCTGATAAGGTAAGAATTCGAAGGTCAGACAAGCATTGACTCCTTGAGTAGTCAACAAAGTCGACAAACGACGAATCATCAAACATACAACCTAAAATATAAATGTGCAATATAACCAGTCGCAAGCTAACAAATCAAGGCAAACAAACAAACCTAACCAAACTACGTTGGGGACAACATAGACTACGATCTGGCGCCAAGCACCACCAAGTAGTGACACCGCTGGTTAGCGATACATCAGGAGTTCTTGTAGGCAGTGAAGACCCTCCAAAAATTTCTTGATCACGAGTCGCCTCGATACACACCGTTTCGAGTCTTTCGACCCCATTCAGATCCGATACCGGACGTCAGAGCCCCAACTAAGAACATGAACGCCAAGGACACCCAGAGACATAGCCGAGAACCACCGAAGTAAAACGCACCTGAAAGCCCTTTCAGGATTTTATCGAGGCCCTAATGGGATTTTAAATCAAAGCCTTTTTGGGATTTTGTTTAACCCTTTTGGGTGGGTTTGTAAATGTATTTGATTAATTTTACAGTACAAAAATAAAATATCGTAAATAAAATACATTTTGTTTTTGTCAGCCTCGGGCCCAAGAAAAATCCTTGGACCCCAAGAAAAATTTTATGAGCCTCCTCGGGCCCAAAGAATAACCATTGGACCTAAGGAAGAAGGTGAAGTGCCTAACCTTGCAAAGCAATGATATATGCAGGCTAGTTCAACGGTGGGCACCAGCCATTGCACGGGGAGGCCGAAGGCCGGAGGCGGACACCGGAGGTGAGTACAAAGCAGATATGGCCCTACCAAAAACACTAGACACAACCCAAAAACCCCAAAACTGGGAAAAGAGGGCCAATGAGGAGGGGTTGGTGGAAGGCGGAGTGGTTGGCCGGTGGGGATAGAGGACAAGGCCACCACTAGTTACTGGGAGTTTAAGACCGATTGAGGGAGATCAAGGGTGAAGAAAGTATGTGATACACCAACCCTACCCTGAAAACCCCCAATCCAGAGTTAGAGGGCGAAATGAGAATCAACAAATGAAGACCCCTAAGCCAATTTACAAAACAAAGGATACCCTACACAGGAGAACCCACAACCCCGAAACCATGGCCTCGGAACAAAGAACTCATGCCGAGGACGACAATCAAATCGAAGAAGGAGAACCCCCCATCATGGAAATACAATGCAAGGGAAGACGATTTTAAAAATATGGAGACAAGAAAGACCAGCAATGAAGATGGTAATGGCGGTTTATGCAACAAATTGGAAGGAGCATACCCGATTGCAAAGAGATAACAAAGGATTTGTGAGGGATTGAAGTGGAAATAAGAGTTACCAAAAAGGGGGATTGACAAAGAAAGAAAGGGGGTTTAGATGAAAGGGGCTGAAACAAATTATTTGTTCAAGGTGGAAGGTCGGCAGCGGCTAACACGGGCAACCAAGGAAGAAGAATAATTGGAAGATTCACCAACGGAATGGTGGTTTTGTGATGGCCAGAAGATGGGATAATTCGGGGCAAAACTGTGGACAAACTTCTAGAGAGAGGGTATAGACCTTATCTCTTTCAAACTATGTCACTATCCTTCCCTTCCCTTCCCTCCATCTTTTCCTCCTCCCCCCCCCCCCCCCCCTTTTTTTCTTTTATGTTATTATTGAAATTTTTAAACGGACATTCGAACAAATGAACAACTGACATTAAACTATTATTGAATTTTTATGGAGATATTCGAACAAATAGATTGCTGACAATAAAACTATTATTGAATTTTAATGCGAACAAATGGACGGTTGAGATTCTAAATTTATTAAATTTTTTATTCGGACAAATGGACTGCTGAGATTCTAACTTTATTGATTTTTTATGCGGACAAATGGACTGCAGAGATTCTAACATTTCCATGTTGAAGCGAACAACTGAAGGAAACACACAATAATTGAAGCATGCAACTGAACATTTGAAGCGGACAACTGGCCAATTGAAGCGGATCACTGAAGGTAACACACAACAATTGAAGGAAACACACAACAATTGAAGCGGACAACTGAGCAATTGAAGTGAAAGAATAAATTGAAAGTGATAATGCATAATAAAAATGAGTAGACCTTATCTCTAGAACTGATGTAAAATCCTCCTTGAGGGTTTCATTCATTAGAGAAATATATATATAGGTTACAAGGTATTGGGCATTTGGGCCCACTATACAATATGAGACCTATGTAATCTATCAAACCTCCGCAGCCGAAAGTGGAAGGTCCCGTACTGTGAGACTAGACCGGAAATCGAGGAACAACTGCCGAGGTAAACCCTTGGTGAAGATATTAGTGTACTGATAGGAGGACGGGACATGAAGAACACGAACATGTCCAAGAGCAACCTTGTCCTGAACGAAGTGGAGATCGAGCTCAATGTGCTTCGTTCGCTGATGCTGGACTGGGTTGCTGGCCAGATAGACGGCAGAGACGTTGTCGGTGCAGACCAGGGTGGTCTTCTGAAGAGGACAGCGGAGCTCAAGAAGGAGATTGCGCAGCCAAGAGCACTCGGAGACAACGTTGGCGACACCTCTGTACTCAGCCTCGGTGCTAGAGCGAGACACCACAGACTATCGCTTTGCGGACCACGACACAAGGGTGTCGTTGAGGAAGACACAGTAGCCAGACGTGGAGCGACATGTGTCAAGACAGCCACCCTCCGCTTCAGTATAAGCGACGAGGTCGAGCCGAGAGGATGGGGCGATTGTGGTGCCCATCTCGAGGGTGCCGCTGATGTACCGGATGATCCGCTTCAAGGCCTGAAAGTGCGGTTCCTTGGGCGCATGCATGAAAAGGCAGATCTGCTGAACGACGTAACTGATGTCTGGCCTAGTGTACGTAAGATACTGCAATGCACCGGCGAGGCTCCTGTAACGGCCCGGGATTATGATTCCCGGGTTACGTTTCGAGGGATGAAACCCCTCGTTAGGATCTTGCGCCCCGAGTACAGGTTGAAGGTTTGAAATTCTATCCTAACATTTTAAAGTGGGATTTCATACCCAAAATTCGAAGGGATCGTTGGAATCCCCGGGGAAGTCCCATGTACCTGTCATAAGTCTAAGCGTGGAAAACCAACAGTCATGCAAATAGTAGAATCAAGGTGTAATACAAGAGGGTGTCATGGCAGAGCCGGGTCAAAACCAAATCAATAAGCGTATTTATCGAAATCTAAGGTTAGACCATTTCTTTGCAATCGCCCAAGAGAGTTCCCATGTTACAGAAGCAAGGAACAATCATGCTGCAAACAAACCTAAAAAAATATGTATGCGGGGCGGTGTCAGATCGAAGCCCTATGCAATATAATCCCAAACAAGCAGACACATACACACGCTAGTCCTAATAAAGATGCTTCTAGATGCAAGGCGGAATATTAATACACTAACATGCTCCTAAGATCAAGTGCATAAATATAATAAGGCCTTAGCACCGAATACCAAGTGGTATATCCCTCTCCTACCTCCACCCCCTTCCGATAGGGCGGAGACTGGCCAGCTCGTGAATGCATTTCATTATAATCGGATGACACGCATGCCCAACCCGCTCCACAATAAAGCCCGCAAGCATCTCATAATATAAGGAAGTTCATGACTCGTTTGACTCAGGACGGGACCCGATGGGACTAGTGACGTCCTATAACCCTAGCAATGGCTCTAGTCACTTCACAGATAACGGCCGTTCTGTTTACAAAAGCAATGAGTAAACGAATGCTCAATCATGAGTGCAATCCTAGCAGGGTACTACATGACATGCTTTATTATGAATGTAAGCACCTAGTATGCACATGGCTACAAGCAGGGATATCTCTTTTTGAATCTGAGTGAGCTCATATAGGAACTCACCTAGCTATGTAGAACAACATAATAGAAGATCCGGCATACATCATTCATAATCACTAAGTATCACCTAGATACATATCAGAACATATATGTATAAGTCTACGTCTAATCACCCAAGCACTCAAGCATATCATTCAACAAGAATAGCAACCATATTGCAATCATCATTTCATCATGTTCAACCATTCATCATATTGCCACATTCAACAATGCCATATCGTTCTCATCATTCCATCAGCCACATTCATGTATTCGCAACAGTATATCCGCGATACCAATCCGCATATCATATATAACAAGTTCATCATATTCATCATATCTCGAAGGCCTAAGTGAACTATACATAAGTCTAACACTTTATCATGCCATTAGTCAATCAATCATGCCGTTAGTTCACACAAAATCATGCTATTAGTCAATCAATCATATCAACATGCCAGTTAGTCATTGATCACATAATTTCCCGAGTTAATCCCGAAAACCGTTTCGAAAAACGAGTTAACTAGTTAGAAATTCCGCCTTGGAAAATGCTCGTCAAATCCCTTTTCCGATTTAAGTTCTGATAAAGTCTCGTAATATTTTATTTGTCTTAAATTACCATGATATTATATCTTTAAATCTTAATAGTAATATTTTATATTTCAAAACTCAAATAATAATGTTATATTTTTAAATCTCATCCATAATATAATATAATATAATATTTTATAGTCTATTAAATATATCTCGTGTCAAAGTACATAAGTCTTACAAATCATTTTTCCTCTTTAAATACAATTTTAAAATTTAAGCCCAAGAGAGCAAAGTGGTCAAAGACCCATTTATAAAGTTAGACCCGGCCCACAAGTTAAGCCCATTCTTGCTTTTAATGAACCAGACCGGTTTTTATTAATTAAATTGTTGAACCGGACCAAATTAAAAGAACAAAACCAAGCCCCTTCAGAAATCACTGTTCATCGTCCCCAACAATTCCCTCTGTTCGAAAATTCAGAAAAGGAGGAGGGAAAGGGGAGGTTGGTGGTGGTGGAGCTGGGCTCCGGCAGCTCGAACTCCGACCATGAAGTACGCACACATGGAAATCGGAGAGGGAAAGAAAGAGGAGAGGGAAGAAGCTCACCGAGGGGTTTGTCGAGCCCGGAAAAGGAAGCTTGGGGCTGCGTTTCGGTGCGTCGGAGTTGAATCTGCGAACGATAAGGCCGCGCTCGAACTCAGAGACGGGGGCGGCAGAGGACGGTGGCGTCGCTCTCGGATCTCCGGGGCCTTCCGGTTGCTGATGCTGATGCTGGAGGCTCCTGGGAGGTGAGGAGAGAGCTTCTGATGCTGAGTCGAGGAAGAAGAGCGAATAAGGGCGTGGTGGAGCCTTGGTGGTTGTTTCGGCAAAACAGGGAAAGTAATGGGGGGGGGGGGGGGGGGGTTTGCGGTTAGCTTCTTCAGGGGAGGTGGAGAAGGAAGATGGAGGTGAGGTGGCGCAGGCTGGTGGTGGTGAGGCGGCTCAGGGGTGGTGAGGTTGGTGGTGATGGAGGCTGAGCAAAAAGGGGTGACTTGAGGATGAATGCTCACGGCAACAGTAAAGGGGAAGAAGAGTGAAGGGAGTAGGTTGAGCGTGAAATAACACAAAATCAGGCTTTAATTTGCTTGGTTGGATCTGAGTTCAGGTGCAAACAAAAAGGGTGCAGGTTGCCTTGTTTGTTTTCCAAATATGGGGAATCAAGAGGGAGGGAAAAAAATTAAGAATTTCCACAAGGGGAGAATGAAATGGGTATGGGCATGCCTGCAATTGTTTGTCCCGTCTAAGTTATTACCCGGACGATAAATCACGAGATCCGCTCACTCGATCTTATCCGGACTCGATTAAACTAAATTCTCAATTTTCCAAATTCGAATTTAATACTGAAATCCGAACAGTATTTTCCAATTCTCGACATATGAAAGCGGAGAAAAATCTATTTTACATAAATTCAAAATTTGGCCGGAATCCGCCTTAAGAGTCTTAAAATCCGACTTGGAGAGTTTTTTCGCTAAATCTTGCTTTAAAATTCATTTTGATTTTCTTTTTCCGAGAAATTAGAATTTAAAAATCCGAGCCTTTACAGCTCCGGTACAAGGTCGGATCATCAAACAGAGGACCAAAATGAGCACTGAGCTTGTTGGAAGTATCCACAAGGGTGGCAACTGGCTTGCAGTTACTCATCTTGGCCCGGGCAACAATCTCGTCAGTATACTTACTCTGAGAGAGAAACAGCCCAGATGCATGACACTGCACGGCGACACCCAAAAAGTAAGACAACGGACCCAGATCTGACATGGCGAACTCGGCACTCAACTGGGAAATAATAGACGACCGAAGAGCATCAGAAGAGGCGGTGAGGATGATGTCGTCGACATATAGTAACAGCAATGTCATGTCTGGGCCTCTGCGATAGATAAACAGAGACGTATCTGAGCGGCTTCCAACAAAGCCCAAGCGTAGCAGATGAGAAACAAAGCGCTAGAACCAAGCCCGCGGAGCTTGTTTCAGACCATACAAAGAGCGCTTCAGTAGACAAACGTGCTTGGGACGATCAGGATCAGCGAACCCCGACGGCTGAAACATGTAAATTGTCTCGTTTAGATGACCATGCAGAAAGGTGTTCTTGACATCCAACTGATGAATAGCCCAAGGTCGCAATAACGCTAAGCTCAACACTACTCGGATAGTGGCATGCTTGACCACGGGGTTGAATGTCTCATCACAATCAATACCTGCCTATTGAGATCAACCGTTAACCACTAGACGAGCTTTGTAGCGCTCCAACGACCCATCAGAGCGGAACTTGTGGCAGAAGAGCCACATGCAGCGAATGACGTTCGCCTCAGGAGGGCGAGGAACTAGAACTCATGTACCATTCCTTGTCAGGGCCCTGTATTCGTCGAGCATAGCCGCCTGCCAGTTCGGGTCGAGGAGGGCTATTTTGTGGGAGGTTGGGATGGGGGAAAGGGAGGTCGGGTTTGAGGCAGAAGGGATTTGGGACGTGGTTGGGGCAGGAGGAGGCGTTGCGGCGGGCGCGGCAAAGGGCGGCGGGCGCGGCAAGAGAGCCGCGGCGGGTTGATATGTCGTGGGCGCATCATGATGTTGCGGCAGCGGCATCTGGTGCGGTGGTGACAGGGGCGGAGGTCCGGAGTTTGCAGGAGAGGGTATGGCGGGGTGATGGGTGGCGTTCATAGAGACGATCTGACGAGGTCTGAACACTCCGAAGATGCTATGGGTGTGCGGTCTGGTGGTAGGAGGAGGGGGTGGCGGTGGGGGTGGTGTAAGGGGAGAGGCATGAGCACCGGTAGAGCCCTAGGGAAGGAGAAAGTGTGGGAATGGAGGCTCTGACTCAGACTGGGACATATGAGGGGTGGAAGATGGGAGAGGAGAAGAAAAGGGGAAGCGAGACTCATCAAAAGTGACATGACGTGACAGAATAAGCTTATGGGTCTTCACATCGAGGCAAAGGTAACCGCGATGATCAGATGGATAGCCAAGGAAAACACAAGGAGTGGAGCGTGGGTGAAGCTTGTGAGGGGCAATGGAGGACTGGTTTGGGAAGCACAAGCACCCGAAAGTAAGAGGTGATCATACCTGAGCAAGGTGCAATAAAGTGTCTGAGTTGGCGAGCGATAGTGTAGGGTAGTAGAGGGGAGAATGTTGAGGAGATAGAATGTGGTTGATAAGGCGTGAGGCCAATAGGTAAGGGGAATAGATGCGTGAAAGAGGAGAGAGCGCATCATGTTGGTTATGGTTCTAATGATTCGTTCAGCCTTTCCATTATGTTGGGAAGTATAGGGGCAAGACAGTCGATAGGAGATCCCATTTGTGGCGAAGAAAGTGTGAAAGTCTTTGTTGTCAAATTCACGGCCATTGTCACATTGGAAGCATTTGATAGATGTTTGAAACTGTGTTTTGATGTAGGCATGGAACTTGATAAAGATAGGAAACACTTGGGACTTGAAATGCAATAGGAAAACCCATAAGAAATGAGTGTAATCATCCAGAAACAAGAGGTAGTACTTGTGACCATCCTTGCTAGGCACAGGAGAGGTCCAAATGTCACTATGAATGATCTCAAAAGGAGCAAGGGTGGAGTTCAAATACCGTTCGAACGGCAGTCTTGCGTGTTTGTCTAATTGACAGGAAGAGAATAAACTAGAGCGTAGGTCTTTATTACAGGTGACAAGACTCTGAGAACGGAGGACGTCTAGCACGGCAGCACTGGGATGGCCCAGGCGTGCATGTCACAGGTTGGACGACGATGCCGAGAGGGTGACCGGGCACGGCTGACTGGATGCAGGAGGGGGTGTGACAGGGTAGAGCTCCCTGGTGCTGTTAGATCTCATGCGAGTAACCCCGTAGTAAGATCGTTCACAGAGAAACCAAAGGGATCAAACGCAAGAGAAACGTTATTGTCAATAGTGAACCGACGGACAGAGATAAGGTTTTTGAGAATCTTTGGGGCAATAAGGACATTGTTAAAGTGTAGTGGGTGGGTTGAGGTCTGTAATTTGGTGTGGCCAATCCTCGAAGCAAGACGACCACCATTTTCGACGATAATAGAGTGTGCAGGACCTTTACAGGAAATAGATGAGAGGTTACCTGAGGAGTTCGTCATGTGGGAGGTGACACCAGTGTCCATGTATCAAGAAGAGTCGGGAGATGTCGGCTGCATAGAGGAGAAGGTGTGATGCCCATCAGGTGGAACATAGCCTTGATCAGACGATCTCAGAAAGGCCTGAGAACCGGCATGTCGAAGGGCAGGAGAGCCGAAGTGCATCCAATGAGGCTTGAAGCCAGGCACCGGGGACCAAAGAGGGGTGATGTTCCAATGACAAGGGTCGCAAGTCCTCGTATGCCGCGGCCGCTGCATATGCCGCGGCCGCAGCTAAAGTCGTGTGAGGTCATTTTTTTTCAGGAAGGAAGGGGATCTGGACTCGGGGTGATGCCGGTGGTGCTCGTCTGTCGAGGGCTGGCAAGGCGGTTCAGCGAGAGGAGTGAGGAAGAGGAAGAATGCGGCTAGGGTCTGCTAGGGTTTTGAACTGTCGGAGGCGGGGAGAAAAGCTGTCAGGGGCAGGGAGGAAGCACTGTGCTCGACAGGGTGGTGCAGGTGCTCGGAGTGGGTGGATCCTGGGTCAAGACGACCGGATTTGGATAGTGAGGAGGAGGCTGGTGAGGGAGGCCGGTCGGCGGTGGGGAGGAGCCGGTGAGGCGAGGGGAGAGAGAGAGAGAGCGGCGGCGAGGAGGCGACGCCGACGGCGGTAAGAGGAGGGGTGTGGCGGGAGGATCAAATTAGGGTTACGTGAGGAAGAAAAGGTTGTGATATCATGTAGGAATCTAGAATTGATGTAAAGTCCTCCTTGAGAGTTTCATTCATTAGACAAAGATATATATAGGTCACAAGGTATTTGGCCTTTGAGCCCACTATACAATATGAAACCTATGTAATCTATCAGAGGTCAGTCGTGTTCTACTCGATCCTAGAACCCAATGGAATAGAAATCTCAAATCGGACTTTGTCAGAAAGAGGAAGACCTGCTATAAGAATCTAGATTAGAAATCAAGATTCTGTGTAACAGCTTCCATGGAGGAGAAAATAGAGAGAATGGGAGAGATGAGTTTTGGAACAGAAAAGTGTAACAAACTTTGTTTCATTCAATTGATTTCTCCCGATCCTGAAGTTCAGTATTTATAAAATTCACACACATTGGATTCTTAGGCTATTTACCAAACTACCCTTATATGCTCTATATCCCCCCCTCAAACTGAGCTTGTGGAGCAAACTAAGCCTAGTTTGGAACACAGATTGGAGTGCTGGTCAGCCCCCAAGGGTTTGGTAAAAACGTCTGCGAGTTGCAGGCCTGTGCGAATGTATGTGGGAACAAGGAATCCATCTTGCACCTTTTCTCGGACATAATGGCAATCCAATCGAAGAAGTTTGGTCCTTTCATGGAAAACCGGGTTTTCCGCCATTTGGATTGCCGACTTGCTATCACAATGGAGGACTATGGGCTTGGGGATGATGCAGCTGAAATTTTCCAAGATGGAATCAAGCCAGACCAGCTCACTTGCAGTTTTGGATAGACTCCGATACTCGGCTTCAGCAGAGCTCTTGGACACAGTGCTCTGCTTCTTAGTCTTCCAGGAAATTAGAGACCTCCCCAGAAATATGCAGAAACCCGTTAGAGATCTCCCAGTGTATAGACAGTTGCCCCAGTCAGAGTCACAATATGCATCAAGAGCCAATTGAGTGTTAGTGGGATAGAAAAGTCCGAGGTTGAAAGTTCCTTTCAAGTAGCGGACGACATGGGTTGCTGTTTGCCAATGAGGGACACGAGGGTCGCTCATGAATTGACTTAAATGCTGGGTGGCATATGAGATATCCGGTCTAGTCAGATTGAGGTACAGTAAATGACCAACTAAACGTCTATACTTTTCTGGATCCTCCAAGGGAGGTCCTTCATCAATGGTCAGTTTGAGACCACGAGGCAAGGGAAAAGAGCTGACCTTGCAATCATCCATTTGAGTGTCTTGAAGAATGTCAAGAACATATTTACGCTAGTTGAGGAGAGTGCCTTGAGCTGTTATGGAAACCTCTAGGCCCAGAAAATACCGCACCTCACCCAGGTCCTTAATGGTGAATTGAGAGTGCAGATCATGCTTGATGGAGATAATCTCAGCTTGATTATCACAAGTAATCAGCAAGTCATCTACGTAGACTAGGACAGCTATAATTCCATCAGGAATTACTTTGATGAAGAGAGAATGATCATAGCATGACTTGACAAACCCCTTGCCAACCAGAAACTTTGAGAGCTCAATGTTCCACTGTCGGGACGTCTGTTTAAGCCCATAAAGTGACCTCTTTAGGCGACAAACTTGACCAGGTTCAGCCTTAGTGAAGCCATCAGGAACCTTCATGAACACCTTTTCATCAATAAATCCATGAAGGAAGGCATTGTTTATGTCCAATTGATGGATTGGCCATTGCTTTGAGGTAGCAAGAGCAAGTAACACTCTGACAGTAGTGAATTTAGCTACTGGGGAGAAGGTGTGTTTGAAATCCTTACCCTTGATTTGATTATACCCCTTTGCCACAAGACGAGCTTTAAATCTCTCTACACTGCCATCTGATCTGAACTTGATCTTGTAAACCCATCTACAACCAATTGCAGTTTTGCCGGGTGGAAGAGGAGTTAGAGACCATGTGTCATTGGCTTCCAAAGCAGTAATTTCTTGCTGCATTGCTACTACCCACATGGGATCAGATTTGGCTTGTGAGTAGGAAAGAGGTTCTTTTAAGGAAAGGACTTGGTAAAGAGACACCACATAATCCTCTAGGTAAAAGTCAGGATCAACAATGCTAGTAACCATGAAGGAGTTGGATAAAGAAGTAGATGTGTTAGGGTAAATAAAGTCTTGTAGGTATTTTGGGGGGTTAATCTGTCTTGCAGATCGTCTAGGTGGGTCAATGGGAGGACAAATTTGGTGAAAGGAGGATGTATTTGAGGAGCTAGAGGGTGCAGGGGATGCATAAAGTGCAGGTGGGGCTTGGTTTATAGAAGTGCTGGGTATTGATGGGTTGGAAAAGGTAGGGGTGACAGTGGAATCAGGGACCACAGGTACTAGTATGGTGACAGGAACTTGTTCAGGTAAGTATGCAGGATTGACCAAGGGAAGGGGTTCAGAGGGTGTGTTTGAAGAATCAGTGGATGAAAGTGAAGCAAAGGGGAAGTTGAATTCATAGAACAACACATCCCGACTGATAATTACCTTCTTTGTACTGAGATCAAACAACTTGTAGGCTTTCTGACCCCGTGGATAGCCAATAAAGACACAGCGTCTTACCTTGGGAGCCAATTTGTCATTGCCTGGACCTCTGATTAAGGCATAGCAAAGGCACCCTAAAACCTTCAAATTAAGGTAATTAGGGGGTCTCCCATACAACCTTTCATAAGGAGAGGACCATTGAAGGACAACAGTTGGCATTAGGTTGATTAAATGAGCAGCAGCTAGGACACAATCACCCCAGAAGGTAATGGGTAAGTTAGCTCTTAACCTGATGGCCCTGGCTGTCTCAAGAAGATGGCGATGTTTACGTTCTACTCGGCCATTTTGTTGTGGCACATAGGGGGCAGAAGTTTGATGCACAATACCATTATATGCAAAGAATTCCTTACACTTCAAAAATTCTGTGCCATTATCACTTTTCACAATTTTGACCTTGGCATCAAACTGTCTCTCAACCAAGGTGACAAACTCACAAACAATTTTGCTAACCTGCAGTTTATTTGGCAACAAATATAACCAAACTCCTCTACTGAAATCATCCACCAAGGTTACAAAGTACTTGGAGCCATTGTAACTAGGGGTCCTGTAGGGGCCCCATAGGTCAACATGAATGAGTTCAAACTTTGCACTAGCTGTACCCAAACTATTATCAAAAGGAAGAGAATGAATTTTTGCAAGCACACAGGCTTCACAAACTAAAGATTCATCAATCTGCAATCTGTTACCAGCAACATGCTTCAATCTAGAAAAAGCAATGTGTCCTAGTCTGTCATGCAGTAACTGAGTTCGACTAGCCTTATTGTAACTAGAATTTTTATTCAGACAAGTACTAACTGAATTGCTGCATCCTCTAGTATGGGAAAGCAAGTCCAAGTGTGCCCGATATAGCTGTCCTGGAATCCTTTTAGCACTGAGCAGTAAGTGACCATTTTCAGGGTCCTGAAACAAGCAATCAGACCTTTTAAAAATCACATCAACCCCTGTGTGATCAATGAGCTTTCCAACTGACAGCAAATTAGCCTTAAACTCAGGTACGAAGAACACATTCTGCAATCTCAGACCAGAATTTAATTCAATATCTCCTATCTCTTGGACTTTCTTAACATTCCCATCAAGCAAACAGATACTTACTGGTTTACTCAGCTTTCGTTTTGAACTCAAAAGGTTTTCATTGAATGTCATATGATAAGAAGCTCCAGAATCAATGATCCATGACATATTATAGCCTTTGCAATCACGAAAAGTATTCATAGCAGAAAGAATACCTGCGCTGTTTGTAGAGATCATTGGAGCTTTTCCTTTCATTGCTCGCAACACCTCTTGATAGATTGAGTTTGCCATGGCCTTGTCAATCTGTGGTTCTTCTATCACCAGATCATCCAGAGGAGAATCGAACATCCCTGACACAGCAGCTGCAGATTTCATGGCTTTCTTCCCCTTAGGATCCTTGAACCAGTCCGGATATCCTATAATCTTGAAGCAGCCATCCATTGTATGTCCTTTCATCCCACAATGGCTACAAAGTTTATCTGCTTTGTCCTTCTTGAATGACTTTTTCGATCCAGATGAGTTGTTTACAGCAAATGCATTGCTCTCCTGAGAACCTACGCTGGTGCTCTCTCCTCCTGCAGTCTCAACCTGATAGACCAAGTAATAGGCTTTGTTGACCGTCGGCATATTATCCATTGCTAGAATCTGGTTCCTAACACTGTCGTAAGTGTCGTTGAGTCCCATGAGGAATTGAAGGAGCTTGTTCTTGTTGTCAATTTCAGCGGTCTTCTTCAGCACTCCACAGGAACATTTACTGAATACACCACATGTGCACTTTGCGACTCCTTCAAGACTCAGTATCTCGTCCCATAACTTCTTCAATTTGTTGAAGTATTCCGCCACTGACATTGATCCTTGCACCAAATTGCTCAAGGATTTCTTCAATTGATATGAAAGCGGACCGTTCGCTTGAGCATATCTCTCCAACAGATTATCCCAAAGCTCCTTCGCCGATTCAGCATACATGAACCCCTCCGCTAGCTCAGCAGACATGGAGTTCACGATCCAGCATCGAACCATATAATCGCACCTTTTCCACCTCGGTAAATCCTCCGGCGACACTTCTTCCTCCGGTGAACTTCCATCGATGAACGCGATCTTGAATTTGGCTCCTAATGCCATCTTCACTCCTCTACTCCAACTTAGAAAGTTGGATCCAGTGAAGGCGTTGGCGACGAGCTTGGCTCCAGGATGATCCGAATTTGACAAAGCGAGCGGATCATTCAAGCTGGCGTTTGCGGAATTGTTTCCAACTTCTACGAGCCCTAGAATTCTCACTTCTCCACCGTTTTCCATGTTCTCGATCTCCCTATGAATGTTGTCTGATTGAGGATCTGTTTACCGCAAGCTCTGATACCATATAAGAATCTAGATTAGAAATCAAGATTCTGTGTAACAGCTTCCATGGAGGAGAAAATAGAGAAAATGGGAGAGATGAGTTTTGGAACAGAAAAGTGTAACAAAATTTGTTTCATTCAATTGATTTCTCCCGATCCTGAAGTTCAGTATTTATACAATTCACACACATTGGATTCTTAGGCTATTTACCAAACTACCCTTATATGCTCTATACCTGCTCATTGAAATAGGAAATTGAAATTGACATATCAAAATATTTATGCTGACAACTGGGAAACTGTTCTATCCTAAATTCCATATCTCGGATGAAATAGCAGAAACAAAATCCACTTGCTAAATATTGTCAATCTGTAACCAATTGGCTAATTAGGGTAGAAAATTGGACATCCTTAGCAAATTCTCTTTAAAAAAAAAGTTATGTCAAACATACCATTGATAAATGAGCTTGTTGTTTTCAACCCAAAAAAAAACCAAGCTCTTGATTTTTACCTTTAAATCTTCAGGAATTGAAAAAACGCACAAGGAAGGAAAAAGAAGCTTTTGGTCGGGCATCTTCAGAGTTGGATCCACCTCAACTTTCCACGTTTGGAGATTTAATACATTAGTGGATCCATATTATTCCAAATCCTCTAATACGCCGGCGCTGCGGCGCATGTATTTTACATATTATGATTATTATGGGTGTTATATGAACAAAGTAGTTCGAGTTAGACTCGGGTTCAACTCGATAAAGGTTCAATTCGAGTTCGTTTATTTTCAAAAGAAGTTGAGTATAAGCATATTTTTAAGCTCTTCAATTTAAGTTCGAATTTTATGAAATTTCTAAAAGTTTTTTTAAATTACTATGTTGTGAGCAAATTAATAATAACAGTTCTAATATTCATTCTAATTAAGTGATTATTCGCTCATTTAAAATTTGAAAATCAATCTCATGAAAAATTAAGAAACATATCAATTAAGTTAAAAGATAAATATATTTTATTTGTTGATATATATGTAACACAGCCTTTGAACATGGACGATCGACGAACTTCCGGTCGACAATCGCCATTATCGCCCTATGTAATTGTAGGAGTGTTAGTAGAGATTTGTTTCGGGTTTTGTAAGTGATTCAAGCTCTACCAAATTCAAAAAAGCTATTCTTTTTCAGGATTTATGTGAGAACAACGAATCTGGAAGGAATAGGTGGTAACATAATCATCCATATACTTAGCTTGTCTTACTCTGATAATGAAACTCAACATAATCATTCATAAGGATGTCCTTAAATATTGGTATGACAGGTCATCATCCCATCCAAATTCTTATATGTATTTTTTTTAAAAGAAAGATTTAACTCAACATTACTGTATTGTTTTGTTGGAAAACAAAAAAAATTCCCCACCAAAAAAACTTTAAGCCCCTAGTGAAATTTTTTGACTCCCCCACTAAAGTGTAAACCGTTATTCATCCCCACGTCCCACACACAGAAATATTTTGAGCCCCGACCTATCCCGATCGATCCTCGTTTAATCTCCGTATCCGCGACGGAGCTTCCAAAAGAGGGCTTATATATATAAGAGACACAGTATCATATATCGCTCACCAGGTACCCGACAAGACAAAATAAAAAATGAAGCTATTCATGCGTGTGTTTACATCTCTTGTTCTGGTCGTCCTCATCCTGTCAGGCTCAGGTAGATCATAATTAACCAAATCCCTTTTCTTTACTTAGTTAAGTTCAATATATACTTACGGGCCGGGGTTGTTTAGTCAATTAAATTTATGGAATGAATGAATAGGAATAGCGGAGGCAAGAACCTGCGAGTCACTTAGCCAGAGGTTTAAGGGCGTCTGTTTCAGCGAAGCCAACTGCGCCTCCGTTTGCCAGACGGAAGGCTTCTTCGGTGGCGACTGCCGTGGCTTCCGCCGTCGTTGCTTCTGCACTACGCCTTGCACCTAGCGCTGCTGCACCCCTCAGGAATCCGGATCCGCCCTATATATGCAACGTACCCAGCCTAGTTAATTTCTTTCCTTCCGTTGAATAAATTTGTGTACAATGGAACCTCGATCTCCGGGGATCGATCTTCTTATAATCGAGTGTTTGTGTGTTTTTTTTTTTAAGGTGGAAAGAGCAGAAGTTGTAAGTCTTTAATAAGTAATTTTCCTTCTAACAGGAGGAATATATTAGAAGGAAAAGATTTAAACATGACATTAACTATATGGCAGCCTAATTAATATGAAACTAAAAATTATATAGTTAATTAGCAACCTATCTTTGACAATACACATTACAAACTTGAACTTGTCAATTCACATATAAGGCTATAGCAACTGAGTGAGAGTTGGGGAAGAAAAAGGATGAGGGATTACGAGTTTACGACTCCCTCCCCCGAGAGCGACAGAAAAAGGATGAGGGATTATATTGTTTGTGACACTTTTTTTTTTTAAAATCAACTTGTTGTATGTATAATTAATGAATTTTTTTTCTAAATAGCCAAAAATCGAAAAGATATTAGGAAAATAGCCAAGAATTGAAAATTATTAGCGAAATAGTCAAAATAGGGTAAAGTCGCTGTTACAACGACTTTACCCAAGATTTTTTTAAAAATTAATAAAATAGGTAAGTCGCTCTTTATAACAGCGACTTACCTCTATTTTATATTTTTTTAGTTTTAGGTTAAAAGAAACTAATTTTATCCGAAATTTCTTTTTAAAAAAAGATATTTGGGAGAGTAGCTTTTTGAAACAGCGACTCTCCCTTTTTTATTTTTATTTTCCAAAAAGTTGAAGGTTGATCCCTCTTCCTCCCTCTTTGTTCTTCTCCGGTTCGAAGAATCACAATCCGGCAATTCGGCGATTGAATAGGTTGAATAGGGTTACTCCCTCTTTGTTCTTCACCCGACCTTCGCCGGTGGAATGCAAATCGGCGGCGGACTCCTCCACCAAAGACTCAATGGCCATCGCGAGTTCTCGGAGGGCATGGACGACCCGAGAGGGGGGAAAAGTCTCGGGGGTGGACTGCAAGTTCGTCGGCGAGTTCTCGGAGGGCCTGGACGACCCGCGAGTTCTCAAAGGAGAGAGCCAGGAGGCCATCACCGGCGAGGAGGGCAAAGTCTTGTTCGTCGGCTGCGGCGGTGGACTACAAATTGGCTTCCTTTAGGAAGCACAATCGACGTGATGAACGGCCTCGGAATATTGAATTTCTCCAGATCTCTGATGCGAACCTCACCGACACCCTCCCGAAGTAGTTAATTCCATATGCTCACCAGCGATCTGCTCCTCTTTGTTCTTGAATTTCCCGAAGTAGTTCCAATTTCTCACCACCGACACCCTCTTCCTCCCTCTCTGTTCTTCTCCAGTTCGAAGATCACTCTCCCATGGCGACCTCGGCGATGGCCAAAATCAAATCTGAATGAGGCTTGAAGGTCGCTGGTGAAGGCCATGGCCATCTGTGAAATTGAAGCTCAGGAGGAGCTCTCGGCGATGGCCATCTGTGAAATTGAACAAGCGACGGGTTGAAGGTCGCTGGTGAAATTGAAGCTCAGGAGGAGCTCTCGGCGATGGCCGTCTGTTTTGCTCCGAGTTCCACCTTTTCGACCTTTCCGCCTCCTGTTTTCCTGTTCAACCTTCAACTTTTTGAAAAAATAAATAAAAAAGGGAGAGTCGTTGTTTGAAAAAGCGACTCTCCCAAATATCTTTTTTTTTAAAAAAAAATATTCGGATAAAACTAATCTATATAAACTCTTAATTTAGAAGAGTTTAGGATGATGTGTCATTCTTAGAGACATTTTAAGAGTCTTAACTAATCATTATTATTTTTTTCATTTTTCTTTAATTCTCCTTTTTTATTCATTTTCCTTTAATTTTTTTTTAAAATTTTAGTAACTATCTATATATCTATATAAACTCTTAATTTAGAAGAGTTTAGGATGATGTGTCATTCTTAGAGACATTTTAAGAGTCTTAGTTTAGTATTATTTTTTTCATTTTTCTTTGATTTTCTTTAATTCTCCTTTTTATTCATTTTCATTTAATTCTCTTTTTTCTTTAATTTTACTAACTATCTATATCTATATAACTACTTAATTCAGAAGACTTATAGTTGACGTGTCGATTCCTCCTTCATTCACTCCCCTTTATCCAATCACAGATTTTCTCTTCTTTTTTTTCTTTTTTTTTTCTATTTTTCAAACAAAGAAAATCTACCTTACGATTCGTCTGATGCCTCCTTCCTCTGAACGCCTTTTTCTTCTCCCTCCTCTCTCTGATTTCTCTTTCTCAATTTTTTACCCCCTTTCGTTTCTACTGAAGCTTGAGATAGGGTTTTTTGGTTGCAGCCTCATTTGCGACGCATCACACCCTTCATCAACGAGATTGACACCCGATTTGCTGATTTAGGGTTGAATCTGAGTCGCAACTATCCTATGTCGAAACCTCCAAAGCGAATTTGGGTTTAAGCTGTGAGTTGATTTGGGGATTTGAGTTGATTCAGAATAGGAATCATCACCCTCCACGCCGGCGATTGGAACCCGTTTGACGGCCTCAAATTCCCTCTCCATCCTGATCTTGACCCTCGGTGATAGCAGGTACACGTTCTTCTTTCCCTCCCTTATCCCTACAATGATAGATTTTGAAATTTGTTTTGTTCATCACCTTTCACCATTTCTAGGGTTTCGTTCTCCTCATTTATTGTTTATATTGATTTCTGATAACTCCCTCTCTTGATGAAAATCGGAATAATATTTCAAAGGCCTTGACAGGATGTTTGTGTCAAAGGTCTTGGAGCTTTAATAGTTGATGAAATCCAAAACCTGTTCTATATGTCCGAATATTATTTAATTTTATTATATACTTCCTTTATATTATATATATATGCTTGACTAATCTTTCAGGAAGTTTTTCGAATTATTTCCTTCCTTGTGACAAGTGTTGAGAAGGTTCAAATCGGAAAGATTATGGCTTCATTTGTTTCCAAGTTTAGAAGATCTTAAAGATGGCCATGATCTGGAATAGCCGTTGGAGAAGATTCTTGGCGCCGATTTGTCTCAATAAATAGAGAAGGAAGATGAAGACAGAAATAACAAGTGCTACACAAGCTTACATTCATTCAAGCGAGATCTGTCTTCCAAGTGTACTCTCTGCTAGCGCTCAAGAGTTTGTTGTTTATCTCAAAGCCTTTGAGAGTCACTGTGAGCTTATAGGATATATTCATTTATAGTGTTACTCGAGAGTTTGTAACTCGGGAAGTTGCACTAGGCTATTGATTTGTGAGAGTAAGAGGATTGTACTAGATAGCTGAGAGAGGTGGGGCTCTTCTAGATTGGTCTAGGACTCCAAGGGAACGTGAGTTGACTAGATTGCAAGTGTATAGGAGAGAGGCTTCTCGGTGAGCTATTAGGATCCTAAGCTAAGCGAATCAATAAAGCCTTTTGAATCCTAGGGTTGTGGAAGAACCCTGGGCGAGGACGTAGGCCAAGTTCGTGCCGAACCTCGTAAACAATTACTCGTATCCTTTATCTATTGCTTTACCTTATTTCCGCACTTGGTTCGATTGTCTAACTTTGTGATTCAGGTTTAATCTCAAAGGGTTTTATACGAGCTCCAAAAGTCTTGAGACTTTTTGCGAAAAACGGGCATACTCTATTCAACCCCCCTTCTAGAGTATTTATATATTACCTTGTTTTAGATTATCGAACCTTCAATTTCAGACTTCTCTCCTTCCCGATCTTGACCCTTCGACGATTATAGTTAAGGATCCAATATCTTCTGTTGCCAATGGTGATTGTAAGCCTCAGATCCCTTTCTTTGAGTTTCGTCATCTCTCATGTTCTGTTTATTTACAAATTAGGGCTTGCCTTTGTTTTATCAGTTTGAGTTCTGTATCTTTGTTGAGAACTAATGGTTTTATTGTAGGAGAAAGCAGTGGTATGACCTTGAATGGTGAAAATTCAAGAATTAGAAAACGTAAGTGCAACAACAATATCTATTATCTACACTACCTATCAATTTGCTTTGAGTTTTGCCTTTTTAGTTGCTAATAATGGCGGCGGATTTTGTAAGGTTTCACGTCTATTAAGTTTTGGCTGATTTAGATTTTGAGATAAAGGAATGATATTTCAAAAGAAAACTTTTAGTGACAAAGTGAAGAAAATGCAGTGTGCACATTGACTGAAGTTGGAATATGAGAAGAAAATGATCTTTGTTTATCATCCAAAGGGTCATCATTTTGAGGATGACTTCTAAGAAAATGAGAAAAACGTTATTTGTTTGCCCTTCGGGCAATAGTGCAATACCTAGCTGTCTTGACATAATATGGCATGTGCCTCTTTATTTACTTTCTAATCTTCTATTTTTTTGCCCTTCCCACTCGATTAACTGGTACTGCAAGTCATTGATGAAGATGGATCGGTTAAAGACTCAGTTGTTGTTATCTTAATTTGCAACATTTGTACCACTCTATTAAGTGGAGAGTTGTATTTGGTTTTAGCGCCCATTCAATCATAATATTCTTTGTAATTCAGTCATAACTAAATTCATTCCGCCTTCTTTGTATTAGTCAGTGTTGCTATTCATGTCAGATGCAAGTGATTTGGATAAGTCAACTTCAGGAGGTATTCTTATTGTCTAATGTCTATGTTTTCTATTGGCTGTTAGCATCTTTTATTCTTCAGTCATTGTATCACATTCCTATTCTCAATATCCATGATGATGATCAAATCGAAAGCTGCATAGGTCATAACATGCATCGAACTTTGATAATTCATGCGAAACCTTGCCTTGGCCCTTGTGTGTTTGCACTTTGCATACAGTGAATATCCAATTAGATGGTTTAAGGCCTACCATTGAGTTCAAAAGTGCTATCATACTCATTAGAATAGATTACGGGTATAATTTTATACATATTTCACAACTGGAGTATATGCACCAACAATTTTAGGTCAGGAATGATTATCCAATTTCGTTTCGCGCGAATGGTCATGAGAACAGATTTCGCATATATATCAAAATGCTTTTAGTCGGGATATGTTGCTAAATGGCATGATTTGGATCCAATAGTAGTTATGTGAAATATGTCATATATTCAAACAACGTGTGAATATATATTTCGAGTTCAATTTATTCATTCCCATATATTATAACAGTTTAAATTCTAAATTTAGGGTATTATCCTATGCCCCTTGGGCATAGGATAGAAAAATCACCGGGATGAACGAAGCCTTATCAAAATGCTTTTTTTCTCCAGGATTTGCAGGAACGAAGCCTACAACGCCTCGATCTATGCCTTTTCAAAATACCTATGTTGTTCAATAACAATTTGTTTTTTTAGACTTTCCAAAAATTTGTTTATATTGTATTTGGTTATTCCTTATAATAAAGATTTTATATTCTCATTTTTTTTTCCATCGCATCCGCGCCATGGCGCGGGTATAACACTAGTAAACTCTTAATTTAAAAGAGTTTAGGATGATGTGTCATTCTTAGAGACATTTTGAGAGTCTTAACAAATCATTATTATTTTTTTCATTTTTCTTTGATTTTCTTTAATTCTCCTTTTTCATTCATTTTCCTTTAATTCTCTTTTTTCTTTAAGTTTACTAACTATCTATATAAACTCTTAATTTAGAAGAGTTTAGGCTGACGTGTCACACTTAGAGAGATTTTAGAAATTTTGACCAATCCTATTTTTCTCTTTAATTTTACTATCTATATAAACTCTTATCCTTTTTTCTTCTTTTTACTTTAATTCTCTTATTTTTAACAAATCATTTTTTCTCCCCCCTTTTAGTTCTTCCAATTCATTTTCATCTTTAAAATAATCTATATCTATATAAACTCTTAATTTAGAAGAGTTTAGGCTGATGTGTCACAGTTAGAGGGATTTTAGGAATTTTGACCAATCCTATTTTTCTCTTTAATTTTAATTTTTATTTAATTTAATTATCCTTTTTTCTTCTTTTTCCTTTAATTCTCTTATTTTTCACTAATCATTTTTTCTCCCCCCTTTTATTTCTTCCAATTGATTTTCATCTTTAAAATAATCAATGGGTTTAATTCAAAATATTAAATTAATATAAATCTGTGTCTATTTGCAAATATTCGCTACTATCACAATGGAGTCAATCTTGATTGAGCTTATTATATCTTACTTTTGTGAGTTTGTTTTTATATGTTTACTTCAAAATATTTAAATAATATTTTATTAAATGGTATAATATCAATTTATTTTTTAAAAATCGCGTCATGGCGCGGGAACTATACTAGTAAACTCTTAATTTAGAAGAGTTTAGGATGATGTGTCAATCTTAGAGGCATTTTAGGAATCTTGACCAATCTTTTTTTTTCCATTTTCTTTGACTTTCTTTAATTCTCCTTTTTCTTTTAATTCTTTTTTTTTCTTTAATCTTACTAACTATTGGGCTTAATTCAAAACATTAAATTCAATCTAATATAACTATTGGGCTTAACTGAAATTCATTTACAAACTATTGGGCTTCATTCAAAATATTGAATATAACTATTGACTATGACACATCAAATTTAAACAATGTTATAATGATATTGAATTATTATTAATGAGTAATTTAAAATATCTATATTTATGTATTATACTTTGCATAAGATTTTTAAAAAATAATTTTCTGATATAATTATAAGATACATTTATTATAAAGTTTTTAATGATTTTTATCTTAACATTTATTAATATTTTATAATATTTTTATATATAATATTTTAGTTTAAAAAAAAACGCGCCGTGGCGCTAGAATCGTACTAGTTGCTTTTAAACTAAAACTAAAAAAATACAAAATAGAAGTAAGTCGCTGTTATAAACAACGACTTACCTATTTTATTAATTTTTTTAAAAATCTTGGGTAAAGTCGATGTTTGTAACAACGACTTTACCGTGTTTTGACTATTTCGCTAATAACTTTCACTTCTTGGCTATTTCCCTAATATCTTTTCGATTTTTGGCTATTTAGAAAAAAAATTCATAATTAATTTATTCAATGCACGATGAATTTAACGAAAGTTGATAAATTAATCACGTGGAAGATGTGAACCTATATAAAAAAATATATTCCACATTGACACTCGGTCCTCGATGCCGAGCGGGGGGCTCGATATAGCGGGGGGCTGCGCGTTCTGGCTGGACTGGACATGTGTTAGTTTTAGGAAGCTGTTAGGAGGAAAGATCAAGTATGAAATATAAATCTCAAATGCGAGTCCCTGTTCTCCGCAAATTAATTATAAGACTTCCTCCCGCTGTAGTAGAAGGTAGTCAGGATCGATCCACGAGGAAGCGTGTCAGCGCCCGCCTTTTCAGTTCCAAAGTCAGCAGAAAATCAACCAGATAAACAACAAACACAGAGAAAAGCAGAAAATAACACAAAGACAACAACTTTGGTCGATATCGATCTGGGTGGACTCGATATCAAGTAAAATTATCGACTGACAGAAACTCGATTTCGACTTGACATAAGCTTTAAAACCGAAATTTGTGAAATAAATCAATAAAATAAAAAGACTTCCAAGATCAGGGTTTCAACACGACAACAATAACCATGTAAAATAACACATAAAGGCATAAAAGATCATGCTTTTCATCAAATAACTTTCGTTATTAACAAATAGGAATATAGAGGCTTTCGCATAAACCCTAATTGTTACTAACCCTTTTTCACATAATTAATCCAAGTTGCATTAAGATCACTTTCGCTTCAATAACATAAACAAGGATCACCTTCAACTTTCGCAGAAGAATCATGCTTGTAGGGATAGAAGACGAATTGCATCTAAAGATTGTACCTTTACCGCATCACCTTACATATGGCTACCGTCGGGCTCACCCCGACCCTAGAAGTTGGTTGACTACTCGCTCTTCATCATAAATAAAGACATCAATAATAAAAGGAAACTAAATTGCATTAATAAAATAAAAGAAAGCTTACAACCAATCAAAGCCAAATCCCGCTCTCGTAAACTCCAACTTTTCTCGGCTACAAGCTCTCTCTCTACTCTCTCTATGTAACTAATTGTCTCTGAAATTGAATGAATAAAACTCAGCCCCTAGGGCTTTATTTATAAGCTTCATTCCAAGCTAATCTAGGAAAGAAAACTATATCTATATCTAAATCTATCTATCTATTACTTAAAGATTAAACAAAAGAAATAAAAGAAATAAATCTAAAAGGAACTATATCTAAAATAGATAAATGTCTCTTCCATCTTGATAGAACTTGATAGAACTTGATCTTGTGGATATCTCCATTGGACTTTAGATAGAACTTTGATTAGAACTCGGACTAGCTCGAAATCGGCTACTGTGACTCCACTCGATATCGACTTGATTAACTCGGTATCGACCTGCACTTTTCCTTTGCTCCAGCTCTGGTCAATTCCGTATCTCTGCTCGATTTTTGGTCAACTCGATATCGACTTGGCTTGGTCAATATCGACCAACTTCCTTCAGCTTCGCTCGATTCTGGCTTCTTCAGGTGGAAATCGAGTGGTTTTACTCGATATCGACTAATGGTACTCGATATCGACCCGTTGTTGTCGACTCAATTTTCTTGTTTCCAGCTCGATTTGTCCTGGTTTCGTTACTCCTTGACCTTGGACTTTATGTAGTTGACTTCGAGCTTTTCCTCCTTTCTCTGTACTGCTGTAAATTGCCTCGATTTCTGCGAAATTAAACAGAAACTGGTGTAGACTCCATAATTTGACAAATAAGCATAAACTACAAAGATTCTGTACTATTCTAACCCAAATGTATGAAATGCATGCAGAAATCGATATAAAAGATAGTATAAAACATGGAAAAATAGACTCACAATAGAAGCGAGACCTGTCAGGTTCTGTAATCATGCGAACACTTGGAATTAGTTGGAATCCTCACGGACATAGCGTGTTTGCCCTCGACATCGTCCTACATGGCTACATAGAAAGAAGGAGCGCATAGACCCGGCCGGACATGTAGGTCTGTTACCATGAAATTCAAGTCTCACATATAAGTCGGTTGGCTACTTCTCATAAGGATGGAACATATCGGTTCTGTGTGTTCGACTTGATTAGCACACATTGCGGTTACACACGTCATATGACCCACTGAATTTAATATCATATTAAAGCAGTGCGATCCGGGACCTTGGTCTATTGGCTTGCCAACCTTAAGACATTATGTCGTCAAGTGCAACTAGCATATCGATATTGCGGGGTCGGACAGTTACACTTGAGAAGGTGTGTGAAAGATGTTAAAGGATACAAAAAAATATTCCACATTGATTATAATTGAAATCCAAGTCTTATATATAAGTCGTGGGCTACTTCTCCTAATGTCAATTGGTTTTAAGATGGAACCTTATTGGTCTTGTTTGCTCAAACCTGTTAATCACCACGTCATATGAGGCACCGGAATTTTACCATTCGTATAATAGCCCCCACTTATATATATATATAGTATTGATCATATGTACACAACTCTTAACTTGTATCATGCTAATAAATCCTAACCGTTGATTGACTGCAATCTAAAGACCTCAACCTACACGACGAGGGAACTTCAGGAGCTTGGCAATCTGGCAAGGGCGGCGATGATTATCACTTCCTGCGGTTCAAGGCGAGTGCGAAGATGCCGATCTGAAGAAGTTTGAAGTCATCGACAAAGATTTGAAGGATTTTTTGTAGGAAAAACAGAGAAGAGGGCACACTGAAGCATCCCACTACTTCAAAGTTGTTTGTCTGAACCCTATGTGCTTAGGAGTGCGGTCCATAGTGTTTCCCGAAACGACACAACAGCCAACACAAAACGTGATTGTCAGCACAAATGTATCGATCAATTTACCATCACCAACTTCCTCTTATTTCTGACACACCACACTCTCATTGTCGCCGTCACCGTTGCTCTTGCTTATGCATCCTGTGAGTTCCTCTCTCTGCTTCATATTAATTCTCTAAACTCGCTTACCTTTTGGTTTTACTTGGAATTTGAGTGCGATTGGATGTGTCTGAATTGATTCGATCCACTTGAGTTCTTGTATTGGATGTTTCTAATTTGTTAATCTTAAGTAGGTTTTAGGAGTTTTGTTTATCAGGAGTGAGAATTTGATCAGGGGTGAGAATTTGATGTAATTGGACTTGGTGCTCATCGATCATTTTTGGAGCCATGATTGGTGGATGTGCAGGTGGTTTTTTTTATTGAAAATGGTTCGTTTTCTCCAATTTTTTGTTTTTTTTTTCTTTTGAAAAAAAAAACTCACAACTACTAGGTATTATTAGAGTTTTCTATTTATTCGGCCGGTTACACTATTCTCCGAATTCATCTCATACATACATCCTATCTTTGACAAAAATTATGCCATTGCATTGAAAAACAACAAATCAAGCCACAAAAAATTTGATCGTGTTTTACACAAAGATCTTGAGAATCAATCAACACATTGTTAGATTTCGTGGCACCATTAGGGAAACTCACAACCTAACAAGGCAATGCCCGATACGCTATAAGATTATCATGGAATTAGGAATTAAGGTAATTAGGAAACCAGGAATCGAGAGAGCATTGATATTCATCGTATTTATGATCTCGAATTCGATGATCGTGAAATCATCATCGTTGGACGAGGATTTCTCGGAAACAAAGGTGTCAGCAGCATCACCAAAGTCATCAAACGAAGGGTGCTCCGATCAGTGCATGCCTATATGTATGCGGTTGTATTCAGCTACGAACGAAGGCTGCTCAAAGGCATGTGCTCTCGGGTGCAAGCAGCTCAAGGGCAAGGGCGCAGCCTTGGCTTGATGCTTGGTGTTTCTTTCGAAATCCATGTAATTCGCAAGTTTTCTTTTCTATTAGGGCATGTAAACTATGCATGGAAGTAGTGTAATCAAATGCTAGATTTTTCTTTCCTTGGTGAAAATCCAAGGTTTACATTGCTCCTTACCAGTGGGACGAGCCGGTCGGCGCAAGCCAGTTTACGTAGTACATGGCTCTTGCTGGCTGGGTCACGTGCTCGGATTTGCCACCGAAGGTGGGTTCCTCGTCATAAAAAAAATGCTAGATTTTACTATATGAAACAAATTAAGGGTAAACCGTTTGATTAAGATAGTGATTATTAATTTGACATTGAAAAGTTCAACATGGCGTTTTATCGTCATTCTTTTTCTCTCTTCTTTTTTCTCCCTTAATAAGTCTCAAAATTTTGGATCATGTAATATAGAAATATAGAATGTCTCAATTGGTACTTGTTTGGTTTGTAGCTATATTCCATTATAACAAAATGTGATATGGAGTAAATTACATATAGATCTATTAAAACATGATCCGATTAAGAAATTCGATTCGAATGCTCGAAATTTTTTGGATTTGAACCTAATATTTAAGACCTATGACTCAAAAATAATTCGAACTCGAATAACCCGAGAATTTTAGGGTCAAGACCTATTAGGATATTATGCATAGTTGTAGTGTGTAATATCAGAGAAAACAAAAGGGCAATTCAGTAATTTTAGCATACTAACAGCTTGCATCAAATGTAGAACAACTTGGAACATATTTTTTCCTCCTCTCTCGGCTCTATAATACACAACAATGGTGGCCTGGCTTGTGTTTCTTAATCTCAATCTCTACGAGATCTTAATTTATAAAGACCCAATGACCCGATGAGTAGGTATCACATATGCATGTAGATACCAATTACCAAGGCACCATATAAACTTCACCTAGATTCATCGTACAAGTGTGTTCGTTAATGTCATTCATAAATAAGTTAAGTAACGTATATATTTTATAATTATAGTATCTTTGGAGCACTTATATATTTGTATAAATGTGATATATTTATGCTTAAAATAATAATATTTTATTATTATTTTCATATTTATGAATTTAATTATAATACTATTATTTAGTTTAATTTGACTTTGACATATTCATATTGTAATTTAATTTTGATAATATTTTAAGAATTTCTTCAAAAAGTTCGAGTTTTTGAACCGTTTGATCAACCCGAAATCTGGACAAATCTGGTTTGACTCTCCCGAAACGTCCCTTGACTCGATTAATCTGAAATCCGATATGCTCAGGAGTCAAGATCCGAACTCAACTCAACCCAAATGATTCGATTGACATATATGTCTAATTGCATATTTGGTTTTTTTTGTAATAAAACATGTCTAGTGGCATATGCATTAAGCAACGAGATTCACAAAATGTGGTGGGGTGGGGGGTCGCAGATATTAGTGTTATCGTTCTTAGCGCCTTGATGGATATGAGACCATTCAGAATCATAGCTAAGAAAATTTATATTTACCTCATCACATTAATTTTACACCTTATTAATTTTTTTCTTTAAATTAATTTCTATTTTACCTGCATATATATTCCCTTAAGATTTCATCTTTTTTTTTTTCCTTACAACCATAAGTTTACCTTGCCCTTTCTTTGCACTTGTATCTATACGCCACTGTGAAATATGATGTAAATCAACATAAAATAGGCAAAATGGAGGCAGGTTCAAAGGAAAACATGCCAAAATTAGCTATTGTTTCATCAGCAACCAGAAATGATCAAAATGGCTTTCTTAGCTTTCATAGCGGCGTCTACAGATCCCCAAAACCTTACAAATTGGGAAGGGAGTGCAGTAAAACGTTTATATAGGGTAAGCTTGATCACATGCGCTAGTCACATGCTAGCTCACAAAGGACATGAAAGTCTTAATACAGAAGAAGACAAAACATGAAATGAGCAAGAAATGCATATGAAATGAGCTGAAAATGAGGTTGAGATGTTGCTTTGCTGAGCAACAGAACAACACTTGAGCCTTATTTTCTCATACCCCCCCCCCCCCCCTCTCTTCAAGTTGGGCTTGGAGTGAAGCCAAGAAGTCCCAATATGGAAGAAAGAAATATGTGTTGTCATTCAATAAGAGGTTTAGTGAGCACATCAGCTAGTTGCACACCAGTTCGAACATATGTTGAGGAAGAATAAAGCCTTCTTGCAACTTCTCTCTCCCATAATGGCAATCAATCTTGAGGTTCATTGTCCTCTCATGAAATACTGGGTTTTCAGCAATATGAATTGCAGATTTGTTGTCACAGTATAATGGAATATGCAACAACACGGATATCTTGAGCATATGCAACACACCCTCTACCCACACAAGTTCACTAGCATAGGTTGACATGCTCATGTACTCTGCTTCAGCAGATGATTTAGACACATTAACTTGTTTCTTTGTCTTCCATGACACAAAAGATCTACCAAAGAAAACACAATAACTTGTGAGAGACTTGGCACTGAATTGGAAGGTGCCCCGATCAGCATCACAGAAGGCAGACAATATCATTGTAGAGTCCTTCGGATAATGCAATCCCACAGATAAGGTGCCTCTCAAGTATCTAACAACATGAATGGCTACATCATAGTGTGGTTGACGAGGCTCAATCATAAATTGACTTAGGTGCTGAACTGCATAAGATATATTTGGCCTAGACAGATTTAAGAAAAGAAGTCTCCCAATGAGTCTCCTATTTTTTTTGGATCAGAAAGAATATCTCCTGAATCAGTTGACAACTTCAATCCCCTTGGCAGGGGAAATATTGCTGGGTTGCAGTCCATCATTTTGCAATCCTTAATAATGTCAAGAATATATTTTCTCTAGTACATTAATTTACCTTCCTTATCATGAAGGATTTCCAAACCAAGAAAGTATCTTGTCTTGCCAAGATCTTTGATGGTAAAAGCTTTGTGCAGTGCATTCTTAGTATATTTGATCACATATTCATCATCCCTTGTCAACAACAGGTCATCAACATACACTAGTGCCACCACAATGCCACAAGGGACATGTTTGATAAACAAAGAGTAATCTTCGCATGATTGTACGAATCCTAGGCTCAGTAAGAACCTACATAATTCAGAGTTCCATTGCCTTGAAGCATGTTTCAATCCATAGAGAGATCTTTTAAACCTGCAAACTTGACCAGATTTCTCAACTGGATACCCTTATGGAGTTTCCATATATACCTCTTCTTCCAACCTTCCATGAAGGAAAGCATTATTCACATCCAATTGATACAAAGACCAGTTTCCGATAGTTGCTGCTGCAACCAAGATTCTTACAGTAGCAAATTTAGCAAACGAGGGGAAGGTATGCTTGTAGTCCTTTCCCTATATCTGGTTGTATCCCTTAGCTACCAATCTAGCTTTATATCTTTCAACATTGTCATTAGGTCTAGACTTTATCTTATAGACCCACTTACTACCAATTGTTTTCTTGCCATAAGGAATGTCTGTCAACTCCCAAGTGTCATTCATTTCCAGAGCCTGTATTTCAACATCCACGGCCTCCAACCATTTTGGATATTAAGTAGCTTGCCTATAGGTGTCAGGTTTCGGCTCTGCTGCCATAAAAGCAAAGGATTTCACAACATCATAGTAATCATGAATCTCATCTCCTAGACATTCAGCCAGGAATGACTGTGAGAGAGAATTAATTTGCCTATCAGTTCTACAAATATAATCATGTAATCTCCTTGGTAGTACATGATCTCTGGTAGACCTCCTTAAAGGAGGGAACTCTCCTATATCCTGCAATATCTCAGGAGTCATTTGACCAACACTATCAGAAGGCACTGAATCTGCTACTTGAGAAGGCATGGAAGAAACTCTAGATTCTGAACTCATTGGCTCTTCAAAAGCAGGAGGAGTAACTGCATGGGTATTCAAAGGTTGTTGAACAACCAAATCATCTCCTGATGCTGGATTAACAAGAGGCAAAGGACATATTTCAATCTCTTCACTGTTTTCTAAATCATGAGCAGTCTCTTTGAAGGGAAACATATTCTCTTTAAACACAACATCTCTGCTAACAAAGACCATTTTGGAATCAAGATCCCACAATTTGTATCCTTTTTTACCAAAAGGATATCCTAATAGAACACATCTCTTTGACTCAGGCTTCAACTTATCTCTGTCATTGTGAGCCACAGAAGCATAACATTGGTAACCAATAACTCTCAGATCATCATAAAGAGGTGGTTTGTTGAACAACTTCTCATGAGGTAACAACCAATTCAAAATATATGTGGGCATCTTGTTAATGAGATGTGTGGCAGCAAGCAAACAGTCTCCCCAAAATCTTATGGGTAACCATGCATGAATCCTCAAGCACCTGGTAGTCTCTACCAAGTGTCTGTGTTTCCTTTCCACTCTTCCATTTTGATGTGGCGTATAAGGAACAGATTTTTGATGAATAATTCCCTTTGAGGCAAACAATTACATACATTGTCTCTGTACAAACTCAGTCCCATTGTTTATTATAACTGCCTTAACTGAACAATTGAACTGATTCCCCACATATGCCAAGAAATATATGATGTTTTGTAGCACATGCGACTTGTTTTTCAAAAGAAAGGTCCAAGTGACCCTTGTACAATTATCAAGTATAGTGAGGAAATAAGAGTATCCATTGTATGTAACAGATTTATAAGGATCCCAAAACCCGATGGAACAGAAATTTAAAATCGAACTTTGTTAGAAAGAGGAAGACCTGCTCGTTGAAAGAGGAAATTGACATTTTGACTATTATCAAAAAAATTCGGCTGATAAAGTTTCTACTAATATATCAAAATATTTATGCTGATAACTCGTAAACTGCTCTATATCCTAAATTCTATATCTCGTATGAAATAGCATAAACAAATTCCACTTGCTAAATTCAATAAAAAATCAAAGAAAAACAAACGGCGATAATCATCTAATCGACCATCTTCTTTCCAACAAGATAAACAGAATCCTCCGTGCTCCTTCACTCCTCCATATTCACTTGGATTTGCATCCTCGAAGTTGCTTTAGTGTTGGCACCCAAACCACTAGCCTCTTACGTGTGATGCCTGAATCCAACGACTTCAACCACCGTCTTGATGCCGCTGTCAATAACCACCGTTGGGCCATAAATTGAACAAAAAATGGTGGACTATGAACAAATCAAGCAAAAATCAACACAAAATCCATATATGACCTTAGGATTGATCAAAGATGGCTCAAGTCTGATAGATCCAAACTAGTTGATACCTCTTCCGCTTTCGCTGATACCTCGGTCCCTCCTTCTCTTATATTTGACCCCTCTTTTGCTTCTATCGATACTTACCTCTCCCTTCGCCCTTGCACTGTCGTATCTTTGTTGTGACTTCTTCATCTCTCTCTCTCTCTCTCCTTCCCTCCCTCCCTCGGTCACTCGAACCTCCTCGAAACCTCTCTCCTTTGCGTTTCCCACTCAAACCTCCTCTATTTACTCTCGCTCTCTCCTCATCTCCTCTCAATGCGTGGAGGAGGCGTGACCATATATGGGAGCTCTCAGTTCCATAAAAAGAAGGTGGGAAGAAGATAAACATGAGGGCGGTCATGGGTTACTGCAAAGGGAAGGTGTTTTGATCTGAACAAAAGAGGGAGAGGGGATGTGCGGGGCAGGGCCGCCGCAGGGATATCTGTGTATTTACAAAATATATTGTTAACTTGTAACCAATTTGGATTCAATGGTGGACAGTTGGTTAATTAGGGTAGAAAATTGGACATCCTTAGCAAATTCTCTTGAGGCTACGGGCAAAGACTTTAGAATGACTATTGACAAAACCGTTACCACCAAATTGCATGAAAAGTCCTTGTCTACTTTTGAAAATATTTACGAATTCGCAAGAGAGGAAAACAGAAACCCTAATAAGTACTAACATTCATATACCTATCGAATTCATTGAATTTTTGTCAATCAATTGCCATTAAACTTGTTGAATTTTTATATGAACAAACCCGAATCCATGTGTAGGTTCCACTTGTATGAAAAGGAATAAGTTTTATTGATGAAGAAGATGTTGAATTTTTCTTGATAATTAGGTATAGGAAGAGCAGAGGTTGTTCCTATACAGGTTCTTCAGTACTCAATTTTGCTCCTATACAATTGCTTCAATACTCAATTTTGATTTGATCTTGTTCAAATTGGATTTTAGAATATATAATTGTGGAGTTAGTGATGATAATCGGAGACGTTCGTCTCTTATTCAAGGCCCGCCTCGGACAAGATCCGAGGGGGAGAAGCGGCGGAGGGTAAGGCATATGTGTTGGAGTTAATGCATATAGAAGGTGGTTTTAAGGAAGGTGCCCTTTGGACTTTCCACATCCCACATGGAAAGTTCAAGGGTACCCTAGAGGGTTTTTAAGGAGACTCTTCCACTACCTACATTGAGAGGTTGAGGAGGAGATGGGGCACTCACACGAGCGCCCGACGCCGCCGTCCGTCCGGCTCGGCTCGTGCTCCGAGATAGGAGTTGGAGTTAATTTTTTGCGGAAAAAATTATTCTTTGAGGCCGAAGATATTACGGATTAGCTTGTTCGTGCTTATCCGCGAATAGCTATTTTTCACTGAAAATTATCTTTTCTGATATTTTGAAAACCGTTTTGGATAAGCTCAAATCCGCTGATGATAGACTCGAATCTCTCCTTTACTTGCGGCTTAAGGAGATTTTCGGAGCCTATATAAGGAGGACTAGGGCTTCGCTTTTCAACACACAGCGAACACAATCGCTGGTCCCAGAAGATGCTGATCTTCTTTGAGCAACTAGAGATTGACTATGTGTTGCTGCAAGACCCCCCCCCCCCCGCCGCCCCTGCGGCTGCTGCTGCTGTTGAGGGTGATGCGCCGCCCAACCCTCCTGCGCCTTCTGCGGAGCTCGTGAAGTATCAACGCGACAACAAAACCGCAAGAGGCTACCTACCGAACCATATGACGAATGCTCTGTTCGAAGTCTGCTAAGACTATCTAGGAAACCCTAGACAAAAAGTACGACACCGACGATGCTGGGAAGCGCAAGTACTTGACTGGTCAGTGGATCCAGTTCAAGATGGTGGACGACAAGCCTATCATGGAGCAGGTTCATGAGTATGAGAATTTGGTAGCGAATATACTAGCTGAAGGGATGAAGATGTGCAAAGTTCTTCAGGCCAACGTCCTGATTGAGAAATTGCCTGAGCCCTGGGCACGCTGCCGCAATCACCTCACACACAAAAATAAAGATCTTATCTTGGAGGAACTCGCCAGCCATCTAAAGATTGAGGAAGCTAATCGGTTGAAGGAGAAGAAGACCTCCAACACTGTTGCTAACACGGTAAAAGCTAACATTGTTGAATCTCCGCAGGTTAACAAGAAAGTCAATAAGCCGCCTTTCAACAAAAAAGAAAAAGAAGGGACCTGGAGGACAAAACAACAAGCATGTGAAGTTCAAGAAGAACAACAATGGGGAGAAGCAGAACAACACTAGCTGCTATGTTTGTGGTTGACAAGGCCACAGGGCGTTCCAATGCCGTGAGAGGAAGGATGCTCAGTATGTTGTCCAAAAGAACAATGGAGGGCAGGACAAAGGCATTGCAAACGTCGCTGAAGGTGGTGCTTCTGAAGTCATTGCTGCAGTGGTCACTGAAGCTAACATCATTGGGAGCATGACCGAATGGATTGTGGACACTGGGGCCACAAAGCACTTCTGCGCCAACAGAGAGCTATTTGATGAGTTTGAACCAGCAAGAGGAGCTGAGCAAGTCTACATGGGGAACTCAAGCTAGTCAGAGGTGCTGGGCAAAGGGAAGGTCTCGCTGAAGCTCACCTCAGGTAACATCCTGAGCCTGTAGAATGTCTTTTATGTGCCTTCCCTGCGACAGAACCTGATCTCTGGAGGGCTATTATCTCGAGTCGGGCTAAAGGGAGTCATGGAAGGTGACTCTATAGTCTTGTCCAATAATGGAAAGTTTGTAGGGAAGGCTTACAAGTTTGGTGAATTATTTGTTTTGCAAACTGTTGTTGATTCTGCTAATATAGCTTCTACTTCCGCTTATATCGTTGTTGATGTTGATCTTTGGCATGCTAGATTAGGTCATGTGAATGTTGAATCTGTGAACAAATTGCATAAAATGGGCCTAATCTCAAACTTGGGTAATAATGATCATAAAAAATGTGAAATTTGTGTGGAAGCTAAGTTTACCAAGAAGCCTTTCAAACCTGTAACAAAGAGGTCCACTGAATTGCTAGAATTAGTTCACACCGATCTAGCTGATTTTAGGAACTCTGAGAGCAAAGGTGGTAAAAGGTATTACATCACATTTGTAGATGATTATTCTAGATACACCAAGTTGTATTTGCTGAGATCTAAGGATGAGGCAGAGAAAATGTTCTTAATCTACAAAGCTGAGGTAGAAAACCAACTTGACAGAAAAGTTAAGAGACTTAGATCCGATAGAAGTGAGGAATATGGGACAACATTTTTGAAAGAATTTTGTGAGAATAATGGCATAATTCATGAACGTACATCACCCTATATCCCTCAATCGAATGGAGTAGCAGAAAGAAAGAACAGAACTTTAAAAAACATGATGCTTTCTATGCTTGTGAGTTCTGGGTCACCCGACTCTTTGTGGGGTGAAACTGTTCTTTCTGCAAACTACATTCTTAACAAGGTACCCCATAAGAAGTTAGACAAAACCCCTAATGAACTATGGAAAGGACATCCTCCTAACCTAGGGTTGATGAGAGTGTAGGGGTGTTTAGCTAAAGTTGGGATTCCTGCATTTAAGAGAGATAACCTTGGATCTAAGACTGTTGATGCCATGTTTGTTGGTTATGCTGAGAACAGTATTGCCTATAGGTTTATGTGCTTGCATGACAGATCTATGTGTGAATATCGTGATGCTGAATTTTTTGAGCATATTTTTCCTTTGAAGAAAGATCATGATAGTATTCCTGCTGTTTCTGAACCTGCATCGTTGTCTTTACCTGCTTCTATCAAAGTTGATGAACCTAGTGAAATTAGAAGAAGTAAAAGACGTAGAACTGAAACTAGCTATGGTTCTGATTTTGTGACTGCTTTCTTAACTGAACTCCGTGATTTAGATGAAATCAATGAAGCTCTAGTTTATGTTCACATGATAGAGGATGAACCTAGAACATATAAAGAAGTTATGAGTTCTGTTGATGCTAGTTTTTGGAAAGATGTTGTGAACAGTGAAATTGAATCTATCACAAGTAATCACACTTGGGAACTAGTTGATTTTCCTAGAGGTTATAAGGCCATTGGTTGTAAATGGATCTTTAAGAGGAAACTTAGAACAGATGGTTCTATTGAAAAATTTAAGGCAAGACTAGTAATCAAAGGATTCACACAGAAACATGGAGTAGATTATTTTGACACCTATTCTCCTGTAACTAAGATTGCAACCATTAGAACATTATTTGCTTTAGCATCTAATTACAAGCTCTTAGTACATCAAATGGATGTAAAGACTGCTTTTATGAATGGTGATCTAGATGAGGAAATATACATGGAACAACCTTCGGGTTTTGTGGTTCCAGGTAAGGAGAACATGGTTTGTAGGTTAAAGAAATCTCTCTATGGCCTAAAGCAAGCACCTAAACAATGGTATGAGAAATTCCATAACACTGTGTTGAGTTTTGGATTTGTGGTTAGTGGATCTGATGCATGTGTTTATACCAAGATGTACAATTCTGGTTGTGTTATTGTGTGCCTATATGTTGATGACATGTTGTTGTTTGGCACTAACATGCATGTGATAAATGAAACCAAAAAGTTTCTTTCCTCTCGCTTTGAAATGAAAGACTTAGGTGAAGCTGATGTGATTCTAGGTGTTAAAGTGACTAGAACTAAAAATGGCTTTACTTTGTCTCAATCCCATTATGTAGAGAAGGTATTGAAAAAGTTTAACAACTATGATGTGACGCTAGTTAGGACCCCATATGATGCTACCATAGAGTTAGTGAAGAACTCAGGTATAGGTGTTTCCCAAGAGGAATACGCTAAAGTGATTAGGAGTCTAATGTTTTTGATGAACTATACTCCGCTTGACATAGCTTATGTAGTAAGTAGACTCAGTAGATATACACATAATCCTAGCAAAGAACACTGGATTGCACTTAGAAGGTTAATGAGATACCTTAGAGGCACTCTTGATTGGGGATTACATTTTGAGGGTTTTCCCTGCGTTCTAGAAGGATATTGTGATGCAAACTGGGTAAGTGGGACTGATGAAATTTGCTCCACTAGTGGATATGTTTTTACATTGTGTGGTGCAGCTGTCTCATGGAAATCTGCAAAGCAGAGTTGCATAGCCCGATCGACGATGGAGTCAGAGTTCATAGTTCTAGACCTAGCAGGGCAAGAGGCTGAGTGGCTAAGAAGTCTACTAGCTGATATACCAATGTGGGGGCATCCAGCTCCTGCAATTTCTCTACACTGTGACTCACAGGCTGCCATTGGAGTAGCAAACAACGGAGCGTATAATGGCAAGAAGAGGCATATACGCATTCGACATGAGGCTGTGAGGCAGTTGATAAGAAATGGGGTACTCTCTTTAGAGTATGTGCGGTCAGAGAGGAACATTGCGGATCCATTGACCAAAGGACTTTGCAGAAGGCTAGTCCTTGACACGTCGAGGGGAATGGGGCTAAAGCCCGTGAGATGAGGAATCTGTGGCGGAAACCATTAATTTGGTCGAACGTAAGCCATGGAAAGACTCATATGAGATACACATCTCCCATTCCTATGGCAAGTGTATAGTGAGGTTGAGCTAACGCTCTTAATGATTCTATAGTCCAGGCATTGGGTGGTCCTTTGAGACGGACTTGATAGATCATCGAACAACAAATGAGAGGTTGAGCCTTAAAGCTCTTAATGACTTCTAAACCCATTGTGGGGGGTATTCTGTGTTGAGACAGATATGTTGAAGTCACCTACGTGAGTGTGAGGGATTGGTAACCCTCCAAGGTGAGACTTAGGGTAGTCCTCACTAGAACACTCATGAGTACCCAAGGTGTGCCAAAACTTGGATGTCTTATGTGATAAGACTTGGTGGAACGTTACAGGACCCCGTGGAAAGTGTGTGTTGCTGGTTTACCCCGAAGTGGAGGAATTCAAGGCCTCTGGCCATTCGCTCTATCTAAAGGTAGTTTCACTATGTGCTAATTTAAGTCGCAAGACGTCAGCATTTAAGCACTAACCTCGACACGCTCAGAACTTGTTTTCAAAACCTCGGTTTTTAAACCCTTCTATCTGCATTTGTGGGGAATGTTGGAGTTAATGCATATAGAATGTGGTTTTAAGGAAGGTGCCCTTTGGACTTCCCACATCCCACATGGAAAGTTCAAAGGTACCATAAAGGGTTTTTAAGGAGACTCTTCCACTACCTACATTGAGAGGTTGAGGAGGAGATGGGGCACCCACACGCGCGCCCGCCGCCGCCGTCGTCTGGCTCGGCACGGCTCGGGCTCGAGCTCGGGCTCGAGGCCAAAGATATTACGGATTAGCTTGTTCGTGCTTATCCGCGAATATCTATTTTTCACTGAAAATTATCTTTTCCGATATTTTGAAAACCGCTTTGGATAAGCTCAGGAGATTTTCGGAGTCTATATAAGGAGGACTAGGGCTTTGCTTTTCAACACACAGTGAACACAATCGCCTCTCTCCCTCTCCTGTTTTCTCCTACCCTTTTCCCGTTCTGAGCGCCTGTTCGAGTTCCAACTTCTCTCCCTTGAGTGCACCTGTGAGAGAAGCCGGTGAAATCCTTGGGGGACGTTGCCTCGCATACGATCTGCACCACTGTCGGGGGCAAATACGTTTCTCATTCAGTGGCTCCCATACCACGCTTCACCGCAGCCTTCGCCCCTTCACAGAAACACGGTTCGGCCTACATCCCTAACGCTCTTTTGAGTTGCTGATTTACAAGTTCCAGCAAGGTCATCATCCTACAATATGCGGCGGAGAAGTGGTGGCAGTTGAGTTCACGGTGATGCCGCAACACTTTGATGTGAGGCAAGTACAAAAAAGGGAGAATGAATTCCTTTTGTAATTTTTTTTAGAAATTGGAAGGATTTGTTGTGTGATTAGATAAAATTTATCTTGTTAATAGTCATTTTAGCATCTTGTTAATAGCTCATATATTAAAAAAAAACTTATGCCTAACATACCATTGATAAATGAGCATGTTGTTTTCAACCCAAATAAAACTTTAAGGGGTCGTTTGGTACTGATATACGTATATCAGATATGGGTATGGGTATTACCTATATACCTATTGTTTGGTAAATGGGTATATGGGTATCAAAATGATATAGCCATATTTTCCTTCATTTGTATTTTCCCCCAATTTGATATACCCTTTCAACCAGGGATATCAAAATCTCTTCTTTCTCTTCCCTCCTTCCCCATCGCTTCTTTCTGCCTCCCTCATCGCTTAGACTGGGTTGGCACTGGCGGCCTTCGATCTGAATTTCCTTCTCTCTGCAGACACTCTCTCGTCCCGGCCTCAAGCACTCTCATTCCGCAAGAGTCCCCCAAAACCCTAAATCGTCGTCTATGCATGGTTGTTTGGCATCGAAGCCACCACCTATGACCCCTCGAGCTTTCTTCAAACCCCATCGTGGCCCTATTTGATGTTAAAGACAACGAATTTGATGAATTAGGGAGCGAGGGTGAATGCTCAGATGACGAATTTGATGTTTTTCGATGGTGAACTTGATTCTGACGAGAATGAAGATGACGAATTTGATTGTAAAGGTGAAGGTGCCACTTAATTCATGGGGTGTGGTGGTGCGGGAATTTCAGTTTGAGGGCGATCGAGGAGGAGGAAGACAAAGAGGAGAAGGAAAAGGTACTCTCAATCGACTCAATCCTATATCTGATATACTATATTGGCACATACCAAACCAGATATCATAATCAAGTTATACTCATATCCGATATCTCATATCCGTACCCATATCTTTGATATCGATATTTTATACTCATATCCGATATCTAGTCATATACGTATATGGATACCAAACGGGCCCTAAGCTCTTAGCTCTTGATTTTTACCTTTAAATCTTCCGGAATTGAAAAAACGCACAAGGAAAAAGAAGCTTTTGGTCGACGGGCAGCTTCAGAGTTGGATCCACCTCAACTTTCCACAATTTGAAATTTAATACATTAGTGGATCCATATTATTTACGCACAGTTTCACACTAATTCCAAATCCTCTATACACCCGGCGCTGCGGCGCATGTATTTTACGTATTCATTAGGGTGTTATATACTTAATTTGATAAAAGTTCGATTCGAACTCGTTCATTTTCAAAATAAGTCGAGTATGAGTATATTTTTAAGCCCGGTTTCAAGCTCGGCTCGCTCGATTTAAGCTCGAATTTTGTGAAATTTTTAAAATTTTCTTTAAATTACTATGTTGTGAGCAAATAGGGATAATTAATGCTCGGGAAAAAAAAACTCAGTTTGAGCTTGTTTATTTTCTAAACGAGCTGAGTATGAGCACATTCTTAAGCCTTCATGCACTCTTCATCGTCGCCTGCAATGCGAACGACTTGAACGAACATGTTGTTAACATAAAATCGACCAGTACATAGGGGTGTTATGTGAACACGAGTAGCTCGAGATCGGCTCGAGATCGGCTCGAAAAAACTCGGCTCGAGCTCGTTCACATTTGACAACAAGCCGAATACGAGCAGGCCTTCGAGCTCGTCACGAGCTCGAGCCGAGCTCGAGCTTTAAACGAGCTACTCGTATTGCTCGTATTTGGGTCTTATATTTACCCTTTTACCCCTAGGGTTTCCTGAATCCAAAATAAAAGAGAGAGGCAGAGAGCCGCCTCACCTCATTCCTCACTTTTTCTCCTCCAGATCTGAAGATTTTCTTTGCGCCTCGGAGCTGCCTCCACCATCTTTGCTTCGCCGGCCGGATCGAGTAGCTGCCACCAACCTGTGTGCTTCACCGGATCGAATGGCCGCCTCCACCTTGTGTGATTCGCCGGATCGAGTGGCCGCCTCCAAGGTGAGCCTGTAACTCCTCTACCTCTTTCTTTATTTCTTCATCTACTTTATTTACAAGTAAATCTAAAAAATTATTTTCCTACAGCTTGGTGAATCCTATAATTTGAAGCATTCAATTGATGTCCTATAATTTCTTCATCTCCAGTGCAGTGAGTTCCTCTCTTCTTTATCTTTACTATTTGTCCCTTTTTTTTTTCTTGAATCCCCTAATTTCATAATTGAGGCACCATAAATCCCCTAAATTTGATTTTTGTTGGCAGATTGCTTACAAGTGTTGTGAAAATGACCGTGGCCATGTGCGGATTTTGTAACAAAAAATTTTAATTTCATTGTAAATGACAGTTGATGGATCTCACACTTGTGTAAATGAGACCTTGATGGACGATTTGTTTGTGTGTTTAGATAGTATGTTTGGTTAAATCTACTGTGTTTGTTTGCTGATTGCCTGATTGCATTGGTTCAGATCTAGGGTTTTCAACGGAAACGAGCCAAAAACAAACTAAAAATTAAGGACCCAACCAAAACAAGCAATGTAAGAAAAATAAGTCCAACAGAAAACGAGCCGAACAAATCGAGCTCGAGCTCGGCTCGAACAAAACGAGCAAAACGAGCTCGAGCTCGAGCTTGTTCAAATACTCGCGAGCCGAGTTCGAGCTCACTTCTAAGCTCGAGTAAAATTCGAGCCGAGCTCGAGCTCGAGCTTGAACAGTACCGAGCCGAGTATGAGCAGGCCAGTACTCGGCTCGTTCGACTCGAATAACACCCCTACCAGTACAACCACTCCTGGCCACGGTTCCGCTCCACGCTCCGTCTCCATAACCCTAATCTTCGTCTCCTCTTTCGTTGATAATGTCAAGTTACATTTTCCGCTAACCATACCTACACCTATCTAAGAAACTCAATAGACATACCTGAACTGCAGACCAATCCCGGTGGACTCGCACGAAGTCGGCGAGAACTCCTTGGCTCCCACGACCAACGCCAGAGTGAATGTGGACGATCGAAGAACTGCCGATCGACAATCGCCGTTATCGCCCTTTGTAACCCTAGGAGTGTTAGTAGAGATTTCTTTTCAGGCTTTAAATGAGAACGATAACTAGGTGGCATGGTCTCATACTCAACATAATGATCCATATAGTTAATTAGCTTGTCTTATACTCTTCTCTGAGATTGAAAACTCAACATAATCTTTATGTCCTTGAATATTGGTCTTGGAGGGCATGATCCCATTCAAATTCTTATATGTATTTTTTACAAAAAGAAAGATTTAAATCTCAACATTATTATTATTTTCACTACGCCATTTTGCAACTTGGGCGACGGACATAAATGGTCACCTGAAAGTCGAATTGGGTCACCTGAGAATTCAGGTGACGAATAGTCGTCACCTGACCGCCGTCCCCTGAGTTCATAGGTGACGACTCTATCAAAGTTGGTCGCTGAAAGTGATTCAGCACATAGAAGTCAAAGCCCGACAAAAGCCCGACCCGAACAGTTCAGGTGACCAAGTTTTCGTCACCTAAAAGATAGCAAACATTGTTAGAGAGGGCACTCAGGCGACCAAATATGTTCGTCGCTTGAACATTCAAGTGACCAAAATGTTTGTTGCTTGACCAATCAAGTGACGTAAGTGTTTATCACTTGAGATTGTGAAAGGTTTTGTATGTTCGTGACCAAGTTATTCAGGTGACCAATATTATTCTCAATATTCGTCGCCTGAGTAAATTTTATAATAAAACAATATATATGTTTACAATATTGTGGATACCCCTATTTTTTACATACCAAACGCACAAAACTTGAACAAAAATACCATTCATACTATACAAAAACTAGCTCACAAAATACAACACTGGGCAACATCATGGCTTGATCTTTGTCTCCATTCCGATCTTCATTGTGCTGCTGCTGCTCTTCCTTGGTCTGGTATTCTTTATGCTGCAATTCCACCCACTGCTTCCTGATCAAACATCAAACTTATTTCAGAAAAAGATCCCATTTCAATTAGTGTTTGTGTTAGCTTCCTTCTGTTTACATCTTCTAGGCAAACCTGGAATCTCCATTTGTAGAAAGTAACTGTTTTGTTTTAATACCAGAAGATATAGAGCATTTCCTTCCACAACAATAAACAAACAGATGCCATTAATAAGAACTTGCTAATTGTTGCAATGGAATAAGAAATAACCATTTCCCATCCAAATTAAAGAAAAAAAATTTACAAAAAAGCTTGCAAAACAGTTCAACGGATAGTGTTCAAGGGTCAAGTAACCTGATAGCTTCTTTGTGACTTGTCAAACTTGTTCATGAGCATCTCCAATGTCGCAATACAAACCTATATAGAGAAGAGAAGAGAGAGTTAAATGACACACAAATTATAGATACATATAGAGCTAGATTTAAATGAAACAAAAGTCAGCCAAATCAGAATAAAGTTGAAGTAGAGACACATCGATTAAAGTCTAATTTGAGACAAACTCAAAACCAAGTTTAAGTAGAGACAAACTCAAAACCAAGTTTAAGTAGAGACAAACAAATTTAAGTGTAGTAGATAAGAGAATCGGTATACTGATAAGTGTGGCAGTTGCTTATGGAGTAGTACAGAGGAATGAAGTAGTTGTTGAGGTAGTCATTTCTTTTGAGACTAGGATAGTATATACACTTGCTGAGGTGGCTAGCGGCTGAATCTTCGTCCCTGAGTATGTGTACCATTTGAGAGATGATGTTCTCGTAGTTGTTCACCTGCCCACTGATTATAATCCTACCACCCTGGCATCGATTTGCATAAAACTATCAGCATTTGTATTCACATTCACAATAGGAGAAAGAACAATAGAACATTTGCGAATTATCATCGACATTGAACTCCAAACAGACATATATACATACAAGAAATACAAGGATAGAGGATTAAGATCAAGCTAGTTTTAATTTCACAACCAAGGTAAGTAGATAGCTTATAAATAACTGAGATCCCTTAATATGTTCTTCTGATTGTTCTTCTAAACTACAAACATGAAATATTTTCTATATATATATATATAAAGATTAACAAGTAATCATAAAGTAATCATAAAAGAAGGTAACTAGTTCCTACTTTTAGTTGTAAGGGTACAAGAAAACAAGTTCTAAACTAGTTATAGTGTCTCACATTCACCGTGAATCTGGCATTTGAAATCTTGCAAAATGCTTGAACTTTGAGTCTGAATCTACTGTGGATTTACCCAAAACTTCAATTCCAAGGCTAGATAAATTAGATCCAAGTGTACCTACAAAGATAAACATCAAGCACAAATTTAATTTGATATTAATTGTATGCCCAATGTTGATTTTCACAAGCTGTTAGTTGCATCAGCTCTACATTAGAGACAAGAGTCATAAGAGACTATCAATTTGAGAAAATGAAATCCTAACTAGGTGTTAAGGTGGCATAGGACTAAGAAACCCTAAACAATTAGAAATCGAACAATTGATAGAAGATGTCAAATGTTGGAAAGAAAAAGCAATCGATCAAACCTTTTGTTGAGGTAGGGTGTGGACGAGTTTTGATTGAAGCTTGACGAAAGGGAAAATCTAGTTTACCAACCAGACGAAGAGCGCTCTTCCGATGAACGACAGAGGAGGCGCTGGAGGAGGCCGGTGGACGAGTTGAAGCCGGCAACGGAGCACCACTTGCAAAGGCCGAACCCACCTTGGCGCTGGAGGAGGCCGGTGCTTCGCACGGGGAAGCCTTCGGGAGCACGATTAAAGACGATTCCAGGAGGAAATTAGGGGATTTGGTTTGAGTTGTGAGGAATTAGGGTTGAAATTCGGAGGAATTGGTAGTTTTGACATTTGAGGAATTAGGGTTGGAAGTAGACAAACCTGGAGAAATAAGTGGGAAGAGGAACTGGGCAGCCGGCCGGACTCTGGAGGAGGCAGGTGCTCTCTTTGTGCATCGGCTGGACTGGGGCTGCTCGAAGGAGAGCGTCGAGAGGCGCCGACATAAGGTGGCCGAAGAGGCTGCTCGGGAGGCGGCCGGACTGGGTGCTGCTTGGAGGAGAGCATCGAGAGGTGGCAGGACTCGAGGAAGAGGGAGATCTGGTTTGAGGGCGAGATTTGGGTTTCAGAGGAAGAAAGAGATGAAGAGAGAGAGGCGATGGATCTAGGGTTGTGGGAATTATACCGCCCAAATTTCACAAAGCGGGAATTATACCGCCCAAATTTCACAAACAAGCGGGGATTATTTATTAATACATTAAAAAACAAAATTTATGTAATATATTTAAATATAAAATTTTATATATTTTGAAAAATAATTTATTTAATTACTATACATTTATTTGTATTAACTTTTTAAATTTTTATACCACTTATATATTCAAATATAAAAAAATTATTTTATTAAATCGATTATCTATAAAAATTAGAAACAATATATTTTATTGTATAAAATTAGAACCAGTACATCTTGATTTGAATCTCAATCTCAAATCTTCATTCTCATTCTTATTCATAATCTCAACCTTTAACTCAATCTCAAATATCAATTTGATATTAATCTCAATATCAAATCTCAATCTTAATTTCAATCTGAGACCTCAATCTTAACTTGATTTTGATATCAATCTCAAATCTCGATCTCGATCTCAATCTTCAATCTTAAATCTCAACTAACAAATGTTCATATTGGTCTGAATCTCAAATCTCAATATTGATCTCAATCTTAATCTCAATCTCAACTATCAAATCGCAATCTCAAATATCGATCTTAATTTAAATCTCATTTCTCAAATATCAAATCTCGACCTCAATCTCAAACACAAATTGAAAATTTATATTTAACTTATATCACACAAAATCTATATATAACAACAAAAATCTAAATCTCAATGTTTATCTCGATATCAAATTTCAATCATTGTTTCAATCTCAAACCTCGATCTTGATCTAAAATCTAAAATCTCTAAAATCTAAAATCTAAAATCTAAAATCTAAAATCTCAAACCTCAAATCTCAAATCGCGATCTCGATCTCAAATTTAATCTCAATCTCAAATATCAACTCTCACTCTCAATTCCCAAATATAAAATCTCAACATCAAATGTCGATCTTGATCTTAATCTTGATTTCAAATATCAATGACAAATCTTGATCTCAGGCTTAATCTCAATCTCAAATATCAACTCCCACTCTCAATTCCCAAATATAAAATCTCAACATTAAATGTCGATATTGATCTTAATCTTGATTTCAAATCTCAGTGACCAATCTCAAACCTCAAATTGTGATCTCAATCTCAAATCTCGATCTCAAACTTAATCTCAATCCCAAATATCAACTCTCACTCTCAATTCCCAAATATAAAATCTCAACCTCAAATGTCGATCTTGATCTTAATCTAAATCTTGATTTCAAATCTCAACGACAAATCTCAAATCGCAATCTCCATCTCAAATCTCGATATCAAACTTAATATCAATCTAAAATATCAACTCTCACTCTCAATTCTAAAATATAAAATCTCAATATCAAATGTCGATATTGATCTTAATCTTGATTTTAAATCTCGATGACAAATCATAAATCTCAAATAGCAATCTTCATCTCAAATCTCAATCTTAAATTTAATCTCAATCTCAAATATCAACTCTCACTCTCAATTATAAAATATAAAACTCAATATCAAATATTCAAATGTCAACCTCGATCTTAATCTTGATTTCAAATCTCAATGACAAATCACAAATCTCAAATCGCGATCTCCATTTGAAATCTCGATCTCAAACTTAATCTCAATCTCAAATATCAACTCTCCCTCTCGATCAATCTCAAATATCAACTCTCACTCTCAATTATAAAATATAAAATCTCAATATCAAATGTCGATCTTAATCTTAATCTTGACTTCAAATCTCAACGACAAATCACAAATCTCAAATCGCGATCTCAAACTCAAATCTCGATCTCAAACTTAATCTCAATCTCAAATATCAACTCTCCCTCTCAATTCTAAAATATAAAATCTCAATATCAAAAGTCGATCTTGATCTTAATCTTTATTTCAAATCTCAATGACAAATCTCAAATCACAATCTCCATCTCAAATCTCGATCTCAAACTTAATCTCAATCTCAAATACCAGCTCTCATTCTCAATTATAAAATATAAAATCTCAATATCAAATTTCGATCTTGATCTTAATCCTTTTTTGGTAAGCTCTTGATTTCAAATCTCAATGACAAATGATAAATCTCAAATCGCGATCTCAATCTCAAATTTCGATCTCAAACTTAATCTCAATCTCAAATATCAACTCTTCCTCTCAATTCTCAAATATAAAATCTCAATATCAAATGTCGATCTTGATCTCAATCTTGATATCAAAACTCAATGACAAATTTCAAATCTCAAATCGCGATCTCCATATGAAATATCGATCTCAAACTTAATCTCAATCTCAAATATCAACTCTCCCTCACAATCTCAAATATCAATTCTCACTCTCAATTATAAAATATAAAATCTCAATATCAAATGTCGATTTTGATCTTAATCTTGATTTCAAATCTCAATGACAAATCACAAATCTCAAATCGCGATCTCAAACTCAAATCTCGATCTCAAACTTAATCTCAATCTCAAATATCAACTCTCCCTCTCAATTCTAAAATATAAAATCTCAATATCAAAAGTCGATCTTGATCTTAATCTTTATTTCAAATCTCAATGACAAATCTCAAATCGCAATCTCCATCTCAAATCTCGATCTCAAACTTAATCTCAATCTCAAATACCAGCTCTCATTCTCAATTATAAAATATAAAATCTCAATATCAAATTTCGATCTTGATCTTAATCCTTTTTTGGTAAGCTCTTGATTTCAAATCTCAATGACAAATGATAAATCTCAAATCGCGATCTCAATCTCAAATTTCGATCTCAAACTTAATCTCAATCTCAAATATCAACTCTTCCTCTCAATTCTCAAATATAAAATCTCAATATCAAATGTCGATTTTGATCCTAATCTTGATATCAAAACTCAATGACAAATCTCAAATCTCGATCTCAATCTTAGTCTCAAATTTCGATCTCATACTCAAATCTCGGTTTCAAATATTTTACCATGATTTATGTTATAATATTTTTTCATTAATTTTGTATATTTTAAGTGGTTACGTACGAAATCTATCATTTTACATTGTGTTATTTTTAAATATTTTAGCTACAAAAATCATATATAGATACACAAGACTCGATCTTTTGATTTTATATAGATACATCACTTTCTTCTCAAAATTAGAGCGGGAAAACTTGGCGCCTTTGTTTTAGGAACTCAAGTGATGAACATATGCTATGTTCGTTGCTTGAATGTTTGCAAGTAACGACTCAGGCGACGCACTTAGCATATGTTCGTCGCCTAGGTGATATAGTAATAAATGTGTCAGACCAACCCCTCCTTCAGGCGACGTACTCATTCAAACTTCGTCGCCCCAACATCATGCAATTCAATGTGGGCCTACCGACTATCACTCAGGTGACGACTCTACATACGTTCGTCGCCTAAATTTACTCAAGCGACGAACAAATGATAACTTCGTCACTTGAGCTTCGATCTCCTTTGACTTTCTTTGGATTCGACTCAGGTGACGACGATGTATATGGTACGTCGCCTGAATGCTTTTCAAGCGACGAACCCACAAACGTACGTCGCCTAACTTGTAAAATGGCGTAGTGTTTGTTGGAAAACAAAAAAAATACCCCACATAAAACTTTAATTAAGCCCCTAGTGAAAATTTGACTCCGCCACTAAAGTGTAAACCGTTATTCATCCCCACGTCCCACACACAAATATTTTGAGCCCTGACCTATCCCCATTGATCCTCGTTTAATCTTCATATCCGAGACGGAGCTTCCCAGAGGTCTTATATAATAGACGCAGGGGAATCACACCCCTCCGTGCATCATATATCTGTTGATCAGGTATCCGACAAGGCAAAATCAAATATGAAGCTATTCATGCGTGTGTTTTCATCTCTTGTTCTCGTGTTCCTCATCCTGTCAGGCTCAGGTAGATCATAATTAACCAAATCCCTTTTCTTTACTTAGTTAAGTTCAATATATACTTACGGGCCGGGGTTGTTTATTCAATTAAATTTATGGAATGAATGAATAGGAATAGCGGAGGCAAGAACCTGCGAGTCACTTAGCCAGAGGTTTAAAGGCGTCTGTTTCAGCGAAGCCAACTGCGCGCGCCTCTGTTTGCCAGACGGAAGGCTTCTTCGGTGGCGACTCCGTGGCTTCCGCCGCCGTTGCTTCTGCACTACGCCTTGCACCTAGCTAGCTGCACCGTACCCCCGCCCTATATGCACCGTACCCGGCCTAGTTAATTTTCCGTTAATTAAGTTGGTAGGTTCACCCGCGACGGAGCTTCCCAGAGGTCTTCTTATAATCGAGTGTTTGTGTTTTTTTTTAAAGTGGAAAGGGCCGAAGTTGTTTCATAACGAAGATAAGGGATGTAAGAGATATATACACATTCAATTCACATTCAAGGAGGAATAGATTAAACATGACATTAATTATGACAACCTAATCAACATGAAACTAAAAATATATGTAGTTAGCTGACTCCATTCATTTCGCAATATATACACATTACAAACTTGAACTTGTCAATTCACATTAAGGCTATAGCAACTGAGAATGGGGGAAGAAAAAGGATATGAGAGATTACGAGTTTACGACTCCCTCCCCGAGAGCGACACGTATAAAAAAAATATTGTTTGTGACATTTTTTTTAAATCAACTTGTTATATGTATAATTAATTTATTCAATGCACGATTAATTTACCGAATTAGTTGATAAATTAATCATGTGGAAGATGTGAACCTATAAAAAAAAAATATTCCACAATGACACTCGGTCCCCGATGGCGAGCTGGGGATTCGGTACAGCAGCTCACTTTCGTTTGCGTTGTGCGTTCTCGCTCGACTGGACATGTGTTAGCTTTAGGAAGCGAGACCTGTCAGGTTCCGCTCTTCCCAGCCACTTAATCATGCGAACACTTGGAATCCTCGTGGACATAGCGTGTGTGCCCCTGACATCGTCCTACATAGAAAGAAGGAGCGCATAGCCCCGGCAGGACATGTAGGTCCATTACCGTGAAATTCAAGTCTCATATATAAGTCGGTGGGTTACTTCTCAAAGGGATGGAACCTATCGGTTCTGTGTGCTCGGCTTGTTAGTGCACGGTGCGGTTGCACACATCATATGACCCACTGAATTTAATATGTTGTCAAGTGCAACTATCAGATCAATATTGCGGGGTCAGACAGTTACACTTGAGAAGTGTGTGAAAGATGTTAAAGGATACAAAAAAAATATTCCACACTGATTAATTATAATATATTGAAATCCAAGTCTTGTATATAAGTCGTGGGTTACTTCTCTTAATGTCAATTGGTTTTAGGATGAAACCTTATTGGTCTTATTTGCTCGAACCTGTTACTCCCCACGTCATATGACCCACCGGAATTTAATTAACATATCGTACATTTGATTAAAAATTAACCGTTTGTATAATAGCCCCACTTTTATATATATATAGATTATATGTACACAACTCTTAGCTTGTATCATGTTAACAACTCCTAACCATTGATTGAGTGCAATCTAAAGACTGAGATTAATCAGTAAATTTGATTAATTGAAAAAAAAAAGGAAAACTCGATCAAAGGTCACCCTACCTACATGACGAGGGCACTCCAGGAGCTTGGCAATCCGGTGAGGGCGGCGATGATTATCCCTTCCTGCGGTTGGAGGCGAGTGTGAAGGTGTCGATCTAAAGGAGTTTGAAGCCGTCGACAAAGATTTGAAGGAGTTTTCGCAGGCAAAACAGAGAAGAGGGCACACCGAAGCATCCCACTACTTCAAATCGTCGTTCGTCTAAACCCTATGTGCTTAGGTGTGCGGTCCATAGCTATTCTCGAAACGACACAGCAGCCAACACAAAACGTAATCGTCAGCCCAAACGTATCAATCTACCATCACCGATTTCCTCTTATTTCTAACCCACCACACTCTCGCTGTCACCGTCATCGTTGCTCCTGCTTATGCATCTTGTGAGTTACTCTCTCTGCGACTCTACTTCATATTAATTCTCTAAACTCGGTTACCTTTTGGTTTTACTTGGAATTTGAGTGCGATTGGATGTGTCTGAATTGATTCAATTCACTTGCGTTCTTACATTGGATGTTTCTAATTTATTAATCTTAAGTAGGTTTTAGGAATTTTATTTATCAGGAGTGAGAATTTGATGTAATTGGACTTGGTGCTCATCGATCATTTTTTGAGCCATGGGTGGATGTGCAGGTGGTTTTCTATTGAAAATGATACATTTTCTCCAATTTTCTGTTTTTTTTTTCTTTTGAAAAGAAAAAAAAAACCTCACAACTACACTAGCTAGGTATTATTAGAGTTTTCTATTTATTCGGCCGGTTACATTATTCTCCGAATTCATCTCATACATACATCCTATCTTTGACAAAGATTATGCCATTGCACTGAAAAACAACAAATCAAGCCACAAAAAATTTGGTCGTGTTTTACACAGATCTTGAGAATCAATCCACATTGTTAGATTTCGCGGCACCATCAGGGAAACTCGCAACAAGGCAATGCTTGATACACTATAAGATTATCATGGAATTAGGAATTAAGGGAATTAGGAAGCCAGGAATCGAGAGAGCATTGATATTCATCGTATTTATGATCTCAAATTCGATGATCGTGAAATCATCATCGTTGGAAGAGGATTTCTCGGAAACAAAGGTGTCGCCAAAGTCATCAAACGAAGGGTGCTCGGATCAGTGCATGCTTATATGTATGCGGTTGTATTCAGCTACGAATGAAGGCTGCTCAAAGGCATGTACTCTGGGGTGCGATCAGCTCAAGGGCAAGGGCGCAGCCTTGGCTTGATGCTTTATGTTTCTTTTGAAATCCATGTGATTCGCAAGTTTTTTTTCTCTAGTAGGACATGTAAATTATGCATGGAAGTAGTGTAATCAAATGCTAGATTTTACTACATGAAACAAATTAAGGGTAAACAGTTTGATTAAGATAGTGATTGATTATTAATTTGACATTGAAAAGTTCAACATGGCGCTTTATCATCATTGATTTTCTCTCTTCTTTTTTTCTCCCTTAATAAATCTCACATTTTTGGATTTTGTAATAGAATATCTCAGTTGGTACTTGTTTGGTTTTTGTTTGTAGCTATATTCCATTATAACAAAATGTGCTATGGAGTTTTAATTACATATAAATCTGTCAAAACATGATCCGATTAAGAAAGTTTGATTTGAATGTTCGAAATTTTTTGGGTTTAACCTAGTGTTTAATAAGACCCAAGCCCCGAAAATAACTTGAACTCGAATAACCGGAGAATTTAGGGTCAAAGACATATTAGGATATTATACATGGTTGTAAAGTGTGTAATATCACAGAAAACAAAAGGGCAATTCAGTAATTTTAAACAACTTGGAACATATTTTTTCCTCCTCTCTCGGCTCTATAATACACAACAATGGTGGCCTGGTTTGTGTTTCTTAATCTCAATCTCTACGAGATCTTAATTTATAAAGACTCAATGACCCGATGAGTCGGTATCACATATGCATGTAGATACCAAGGCACCATATAGACTTCACGTAGATTCATCACGCAAGTGTGTTTGTTAATGTCATTCATAAATAAGTTAAGTTACGTATATATTTTATAATTATAGTATCTTTGGAGCACTTATATCTATTATCTATTAATATTACTAATTCTGCTAGCATTTTGCTGACGTGTCACGCCCACAATTAAAGTTGATTTTTTTATTCAAATGAGATTTTCTTATTGGTCAATATTATTATGGAAACTTTAAAATATTTGTTTCCTATTTTAAATATGATTTGAATCCATTCCTTCTTTTTTTTCGGTTATATTGTCGTAAATATTGAGACATGTTTCCATTTTTTTCCCGATTGCAGTCTCTTTTCGGTTATATTGCTGATGTGTCAAGCTCACAATTAAACTTGAATTTTTTATTCAAATGGTATTTTCTTATTGGTCAATATTATTGCTGAAATTTTAAAATATCTGTTTTCTATTTTAAACATATTTGTTTCCTATTTTTATACTAAAGTATTATTTAATTTGATATGTTGTATGTCAATTTGTGATCTATTTTAATCGTCTACGTACACTGAACATTCGTCAATTCTTGGCTGATTTTATTATTGGATATTGAAATTGTTGATTTATCATTTTTAACCGTTTGCAATATTCCCCACAATGTCTACATACAACGAACATGTAATAATCAATTTGTAAATATTCGATTTCAAAAATTAATTATAAAAATCAATTAGAGCCAAATAAGTGTTATTTTATAATTTAATTATTTTAGACCTCTTAAATGACTATCGAAAAATAAATAATATTTTAAGACTCACAAGCATTACTAATGCTTATTTTACATCTTGGATGAGGCTTCTTAGATCACTTTTCTACCTTTAAGGATCTTTTTTTTACCATCTTACCTTTATTTTCACTATTAATTTCTCTATCTTTCTAACCATCTTTCTCATAAAAATAATCAATAAGTTATGTACATCTACATATTTAACTTCAAAATTATTCACACAATCATGTGCTTATGATTTTTTAATATTTGTACGGGAGCTTATATTTTACCTTTTTAGATCTATGCTAATGATAATAATTATATATTTATTTCAAATTATATTAGATGGTGTGTTTGAGTATTATTACTACTTTACCTTATTAAATCATTTTCAAAATTTGTATCGTATCTCTTTCCAACTAATTTATAAATTATAAAAAATATTTTATACATATTTTTGTTGTAAACACGTATATATATATATATATATATATATATATATATATATATATATATATATATATATATATATCAATATAGTATTATATAGATATATAAAATGATGTTCAAATTAAAATGGATCAAGCTCCCGTGCCTTGAAGGCACGGGTATTACACTAGTATTTGCATAAATGTGATATATTTATGAATTTAATTATAATACTATTATTTAGTTTAATTTGACATATTCATATTGTAATCTAATTTTGATAATATTTTAAGAATTTCTTCAAAAAGTTTGAGTTTTTGAACCGTTTGATCAACCCGAAATCAGGACAAATCTGGTTTGACTCTCCCGAAACGTCCCTTGACTCGATTGATCTGAAATCCAATCTGCTCAGGAGTCAGGACCCGAACTCAACTCGACCCAAATAATTCGATTGACATGCCTAATTGCATATTTTTTTTAAAATAAAACATGTCTAATTGCATATGCATTAAGCAACGAGATTCACAAAAGTGTGGGGCACAAGGCGATGGGTAATGCAGAGAAGTCGTAGGTATTAGTGTTATCGTTCTTAACGCCTTGATCGATATGAGACCATTCAGAATCATAACTAAGGAACCTCTTTTTTTATTTATATTTATCTCCTCACATTAATTTTACACCTTATTAATTTTTTTCTTTAAATTAATTTCTATTTGACCTGCATCTTCCCTTAAGATTTTATCCTTTTTTTTCCCTTACAACCATAGGTTTACCTTGCCCTCTCTTTCCACTTGTATCTATATGCCACTGTGAAAATATGATGTAAATCAACATAAAACAGGTAAAATGGAGGCATATTCAAAGGAAAACATGCCAAAATTAGCTAATGTTTCATCAGCAACCAGAAATGATCAAAATGGATTTCTTAGCCTTCATTGCAGCGGCTATAGATCCTCAAAACCCTACAAATTGGGAAGGGAGTGCAGCAAAACATTTATATAGTAGGGTAAGCTCGATCACATTTGCTAGTCACATGCTAGCTCACAAAGGACAAGAAAGTCTTAATACAGAAGAAGACAAAACATGAAATGAGCAAGAAATGCATATGAAATAAGCTGAAAATGAGGTTGAAATGTTGCTTTGCTGAGCAACATAACAACGCTTGAGTCTTGTATTCTCATACCCACTGCATATTTCCATCAATTATAATATAATTTGTTTAATAAAAAAAAATAAACAAATAAATCATCAATATAGATGCACATGGTCTAATGCCTTATCTACCTCTCTCTTTATACTACTAATGTAACTCATTCCCTTCATCTACGATGAGATTTAAATTAAAACTATGTAAATCAACATAAACTAGAAAGCAAAATTAGCAATACATTTCCTAGTTAAAAACAAAAGTATTTTGCGGGAGACAAAATGAGAATTTATTAGTAGACTCTACCGAAACAGGAACAAAATAAAATTGTACAATAAGAGCTCAAATAAACGCTTCGGCTTGCTTCCATAGTGGTGCTACTTCATTGTGGGCCTTGTGAGTATTTGGGCTTCAACGATTGTGGGCCTTTGCCCCAAAGAAAAAGACTGGATTCCCTAGTTTAGATTTTAGGGTAAACGGCAGGAAACTGCCCTTAAATTTAACATAATGTACATAACCACCCTTTATATACAAAATTGAATTTATAATTAATTAATGAAGTTTTATTTCAATTGGTCCTTTTTAGGGAGGGCATGACAGAGGAATAGAGGATGGTTGATAGGACTAGGAACGAGGTTGGAAGATGATGAACAGTGCAACAGGGGTTGGTAGATGATGAACAGTGCAACATGGGGAGAAATCTATGAGTGTATATGGCTGCCATATAAACAAGTTAAAAAATGTGAAATTATTAGCTGTTAAAAAAATAAACGGGTTTAAACGGTGTATGGGAACAACAAATAAGCTTTAGTCAGTTAATAAAATGGTTTATAAATAAGCTGCAGATTGAAGCTTATTTTGAGGTTTATATTCCATAATTACTATTTTACCCCTTCTCTTTTATCTTATTTGGTTTGAAAGTACCACAATACCCCTAATAAAAACCAAATAAACTCCACTTTTTACAAATAAAATGTTTTTCGCCCCATACAAAGTTTTATTTTTTCATAAATTTTTAACTACTTTTACCAACAGTTTATAAATTTTTACCCTGTTTATAATTTTAGTCAGTTTATTAACCCCGTCCCATACGAACCCTATATCTATATATATAAACTCTTAATTTAGAAGAGTTAAGAATGATTTTTCAATCTTAGAGGTATTTCAGGAGTCTTGACCAATCATTTTTTTTTTTGCTATTTTTCTTTAATTCTCCTTTTTTTCTTCTTTTTTCTTTAATTCTCTTTTTTCTTTAATTTTACTAACTATCTATATAAACTCTTAATTTAGAAGAGTTAAGGATGATGTGTCAATCTTAGAGACATTTCAGGAGTCTTGACCAATCATTTTTTTTTTTGCTATTTTTCTTTAATTCTCCTTTTTTTCTTTTTTTTTCTTTAATTCTCTTTTTTCTTTAATTTTACTAACTATCTATATCTATATAAACTCTTAGGCCCGTTTGGTTGGCTTAAATTAGGCCCATCAAACGGAATATTAGAGCCCAGTCCATTTAATTGTGTTTGGTTAACTTCCTCAAACGATTGATTGTGTTTGATGGTTCAAACTGATCGGCCTATTTGTTTACCTGCATAAAACAACATCAATCGCTTTTCACTTATGTGAATCTGTGCCTCTCTCTCTCCTCTCTCATCAATCTCCTCCCGACTCCCGTTGTCGTTGCTCCTTCCTCCTTCATCCTCTCAATCTGACCCGACCTTAAGTTCTCTCTCGATAGATCTCCATCTCTGAATCCCTTCCCTTTCTCTTGTATCTCTAAGCTGCTCGTCCTTGCTCATGCCGATATCAACTGCGCACCATACCAGAGATCTGTTGACGTCCAACGCTGGGAGCCTTCATCGGCGACAGGAACTAGTCCTCATTCCTAGCGAATGCTGAATGTATGTCACGTGAAGCCTCGATGTCGGATCTGTTGAGCCCTTGCTTTCGCCAACACCGGCCTTTGTCACCTTGTCCATGACTTGGTGCCGAGTCCGCCTTGGTGCATCCATCTTCTTCCTCTTATATACTCTCCAACTCTACTGGATAGAAAACCCTAATTTATGAAATTGATGAATCATCCATCTGCTTTCAAACTCTACCGGATTGAAAAACTAATTTGTGAAATTGGGAACCAAAATCCCTAATTTGTGAAATTAGTAGGTGATCTGAAATGCTTATGGAAATCAATTTGAGAACTTGGTAGAAAATTGAAAACCCTAAAATTTGAGGAAATTGGGAAAGTTTTTTAATCCTTTTCATTGTTCTTAATCCAAACAAAATGAGGCTGTAACGGGAAGTGTTTCCTTTCCCTTCAATTTTTCAATCCGTTTACTTTTCCAATTTTAACTCTCAACCAAACGAGCCCTTAATTTAGAAGAGTTAAAGGATGATGTGTCAATCTTAGAGGCATTTCAGGAGTCTTGACCAATCTTTTTTTTTTAGAATATTTGGTAGAATATCACCTTTGAACTTTTGATTAAGTAATTAACACCTTATAAAGTTTTATTAGGCGTGATAACATCTGTTAATGTTTTTTTAGCCCCTTAGCACCCAGCCCCATGTACCTCTCTCTTTCTCGCTCATTTGCTCTGTTTGAGCTTTCTCTCAGACGGTTCTTCTCCTCCTCCCAGGCGCCATTGCTCCGGGCTCTCACCACGACTCCGTGAGCCACCTCCCGCGGACCGGCAGCCGCCGCCGACACAACAGCTTCCCGCGCGCAGGATCCTATCCTCTTCTTCAACCTCCTCCCCGGTACGCCTCCCCGCACCCGGTTGTCACCGATCACACAGCGACCCCTAGCCCTCATTCTTTTCGATTTTTCTTTAGACCCGGTATGAAATCTCACCCTTAATCTATTTCCTTTAGTTGTTCTTTTTTGATTTGGGATTTCGAGTTGGATTGGAACTACCTAGGGTTATTGGGTGCGAATATTTGCGGAAAAATTGGGGCTTTTCGCCTAGAGTTGATAATGGTGAAGTTTGTGGTTGTGTTGGATTGTTTGAATGCTGAGAAACTAATTTGTCAACAATGTTTACAAATTAGTGTTCTTCTACCTTGATTCAGTGTCAATTTCTAGGCTCAAAGAGTGTAGTTTAGTCCTCAGTTGTGCTTTATTTTAGATGCGTACTTTGCTTGTTCAGTCCGAAATTGAAGACCTAAATCAGTAGCTTCTTTGTTTGCTGTGAACTAAACCCAACACAATTTGTCAAAATTAGTGGCTTGAGAGTTGAGTATTGGGTAGCTTGATCTTTTGTGTTCTGCCAAAATCAGTAGCTTACTCAAAAATCACAATCAGTAGCTTCTTTGTATACTTATGGATAATTGGTCGCAAGATGAATTTGGAAGCGTCGTCCATGTTGACTTGATTTAAGGTTGGAAACATGTGATTTCTATAATTGTGTGAAATATGTGATCCTCGAATTCTCTGCTGAGGAATTGGCGCTGCTCTGCTGAAGATTTTGATCAAACAAACAAGGGCTGTGTTTCCGTTTTTGTGCGTCGAATTTCATTTGGAACTGCAATGGTATGGTTTTCTGTTGCTTCCTTTTGAATTTCTAGCTGTTTGTGTCCCCCCCCCCCCCCCCCCCCCTGAAATTTTGTACTAACTTATGAAATAGAGCATCGGAAAGTTTTTAACTTGGCTCTACTTGTTGCATTGTTTCTTTTGGAGGTGTTCTTATTATGGTTAATCACGTTCTGTTTCCTGAAGCTGTGTTTTGAATTTTGTCGTTTGAAATTGAGTGCGGATTTGTATCAGATGCATCAGCTAAGCTGTCAGTGCAGATATTGGGGGTTTCTGATTCCGCTGTGTGTTTTTTTCTGAATTTTCTTACAGATTCTGCGTTGGTATTAAGCTTCTGAGAGCACAAGAATTGATTTGTGGGCTGGGTGTAGAAAGGTTTCTGGAAATTATAGGGAGATCCTTACACAACTGTTTAATTTTGCAGTGAGATATGCAAGTGTCAAATCGTGTGTGTTGTTCCTGCCGAGAATTGATTTGTGGGCTGTAGAAACATGTTGTGAAGTTCCTCTGGATGAAAGTTTATCCCCAAAAGAGAATCTTACATCTGATAATGATCAAGTGGAAGTTACAGATACTGAAGTAGTGCAATATGCTTCACAAATATGGAACTGTTTTGCGCAGCAGATTGAAGCAGTAGGTGCCTCGTCGTCCTTAATAATCTTGGTAAGATTACTTTCTGCTCATTCTCACCTACCCAAGAAATTGGAAATGTGGAAGGGTGCTGTTGAGTTTCAAAATTTTCTCTAAGGAGAATGTTAATCAATACTTGATTGTTTGTTCCTTATCGACTCTGCTCCTTAAAGTTATAAATAATTGTGAGGTCTCATTTCGTATTTTTTTACGCCATTTGTGTCCAGGCTACATCAGATGTGCCATATCCAGCATTATCTTCTGGAGTAAGACATTTCTTTGAAAGTGGTTCCTCCACTTCTGAAGGTTTGTTGGTTACTTCCCAGCATGCAGTCCCCAGAATTACAATTGACTTAGAAGGAAATGTCACCCATGAGATGATGATGCATTCACGTGTATCTGAGTTGGCAAGAGATTTAATCAAACAGTTCATGCAGTTAGTTTATCACAAAATTCATCCTCATCAAGATCCACATATGCTTGTCGAAGGTCAGAAGGATATATCCCTCCAGAAGATAAATATTAGTGGAACTGAGGAACCCAAATCTGCCAGCGGTCCTTCTGCAGATGATGTTCGGAAGATAGCAGTTCCATCAAATGGTAGAAAAATGAAAGGGAAATCAAGCTTACTGATGGCGATGACGTGCTTTGGTTATCAAATTTTGAGCTATCCATATTTTGCCGAGTTTTGTTGGGTAACATCCAAGTTGAAAGATGGTCCATGTGCGGACACTCGTGGGCCTTGGAAAGGCTGGCCATTTAACTCGTGCATTGTTCATTCTGTTAATAAATCAGAGGACACTGGTGCTTGTAATCACCTTTTATTGACCGTGAGATATGAAAAGAGTTCGTTTTGATATTATTTTCTATATAATTCTCGGATGGTTACATCGATGTCACCTTGTATTGATTTCATTGATTCCACGTTATATTCTTACATTGATGCATTTTTTTCCGAGTTGATGTCATGTCATAATATGTATTTTTACGTATACAACTAATATTAATGTCATAGTTTCAAAGATCTTGTGTTTTTATATGTGTAATAGGTGACATTATTTTGATTCCACGTTTTAAGCTTCTATTTCATCAATTATTTAAAAATGTTATCATAAACAATTGAGATCAATGAAGTACTGTAATAAAAAAATGTCATCAATGAATAAAAATTATCATTAAAAAAAAGTTCTTGGATACAAATGTCATCAATGAAGTGTAATCACAAACGTGTCATCAGTAAATAAAAAGTAGAATCGATGAAAATATATCGATATATAATTGATTAAATTAAAAAAAAAAAGTGGCATCAAACGATTTGATTAAAAAAATGGCATCAAATAATTACATTAGAAAAATGGCATCAAAACACTGATTTGAAAAGGTTGCATCACATTAAAGAAAAAATTGTCATCAAAACATTATCTTGAAAAAATATGGCATCACGAAAACATTACCTTAAGAAAATATGGCATCATCAGTAAATAAAAGTAGAATCGATGAAAATATATCGATATATAATTGATTAAATTAAAAAAAAGTGGCATCAAACGATTTGATTAAAAAAATGGCATCAAATAATTACATTAGAAAAATGGCATCAAAACACTGATTTGAAAAAGGTGCAACACATTAAAGAAAAAAATTGTCATCAAAACATTACCTTGAAAAAATATGGCATCACGAAAACATTACCTTAAAAAAATATGGCATCACGGTAAAAAAAATATCATCAAAAAATTGATATCAAAAAAGTGTCATCAGTAGTCAACGGTAAAAAAAATGGCATCAATGGTCAATGTGGCATCACAGTAAACAAAAAAAATCAGCAAGATTTGAAAAAAGCGGCATTAAAAAAGTCTCATCAATCCATTTTATTAGAAACGTGACATTAAAGCGAAAATAAAATGTAAAAAAAAATGGCATTAAAACGACAAAAAATGGCATCATTGGTTAAAAAAAAAATCTGTTGACCAGTGTTGACCGGTCAACGTTGACCGGTCAACGGTTAACGTTGCCAAATTGAAAAGGGTGCTAGGTTAGTTAATTAATTTTGTTTGGGTGCTAGTTAGCTAATTAGATATTTATAATGTGTTAGTTGCCAAAATAACCCTTTTTTTTGCTATTTTTCTTTAATTCTCCTTTTTTTCTTCTTTTTTCTTTAATTCTCCTTTTTCTTTAATTTTACTAACTATCTATATAAACTCTTAATTTAGAAGAGTTAAGGATGATGTGTCACTCTTAGAAGCATTTCATGAGTCTTGACCAATATTTTTTTTTTTTTCTATTTTTCTTTAATTCTCCTTTTTTATTCTTTTTTCTTTAATTCTTTTTTTTCTTTAATTTTACTAACTATCTATATCTATATAAACTCTTAATTTAGAAGAGTTAAGGATGATGTGTCAATCTTAGAGGCATTTCATGAGTCTTGACCAATCTTTTTTTTTTTTGCTATTTTTCTTTAATTCTCCTTTTTTTCTTCTTTTTTCTTTAATTCTCTTTTTTCCTTAATTTTATTAACTATCTATATAAACTCTTAATTTAGTAGAGTTAAGGATGATGTGTCAATCTTAGAGGCATTTCAGGAGTCTTCACCAATCTTTTTTTTTGTTGCTATTTTTCTTTAATTCTCGTTTTTTTCTTCTTTTTTCTTTAATTTTACTAACTATTGGACTTAATTCAAAACATTGAATTCAATCTAATATAACTATTTCGATTAACTCAAATTTATTTACTAACTATTAGGCTTAATTCAAAACATTGAATATAACTGTTGATCATGACACATCACATTTAAACAATGTTATAATGATATTTATATTATTATTACTGAGTAATTTAAAAAATATATATTTATGAATTATACTTTATACAACATCCGTCTAAAAATACATGTCCGTTTACTATTAATGCACGTTTTTTTAGGATTTAAAAACTATATAAAATATTAGCCTTTTTATTAATTTTTTTAATAATTATAAACTTATTATCAATAAGTTTATAATTATTAAAAAAAATAATAAACAGTTAATATTTTATATAGTTTTTAGCTTCTTAAAATACGTGCTAAAAAGTAAAAGGACATGTATTTTTAGACGGAGGGAGTATAAGATTTTTAAAAAAAATCTGAGATAATTATAAGATACATTTGTTGTAAAGTTTTTTTTATGATTTTTATCTTAACATTTATTAATATTTTAGGTTGGAAAATACGCGTCATGACATGGGAATCATACTAGTTGTAAATTAAAATTGCAAACATTTAAGGGTAAGTTTATAATTTCCCTTGGTTTTGACGGAACATTTAACTGAATAAACGCTAACTGAGACAGTGTAAGCCTAAGGGTGGTTTCCTATAATTTTGTATATAAGGGGTGGTTGTGTGCAATATGTTATATTTAGGGGTGTTTTTCTGCAATTTACCCTAGATTTTAAATTCATGTTCGAAACTAGTCACAATTGTTGAATAATTGAAAATCTAGTTAAAAGTTAAAACTAGTTAGAACTTCAATTCTGTCGAAACTAGTCAAAATTAGTTGTGAGCAACTTGATGAGAAAAATCTGAATAACACATTCAGTATCAGGGTTGTTCGCCTCCCAATTCCGGCTCCCATCCCGTTCCAATTTAACTGTATAATGCATTTGGGCAAATCTCCACCCTTGAAACTTATGAATGGCTAGGATCATTCTACCTTCTAATTTTTTAATAAATAAATAAGTTTTACAAAATTCCTACCTTCCCCAAATTTCCTCCTTGCCAGTTCGTATGGTGATATGCCCAGGTACCGACGACGACAAGAAGGAAACTAAAGATGACACAGACGATTGAAGGCGGAATGAAGGAGGCGCCGGCGCTGGTGTGGTGCGCGAGAGAGAACGCCGAAGAAAGGTATGTTTATCCATTAATTTGGGGTTTATGAGAAAATTAGGGTTTAGTTCGAAAAAAAAACAGGGTTTATGGGTTTGGCAATTCGCAATTTGTGATTGAATACGTGGAATTGAATGGATTTGTAGGTAAAATTTAGGGAGTTTAATGGGTTTGGACAAAATTAGAGTTTATTGATCGGTTTGGAGATTCATGTGCCGTGGTTGAATTTGTGGATCAAGTTTAATGGATTCATAGGTCAAATGTAGAGATTTTTGGGTTTTATAGGTTTGAATTTGATATCAAGTTTCTGCACAATCGGAATGGGAATTTAATTTGGTATACAAATTGAATCAAATTGAATTTGTGAAATTGTAAGAATATTGGGTTTCTTTGTGATGCACATTGCAATTCGATCAAAAGTAATGGCTAATGTTGTACAAAGAGCACATAAGTTGAATACTTTTTTTTTAATTAATTTCTTTAACTGATTGATGATTAGTATCTTCTTGTGACCGGACTGCTAAGCAGGAGAAACACCAGCTCTTGCCTGCGCTGACTTGTGATGTAAAAGGGCATATTATGGGGTTGATTTGTGATGACAAAGGGTTGTCCAGGTCTATCATAAGATTCATGGTTGCAACTGGATCTTCAAGCATAACCAGCCCACCTATGACCTTGCTGCTGAATTTTTTTACCGTTGCTTTACAAAGAGTTGCTCACCAAGTGCAGTGAAGGTGCTATCTCCTTTGTATGTTTTGGTTATGGTTTACTGTCATATGAAGTCTTGAGGAAAGCGTTGGATTTTCACAAGGTATGCTCATATTTTAGTGTCGTCTTTTTGCTGAAATAAGTGCATAAAATCGGTTGTCAAGTGATAAAAATCCATTGTCAAGCATACCATTTAGCAAACATAGCATCTGTTGTGATAGAATTATGAAACTGAAATTAATGAAGATGATGACGAACATCAGGAAGATAATTTTTAGATTTCATGTATAATCAGTAAAAAAAAAATAGCCTATTAGCTCAAATGGTAGAGCGGTGTGCTCATGCACAAAAATGCGGGTTCAAGTCCCGTGTAGGCTAATGTTGTAAAAAAAATTGAGTATAAGAAAACATGATAAATCTCAAGGCAAAAGGACAACTACAGTACACAATAATTCATTTTGTAAAAATACTCCTAGAAACAGAGGTATGTTGGTTCAGTACAAGGGTAAACAATGCTCCTAGAAACAGAGCTCATTAACTTAAGGAAATATTCTTGTCCACCATAATTCATTCTGTAAAAATACAAGATGAGGTGGGAAAATTATTAAAACTAATGTGAGGAAACATAGTTGCAACACTAAGATGCTGAGATGATCATCTCCAAAGCAAACTCAATTTGCAGCATATATATTGGGTCTATATCTATGGACATTTCAAAAGTAAACCAAACTAAATTTGCAGCATATATATTGGGTCTATATCTATGGATGTCTAATAAGCAACTTTTACAACATTAGCATATGCGGGATTTGAACCCGCATCTTTGTGTCTATGCACATCGCTCTACCATTTGAGCTAATAGGCTAAAAATTTTACATGAATACTCTAGGTTTGACAATAGTTTACCAAATATCATGACTATGCACTTATAATCTAACTGCGATATCAAAAAGATTGACAACTGATTTTATCACCTTCATTACAGATTCTATATGAACTCCTAATCTGCAGATTTTTATCACCTTGATGGCAAATTGTAATAAAAAACCTTCACATTCCACAAATTCAATTCAATTCAATTCCTATACCAAATTCAATTGAATTCCAATTCACTGTAGAAGCCTAATACCAAATTTCAACCCATTAAATCCCAAAAATCCCTAAATTTGACATATTGAATCCATTCAGCGCCAAATCCATCCACAAATCACAAATTTACAAACCAAAAGCCCACAATTTTCTCAAATCCCATATTGATACACATACCTCATTGGCACTCGCGCAACAAACCAACGCCTACATTGCCTTGCCGCCTTCGATCGTCGACATCCCTTCAACGAATTGCAGTCGCACCGCCTTCGATCGTCGGCATCGCCCTCCTTGCCGCCTTTGAGAATTCTGACCTGCTAGGTTAGGGGGAATTCTCAATCGCCATCGCGCAACATACCAACGTCGTCCTTCTTGTAGCCTTCAATCGCTAGCCATAATATCACTCCTCTCCGCTCTTTGGCACAGAAGACCCATCCTCCAAATCGGGCGATTTGGGGCGATTTTGTGGGAGAGGGTTTGGGGTGATTTGGGGCGATTTTCTACTAGGAAGGAGACGGACTATGGAGCGGGGTGGGTTGCGGCGGTGAGGGGCGAGAGAGAGGGAGACTGATGGAACGAGAGAGAGCGAGAGAGATGGACTGATGGAGCGCGAGGAGCGAGAGAGCTCTCTCTGGTGGGAGGAGGCCGACTTCTTTTTTTTTTTTGTAAAAAAAAAAAAATACAAACTAATCCTAACCCTTAATATAATCCAACGGTGGAAATTTGACAAAATGCACCCTACAGTTCATTTGCAACTGGACGGGAGCCGGATCCGAGTTGGTCATCGATCGGTCTAAAACCGAACTGAATCGGGTCAAACCGAACCGAGCCGAAAATCTCAAAATTCCGAACCAAAAATCGAAACAAAAGTATTAGGTTCGATTCAGTTATTTTTCGATTTGGTTTGTGTTCGGTTCGGTAAAAACATAATTGAACCGAATTTCCATAAAAAATTTAAAGTATATAAATACAATGTATATATATCCTAATATAACGTATACAAATACGTATAGTGTGCAAATACAATACATATACACTATATAATGTGCATGCAAATACAATACGTATACACATATATATACACATGCTAATACAATACATATACACTGTACAATACATAAACAAATACATATACAGTATGCAAATACAATACATATGCAAATACAGTGTATAATGTGTATTTATATATGAGAAATTTGCGCCGAAGGCGCAAATTTTTGACCATATTGAGGGAGTGTCCCCCAAGTGTGGCAAATTGGGGTTTTGTCCACCTAAAATTTTCTGGACAAAATTACCCTTCTTATCTAAACCTAATCTCTCGATCTAGCCGTTTCAGCACCAAAAGTAAAAAAAACCCCAAATCCTCAGCCGGCTCCTCCATCTCCTTCCTCATCCTCCCATGCCGCCACATTAGCGCCGCCATAATCGGCTTCGCATGAGACAGCGGCAGGAACGACCATCGCAAGATCCGCCTCTTCGTGCTCCGCAACAGGCAACGACGGTGGAGGAGGCGGAGGTCTAGTTTAGTTCGCATAGGAGGCGGCGACGGTGGTGGTGGAGGAAGATGGCGACAGTCTTTGGCGATTTAGGATCCCAGGGCACCGGAGGATCGGCCTCTCCGTCTTTCGACCTTGCTTAAAATCCTCCCGATGACCAGTTGAGGAAGACAACGACGATGAGGAGGAAGGGGACGGTGAGGAAGGCCAGGGCTACGGCAGAAAAGCGCAGCGACGATGGCGAGAGAGAAAGAGAGCGAAGGCAGGAGGCTTCGGTACGACGGGAAGAAGAATCGATCTCCTGTTGCAGTTCTAAGAGGAAGAACCGTCCAATCTGAGCATGTTGCGTCCAGATCTCCCTCTGGAATCGAAGAGGATGATGAATCGAAGAGGAAGAACTGTCCTCTCCACCCTATCTCCCTCTGCTGAAATCGTTGGTGGACTTGTGAAGCTCATCAGATCGGCTTCTTCTGTTATTGTTAAATCGGCTTCTGCTATTATATTTGAAGCGAATCGATTGCTGCTGATGATGCGTTGAAGCTCGTCGGAGGTTTTTCAAATCGTCGTGGACTTGTATTGTGTAATTGCTGAAATTCTGCTGCCGTGGTTTCCGCATCTCCTCCGATGCTCTAAGGTATTCTCGTCGGTGGACTTGCTGAAATCGCCAGTGGACGTGTGACTGGAATCTCTCATGGCCGGTTTTCGCATCTCCTCCGATGCTCCGAGGTATTCTCTCTTTCTCCCGCTACCTCTCTATCTTGTTTCGTGTGTTTCAGAATGAATGAACACTAGTACAGTAGTACAAATGGTTAATATTACGGGAACAACAGCAAACTTGGAGGGCAGCTTTCTGACAAACTGGTGAGCACTTTGATAAATAACATATGTTAGATCTTATAAGCTGAGAAAATTGGTAATCCTTGACAGCTTCTGATGCCTCTTCCCCATGTCGGCGGTCGTTTTCAAACAAGTTAAGTGAGGAGGAATCAAGGAAACTATTTCAGCAACTAATTGACGCCGCCATTGCAGAGGAGTATACCACATGGATCTAAAGGTAAACAACCACTGATATCATGACTAATACAATATTTTCACCAAATCCATATCAACTCTACTAAGCCGAATTGGATCAAAATTTCCTCATTTGCAGCCTCAGAATCTGCTCCTGGACAACCATGGAAATTTGAAGGTTTTTGATTTCGGCCTCAGTGTGTTTTGGAAGGTACTACTGACTCATCAGTGTGTTTGGAAGGTATTGACTCATCCATGTTAATGTATTGATAGGAAAATCCCAGTTGGTGGTGTAGATGGTGAGGGTAGAGCGAGGAAGCTAGGAAGGACAGAGAGCACAGAGAACCCTGGTTTCAGCATTTCAGCAACGTTGGTAGAACGAGGAAGAACAAAGAGAGCACGGTAAACCCCGGTTTCAGCATGGGCTGGAGAGTGACTGCCTTGTTATTCCCTTATTGGAGAAAAAAGAAACGAAGCAATCGTTCGTCAGGTGCATTTTAGTAGTTTGATGAATTTCAGCATTTCAATAATTGCTGAAATGCTTTACCATTTCAATTTCTTTCTCTTTCATTGATTAATTTATAGATATATATATATATATAAATTATTGTGAATATAAATGTCTGGTGTATATTGAGTCTTTGTTATCAAATTGAGCCTTTTTCTAGATTTTTTTTGTGCAATTTCAGCAAATTATTGTGAATACAAATGTCTGGTGTATATTGACTAGTGTACTAGTGTATTCGGTGAGAATGCAAGCGAGCAAGGAAGTTAGGAAGGACAAAGAGAGCACGGAGAACCCCGGTTTCAGCATTTCAGCAACGTTGGTAGAGCGAGGAAGAACAAAGAGAGCACGAAGAACCCCGGTTTCAGCATTTCAGCAGGTAGAGCCAATGTTCTTAATTAGCTAATGTAAAAGGCCGGTAGAGCTAATGTTTTTAATTAGCTAATGAGAGTTTGGATATTGGCAATTTCAACAAAAAAAATTTGCCTTGCTGAAATTGATTCTTATAAAATTGTATGAGCTACTATATCTTACAAGCATATATGACAACATTTCAGCTTTTATGTTTTCAGTATTTCAGCATTTCAATAGCTTGTATGTATAACATTTTCAGCAGTGTCAACAATAATCACTTCAACATCAACAATGCTGTTGAAACTGGAGTTTTAGCATCAACAACGTTGCTGAAACCGGGATTTCAGCATCAACAACAGTGCTGAAACCGGGGTTTCAACAACTTCGGTTTGAGCAACGCGGAAAAAAAAAACAAAAAAAAACTGCTGAAACAGAGGGTGGCACAGGGGTTTCAGCAACTCTGGAAACGCGAAAAAAAGGGAAAAAAAACTGCTGAAACAAAGGGTGGCACAGGGTTTTAGCACTCTGGAAACACGAAAAAAAAAGGAAAAAAAAGCGGAAAAAAAAAACTGCTGAAACAGAGGGTGACACAGGGGTTTCAGCAACTCTGGAAATGCGAAAAAATACGAAAAAAAGCGAAAAAAAAAACTGCTGAAACAGAGGTTAGCACAGGAGTTTCAGCAACTTTATTTTAGGGGTGGACATTTTGCTAATATGGAGAGGTTGGTGGACATTTTCCTAATAAAGCCCAAAATTATGGACATCGAGGTAATCACCCTTTTATATATTGTATATGTGTATACACATTAAGTATGTGTATATATAAAGTATACAAATATATATTGCATTTATGTAGTGTATAAAAAAATTTGGTTTAACACAAACCGAACCGAAAACAAACCGAACCGAAACCGAAAAATGAAAATTCTTGAACCGAAAGCCGAATCGAAAAATATCGGTTTGTGTTGGTTCGGTCCAAAAATTCGGTTTGGACAGTTATTTCTATAGGAGATAAATAAAAGAAATGAATTAGATTTTACTTATAAAATGTATATAACTAGTACTTTTCCCGTACCATGTACGGGTGAGTATTTTTATTGAAATTTACTGTTTTAGTTCCCCATCGTACTATAAATATATTTCATTTCATTTGAATTGTTGTCATGTTATCAATTATAACCCTCGTTATAATACAATAACACTTACAATCACAAACAAAAGTCTCATAATTACGGTCAAGTTTGATATCTTAAACAAAATATTCGACACATTAATTTTCTACTAACATATTGCTCTTGCTTCTTGTCATGTTGTTCTTCGAAATCTTTGATTATCATGATGAAATACTTAATTATTGAGACAATCGATACTTCAAATTTGACAAAAAAAATAGTAAATCACCCGCTTCTACGCTTCTCCTAGTATCCATCCTAATTGAAGACAAAGAAAAGAAATCTTATAGTTTTTAGCTTAAGAAAGCCGAATTCGATCGGATCCTTTATGATATTTTATCTATTACACATCATTCCACACTTTTTAAATTGATCTAAATTATAAACCAATTTGATAAAGATACCCTAAGTTTAAATGTATAAACCCTATATAGCTAAAGAATTTTAAAAATGATATTTAGTGTGTGTTTTTATAATACTTAGACCCTTAATTAGAAAAAAGGAACTCTATTTGTAAGCGTATAAACATTAAGAGGCCAAAACATTAAGGAAATTTATAGATATCAAGAATCAAGGCTCCAATTATTGATCGGAAGAAACATAGTTTTAATTTATAGATATTTTTAATTTTAAATTTCTGTAATTGTAATCTTAGAATTTTTTTCTTTTTTTACTGGCGACCCTCTGTGTAGGGTCATTCAAGCCATCGATCTTCTAGATCGCCGAGTCGATCTACTTCTTGCCTACTGTAAAAATAAAAAAAAAGAGGCCAAAACATTAAAAAAATGTTATACCTCTCAAATTGATGGAATGTGAAAATTAGTTGGGCATGACTTGTGTATGTAGAAAACAAATTATGAGTACTCGATTAGGTTTTAGATGCAAGAAATTGATAGATCGTAAATGATAACTAATCAAAATAACATTCTTATAGTTGGTGTTTTGTATGAAAGATTTGACAAAAGACTCGCACATATAAGGAAATTTTTTTTGCATCCTTATAAAATTAGAAGCAAATTCTTTACAAAAAAAAAAAAGAAAAGGTCCACGTGTCCCTTTTTTTTTAAAAATTTAAGCATTTATTTTTACATCAATTTATCATCCCACGTTCTCAATGAATTATTAGGAAACCATGTTCACAATTTATTTGTAAAAGCAATTTATCAAATTCTCTCAATTTCTTCCATTTTCACCATACCCACGCTTAATAATCGTCGAAGGAAACGATTCAATTCAGCATCCACAAGATGTGGTTATGAGATCCATTCAAATAAGACTACAATCACAAGAAAGAAGTGTGGTGGAGATGGAGATTGCCTCAGAATCACGACATCCGTAAGGGTGGCGACAGATGATTGATTGGGGTAGAGTTCGTGGTGGAGATTCGGCTTGGCTAGATCTCGCTCTCTCTCAATGACGCAGGTACTCAATGGAGAATTTACTATTTAATCAAGCCCAAAAATAAGGAGAAAAAAATTAGCTCCAATCCAAAATAGAAAGTAATATCAATCTCAGTACTTACTAAATTAAAATCCAATGACAAAAAGAAAAATAGAGACCTCACATCAGGGGATATTAGCTCAAATCCAAAATGTAATGAATCAACCTTAAAAAATCGAATTTGGTTGAAAACAGTGATAATAAATGAAGAAACAACCAAAGTAAAGCTTGCATCATGAGGGAAATGAAGAGTGATAGCGTATTGGTCGGAGTGACTTCTTTTTGTGGTCATTGTCGGTCTTCTTTTTGTTGTAATAAGGTTGAATCTCCAACGCAATGCCTTTTTCATCGCCGGACATCATATTGATTCTCTATTGAAGAGATGACCTCCTCGCATTGAATTGTTTATCTACCGAAGCTTCATCAATTTTACCTAAAAGAGCGATTTTGTTATGCAAACATAGAGAAAGAGAAAGGGAAAAAGAAACCTATCTAGTTGGTTTATTAACCAATTAGTCAATCTTAAACAAAAAAATAAGAAACCTATCTAGCTGATATTGAAACCTGATTTTCATGATTATAATATACTTCATACCATGACTGTGAAAAGGGATGAAGAAAATAATTGTTTTATGATTATACTCGTATTAAGTTCGTGTGTTATCATGGTAGTCCAATTATTCCAACTCAACCTACTATAGACTCATAAGCACCAACTAAATCTATTCAATAACAATTTTAAGTACATTATAATTTGAATGTACCCTCTAAAATTAAACTAATGGAATCATAAAATTCAGTTCAAACAAATGAGTAACCACTCATTTCAATTTGACATCTAATAGACTATTTATTTTCAGATATTCTTAATTTTATTGTATGCAATATTAAAACCTCATTTTTCATTGTCATAATATAGTTCACACATTGTTTGTGAATCAGACTAATAAAATACAACAAAACATTAAATAGTGATACAACACAGAAAGTAAAAGAAATGGGAATTGGATTTACATAAATAAGCTGATGGAGAAAGAATAATCAACCTAAAGTATATAAATGAATTGAATTTGCATATGCACATGTGTTCCACATTAAGCACATGATAAGGAGCTCTAGTTGTATAGAAATATTTGCAGCACAAGCAAACACAACTTTTCTATGGATTAAAAAAATGCCTGAATTAGAGAATGTGAAGGAGATGATGAAATAACTAAATTCATTACCAATACTTAAGCCACTGAGATATTTGAGTCTATATAATATTCATTAATCATTCATTTTAAAATCTTAACCTCAACATCCATATTCAGAATGACCTATTTACTAAAGAATTAGATATTTGCTTCTCTATAGTCCATTCACAACATCTCAAGCAGCATCATCCAATTATTGTATTATCCATTTAGCATTTTCCTTTTCATTCACCTTTTCTGCTTGATTCCCATTCACTTGCTTCTTCTCTTCGCAATCAACGTTCTACCCATTGTTTGTCTTAGTCTCTATAGCAGCAACACCCCCCCCCCCCTCCAAATTCGCATCCTATCCTTGGAAGTGTTAAATAGATTTAACGACAATGCCATGAAACAAAGTATGGTCATAACAACAGTAATGAAAGATAACAACTCGACCCAAACTATATGAAACTCCCAAACTATATGAAACTATGTTAATTAAGATGCAAGCTACATTGAATTACAAATACACATGACCCAAAACAATTTTGGTGCTTAACAACAAACTAATGACTTTTACTCAGCACAGTTCACAACACAGGCATGAAAACAAATATGGCCATAACAACAGCAATGGCATGTGTTAAACAGATTTAACAGCAATGCCGTGAAAACATTATGATTATAAGAACAGTAATCAAACATAACAACTCAACATAAACTATAACCAAATATCTTATTTAAGATGTGAGCTACATTAAATTACAAATACACATGACCAAAAACAATTCGGGTGTTTAACACCAAATAATGACTTTTATTAAGCACATTTCACAGTCAAATTCAATTTTGATTGAAATATGTACACAAATCAACAAATATAAGCGAAGCACATCCCAATTGACAGAATGTGTGCAACATATGGGTTATAAGTTATAACCCATATGTTATTCAGAAGCACTCTAATAGCAAATATAAGAATCAAATACTTCTATGATGATGTAGATCAAATGCACGAATGCTCAACAAATACCTATTTTGAGGGCAAAATTTGTACATAAATTGAAGATGGGTAGCTAGTGGTACTGTAAAGACTTTCCATGGATGGGTAGCTAGTGGTACAAAATCAACCCTACTGATTTTTCCGATCAAGCTTCACACCATCGGATTATTCAGAAGCAAAATTCAATTAGAAGCAAAATTCAATTAGCCAACTAAATCCAATAACAGACTTACAAAAGGCATCAGTGGAAAAAAAATTCCCCAATTTTTCCAATTAGAGACTCACACGATCACTATTTTTTCCTCAACTAAATCCAATTAGAAGCAAAATTCACCAACAGTAACTAATTATGTTAGAGACTTACAAGAGGAGCAGGGCCTGAACGAAGAAGGATCCAGAGATCGAAGGCGAGGTGCTGGTCAGCCGCGTCGATGGCCCGCTATGGCTTTAATCGGCCACCATGTTGAGGTTGGAGTCCAAGGGACTTTCTTCTGAGGGGTGAACATGAACCTTACGCTGCGACTCGCACATGCAAAATGAATCAAACAATTCATACTACGGAGAAACATGAATCCGATATGCACAAATTGATACAGTCGATTCGAGGACCAATGGAGGAAGAGTTGGTGATCTTGTAACGCAAGAAGAAGGCGCCACCATGGATTCAAAGAGTCGACGTCGAGGGTTCTGGGATCGACGTCGAGAGGGCGGTAGGGCTGGCCGCCTTTTGCTTGGACAATTATCATATCTGTTTTAATTATTTTTATTAGTTATTTAGGGAATAAATGTTTTATCTCCTTGCTCTTATCTATTTTTAGTTAGTTTCTAAGATAGATAAAATTAGTAGGATTTATCTTTTATTTAATTAGTTTTATTATTTTTAGATAAATGAGAGAGTTAGGGTTTCTTTGTAAGGAGCCACTCTCATTCCCCATCAAACCCTATTTAAGTTGTATTTTTCCTTCTTTTGTTCTGACGTTGAATTGAATAGAAGAGCGCTTGGCTAAGCGTTCTCTTCTTTGTTCTACCCTAATTACACTATATCTTCCTAGCTTTCTTCTTCAATCAAAATCGAGTCATTTGTTTAGCAAATTTGGTCAAGCCGGCAAAATTGACTCAATTTGCTAAGTTCCATTGTTTCTACGTGAATTGGAATCAATTGATTCAATTTCAATTGCAATGGAGTTCAGCCGCAATAGTTGACTTGAATTGTTGCATTCGGCTGATCAAGGAAGGTCCATTATCGGAAGTCACTAGCCTCTCCACGTGAATTCAGTCGGCGTTTGTGAGGGCAACCGCCTTTGCCGACTGGGCGGATCAAATATTCAAGTACGAGTCGAGATTGGTCTTAAGGCGACGCAAGATCCGAACTATTCGAGTCGTTGGAGATTACAATGTATCACAAATAGTGTAAATTGAATCCCGTAAACCCTAATTTTTGACAAATTTGATAGCTTCAAATTGAATACATACCCGTGGATGAAGATCGATGAAGATCGTTGAGCGTCGGCGGATCTAAGCACTTGAGATTAGCATGGATGGAGGAGGAAATTGAGCATGGATGCAGGAGGAAATTGAAATCGTTGAGTATGGATGGGGAGAACGTGGGTTTGGAGGAAAGGGAAAGCAGTTTCTTATTTTTGTGAAAAGGTGTACACGTGGCACAAATTTTTACAAAGAGGCTGCTTCTAAAATAATAAGTATAAGGGGTGGATTATCATTTTTTATGAGGCTAGAGGAGGGGATGAGGGAAATGATTAGAGCATTATAGGAGAAATAATTAACCTTCCTAAAATTGGGAAATGAAATGTGGAGAAATATAACAAATTTTGTATGAAAAATTAGAGGATGGATAAATTTTAACTTAAATATGAACTAATGATATAAGAGTACTACTTTTATTAATTCAAATATGTTATTTTTTTATAAATATTTTTAAAACGATAATTTTTTTATATAAAATCAACTTTAATTTGAAATTATAAAAAATTATTTAAAAAAATTGATATTTTATCTAGTTTTTAACATCTAAAAAAACATTAATCAATGTGTATATGTATTATTATTATTATTATTATTATTATTATTATTGACTTTAGATAGCAAAGTCGCCATTTTGTGTGTGATGATGATGGCTATTTCAATTCTTAGAAAAAAAATGCAGGAGCTCACCCAGTCACCCTTTGGCCTTTTCCTTGTGATGGTGATGGTGATGGTGATGGTGATGGTGATGGTGATGGTGATGAGTGATGACTGATGTGACTATAATTTATTTTTCTTTGAAAAGATGCACCAGCTCCAGTTTTTCAAAAGCAGTTGCGACGAAAATACGTGGTCTTTATTCTTTAATGACATTTTGTTGTTTTCCTGAGAAAAAAATAATGAGATCAATAGTGAAGATAATGAGTGTTTCGAGTTGAGTGAGATATTACGGAGTATAAGTTATCTTATCCTTAATTATTTTGGATATATCTTTAATTTATATACTTATATTAACGTGTTTATACACTTTTATTATAAAAATCTATGTTTTACAAAATTAGAAAAAATATTTTTTCAAATGATAAATCTTTAATTATTTATAATGATTAAAGTATAATTTTTCAAATAAAAGTTATATCAAAAAAAATAAATTCATATAATTATAAATGTATACATATAATTTTTATAATTTTTTAATACAAAATTATATCCAAAATAATTCAATATATATATATAGGTTTAAATAATCTCATTTTTAAAGAAGATTTTTTTTATAATGCTCCCTCTGCTTCATTGTAATAAATTTCACTATATTTTTCGACACGTACGTTAAAGAGATAAAATGATAAATTTTGTATAAATTTTTTATTTATTTATAAATTCATACTTTACTAAGCACATGAAATTATTAAAAAAATTAACAAAAAATAATATTTTATAAAAATTATACAGAAACGAAAGGAGTACTCGAATAATTTTTTAAGTGTACTCAAATAATATTGGAGATAAAATAAAACTAATTTAAAAAATGGAACTCAGAAAACCCTCCCCTCTCAACAAGAATGCGCTCGCGCGTGAGCCCTCTCTCACATCAACCCCTCCCAACCGAAACCCTAGATCCAAACCAAGATTGGACTCTTCAATCGATTTCTCTGCTAAGCTCTCTGCAAATCCGAAACTCAAGCCTCCTACAAATCAAAGAAACTACTGTCAACTCAGATCTAAATCTCTCCTATACTGGATTTGGCACAAAAGTTGGAGCTTTCTCTGGGAAATAGCATGGGTTGGGGTTCGGGTGCCTTATGGGGTTGCTGGCTCTCAATCACTTCTTGGGGATTCATCAGATCTAATCATTCCCTCTCCCCATGGCCGTCATGCTCGATTGGACGGTCTCTTTGGCCATCGCGGTCCTCTCCGCCCTTGGAGGTATGGCTTTCTGGCTTGGCTTTCTGGTCAAACTCATTGCAATCATCGCTCGCTGTTGCTACGGAATCCATATGATGTCATCCATTGCTATGAAAGGTATGGCTCCAATCTCTTTCTCCTCTATTCAGACCTCCATAAGCTTGCTGGATATGTGAACTGCTTTCGATTCTTGAGTTTGTATTTCATCTATTTAAGCTCTAGGGTTCTTCCATTAAATCTCCCACTTTACTATCTACTTCTGCCTCTTTCTTCCCTCAACCAAAATTCCTCTGATTTCTCTGTGCTGTGTTGTTACTACTGGTATCTGTTCTCTACTGCTCCTATGGAGTCAAACCAAATCGACAAAGGGAAGGGGATCCTCAATGAGGATCCACCGACACCCAAAAAACCCAAAACCAAAAACAAAGGGAAGGGAATCCTCACTGAGGATTCACCGACACCCAAAAAATCTCACAAGAAACAAAACCCTCCCAAGCCACTGAAAAGTGACAAAGGCAAGGGAAAGCTTGATCTTGATTCATTCTTCACCCAACTCCAGAAGTTCCAACCTCAATACCGATTCCCTACAAATGCAAGGCTCTATGGGAGGGCCTTTGGTGCTCCCATTGAGTTCAAAAAGCTAGAATCCAAGCTCACTTTTGACTGGAAGGGGATCTCTGGAGACCTGCAAATCGTTGAGCTCCCCAACCATTGGTTTGAGGTAAGATTCACTAATCCAAATGACCTTATCTGTGTCTGGGAAGCTCGCCCTTTCCATGTCTATGGCCAACTTATAATTCTCAGACTTTGGTCTGATGAGTTTGATCCCCTCACTGAAAATACTTCTGCTATAGATATGTGGGTTAGGATCACCCTCATCCCTGATGCTTATAAGAAACCTGGTGCCCTTGCTCTAATTATTGAAAAAAATAAGTTTGGGACCTTTATAAAATCAGACCCTACTGTAGATCCTAGTGCTAGGTATGCAAGAATTTGCATCAATCTTGACCTAGCTATTGCCATGACCAATACCATTCTCATTCCAGTTAACAAGCTTGAAGTGTCAGCCCACATCATTTGGTTTGAGGAATTCCCTGAGGGCTGTGGGAACTGTGGGGGTCAGGACCACCTATTTAACCAATGCCCTAACTTTCTCCCTAAACCCAAAAAATTCCAGGTCACAATCAAAAAGCCTATCAATATGATTCCTAAGCCTGTTCTGGGAGATGGTTGGGCTACCATGGGAAAGAAAGGAAAGATTTTAAAGCTCACTAACCCTATCCATGCTTTTGGTAACAAACCCTACTTGTCTGGTCGGGGTGGTGTTGCAATTGCTTTTGAAACCATCTCAAACTATTCCAATTCCTCAATTGGCTCAAAATCCCCTTCTGAAACTACCCAGGAAAACCCAACTGATACCACACATTCTGGTGGGGTGCCTGTCTATGCTGGCTTGGCTGCCCCTGGCACCTCCTCCACTGCCTTTGGCATCACTGGTAACCCTGCTGGTTGGGCCCCTGTCTCAGCTGGCCTGCCTGCAGCTGGTTTCAGTGCTTTCTTAGGTGGTGTGGGACTGCCCAGCTCCTCTGCTTTAAACCAAGCTTCTGACATTCCAGCAAATGAGATTACACCTTGCCCTAACACAATCCTGATCTCTGACAATGGCACCACCAGAACCTCTAATGATGATAACATGGAAATAGCCTATCCCCTCCCTAACCTACAACACTTCAATGAGATAGGAGCTGAGGTGGATTCTGAGATCCTCCCTTGTCTTCTCTATGACATTGAGGAGGATGATTTACTTGGTGGGGATTATGATGAGGGCTGATATCTTCTTGATGAGCCAATGTCTGATCATAATGCTGAACTGATGTCTGAACCCTCTTTCCATTCTCTTCACTCTAACACCTCTTTGATGAGAATGCTCACTACCTCTGAAGCTCCACCAAGGGACTCATCCACCTCTGGCTCTCTCAAAAGGAAGGTTGTGGGAGGTGATGATGATACGGCTAGCTCCAACCTGAAGAGGGGCAAAGAAAAAGAGTAAATCCATGGATTACAAGTTTTTGTCAAGCAATGGGATTACTAGACCCTGCCCATGGGTCAGCTGTGATGAATGCAGTAACCCTACATCACCTTTTGATAATAAGCTTTGTTTTGCAAAACTCTCATCTCCTACTTCTTGGCAAAATCTTGGTTTGTATGTTACTTATCAAAATTACTTTTGGTATTGTGTTAACTCTAGCACCCTTAGGCCAGCTTGTACTAGACCTTGGTACCCTGTGGCCATCTATTATGATCCTAGTCTAACTTGTTTATCAAGTGTTTGTAATCGATCTTCTATAATCTATCAAAATATTTATTATGTATTAGCACTGGATCTTCAGTCTCGAATTTATAGCTCTTCCTCTCTAAAATTCTGTGTCTTGGTGATACTACAAAAATTGTGTTTACACTGCCTCCCTACCCAAAGAACAACATCTAAACAAAATTACAGAAATACTCTCTACTCCAGGCTTCCAGATTATGAAGAATTGTTTTACCAGAGTACAACTTTACTGCACATCAGTGATCAGTTACCTAACTTGTTCTTTGAAAGTTTGTCACAAACACATAATAACTACACTAATAGCTTCAATTATACATCTTTAGTTATATTTGTTTACAACTATAAATACTGCTTGATTATGTGCTTTGGCTTGGGCCATGAATATTTCTTACTCAAGGTTTCAACTGCTATATTCATGGCTTATTACTACCCCTGGTCTAAAACCAAATCTCAGATTAAGCATACTCTACTGTTAGAAACTAGTATTGTCAAGGTATCACTTAACCTACACCTATATTACTGTCCTATACCGGTAAGAACTAACCAAAACTATTTGTATAACTACGAATTTGAAGATTGGTATTACCAGTGTATGCTTTTACTGTGTATTATTGATCAGATATCTAATTTGCTTTCTGTAAGTCCATCAAAAACCCATAATAACCACACTAATAGTTTCAATTGTAACCACATTGCCATACTTGATTATAACTATAAACAATGCTTGGTTATGGGCTCTAGCTTTGGCCATGAAGACTTCCTACTCAAGTATACAGCTGCTAGTTTTATGGCTACCTGCTACTCTAGAATCAAATCTCATATTAGGCATATATTACTGCTGGAAATTAGTATAGACAAGAAACCATCTAATTTACATCTCTATTACCTTCCAATACGAGTTAAAAATAACCAAAACTTTTTGTATAACTATAAATATGAAGATTTGTATTACCATAGTAAGCTTTTACTGAATAGTGATCAGACACTTAATTGGCTTTCTGTAAGTCTATCACAAACCCATAAGAACCACACTAATAGTTCCAATTGTAACCACATTAATATACTTGATAATAACTATATACAATGTTTGGTTTTGGGCTTTGGCATTGGCCATGATGATTTCCTACTCAAGTATACAGCTGCTAGTTTTTTGGCTTATTCCTACTCAAGAATCATTTCTCTGCTTAGATATACCTTATTGCTGGAAAATAGTATTGACAGGCTATCACCTAACTTGCATCTATATTACTGCCCTATACCTGTTAGAACTAACATAACCTATTTGTCTAAACACAAATATGAATCTATTATAAAACACTATACTAATCTTGCTCGAGGGAGTCATTCCCTTGAGCAACATATTCACTTGAACATTTTTCAGCTTCTGACTCGGCCAGCCTGGTCTCATGGTTTCTGCCTTCGGGACTACTGGTTTCAAGCTCAGGGATTGCTAACCTATATGCACTCAACACTTCTAGAATTGATCCATGCTAGCCACTTGGATGTCAGCCGCCTCATGCCACGTCTATGCTCAAGTGAGCCCACTGGTGCCACTTCCAAAGCTCTTCTTATTTGCTGCTTGCTGGGTGGCTTACTTGCATTGTATCACCAACCAACTTTCAATATTGTAAAATGTATACAACATGATCCTTGCTCTTTATATCTACTAATCTATCAGGTGGACACTTACTCACTAATCAACCACTGGATTCACAATGTAAATCAAGGACTTTATAAACTCTCCAACATGCTTTATATACTATCTAAAGTACTTAATTACCATGACTTTATTCAATATACATACTTTTCTATAGTTCCTGGCTTGTTCCTAACCCATTCCTTGGGCTTTAAATTAGCCGGAACACATGGTATTACTCACAAACGAGAACCCATCACTCCTAACCTAAACATTAACTACTATACTAAGGATATATCTTCTAACAATAACAGCTTGAAGCACAACCAAAAGAAAGAAGGTTTGGATTTGAAAATCCTCAAACAAACTCGGACGAATGCACTCACAAGGATAGTTACAACTAAAAACAATAACCATAAACAAACCAAAATCCCCATCAATTGGATAATATTTACTCTAATAAGCAAGGCTCTTAACCTTCAAACTACCTCTTCCCCCATAAAAAGTTTTTATGAAGTTTAGCTTTTGGAATGTCAGAGGGCTTAGCAGAAAGAATGTTTGGACCCACATTGAAGCAACTACTAAAGTGGAACACATAAAAATCCTAATGCTAGCTGAAACAAAATTAACAAACCCTCCTCCGGACAATTGTTGGAGAAAACCCGGTTTTGACAGAATGCATTTCTGCCCATCCAATGGCCTTGCGGGGGGGCTATGCCCCCTCTGGAAAGAATCCCTTTTCCATAATGAAACCTTTACCATTAAAAACTCGACGGACAGAATCATTCAAGCAGATTACACTAACACAACCCTTAATATTAACATCGAAATTTTATTCGTTTATGCAACACCCTATGCAAACGACAAAAACCAGTTCTGGGCCTCTCTCTCAGATTATATACGCAATGCAAAGGACTCTTTGATAATTCTTGGAGACCTTAATGAAATATTAGAGCCAACCGACAAATTAGGGGGCAGGACCCCAACTGCAAACAGATTCACTAGACTCAAGGATACTATTAGTACCTTCAATTTAGTGGATTCCCCAACGTGTGGGAACACTTACACTTGGAGAAAACATGAACATGGTAATGATAACATTTTTGAAAAACTTGACCGCGTTGTGATTAGCCACCCGATCCTAAAACAATTCCCGAACCTTTGCACGAAAAACCATGCTTTTCTAAAATCTGACCACGCGCAGATCACGCTGGACCTCATGGATAACCGCAAACCAAAATTACAACCCTTCAAATTTGAAATGGCATGGACTACGAAACAAGACTATGAAGCAGTTGTGCGATCAGCTTGGAGGCTCGACCATCCAGGATCGAAAATGTTCAAACTAACGAAGACTGCAAGAAGTTAAAAGGAAAAGCAAGATCTGGAGCAAAGCAACATTTGGTAATGTCTTTCGGCAGATTAAACTCGTTGAAACAGAACTTCTAGAATCACAAAAAAATCTTTGTAATGCTTACAACCAAAATCTTGATAACAAAATCAAGAGACTCAATTCAAAGCACTCTTCGCTCCTTTCCTTTCAACAGAAATATTGGGGGCAAAGGGCGAAAAGAATGCACATAAAATCCATTGATGCCAACACCAAATACTTTCATAAAATAGCGACTGGAAGACGAAATAGAAACATAATAAAACATCTCCAAACCACGGCTGGAATCACAATTAACAATGAAGAAGAAATTAGGAACCTAATCAAACACGATTTTAGCCAAAGATTCACACAATATCCAAGACAACAAACACAGAGTAATCTACTCCAACTAGTAGGGAATGAAATCTCGAATGAAGACAATGAATGGCTATCTCGTCAAGTCACAAATTCTGAAATTAAAAATGCTGTTTTCAGCCTAGCCAACGACAAATCACCAGGACCTGATGGTTTTCCAGCTGGCTTCTTCAAAAAGTACTGGCACATTGTCGAACCATCTGTCATCAAAGCGGTTAAAAGCTTCTTTCTAAGCGGAAGGATTCTGAAACAGACAAACCATACGTTCATAGCTTTAATTCCGAAGATAGACAACCCAACCACAACATCTCACTATAGGCCTATTAGCCTCTGCTCGACAACATATAAAATTATATCCAAAATAATAGCTTCTAGACTAAAAAGGGTTATCCCCAAGGTAACTAACCCACTTCAAAGCGCCTTCTCTTCTGGCAGATCTATACAAGATAACATCTTAATCGCAAATGAAATTTTTCACTCCTTCTCAAAGAAAAATGGAAAATCAGGTTGGATGGCCATTAAGCTAGACATGGAAAAAGCTTTTGATATGGTCGACTGGGATTTCCTACTCACAGTCATGTTCAAACTTGGCTTCTCACCCAAATTCACGGGATGGATAAAAGAATGCATCACCACAGTTACATACTCAGTGCTAGTGAACAATGAACCCACTGAAATGTTCTTTCCACAAAGGGGGTTACGACAGGGATGCCCGCTATCACCATATCTGTTCTTAATAATTTCAGAAATCCTAGCACGGGGATTGCAACAAGAATCAGAAAAACCACAGAGCCATCTAGGAATCAAACTAACGCGCGGAGGCACGAAGATTCCGTTCTTAGCCTTTGCAGACGACATTGTCATTTTCGCATCAGCAACCAAAACCGGCTGTGACCAAACAAACAAAATTCTAAAAGAATACTCAGATTTATCAGGACAAAAAGTAAATAGGCATAAATCCCAATTCCAAACGTCCAGAAATGTTTCAACCACACAGAAAAATCTCATTAGAAATGAGCTGGAAATAGCTCACACCCCTAATATGGGGACCTACTTAGGTTGTCCCCTCATAGAAGGAAGAATGACAAAGGAAGGATTCAAGGATCTACTAACAAACACTAAGTCGCAACTCCATAGGTGGAAGGCAAACTGCCTTTCACAAGCTGGCCAATGCACCTTAATCAAAACAACCCTTGCAGCCAAACCTTTACACATAATGCAATGCTTTATGCTACCCAAATCTGTCCACACGGAACTTGACAGGATCAACCGGAACTTTCTCTGGAACAAAGGCCCAAACCATAAACCACTCATCGGGTGGTATGAGGTATGCAAAACCAAGGAAAATGGTGGGCTGGGTCTTCGAAGCTCTGAAGACATGAACAAAGCCCTTCAAATGAAATTACTTTGGAAACTGTTAGCGGAACCAACTAGCCCCTGGGTAACACTAATCAAAGAAAAATATCTCAAAAACAAAAACATTCTCACATATCGAAAGCATGGAGCCTCGTCTTGGCAATGGACGCAGTTAATAAAACTAATCCCTTTATTTAAACAAGGTCTTCATTGGTCTATAGGGGACGACGCCTCTATAAATTTTTGGCACGACCATTGGCTAGGCAAAACAACTATAAACTCACTTATTTCTGGAACTCAACAAATAGACGAGACAATCAACATAAAACACTTCCTCACAGATAACAAAATGTGGAATCAAGAAAAATTACAGGAAGAATTACAAAACATAATTCCAAACAATATAATTGAAATAATCAAAACAATACCGATCCCACAGCATATTCAGGTCGATAGACTTTATTGGAAATGGAGCAAAAATGGTTGGTTCAGTACTAAGTCTGCTATTGAAATGATACATAAACACAAAAAACATGAAATTTCAGATATAAACTGGGTATGAGGACTAGATATCCCACCTAAAATAAAATCATTCATGTGGAAAATCCTAAAAAATGGGGTGCCCACTGCTGTCAGACTGGCTTCTCGACATTTTGGTATTCCAACAAACTGCCCCCACTGTGACTCTTGTTTTGAAGACCTAAACCACCTACTTTGGAGCTATCCTATCTCGAAGGAAACCCTGATCGCAAGTAACCCAGGTACATTTCGGAAAATTAATGGATGCTTCAATAAAGACGAGCATTTAAACAACACACTATGGGACATCAAAAATACAATTGGAACAAAAGGGTTGGAAGAGCTGGCCTTTGTTTGGTGGGGTATTTGGTACTTCAGAAACAAATCTCTCTTTGAAAACATAAACCCAAACATAAGAAGCATTTTATCCTTCGTAAGAGAACAGATTTTTAACTGGAAAACTTCGCATCTGAATGCACCGGACTACTGTACAAAAAACAAAACATCATCCCTACATATTGACAAACCAAGACCAATATCGAAAAGAAAGAGAACCAAATGGGAACCCCCGCCACCCGGGAATTATAAACTCAATTTCGATGGTTCTCTTCCCGGTGTGGGTTTGGGCACTTATGGATTCATCCTTCGGGATTCTGTAGGTTCTCCAATTTACACTGGCAACGGACCGTCACCAATCAATTCGGTTTGTGGCTGCGAAAGTATGGGTCTCTGGAAGGGTATTCTGGCTGCAAAAGAACTGAAAATAACTAACCTTACAATTGAAGGGGATAACCTAACAATAATAAAAAGCCTAAAAGGTTTGGGGAAGCCTACTGGAGATTCTGAAATGATTGTCTCAGACAGTCTAGTCTCGCTGGGCTTCTTTGGTTCTGTTGAGATTCGTCATGTCTTCCGTGAGGCAAATCTAGTAGCCGATCGATTATCACGTATCGCTTTTGCTTCAAACGGTTCCTTGACTCCTGATGACTCTCTGTTGCGTAGTCTCATCCGCAAGGATACTCTTGGCTGATTGCTCTATGACCAAATTTTTTCCGTTTCAAAAAAAAAAAAAAAAAAAAAAAAAAGAAGGTGTACTCAAATAATTGAGTCCAAATTTTCTCCAAAAAGAATTGAGTCCAAATAACGTGCTTTTCCCATTTTCTCGATAGACCCACCATGGGCCCACAACTCCACAAGTTCCGTGCGTTGATCGTTTTGCCGTTGGGACCCATCAAATCATAAGATACGAGTAGGATTCGTTAAGGGCTCGTTTGGACGTATCCCTCCATTTCCAAACTCCTCCCACACGCTTACTCCCAAAGATCGGACATTCATCCATCCCCCTCTCCCGCTCCAGGTTTACGCACAGATATTTCAAGTTCATCGGGATCTTAATTGGTACGAATTTTCATTGTTTAAAACCTAGGTTTTGTATGTTGCGATTTCCTCGACCTTGAATCTCTCTGCCGTTTGCCGACCTCTCTTTTTTTCATTTGGATTCAGTTGAATTGAGTTTGATTTTAGTGATCTTGACTGATTGAATAATTTGAATTGATAGGTGCGGGGTTTAAGTTGATCAATTTTGTGCCTTTTGTTTTTGTCTTGTAGCTGGACTTTGCTGTTCTTCGGCTCTGATTGTGTTTGGTTGGTGATTATTATGAGTGAAATCCACCATGGCAACGCCACCATGGCAACGCAAGTTCGAGCTCTACTAGTAGGAGTGAAAGAGTAACATCATCAATCTTTTCAAAATTTCCCCTGTAAATTGGGAATGGTTTCCACTTCCCACCATCTTCATCTTTTTCTCACCTCCAAATATCCAATGCATAATTTCTCCTACCACTACAGATTCTTCCATTTAAGTTTCCGCGCTCTCTGAAAACTGACAAAGGGGTTAATATTCAATTCCATAACCCAAATCATGCCAGCCTTGCCAGGTTTCAGTCCCTTCCTCTCTTCTTTCAATCACCCCTCTCTTAGTTTTCTCTCAAACCATATCTTATTGAGATTGGTCTCTGCCTCTTTCCACTTCATTTTGCTTTTGGGTGTAATCGTTTCATGGCTGCGCCACAAATTCAATAAGGGTGTCATCATACAACATTCAAAGGACTCTAGGATTTTATACTACAGAACTACCCGCCTTTGTTGTGTGTTGCTCACTCTTTACAATCTAGGTCTCAGTTGCTTGGGCTACTTCATTTGGTATAAAGATGATTGGTCTGACCAAAACTTGGTGACCCTTTTAGATTCGGTGATTAGATCACTAGTTTGGTTGGCCTTGTTTATTTACTTGCACACCCAATTGCCTAAGTCAGGGCTACCAAGGTTCCCACTTTTGTTGAGGGTTTGGTGGGGTTTCTACTTCACCATCTCCTGTTACTGCCTTGTCTTAGACTTGGTGGATTATAGTCAAAATCAGGCCTGCCCAATTCAGTTTCTTGTATCGGGTTTCGTCTATACGATCACAGGGTTTATCTTTTGCTATGTGGGTGTGTTCGGGAGGGTTGTGGAGGAAACCATTTCTTTGGAAGAGCCCCTTTTAAGTGAAACTGATGACTTTTCAAACAAGTCTGGGAGGGATGAAAGTGCATCTCTCTATGCAAGTGCTGGATTTTTTAGTCTCTTGACATTCTCTTGGATAAGCCCTTTGATTTCAACTGGTTATAAGAAAGTGCTGGATCTTGAGGATGTCCCTCAACTAGATGTCAGGGATAGAGTGAAAGGTTCTTTCCCAATTTTCAAAAGAAATCTTGATTCTGTTTGTGGAAAGAATCTCAATCAGCTTACTACTCTACAGCTTGCAAAATCTCTAATCTGCACAACATGGGTGGAAATAGTAATTACAGGTTTCCTTGCACTTGTATACACTCTAGCAACCTATGTCGGCCCCTACCTCATTGATAACTTTGTTCAATACCTTAATGGAAGAAGGCGATATGAACATGAAGGGTATGTCTTAGTTTCAGCATTTGTGGTTGCGAAATTTGTTGAGTGTTTTGCACAGAGGCACTGGTTCTTCAGGCTGCGACAAGTTGGGATCAGGCTTCGGTCTTCACTTATTACCACCATCTACAACAAGGGATTGACCCTTTCTGGCCACTCTAAACAAGGTCACACCAGTGGTGAGATGATCAATTTTATGGCTGTTGATGCTGAGCGGATTAGTACCTTTTGCTGGTACATACATGATCCTTGGCTAGCCTTCATCCAAGTTATCTTGGCCTTGTTGATTTTGTACAAGAATCTGGGGCTGGCTTCTATTGCTTCCTTTGTTGCAACTGTGGCTGTGATGTTGATAAACTATCCATTATCAAACATTCTTGAGAAGTTTCAAGAAAAGTTGATGGATTGCAAAGATAAGAGGATGAAGGCGACTTCTGAAGTATTAAAGAGTATGAGAATTCTCAAGCTTCAGGCGTGGGAAATGAAGTTTCTGTCTAAGATTTCGCTGTTGAGAGAGTCCGAAGCTGGGTGGTTGAAGAAATATCTCTACACAAATGCCGCGACTTCATTTGTCTTTTGGGGTGCTCCTACTTTTGTGTCTGTTGTCACCTTTGTTGCTTGCTTGTTTATGGGGATTCCCCTTGAAGCCGGCAAAGTTCTCTCTGCACTTGCAACTTTCAAGATACTATCCGAACCAATTTACTCTTTGCCCGACACAATCTCTATGTATATCCAGACTAAAGTTTCCCTTGATAGAATTGCGTCATTTCTTCGCCTTGAGGATATGAAGCCTGATGTGGTAGAGAGACTTCCTAGAGCTGCCTCTGAGGCTGCGCTTGAGATAATAGGAGGAACCTTCAGTTGGGATATCCCAGGATTCCCAGCTACAAATCCAACATTGAAAGATATTAATGTCAAAATCTCTCATGGTATGACGGTAGCGGTTTGTGGTACTGTTGGATCAGGAAAATCAAGCTTGCTTTCCTGTATATTGGGAGAGATGCCAAAGGTATCGGGAACTCTGAGTGTTAGTGGATCAAAGGCATATGTTGCGCAGTCGGCATGGATACAGAGTGGAAAGATAGTTGATAATATCCTTTTTGGAACTGACATGGATGAAGCAAGATACGAAAGCGTGCTTGAGGCATGTTCGTTGAAGAAAGATCTCGAAGTTCTCTCCTTTGGTGACCAAACCATTATAGGTGAGAGGGGAATCAATTTGAGTGGTGGCCAGAAGCAAAGAATTCAGATCGCTCGTGCTTTGTACCAAGATGCTGATATTTATCTGTTTGATGATCCCTTCAGTGCGGTTGATGCTCACACTGGGACTCATCTCTTTAAGGTATGATACAATATATGATTTTCCATGTTTGTTTGATATTCCAATCATAACATTTTTCTCAATTGCGATTTTTCAACATGACAGGAATGCTTACTTGGGCATCTGCAATCTAAGACAGTAGTTTTTGTCACTCACCAAGTGGAGTTCTTACCTGCTGCAGATCTTATTTTGGTATGCCATTTTGATTCCTATTTCTCTTTTTTTTCAATCTTCATGATTTAGTACTTGACTGACATTACCTTAACCAATGAACCAAAATCTATAAGGTCATGAAAGATGGTCGAATATCACAAACAGGCAAGTACGATGATATTCTTGCTTCTGGATCGGACTTCATGGAACTTGTTGGGGCACACGAGAAAGCCTTAGCTTCACTTGATTCTGTTCAGACCACAAGGCCTTCAAATTCAACGGCCATTGAGGAGAATGGAGATGTTGAAGCATCACAGGGTTCCGAAAACAGTGATACCGGGACTAGCCAGTCTGAAGATATCGTTGAACAGAAGGCACAACTCGTCCAAGAAGAAGAAAGAGTGAAGGGAAAAGTTGGTTTTACTGTGTACTGGAAGTACATGACAACAGCTTTCGGAGGAGCTCTTGTACCCTTCATACTGCTTGCACACATTTCTTTTCAAATTCTTCAAGTTGGAAGTAACTACTGGATGGCATGGGCAACTCCCGTCTCTGCGGAGGTTAAACCTTTGGTTAAAACAACTACTCTCATTGTCGTCTTTGTTGCATTTTCGGTTGGAAGTGCACTCTGCATCCTCTTCAGGGACAGTCTTGTTTCAACAGTTGCATACAAGACAGCAACCATACTTTTCAATAAAATGCATCTATGCATTTTCCGTGCTCCAATGGCATTCTTCGACTCCACTCCAAGTGGAAGGATTCTGAATAGGGTAAGTTGTGTGTTTTCTCTACCTGATGTCAATTATATCTCTTTCTTACATTAGTAATTCAATTGATCTACAACTTTGGTACAGGCTTCCACAGACCAAAGTGATGTGGATATGAACATTCCACGACTAATGGGAGGCGTTGCGTTTACAATTATCCAACTTCTAGCAACTGTTGCTGTAATGTCACAAGTCACTTGGCAGGTTTTTGGGATTTTTATCCCCATTGCCTGTATTTGTCTCTATTATCAGGTAAGTTGAACATGTTTTTATCATTATCGTACATGAACTGTGAAAGAAGAGGACACTTCATCTATTGCTCTTGTTGTTACACTTATTCCAGTTGAACATATTCTGCAAAAATATTAAAGAGTTCTCTTTGGTATCCTCTTTCTCTTTTCAGCAATATTATTTGCCAGCAGCACGCGAACTGACTCGGTTGATTGGAGTACGCAAGGCTCCTGTGATACAGCATTTTGCGGAGACCATTGCAGGGGCAACTACTATTAGGGGGTTCGACCAACAATCTAGGTTCCAGGATAAATGTACGGATCTTATAGATGCGTTTAGTCGACCAAGGTTTCATATATCTGGGGCACAAGAATGGCTATGTTTTCGCCTTGACTTCTTGTCATCTCTGATGTTTGCTTGCTCATTGATCTTCTTGATATCCATTCCTGCTGGAGTGATTGACTCTGGTAAACTAATAATTTCATTGATTTCGTAAGTAGTTAGAAACTGTTAGAGTAAGCACGAACGCACAACTGATCAGTTTCCTGCACTTTATAGGTATTGCTGGGTTGTCAGTGACATACGGACTTAGTCTGAATATGTTACAAATGGTTACGATATGGCGCATCTGTCAACTAGAAAACAAAATCATTTCAGTTGAGAGAATTATGCAGTACACCAACATTCCCAGTGAACCCCCACTCTTGGTGGAAGCAAACACGCCTTCACCTTCATGGCCATCAGATGGTGAAGTCAATATTCAGGATCTTCAGGTGAATTTTTAGTACTTTTTCCTGATGTTGTTCTTGAGTATATATGATGTGAAATTGCACTTCCAATGGTGCTTGAGATGCTTAACTCAACAGGTTCGTTATGCACCGCACTTGCCAATTGTACTACGAGGCATAACCTGCACCTTCCAAGGAGGGAAAAAGACTGGAATCGTGGGAAGAACTGGAAGTGGTAAATCAACCCTCATACAGGCTCTCTTCCGAATTGTGGACCCTGTATCGGGTAGCATAGTCATAGATGGTGTCGACATCTCCATGATCGGTTTGCACGACCTTAGATCCAGGCTAAGTATCATACCTCAGGACCCTGTCATGTTTGAGGGGACTATAAGAAACAACCTGGATCCTCTTGAAGAGTACACGGATGAACAGATATGGGATGTAAGTTCCTCAAACTACTTTTCACTTGCTGTAGTATGGAGAGGACTTGTTATGATTCAACTAATGCACACTGAATTTTTTTTTTTAGGCCCTTGACAAATGCCAGCTTGGTGACGAAGTTCGGAAAAAGGAAGAGAAGTTGGATTCTTTAGGTCGGTCTCGCAATTCGAATTGTCATGTTTAATTTCATTCCTCCAATTTTTTTTTCTTTCTTGGTTCTTCATTTCATATCTGTTGTGTGCTTACAGTTGTGGAGAATGGGGAGAACTGGAGCATGGGACAGAGGCAGCTGGTGTGTCTTGGCCGCGTGCTCCTCAAGAAGAGCAAGATACTCGTTCTTGATGAAGCAACAGCTTCTGTTGACACAGCAACTGATAATTTGATTCAACAAACACTAAGAAAGCACTTCTCGGAGTCCACAGTGTTGATCATAGCTCACCGGATCACATCTGTTCTCGATAGTGATATGGTGCTAGTTCTTAGCCAAGGTATGCTAATTTTTTCTTCTGAAAAGTGAATGAAGTCCAATGCTTTTCTAAGTACTGAACTGCAATTTTTTTGGGGGGGGGGGGGTTCGGCTTCCCTCATCGGATGTGTAGGTCTAGTTGAAGAATGTGATTCTCCGACGAGGTTGCTAGAAGACAAATCCTCATCGTTCGCCAAACTTGTTGCAGAATACTCATCCAGATCAAAATCTAGCTAGCACTGAGAAACCAGATGAACTTTCTTCAACACGGAGTCGATAACTTTGCTGAAAATTGAAGAGAGTATAATAAGATGGTATGTTTAGTTCATGGATCATTGGGGGCTTTTGTAAAAATCCAGTATAGTAAGCTTTTTCAGTATTTGTCTGCTATTATCTGAGTTCTTTTGAAAGTAGGAGTGACTATTTGTATCTCAATAGATTGCGTCGGTGGATAGTTGGTTTGAAATCTACTGTAAGGCTGCAAATATTAGAGAAACTCAAAACGTAATGGAAACTGTGGCAAACTTTTGGCACCTCTCAATCAATGTCCTTTGCTGAGGAGGGTTTTTATGAATGCTAAATCAAACTCTTTTAGATCCTCGAAAGGGTCTGATTGTGAATGCTAATTGTCAACCTGGCTCTGAAGATGGTATGGGGAACCCTCCTACTCAAGAAGCTTTCATCTTTGAGCCACAAATTGGTGTTATTGGGGCCTTCCCTAAGCCTAGCCACACCCTCACAGTCACAGGTTCTGTTGCAAGTGAGCTCCAGTTCACTCCCCTCTTTATGATGGAATGAGGATAATCAAGTGATCTCAACCATTGGATCAAATCAATGGTTAAGATTAAATATCTAAGGAGAGGATCCTATCCACGAGCTTTCTCAGTTTCTCCTATCTCTCGCTCAAATCTGAGAGATTCACCCACAAATCGCTCTTTCTCATCTCTCAACTCCCTCTTTGACCGAATGGCCCCCAAATCTGAACCTCAAATCACTCAACTCCGTCAGAGATTTGCTGAAATCCGGACGCAAAACCCCTCTTCAATCGACCAGCCACCTGCAGCAGAGTTTCCGACGTCATCTCTGGCATCTCCAAGCAAGCTTCATTAGACTAGGCCACACCTCAAACAACACTCCTCCATTCTCCAGCAGATTTCAAAGAGCTCAAAAAAACCACCTTCAAAGTGCCAGGTCCAGCTTCCTTCCTTATTCTATGTCTATTATGCATTTCAAGTTCCACTTCCACTTTGATTTTGTTGATTTTGTTGATTTCTAGGGTTCAAGTAGTTGCCTAATCAGTTGATTTGTGTATTTTGAGATTAATTTTTGTTCCACCAAACCCTTGAAATTTGGGGGACTGCTCAAACCGAGCCAAGGAGGGCATGAGCTTATATGAGTATTTTTTTTAGGGATGCTACTCCTGAGTCCTGTCAAAGTGGAATTTAGAAGCAGGTGATTGACTAACTGATAACCTTGAAAACACGACATTAAAATTAAATTTAGTGTTTCTGTATTTTGCTGTATACTACGCGGGTATTTTCTGTTAATCGCCTCTCAAAGAAAGAAAAAATACAACCAATCTTTAGTGTGTGAGCTAAAAATAGACATTATCAAGTGTGTGAAACTACAGCAGAAGCAAAATTAACACAATCACATCCAGCTATCAGAAAAAATGAGTGTAAATTAAACAAGATAAATTTAAAAGATTGGAGAAGCATACGTCTGCTGACTGCAAGGTAGTTCACTCAAACCAGTTATCTTGAACTCTTGTTTTTGATGTTCTTGTCTTGATTCTGAGGTTTTTTAAGCATTCGCTTTGCCTGAATTTTTTTAAAGGAATGTTAGAACACATTTAACAGAAGTTGGCACCCACCACCTCAGACATGGAGTTGTCTTGCCTTTGCCCAATCAATAGTGTATGGGTCCCTAACATTCTGGTTAGCAATGAGAAAATCCACCAGTGGTCCAGGCTGAATTATCATAGTTGTCGAAACATCTAAGACAAGATAAAGTTGGGAGTTTAAGCTAAATATAGGAACAACATCGACATGTAGCCAACTCAAACAAATGCTAAAAGTTTGAGAGAGTAAGGACATGTAACTCACCGATGTTCAAAGAAAGACCAGCTTGTGTCCCTCAAAAACTTGAGTGAAAACCCCTGCATCCTAGTACTCCACCACCAACATGACAGAAGTTCTTTGGGTTGTTAAAGATAAATGATTGGCGAACAAGAAGACATCCCCTGTCAAAACCAATAGAATCGAGCTAAAGAATCCCAAAGCATTGAAAGACATGCTCTTACAATCAAATTTATTAAACTCACTGTTTGGCAGCATTCTGCCTTAGGACGATGTCGAGAACCCTCAATGCTTCTTGAGTGTTTTCATTCTCTTGGCCCTTGATAACATTAGCAAGTGCCTGCATGGGAATCTTGGCCGCAAAGCTGAGTTCAACCTTAAAACTTTTTGATTGATAGGGTCTCCTCACCCTCTTCATGTCTGCATCATTTTGATTTTCTTGATCGGGATTGGCATTCCCATTGTTCCTGCAGAAAGAACAAATGTCACACATATATGATATGTTAATTTATACTATGTACTAAAAAGTAACAATTCAACAAAAACACAACACATTTTACCTGCTCGAGATAACATCTTCCAGCACAACAGTAGTAAACTCATGCTTGTTAGTGGGTAGTGACCCAACAGTGAATAAACTCTTCTCACTATCATAGGCAAAGTCCTTGCCTTCTAGCTCAGTATCATAGGTCTCTTTCACCTTATCAATGATTTTTCTTCCGATTCCCTTTGCATCAACGGCAGTGCCATAAACGGCAGTGCCATCTTTCACCTTATCAATAAACTCTTCTCGCCATCATAGGCAAACTCGCGCTTGTTAGTTGGTCATAATTTTTGCCACGGAGCACTAGTAATTCAACAAATTGAAAATTTAAGATCCATTAGAATATATAGTGTATGAAGCGAACACAAGCGGGTAATGTTTTAGATAGAAAAGTAACCAAATGAATTTTTGAACCTATAAGAATATGACTCCTGAATTACTCAAGCTGGTAATGTTTTTTATTCAAAACAGCTACTAATAAAGGTAACAACTCAATTACTCCGCAAGAGACTAAAAAACAAACGAAAAAAAAAAAGATAAAGCTGAAATTTATAATTATTATTTTGAAATCTTATTTCCATGCCTATCTACAAAATATATGTGCATATGCTTCTGCATTTTCCACAAATGACAAATAAACAAAAAAGAAGCAGAGAAGTAACAGAAAAACTTTCTATCATATTAATAACAAAGTAGAGTTGATGCGTATAACCAGATACAACTGAAATTGATTGATCACTCCTGGCTTCAGAGCAAGACTTATTTGAGACACATCTAACAGAAGATAATGAATTTCAGTTTGTAGGCAAGGAGTACTTGTTAGTGGGTCATCATAGATATAAATGACACAATCTGTCTGATAACTCGATGCAATGTTATATTGTCTCACAAACATAACTCAAATGTTTTCACTGAAGATAATGAATGCTGTAACTTCATGAGAGTTCAAGCAATTCCTCAAAGTATGACATGAAGATCATACACTAAAACAGGAATCATGATGCACAGATGAAATACCATACAGACCAGGTGACAACAAGATTAAGTCCTCTCAGTAGTTTCCGCCTTTCCAGTTTCCTTATATATCAAATTTCTAAAAAACCAATTTATTGCTAATTCTATCTATAACAATATTCTTTACCAAGGAGGCAGATATAAGTTTGCGGAAGTTCGAATAAGTTTATAAAATTTTGCTAATTCCCCATCCTCTTGTGTATTCAAATTAAAAATCTTTTCCACCAAAGTATCATTTAACAAAACATTTAGACAAATTTTGAGCCTCAATGACTACTTCAGCTCCTCCCAATGTTTCGGATAGGTGATGTCAGATACCAAGAACACCTTTCACAACGACCACAACTCATGAAATTGAAGTACAGAAATTGAGCCTCACCTTTTCAACAGTTGATAGAACCTGGTGAATAGGTGTACCAGTTTGATTTTGGTTTCCAAATAGATTGAGAACACCACCAGATTTTTTCTTGTCCCTCTTCAAGAACAAATGAAAATTCAAGATCGAGCACTGAATTAAAGATAGTAAATCAGGAGCAAGAATTACATAATCTGAATCTTCCTCAGAGGCAGGCTGCTATGAACCTGAACGGAAACCAATAAGCTTTAATGGAAAGAAATACAATAGCAAATAATAGAAAATGACAGGTTTGCAAATCAAAATTGTCACCGTTATCACATAACCCTGCACATGTATATTCTACCTTGCACGTTTGTGACCTGTAGCAGATTGGTCAATGAACTTCTCATTCCAGCGTAAATTTCCGTTCTTGATCCTAGCTCAAAAGGTTCATTTTCGATGAACCTCTGCAACAACACCTGAAATTGCTGATACTGCTGAGCACAATGATTATAACAAGCAGGATTATCAGGCTGGCAGGAAATTTTCTGGATCAATTGGGTGTACTGACAATGAAGTGCCGCCCAAGCCACCACTCCTGTAATAAGGTAAGGAAGAGATGGAGGAGAGAGAGAGAGATCTAAGGGGAAGAGAAAAATTGCCCGAAGAAGAAATTGGGCATCACCGGAGTCGCCGTCGTCGATGAAGGCCCTGAAATCCCTAGAATCGGCGCCGGTAAGGTAGTGGAAAGGCGGGTAGGGTTTGGGGAAGGAAAGTGATAGCCTGATAGGTAGGGCTGTTATATGAATTGATTCGCTCGAGCTCGGCTCGAAAAAGCTCGACTCGAGCTCGCTCACTTATTTAAACAAGCCGAGTTTGAACAAAATTTTAAGCTCGGTTGAAACCTCAGCTCGTTCGAATAAAGCTCGAATTCTATGGAATTTCTAAAATTTCCTTTAAGTTAACATGCTATAACCAAGTAGAACGGCTTAAAGCTCGAAAAAAGCTCGGTTCGAGCTCGTTCATTTCCTAAACAAACCAAGCTTGAACAAAATAAAAAACTCGTTTAAAAATTCGGCTCGGCTCGGCTCGGCTCGAGCTCATTTAACAAACGAACCAAGCTTAGGCATGCCAAGCTCGGCTCGTTCGGCTCGAATAACACCTCTACCGATAGGAGATCCGTAATGGGTTTGAGCCATTGAGGGACGCACAATGGCAATTTCACAAGCAAAATAGTAAGTGAACTTTGTGGAAATTTTATAAAGATTATGGGTAAAAGTGTAATTTTACGATTTAAGATGTTCCTACTCCCTCTTTATATATAGATATAGATTTATGTATATCAGATTGATTGCCAGTCTCTGGGAGAATTTTTTCGCTTTATTTTTTATATTAATGATTTCAGAGAAGAATCTGGAAAAATATTTGCTTAACACTCCTAGATAGATAAAGGTTTTCGCTTATAAATATATGGTTTCATCTTTGATATGATCAAAATTTTACAGCAAGCTTTGGGAGTAGCCAAATTATCATTTTTAGATATACAAGATATATAGAGGTTTATTTTAGGTTGAGTGTTGTGCTTAATTGCTTATTGCCAACTGAATAAACACGGCTTCTTTGTAGCATGCTTTTCTATTTTTCTGCTAAGCTCATTACAGCTCTACTTGGGTTGTGAATTTCCTCTACCTATAACCCAATTTTGGTATTACTTATGTCATCTTCTAGATTCCTTTGGTATTGATATCTATGAGATAAAGGTTGTCATGGAGATTGTTATTCTTTGTTCTTTTAGTTAAAAAAAATGATTGATGATGCTTTCATGTTTTATATGTTCCTTTCACTCTGGAGTGCTTCTTTTTGTTGTTTCCTTTTAAGAGCATTTTTTTCTGTGGCTCAGATATCTGGCTATGAGGTTTACTTGCTAGAAACTTCTTACAAGGACCCGTGATAAGAGGCTAATCATTTTTCTATGTAATAATTATGTTCATTTGGGCTTCAATTTTCTGTGTCATTTGTTCTTCTGTTTTCCAATCATGATTGCAAGTGCCCTGTACTTTAAAAGATCGTTTAAGGTGCCTTTTCTTTCCCTTTCACTGCCTTTAGTTGGCCTCCGTCGCTCTGTAGCCTCTGTTACTCCCTCGACGTTTCTTCCCTACCTTCAAATCTCTGTTCTTCACCTCTTCCAAGAATAGTAAAGATTTGTTGTAGAGTTTCTTTCTGTATTGTTGCAAGTTTAATTGAATTTATGTGTCTTCTTCGTTGCTTTTTTTTTTTGTTGTTGCAGCAAATCACCTTGCTCCATCGAGCCAGTCGCAAATTGTCGGAAATACCAGGTCTGCATCTCTCCATTTAGTTTGAAGGTCTTTGACTTATTCTTTCTAGATTTCAATTCTCCAGTATTTGACTATTTGTTATTCACTTTGAAGTTTTAGTTCTCTTGCCGCCTCTTCCTAACTGGCCTCCGCTATTATGAAAAGAGTCCAAAGAGAACAGGAATTGAGTCGCTTAAGGGTCTAATCGACGGTAAAACCCTAATTTCAAGAATTGTTAATGTTTCTTCTGGAGCTTAGTTGATTCTAGGGTATTTTTTATGCCCTTTTCGATTAGGTTTTAGGAATTTTGGGGTGGGTATGAACTCTGACTTGTGTGTTTTCAGTTGAGTAGCCAAACAAAATTGCCTGAAATGGCACGTCTTGTTGAAGCTGCAAAGATGAATCTGGTGTTTGGTCTTAAGATGAAATAGGAATTGGTGTATAAGCTCAAATTAGGTATGCCGAGTCCTGATGTTTTCTTTTCTTTCTTTTTTCCTTTAATCTGATATTGCATAAGAATTGCTAGTTGTGTTCGATCTTTTTAGGATATTGCTTAAGAATTGCTAGTTGTGTTTGGTCTTTGGTTCAATTTCCGTTTGAATACATATGCTGAGTGGCAACTTTTCTGCTATGGTATTCAACAGTTACTGGTTGGTGCAAATGATGATAAACAGACAGGGAGATCAGAACTCTTAGGAGTGTATGATGATTCATCTTAAAATGGGAATCTCTTTGATACACTTCCATATCTTTGTATGTTTTGATCTTTCTTGTTATGTGTTAATACCTTATGGTTCATTATCTGAATTATTATTTCAGTTTGATGATATTTCCTGGGCCTCCTGGCATATGGTATTGCTGTTTTGGCATTGGGTAGTTCATGGGCAGATTGTCTTGAAAGGTTATTGGCTGGAGCTACTGAAACCTGACTTGACAGTCTTGATCCTGAACTTGAATAATTATTTAGTTAAATTTGAAATGATCTGAACGGACACCTTATTTTCTGGATGGCTGGATGGGCCTTTTTGAGGTCGTTTTTTTTGGGTCTGTTTCTTATTGAATCAACCATGGATCCTGGTGATGATCTCCTTGTGCAGCTAACAGATTCTACAGCAAACAGAATCATCAACATGAACAAGGAGAAAAGGAACATATCAACTACCCAATTGATGATCTCCTTTTGCAGCCCACTGATGATGATCCAGTGGAGGTTGAGCGTCCTTCCTGACCATTGAGAGAGGCAATCAAAGGAATGTTCTGTATTGCAGAGGAGAAGTAGAGCTCAGTTGGGAAATCAAGGTGAAGAGTGCACCATGAATCCTCCCCGCTTGTCCATAAAGTTATGAGTGGGATTTTATGTAATTTTTAAAATAGAACTTTATAGCCCATGCGAAGTATAACTGGTTTGTAAATTCATGTTTTTTTTTCTTTTTAAAATGAACTTTATAGTCCGGGTCAAATATAGCCAGGCTATAAAGTCAGTTTTTTTTAAAATAAATAAGAGTCTAATATCCTGGGCTCTTATTTTCAATATCCCAAGAGTCTAATATCCTGGGCTCTTATTTTCAACATCTGGGATATTAGACCTGCAACATGAGAAGGGCCCTAAGAGCACCCACAATTGGGGGTGTTTAAGCATCAATATAAGAAATTTAATAATAAAATAACAAGAAGAAGGGACATTTTATTAGGGAATAATTTGATAGGTTTTTAAGCACCAAACCCTTAAAAACTTAAAAAGTAAGAGAGATGGGGTCATTTGGGCGAGAAGGAGGAAAGAGAAAGAGATAGATGATAATGATGGGGTTAAGTGGTGGAGCCAATCTTATTTTTATATTGGGTGTTGATAGATACACCGCAAATCCAAAGGTAAAAAATGTACGTCCTTAACGACGTGCAACCCCTCTGACTAATTAGCGTTTTAAAAAAATTAATTAACCTCTTTTAACCATGCACGTCTTTAAGGATGTGCATGATTTGGGGTGTATATAGCCCACACGTTTTATATTACTTAGTGAGGTTAAATATGAAAAGTAAAGTTAAGGAACCCACTATAAGTTTCACGGATGCGGACGCTCTAGGCTAATATTCCGGGCTTGTTCCAAATGAGATTCGTGATATTAGGGTCACATACATATTATCACATTGAGCTGAAGTCCGGACATATATTTCTCCATATTCGTGATATTATATTTAAAATATCCGTGATATTATGTGTTTTTTGTACTAGTGTATGCATCTGAGCATTTTCTACGTATTTTTGTCATGTGCTCAAAGGCAGTGGCCGTTGAGAATCACCCATTTATGCTTGGTTTCTAGTACAATCTATCCTCAAAATCATTCATTGGAATGTGAATATTAAGGATCTTTTCGACAATTTCCTTGGGAAGTGTATTGTTTAATTTCTCCACATTCCAGGTAATTTTATTAAGTTTAATAAATTGGTCAACTGTATCTTGTTCATCTATTTGGTCTTGTAGACTTTATCGATGAGACCTATGTCATTGTTCAACCATCTACATTTCCATAATCTAATTGTTTTTCTGTTCCCTATTTACCAAGTTAGTCCTGCACGGAATTCGTCTTTTATTTCCATCAATTTCGCCCATTGTCATAAGGTGTTATTTTTTCTTTTATAATCCCATATTTTGAATTCTTTCAAATATTTTTCTCTGACTATTTTCACACATCCTTATATGGCTCCGCTAAGATTTTCGAGAGCAGTCTGTAGTGCCTGTTTCTTTGACTAGAGGTACTCTGGTAATTTAGGAAGAAAAAAGATAGGCCACCTCAGGAGAATACATTCCTTAGGAGAATACCATTCGTTATATTTTTTTCTCTTTTTGACGGTCTCCGTTTGCCGACTTATCGGCCTTCGAAGTCCAGATTTGCCTAGCCTCGAATTATTTCCTAATATATATATATATATATATCAACAAGCTTGCTTCACAAAAATATGATGGTGATCTTTACAAATATTACAAGGGGCATTCCTCCAATTTCGGATTGCTTTCATCTACATGATCCAAGTTCAAGTTTGAATCCCTGGTTTTACCAATAGAACTACTCAACTACCTTTCTTCCTCCGTCGCATCAAGATCATCAAGATCAGCTTGGATTCATTCATCATTTTTATGCACTTCTTCCTCACTCTAGCCAATGGATGTTTCTCAATTGTAGTCCCATTACACGCTTCTTTTAAAATTGCAGTGCACGTATTATTCTGCAACGACAGGTAAAAGACAATCAGGTGTCTCTCGTACAACTTGTGAAATTTTTTCGGGTAATCCAAAATACTTTTTAAAACAAAAGAGCCTCTTCCTTTCCGCTGCATGGTTAATAGAGAGACTGAGCAGCTCATGAAGAACACCCACGACTCGTTTCTCAATTATATCACTATCCGGATGCAAATATGAGAAGTCCCTAAGGAGAGACATAACTTACATTAGGAACTAAGGAAGTCTCTGAAACTCATCCAACCTGATAGAATGTAATATTGTGTGATAGAGAAGGGTCTTTTTCGTCTTGCCATTGATCAATATAAATACCTCAACATACTCTCTGTATCTTCTTCTTCAATCAAAGAGATATTGAGTTATTTCTCTCTTTGCTCATTTGTGCCCTGGGATCAAACATGGTATCAGAGCTGATCTATGACATTTGAAATCGAGTTCTTCGTTTGCATCTGTGCTTCGATTTTGCAATTTTCGCTTCTAGTTTGTCGAGTTCCTCTGGTTTTTCGACGATGCCGAATCCACAAAACGCGTGATTTTCATGTTCTTCCACTGATTCTTCTTATCCTTTTTACATTCATGCCTCTGATTCACCAGGAATGGTGCTAGTTTCCAAGGTTTTTACTGGATTTGGTTTCTTTTCATGGAAACAAGCTATCTCCATAGCTCTTTCCGCTAAGAACAAGATCGGATTTGTGGATGGCTCCATTCCGAAACCTGCAAGTGATTCTCTAGATTTGGGGAAATGGGAAAGATGTAACGATATGGTTACTTCTTGACTGATCAATGCTATGATACCTGAACTTGCTGATAGTTTCCTCTTATGCAACTTTGTGGTTGATATTTGGTTTGGTTTGCTCAAACCAATCTGTGTTGAGAAAGCTCTCGCTAGCATTTCTCAGGATCCTGATGGAATTTTCGCTTATTTTACTTGTATTAAACGGCTTTGGGATGGGTGTGATTGATAAATGATGTTAAATGACATCACACATTGATAAAATGATGAATCCAAGCTTTGCATATAAGTTGGTGGGCTACCCTACCTAACGTCAATTGGTTTTAGAATAGAACCTTACTCGGCTTGTGTGCTCGACTTCGTTGGCGCGTGTTGCGCTTGGACATGCATGACCTCCCACGTCGTTATGACACACCATGATTTAACACTAATATATTGAATAAGAGATATAGATTATTAGATATTGGGTCTCCTATACCTATATCTTATTTGTATATTATTTTTAAAAAAAATAAAATAGAAATTTCGATATTATTGATTAATTTTTTATGGATCTAAACACTAAAATCGAATTTGCGTAATTAATTCGTAAGTGTAAGGTTTCTTTTATCGGTTTTCGCTAAAAGGAAATAAAAATATATTATGGTTAAATGCATTAATATATAGATCCGTCTCTTTTATATATAGTTAAAACATGGATGATTATTGACAAAGGATAAAGTTGAAAGATGGTAGACAAAACATATGCATGCCAATATACTTTATCTTTCAGTGTTTTGCATTCAAATCTTTTTCAGTGTTTTGCATTCATATCTTGAAAAATAGAAAACGCAAAAAGAAGGAAAACGACGCGTTTGGAGGGGCAGCTTCAGTGAATAGATGATGGTGAGTTGGATCCATCTCAACCTTTCACGTTTCGTGATTTTAGAGATGAGTGGATCCGTTTCTGGATCATTCATCATTTCATTCCATTCATTAATTTGAAGATTATTTCTTTTTCGAATCGACATCCTTTCGGGACACCTCCCAAAAGTTAATTAAGACTCTTTGTTTTTCTTTTCGAATTTTTATTCACATGGCATAAATTAAAATTTTGAATTTTGAATTTATTTAATTAAATTATTAAACTAATAAATTTAAGAGAAACTTTCCCAAATTGAAATTTTTAAGTAAGTGTTATGATTTATCAGCAGCCTTCTAACGAATTTTCTAATCTATATTTAAAAATCTTAATTCGCAAATATTCTTCAAAATTTAGGGCTCGTTAATTTGACTTAATATGGGGTACGATGCTTAGGAAATTAATGATTCCCAATGAATTGCACTTAGAATTAAAAAAAAAAAAAAGTTGTTTGTTTGCATATTTTGATTTTTAGATATCACGTACGTACGATGGAGAAAGAGAAAATTTTCTATTAAAAAGGGTGGAAATAAGACTTATTTTCTCATTTTAAGTTGCGTTTTAGAGAAATTATTAAAATTATTAGAAAGTTAAATTATGAGTTTTTTACTATCTTTAAAAGGCAACCACACACATACATAATTTCTAACACTTCTTGGATTTTTTTAACCTATTTAGTTAGTAGTTCATTTCAATTATAAGAGTTAGGATTGTAGGCCGTGTGTGTGTTTGGGTGCGATTGAGCGCGCAGGTTGTTGTGTTTGTGGGTTTATGTGTTGTGGGAGCTGTATTTGTTGGGTTGTAGTGGTATTATCTCTTTTACGTAGGACTCTTTGTATGATCTTAATTCTTAATATTTGTGTCACTTATCTATATATTAATTACCATTTTAAATCTATTTATAATGTCATAATATGTTTGATTCTTCTCTATGAAATGAGCTTTTATATACAGATATACTGATTAAATATTGCTAAGAGTACGATTATAACAACGGTTTTCCTAACCAGTAAATATTTAGTCCAACATCAATTTGTTAATGATAGATTACATAGGTCTCATATTGTATATTGGATCCAAAAGCCCAATACCTTGTAACATATATATATATATATATATATATATATATATATATATATATATATATATATATATATATATATATATATATATATATATATATATATATATATATATATATATCTTTGTCTAATGAATGAAACTCTCAAAAATGACATTACATCAATTCTATTATTCTACATGGTATCAGAGCATTTTCTTCCTCACGGAACCCTAATTTGATCCTCCTGCCCCACCCCTCCTCTTACCGCCGCCGGCGTCGTCCCCTCGCCGCCGATCTCTCCCTCTCTCCACTCCCCAACCACAGGTCATCTCTCTCGCCCTCGACTTCTCTCGACCTAAACCTCGCTCGCCGTCTCTCCTTCTCCCTCCCATCCCCCACCTCTTCTGAAAAAAAAAAAAAACGTACCTTGTTCTTGCAAAATCCAAGTGACACCCCCCCACCTGTTGCAAAAGCCGAGCCCCCCCCCCCCCAAATCTGTTTTTCTTCCACAAAAAATAAAAATAAAAATTAATAAACCCTTACCATGGCCTTCTACAATCACCAACGACCTCTCGTCGGGATTATTGCCCCTCCAAGTCATTTACAGAGGGGGTATTCCCCCATTGGAGCCCATCCACAGGGCTACCCGCCCTCCCCAACGAGGTCATACCCGAGCCAACAGGGACTCCTTGGGCCCTCTCCGCACCAACATCATGCCTACTCCTCTATGCAGCTGACATCTCCCGACCCTTCTTGGTACATGGACACTGGTGTCACCTCACACATGACGAACTCCTCAAGTAACCTATCATATATTTCCTTTAAAGGTCCTGCACAATCTATTATCGTCGGTAACGGTGGTCGTCTTGCCACTTCGGGGATTTGGCCACGCCAAATTATAGACCCCATCCCACACACTACACCTTAACAATGTCCTCATTGCCCCAAAGATTGTCAAAAATCTTATATCTGTCTGTCGGTTCACTACTGACAATAACGTTTCTCTTGCGTTTGATCCCTTTGGTTTCTCTGTGAACGATCTTACTACGAGGGTTACTCGCATGAGATGTAACAGCACCGGGGAGCTCTACCCTGTCACACCACCTCCTGCGTCCAGTCAGTCGTGCCCGGTTGCCCTCTCGGCATCGTCGTCCAGCCTGTGGCATACACGTCTGGGCCATCCCAGTGCTGCCGTTCTAAATGTCCTCCGTTCTCAGAGTCTTGTCACTTGTAATAAAGCTCTACGCTCTAGTTTATGCTCTTCCTATCAGTTAGGCAAACATGCAAGACTGCCGTTCCAACGGTCTTTGAACTCTACCCTTGCACCCTTTGATATCATTCATAGTGACATTTGGACCTCTCATGTGCCTAGCAAGGAGGGTCACAAGTACTACCTCCTGTTTCTTGATAATTACACTCATTTCTTATGGGTCTTCCCGTTGCATTTCAAGTCTCAAGTGTTCCTATCTTTGTCAAGTTCCATGCCTACATCAAAACACAATTTCAAACATCCATCAAATGCTTCCAATGTGACAATGGCCGCGAATTTGACAACAAAGACTTTCACTCTTTCTTCGCCAAAAATGTGATCTCCTATCGGTTGTCTTGCCCCTATACTTCCCAGCAGAATGGCAAGGTCGAACGAATCATTGGAACCATAACCAACATGATGCGCTCTCTCCTCTTCCACGCATCTATTCCCCTTACCTATTGGCCTCACGCCTTATCAACCACATGTTATCTCCTCAACATTCTCCCATCTACTACCCTACACCATCGCTCGCCAACTCAGGCACTCTATTGCACCTTGCCTAAGTATGATCACCTTCGTACCTTCGGATGCTTGTGCTTCCCAAACCAGTCCTCCACCGCCCCACACAAGCTTCACCCGCGCTCCACTCCATGTGTCTTCTTAGGCTATATGTCTGATCATCGTGGTTACCTTTGCCTCGATGTCAAGACCCATAAGCTTATTGTGTCACGTCATGTCACTTTTGATGAGTATCGCTTTCCCTTCTCTTCTCCTCCTCTCCCATCTCCGACACCTCCTGTGTCCCAATCTGAGTCAGAGTCTTCTTTCCCACACTTTCTCCTTCCTTAGAGCTCTATCAGTGCTCCTGCCTCTCCCCCACCACCGCCCCCACCACCACCTCTTCCTCCTACCACCAGACCGCACACCCGTAGTATCTCCGGTGTCTTCAGACCTCGTCAGATCGTCTTTATGAACGCCACCCTGCGCCCCACCAAACCTCCTCCTGCGTACTTCCGACCCACCCCTCCGTCACCCCCGATGTCGCGGCCGCAGCACATCACTCTGTCGCGGGTGCTATGCCGCGGCCGCAACTTTTTGCTGCGCCCGCCGCACCCTCTACTGTCGTCCCCACCGAATCCCACCCACCCCCTGCCTCACCCCCGACCACCTTTTCCCTCATCCCCACCTCCCACAAAATAGCCCTCCTCGACCCGAATTGGCAGGCGGCTATGCTCGACGAATATAGGGCCCTTACAAGGAATGGTACTTGGGTTCTGGTTCCTCGCCCTCCTGAGGCGAACGTCATTCGATGCATGTGGCTCTTCCACCATAAGTTCCGCTCTGATGGAACGTTAGAGCGCTACGAAGCTCGTCTTGTGGTCAACGGTCGATCTCAGCAGGCAGGTATTGATTGTGATGAGACATTCAGCATTTCAGCCCCGTGGTCAAGCCTGCCACTATCCGAGTGGTGTCGAGCTTAGCGTTGTCGCGACAAGGGGCAATTCATCAGCTGGATGTCAAGAACGCCTTTCTGCATGGGCATCTGAATGAGACAATTTACATGTTTGAACCGGCGGGGTTCGCTGATACTGATCGTCCCAAGCACGTGTGTCTCCTGAAGCGCTCTCTGTATGGTCTGAAAGAGGCTTCGCGGGCTTTGTTCCAGCGCTTTGCTTCTCATCTGCTACGCTTGGGCTTAGTTGGAAGTCGCTCAGATACGTCTCTGTTTATCTATCGTAGAGGCACATACATGACCTTTCTGTTACTATATGTTGACGACATCATCCTCACCGCCTCTTCTGATGCTCTTCGGACGTCTATTATTTCCCAGTTGAGTGCCGAGTTCGCCATGTCAGATCCGGGTCCGTTGTCTTACTTCTTGGGTGTCGCTGTGTAGCATCATGCGTCTGGGCTATTTCTCTCTCAGAGTAAGTATGCTGCCGAGATTGTTACTCGGGCCAAGATGAGTAACTGCAAGCCTGTTGCCACCCCTGTGGATACTTTCAACAAGCTCAGTGCTCACTCTGGTCCTCTGCTTGATGATCCGATGTTTTACCGGAGCCTCGCCGGTGCTTTGTAGTATCTCACGTTCACTAGGCCGGACATCAGTTACGCCATTCAGCAGATCTGCCTGTTCATGCATGCGCCCAAGGAACCGCACTTTCAGGCCTTGAAGCGGATCATCTGGTATATCAGCGGTACCCTCGAGCTGGGCACCACAATCACCCCTTCCTCTCGGCTTTACCTCGTCGCTTACACTGATGCGGATCGGGGTGGTTGCACTGACACACGTCGCTCCACGTCTGGCTACTGTGTCTTCCTCAACGATACCCTTGTGTCGTGGTCCGCGAAGCGACTGTCTGTGGTGTCTCGCTCTAGCGCCGAGGCAGAGTACAGAGGTGTCGCCAACGTTGTCTCCGAATGCTCTTGGCTGCGCAATCTCCTTCTTGAGCTCCACTGCCCTCTTCAGAAGGCCACCCTGGTCTACACCGACAATGTCTCCGCCATCTATCTGGCCAGCAACACCCAGTCCAGCATCAGCGAACGAAGCACATTGAGCTCGATCTCCACTTCGTTCGGGACAAGGTTTCTCTTGGACATGTTCGTGTTCTTCATGTTCCGTCCTCCTATCAGTACGCTGATATCTTCACCAAGGGTATACCTCGGCAGTTGTTCCTCAATTTTCGATCCAGTCTCACAGTACGGGACCCTCCACTTTCGACTACGAGGGTTTGATAGATTATATAGGTCTCATATTGTATAGTGGTTCCAAATGCCCAATACCTTGTAACATATATATATCTTTGTCTAATGAATGAAACCTTAAGGATGACTTTACATCAATTTCATTATTCTACCATTAATATCAGGTTGTTAAGTCAACAACGCTAGTGTCTGAGATTAAAAAAAAGAGTTATCGACTTGAGAAATTAGTGTTAGTAATATATGTCTACTAACTTGAAAAATATGCGGAGCAGGTGTTATAACTTATGAACATGCCCTTGGCTAAAAATTCATCGGACGTACAAATTGATCTAATATTGTGGGATTGTACTACTGCCAACTCATCGATATGATGTGTCCTTTAATCTTCTTTTCTTCTGTCAAAAAAGCATACCACGATTAAAGTAGAGTGAGGCTACTTTGCGATAATGATTTTACAAAATACAAATTGTAAGATTATTGCATTAATTATTTGGTGTCAAATACCGGTAATTTGGTAAAAGGCCTAAAAGCAAAGCCGCAAGAAGCGTCGGCAGATATATTTTTTAATTACAAGGAAATAAATAGCCAATAGATGGTCATGGCCTTACTCCATCTTAGAGTGTTCGATCTTATAAATGAGAACTCAAGGTTATGCATTTTTTTTTCTAATCTTCATCAGTATGGACCCAGGACAGCAAGATGAGTGAGTGAGTTGACAATCGAAATGCAAATATATGCGTGGATGAACATTTTTCACATTTGTAATAAAATATTTAATTTTTTCTATTTATAAGATTAAATATGAACATATTTTAATGAGAAATATTATATATCATCTAAAAATGAAAGGAAATTTGACAATAGGGGCGGAGCCAAAGCATAGGGTGACTCGATCCAAGTCTTAACATTGCCACTATTTGACAATGCATAAAAATGAAAAAAAGATTCCATTCACATATTAGTTTAAATATTTGTCATAAAATGATGGGAAAACCCTTTAATATAAAGGCCAACCCTTTGTTATCAAAAGCTTACATAACATAATTATGCTATAGAAGTTTTTTATAACAAAAATTTCGACTAAAATGACTCCGATGCCTTCATGACATATATAATGTTCCACGTAATAATTCTTTAAGTTATGTCATATATTTCACCGCAAAAAATTGTGATATCGAATAGTCTTACAACACAAAGGATATAGCTAGTTTAAAAGTTAGTGATATTTATTAGGGACAATTTGCAAACTGTCCATCTTGATCATATTAGTAAACTGTCCACATTATTGAAATAATTAGCAAACTGTCCATCCCCTTGTGTCCCCTTCGTGTCAACATTTTTTTTTTGCGTCAGTACTTTTTTCGATGTTGACGTCAATGTTGTTGGCATCAACGTTGTTGATGCTGACACCGTTAGTGGTGACAACAAATTGCATTCTAATTGATATTATTAAAGAATTTGTAATATAAAATAGTACTCACTCCGTCCAATAATACATGGGTTTTTAGAGGTAAATTTTTGTCCAACAATAGATGAGTTTTTATGTTTTCTAGATAGGAAGTTATACAGTAATGATTTGTATTTATTTGTGTGTTGTTGACTTGTTAAAATAGTTTGATTGGTTAAAATGTGTAGTGTGTGTTAAAAACTAATAAAATTTATGAAAAAGTTAGTGCAATGATGATGTTTTTTTAAAAGTAAACTGTTTTATTAAAACTTGTGCAAAAGACTAAAAGCCCATGTATTTTAGGACGGAGAGAGTATATTATATATATATAAGAAAATTTTGTGGGTATAAAAAAATTACAAGGATATAGAAAAGTGTGCAATGTTTACATTACAAAGTAGCCAAAAATGTATACTTTTTCTTTAAATAAAAACATGCCGACGCGTTAACTTAAGCACTGGTATTAGCAAAAACAAATGACAAGAAATGAAAATAAAAATAGACGAAGGTAAATTAAAAGTGCTGACACAATTATATATATATATTTGTGTTTGTAAAACATTAAAAAATTAGTTTATCGATTAATTGTATAAATCAAATATAATTATAGATCTTTTTTATTTTTTCTCAAAGGTTAATTATTGAATGAAAATATTTTAACTTCAAATAAATAATAATTTGAAGATTATTTTTAACTTTATAAATAAAAACTATAAATTTAATCATATTACAATTAAAAGAGTTATTTATATAATATTTTATACATTTATAAACATTTTCAAACGGCAATTGAGGCAATAGTTTTGGACAATATATTCATTTCAGTATTATTTAAAAAGTAAAAACAATCTCTAAAATGTAAGCCCTAAATTCAACGATAACTTAAACAAATAGATGGAGGGGTAGTGATTTGTTGATAGAGACCATTTAAGGGATGATTTTATGCAATTTTAAATTTAGGAGGTGGTTAAGTGAAAATATCCCTATTTTAAGGGGTGGTTCTATGTAAATTTCCCTTCTATGGAATGATAAAGTGTACGTGGGGGGCTTATATAAGACGGAGGAATGCATCGATCACTCATCAGTATCCAATTCACAGAAGCTTAATTAGCAGTTGAAATTGAAGCCATTTAGTAACTAAAAATCAAACATGAAGCTTTCCCTGCGTCTGTTTTCGTTTCTTCTTCTGGTCGTCCTCCTCCTGTCCGCCTCAGGTAATTCAAACCAAATCCCCCTTTCATTTACTTTTTGTTTGATTTAATTCGAAAACTTGCTGGGGTTAATTATAAATTAAATTAAATTCAATAGAGATGGGGATGGGGCCGAAAGGAGCGGAGGCAAGGACGTGCCAGTCACTGAGTCGCAGGTTCAAGGGTCTCTGCGTCAGGCAGGCCAACTGCGCCGCCGTTTGCCAGACCGAGGGCTTCCACGGCGGCCAGTGCAACGGCTTCCGCCGCCGTTGCTTCTGTACTACGCATTGCTAATTAAGCTAGCTTCGCCGCTGCCGGATCCGATCGGAGCCGCCCTATAATTATATTGCGAGCCTTAATTCCGTCAATTAATAAATATGAATGGTTAATTGATTAAGCTAGCGCGGTTCACCCGTCGGCTTAATTAATTTCTTTCGTGTTTAATTTTGCTTCAATAAACGTTGTAAAAGATGACCCTTCTCGGGGTCCTCTCTATCCTCCGATCTACTACTTTATAATTCAGTGTTTGTTGTTGTTTTTATACTTTATACTCCCTCCTATAGGAAATAAACAATATAATTGAGTGTTTGTTGTTGTTGTTAATTTTATACTCCCTCCTATTGAAAATAATCAGACTTTTGTGCACCTAGTTTTAGAATTTAAAAACTATGTATAAGTTTATTTATTTTAATTAATTTTTTTCACAATTTAATAATTATTATTAATAAATACTCAGTATTAAACTATAAAAAAAAGTAATTAAAATAAATAAGTTTTTATATAGTTTTTAGTTCTTAAAACCAAGTGCAGAAAAGTTAAATATTATTTATTTCCGATCGGATGGAGTATTATATATATTATTCCAATTGCTCATCAACATACACCGCCCTCCTCCGGCCTGGTTCACCGGCTAAACCTTTCGTCGCCTGCTTACCATGCTTTAGTTAGCGTTTTTTGAACGCTTTTGGTTACCCTTTTGGTTAGGGGTGTTATTCGAGTCGAACGAGCCGAGTAATGGGTTGCTCATACTCGACTCGTTACTGTTCAAGCTCGAGCTTAGAAGTGAGCTCGAACTCGACTCGCGAGCTGTAGAGAAAGCTCGAACTCGAGGTCGTTTTGCTTGTTTTTCTCGAGGTGAGCTCGAGCTCGTGAGCTCGTTCGAGCTCATTTGGCTCATTTGGGCTCGTTTGATTGTAACCAGATCTGAGGGAGAAATGGAGAATCGATAGAAAACAGAGGATGAGCAAGATAGAGAGCAATAGCGGGATTGAAAGAGCAAGACTGCAAGAGCGAGATCTGATTTCTGAGACTAGATCTTTGAGCGAGAGCGAGAGCTGAAACTAGATCTGAGAGCGAGAGACTGGGCAAGAGCGAGATCTGAGACCAGATCTGAGAGCGAGAGAGCAAGACTGAGCGAAATCGAGAGTGAGACTCAGCAGTAGAGCAAGATCGAGATGGCAAGATTGGGCAGCAGAGTGAGAGAGACGTCGAGAGAGCAAGAGCGAGACGCCGAGAGCAAGAGCGAGACGCCGAGAGCAAGAGCGAGATTGAGCGACTACTACAATTAGAGGTTTTAGCGGCGGTCAAAAACCGCCACCTTATATGGCATAACCGCCACCTAAACTCTAAGGCAGCGGTTTTGGACCGCAGCTTCTACTGCCGTCGCCATAGCTCTATGGTAGCGGTTTTTAGTACCTAAGGCAGTGGCTTTATAATGAAGAGCCAACCGCTGCCAAAAATATGAGACAACCGCTGTCTATTTACTCTAAAGAAACAGTTTGCCTCCCCACTATTTGAAGCGGTTTTAACATGTTGTGGCAGCGGTTTAACATGTCAATTTAATTGCCGTTTATCAGCTTTATAGCTTTTTTATTTGAGAAATCAGCTTTATAGCTATTTTATTTATTTTATTTAAAATCATAAATAAATATTAAACATTTATTATAATTTAAATATACAGATTTAAAATGCCATACTTTCATTAAATAATAAAATAGCATTCATCACATTTATATAAATATCAATCTATAAACTGGATTTGGAGTTGATATCAACAAAATTCATTCTCGTATCAGTTAATTTGCGCCTAAAACATTCATGGGGGGTGAGTTAAGCAAAATGGTAACATCATAAACGTCCCCGCTTTCCATGATAGATCATCCCTCGTCCGTAAATCCATTGGCATCTTCATTTAAACCCCTACAATAGATAGAAGAGAGTTATTATTGTGACATTAATGGTTTATCATATCCATCATTTATTTATAATGTTGGGTGTCAAGAAACTTAGCTACTGAAATCATAGCCAAAAATATAAGAACTGAAGAAGTTACAACTCAATGCGGATGAGTGTAGCTATGTAGGGAGAGTTTTCTAGAACTTGATCACATTTTCATATATAATACAATTTATCCCTATTTTTTACCTACTATCCACTTTCTACTAACAACACTCCCCCCAAAATTGGAAATATAAATGCTTAGTGTTTTCAGGGTGATACTTGCAGCAACAGAGTTACAAAATTCAGATTACGTTGCACAACCACAACCAACCCACATCATTTCACCAAAGAGAAACACAAAGGCAATTGAAACGTAAATCCCTGGAACATAGTGATAGAGGAAGATTCTAGAGGAAACAAAATCTAAAGGCAACACCTCACAACTCACATATCTACGATCCAAACTTTGTGCTAGATTTGCAAAATGATTCACAACTAATATGATCAATACTTTGTACTCTAAAATTCTAATGTAGTTATCTACTATAACCCCACTAGACACCATCAGAAAACTAATCCACCTATCAATAATGTCTCCATAATTCTCGAAAAATAATATTAAGGTTTAAGAAAGATCATGCAAGACGGAACGTTGCTAAAAATTGAAGACCACCTCAAAAGTACTTAAGCATAACTATCAGCTATACTTTACTAAATTGAAAAATTGTTAATGTGTAGCATAGATACCTCTCTGACTTTCTCCTCATTAATCCGGCCATCTGCATCTTTATCAAACCTGCACATTATATATTCAACCAATTTCAGTTGTCAACAAATTTATTGAAAAATCAAGTTGCTTTCCCCATACAACTATTTTTTTAACGAAAGTTGATTTTAAGCATTATGAGATATAAATGATCATAATTGGACAAAAAATATAGTTATATTTAAATTGGTTTACCTCCTTTTTTCTTCCCCACTTGTAGACTCGGTGTAGTCTAATGCTCTAGCAAGTTGGTGACAAAGCAATTGAAAATGAAGTTGATGGAAGTATGATTTGTACTTGGTGGCTAGTTAACGTTAGCTGAAATTAATGGCAGGAAAATCAGCCTCACCAAGAATGACTTCCTAGACAAACATAACAAAAAAAAAAGAACAACTTAGGCATTCACTTGGTGACATTTAAATTAAAGGTTTTAAATATACATTAAAACCCCAACATACCTTTTTTTAGATCAAGTAAAAAAGAAAAGGAGAAGTGATTTAACTTTTCTAGTTCTTCAAAAAAGATTGACCTGGGCAGGAACACTTTAATCTCTGATAAAGTAGGAATTTAACGTATTTATCACATATATTTCTCCAGACCGCAGAGCACCCAAGTGAGAATTTTCCATTATGTTATATATAAGATCAATTAACTTAGTCCTGAACAAAGGCACATAACCAATCAAAATGTTAACAAAACATGAGTATTAGGAGTATTGGACAAATTAGCCCAACAAGCAGCACGTATATCCTTTCTAATCTTAACATAACATTTCATTGATGATAAGTAGATACATGAATCACTAAGAAAGAATTTTTTTTTTTAATAACGGGCATGTGGTAGATAACATACCGTCTCTTCTGAAACTCAAGAGTGATTTGCAAGAACTCTAGTCCAGGATAGGTTGCCGAAAATTCATTAAGTATAGGCTTCAAGTCATCCTATTATCCTAGACGTTTAGATCTTAAGCCCTGCAGGACATCCATTTTGAAAGCAGAACTGCAGAGATTAATAAAAGGCAAAAAACAATTTCAGCATTACTAGAAGATGGCTTCGTGTGTGTATGAAATATGTAAAAAAATTCCAGTTCACAACATGTAAAGTAAAAGAGAAATTTCACTTATGGAATCAGCTTCTTGACTGGCTCACTCACTTGTGGTATCATCTCCTTTATTGGCTTAATCAGCTCCATGTAAGCAACTAGCAATAGTATGAAACTTTATAAGCTAAAACCTGTGGTAAAAGAGATTAGACTTCAAGAGGGCATTCCGCATCCAAGGATTGTAGTAGTGTTAATATCAATTCATGTTATTTGAAGGGGACAAAAACCAAATTTAAAACCAACCTGGAGCATCATATTCTTCCCATGCTAGATATCTTCTCAAGAGGGCATTCCACATCCAAGGATTGTGCACTAGTCTTGGTTGGACCTACAAATCTGATGCAATCGAAAAAAAGGTAAAACAAAATCTACAAAGAAAAATATATCCTAAAAAGACCTACAAAGAGACACACTTTCATAAAATAAGATATGCTAGCATTAGGAATGGGAAATCAAAATCGTTTACTAGTTGCAAAATCATTCACTGGGAAAATATTTCATACATCGATCATGTTCTGAGGATGGAAATCCAAATAATTTACAGGTTGCAATCAGGATGTGCTAGCTAGTATCAAGAACTGGAAAATCAAGCCCAAGTTCATGTTGTCCTATGACTCTTGCAGACAGATAAAGTTGGTTGATCTATCTTTGCTTAAGAGATAAAAGATATATACTTTTCCAAAATAAGATTACTACTATATATCATCTTATATATTTCCTAAGATGTCAACTATTGTATATGTTAGTCTAAATTAATTAATTATATTTTAATTTATTTTTCTAAAATTTATCTTGATAGCATTTACTCTGTATAATTTTTTATGTGGAATAAGAATTAACACCTCACGAAGCTTTATAAGAGATTCTTTATTCCCCCTCTTTGGAAGTTGTACTAGATAGAAAAAAATTCTAAAGCTTGGATCTTCTAAACTATTAGACGTACACTTCTTTTAATGGTTGGAAAGATGGAACATAAACTTTTGGATTACTTCACTTTTTAATATATTGAATTATCAGGATGAATTGATCGAAGACTTTTTATTTCACAAAAGAACAATTTTTTTTTTGGTTCCCAATTCAATTTTAAAATACGTTAACTTGCTAACAGTTGCTAATAGTTTTAGAATAACAATAGTTTGATAGGTTAACTACTTATCAGACTGATTATACACTTCACATAAGTGTACAATTTAGATTAAAGAGAGAAGAAAAGATTTTTATCAAAAAGTTAACTACTTCACATAGGAGTATAGTTTATTTAAATAAAAAGAAGAAAAGAAAAGAGTTTATCAAAAATAAGTATTTCTCTAATTTTATTCTCTAATTATATATCCCTAGTATTATTTGCTTAGTTGTTAGGAATCAAATTGTGACATGATTCTTGCAGCCACTTACCACCCGTTTGAGGTGTCAATTAAGGTATAAACCATTGCGCAGCTCATGCAAGCTCTTTGTAACTTTGAAACGGCTAGATTCTTAACAAATGCTTCATTACCCCTACATACATATAGGGAAAGTGAACAACAAATAAAGAATATTGTTAAGTGCTTAAATCATACAAGAGTACAAGACAATAGACAATAGAAAATAAATGAAGCAGGGCTATTTCATTATATAATTTCTTTTACTTATCATATGGGAAAAGTAAATCAAATTATGTGATTTGGCTAGTTTTAGAAAGATAAACAGAAGACATTGTTATTTAGCAAAAGAAAGGTATGTATTATATAATCCAAAGAAGTTAATGCTTAGATATGAAAGACTGCTTTTTATCAACTCTTTGTACAAGCCACCGTTGCCACCCTGTTCATAGACACTTAGACACTCCAATTTATGGATAGGAAAAAGATACAATTCCTAAGGAACAAGTCAGACAATCGAGTTGAACAAAAGAACTCATATATAATTATATATTGACCACATAAAGCATGCGTTGTGGAACCGAATAGGCGATAACAAGTACAACCCCTTAGTTCTTCATTAATAGAGATAAACTGAGCAATTCTAGTTCGCAATAAAGCACATTTCTATTGATTTGGTACTAGATGCTGCTGACAGAAACTCAACCAGCAAAGTTGAAATTCATAAATTTTTATTCAATAGCAATACATCATGGAAATCCTAATCTTTATTTCTCTCTTTTAGATACCAATCCAACAACTCTCTTCTCTCTCAAAATGAGAGGAATTTAAAGCAACAATCGAACACATTACCCTTACTATCGAATCAAAAGGAGGAATCGAAACCCTAGATTGAAAATCCTTTACCAAATTTGAAAACCCAAGAGATGAACCAAAAACTCTAAACCTAGATCTGAAACATCAATTAATGGAAGAGGAATCGAAACCCTAGATTGAAAATTCCTAATAGCTTTGGATACGCAACAAATAAGTAAAGGTCCCAAATCAGTAACGCTTTAGAGATTAATTAAGCTCATACCTCCAATCTCTTGAAGCTTTGAAAATCGAACAGTTGTTGGACATGAATCATTTGAAGCTTCAAATTTCTCTCAAGTTGACCCGACAATTGCTTCTCCCCAACTCGCTTGAAGCCTGAAGTCCTAAATGCTTGCCGCTTCTAATTTCTCCTCCAAAATCACTTGAAGTTGTTGCGCCATGGTCAAACCTCCAGCTTCTGGAATATTCGATCATCACACCAGTCGCTCCCCCAAATCTCCTCCTCTCATCGTCTTAACCTAGACGACTATTGGGGTTTCAAAATGAGTTTTGTTTGGGAAATAAGTAAAAATAAATAAATGTTTTTATTTATTTAGCGGCTTTTCAATTTTTTTGGGAAAATTAGGCGGGCCGGGGATGAAATATAGTAAACCCGCCATTTCACTTGGACCGCCCCCATAGGTCTTTTGTTTTAGCGGGTTTTGCTGAACCAGTGCCTTAGGTATTCAAACCGCCACCATAGGTATGAGATATAAAAAACGCTGCCACAACCGCCACCATAGATATGAGATATAAAAACCGCAACCATGAACCGCCTCCTTAATCAAACCGCCGCCATAAACCGCACCCTTTGCTCTTAATTGTAGTACGCCGAGATTGAGCGAGATTGAACACTGAACAACAGAGGGAGGGAGATAGCGAGACTGAGCAACCGAGAGAGAGAGCAAGACAAGCAGATTGAGTGAGCGAGAGAGAGGAGAGTGTGAAAGGATTCTGGCGGCTGGACATCAACAAAGGGCTAGGCAAGGGAAGAAGAAGGGAGGGGGTAAAAATAAAACCTAGGGTATTACCAAAAAAAAAAACCTAGGGTAAAAATGTCATTACACTAAACGAGCAAAACGAGCAAGCTCGAGTCGAGCTCGAGCTCGGCTCGGGTTCGTGACGAGCTCGACTTCAAGCTCGAACTCGGCTCATTTTTAAATTCGAACGAGCTCGAGTCGAGTTTTTTCGAGCCGAGTACGAGTCGATCTCGAGCTACTCGTGTTCACATAACACCCCTACTTTTGGTTGATCGACATGGTAGGGAAAAATGGGGTTTGTGGGCTTTATTGGTTCGTTTTCTAACCTCTCTCTGGTTTCTTAGCCTGTGTATTGTTGTTGTTTATTTATTCATGTCACGTCTTATATGTTTCCTCTATTTTGGTTTCCCTTGTGGTTGCCTTTACGATCTTGTTATCGTCCTTGAGGGTGTGAGTTGGGGTTTTGGGATTTGTTTTTGCAATGATTTGGCTGGATTTTTGGTCTGCGGGTTGGTGTACTTTGCTTTTCTTATTGTGGTACAGGTTTCATGTGAACGGTGACTGGTTTGTCGAGCTTGTAGACGTCGTGGAAATGCGACGATGCCTGTTGATTCCGTAAAGAGTTCATGTTGAGGTGTCCGCTAGTGATCCCAGAGTTCTCTGTGTTCGTCTGCAGTTTGACCAGTTGGTTTTGGTTTTGCTACTCTGTTGTTTCAGTGTAGGTTGGCTTGTACTTTATTTCTGCTCTTTTCTTTCTGTCATTTACTTTCTGTCTTTTACTTCTGTCATTTGTTTCTTGTTGTACATGATGGTTAGTCCATCTCCCGGCTTGTTCGGGCTCTCAGTTTCTCTAGGCTTGTCTAGAGAATCGAATTTCTTTCCTTATATCAAAAAAAAAAAAAAAAACAATCACTTACATAGCCATTGCCCTCAAAATCAAACAAAATCTCATGGGCATGGTCCACATGGAAGATTGAAATGATATAAATCCCACATTGATAATAACTACTCTTTTTAATGGATCATGTTGGTCTTGTGTGTTAGAACATGTGAACCCAGGCCCACATTGACACTCAACAAATACTTTGTTACAAGCTAACCATATATGTATAAAGGCTTGATCTTTAGACTTTATTTTCATATACACCTCTTAATCTTTGGACTTCATATAAGTCGATGACTACTCCTAATGAAATACATGGAGATCATGCTGTATGGATTGTTACAAGCTATAAATAATTCTATTTTCTCCCTCTCTCCAATTAATAGTTCGAGACAATATTTTCCTACAGTTAAGCATCAAACTGTACGTTTATGACCCTTTTTTCTCACTCAAGGCTCATGATTTCTCTACTTATTCTACCCCAACTTCTTGATGTACCGTTGTCGACACTTTTTCTACATTTACAACGTCTTCGGGGAGGATATGACGCTTTCTTGATCCAACGCTTCTTCCCCATAGGAATGCGTAAATTCCAACCACGATAACAACCATCCCCAACAAACTATATATATAAACCAATAAAATTGGTTGTGTTAATTCATATATTAGATACTCGATCTCAAAAACCAAATGTAAATTAAAGACAGTTGTCGCTTCATTTTATACCTTCCGAGTCTGAGTTCTCCCCCAAGAACTATGATCTCTGCAGCAGCCACAAATATTAGGCCAATAGGACTGAAAATCGGGACATACGTCGGCCCCTTATTCGCTATAGTCCATGATATCAGATAAAAGGTGAAGGCTGATCCCAGAACTCCCTACAAACACATATATATAGAGAGAGAACTAGAATTTGTTAATGCTATCGCGCATAAATTCAATACATACTTGATCATGTTACACACATGTCTAAATCTTGACATTGAAATTTGAAAGGGTGATAAAAAGGTGAGCAGCTTAGGTTGAGTTTACTGAGTAGATAATGGTAATTAGTTGCAAGTTCCATTGCAACTTCCAAGCATGCTTGCTTCTGTCTATGCATAGCCCGACAGCTGCGGATTCGATTGATGCAATCAAACATTGCAACATTGTTGCCCAGTATTTGAAAGGGAATGCCTTGAGCATCTTTGCCTGTAAATTTGAAGTCAATTATACATATCAAGATATTCATTTGAGTATTAATGCTGGAGAGCTAAATATATACATAGTAGCTAAGCACATAAGTCAAATGAGGTTCCATTTTTAAATCAATTGACAACAGGAGAAGTAGTTAAAATTGATAAAATCTCTAAGTTCGTCGTTTTAGTTTACCGTATAATTAAACTTGTTAGGTGTATGTATGTAATCTACCTGGATAGAACAATTAAGCAATTGTTTAAAAGATGAAGGGTCAAGAGCTTATGCGCAATATGTACAACTATATTAAGCAGCTATGGAGTAAGTACAAATCGAACTATTTTTTTGTTTTTTACTAATATGTACCACTATATTACCTTAGCTACGAAAACTCGCAATATAAATGTAACAACATTGACAAGAAAAATGAACCAATCATATATATAGACAGATCAATTCTCAAACAAGCCGAGCTTGATGATGTGCGGTAACTATGTACCTGCACTAAGAACCAAGCAGCAAAGGACAAGCAACTCCCGAGGAGTAGTAGTGTGCCAACCGTCCAGTTTGGTTTAATCACATTCACTATTGCAGCTGTGTGATGAAGAGAAAGGGCGTGGTGAGACGCGAGCAGTACTTTCCCCTTGTAGAGGGTGATGATAAGGGCTCCACCAACACAAATAACTGCCCCTCCCAGCTTCAGTTTGCCTCTCCAGCTCCGCAACCTCAAACTTTCCATTCTGCCATGTACGTTCGTTACACCGTTGATCTTTTTAGTTCAAATGACCCAGATTTGTTAACATAATACACAGTAAGAGTTGTTTACATATGATCTATTGTTTATATATATACCTAAGTATGGCAGAGAATGCAAATGTGATAATGGGGATTAAATTGAGGAAGTTGGTTGCAAAAGTTGCATTAGTTTGTTTCATTCCGTAGTAGAACAAGCCCATTCCCATAGTTGTCCTGCACAATAATATGTTAAAGCCTTCAATTCAATAGCTAAATTTATTTGTGAATTGCTCTGTGTATGAAATTGAATACATACCCGGTTAAGGCGGCCAGGAAGAGCCAAACAACAACAACGAGACTAATCTTCTTCCACTCGCCCCTGCAATCAAAATTCAACCTCATCAATCGGATATATCAGAAGACAGCTATAGAAACAAGAAACCAAATTAAAGAAGAGATGGAAGCTGAATTGAACCGTTCGAGAAAGAAAGCAAAGGGGGCAATGCAGAGCGAAGCGAGCAAATGGCGGTACGCTATGAGAGCGAAGATGAAGGTGCCTTCTGTTAAGATGACTCTCGAAAGAATCTGCATTCCCGCGTATATCAACTGCACCACCAGCATCCCCGCCACCGCCTCCGATTTCCCCCACCAGTCACTCATCCTCCCCATCGTTACTATCAGACTAGAACACCGAGGAGGACTGTCGGAGAGATCAAAAGGCTTGATGGAGCGAGTTCATGATCGATCTGTGCAGCAATGCAACTTGGATGAAGTTATTGGGGGAATCAAACCAAATTAAAAGTGTGGTTTATAAAGGGGTGGGAAATAAGGCGGGAAATTAGGAATTTTTGATAGGAAAGATCGAGCAAGGCACAATCTTGAAAACGCATCCTGAAATTGCTGGATTTCCAAATTTAAAAAGATCATGTGGCCTTCACATTAATTGCCGTGACATTGCATATCTACGGAGTAGTATTATGTATACAGTTAACCAACAATTAATAATTTCGGAATTAACCTGTCATATACGGAGGGAGTATAATTAAGCTAGCTAGCTAGGGGCTAGGAGCTACTTCTCACCCTGCCTAACGTCAACGTACTGATTCGGTCTATTCAATGAGAAATATACGTAGATCGACTCCCATTTATTTTTCACTACTTGGGTGGGCTACTGGTACACCTGTCAAAACATAACCCGACCCGAAAACCTGATCCGACCGTCCGGAATTTTTTTGGTCAAGATTCGAAAATTTAGACCCGTAAATTTTTTTCGACACGAACCCGAAAAACTGGAAATTTTCTGGGTAATCTGGGTTTCGACCCGGTGACCCGATTTACCCGGTAATTTTGATCCGATTTACCCGATTTGACCTGGTTGATTTATAATTAAATATATTTTTTTTTTATATTTAATTAAAATTTATCGCAAAATTACCAAATTATGATTTTTTTAATTTAAAAAAGAAAAAATTGACAAACCCGAAATCGACTCGAAATGACCCGAAATTCGGGCAAACCCAGAACCCGGAAATACCCGGAACCCGTTTTACCCGAGACCCGAAGTGACCCAACCCAAATGACCCGTTTAACAGGTCTAGCTATTGGTCTTTAATGGCGATTACTCCCCGATTATAACGTGGCAACAGATGAGAGGAAAGCAATGGTCTTTTATTTTATTTCCTATTTTAATTGAATTTTATTTTTTAAATACACATTTCATCCGATCCAAATAGGATGTCGTTTGACTTTTTAACACGTGTATTTTATCAGAGTCAGGTTTGGCTAGATCTGATATGGGTTAGGTGTCATGTGCGAGTTGCACTTAATTAAGATGGACATGTTGAGAGATTTGATATGGGTGTACGTTCCTCTCACGTGGATTATAAAACACTTAAAATAATGGATCATAAGGATCGGAACTGTGAAACGTTACCTACTAGCTTAAGCTTTTGTGTTAATTGGTGGATCTCAACTTTATAATTGTAAAAATAATAGTAACAAATCTTTGTAGTTATAAACAATTAATATTACCAATTTCACCAAAAAAGAAAAGTATATTCGATCAATATCATTAAAGTATATAATTAGAATAAGAATTCGAGTTTGAACATATATATTTTTAATATTCTGTTTGGAATCAATCCCATTTTTATATTATGTTTTGAAATAATTTCATTTTATCTTTTTCTTAAATTACTAAATTAAGAGTTAGGCCAAAATTTGAATAAATGATTTTTCAAAATAATATAAATAACTTGATTGGTTATAACTTATAAGAATGACGAAAACCTAATACAACTTGATTGGTAAACCTACTTTTAATGTGGGAATGATATACATTGTCAATAGTCTTCTCATATAAAAGAAGTATATAGATTACCAAATCAAGATTTAGGCTAAAATGTGAATAAAGATATATGATTGATCAAAATGATGTAACTTGATTAGTTAAAAGACGTACTAAAACCTAATATCACTTGAAAAGGTTAAAAACCTACTTTTATGGTGGAGACGACGCCTCATCAAAAGTATTATATATCATCTAAAAAAATATACTCCTCTGTTTCAAAAATACATGTTCTTTGACTTTTTGACATAAGTTTTTAGAAGTTAAAAACTACATGAAATATCAACTTTTTTTATTAATTTTTTGAATAATTATAAACTTATTATTAATAAGTTTGCAATTATTAAAAAATTTTAAAAAATATATACTACCTCCGTTTCACAATACATGTCCTTTTACTTTTCGACACGTTTTGTAAGGAGCAAAAAACTCTATAAAATATATTTTTTTAATTAATTTGATACTTGTTACTAATAAGTATCAAATTATATTAAAAAATAATATTTTATGGAGTTTTTCACTCCTTAGAGTTTTTTCCTATACCTATAAATCTTAAAAGCACCATATTTTCCCGTTAAAAGGTCTAAATTATAGAAATTTGCCCTTAAATAACTTTTCACAAAATTACATTAAAATTTCTTTTTTTATATATAAAAAAAACCAACCATAAACTTGTTTCTGTTTCAAATAATCACCTATAACCATTTTTGTGTATAAAAATGTGTAAAAAGTGACAAATTCTTTGTTAGAGTAACTTTTTTTGGTCAAAAGATGTCTGGAAATTAGTGAATAAAAAATTAAAAGATCCAAAAAAATTGGATGAATAGCGGTTAAAAAGTTCCAATCTAAACACTAATAAAAATAAAATTTTATATTTATTTTATTTAAAACTACCTAATATCAAAATTATAAAATAAATAATATACTTTGAAAAAGCATTCTCACTAAAGGTTTTATCCTATGAACAATAATGACCATTTTGTTTGATTTTTGAATCGTTTAGTAGGTTTGTATTTTATGAGTTGTTGGTTTTTGTTGATGGATTGCTTTGCTACCCTCTTTTTTCTAGCTTGTCCATTTACTTGAGGCCCAAACAATTTTAAAGTCCAATTAAAATTGAAAGAGACCTCTTTCAATTTTTCACCACCTTCTGCTTCTTCATCGGTTTCTACTTTCTACCACCATCCTCACCACTGCACGCCGTCGATTATTTGTCACACCTTACACCACCCAATTTCACCGCCTCTCCGATCAGTTTCATTGTCTGCTTGAAGAGTTTGTTGATTTGGTCCATTGTAGGATGCTCTTTTGCTCTTAAAATTCAGGTTTTCATGTCTTCTTTTATTATTCTTATTCTTATTTATTTATTTATTTTTTATTTTTTTGATACAAGAAAAGGATTTGGGCGGGGTCAGACCCGCTGATCCACCACCCAAGAGCGTCCTTTTGGACGAGAGCCTAGAGCCCGGGATGATGCAAAGGTGAATCGTCATCGAGTTGATGCCGAAGATGCGCCACCTTGTCCGCGACCTGGTTGAGCTATTTGAAAACATGCAGACAAGAGGAGCATTGGAAATTTTGGAGAAGACGCTTTGAATCAGCAATAATCATTTCAATCTCTCAAGGGGAACTCCAGACATCATTGATGGCGTTAATAACCGCAAGACAATCGCATTCGACCTCGATCCTAGAAATACCTAGGTGGTGAGCAACCACAAGCCTAGAATGAAGGGCAAGAGCTTCGGCCTTCACCGCCGACATCTCACCACAAGACAATCGCATTCGACCTCGATCCTAGAAATACCTAGGTGGTGAGCAGCCACAAGCCTAGAATGAAGGGCAAGAGCTTCGGCCTTCACCGCCGACATCTCACCACAGAGGGAACCCCTGCAAAAAATGACAGAGCCATGGTGATCGCGAATAACAAGTCCCGTCGAAGCATCGCTAGAAGACAGTAAAGAAGCATCGCTAGAAGACAGTAAAGAAGTATCGAAATTTAATTTGAAACTTCCAGCTACAGGCTTTTGCCATCTTAAATTTTTCCTTCTTCTTTGAGTCGGTGGTGTGACGTTTTTCTTTTGATCTGTATCTTCCTAGAATTGTCTTTTGGATTCTTCCCATTGCAGTAATTGATGTTTTATGTATTGTTCCTGCTTTATTCTGTTTGTAAACCCCTGATCATTGAAAATAATCTTATTTCTAATTGTCCACACGCTCCACCAAATAATGGCAAGTTTTGTTTTTTGTGTTGCAGTCAGCTTCGCGAAGATCTCTGTTATGATTTCTTTCATATTTTTGTCTCTTGTTTGTGTGTTTTGAATCGTCCTTCCAAGCTGTTGGTCTGTTTTCCAAATGAGTTCCTTTGTGTGTTGACAGTTTATAAAAAAGTGTTCAATGTCTTCATCATTGAGATCGCATAAACTGCACGAGAGGGGAACTACAACTCTTTTCCCGGCAAGTCTTTTCTTGGTGGGTATTCCGTCCATGACAAGCTTCCAAATTAAGGAAGTTGTGAACTATATGATCTAGGATTACATAAGCTGAGGACAGGTTGGGTATTATTGATTTCTGTAAGGGTAGTTTAGTCTTTTCCCGTGAGGTTGTTAGTTAGTTAGAAGCTCCTTCCCGCTCCTATAAATTCAAGTTGTTGTAGCGGTAGAAAGTAGTTCTTTCATTTTTGTAAACTCAGATTTCTTCAATTCAGTTGGTTGTGTTCTTCAATTTCAGTTTCGGATTCCTTGATTCTTCACATGGTATCAGAGCCGTGTGCAAGATCTGGTTGATTGTCTTGTGTTCGTGCTCGATTTAGTGTTCTTCGTTGTTTGCTTCCGCTTTGATCTGAATGTGTGATGGCTTGGGGTGCTGGAAATGCGAATCAGCAACCAGGGGGCTCGAATGTGAATGGAAATGCTAATCCAGGTGCTGGAATGGGTCGAGGAAGTGGAATCGGATCTCCAGGACTGAATATCGACGTCAATCAGATGCAATTTGGGGATTTCGGATCCAATAGCGCACATGTGAATCTGCTATTTTTGGTGAATTCAGACCATCCAGATATGCAGCTTGTCTCGACTTTGTTTAATGGAGCTAATTTTACTAGCTGGAGTCGAGGAGTCCATATGGCTTTAGGTGCTAAAGCAAAATTGGGATTTATCAATGGAAATTGTGTGAAACCGGCTGAAAATACAGATGATTGTGAGAAATGGATTAGAGCAGATTTTATGGTGATGTGCTGGATCATAAATTCTATGACCAGTGAGATAGGAGAAAGCTTCATGTATATGCAGTCGCCGAAGCAACTATGGGATGAGGTGAAAGAAAGATTCTCAAAATCTAATGATCCTCTGATATACCAGTTGCACAAGGACCTGTGCAACCTTAAGCAAGGAAATTTAGCTGTTGGGGCCTATTACAACAAGATGAAAAGGATATGGGATGAATTACAGGTTCTGGAAGGCTTGACTGGATGTGAATGTGGTGTTTTTGCTCAGTGTACTTGTGGTATTATCAAAAGGATTCAAGATCGTGAAGCTAAAGCTAAGGTGATGCAGTTCTTGATGGGACTCAATGAGTCTTATGACCATCTGAAGAACAATGTGTTCACAAAGGATCTTATGCCTAGCATCAACAAGGTGTTTCAGCTTGTTGTTCAGGCTGAGAGAGGAAAAGGTGCAGGCACCAGTACACAGACAAATGCAGATGTGTTGGGTGTGGGCAGAAACGTTCAAAATGATAAGAGCGGGAAGGAGCTTCTAACTAACTAACAACCTCACGGGAAAAGACTAAACTACCCTTACAGAAATCAATAATACCCAACATGTCCTCAGCTTATGGAAGAGAGGAAAGGAGTTTGGAGATAACAAGAACTCTAAGGGTTCTACAGGATTCCAGTCCAAGCAGCCAGATCAAGAAAAGAGAGATTTCAAGAAGCCTAAATATGACAGGCAATGTGATTATTGTGGTGAGAAAGGCCACACTAAAGGATATTGCTTCAAGTTGGTGGGGTATCCTGAGTGGTACAATGGTCCTCGTACTAGTGGAAAGCCTCAAAATGGGAAATTTGCTGCCAATGTTGATGCTCCACAGTCTGATTCTCCACTTGATGGTAGTGGAGTCAAGCCTGATCAGAACATGGTGAATGCTATATACCATGAAGTTGTGAAAATGATGAAGGGCAAGCAGCCATGTAATGGGAGCAGTTCTGATGCCTACTCCAACAATGCAATTGTGCATTTTGTAGGTAATATTGATGTCTCCTTTCTTGTTGGATCTCACAAAGGGTGTTCTCTTGAGTGGATAATAGATTCAGGGGCTACTGATCATATAGCTTTTGATAAGTCTGTTTTTTGTGACTTGAGATCTCTTGATAAAAGAATATTGCTTGGCTTACCTGATGGAACTGCTAAAGTAGTTGAATGGACAGGAACTGTGGCTCTTGCTAATAATCTTGTGCTTAGTAATGTCCTCTATGTGCCTGAGTTCAGACACAATTTGTTATCAGTTTCTAAGATGTTGTGTGATGGAGGATTAGAGTTCAGTTTTGATTCTGTCTCATGTGTACTGTAGGACCTTACAACTAAGGTCAAGATTGCTAGAGGTGTGATTCATGGTGGGTTGTACATGCTGTATGCTCAGAGAATCAGATGTGCTCATCAAGTGACTCATGTTGATTGTGATTTGAATTCCAGTATTGGTTGTAATTCAGTAGAATTGTTACAGACTTTGCATGCCAGGCTTGGTCACTCATCTTTGTCCAAGATGAGACATATTCCTGGTTGTAATAAAGTATAATTGAGAGATTTTTTGTGTGACACTTGTGCTATGACTAAGCACCATGCTCTCCCTTTTCAGAGGAGTGATTGTAGAGCTGATACTCCCTTGAAACTGATACATATGGATCTTTGGGGTCCCTATAAAGTTGCTTTTTTGTATGGAGCTAAATATTTCCTTACTCTTTTAGATGATCATAGCAGATCCACTTGGATATTTTGGATGCAAGATAAATTGCAGGTTGCTTCAATCATTGTGAACTTTATCACCATGGTTGAAAATCAGTTTAACACCACAATTAAGGTGTTAAGGTCGGATAATGGGACAAAATTCACCCAAAGGAAGTGCACTGATTTTTTTGCAGGCTAAGGGTATTGTGCACCAAAGGTCTGCACCTGGTGTACCTGCACAAAATGGAAGGGTGGAAAGAAAACATAGGCATCTTATAGAAACAGCTCGGGCTATTAGGCTATATGCAGGCCTATCTATTCAGTTTTGGAAAGATTGTGTGTTGGGAGCCACTCACCTTATCAATAAACTGCCTTCTTCCAAATTGAACTGGAAATCTCCCTATGAGGTACTACACAATAAAATCCCTACTTATGATGATTTAAGGGTGATTGGCTATCTCTGTTACTGTACTATAGATAAGCACAATAGAGACAAACTTGGGGTTACTTCAAGAAGATGTGTTTTTCTGGGATATCCTCCTAATCAAAAGGCTTTCAAACTTTTTGATTTGGATTCCAAGAAGGTGATCATTAGTAGAAATGTCAAATTCGTTGAGAGTACTTTTCCTTTCAGAGAAAGGAATCTCGCTACAGATTTTGTCAATGCTTAGCATAGTCTACCTTTGGTCTCTCCTGCAGTTGGTTTTGAGAATGAGTTATCTTTAGTCAATCCTTCTTCTGATGCTGTGTTACAGATGTTCAATTCTGATTTTTCAGTTAATAATTCTCCTACCAATAGGTCCAATACCGGTTCTGTGGATCCAGTTGTTTCTGATTCTGATGTTGGTTCCTCTTCTCCTAATTGAATGTTACTCCAGTGGTTCCCAGTGTTCCTTTGTCCAAAAGAGTGGTACACAGACCTGCTAGACTGCAGGATTATGTTTGTGATTCATTGCCTACAAATTCTTCTGATTCCTTGAGTTCAGTTTTTTCTGTCATGAGCTTAAAGGATGTGAGTCACCTCTCAGCATCTTTTCAGGCTTCTCTTTTTAATGTCTTCAAAGTGTTTGAACCAAATTCTTATGCTCAGGCTAAGGACAAGCCTGAGTGGCAACATGCTATGAAATTAGAGTTAGATGCTCTTGAGAAGAACCACACTTGGATGATAGCTCCTTTGCCAATGGGTAAGAAAGCTATAGGTTCAAAATGGATTTATAAGGTCAAATACAGGCCTTCTGGTGAGATAGGAAGGTATAAAGCCCGCCTTGTTGCAAAGGGATATAATCAAGTAAAAGATAAGGATTACAAGCATACTTTCTCACCTGTTGCTAAGCTAGCTATTGTGAGAATCATTTTAGCCATTGCTGCTGCTAAGGATTGGCACTTGCATCAATTGGATGTCAATAATGCCTTTCTTCATAGCTTTATTGAGGAGGATGTTTATATGTTACCTCCTCCTGGATATCCAGCATCTCCTGGCAAGGTTTGCAAGTTAGAAAGATCTCTATATGGACTGAAACAGGCAAGTCGACAGTGGAACCATGAGCTGACCAAATTTTTGTGCAAATTGGGATATGTTTAGTCCAAGCATGATTACAGTTTATTCACTAAGAATGAAGGTCAGTCTTTCACCATTGCTTTAGTCTATTTTGACGACATGTTACTTCTAGGTAACTTTGCTATAGAAATTGAGAATACTAAAGTTGCTCTTCATAAAGGCCTTCACCATCAAGGATCTAGGCATTGCTAGATACTTTTTGGGCATGGAAATCTCTAGGAGTTCTAATGGGATTTTGTTAAATCAAAGGAAGTATGCTTTGGACATCTTAAAGGATGCCAATATGGTTGATTGCAAGCCAGCTGAATTCCCTATGCACAAAGGGTTAAAGCTGACAGTTGAAGGTGATGATGTTTTTCCTCACCCTGATAGATACAGGAGAATTGTAGGGAGGCTGTTGTACTTAACCCTTACTCGTCTTGATATCTCTTACACAGTCCAACAATTGAATCAATTTTTACATCACCCTCTTACTTCTCATTGGAATTGTGCCATGTATCTCCTTAGATACTTAAATGGAACTTTCAATTTGTCTCTCTCTTATGCCTCTACTTCTGATCTGGTGTTATTTGCTTATAGTGACGCAGATTGGGCATCTTGTGCCTACAGTTGTCGGTCATTGACAGGTTATTGTATTTTTCTGGGTTCTTCATTGGTTTCATGGAAAACCAAAAAGTAGAAGGTGGTTTCTAAATCTTCTACTGAGAGTGAATATAGAGCTATGTCAACCACTGCAAGTGAACTTGTTTGGATAGAAGGTCTGCTTTCAGATTTGAAAATTAAGGTTCCTTTACCTATCACACTGCATTGTGATAATCAGTCAGCTCAATACCTTGCTACCAATCCAGTTTTCCACGAAAGAACTAAGCACATTCGTGTGGATTGTCATTTTCTTAGAGACATGATCATTGATGGTTTTTTGTTCACTTCTCACATCTCCACAACTCATCAAACAGCTGATATTCTCACCAAGCCTCTGGGGTATGCTCAACACAAGTATCTTAGGTCCAAGCTTGGCCTTGTCAATCCAATTTCCAGTCCAACTTGAGGGGGGTATGTGAACTATATGATCTAGGATTACATAAGCTGAGGACAGGTTGGGTATTATTGATTTCTGTAAGGGTAGTTTAGTCTTTTCCCGTGAGGTTGTTAGTTAGTTAGAAGCTCCTTCCCGCTCCTATAAATTTTTGTAAACTCATATTTCTTCAATTCAGTTGGTTGTGTTCTTCAATTTCAGTTTCGGATTCCTTGATTCTTCACAGAAGTTCTTTACCTTTGGAAAACAGTCCAAGTTCCAAATCCACTGTGTGTATTGGTCTAGAGTTGTTTGAGTTTTTGTAATGCTTTCCAGCGCTGATGCTGTGGTGAACCACCCGTTTCTACTAGGTTTCCAATACAATCGATCCTCTATTTCATTTAGTGGGATTCTCGTGGTTTTTATTTTGTCAATAATATTATCTGGAAGAAGGGTACAAAGTTCCTCTAACTTCCAGTGTTTATTTGGTCCCATAAATTTTTCAACTTTTTCATTTGGGTCAATTGGATCCGATGTTATTTTATAGTCGTTTAATTTGATGCCTTTTATCCATTCATCTATCCAGAATCTGATTGTTTTTCCATTTCCAACTTGCCAAATAAGTTCTGAGTAGAATTCCTCTTTTAGTTCCATAAGTTTTTTCCATTTCCAGGAGGATTCTTTTTTTTTTTTTTTTTGTTATAGTTCCATTCGGATTTGAGGTATTTTTCTTTTATAATTTTAACCTAAATGTTTTCTGGTTCCGCAAGAATTTTCCAAAGAATTTTCATTTGTAATGCTTTATTGATGTCCTTTGATTTATTTAGCCCCAATCCTCCACAACGTTTGGGTTTGCATATTTTGTCCCATCATATAAGTGGTTTATAGGTGTGATCTTTATTCCAAAAGAATCCTGCACAACGTTTGGGTTTGCATATTTTGTCCCATTTCCACCATTTCAATCTTACTTTTTCTATAGATGTATGAAAAATATTTTTCATTTCCCTTCGCTAAATCTCTTCCCTCTTCTTCTTCTTCCCGAAGTTTCTTGCAATTGAACTCAAAGACTCAAGCTCGATTGACACGATTATGGTTTGCAACAACCCTCCTCGTTCGACGGGAGTTCAGCAGAGGCCTGACTATGATGAAATCGGATACCGCTATGTGATTGAGGTCGATCAATATATCATTCAACCAAAGGATTGGTGAGAAAATCTCAAACAAAGGGAGAACGGTGAGAGAGTAATGCAAATTTTCAAAGAGATAATAGGTGGAAATCAATTAGGAAGAACTAAAATCGAGCAATAATACTGGGCCAAATTTTGTAGGCCTTGCAAAAAGGTAAAATGGGCTTTGCTATTTGAATGGAGAAGAGTGGCAGCCCACGTCCAATAAATTTTCAAAAGTACAAGATTTTTTCAAGACATTTAGACCCAAACTAGTGTAATAAAGGCACGGGAGTTTCATCCATTTTAATTTGAACATCATTTTATATATCTATATAATATAATGCTATATTAATATATACGTGTTTACAACAAAAATATGTATAAAGTGTTTTTTTATAATTTATAAATTAGTTGGAAAGAGATACGATACAAATTTTTAAAATGATTTAATAAGGTAAAGTAGTAGTAATACTCAAACACATCACCTAATATAATTTGAAATAAATATATAATTATTATCATTAGCATAGATCTAAAAAGTAAAATATAAGCTCCCGTACAAATATTAGAAAATCATAACCACATGATTGTGTGAATAATTTTGAAGTTATGTAAATGTACATAACTTATTCATTATTTTCATGAGAAAGATGGTTAGAAAGAGAGAGAAATAAATAGTGAAAATAAAGGTAAGAGGGTAAAAAAAAAAAGATCCTTAGAAAAGTGATCTAAGAAGCCTCATCCAAGATGTAAAATAAGCATTAGTAATGCTTGTGAGTCTTAAAATATTATTTATTTTTCTATAGTCATTTAAGATGTCCAAAATAATTAAATTATAAAAAAACACTTTTTTGGCTCTAATTGATTTTTATAATTCATTTTTGAAATCGAATATTTACAAATTGATTATTACATGTTCGTTGTATGTAGACATTGTGGGGAATATTGCAATCGGTTAAATATGATAAATCAACAATTTCAATATCAAGAATAAAATCAGCCAAAAGTTGACGAATATTCAATGTACGTAGACGATTAAAATAGATCACAAATTGACATACAACATATCAAATCCACCCCTTATACTTATTATTTTAGAAGCAGACTCTTTGTAAAAGAATGAGCCACGTGTCCTCCTTATCTAATCAAAAATAAAAAGTAGTTTTCCACTTTCTCTCACCCACGTTCTTTTGGTTACCAATACTAAAAACTGAAGTTGTTTCTCAAATTACTTTCTCAAGCCACGTTCTCTTCAAGTGCTCAAATCCCCTTTCTGAAATTGAAGTAACCATGGATTTCACCTCTTGCAATTGGCTTCTTTTCTCTTCACGTTATATTTTCTTCTTCCTCACAATCGTTATTTCCATCAATGGCTGGTGGTGGCAGTCGTTGCTAAAGGCGTGGTGGTCGGAGGAGGGTGAGTGGCAGGAGGCGGCTTCGTCGGCAACGGCGTGAGGCGGCAATCGGTTGGAGGTATAGCGTAATCGGATATGTGGCTGGTGGTGGTAATCTTTACCGGAGGTGTGGCGCAATCGGACGGCGACCGAAGAAGGCTAGGGCAAGTGGTTTGGGTGGTGTGAAGAACCCGACGACTGTGTGCGTGGTGCGAAAAAATCCAATTTCGCTTCCGGTATGTTTCTTGAATTTGTATAGGGGTGGTTCGATTTGAGAATTAGGGTTTTGATTTGGGGCTATATTAAGGGTGAAGTTCTCCTTTAAGGATTTGAGTGATAAGATATATAAGCATTAACAATTATCATGCTTCCTTTTTGCTGCTATATACACCTTGGTCAAATGGCAGAAGAAAACATCTATGGTTAATTTTGCACATGTGGTACCGTGTACGACGATTCAGAAGCTTGTGCATTCTTGAGAGGAGACCATAGATCGATGGTGACAATATGTTTATGATCTAAAGTTGCTTCTATTATCATATTAATTCTCTTGGTTAATTATTTGAGCCTCTTGGTCATTCTAATTGCAAGAGCAGATTTTTTTTTTTCCCTATTTCTTGCGCCTGTTTGAGGACTCCACTGATCTTATCCATGTTTCTTGACAGGTGTTTGAACTGAGCTCTTCTCAGGGATCTAAAGATGGATTGGGTTTAATGTTGAAGTCTTGATACATTTAGCGAATTTTTTACAGGCGATGTGATGCAAAGATTGCACATGAATTTCATCTCTAATATATATATATATATATATATCCCTAGGATTGATTTCGCTTATGTATTTCTTACTTTCGTATTTTTGCTTTTGATTTCGCTCTGGGACTGATTTCGCTTCTTAATTTTTAGTGCCCTAGGACTGATTTTGCTTCTAGGATTGATTTATGATTTTTCGCTTGCTTCTGAATTTCTGATTTTTCGCTTACTTCTGATTTCGCTCTAGGACTGATTTCGATTCTTTTTCGCTTGCTTCTGAATTTCTGATTTTTATTTCGAATATGCTTCTGAATTTCGATTGCTCTAGGACTGATTCACATATGTTGCTTCTGATTTCGCTTCTAGGACTGATTTTGCTTCTGATTTCTCTTCTGAATTTTGAGTGCTCTAGGACTGATTTTGATTCTATGACTGATTTTGCTTCTAATTTCGCTCTAGGGCTGATTTCTCTTCAGAATTTCGAGTGTTTTCGAGTGCATTGTTGCTGTTAGAGTGCTTCTGAATAACATATGAGTTATAAATTATAACCCATATGTTGCACACATTCTGTCAATTGGGATGTGCTTCGCTTATATTTGTTGATTTGTGTACATATTTCAATCAAAATTGAATTTGACTGTGAAATGTGCTTAATAAAAGTCATTATTTGGTGTTAAACATCCGAATTGTTTTAGGTCATGTGTATTTGTAATTTAATGTAGCTCACATCTTAAATAAGATATTTGGTTATAGTTTATGTTGAGTTGTTATGTTTGATTACTGTTCTTATCACCATAATGTTTTTCACGACATTGCTATTAAATCTGTTTAACACATGCCATTGCTGTTGTTATGGCCATATTTGTTTTCATGCCTGTGTTGTGAACTGTGCTGGGTAAAAGTCATTAGTTTGTTGTTAAGCACCAGAATTGTTTTGGGTCATGTGTATTTGTAATTCAATGTAGCTTGCATCTTAATTAACATAGTTTCATATAGTTTGGGAGTTTCATATAGTTTGGGTCGAGTTGTTATCTTTCATTACTGTTGTTATGACCATACTTTGTTTCATGACATTGTTGTTAAATCTATTTAACACTTCCAAGGATAGGATGCGAATTGGGAGGGGGGGGGGGGGGTGTTGCTGCTATAGAGACTAAGGCAAACAATGGGCAGAACGTTGATTGCGAAGAGAAGAAGCAAGTGAATGGGAATCAAGCAGAAAAGGTGAATGAAAAGGAAAATGTTAAAGGGATAACACAAGAATTGGATGAGGCTGCTTGAGATGTTGTGAATGGATTATAGAGAAGCAAATATCTAATTCTTTAGTAAATAGGTCAATCTGGATATGGATGTTGATGTTAAGATTTTAAAATGAATAATTAATGAATATTATATAGACTCAAAGATCTCAGTGGTTAAGTATTGGTAATGAATTTAGTTATTTCATCATCTCCTTCACATTCTCTAATTCAGACAGTTTTTTAATCTATAGAAAAGTTGTGTTTGCTTGTGCTGCAAATATTTCTATACAATTAGAGCTCATTATCATGTGCTTGATGTGGAACACATGTGCATATGCAAATTCAATTCATTTATATAGTTTAGGTTGATTATTCTTTCTCCATCAGCTTATTTATGTAAATCCAATTCCCATTTCTTTTACTTTCTGTGTTGTATCACTATTTAATGTTTTGTTGTATTTTATTAGTCTGATTCACATGCAATGTGTGAACTATATTATGACAATGAAAAATGAGGTTTTAATATTACATACAATAAAATTAAGAATATCTGAAAATAAATAGTCTATTAGATGTCAAATTGAAATGAGTGGTTACTCATTTGTTTGAACTTAATTTTATGATTCCATTAGTTTAATTTTAGAGGGTTCATTCAAATTTTAATGTACTTAAAATTGTTATTGAATAGATTTAGTTGGTGCTTATGAGTCTATGGTAGGCTGAGTTGGAATAATTGGACTACCATGATAACACACGAACTTAATACGAGTATAATCATAAAACAATTATTTTCTTCAGCCCTTTTCACAGTCATGGTATGAAGTATATTATAATCATGAAAATCAGGTTTCAATATCAGCTAGATAGGTTTCTTATTTTTTTGTTTAAGATTGACTAATTGGTTAATAAACCAACTAGATATGTTTCTTTTTCCCTTTCTCTTTCTCTATGTTTGCATAACAAAATTGCTCTTTTAGGTAAAATTGATGAAGCTTCGGTAGATAAACAATTCAATGCGAGGAGGTCATCTCTTCAATAGAGAATCAATATGATGTCCGGCGATGAAAAAGGCATTGCGTTGGAGATTCAACCTTATTACAACAGAGAGAAGACCGACAATGACCACAAAAAGATGTCACGCCGACCAGTACGCTACCACTCTTCATTTCCCTCATGATGCAAGCTTTACTTTGGTTGTTTCTTCATTTATTATCACTGTTTTCAACCAAATTCGATTTTTTAAGGTTGATTCATTACATTTTGGATTTGAGCTAATATCCCCTGATGTGAGGTCTCTATTTTTCTTTTTACCATTGGATTTTAATTTAGTAAGTAGTGAGATTGGTATTACTTTCTATTTTAGATTGGATCTAATTTTTTTCTCCTTATTTTTGGGCTTGATTAAATAGTAAATTCTCCATTGAGTACCTGCGTCATTGAGAGAGAGCGAGATCTAGCCAAGCTGAATCTCCACTACGAATTCTGCCCCAATCAATCATCTGTCGCCACCCTTACGGATGTCGTGATTCTGAGGCAATCTCCATCTCCACCACACTTCTTCCTTGTGATTGTAGTCTTATTTGAATGGATCTCATAACCACATCATGTGGATGCTGAATTGAATCGTTTCCTTCGACGATTATTAAGCGTGGGTATGGCGAAAATGGAAGAAATTGAGAGAATTTGATAAATTGCTTTTACAAATAAATTGTGAACATGGTTTCCTAATAATTCATTGAGAACGTGGGATGATAAATTGATGTAAAAATAAATGCTTAAAAATATTTTTAAAAAGGGACACGTGGACCTTTTTTTTTTTTTTGTAAAGAATTTGCTTCTAATTTTATAAGGATGCAAAAAACATTTCCTTATATGTGCGAGTCTTTTGTCAAATCTTTCATACAAAACACCAACTATACGAATGTTATTTTGATTAGTTATCATTTACGATCTATCAATTTCTTGCATCTAAAACCTAACCGAGTTCTCATAATTTTTTTTCTACATACACAAGTCATGCCCAACTAATTTTCACATTCCATCAATTTGAGAGGTATAACATTTTTTTAATGTTTTGGCCTCTTTTTTTTTTATATTTTTTTTACAATAGGCAAGAAGTAGATCGACTCGGCGATCTAGAAGATCGACCCAGCGATCTTGAAGCCATCAAAAGATGGCTTGAATGACCCTACACAGAGGGTCTCCAGTAAAAAAAGAAAAAAATTCTAAGATTACAATTACAGAAATTTAAAATTAAAAATATCTATAAATTAAAACTATGTTTCTTCCGATCAATAATTGGAGCCTTGATTCTTGATATCTATAAATTTCCTTAATGTTTTGGCCTCTTAATGTTTATACACTTACAAATAGAGTTCCTTTTTTTCTAATTAAGGGTCTAAGTATTATTAAAACACACACTAAATATCATTTTTAAAATTCTTTAGCTATATAAGGTTTATACATTTAAACTTAAGGTATCTTTATCAAATTGGTTTATAATTTAGATCAATTTAAAAAGTGTAGAATGATGTGTAATAGATAAAATATCATAAAGGATCCGAATTCGGCTTTCTTAAGCTAAAAACTATAAGGTTTCTTTTCTTTGTCTTCAATTAGGATGGATACTAGGAGAAGCGTAGAAGCGGGTGATTTACTATTTTTTTGTCAAATTTGAAGTATCGATTGTCTCATAAAAAAGTATTTCATCACGATAATCAAAGATTTTGAAGAACAACATGACAAGAAGCAAGAGCAATATGTTAGTAGAAAATTAATGTGTCGAATATTTTGTTTAAGATATCAAACTTGACCGTAATTATGAGACTTTTGTTTGTGATTGTAAGTGTTATTGTATTATAACGAGGGTTATAATTGATAGCATGACAACAATTCAAATGAAATGAAATATATTCATAGTACAAGGGGGAACTAAAACGGTAAATTTCAATAAAAATACTCACCCGTACAAGGTATGGGAAAAGTACTAGTTAAATAATATTTTAGTATAAAAATAGGAAACAAATATGTTTAAAATAGGAAACAAATATTTTAAAATTTCAGCAATAATATTGATTAATAAGAAAATATCATTTGAATAAAAAATTCAAGTTTAATTGTGAGCGTGACACATCAGTAAAATGATAGTAGAATTAATATTATTAATAGATTACCTATTATCGAAATTAATTTATAAAAAATTTGAAAAAATAATATTTTATATAATTTTTACCATCCTAACAAAGCGTGAATGAATATTAAACAACATATTTAGCTAAACGAATAGAGAGTAGTAAATTTTAACATGATTGGGATACATCTAGACCTGTCAAACAGGTCATTCAGGTCGGGTTCGGGTCGGGTCACTTCGGGTTTCGGGTAAAACGGGTTTCGAGTTTTTCGAGTTGACTCGAACTCGGGTTTGACCGGGTTTCGGGTCGATTTTGGGTTTGTCAATTTTTTCCTTTTTAAATTAAAAAAATCATGATTTGATAATTTTGTGATAAATTTTAATTATATATAAAAAAAATTAATTACATATAATTATAAATCAACCGGGTCAATCGGGTAAATCGGGTCAGAATTACCGGGTTAATCGGGTCACCGGGTCAAAACCCAGATTACCCGGAAAATTTCGGGTTTTTCGGGTTCGGGTCGAAAAAAAAATTCAGGTCAAAATTTCCGGGTTCGGGTCGAAAATTTTTCAGGTCGGTCGGGTCGGGTCACCGGGTCGGGTTGTGTTTTGACAGGTCTAGATACATGTGATATAATAAACAAATATTTAAATGAATTCAATCCGTTAAGATAATGAATGCAGACAATCCGAGTACATCTTTGATTAATTTATTTGAAAATAAAATACTTGCATGGTTGGTGAGAAAATATGAACATATGTGAAAGTTAATTTATACTCCGTAGCATTTTATAAACTGACAATTGGATATGGATCTATGTAGAGTATAAATTTCCAAAAATAAAATATACCAAGATTCATATTTAAGTTCAATGTATGTAGACGAATTATGATAATATTGCAATCGGAAAAAAAAATGGAAACATGTCTCAATATTTACGGCAATATTACCGAAAAAAAAAGAGAATGGATTCAAATCATATTTAAAATAGGAAACAAATATTTTAAAGTGTCCATAATAATATTGACCAATAAGAAAATCTAGTTTCCATAATAATATTGACCAATAAGAAAATCTCATTTGAATAAAAAAATTCAACTTTAATTGTGGGCTTGACACGTCAGTAAAATGCTAGCAGAATTAGTAATATATATTGCAATCGGACAAAAAAAATGGAAACATGCCTCAATATTTACGGAAATATAACCGAAAATAAAAAAAGGGAATGAATTCAAATCATATTTAAAATAGGAAATTAATATTTTAAAGTTTTCATAATAATATTGACCAATAAGAAAATCTCATTTGAATAAAAAATTCAACTTTAATTGTGGGCGTGACACGTCGGCAAAATGCTAGCAGAATTAGTAATATTAATAGATATATTGCAATCGGACAAAAAAAATGGAAACAAGTTTCAATATTTACGGAAATATAACCGAAAATAAAAAAAAGGGAATGGATTCAAATCATATTTAAAATAGGAAACAAATATTTTAAAGTTTCCATAATAATATTGACCAATAAGAAAATCTCATTTGAATACAAAATTCAACTTTAATTGTGGGCGTGACATGTCCGCAAAATGCTAGCAGAATTAGTCCATAATAATATTGACCAATAAGAAAATCTCATTTGAATAAAAAATTCAACTTTAATTGTGGGTGTGACACGTCGGCAAAATGCTAGCAGAATTAGTAATATTAATAGATTAATAGATAGATAGATAGATAATAGATATATTGCAATCGGAAAAAAAATGGAAACATGTCTCAATATTTACAGAAATATAGCCGAAAATAAAAAAAAGGGAATGAATTCAAATCATATTTAAATCAGGAAACAAATATTTTAAAGTTTCTATAACAATATTGACCAATGAGAAAATCTCATTTGAATAAAAAATTCAACTTTAATTGTGGGCGTGACACGTCGGCAAAATTCTAGCAGAGTTAGTAATATTAATAGATTAAGAAACTTAAATTTATTACATTTATACTCCTCATTAATTATTTATAATTTTTATCAACTAATAAATTTTAAAAAAAGGTCCAAAAAATAATAATTCCCATATTTCAATATTTAAAAAACTTAAAAAAAATTATATTTTCAAACAAAAATTAAATCTAAATAGAATTATATTTTTAAACGGATAGAATATTCGATTTTTATGACTTTTTTGTTCAACCTAACACCCAATAAACTCACATAAAATAATGATATTGTAATTAATACATTTGAAAATCCAAACGCATTATAAAAATGGAGGAAGCACTATTGTCAACGGTAATCAATGGCCTCTCAAGTCATTGAATTGGTATTATTTGTGTACCGACATTCTTTAACGGTGGACTGATGGGGATGTACAAAGAGTTTGTGGGGTTTCTCTTTAATTAAAGAGGTCCCATGGGACTTGTTTCTTAGTGATGTCCAAGGTCGGTGTTTTCGATTTGGGGGAGATTATAAACTCCAGATGTTTAAAAAAAAAAATTAATAAGAAATGTTTAAATTATGTGAAAATAATTTTAGGAAAATTAAATTTGAATATTTAGGAGAATATTTATAGAATTGATGATAGATTAATACTACTATTAGATTGATAGTGATGATAGCCTTTGAATGACAAGAAGAGGCGCATAAGTTAACAAGAAAATCACGCATACAAAAAAGGAGATGGTGTGGTGGCCACATAATTCATATTTAATGTTACCTTTATTAAAGAAGGGCGAAAAGGGTGGAATAAAAAGATGAAAGGTCACCGCTCTTCTTACTTAGCCATCAAGATCGCCAAGAATTAATGTCCATTTCTCAACATTTACTCCTAAAGGTTGGCAAATGCTCTTTTAATGAATAGATCTTGAGAATCCAATATAAACACATTTTCGGTATAAATTATAAATATAAATAGATCATTTGAGAATTCAATGTAAACATACTTTATACTTTTATGTGTAAAATATAAATAGATAAATTATTCACACAATAATAAGATATTAGCACAATATAAAATAATTATTCGTATATATTATATGCTTTTTCATATTAAAATTATTCATATTAAATCTAGTGGCATTTTTTTAGGTGCAAGCAAGATAGGTTAGTGCATTATTAGTAGAAGAGTGTAAAATCCTTATAAACGAGTTTTCAGCCGCTTTTTTTTTTTTTAAAAAAAAAATAAAAATTCTATTATAGATAAACAAATAGAAAAATACTACCTCCGATCCAAAAAGGATGTCGTTTGATTTTTTAACACGTATTTTAAGAAACTAAAAACTATATAATATATTAACTTTTTTATTATTATTTTGGTATAATCTAATACGTATTACCAACAAATATTAAGTTGTAAAAAAATTATTTAAAAAAAGTTGATATTTTATACAGTTTTTAGCTCCTTAAAATACGTGTTAAAAAATCAAACGACAATCTTTTTGGATCGGAGATAGTATATGATTTTATACTCAAACTCCAACAACTTTCCTATTTTACAAATATTTATGACATACTATAAATACTATGCATTTATTACTTATGGAAAATACATGGAGAATAATAGAGTTTTGGGTTCAATATTACGTAGTATATTACAATCTTTGTTATACAATATTATGTTATGTTCTATTTCTCTTAAGAGATTAATAGGGGCGTTTTGCAAAATGACCACGAAATTGGACATAATTTGCGAAATAGCCGCGTTTTGGGACAATTTGGGGAAATAGACGCAAAATCGGGGCCGGATCAATTCGACACCTTCGGAGGTGGTGAGCTCGCCGGATCCGAGATCTCCTCCAGCGAGATCTGGACTCAAATCGCCGGCGTCGAGGAGGAGAGGCCGAGCTCGGAGATTGATTACTCTGGCTCGCCGGATCCATGGCGATCGAGGAAGGTCGAGTGAGGCGCGGATCTCAGATCTGAGCCGAGGTCGAGCGAGGCGGAGCGAGTAAGCGAGGGAGGGATGCGGTGGTGAGCAAGCGACGGAGCGAGGGAGGGATACGGTGGTGAGCGAGGGAGGCCGGAGCGACGCCGGAGCGACGGAGCGAGGAAGGGCCGGCGTGCGTGCATCTCTTCTTCGCAGAATCAGGAGGAAGAAGAAGATGTTTTGATGAAATTACAAAAATTACCCTACAAATATGAGAAATTAAAAAAACTAGCTATATTTTATGATGTGATCCATAATTTATATTTTTGTTTTTATTTTTGCACAACAAAATGTTATATTTGCACAATATACAATTATATTTACACAATTTACGGTTATATTTGCACAACAAAATGTAAAATAAAATTAAAAAAAAAAACTAAACTCGGGTCATATTTGCATAAAATAAGATCATGTTGAGAATAATTTTACAAGTCTCGATTGTCGTGCAACTCTTAAAACAAAGTCGTGCAACTCTTAAAACAGAGTTGTGCAACTCTTACAACAGAGTCGTGCAACTCTTACAACAAAGTCGTGCAACTCTTACAACAGAGGCGTGCAACTCTTACAACAGAGTCGTGCAACTCTTTAAACACAGGCGAGCAACTCTTACAGCACAGTTGTGCAACTCTCATTTCACCAATCTACCGTATTGTGCACTTATTGTCTATTGATGAGCAACTCTTAAAACAGAGTCGTGCATCTCTTAAAACAGAGTCGTGCATCTCTTAAAACAGAGTCGTGCAACTCTTACAACAGAGTCGTGCAAATATAAGAGTACGTTGTGCAAATATAACCGTAAATTGTGCAAATATGACCCAAATCTAGTTTTTTTTAAAAAAATATTTTGTCATGCAAATATAAGAGTACGTTATGCAAATTTAACCATAAGTTGTGCAAATATATAACATTTTTTTGTGCAAAAATAAAAAATATAGTAGATTATGGATCAAATAATTAAATATAGATACTTTTTTTAATTTCTCATATTCATAGGGTGATTTTTGTAATTTGACATAAAATTCCTTCTCCTTCCTACGATTATACGATTCTCAGCAAGAGGAACATGTCGATCGGCACCGGCTCGCAATTGGAGTTCCTCGTTCAAGATCGACGCCGGATCGGAGTCGAAGAGGAACAAAACGATCGGAATCGAAGAGGAACAGAATGAATCGGAGTAGAAAAGGTCGAAAAGAACGGAATCAGATCCGGCACCTCCCTCCCTTCCCGATTCCAGATCGGATCCGGTGTCGCTCCCCGATTACAGATCGGATCCGGCGCTCGGCCGCCACCGTCGCCGCCTCCGGCTCTGCTCCGCCTCGCCGCTGCTCGCTCTGCCTCGCTCAATGACCGGATTTGAGCAACAGCTCCCTCGGACGATCCATTCCAGTTCTTCAGATCCGACGCCGAAGAAGCTTTGCCTCCAGATCCGGCGACGAGCGAGAGGGCGAGGACGAGAGAGCGAGAGGGTGAGCGAGGTCGAGGAAGCGGCCGGAGAGATCGAGGTAGCAGGAGAGATCGAGAAAGCGAGAGATCTGAGCGAGCGAGAGAAAGGAGAGAGACACAATTAATTAGGGTTATATAGTGGCTATTTTGCTAAATTGTCCAAATACGCGATCATTTTACAAAAACGTCATAATAAAGTGCCTATTTTGCAAATTTTTTGAGATTAATAATATAGAATAAGTTAACGACATATGTGTTCGCATAGGCTTAGCTCAATCAGTCACAAGGATGACATTTGGAGTAAAGACCAAGGATCGAGTCTCACCAACGACAGTGTGGGAGCAACCTCTCAAATGAGAGGGCTCCTTGTGCGTACCTTTCCCTCATCTCACAATCCCCATCATGTCGGAGGGTGATGGGCGTTTGGGGTGAGCGATTTCACCTTTGGAGCAAGTGAATGGCATATGTTTTAACTAGGGGTGGTCGCGGGATGGGACGGGACGGGACCGGGATGGGACGGAGGTCGTCCCGCATAATTTTTGCGGGACAGGCCTTGTCCCTCAAATAAAAAAATTATTAAAAAAACTCAAATTTTTTATAAATATATTGCGATTCTCAAAGGCGTAATACATATATATGTATAATTTTTTATATTTTGCAGGTTCCCTTATATGCGTACGCATATATACATGTGTACATGTATATAAACACCAATGCAGTGTGTATATATATGGTCTTACATTGGAGGATGTAGTGTATATCTATATATGACTAAATTACAGTATGTAGTATATATACACACTATATAGTATTATAGTGTGTATGAAATATTATTACCAAAAAAAAAAAAACAGTGTGTATGAAATATATATTATAGTGTCTACGTATGTACGTAATATATATGCAAACTATATATATATATACACTCTAATACATACTCTATATCCTAATATTATATATATAGTATTACATTATTATTATTATTATTATTATTATATATAGTATTACATTATTATTATTATTATTATTATTATTATTATTATTATTATTATTATTATTATTATTATTATTATTATTATTATTATTATTATATGTGTGTGTGTGCGAGACGGGATTTGCGGGATCCCACTGGGTCGTCCCGCGTCCCGTCCCGCATCATTTTTGCGGGACGGGACCGGGATTTGTGCACACCTCTAGTTTTAACTGCCCATGAAATTAAAATAAAATGACATTAATTAATTGATACACACCCACACATATATAGATCCAATGTAAACACCCCTTATGGTGTAAACAACAAATCTAGAGCGTTGGATTAAGAAGATAAGTGGTTAAGATTTAAAGGAAATTATGGCCAACAAAATTATTCTTATGTAACAACATGATTATTTGTACGCAACTTGTATGAATAATCGCGTTGATACAAACGAATAATTTTCGTATGAAAAAATACAGCTAATACATACGAATAATTACATTATGTTATATGAATAATCTTTTCGTTAAGTAAGAATCTATTTGTTCACAGTTTACACCAGATAGGGATGATATACGATCTGAACGAGCCGAGCAGAGCTCGTTTAAAAATTGGGCTCGGCTCGGCTCGAGCTCATTTAACAAATGAACAAGCTTGAACACGCCAAACTCGGCTCGTTCGGATCGAATAACACCCCTAGTGAGTGACCTAGAAGACAACTCAATGAGGCAACGATGCTGAACAGAACGGGAGGAGGGTCGATTACTGTTGGCGCTGATGCTGTTTGCTTGCGCGGCGCTGCTACTACTGCTGCTCATCGACGGCGCCTAAGTCGAGCTCGGAAGAAGTGCCAAGGGAAGCTTCTACGCTGATGTTCTCCTTTCTCTAGTCGCCAAGACGGACAGGGAAGACTAAAGACGCCAACTCCCGAGCTTGAGAAACCCTAAGTCCTTCTATCTAATAATCCTAAGGGTATTTTAGCAATTTCCTGTACCGAGCTTCCGAGCTTGGCTCGGGCTCGGATTGAGCCTAAAACTATGTTCAAGTTCAGCTTATTTCCCCTCTACGAATGAGCCCGAACCGAGCCCGAGTTGTTTAACTCAGATAACCACCCTAACACCAGATCTATCCCCTATATGTGTGAAAAATGACATTATAGTTCAAGATGGTTTTAAGTTTCATAACACAATATTAGATCATTGATTTGAGCTTTATTATTTTCTTAACTGAGTGAAAATAACATAAAACGAGAAATTCATATAAATAAATAAATAAAAACAGTGACAAAGTGAAAAATTAAATTATAGTGATGTTTAACACTCCTATAAATATTGAGATTTTTTCTGTCTCGTTGGATTTCCCTATTTTAGATAAAGGTTTACAATCGCCTAGCTCACCCATTTGGAATTGTATATATATGCCAAATATGTTTCCAATTCAGTCCGTTGTCTATGGCCCAATTGAATTTGTAAATAAAGAGCGGAGCGGTCATATCCGGAATTCAAACTGGAGACCTTTAGGTACTACCCGCAAGTTTTTTCCAGTGAACCATTCCAAAATGGTTCCAATTCCAGCAACCGTTTGTATACAACTCGGCTACTGTGGCCCCCAATAGGTCATCGGTATCAATTTTTCTTCCATTTAAAAATAACATATTTTTTTTAAAAAATTTAATTTCTTTCAATATTTTTCAAAAAAATATTCATCATACTTCACATATTGTATAAATTTTTATAATAAAATACCACATTTATAGCACAATTTATATTTTTTTTCAATATATATATTTTAAATTCTTCATTATATATAATGAGAAAAAAAAAATACGCGTCTAGCAAATCTTGCGGTCACCACTACATGCGCCAATCACAATATTTACCCTTATGATCCAATTCCCCCTATAATCTAATTCAGGCCCAATATTTTTAGAGAAAATTTGCGCCTAGGCAAGTATACACATTTTTGTTAAAATTGCAAAAGTATACACGGATTTTTAAAACTGAAAAAAACCTCTTCTCCCCCCCTTCTCAACTGTGTAAACTCTCTCTCCCGTTTCTCTCTCTCCATTGCGATTTTCAACTGCTCTTCGTTCTGTAGTGTTTCTTCTACTGATTCGTTCGAAAAGCGGCGTTTTCCGGACGTTTTCGTGCTTGTTTTCGTGTGTGATTGAAGGTTATTGAGTATGGATAGCAGCGCAGGTAAGCATTTTGTTGTTTTTGTATGGTTTGTTTGTGTTAGGGTTTTTTTTATGTCAGATTATGCGATGGTGCGTGCTGCGATGGTGCGATGTTTGTCGTTAGGTTTTTTTTTGTATGAATCTGTGTTGTTCGTTCTCAATCGTACTAGTATGTGTGCATGATTTTGACATCTCTTTCTGTCCTTTTGGAATCCATCTCCATCCTTTTGCATGTCCACTCTTTGTTTTCTTTGATTTTTGGCGTGTTCTGTTTGTGGTGTGTGTGTATGTTTGTATTTGATTTCATATTTCTGTGGGCTGACATCCATTTGTCTTTGTTTATCTTGTTTTTGTTATGTTCACAGGGCCCTCAAGTGATCTTGATACATATAAATGCAAGTTTGATGTGAGTCTATGAAATTTATATAGCAGTTTTTGTCATTGTGTTTGCTTCATATGCTAACATATGCTTTTGTATTCAATGTGTATCCTTTGTTTGCAGAAATTAAAGTTCTTTATTCCATACAAGGAACATTTCCATGCTAGATCAAACCTATATTGTCACCCTGAAGTTTGGGACATCATAAAACAACATTTGCTGCCTGAGCACTATCAGATTTTGAAGGAGAGTTTTTTGGGATGGGTGCTGTCACAGGGCAACAACATGACTGTTAACTTCCAATTAATTCATCAAATGATGTTGCGGCAGGTCAGGACGAAGAAGAAGAAGGAAATGTGGTTCAAAGTTGATGGACTCATAGAGCATTTTTCATTGGCTGAATTCCATGTAATGACTGGTCTTCCATGTGAACACCGTGTCTGCAATTCGCCGGATGCAATGTCTTTTTCCGAGTTTCTTGGAATGGATAGATGATCTCATGATGACTTGATTAGTTGTTTCCAAAAGATGAAGAAGACGTCAAACAAGAAGCTAACTTTGGCGAGGCTGTTGCTTAATGAGATGGTTGTGTGTTTTAGGCGGACATACTATATCAGCGAGGCAAACCTATTACTTGCTTGTGATGACGAGAAGTTTGGATTCTATCCATGGGGCGAACAATCTTATGAATTTCTATTGAAGGCCTTGAAGAAGTCATCTACGATGGATAGCACGAAAGCTAGGCCTTATTATGAGTTGTATGGATATTGGATCACTTTCTAGGTTTTGTGTTTACTTGTTTCATTCCTCTGTGTAATCATTCCTCACTATGTGTCAGCATTGTATGTATTCCTTACTATGTGTCAACATTCATCACTTGTGTCATCATTCCTCACCACGTGTCAGCATTTTATGCATTGTTATTGTGTTTGTATGACTTCTTGTTTTGTTTTAACAGGCCTGGATATTTGAAGCTTTCCCGGCGTTGTCTGATAAGTTTGAATGTAATTTGAAGATGAATGATAAAGATCCTCATTCTTTGCATTGGGTTTGTAAGGTTAGGCATTCTTATGATGAAGTTGACGAGCTATTTGATGGTGACTTGGTAAGAGAAATATATCAGTTGTGATTTCAAACCTGTGTTCTTATATACATGTGTTTTCTTATTTTTATTTTTTTGATGTGCATGATAGACACCGATGTTCCCAAACTATGGAGAGTTTGTAAGAACCCCAGGTATGGGTTATATTGATGAAGAGGCTGATGATGTATGTGATTGCATTGGTGAGCCTATGTTTTCTCAACCACCAACTGATCTTTTTAGGATTGACGGCATATGCGTAAGTATGCATATGAAAACAAGTTTCTACGTAATGATGGTTCAGAGATTGAATCATTCCTGACTCTCGAGTATGGATTTATTGGAGGAGAGATCTACTGACATAGAGAAGCGAACGAATAGGAAACGTGTGGTTGATGAAGGAAAGGTTGAGGAGAAATTGGTTGATGTAGAGAAGGGGAAAAAGAGGAAAGCCTTCTAAGAAGAAGCAGAAAGGTCCATCTACTGAGATCCAGGTGAAGAGAGTTGATGTGAGGAGAGGGCATTCTAGTGGTCCCCCACGAACCAACCCTCATGCTGACATAGAAGTTAAGAAATCAATCAGGAGGAAGGATGGGAGGATTAGAAAGAAGGCTGTTGAATTTAAGAGAGGTGAGGAATCTATGAGAGATGTGATTCCTTATGCTGACACAGAGACAACCACGGTGAATGCAGAAAAGGGTTCCAAGAAGTGTGGTGTTGACAGAGAAGAGGCTGTTGTCCAAGCAGAAAAAGATGAACAAGTTGGATATGCTTGCGATACATCTGATGAGAATAGACCTATTCAGTATGTTTTTCAGAAGAGGAAGAAGGCTATGGGAAGTACAGGGAAATGTAAAATGTCATACAAAAGTAGCAGTTCAAATAAGTCTTCCTCCATCCCCCAAGCCCCCTCTTGATGTGTTGTTATCTCCTATTGAAGTTGTGAATGATGCATGTAAAGTGATTGTACCTTTTGTTGAGGTGCAAGGTGAGGCTCATGCTGACACAGAGAATGTTGACCCCCATGATGATCAACTTGATGGCAGTCAAGGGGTTGATGCTGACACAGAGAATGTTGACCCCCATGATGATCAACATGAAGGTAGTCAAGGGTTTGATGATATCAAGGTTGATTCTGGAACTGTTTCTCCATTGGCTGCTCTTTTACTTTTGAATAAAGGAATGGATGGTAGTGATGACATGAAGATAGATGATGAAGATGTTGGTGGTGATGGCCAAAATGCTGACACTAATGGTGATGACACCCTGGAGAAAATCGGCAATAGAGACAAGGGTGATTGTGATGACAATCAGAAGGGAGTATCTGATGAGCATCCAAAAGATGCAGAGTTGGATGGTGTTGATAAAGATGAAAATGCAAAGGGCGATGTTGTTGTTGGTAAGGCTGACGCTGATTCCAACCCAGTTTGGGTACATGATTTAATTAAAAGAATTCAAAAGCTTCAAGAGCTGCCTGTACATGTAAATGATTTACTCAGAAGGATTGAAAAGCTTGAAGAGCTGCCTACACGTTTAAATGAGTTGGCTTCTCGTGTTGATAGGGCGGTTGAACTTGTTGGAATGGTTACAGACCTGATGGATAAGTATAACTCACTTGAGAATAGGTTCACACTGCATGAATCTATTGTTGCAAGGTCACAGTCATCTGTCAACATTGATCAACCAAGTAGTAAGATCGTGAATGATGTTGTTGCTGACATCAAGATGGGTGTTATCCTTGAGGATGTTGTGGATGAGGAGGAAGCTGAGTTGGATGCACCTGAAGATTGTAAACAACTGAAGACACCTGTTTGTGGTGATGAGGGAGATGAACCCCAACAATTGACGGTTGATGTTGTAGTTCCGGAGACTATCATTCCTGTCACATTGGTTGAAGGACAGAGGACATTTGAGTCAGAGTCAGTTCACTTTGTTGTTGATCTAGGTCGTGATTCTGATTTGATGTCCATGGAGCCAAGAGGTGAAGAGTTTAAGGACAGTAACGACGGACTTCATGAAGATGCTGACAGGGGATTGGAGAGTACTGGTGAGGATGTAGAAGCTGACATGCTGGTGAAGTCGAGTAATGAAGATTGTAAGGAGGTTGTTGCAGGTGTTGATGTCAAGGATGTTGTTATCCCATCAGGTGACAAGGGTGATGGGGATGAGAAGACTGATGTTGCAGTAACTCCACCTCCTACCATTGCGCCACCACGAACTATCAACTTGGATTTCGCTGAAGGTGATGAAGATGCTGACATGGTTGAATTGCATGTAGTCAGTGACTGGGTTGCCTACAGCAAGCATCCTAAAGTAGTTGAAGAGATTGAATCACTAAGGCGATCCAAGCGTATTCCAAAAGCTAGTACCTTCTTGGCGAGTCTATATGAGCAAGAAAAGAAAGGGAGGTGGCCAAAGCACAATCCGAAGAAGTCATTGTTAAGTGAAGATGATCATGAGTTTATGTACAAAACTATGAGAAGTAAACGTTTTTTTTTTATCTTTTTACTCGTTATATATTCATGAACTGTCTTATGCTGACACCTCTTATTATCTTGTGTTTAATTCATAATTTTTGCTTGTTTCCAGGGATTTTTCTGTCATCGTTGCTTCTGGATGGGTTGATAAATCGTTTTTTAAACCAATTCTAAACAAGGACATGTGGTTGGACTGTTCGGTAAATATGTTGGCAGCAATTATATTTCTTTTTTTTTTTTGTTGTTTGTCTTCTGTTTTTTGGTTTATTTATATTTGTTGAGGTATATCTAGTGCTGACAGTAGTTTGTTATTGTGTGTTGTAGCATATTGAAGCAGGTTTGTATTATTTGAGGAAGAAATTCATGAGGAAGCTGACAAGTATGCAGATTGTGTTGTCCTTGATTGGGTGTTCTATCAGAAATACTTGCCATTTAATGCTGGAGCGTATGAAGTAGATTTGGCTGTGTCAGAAATGATTGCGAGTTATTTCCTGGGTCTTTACCCTGACCAGTATGGTAAGCCATGGGCGTCTGCAAATAAGATTTACACACCCTTCAACGTTATCAACAAGCATTGAGTTGCTTTAGAGATCATAATTGATCAGAAGGTGATTAATGTTTATGACTGCAATGTCTACGGTGTTGGTAAGGGTGTACTAGATGCAGAACTACAACCTATTGCTCACTGGCTTCCTATACGTACACTTGGTGAAGTGTGGAATATATGAAAACTTTAGCTCTACACCATTTGAGATAAGGAAGGTTCTTGAGATGGTCCATGATAAATCTGGGTTTGTATTCTTACCCAACTTTTATATTAATTGCTGACATACATTTATTTTCTATTTATCATTTGTTGACACACCCCTATTTGTCTGTTGTGTGAGTGTGTGCAGAATTGCTTGTGGGGTGTTCACAGTGAAAGCAATTGAGGCTGTTGTATTTGGTGGAGATGTCACAACAATCACAAATGAGAAGCTACTGCGCTATAGAGAGCTTATTTGTTCAGACTTGATCAAGGAGTCTTGAAGCTTCATAATTTGAAATATCATTTTATGTAATAGTTTAAGTGACATTGTAGGTTATGATCTTAGTCCACATACTATGGATATGTAGTTGGATATGACAATACTTAGTTGGATATTAACTGTTTCCATGGAACATCGTTCGCGTATGTTGAATGTATGTATTTTGTGGTGTTAAAGTACTTATTCCAAATTAAGCATCTGGCTTTTTATATTAGATCGAGTTTGATATAGTCTCTAATCACATATAATGTATAAAATCCAATATGACATACGTAATGCTAAAACAAAGTGCATTCAATATTTTGAAAACATATGGCAATGTATCCATGTCAGCATTGCTCATAATGCTGACATGTTTTTAGGTATACTATAAAAAGTAATTTCTAAACAGAACAAGTTTATTGTATGCAATATATATCACTTGGAAGTTCTAAGTTCCTGTATCTTAGAAGTATACGATATAAAGCGAGCTGGTCTGAGCAATGCTGACACCATCATCTTGAGTACTTAAGTCTCCTCTTTAGCTCACATGCAGACACCAGTCTCTTAGATAGAGGTATTCCTGGTCCCCTCCTAACAATAGAAGGGTAACACTTTATAGATCTTATTGCTTCAGGCACGCCTGATTCATCGTCTGTCAGCACTGGGTATATTGTTTCTTCATATGCCAATTTCCAAGCATCAGTTGTGTAAAATCTGGCAATAAAGTCTGATACATTTGCCTTAATTTTTATGATGGTTGAAAGAGCATGAACACATAGGATCTTCTCTATATCAAAAAACTTGCAAGTGCATGTATTTGCTGACAGGTCCACCATGCATGAGACCCTTGCCCTTTTACTTCAAATTTATATTCATCCAGCCTTTGAACCTTGTGTGCTCCAGCTTCATCTTGTAGGTTCCTAATCAGATCAAGTATTGCTGGTGGCAATCTGTCCTCATGTTTGGATGCCTTTTCTCTACGCTCTTGGAACCATGTTGTGAGTTTTTCTCTAGCAAAATTCAACAGTGCAACAATAGGATGATTCTTCTTCCCCTTGAAAATGGCATTTATGATTTCTGCATTATTAGATGTCATCATGTTGTATCTGGTGATTGGTGAATGATAGCATCTATTTTAGTCATATTTTAGGCATACATTTGCATATTAGTTTAGGTCATTTTCATGCATATTTATCATATTTTATGCTTTATTTATTTTATTTTGCATTTTCGGAGTCTACACCTGGTTTTGATTTGTTTCAGGCATTTTGAGGCTACTATTGAAAAAAATCAAGCTTTAATGCGGAGCGGCAAGCATGTTGGATCGGAAGCGAGGAGCTAAAGTAGCAAGTGCGGAAGTTGCTAAGTCTTGGGGCTATTTTATGGAGTTAAATCTATAATTGGGTGTTGGGTTAATTCAGTTATTTAATTTTGGAGGTTGAAAATGTAATTTTCTTAAAAGTCATATATATACTCCCGTATGTTTAGAATTGAGGGGGCTGGTTTGGAGACTTTGCCGGCGTACAAGGCTTCGGCCGCTTCTCAATTTTAGATTTAGTTTTCGTTGTTTTGTTTTGACGGTATAAGCTTTGGATCGATGACAGAGATTTCGGTTTGCATTCTATTCTAAACTTTGATCTATTTCTGTCTATAATCTAGTTCATTGTTTCTTATATTATGCTTTTCTAATTTCTCCGTTCTAGGGTTTGGGTAATCCCGACGATGATTTAGTAGTGTTGAGATTGATATTCGTTTGTCTGATAATTTGTTAGATTTGATCCTATTGCGCCAGCCCTAATTGATGAAAATTGGTTAGAACTGATTTAGGGTTTGAAATTGAAAGACTAAAGCCCTAAGTTAGAATTTAGATGGTGAATTTAGGCTGAAAAGCTATTGGATCCGTCGGAACCATAGGATTAAACTTGAAGCTTGATCGTGCAAAAGTGAAATTAAGCTTCTTGAGGATTTCTAGATTGTCATAGATATTTTAGATGATTTTGATATTGATCGAGACCGAAAGGCGACGTTAATGTGATTATCATCTAGAATTCTAAGAACTTAAAGGGTCTAAATTGGTTGCTTGAGTCCGAAAGGTGATCGTTAACCAATTTAGACACATTCGCTTTCATTCCGAAAGGAGATTTGCGATTACCTTAGACAATCTACATTTAACAAACTCAGACAATGTGAAACGAATATCAATATTAATCTACTAAAGCGTCGTTTTGGTGATCCTTTACCCTAGATTTGCCTCGTATTCATTGTTTACTGCCAATTTTGTATAGTTGTTTCCTTTTAGTTGGTTACTTTCTTCATTCATATAAACATTTCTTCTCTCGTATTTTCTTGGCTTAGTTAAATTTGTCTGAATTAGCAATCGATACCACATAGTCCCTGTGGATACGACACTTGATATACTACAACTGAACCCCATACACTTGTGGGTGTAGGTTTTAGCCTATCAAGTTTTTGGCGCCGTTGCCGGGGACTATTGTTTGTATTGGTTGTTTATTTAGACTGGTTTTTCTAAGCCATTCTTTTACTTTTGATTTTTTCCTTTTGTTTTTTTTTATTTCAGGTTGTGCTCAAATGGATGACATAAGCTATTGTGAGTTTTGTGGAGGTTTTGATCATGTAGCTAGTGATTGCCCGGTGTTGTTTGGGAATGAACAAGAGATGTACTACTCGTTGCATCCTCACCTTTCTTATGAGAGGGATATCACCGAGGGATACGCACCGCCTGGTTGTCGAGATCAAGCTTCAGAAAATTCACAAAAATCGTCCAAGTTGATTTATATGGAAGAGTACTTCACTTTCTTGGAAACCCACCTCTCAAAGATCCAAGTTGTTTTTGAGGATGAGATGTTGCGGATCCAAGAGACTCAACAGATGAATGTTTCAAGTATTTCTGAAATTTTCCATGTTCAAGATGAGATAAAGTTCAATGATGATTGGATTGTCGTTTCTCTTGACAGGAAAATTTTAGAAGATAATGAGGATTCGGAAGATGAGCTTGAGGATAAAAATTTCATGGAGGGGTTTTCATTTGGATTTAGTGAAGATACAAAAGGACGATATGCAAAGAAGAGGATGAGCACATTCCTTGTGAGCTTGAACTTCAACGAATTTCTACTATTCCGCTCCAAAAAGACGCTGCTTGATGGATGGGTCGAGCCATGGACCATCCATTCGGAAGGTTCAAACGCTTTCGAGGTCAACTCGAGGTAAGTAGTAGGTAAATTTTCTTTATTTTGTCCTTTTTCATTCTAAATAATAAATCCAAGGATCTAATAGACTTCCACGAGTCGTAGGAGAGTCTCCGCGAGTTGCGGTGGCCGTCCCAAGGCTTAGTGACTTTCTCTGTAAAGCATCACGACTCGCGGGATGCTTCCACGACCCGTGACATCCTTGACAAAAAATAAAAAAATAAAAACATTGAGAGACGCTTTTCTTTCTCCCATCTCTCTCCCCGATACCCTATCTCCCTCGCCCCTAAACCCCTCGCCGGCGCCTTTCACTGCACTACCATCGCCGACACTGCACAACCCGCCTCTCCTTCATTGTTCACCCTTCTCCACCGCTCTCCCGCTGTCATCGGAGCCCTCCGTAGACCACCAGAAGCCGACCGTGCAGCAGCAGCCCTCCATCACTGCCTCTTCTTCCCGAGTTCCCGCTGCTGCTCGTTCATGTGCGCCACCCGATTCAGCTCCGACTGTGACGCCCAAAAAAAAATTCAGTCTGCAATTTCACCAGGCAAGTCACTCAATTCCCCCATCGAATCGTGCTCTTGTGAAACTCTTGTGCAAAACTGAAAATATAATCTGTGTATTAGTCGTTATTAGTGGATTTTGATTTTGGGAACTGTCTGTTTTTGTGCTTCATGATGTTTTACTAACTGAGTTGAATTGGAACTTGAATGCTTATCTAGGAGCTTATATTTGAGATATATATGCTGAATTTTTTCGCTAGATTCATACCTTGTGTGTGCCTATGGTTACCTTGCTGAATTTCTTGTCTGAATTCGATGGGGTTTGATGAACATAGCTTGTTAATAGTTACTTGATCCTTGTCACTGTTGTAATTCTGTCGATCTTGATTGTGGAGTTGTTGTTTGAATTGTTGAAGCATGAATTGATTTTGAGAAACATATGCTTGTTTATGGCTGCCCATATGTGGTGTGATTGTCTCTTTGCTTGCCCTGCCTTTGGGATTGAAATTTGAGGTGGAATTCGGCTAATTTATGTTGCTAAAATTGATCACTTTGGTTTCCAAAATTAGTCATTTTTTACACTTATTTGTTGGAAGTATTAGGCTACTAGCTTGATTGAATGCCTTGTCTTGGGCTAGGGGATTTTATGATTGTGTCGTGCTAGAAATCTTTCTATTTGTTTATTGCTCCCAGAAATCACTTGGATTCCATGTTTTTAGTATTCAATAGGTGATTGAGCGTGAACTGTGGGCTGTTTTTAGATATTATGGACTGTGTTGTTGATCCTTATTTTGGATGATCTATTTGCTTGGATGTTGGATTGTGCTTGTTTGTGGTGTGTTCTCTGTTCTGTGTTCAACCCAGGACCAATTTGCAAAGGGATATGCCTATGTTTTTCCAACTCCAAGAGGTGGAACTATGAATCCAAGTAGCTGCTGAAATTTCTGATGGACCGCACCTCCTTTCGTTCCTCTTGAGCTCGTAGATTTCACCGAAATGCCATCATGTTTGGTGAGTTTCCTCTACCTCTTACTCTTCATTTCTCTACTTTGGGGACAAAGTAGATTTTAAGCATGGGGTAAGGAACTTCTAGTGTAACTCCGTTTTTGCATATATTTTTTTTTTCATTTTTCATGTGCATTTCATACATTGCATTTTCATTTGCATATAGATATTTTGAGATGAACCCTTGCTAATAAAAATTCCTTGCTCTTCTTGAAGAAGATGTCACTTCCTTGATTGAAATTGGTTGATGATATCCTCTAAGGCATGTTAAAAAGCTTGTGATGATTTGGATTATTGGGTTTATATATGTTCTAATTCTTTCAAAACTAATCATTGCTTGAGACTTGTTGAGATTGAGATTCTGAGACAAAAACCTGTGAGCTTCTGAGCCTAGGACTGACATTCATGAGTCCTCTTTCCTTTGTGTGTGAATTGCTCATCTTGATTGCTCTATCTTCAGAACTTGCGTTAGAACCTCTCGAGGTCACATATATGACTTGTGTGCATTGCATAAACATGATTGAGGCAACTTTTGTTAGCCTATTATTCCCTTCCTACCCTATTATGATATCCTTTGCTTGAAGCCCGTTGAGCCTAATAGCTTATTCATTTGTAGCTCCACAAGATTATCCTTAAGCCTATTTTAGCCTCGTTTACCCATCCGGGAATTAGGATGAAATATATTTATCTATAGTTTTGTGGACAAGAAGGAATATGTGCTTTTGAGTGATTATGTATTGAATGAGGGGTAGGTGCTTCAAATGTAATTTTCTTGTGATGAAGAAATAAAAAAACAATGGAAAAAAAAAGAGAAAATGAAAAAAAAAAAGAAAAAAAAAAGAGAATAAATTCTTCTTCATCGCTAGGAAAAGTTTGTGAAAAGGGAATGGGTTATCAAAAGTTGAGAGTTTTGAGCTTATTTGATTATGTGATGTGGTTGTTGTGAGGAGTTTGGTATGTATGTTGAGAAAAGAACAATTGTGGTTGAAGTTTAGGAAATAGTTCTATTTCCCGGATTTTAGCACCACATGGCCAAAGAATCCATACCTTTTGTTTCTTACCTTGGCCTCATTACAACCTATGAAAAGACCTCATGATTTATATTTATGTGCATAGTCCAAGTGGTGGAGAGTTAGGACGCTAATTCAAGCTTATGGTAGATGAGTCTTCAAGATTTGAGCTAGAGCGAAACTTTTATACCTTAGACACATGAGTGAGAGTGTTCCACAAAATATGTCCTATGTGAGGTCTTGGAATTGATGTCTTGACTTGTCTCTTGTATGATTTACTTATCCTTCTTTTGAACCCGATGTCTAAATCTAAATGAGCAAAAGCATTGCTTGGATAGAAACCGAAATCTTTCTTGTGAGAATATTTACACTTGTTCTTGCTTGAGGACAAACAAGGTTTAAGCATAGGGTGATTTGATAGCATCTATTTTAGTCATATTTTAGGCATACATTTGCATATTAGTTTAGGTCATTTTCATGCATATTTATCATATTTTATGCTTTATTTATTTTATTTTGCATTTTCGGAGTCTACACCTGGTTTTGATTTGTTTCAGGCATTTTGAGGCTACTATTGAGGAAAATCAAGCTTTAATGCGGAGCGGCAAGCATGTTGGATCGGAAGCGAGGAGCTAAAGTAGCAAGTGCGGAAGTTGCTAAGTCTTGGGGCTATTTCACGGAGTTAAATCTATAACTGGGTGTTGGGTTAATTTAGTTATTTAATTTTGGAGGTTGAAAATGTAATTTTCTTAAAAGTCATATATATACTCCCGTATGTTTAGAATTGAGGGGGCTGGTTTGGAGACTTTGCCGGCGTACAAGGCTTCGGCCGCTTCTCAATTTTAGATTTAGTTTTCGTTGTTTTGTTTTGACGGTATAAGCTTTGGATCGATGACAGAGATTTCGGTTTGCATTCTATTCTAAACTTTGATCTATTTCTGTCTATAATCTAGTTCATTGTTTCTTATATTATGCTTTTCTAATTTCTCCGTTCTAGGGTTTGGGTAATCCCAACGATGATTTAGTAGTGTTGAGATTGATATTCGTTTGTCTGATAATTTGTTAGATTTGATCCTATTGCGCCAGCCCTAATTGATGAAAATTGGTTAGAACTAATTTAGGGTTTGAAATCGAAAGACTAAAGCCCTAAGTTAGAATTTAGATGGTGAATTTAGGCTGAAAAGCTATTGGATCCGTCGGAACCATAGGATTAAACTTGAAGCTTGATCGTGCAAAAGTAAAATTAAGCTTCTTGAGGATTTCTAGATTGTCATAGATATTTTAGATGATTTTGATATTGATCGAGACCGAAAGGCGACGTTAATGTGATTATCATCTAGAATTCCAAGAACTTAAAGGGTCTAAATTGGTTGCTTGAGTCCGAAAGGTGATCGTTAACCAATTTAGACACATTCGCTTTCATTCCGAAAGGAGATTTGCGATTACCTTAGACAATCTACATTTAACAAACTCAGACAATGTGAAACGAATATCAATATTAATCTACTAAAGCGTCGTTTTGGTGATCATTTACGCTAGATTTGCCTCGTATTCATTGTTTACTGCAAATTTTGTATAGTTGTTTCCTTTTAGTTGGTTACGTTCTTCATTCATATAAACATTTCTTCTCTCGTATTTTCTTGGCTTAGTTAAATTTGTCTGAATTAGCAATCGATACCACATAGTCCCTGTGGATACGACACTTGATATACTACAACTGAACCCCATACACTTGTGGGTGTAGGTTTTAGCCTATCAGTGAATGTGCTCTATCCCACCTATCCACTTCTGCTGACAGTAAATATTTCGACATCTTGGGGCAACTTTCCTTTATGCGGTCAAAATATTTGTCGAACTCCCCAGTAGTATAACTATCTGCTGCTTTCTTGAACCAATTTGCCAAGTATCTTTTCTTGAAGGTGCTTCTAATGTTTTGTTCCATGTGGCATCTACATATGTAGTGATGTGCACTGGGGTAAACCAAGTCAATTGCTCTTGAAATGCTGACATGTCTACCAGACACAAACACTAAATCATTTGATGGAGGAACAACCTTCAGCAGCTGGCGAAGAAACCACTCCCAAAAGCTGTTATTTTCTGTGTCAGCCATGCCAAATGCAAGTGGGAAAATATTTCTGTTTGCATCTTGCGCTACTGCTCCAAGCAAAGTCCCTTTGTATTTCCCAGTTAAAAATGTTCCATCAATAACAACAACCTGTAAAATAATGATTATAAGTTGTGCGATGAAATTAAACATTCAAAAGTGAGTAAGTAGACTCTGTGCTGACACTGATAATTTCATACCCTTTTCAACACAGGGAAGGCCCGAATGCACTATCCAAATGATAAAAACAAGTATTTAAACCTGTCATCATTATCTGTTGACATCGATGACACAGTTCCATCATTTTTCTCCATAATCATGTGGCAAAATAATGGCAAGTCGGAAAAATTTGATTCCGCTATCCCTATGTCCCTTTCTTGTGCAATTCTTCCTAACCGCCACGATGTCCAATAACTAATGGGCATTTTTTTTTCGGTCCTCATTTTATCCATTATCTGCTTTGGATTGTAACCGCTGTTGACACTGTAATTAGGTATACATTAGAATGAATAATGTGATACTTGAATTGAGAGTTATTTTGATGACATACACACACTTACATTGGCTGGATGATGCTTGCTATCACTGAGGAAGGTGCTTTCCTGCAATTGCTTGTTCTGACATCCCATGTGCATGTGTGCACATTATTGTACGCTGACACCTCATAGCAAGTCTGAGAAATACTCCCTCCGTCCAAGAATACATGGTCTTTTAGGCTCATGCACGCTAATTAAGGAACCTATTTTGCATCTTAAATCTCATCATTATTATTAAAGGTTAAAATAGTAATTGGAAGTTCAATGGTTTTCTTTAAGTTTTCCAAGAGTTTTATTTAATTTTAACAAGTAAAAAAGTAGTAATTTTAGAGGTAATAATTACCTATACATCTAAAAGACCATGTATTTTTGACAAAGTTTTAAGGCCTAAAAGGCCATGTATTCTTGGACGGAGGGAGTAGTATTTATGTGTAACTTCCATCTGCAGCTATTATCCACGCAATGCGCCCTAAAATACTTGGGTAAAGCATCCTTTATTTCTTGCTTTGATTCAAAGATTCTCCCAATGCACATTATGTTGGATGAGGTATTATTGAAACTACTTATGCTAGAGCTGTCATCCCTGTAATCGTCTAGTGTTTTATCTCTACTGCGCATTGAAGAATGCAGGCTTCTCCAGGTGTCAGCATCATAATCAATGTCATTATCATCATCCATATAATCATACATATCATCTGACGCCACATTCTGCATTTGAGTGTCAACAATCATATGATTTTGGTCCATGACATATTCAATCAATCCAACTGATTTCCTACTCTCCCTGTCATCTGTGTCAACAATTGTACATGGTTGTGCCTGTATGCTGACACACAACTCAACAGCATAGTTTACCCCATCTAGTGCTGATATATCGAGGAATTCTTTCAAATCAGCGTCACAATCAACTGTAAGTGGGGCTTTCAGCATTTTGTATGGGTGAAAATGACTAAATTGCAATTCAAGCACATTGTCTACATTGAATCTAGTGCACACCTTTCTCTTCAAGTCATGTAGTGTGGTTGAATCATATAGCATAAACACTTTTGATGTTGTATTTCCAACGAATTCCAGGCCTGTGTCAGCAAATACCCATGATCCACCAAATACTACTGTAATCACATGAGGTTCCATTTATGCTTGACCTATCAATTAATTACAGAAAATATGCAAACAACTACAATGGGTTACTTCTGATTCCGTGTCAGCATGATATATCTAAGTTAGATACATGTTATTTATTTAAGAAATCTCAGACAGTGTCAGCATTATACAACGAATCTAGAATTTAAACAGATCTATGTAGAACAATTCATACAATGATTTCCTTTCAATTCATTCAAGCACAACAGTTCGAATTAATTGAACAGACAGATTTATAACAATGCATAAGCTAATTAAGATTGAACTTTCGTTATATTGACAGATCGAGTATCTATTAACGAAGCAGATAGATGAAGAACTTGAAATTCTATATATTGTCGACGATTTACTCTGATTTATATTCAAACAGCAACAAATGAAGTCGTAATTACACAATCTACACTAAACGAGTTCAACAATTAGATATAAAACGATATTTACACAGGAATTCAAGTTTTTTCACAGATCTATGAACGACAGTCAATCAACTATATGAAAGCTGACATAAAAACTACAATCCAGTAATGTTTAGATTTTAGAAGAATATAGTACCGAGATTCAGGAGGAGATCGACGATCGATACTTACAACGATCGAAATCAGATATGTGATTTCGTGTCAGCGCTGGCGAAGAAGGAGAGATCGGGGTGCGCGCGCGTGTTGAGAGTGTATTGTATAGTTTGCTAAATTTTTCCCAACTTTGTATAATTTCCTAATTTGACCTTCTTATTTGTATACTTTCCAAACCATCCCATATTTTTTTTATATTTTGTTTTAAATCTATGTACACCACTTATATAGATTATAAATTTTTTTTATCACTTTATTAAATTTATTTGGTACAATCATTAAGTATGGACCAAAAAGACGCTATAGGAAATACATAATTGAACTTTATGAAAGAACTCCCTATATAATACTATAAATTTTATACAATATAAATTATTCTTCATTTTTTTTAATTATAACCAAACCATTATAGAACACCCTATGTGGACTGCCATGATTGCCTACAAACTTGCATGGTGACGACTATATTTTTATGAGTAAATTATGCACTTAGTGGGAAGAGGCCGGCCTAGTCCTATGTTTTTTTATATAAAAAAAAACTATTATTAAATAATCTATGTTGACTGTTTTATAACCAAATTTATGTATCTTATCAATTCCTTTATCAAAATTTAAAAAAAATCTAAACAAATTTGTCGCCTAGCTAAACTAGCTAGATCAAGTTATTTATGGAATATGTGAAATGATGATATGAAATAATAATTTTTCTCTCTCCAATGATCAACTAGAGTACCTCTTCTAAAAAAACTTGTCGCCCCGGACAACGGAGCTTTGGGCAGCCTACCATAGCTTGAAAACAGCAAGAAGCAGAGGTTACGATAGGTTGTTACTCGAGACAGACTCTCAGGAGGTCTTGGAGCTGCTCACGTACGGCGCCGGCGAGATGCTCCTAGCTTGATGTCTATCTTGTCACAAAGTGTCGTAGTTGGCTCTCTCTTACCGATTGGGAAGTCTCCGTCACCCATATTCGACAACATGCTAACCAATTGGCGGATACAATCACGAAATCTGCATTTTCGAATTCATCCCCTTTATTTTGTTTCCTACTATTTCCTCTTGTTTATGTAACCATTTTGACTCTGCCGCTATTATAATAAACAACTAGAGGCAGTTGCCTCCTCTTTGATCCCAAAAAAATAAAAAAAATTAAAAAGAAAAAGTAACATAAAATAGATTTAAAATGTAAATAAAAAAGTTAATTGACCACATAATAATGCCATTTGCTTGAATTGAATTACTCCGTAATATTTAACTTGAAAGTCGAGTAATTATGATGTCTAAAACCGCCTTTAGCTTTTCCAAATGCAATGTAGTATATCCGACAACATAATAGTGCTATTGCACTAATGTTATTATTTATAATTATCTTGACAATTAATTAGTTTAATAATGTTCGATTATTTGAAGAGTGTTACGTAGTATTCATGAATCTCCTTTGTTTTGCTAAAAGGCTATTCATTCTATATATTATCATTTCATTTATAACTTTAAAAATTATAAAATCATTTTATTTTTGTCAAATATTCGATATATCACTTGTAGTCATAATTTAAGATACTTAGATACTAGCCGTTTTATTTTGGACTTTGGTAATTTGGTTCGATATCGGGCCCACATGCTTCGATATGATTCTATCCCAATTTGATCCAACATCTGGATTTTGATTCCGGATGTTGCTTAGGGAATTTAACACTAAATGAAATGATGATTATACACTACTTTCAATTTTATAAGTTAGCTTGATCAAGAGAAATTCTACCTTATGATTACCATTGTGGTTTGATGTTTTTCTTTAATTTCTTCTTACAACCAAAGGGAATCCAACTTCAAAGCTTTGAGAATGCATACATACATACTTGTGAAAAATATCACATGAATATATAAGACATTTTTGTAGGGGGTATGTAAAATTTCTCGATCATTTACGTTACCAATCTATAAATTTACCTCTTCCAACAAAAAAATTGCTCGATCATATCTTTGTATTTGTACTGCCTCTCTGTCTTTGTCTTAAACTATAAACTACTTAACTTTACTACTATATGTTTTTTAAAATGCTAAAAACTCTATAAAATATCAACTTTTTAAAATATTTTGTACTCATTACTAATAAGTATGAATTTATATATATATAATATTTATATAGTGTTAAACAACGTGTCGAAAATAAAATGATCTATATATATTTTGGAGAAGAGAGCTAGAATAATATAGACCTCGTTTGAGAAATAATCTGAAATAATTCTTTTTATATTTCAAATCATGTTTAAAACTTCAAATTAGTGTAGCATTGCACACCCACCAATCTACAACTTGGTGTAGTGGCTGTGGGGCTATCCATGCCAAGATGTTCGAAGTTCGAATCACCTTGAAAACATGGAGTCGTTTGTGAGTAGGAGGATTATCTCCTTAAAATAATATGTTATCATAAAAGTTAATTGACAAAAATATAAATAAAAAATATTTCATATATTTATAGATAAATATGTAGTATTTGATATGTTTTACTTTATTTATATCTAGATTATTTTTTGATGGAAAAAATTGTTTATATCAAAATAAATTATTTAATAATTGTTATTTTATTAAAATATTACGTAGCCATAATATATATCCACAGTTCATCTGCGCATAGATATTTTAGTAAAATAACGGGTGTTGATAGATACACCGCAAATCCAAAGGTAAAAAATGCACGTCCTTAACGACGTGCACCCCCTCTGACTAATTAGAGTTTAAAAAAATTAATTAACCCCTTTTAACCATGCACGTCCTTAAGGACGTGCATGATTTGGGGTGTATATAGCGAACACGAAAATAACGTAATAAATATATACTAAATATTTAATAAAAAGAATATTAAAGTATTTTTAAAAATCAGCTATCTATTAAATTACATGAGATTTAATTAACGATATATTAAAAAAAAAACCTTTTACCATATTAAATGCGAATGTTATTTATATTTTGAGAGAATCTAAATAAAAAGTATTTAGATTAGATATAATCTATCAAACTATTTTTTTAATATCTATAATTTTTTTGTGGAACAATGATTTATATTTATACTTATTTGAATATATCTGAATTATTTACAATATTGTATTAATGTATTCTGACAAGACATACACTAGTTAGACAGACAAATAAATTTCTATTTATTTATTTATTTTTGGAAGGAGAGAAGTGTTTCAATGAAATAAAAACCTAGATGATAATTTAAGAAAAATAAATAAATATTGGATGCTTTTTAAAAAAAAAAAAAAATTTGAAAAGTGAATGAAGACGAAGATGAAAAGAGAACAAAACCAAACGTAGGCAAAGTTGGATTGCTCGTTTCAATTTCTTCTCTTTGCTTAATCCCTCCCTCGTAGTCGTAGTGGAGGGAGTGTCGGTACCGGTAATTCTGTTAAATCCAACCCCCCTAACCCTCCCTTCGTATATTTAAACTCACTGGCCGGCCTCCCCTCTACCCTCTCTCTCTCCGGTGTCTTCTTCTTCGTCATCGTCACCCCCACCCCTCTATTTTTAAACAATCGCCTGCAAAAATAGGCAAAATTTCTGCCGGCAATTTGTTTTGAAAACCTTTTGGGTTTTCGGAATTAGCCAACGGGTACTCATCCTCCACCGAGCCCTTTCCCCCTATTTGTATCGATTTTATTCACCCCTCTTCAATTTGAAGATTCGGAAACCCATTTCCCAGCCCCCAAAAGCTCCGAGCTTTTGCGGCCGTTTTGGATTTCCGGGGTTTCGCTCGCCCCATTCCGGGATTCCGAATCTGGGTTTCCAACCGCATTCGTCAATTTCATCTGTGTGTTTGGAATTTCTCTCGGGGGGGTTTGGGGTTTGGGTTGAGTTTCGGTTGATGAGAGATTGAAACATGTGTTCGGAAGAGGGCCGGAAAAGGGCGAAGGGGATGGTGAGGAATGGCGTTTTGAAGACCGGGATTTCTCGAATTGGGAGCTACGCAATCGCTTCTTCTGTCACCGATCACTGCGTTACTTGCACCACATTCAACATTCTCGCCCCCATTTATAATCGTCTCGACGAGAAGGTTCTTTCCGTTTGGCTTTTTTCGTTGTTTGCTCCATTCACAACACAAAGATTCGAGGCCACCTGGTGATTGGTTTCAAGCCTTTTATTCATTGGCTGCTTTTATGTTTGTTTTACAGGATCAGAGCTGCAGGGAGAGCAGTTTTAGAGCCAATTGGCTTGGCAGGAATCAAAGAATACTGGATTGGTTGTTGTGTGAAAGATCCTCCATCATCTGCCTTCAGGTCGAATCTCGCAGCCATTTCATTCGTATTTCAAATCACAATTTGATATGCTGACATATAACCTCAAATTATGTTTGATAGGAGTTTTGGGTTGGAAATGAAGAGCTTGTCAATATGTACGAGACGAGGCTAGGTGATGCTGGTTACGATACATTCCAGTTGGCGCGTACCAACAATCGCGGGGATGGTATGGTTTTCACTTTTGCTATTGCAGATTCTTTTCTAAGTCTCAAATAATTTATTGATGCTGTCGAATTTTGACCCTATAATTTTTTATCATTGGTCATTTAAGCTTTTACATATCTTTCATTGTTGTTTGCTTCTTGCACCTACCTATTATGTCCCACCACAATGCGTGGTTGTTCAGGAACGTCGTCACCTGCATTGTTGGTGAGATTAGTATGTCATTGTTACCAATTATGGCGTAGAAACAACTGTCATCTGTGTGGAATATGCCATTTATTAAATTGCTCAGATCGGTGTAGGTTCACCGGTTATGGTTGGTGTAGGGATTCAAAGGAATGTTAGTTTATATTTTAAGTTAAAAGCCAGCTACAAGATTAAGTTCTTGGTACACAGTACTAGATGAATAAGGACTTATTTTGTTGGTAATTTCGCGTGCTTGTCTTTAATCCATGGCCTTTTCTTTCTCCTGATGGATCTTGCAGGTTTGCTGACTGCTTTGCATAAAGACTATTTTAGGGTCATTGATCATCGCGATCTGTTTCTGAATGACATTGGAGACCGAGTTGCTCAGCTCGTACATGCAGAGTTGCTGGTACCATTCTCACATGGTCGGAGCAGCAATGTCAGGCAAGAGATATTGATTGTGAATACCCACTTGTTGTTCCCCCATGATTCTAGTCTCTGTCTGGTGAGACTGCATCAGGTGAGTTACCAAGTTCAACTTCCAAGTGTTCTTTTTCCGAATCTTTGTCTTCCAGGGGTTACCAACTCTTGTATGCCTCTTCTTCTGAACTTATAATTGAGCATTTGCTTTACTAGGTCTATGAGATACTGCAGAATGTTGAATCTTATCAGAAAGAACACAAACTGGATCCCATCCCTGTCATACTCTGTGGGTAAGAACTGATCCATATCATATTTCTGAAATTCTTTTGGGATTCTATGTTTTCCTTTGTTCTGATCATTACTACAATGCAGTGACTGGAACGGTAGTAAACGTGGGCATGTGTACAAGTTCTTAAGGTCACAGGGGTTTGTATCATCCTATGATACTGCTCATCGATACACTGACACCGATGCTCAAAAGGTGATCATAGAAATGTTCATGTCTTCTATACAGTTATTGTACAAGTTTTTGTTCTTCTTTTGCTCATTTGTGCCTTCTTTCTTGTGCAGTGGGTGAGCCACCGGAATCACCGGGGAAATATCTGTGGAGTAGATTTCATATGGCTTCTCAATCCTAATAGATACCGAAAGCTGCTAAAAACAAGTTGGAATGAAGCAGTATTTGGCATGTTCAAGGTGATTATTTTACTTGTTACAAATATAAACTATGTTAAGGAAGAACAATGATAGCTCTTAACTGAGCTCCATTATCTAAAAAATAACAAAATTTCTTTCTTATGTACCCTTTCAGTATCTACTCCGAAAAGCTTCCCTGACAGCAAGTGATGCATTTGCCTTCCTGAAAGATGACAGTGACAGTGAATGTATTACTTATTCTGGGTTCCGAGAAGCACTTACAGAGGTAAGGTAAAGCTCTAATTCATATCACAAGGGCTCGGTTGTTGTACTCGAACATTTACTAAAAATTCTTCTTTCCCAACAGCTAAATATGGCAGGCCATAGTTTTGGACTCTCCGAAGAAGAGATCCACGACTTGTGGGTTCAAGTAGATGTTGACGGGAAAGGAGCTCTCAATTTTGAGGAATTCCAGGTATGTTTTTGTTCTAATTGATAAAATATGACCTCTTTGAAAATTATTATTGATTGTGAGAACCATACAATATATGCACACTGTGCATTTTTTCTTGGCCCTTCTTATGCATAAACTTTTTAATAAATCTGTGGATACTGCAGCTCTGGGTTTGGAACCCCATATGGTCAGAAGATTATCCAGTTGACAAAAACCGCAGTGAAGATGACGTGCAAGACACAATCCAATCCATCGGCTTTAGCGTGAAGAATGCAGTTCTTTTTCCCACTGAAGTAGAGAAAGGAATGTGGCCAGAGCACTACTCCCTCTCGGACCATGCCAGGCTAACCGTTGTCTTTTCACCAGTGAGGATGCCTTGTTCGCAGCTCACATTCTGACCCCACGAGACCTTTTGGTGTGTAGATGATTGCCACTAGAACCTCATTCCAATGTAGAGCACATACACAAACAATAGAACGATCTATAGCAGATCGAAACCTTTTTACCCAGGGATTTGGGCCAACTTATCTAGGATTTGTGGAGTATCGTAGCAAGAAAGATGTGAAGAAGAGGAACAAATGGGGAAAATATGGTGTATAGAGATGTCATGAATGTAAATAGATAAGCAGCCTGGTCGGTGCAATTTGATTGCTTGACTAGTAGCTTTGGATTTCGATGTTCCTTTCTTAGAATTCTTGTATTATATTTATACCCAAAGATGAATGCAAATGTGGTTCCTCGTAGAACATTCCATCAAGATATGTGCAGATTCATGGATGAATGAGAGTTTTGCACCTTATGCCTTTGTGGGTATCATGTACATCTAATGATCTGAAAGGTTGTGAAAAGGAGACAACGCCATTTACATAAATACCGAAGTTGTGAAAAGGAGGCAACGCCTGGTCTGTCATGAATATCGCAATTTGTAGAGCAAATACACAAACACTGCTAGAAAACAGTGTCAAGCCACACATAATTAGCTAAACCCGAGGCTAATGCGGTCGATTCACTTTAATTACGCGACGAGAGCAACGTGAGCATGCAAGATTTTCTATTTTTCCAATTCATACAGTCATCTAGCCCAAATTTTCTATAATCTAAGCGTTCATCATAGCCTTGTCAACACCAACGTGATTGATAAATGGAGAAAAGAAGGAATTCAGCAACAAAACAAAGCCATCAATGGGGTTGTCTTCCACGAGAAGAAGATTGATGTTTCCCATGAGCTTCACCACTTCAATCGATGTTCTGTTCAAGTGATTGAAGCATTGCTAATCAAAAACAGCCAAGATGATGGAAGAGGGATTGGACTGGCAGGGCCATTCCAGTGGAGTGAGTGAGGACTGAGAAATAGGCTAACCAAACAAAAGCTGAACAGGACCATTGTCACATTCATAGAACCTGGGGCAACCACCTATATATGCATATTGCAGGGAGTTGCATATAATGCTCAATTTGGTCCTCTTCATTCCCGGCTTCCACAAATATTTCTTCCATTTCGGCAATTCAAACAACGTCAGTTTGTTCAATTTGGGCAACTGGATCTCGTCCACTCCATCTTCGGCTTCCACTGCAAATATTTCTTCCATTTGGTTGCATTCCTGAATATCAATTGTTTCCAAAGAGGGGAGGCTGCGAGATACCAACCCTATCCTCTTCAACATTGGACAATCCCATACCTTCAAAGAAACAAGATCAGGAAGGAAGGCATCACAATTACCCCATATACTCCTCAGTTGCATCAAATCATTCAAATCCAAAGAACGCAACCTTGGCCATTTGACTGTTTCTCCCTTTTCCAATTCACATATTTCTTCTAGGTGTTTGCACCCCCGAATATGAATGGTTTCCAAAGACAGCAGGTTGTAGCTTACCATTCCTATCTTCTTCAACGCATCGCACCAACTTACCTTCAAAGAACACAACTTTGGCAATTTGACCGGTTCTTCCTTGTCACTTGAAAATATTTCTTCCAGTTGTTCACAATACCGAATATGAATTGTTTCCAAAGAGAGCGGGTTGTAGCTTACCATCCCTATCTTCTTCATCATTGGGAAGTAACTTACAACCAAAGACGTAAGATGAGGAAATAAGACATCGCAGTTACCCCATATGCTAATCAGTTCTGGCAAAGACCTCAACTTCAAAGAGCACAACCTTGGCAGGTTAACTGTTTCCCCCTTTTCCGTTGCAAATATTTCTTCCATTTTCTCACAATCTGCAATATCAATCTCCTCCAAATTAGGTAGGTCAAGGTTCAGCACCCACAACTTCTTCAACTTTGGGCAATCTTTTATTTCCAGAACTCTAAGACCCGAAAAAGAGATGTCCATATGAACCCTCACATCCTCTCCAACTAGGCCACAAAACTCATCTACTTCTTTCAGCCCTAATCGTCGGATGCCTTGAAGGGGCTTTATCCACCCCTTGGGAATTATGTACTGAATTCCCTGACAATTCCTTAATTCACAACACTCTAATTCAGTTGCATCACCCAGTAAAGGTGAAGCATCCAACAAGCTCTTGACATCGAAGCTGCAATCCCTGAATTCAACTCTACCAACACTCCGTGGAACCAACCAGCACACTTTTGCTCCTATTCTTAATCCACATTTATTAAAAACTATTCTTCTATCAGTAACACCACCTACTAGTATGTGTTCATTCACAATGGATCCAACAATAATAGAATAATGTTTCAGTTGGTCAAAACAACCAAAATCAACAAATTGATTGAACCAACTAACAACATGCAAATGGACCCCAGTTAACTTCTCCAGATGCCTCAGACTCTTCAATTCTTGTGCTGGAACTACTATTTTAGAGTTGCCACAAAAATTCTTAAGATTCAAGAGATTTGAAAAAAGCCCCCTATGCATTCCTTCAATATTAGTGCCTTGAATATTTAGGTGCTCTAGGCTTGCTAACTCTTGCATACCCTCTGGCAATGTCCTCATCTCCCAACAACTATTTAGATTCAACTCTGTTAGTCTTGTAAGCTTTGATAATGAAGGAAGGCGGTGCAAATTGCAGCAGGAACAAAGCAACAAAGTGTTGAGATTGCACAGGTTAGAAACAGAATCTGGCAGTACCTCAATTGGTGTCCATGGCAAATTAAGAAATTTGAGGCCTATCATGTGCACAAAGAAACAATCTGATATGCTCATTAGACGATTGTTTTGAAGCAATAACACTGAAATGTTCGGACAATCAGGAATCACACCTTCAATGCGATCCATCAAATTGTCCATCAAAAACACCCACTGCAAATCCTTGTTAATCCATTCTTCCCTTCCAGGTATCACTTTCAAACCTTTTCTTCCCTTCACCATGCTTGTCGACCCAATTATTTCAATAGCCATGTCTCTCACTAAATCATGCATCTTTACAAATCTCATGTTCTTTAATTCTGCCACAAATTCCAGCAAAGACGCATTCTCAAGAACATTCAACGTCGTGTGTCCCCTGTCTATTTTTTCCTGTCTGTTAGCTCCATCTAATAGACCTGCTGCAATGAACTCAGTAATTAATTCATCCCTGTCTATATGGTAATCTTCAGGGTACGAAGCACAATACAAGAAACACTTTCGATGCTTGTCATCATGTAATTGATCGTAGCTAAACCTCAATATCTTGAATACCTTCTCTTTCGTATCATGTTGACCGCTACAAGGATTTCGTAATGTGTTCAGTGCATCCCTCCACACATGTGCACAAGTCTCTCCCCTCATGGATCGAGCCATTGTAACAATTCCATGTGGTAACCCATCACATTCTTTGGCAACTAATCTAGCAGTGTTCTTTACTTCAAGAGAAAGTGCTTCATAATTCCCAAGTTGCTTCTTAAACAGATCCCAAGATTCTTCATGTAAAAGAGGGTTCATCTTAATTGGAAAGCAGTTCATTTTGCGACATACATCTCTCTTTCGAGTGGTGATGAGCAACTTGCATCCATCACATTCCACCGAAACTCCAACCTTCTCCATTTCGATATCCTCCCATACATCATCAAGGATTAGTAGAGATTTCTCTCTCTTTGCTAGACCCATCCTCAACTCGGCTGCTCTCTTCTGCTCATCTTCATATTCCAGACGATGTCCAAGTGCTTTTGCAATATCACTTTGCAACTTAAGAACACTGGTCTCTCGAGATACGGTGACAAAATAAACACAATAAAAAAGATGTGTCTGATTCAAAATCTGATTGTTGATGTGCATGACCAAACTTGTTTTGCCCAATCCTCCGATACCAAAGATACCAACCCTCATTTCACCTCTTTCAAAACAATCCCAAACTTGATCTTCAACCCTTAAGGGAGTGGAACCTTCCATTTTTCTCTGTCACTAATTCAAGGCCTTCAGGCTTGACATCATCAAGCAAAATGCCTCGGGAAAACTTACTCTGCTTTAACAGTTGTTTACCGCATTCTATTACCCCATCAAGCTTGCTCGACAACTGCCAACGACCTAAGAAGCTGACTTGTGAAACTTCTGTTCCAACACTCTGAACTTGCTCTTCAAAACTGCTAACTTGTTGGAGCCATAAGGTGACTTCACTCTTTCTTTTCTTTCTGGATTGAAGCTCTTCATTACAGACTTCAATCTGAATATCATCTGCCTTACTCTTTAATTGTTGCATCATCTCTATTAGGTGTTCTAGCTTGTCATGTAAGCTGTCGTTGTTAGTTGAAGAGAAAGGTATCATAGCCATCTAACCAAAAAAAAAAAAATTGTATTAGATACATAATAATATATAAAGTATCCCATCTCGCATTTAACAAGTATATAGATAACTGATCGAATTCCAGGAAAACAATCAAGTATGCAACTCAATCAATATACATATCTTAAATTGTAAAAAGGAAATTGAACATGATTATTATAATTATACTAGGAAGGCAGACCCGTGCTACGCCCGGGACATGTTTTTTAAATCAAATATGTGTACTTTGTGAATAATTATTTAATTCAAAATCAAATTTGTAATGATTTATTTAGCAATTTCTTCCTAAAAACATATGTTCTCTGCCCATATTTTATGACTTCTCTAAAAACTGGTGTTTTTGAAGTAAATATAATTATCTTTACCAGATCTTTGGTGTGCAAATATTTTGCTTATTCACATTCTTCGTTAATTATTTGATTTTCAAATCAACAAAACTAAAACCAATTTATAAAGAGCAAATGATTTATTTGAACATAATATATTGGAAAATCATAGTTGAAGGGGCTATCTATAGTAAATGATGTATACTATTGTAAGAAACTTAAATTTCAATGTTATGATTACCCTTCATCATTCATTATAAGGGTGTTACAAAATGTGGTTTGACAAAACTAAAGGACTACTTCATTTTCTAACCTCCCTATAATTGATAATTAAAATTATTGAATTAATTGATCATTTAATTTATAGGAAAAACTCACTCTTTTGGAAACCCTCATTTTAGTTTTGACATCTATCATATTTAAAAAGGTAAATTAATTTTGCATTTTTTTCTTAAAAAAAAGCTCTTACGTACTCCGAATCCTTTGAATGCCCACATTATGATATTGTTTATTTTCTGAAATCAAATAAAAATATAATTTGCTATAAAAAGGCAATGCTTAATTAATTAAAGAACAACTAGTACGATTCCCGCGCCATGGCACGTTTTTTTATAACTAAAATATAATATAGAAAAATATTAATAAATGTTAAGATAAAAATAAAAAATAAAAAACTTTATAATAAATGTATCTTATAATTATCTCAGGATTTTTTTTTAAATCTTATGTAGAGTATAATACATAAATATAGATATTTTAAATTACTAAGAATGACACATCATCCTAAACTCTTCTAAATTAAGAGTTTATATAGATAGTTATATTAGATTAAATTCAATGTTTTGAATTAAGCCCAATAGTTAGTAGAATTAAAGAAAAAAGAGAATTAAAGGAAAATGAATAAAAAAGAAGAATTAAAGAAAATAAAAAAAATTAAAAAATAATAATGATTAGTTAAGACTCCTAAAATGTCTCTAAGAATGACACATCATCCTAAATTCTTCTAAATTAAGAGTTTACTAGTATAGTACCCGTGCGTTACGCACGGGATTTGTAAAATATATGATATTGTTGTAATAACACATAATTACTAAGGATTGAACAACTCAAATTTTAATTATTTTGATTAGACCATGTGACATCCATCCAGCTAATAATGAAATACCAAGCATTATAAGAATAAATCAAATCCAAATATCCAAGTGATAAATATACTAAATTGGTTCTGCTCACTCGATCCACATCTCCGATCAATAATTAAAAATATGACGTATAAATCACGACAAATTCATTAAGCCACCGCCTTGAAGAATTCAAGGCAATGGATTAGTCAACAACCTCGATCGAAACCCCCACATTACAACAAAAAATAAAAATAGACACAACAAATAAGCAAAATAAGGAATTACCTTCTTCTATATTCACAAGCTTCCAAAAAATTGGGATTTATATATAACTTTGCGACATTGGTTAAAGTTGATAATATATATTCTCTCATCCACATACAACAAAAGTTAAACATATATAAAAGTAAAGAATGCATGTTCATGAGGTAAAATAAAAAAAATGATAATTAATGGTAATATTGAGAAATAAGGTCAATATACTTAAATAAAAAATATGAAAATGATTTCTCTATTCACCTCAGATCAATGGTATGTTGTTGTTGAAATAATTCCGAACCAACAAAGCACTCTAGTATACGATTCTTGTGAAGGAATTCAATATCAAAGGTGGTAAATTAAATAACTTATAACAAACTATACAAATCAGTGCATATAAAAATGAACTTGCCCATTATTCTTTAAGATAAGATCAACTCTACCAAACATGAGGGAAGATATTTGGTGAACTTCTGCCATGGTGTCTATCACAAAGTATAGAGATAAAGAGAAAAGGAAAATGGTGGTGGAGTCCGATTGTCTTTCTTTGATGTTGAAGTTGGATATGCATACCCTTTAGGTGTGATGGGGTTGATGTTGGAAGAGATTAGAGCGATGGAAAGGCCTTTCTTGCATTGTAGATGGGAGTATGTTAGAAGGAGTACGACCTATTACAAATGAGAAGTCGCCTAAAATCAATAATAACAATATTAAGAAATCCTTGCAAAAGGTCAAGGGTTCAAATCTCAGTATTTAAACATTGTGTGTAATTAGTGGGTCCTCAAGCCTTCATTGGCTTGGGTGAGCCTACCTGGTGGCTTGCCGCCTGGTTACTGGTTCGTGTCCTTTGCATATTAAACTTTGAGATTCGATGATTATTTAGAAAACTATGAGGGTCGATGGATCTTGAAAAAATGATATATCTAGAAAATAAGAATGATTTAACTTCAAATTTTAAAATATGATTAATAAACCTTTATAGTTAATAAACAAAAGATATTTTTTTAAAGATTATTAACGTTTAGAAAGAAAAAAAGAATGGTCAATGCAAAACTAAATTACGTATATTCCATAAAAGATTAAGAATAATTAATGAATACTCCGTAACTGTCATTGATGAAAGATATGTAACTATGTAAGTACTATATATGGACTAAAGAATGTATTAAAATTATCACATTGAATAATAACTTTCATTTTCATAATACTTGTTTATAAGAAATAAAGAACATAATTGAGCATGTTATACAATTTGCAATGTTTAAAATAAATTTTTTATTATTATATGTTAGGTCAAAGCATGAATAGTTAGCTTAGTGTCTTAAAATATATGACAAATAAAGGAAAAATGAATGAAAGTCTTGGATGTTAAACTTATACTTTCAATTCAATTGCAAAAAAAAAAAGTAGAGGAAAATCTATCAGGCAAAATGGGGAGTATGAATCGAGCTCATTGCCTATTGATAATGAAAATCTTGAACTTGATTCAAAATTTATATTTCAAAAGACTATTTAATTTGCCTAAAATCAATCATAACCATTTAATATTTTATTTAAATATGAAATTTTAAAATCCAAATTATTTTAGGTTAAATGAAACTATTTTTATATATTTTTAATTTGAATTCGAAGTATAAATGTAGGTATCAATTCTAAAATCACTCATATAAAATTTGATATTAGCTCTTAGCTTTAGAAAAAATGTAGTAAAAAGGAAATTATTCACATGGTATTTGATTTCCTCTATCATGAGTTTTTATATTCATAATCAATATATTGTCGTGTAAGATAGTTTTTTTAGTGGATAATTAAAAACAAAAAATGAAATATTGTCATATCTTTTTTTAAAAAAGTTATATCGGTTAGATTAAAATATATTTTAAAAAATCAAAAAATATAATGTACTAAAATATGTAGCTCTAACAAATTGATTTATTTTAATTTTTACATTCAGTAACTGATTGAGTTATAAAAATATATTTTAGATGTTAGTGTAAGGTGTTTACAATTTGAATTAGATAAAATAAGTCAACTATACTGTTCATTTGAAGAAATATTTGACTAAATCACACAAAGAACTAATTTTGGGGTAAAAGGTAGTAACTAACAAAGATATTAAGTTTATCTCAAAATAAGTGAGAAAAAATAAACTAAAGTTATAATAGAAAGTGATTAATTGGTTAATTTAATTAAAAATTAAATAGTTTTGATTCAAACGGGTAATTTTTTTTTGAGAGAAACTAATATTCTAATAAATTTGTTAAATTATCATTAGATTTATTTTAATTATTAATTGATTAAATTGAATTAGTTATACAGGTGGGGCCACAATGAATGAAAACTTGCCACATAAGCCTTGGTTTAAGGAGAGGCTGACATGTGGCATCCTTCGCATTTGTTTTAGTATTATATTAGATATAGATAGTTAGTAGAATTAAAGAAAAAAGAGAATTAAAGGAAAATGAATAAAAAAGGAGAATTAAAGAAAATAAAATAAATGAAAAAATAATAATGATTAGTTAAGACTCCTAAAATGTCTCTAAGAATGACACATCATCCTAAACTCTTCTAAATTAAGAATTTATATAGATAGTTAGTAGAATTAAAGAAAAAAGAGAATTAAAGAAAAATGAATAAAAAGGGAGAATTAAAGAAAATAAAAAAAAATGAAAAAATAATAATGATTAGGTAAGACTCCTAAAATGTCTCTAAAAATTACACATCATCCTAAACTCTTCTAAATTAAGAGTTTATATAGATAGGGGAGATTTAAAAAAATGGCTTATATTTTTTATTGATTAAAACAATAATAAAACTGTATTTATAATGTAATATGTATGGGTATATATACACACACATATAATATGTATGTATATATAAAATTATTATTAGACAATTAATAGAGTATAAATACAACAAAAAGTAGTGTATGGGATAATAATATATAATAATTCAAAACTAATATGTTAGGACTTGTATATAAGGGGTCTTGTGTACTGAGATGCTCATTCATAATCAATCAGAATGTATTCTCTTCTAAACTCTCTCATTCACAGTTCAAGGTCCTAACAATTGGTATCTAGATCAAGTTGATCCTCAATTTCGCAATTTTTTTTTTTCTTTTCCCCAAATCTGCAAATTCATCTGCAAGGGAAGTAGACAATGGTGGAGGTGATTACCAAAATTACCAGAGTAACTAACTTCAAATAAGTTCCTAAATTATTTTTTTTACACATAAATAAGATTGTTTGAATTGGTAAATAGAGAGGATGAAAAAACGTCATACAAACTTATAGCCCTCTTTGTTTGTGAACCTTGAACTCTTTTGGTAATATCAAACCCCTTAAAAAAAACGTCATATTACATAATCAACATGGGCAAAATAAATCAGTTAACATACAATAAGCTTACCACTAAAAATACAAATATATATATATATGGAAATAATTAAGCTAGCCACAAATATGGAAATAACCCACACACATAAATTAAACCATTAAAAAACCAAGTCATACAATTTGTCGGGATCAATTTTTATGAGTTAAGAAGGAAAAAATGGAGTAAATTTAAACTTTTCTATTGGCAAACTTGATATATAGCATTCGAAAAAGAGTCGTGAAAAACAAAAATGTTTAAAAAGAGGCAAAAAGATGGATAAGAGGTAAACGTACTTAAGGGCAAGTTGGTTAGAGATGAAAGCCCCATCAAGGTAAATCTTCATCTTTTTAAAGTGAAATAGTATTCATTGATTAAAAAGTTCAATAGTTGTACACCGGTCACGATCCCGTGGAGTTGAACTCCGTGAAGTTGGAAGGATTACCCAATAGGAATGCATCGACCCTAAAAAATAAATTAAAAAATGGCTAAATGCATTTAAATCTAAACCATTTATTTAGAATTAAGTGGTTAGGATTTAACCAACTTCACATGGAGTTATTTTAGCAACTCCATGGGATCCAAAGTGGTTGTCCACATATAAAAAGAAATTGCAAAGATATGTTTTAGGTGTTGTACGTAGACCTGTCAAAACACAACCCGACCCGACCGACCCGAAAAATTTCCGACCCGAACCCGAAAATTTTGACCCGAAATTTTTTTTCGACCCGAACCCGAAAAACCCGAAATTTTCCGGGTAATCTGGGTTTCGACCCGTTGACCCGATTGACCCGGTAATTTTGACCCGATTTACCCGATTGACCTGGTTGATTTATAATAATATATAATTATTTTTTTATATATATAATTAAAATTTATCACTAAATTATCAAATAATGATTTTTTTAATTTAAAAAAGAAAAATTTGACAAACCCGAAATCGACCCGAACCCGACCCGAAACCCGATCAAACCCGAGTTTGAGTCAACCCGAAAAACCCGAAACCCGTTTTACCCGAGACCCGTTTTACCCGAAACCCGAAGTGACCGGACCCGAACCCGACCCGAATGACCCGTTTGCCAGGTCTAGTTGTACGTACGTACCTAGACAAATTTTCAAATCGATGAACGTACTCTTCCAGTTGAATTGGAGAAGTCGATGATGCAAATGCAATTTTTTTTGGGGTGGGGGTGCAGATACAATTCTTACATATCCGACTATTATATATATACATACACTTATCTCATGAAACATCTACAAATAAAATTAAATAAATACACAATGATCGTTTTGGTTCTTAAATAATTTAATGCATGCGTTTCATTTTGGTATAGTAATTGTCATTAATTCTTAAATGGGGATTTAATGCATTGCTGTAAATCAAGATTCATTAGGTCATTAGGTATATGGAAGATGGTAAAGGGGGGAAATAATATAAAGGAAGTGTGAACAATATAATCCGAACCTTAGATGAAAAGGTAATATTGACAAAAAAAATTAAAGATAATATTTTAAAATTAGTTGAATATACATAGTAATAAAAAAATTATGACGATCAAATTATCTCATCCACACATTAGCATAGTATAAACTATATATGATAAATTTTTATTAAAAAATTCAATTTTTTTAAAACTTATATGTAAAGAAAATAACTTATAATACGGAGTATAATGTTATCGACATTTTTCTTTATACACCTTTATTTTATTTTCATTTACAAAAATATGCATAACAAACATGACACTTTAGAAGGAAAAAAAAATGCAAAATATGATCAATGTGTAACAAAGAGGATTCGATCTCAAGACCTCATTCCTACAAAACAACTCTATAACCATTGAGCTATGAAGATGTTTGTGATTTTTTATGGAATTGAAACAAAAAATATAAAATATGAATAATTAAATAAATGAGCATTAAATAGGCCATGAACACAACTTTTTATGTTACTAGGGGGCATGCACGTGCATACGCACGGGACATAATTTAATCAGATCGAATCATATGGTATTAAAGTTTATCAAATCATATGGTATTAAAGTTTTATATGATTGGTTCTTATTAGCGGAAATTATATCAAAGAAATAATTATATATAGTTAAATTACGTGGAATTGAATTTATTATGAATATATTTGGTTTATATAGATTTGAGAAGAAAGCTCAGTATTATTTATAGTCATCCATAATATATTTATAAATAAGCCTAACATTTTAAGTTCTTCTCTTCCAATCATGAAGTGAAAGATTTTGCAAGTATGCATCTCTATGCAAGTATATAGGAGGAAAAATGTAAATAAATAAGGTACATAACTACTCCATGTATTTTTTTTAATTTTTTTTACTTTATATATACCTATGTGCTTATACATATATTTCAACGCACTACAACTACAACCACACTCATTAAACTAAAGGTGACATATTAATATAAATTGAATAGAGAGAGAGAGATCGGTCCATTAATATATTTATTTCTCGTTAAGATCCCGCCATGGTGAATATGATTCTTCTTTCAACAATGGTGCATGGTTGTAAGTTTTTCCATATATCAACAAAAAAAATCAAAATAGAGAAAAATAATAATTAAAGATTATTTAAACAAATAAGAAATAATATATGATATAAAATAACAAAAAGGAAAATAAAATCATATATAATCTACTATATAAATAAGAAAGTGCAATAAAAAAATAAATTAATTATAGAAAAAAAAAAACAAAAATAGGGGAAAACAAATAAATGATGAATAAAACCTCCAAATACGAGTCTTCTTGCAACAATGGTTCATAAAAACTTAATAGCAATTAAAGAAAACTAAAAACCCTATATTATTATAAAAAAATTAAGAAATGCAAAATAAAATATGATAGTATAAAGTAACAACATAAAAACTGAAAAATAAAAGCATGCATAATATCATAATAGAAATAAGAAAGTACAATGAAACAATATATTAAAGCAATAAATAATAAAAAATTGTAAGAAAAAAAAGGAATAGAAAATGTCACCTAACAATATATGATTCATCTCTTATTTGTTTGCAAAAAAATTGAGTTTTAGAAGATAACATTGAAACAATTGACTATTTATAAGAAAAATCCAACATTTAACCAAATAAAAACTCTCAACCTTTGGACTAACCCATTTTAATTTCCTATTTATCATCTCTAAAAAGTAAAATTAATGCGATGTATGTTTCATTTAACAAAAAAAAAACTTCCACCCCTTTGACTACCCTATTTAAAGCATTGATTGGCAATTATAGTAATTTTTTATTTGAAATAAAAAATTTTGGGTAAACATTAATATAAAAATATGAGATAAATATAATAAAAAATTTATCATTATTATATTGTATTTTTGGTCAAAGAGAAAATAATTATTACAAAAAAATAATAATTAAAGAATATTTAATCAAATAAGAAATATGATATAAAGTAACAACAAAAACAGTTGAAAAATAAAATCATATATAATCTACTATATAAATAAGAAAGTGCAATAAATAATAAATTAATTAAAGAAAAAAAAGTCAAAAATAGGGGAAAAATAAATAAATGATGAATAAAACCTCCAAATATGAGTCTTCTTGCAACAATGGTTCATCAAAACCTAATAGGAATGCAAAATAAAAAATGATATAAAGTACCATCATAAAAAATGAAAAATATAACCATGCCTAATATCATAATAGAAATAAGAAAGTGCATTGAACAATATATTAAAGCCATAAATAAATAAAAATTGGAAGAAAAAAAAAATGATGAACAAAAGTGTCACCTAACAATATATGATTTCTCTCTCATTTGTTTGGCAAACATTGAAACAATTGACTATTAATAAGAAAAATCTAGCATTTAACCAAAGAAAAACTCCCAGCCTTTGGACTAACCCACTTTAATTTCCTATTTATCCTCTTTAAAAAGTAAAATTAATGTGATGCATTATTCATTTGACAAAAAAAAAACTTCCACCCATTTGACTGCCCTATTTAAAGCATTGTTTGACCATTATAGTCTTTTTTTTATTTGACATAAAAAAAGTTGGGTGGCATTAATATAAAATTATGAGACAAATATAATCAAAACTTTGTCATTATTATATTTTATTTTCGGTCAAAAAGATAACAATTATTAGGGAAAAATAATAATTAAAAATTAAGAAATAATAAAATGATATAAAGTAACGACAAAAACAATTGAAAAATATAATCATATATAAATAATTAAGAAATTACAATAAATAAATAAATAAATAAAACCAAACAAATAAATAAAAATAGGGGAAAGTTTAAGTGATAGGGAAAACATAGACAATATAGAATTTTTGTATATATAAAAATAGGAGTCTAAAACACCTTAACCACAACTCAAAACTAAAAAGAAGAGATTCCACAAAAAAAAATTAAAATAAAATAAATTCCAACAAAACTAAAAATAAAGAAAATAAAAGTTCAAGTAAAGGATTGTATTACAACCACTCACCTTAGATTTTATTTATCAATATGGGCTTCTTCTTTTTCACCAATGAAACTTCTCAATATGTACTTCTTCTTTTTTCCACCAATAACACTATAAAAAATACAATAAACAAAAAGAAAATATTAGTATGAAAGTTGAAAACAATATCAATCAACAAATGATAGATTAGGATAATAGAAATTTGCAATGGAATCTGAGTTATGAGTATACCATGGTAGCTTAAATAAATACCTTGGTTAATTATTGTGGGTCTACATGAATAAATTAATTAAAGAGGGATTATATAAGACGTGCGACGCGTATATGTGCAAATACCTTGGTTAATTATTGTGGATCGGAGTGTACTCGATCAGTTGAAGATCACCTGCAGTAAAAGCTCGATCGGCTGAGATCGAGCAACAGAGAAGCAGTTAACCAGAAACGTAAATCAGCTATAGCTAGCTTGAGGATCGAGATCTAGACTGAGAGAGAGAGAGAGAGAGAGAGATAGATGGAGAGAGGAGTTGTTGGATATCGGGTGGTCGAAAAGAAGCCAGATTATTCACGAGAGATAAGGTGGGGACGAACTATATAAGAAGCCTCCTAAAGCCAGATTTCTTTGAATTCTTCAAGCCACCACCTAGAGGAGTTATGAGTAAACGATGGTTGTTGCAGCTTGACTTTTTAAGTCAATGAAGATACTCCTAATGGCCTTGGACGACCTTGATTGGTCGTTTTATATCACACCCAAGTCACTCAATTAATTAATGCTTTCTCCCTCAAAGGCTCAAACTCCCATCTTCTGCTAAGTTTGCGTCCAAAACAACAGTAACAATATAAAACTTTCTATTGGTAAAAATTTAAAGAGAAAATTTGGTAAATAGACATTGAACCAGCTACAGTGGAACAGGAACAGAGAGCTTTCCCCCCTTTTCCCGCCCAATTCTTTTGTCTTAGGAACGCTGGTTTTAAGAATGAGTGATTGCTTTTTTTTTTTTTTTTTTGGCTTAATTGGTGAATTATTCCAAAACAAAATTGCAAAACTGTCCATCTCCCCCAAATCCCCATTTTGATTAACCTCCCCTTCTCTCTGTGGGTATCTCTTCTGATCTCTCGATCTATCTTGCTCTCATCTATTTTGCTCTCTTGCTCTCTCGCGCCATTGAAACTCCGACCGCCGCAGCCATCATCGGCGGGATACAGAGGAGGAGGAGCGGCGAGAAGTCTGTTGGAGCCTCCGGCGAATCAGATGCGGACAGAATTAGATGCTGCGAATCGCTTTTTCCTCTTTCAGATCCCTAAAACCACTTTCTCCTTCGTCGTCCACACCTTCTTCGGTCTCGCAATCGGCGTTCAGAAGGCGATCGTCGATCTGAGGAGTTAGGGTTTGCTAATCTTCGATTGATCATCTCCTTGGTATTCGCCGAGGTGTGCGTGTCCTTCCTGGAGAGGTAGGGTTTCTGTCTTCAATTCCTACTCCCTATTTCATCCTCTCCCATCGCCATTTTCGCCTACAAAGATGAAGCTCGTAAGGTATGTTCTCTTCTTGCAATTCCTCGCAACAAATTTCTTTACCAATCAATACTGTTGTAACTCCCTAGAAGTTGGGTGAGGTAATTTAGTTTCCTGCTAAATTATGTGTAAATATGGCATTCAATTGGGTGTTATATGGGCTTGTCATGGCTGTTCAAGCATTTATACCTTCTGAGGGTGTGTTTGGTAATGATATCAAGATATCAGATATCAGCCCCGATATCTGATATCAGTGTTTGGTCGGGATAAATATCGATATCACTTTAACTGATATCGATATCTAGTGTTTGGTATGCCTAATATATCACTTGATATCAATAATATATCACTTGATATCAAGTGATATCTGATATCTATGTTTGGCAAGAGTCAGATATCGATATCAGTTGATATCTAGATATCAAATTTGGCCTATTTTGATATACTCATTTGTTGGGAGGTATCACTTGATATTGATATCGTCCGATATGATATCTTGATATCAAGATATCACTCGATATGATATCTTGATATCAAGATATCACTCGATATGATATCTAGATATCGTTACCAAACACACCTGAATCCCAAATGTATATAAATATTTTAGCTGGGTATGTTCTTTCACATCATTCTGTTGGCAGTATATCTATTTTGTGATTATGTGCAAGAAGATCAATGTTCTTCGAGTTTCTGCAGTCATCCCCATTAGTCACTGACTCACTAACCCATGTGCAGCTGCAAATAAGATTAAAAAAGCATTGCATTTTACTAAAATTGCAGAGTATCTTCATCGATTTGCATATAATACCATCTTCGTAGTGTTTTGACATATTGATTCTTCTTGGCAGCACTGTGATCATCGTCGGCACCACTCTCTCTTTGATGTGGTGCGTTTTAACCTCTTCTGTTGATCATTCTAGTTCCTTAATCTTCATCTCCCGTCTTTGGAAATCAGAACTTGAAAATGTCCAATTCTTCCGGCAATTTCACGCTACTTGAATCTATTACTTGAAATGCATATTTGGAGACCATTGAATGGAAATTCAATTTTGTCTTTATCTTCATTTTCTACATCTGGGAATTGGAAACTTAAAAATGTGCAATTTTTGCTCATGATAGTGTTATGCATTGGTAGATATACCTATGTTGGCTATTATTGAAGCTGTTTCATCTAACTGAGGGTTTTCTAGTGTTATAGACTTCTAAGGCTGATCAGGGAGCTTCTTAGCTAACATTCATGGGTTCCTATTCTGGTTAGATCTGATCATCTGCTTATTGCAGGGAGATTCCAAATGACAAAAAGCCCTTTATGCCTTCACGAGAAGTCCATGCACAAAAGACACATTCTCTGCCACCTGAGAAGATTGAAATGTTTAAATCCTTGGAGGGTTGGGTTGAGCAAAACCTCGTGGTGCATCTTAAACCTGTGGAAAAGTGTTGGCAACCACGAGATTTTCTTCAGGATGCTGCTGCAGAAGGATTTGAGGAGCAAGTCAAGAAATTGAGGGCATGATCAGCCAAAAGCTTTCTCCCTTTCTAGTTCTGTTTTATGATAGCATGATCAGCCAAAAGCTGTCTTTAGGATTTTGCTATTTTAGATTTTGGTTCAATAGTCTTTTCGCCTAGCCCTTTTTTTAGCTTTTGCTTAGCAGAATTACTTGTTATCTGGATCCCCAGTTTTGTGTATCAAATTGGAGCCTTTTGTGCTTTTTCTGGCATGACAAGAGATGTGATTGCCGGAATTGGATTTGATCAGGAAAATGCTGGAGAGGGATCCTAAAATGAGGCTATCTGCGTATCAAGTTCTTTGTAAGACCTTCATTAGAACGATTTCGGTTCCTTTGAATTGGATTTGGATGGCTAATAAGAGTGGTGTTTGTATCAGGCCATCCATGGATGGCGGATGAGAGCAATGTCCCGGATAGGCCTCTTGGTTCGGTTGTTCTTTCGCGCCTGACGCAGTTCTCATCAATGATAAGCTCAAGAAGACGGCATGTCGTGTAAGCTCTTGTTCTTTTGCATTTGAAATTGATCATCTTCAAAATTGTCTAGTTAATTGACTGTCTGGTTTTTTCGTTATTCAGGTGATTGCAGAGAAGCTATATGAAGAAGAAATAGGCGGCCTGAAGGAGTTGTTTAAGAAGATAGATGCGGATAAAAGTGGAACCATAACGTGCGATGAACTAAAGCAGAGCTTAAAATGAGTCGACTCTAAACTTCTAGAGTCTGAAATTGAGAATCTCATGACTGCAGTAAGCATCAAAGTCCTCCCTCCATCGCCAATTTATCGCCTTATCAGTATATAGATCTTCTAATGTAGCAAGTATATCTTGCAGGAAGATACTTGCTGAGTGCAGGAAGAAATCAGGCAAGTTTTTTCCCCTTAAATTCTAAATTGTCTGCTGCTTGAGCATCTGTTTTTGATTTTGTGCTGTCTTTTTTTTTTTTTTCCTTTTATTCAGTCAATATGGAAACATTACTTTCTTAGTAGGGTATGAGTAGATTCATACATTATATATACAAGTAAGGCAGTGTAGTTTGTGCATCTGAATTTCTAGCCATTGACGGAGAAACCATAAAATATATACACACTGCATTTTTTCTTGGCCCTTCTTATTAATACGCTTTTTAATAAATCTGTGGCTATTGCAGCTCTGTATTTGGAACCCCATATGGTCAGAAGATTATCCAGTTGACAAAAACCGCAATGAAGACGATACGCAAGACACAATCCAATCCTTCGGCTTTAGCGTGAAGAGTGCCGTTCTTTTTCTCACTGAAGTAGAGAAAGGAATCTGGCCAGATCACTACTCCCTCTCAGACCATGCCAGGCTGACAGTTGTCTTTTCACCAGTGAGGATGCCTTGTTCGCAGCTCACATTCTGACCCCACGAGACCTTTTGGTGTGTAGATGATTGCCACTAGAACCTCATTCCAATGTAGAGCACATACACAAACAATAGAACGATCTATAGCAGATCGAAACCTTTTTACCCAGGGATTCGGGCCACCTTATTTAGGATTTGTGGAGTATCGTAGCAAGAAAGATGTGAAGAAGAGGAACAAATGGGGAAAATATGGTGTATAGAGATGTCATGAATGTAAATAGATAAGCAGCCTGTCGGTGCAATCTGCTTGCCTGACTAGTAGCTTCGGATTTCAACGTTCCTTTCTTAGAATTCTTGTATTATATTTATACACAAAGATGAATGCAATTGTGGTTCATCGCAGAACATTCCATCAACAGATGTGCAGATTCATGGAAGAATGAGAGTTTAAATGCACCTTATGTCTGTGTGGTTATCATGTACATCTGATGATCCGAAAAGTTGTGAAAAGGAGACAGCGCCTTTGTTGAGTGACTTGAACAGTCAACTATGAACTGTTAGCTTCCATTTACTTGTCTATCATTAATATCGCAATTTGTTGTGCAAATACACAAACACTGTCAAATCCGAATCATTTTAATTACGCTACGAGAGCATGCAAGATTTTCTAGGTTTTGCAACTCATATTGTCTGTCTGTCATCTAGCCCAAATTTGCTATAATCTAATCATTCATAATAACCTTGTCAAAACCAACCTGATTGATGAAAGGAGAAAAGAAGGAATTCAAAAACAAAACAAAGCCATCAATGGGTCGCCTTCCACGAGCAGAAGATTGATGTCCCATGCGCTTTCAATCAAACTCTGAAAATCATGCTTCACTCAAACTCTGAAAATCATGCTTCACCACCTTAATTGATGTTCTGTTCTAGTGATTGAAGCATTGTCAATTGTCATCGAGCTTGTGGGCTTCAAATGGCCATGTTGTAACTAGAGTAACGAAAACAACCAAGTTGATGGAAGAGGGTTTCGGTGGCAGGGTCATTCCAGTGGAGCGAGTCCCACCATCCTCGAGGAATACCAGCAGCCCACAAAACGGGAGGAGGACCATTGTTATCAATGACTGAAATCAGGTAGTTCTCCAACTTGGGGACCTCTTTACCACCGATTGCTACAGATTGCAGGGAACTGCACACAATGGTCTTCCTTCTTATCCTCCTTAGTTCCGGCAATTCTAACAACTCCAATATCTTTAATTTTGGCAGCTGGATTTCGTCAACTCTTGCTTCGGCTTCCACTGCAAATATTTCCTCCACTTGTTTGCAATACTGAACATGAATTCTTTCCAAAGAAGGGAGGTTGCAACATACCAACCCTATCCTCTTCAAAAGTGGACAATTCCATACATCCAAAGAAACAAGATCAGGAAGGAAGGCATCACAAGTACCCCATATACTCCTCATTTCCAGCAAATTATACAAATCCAAAGAACGCAACCTTGGCAATTGGACTGTTTCTCCCGTTTCCAGTGCAAATATTTCTTCCAGTTGTTTGCACCCTTGAATATGAATGGTTTCCAACGAGAGCAAGTTGTAGCTTACCATCCCTATCTTCTTCACCGCATCACACCAATTTACCTCCAAACAACACAACTTTGGCAATTTCATTGGTTCTTCCTTGTCACTTGAAAATATTTCTTCCAGTTGTTTGCAATTCTGAATATGAATGGTTTCCAAAGAGACCAGGCTGTAACTTACCATCCCTATCTTCTCCACCGCATGGCAGCCACTTACCTCCAAAGAACGCAACTTTGGCAATTTGACTGGTTCTTCCTTGTCACTTGAAAATATTTCTTCCAGTTGTTCACAATACCGAATATGAACGGTTTCCAAAGAGGGCAGGTTGTCACTTGTCATCCCTATCTTCTTCATTGTTGGGCACTCAATTACCTCCAAAGAACGCAACTTTGGCAATTTATCTGGTTCTTCCATTTTCAGTGCAAATATTTCTTCCAGTTGTTTGCAATCCTTAATTTGAATACTTTTCAAAAAGAGCAGGTTGTAGCTTACCATCCCTATCTTCTTTACCGATGGGCACGCAATTACCTCCAAAGAAACAAGATGAGGAAAGAAGACATTGCAATTACTCCATATGCTCCTCAATTCTGGCAAAGACCTCAACTTCAAAGAACACAACCTTGACAGTTTAACTGTTTCCCCCTTTTCCGTTGCAAATATTTCTTCTATTTGCACACAATCTGCAATCTCAATCTCCTCCAAATTAGGTAGGTGAAGGTTCAGCATCCACAACTTCTTCAACTTTGGACAATCTTTAATTTCCAGAACTCTTAAGACCAGAAAAAGAGATGTCCATATGAACCCTCACATCCTCTCCAACTAGGCCACAAAACTCATCTACTTCTTTCAGCCCTAATCCTCGGATGCCTTGAAGGGGCTTTATCCACCCCTTGGGAATTATGTATTGAATTCCCTTACAATTCTTTAATTCGCAACACTCTAATTCAGTTGCATCAACCAGCGAAGGCGAAGCATCCAACAAGCTCTTGACACTGAAGCTGCACTCTTTGAATTCAATTCTAACAACATTCCGTGGAACCAACCAGCACACTTCTGCTCCTATTCTCAATCTACATCTATTAAAAATTATTCTTCTATCTACATCACTATCTAGCATGGGTTCATTCATAATGGATCCAAGAGCAACAGAATAAGATTTCATTTTGTCAAAACAACCAAAATCAACAGATTGGTTGAACCAACTAATACCATCCATAAGAACCCCAGTTAACTTCTCCAGATGCCTCAACCTCAACAATTCCTTTGCTGGAACTACTATTTTAGAGTTGCCAAGAAAATTCTGAAGATTCAAGAGATTTGAAAAAAGCCCCCTATGCATTCCTTCTATTTTAGTGCCTTGAACAGTTAGGTGCTCTAGGCTTGCCAACTCTTGCATGCCCTCTGGCAATGTCCTCATCTCCCAACATTCTTTTACATTCAGCTCCGTTAGTTTTGTAAGCTTTGCTAATGAAGGAAGGTGGTGCAAATTGTGGCAGAAACAAAGCAACAAAGTGTTGAGATTGCACAGGTTAGAAACCGAATTTGGCAGTACCTCAACTCCTGTCTGAGACAAATTAAGAAATTTGAGGCCTGTCATGTGCACAAAGAAACAATCTGATAAACCCCTTAGAGGATTCTTTTGAAGCAACAACACTGAAATGTTCGGACAATCAGGAATCACACCTTCAATGCGATTCATCAAATTGTGCATTGATAGATTACATAGGTCTTAATATTGTATAGTGGGCTAAAAGCCCATTAAGGCCCAATACCTTTGTAACCTATATATATATATATATATATATATATATATGTTATATCAATGAATGGAAACCCTAAGGAGGACTTTACATCAATTCTACAATTCTACATGGTATCACAGCCTTTTCTTCCTCACGGAACCCTAGTTTGATCCTCCCGCCCCACCTCCTCTTCCCGTCGCCGGCGTCGTCTCCTCGTCGCCTCTCTCTCTCTTTCCCCTCCTCACCGGCCTCCCGTTTACATCAAAAAAAAAAAAAAAAAAATCTCTTACCATGGCTCTCTACGATCACCAACATCACGCTTTCTCTGGATACTCTAGATATCCTACCCCTCGACATGTCGGTCCTCAGGCCTCTCTGACATCGCCTGACCCAGGCTATGTTCCGCCAGCTCTGCATCACGCCTTCTCCTCTACGCAGCCGACATCTTCAGACTCTTCTTGGTACATGGACACTGGTGCCACCTCGCACATGACGAACTCCTCAGGTAACCTCTCATCTATTTCTTTTAAGGGCCCTGCCCACTCTATTATCGTCGGAAATGGTGGTCGTCTTGCTACTTCGGGAATTGGCCACACCAAATTACAGACCCCAAACCACCCACTACACCTCAACAATGTCCTGATTGCCCCAAAGATTGTCAAAAACCTTATCTCTGTGCGTCGGTTCACTACTGACAACAACGTTTCCCTTACGTTTGATCCCTTTGGTTTCTCTGTGAACGATCTTACTACGGGGGTTACTCGCATGAGATGTAACAGCACCGGGGAGCTCTACCCTGTCACACCACCTCCTGCGTCCAGTCAGTCGTGTCCGGTCGCCCTCTCGGCATCATCGTCCAGCCTGTGGCATGCACGCCTGGGCCATCCCAGCGCTGCCGTTCTAGATGTCCTCCGTTCCCAGAACCTTGTCACCTGTACTAAAGACCCACACTCTGGTTTATGCTCTTCCTGCCAACTAGGCAAACATGCCAGACTGCCGTTCCAACGGTCTTTGACCTCTACCCTTGCTCCCTTTGATATCATTCACAGCGACATTTGGACCTCTCCCGTGCCTAGCAAGGAGGGTCACAAGTACTACCTCTTGTTTCTTGATGATTACACTCATTACTTATGGGTCTTCCCGTTGCATTTCAAGTCCCAAGTGTTTCCTGTCTTTGCCAGATTCCATACCTACATCAAAACACAGTTTCACATGTCCATCAAATGTTTCCAATGTGACAATGGTCGTGAATTTGATAACAAAGACTTTCACTCCTTCTTTGCCGCAAATGGGATCTCCTATCGCTTGTCTTGCCCCTATACTTCTCAGCAGAATGGCAAGGCAGAAAGAATCATCAGAACCATTACCAACATGATGCGTTCTCTCCTCTTCCACGCATCTATTCCCCTTCCCTATTGGCCTCACGCCTTATCCACCACATGTTATCTCCTAAACATTCTCCCTTCCACTACCCTACACCATCGCTCGCCAGCTCAGACACTTTATTACGCCGAGCCTAGGTATGATCACCTTCGCACCTTCGGGTGCTTGTGTTTCCCAAACCAGTCCTCCACAGCCCCGCACAAGCTTCACCCGCGCTCCACTCCATGTGTCTTCCTAGGCTATCCGTCTGATCATCGCGGTTACATTTGCCTCGATATCAAAACCCACAAGATCATTCTCTCACGTCATGTCACCTTTGATGAGTCGCGATTTCCCTTTGCGTCTCCCACACCCCCTGTGTCTCCGTCAGAGTCTGAGTCACCATTCCCTCACTTCCTTATTCCCGAGAGCTCTCCCGGTGCTCCTGCGTCTCCCCCTCCCCCACCCCCACCACCCCCCACCACCAGACCACACACCCGCAGCGTCTCCGGTGTCTTTCGACCCCGTCAGATCGTATCCATGACTACCACCCATCGCCCCACCATACAACCTCATGGCCTAGCAAAGCAGACCCCCCGCCAAACACCAATGTCGCGGGCGCCGCACACTGCTGCGCCCACAGCCTATCAATTGCCCATGCCCCCAGCATCGCATAACCTACTGACGGCGCCCGCCGCAACATATGTTGCGCCCGCCGCAACACATGCTGCACCCGCCGCAACACATGCTGCGCCCGCCGCATCCCTCCCCGTCTCGCATCACCCACTTGCGGCGCCCGCCGCAGGGTATGCTGCGCCCGCCGCATCCCACACCGCCTCTGCACCCCTTACCCGCAGCTCTGCTACGCCCGCCGCCTCCTCCCCATGCTTAGCCCCTCTTGCTCCCATCCGTCCCGACACCCAATCACCCTCTGCCTCCACCCAGACCTCCCTCTCCCGCATTCCCACCTCCCACAAAACAGCCCTCCAAGACCCGAATTGGCAGGCGGCTATGCTCGACGAATACAGGGCCCTTACGAAGAATGGTACTTGGGTTCTTGTTCCTCGCCCTCCTGAGGCGAACGTCATTCGTTGTATGTGGCTCTTTCGTCACAAGTTCCGATCTGATGGGACTTTGGAGCGCTATAAGGCCCGTCTTGTGGTGAACGGTAGATCTCAGCAGGCAGGTATTGATTGTGATGAGACGTTCAGCCCTGTGGTCAAGCCTGCCACTATCCGAGTGGTCCTGAGTCTAGCTCTGTCGCGCAACTGGGCCATCCATCAATTAGATGTCAAGAACGCATTTCTTCATGGCCATCTGAATGAGACGGTCTACATGTTTCAGCCGTCGGGGTTTGCTGATGCTGACCGTCCGAAGCATGTCTGTCTCCTCAAGCGCTCTCTGTATGGTCTGAAACAGGCTCCGCGGGCTTGGTTCCAGCGTTTTGCCTCTCATCTGCTCCGTTTGGGTTTCACTGGCAGCCGTTCCGATTCGTCTCTGTTTATCTATCGCCGAGGCTCAGACTTGGCATTCCTGTTGCTATATGTCGACGACATCATTCTCACCGCCTCTTCTGATGCTCTTCGAACGTCTATTATTTCGCAGTTGAGTGCAGAATTCGCCATGTCTGATCTGGGTCAGTTGTCTTACTTTTTGGGAGTTGCTGTTCAGCGTCATGCGTCAGGTCTGTTTCTCTCACAGAGTAAGTATGCTGCAGAGATTGTTGCTCGGGCTAAGATGGTCAACTGTAATCCAGTCGCCACCCCTGTCGATACATCCAACAAGCTCAGTGCTCATTCTGGTCCTTTGGTTGATGACCCGACATTGTATAGGAGCCTCGCTGGTGCTCTTCAGTATCTCACTTTCACCAGGCCTGACATTAGTTACGCCGTTCAGCAGGTCTGCTTGTTCATGCATGCACCTAGGGAACCTCACTTTCAGGCTTTGAAGCGGATCATTCGGTACATCAGCGGCACTCTTGAGCTCGGCACCACGATCACTCCTTCCTCTAAGCTCGATCTTGTTGCTTACACTGATGCGGATTGGGGTGGTTGTCCTGACACACGTCGCTCCACGTCTGGGTACTGCGTCTTCCTCAACGACACCCTTGTGTCATGGTCAGCCAAGCGTCAGTCCGTCGTATCTCGCTCCAGCGCTGAGGCCGAATACAGGGGTGTTGCCAACGTTGTGTCCGAGTGCTCTTGGCTCCGGAACCTCCTCCTTGAGCTCCGTTGTCCCCTTCAGAAGGCCACTCTGGTCTATACGGACAACGTCTCCGCCGTCTACCTGGCTAGCAACCCAGTCCAGCATCAACGCACGAAGCACATTGAGCTTGATCTCCACTTTGTAAGGGACAAGGTTGCCATTGGACATGTCCGCGTTCTCCATGTCCCGTCCTCTTATCAGTACGCTGATATATTCACCAAGGGTTTACCTCGACAGTTATTCATTGATTTTCGTTCCAGTCTCACTGTAAGGACCCCTCCCGTTTCGACTGCGGGGGTTTGATAGATTACATAGGTCTTAATATTGTATAGTGGGCTAAAAGCCCATTAAGGCCCAATACCTTTGTAACCTATATATATATATATATATATATATATATATGTTATATCAATGAATGGAAACGAGGACTTTACATCAATTCTACAATTCTACATGCATCAAAGACACCCACTCCAAATCCTTGTTAATCCATTCTTCCCTTCCAGGTACCATCTTCAAACTTTTTCCTCCCTTCGCCATGCCTGTTGACCCAATTATTTCGATAGCCATGTCTCTCACTAAATCATGCATCTTTACAGGTCTGCTGTTACCCCATTCTGTCACACACTCTAGCAAAGATGCATTCTCAAGAACATTCAACAACGCGCGTCCCTCATCTATTTTTTCCGGTCTGTTAGCTCCATCTAACAGCCCTGCTGCAATGAACTCGCTAATCAACTCATTCCTGTCAATCAGCCTATCTTCAGGGTACAAAGCACAATACAAGAAACACTTTCGATGCTTGTCATCATGTAATTGATCATAGCTAAACCTCAATATCCTGAATACCTTCTCTTTCATATCATGTTGACAGCTACAAGGATTTTGCAGCCTTTTCAGTGCATCCCTCCACACATGTGCACAAGTTTCTCCCCTCATGGATCGAGCCATTGTAACAATTCCAAGAGGTAACCCAACACATTCTTCGGCGACTAATCTAGCAGCGTTCTTTACTTCAAGGGAAAGTGCTTCAAAATTCCCAAGTTGCTTCTTAAACAGATCCCAAGATTCTTCATGTGAAAGGGGGTCCATCTTAACGGGAAAGCAGTTCATTTTGCGACACACGTCTCTCTTTCGAGTGGTGATGAGCAACTTGCAATTGCATCCATCACCTTCCACCGAAACTCCAACCTTCTCCATTGCAATATCCTCCCATACATCATCGAGGATTAGTAGAGATTTCTCTCTCTTTGCTAGAGCCATCTTCAATTCAGCTGCTCTCTTTGGCTCATCTTTACTGGTCAAATCACGTTCTAATGCGTTTGCAATATCACTCTGCAACTTAAGAACACTAGTCTCTCGAGATACAGTGACATAATAAACACATTTGAAAAGATTTGTCCGCATCTTCAAAATCTTGTTGTTGATGTGCATGGCCAAGCTTGTTTTGCCCACTCCGCCAATACCAAAGATACCAACCCTCCTTTCACCTTTTTCAAAACAACCCCAGACTTCATCTTCAACCCTTGAGGGAGTGGAACCTTCCATTTTCTCTGTCACTAATTCAAGTCCCTCAGGTTTGACATCATCAAGCAGAAGTCCTCTAGGAAACTCACTCTGTTGTAACAGCTGTGCACCGCGTTCCATTATCCCATCCAGCTTAACTGACAACTGTCGGTGACAGAAGAAGCCGACCTGTGCAACTTCTGTTTCAATACTCCGAACTTCTTCCTCAAAACTGATCACTTGTTCAATCCATAAAGCGACTTCACTCTTTCTTTTCTTTCTGGCTTGAAGCTCTTCATTTCGTACTTCATTCTGAATATCATTTGCCTTACTCTTTAGTTGTTGCATCATCTCTATGAGGTCTTCTAGCTTCGAATTTAAGCGGTTGCTGTTTGTTGAAGAGAAAGGTATCATAGCCATCTAACAGAGAGAGAAAGTGTGTTAGATATCATGTAAGATATTATTACCTAGGAGCTTCCCGAACTTAGGGACCTGACTTTGCTATGTTTTCTACCCCTCTATTTCAAAATGCATTATGTTTAATATTTTTATAATTGATCCATTCTTGTATTGTAGGTTATGATGCATCTGACATCATTGTGAATGACTGAGAATATGCTATATAATTCATTTTAAGAGGGAAAGAGAGACTATTTATCAGCCTAGAGGGAGGGGTAGGTAACCATCTGATCCATTCTTCATAACTAGCTTGCTTATCCCCTGAATATATATGTTGAATTTTCACATTGTATTTCAATTTCAGGTTTATATAATTAAGCAATTTAGCAAGATTTCACTATTGTATTTTGATGCTTATATTATCAGGTAGTAGGTTTCAACTTTAAGGTTTACATGTAAACTTCTTTCCATTGAGAAATTCAGAAATTTTGCACCAAAAAAAAAAAAGAAATTCAGAAATTAAGGCAAAAATAGACTTCTTACCCCGTCAAATTGGAATTCAAATGAGATGGGAAAGGTATGAGATTTCGCAACAACAAGCTACCGGGAAGTCAAATTGCAGGTGGAAGAGGCAGTGGACAAAGGAAAACTAATGGAGGGCGATGGTGTGGGGCTTGAGACGAAGGTGGCAAAGCCTAGGAAGAGAATGCCACTGAGCTCAGAATATGCAGACTGAATCCAACTGAGTTGATCTGTCATCCAGGCATTAGTGGAATTATATCATATGAACGAATCCAGCAACGTACGCAAAGGAATTCTATGATCCAATCTTAGCTTAGAGGGAAAATAATCAACCAAATATCCGATCCTCAACTGAGAGAGAGGCTGATCTCCTCCCAGGAAAGAAGTATGATAAAAAGAGAGGTTCTCTTTAGTCCTTATCTACTTTGTAGCCACGTACTTAAGAGGACCAAATGACCCTAAACTAGGAAAAGTTTGAACAAATTACTTACCCCCAATTATTGCAGTACGTGCGGGCAGGTGTTGGACTTGATGTTTTGATGCATGCAGCTTCTATAAGATCGGTTGTGTTTGTGTTTATTACCAAGTGCGTAGATTTTAGCACCAAAACGTCAAAACATTTGGCACGAATATAGATCAGGCATTTAATAAACTTCAACATATATACTGTAATTCTGATGATTATTGATTACTCCCCCCACCCCCAAAAAAAAGTAGAGGCCATAAAATATCGTCTTATTGATCAAATCAATACTAGTGTGTAATCATTTTTATACACGAGAAGTCTAAAGTTCAGGTGCGTACGTAGTTACAATGGAAAGTTAACTTTGAATATAACCATTGATGATCGATAAGGTATGGAGCTAAGAATAAGTATACCTTGTTTAGTCCGGAGGCTGAGAATCTACTGGCATGTATGAGTTGATCGATCAACGCAGCAAAGTGATCACCGACAGCCTGAGTAAGCAAGAAAGAAATAGGCCGGCGATCAGAATTTCAGAAACCTTGAGAGATACTTGAAAATTGAAATAGGGTGTGTGGGAGATATGTCTTTAATTTCAGCAGGACACAACTCAAAGCCAACTAATTAAGCCACCAGTCAAACGTACGTTTGAATATTGGCCGACAAGTTTGGTTACTTTTTTACAAATTTAAATGATGACCATATCTTGAGGAATCTGCATATCACTTTCCTCTACCGAATCCCGCTTTTTAATTACTCCATCAACACTAATGGTCCAAACATTAAACAAAGACCAAAGAGAAAAGTTGCAGAAAATCATTCACACATATATACTATTTGTGCTTCTGAAGAGAGAGTTTAAGGCAATACGTCAAACAGTTGGTGAGCATTCACACATCAAGCTACAGTCGATCCCTAGATCAGACTTCAACGCTAAACACATGCTCCTTCATCCTGGCAAATACAAATAACCTGTCAATTGGTGAACAATTGACTCGATCTTCCACTGGAAACGCAGTGTTCATCAGAGAGGGAGAAATGGCAGTTGAGAGCGCGGGAAAATTGTGAGAGCTAGAGAGTGAATTGGTTGCTTTTTCATTGAATGAAATTGTTACAGATCTCAGCTCTCCTATTTATAGACAAAGGAAGAGAGACTCGGTTGTTACATGAGAATTGATCCTATACAACACAAGTCTAAGACGTTCACATCGAGCTGCACTTGGACATTGTCTGATGTTGATGGTGATCAACTAGAAACTGCAGCGTGTAGCTCAATGTTAAAACTCAGATTTCGGATCTAAACCCTAGAATAGAGATAATGAAGAGCTAAGCACATATAAACGAAAGCGAGAGAGGACACAAGGATTGATGACGCAATTCGGTTACCCTACTCTGCGGAGCCTCAAGAGGGAGAGACTCAAACCCATGAATCCACTAAGTATGATCGAATACAAGGCATGGATACAGATGATAAACAAACTAGAAAGTAACCCTAGATCTAGCGGCTCAGGCAACCAGGTAATCAAGGAGAAACTCGAAGTATAGGAACAGATACTCCCTTTCACTCCATCTGAGAAGACGAAGACGAACTGAAGTTGGTGAAGAGCCGAGGTGGAGCACCAAGCAGCTTCTTCTTCCTACGATGAGCTCGGAATCCTTGGATCACGTCAGGAGCTTGAGAATCAAGCTCGTCGGAGTGTGGAACAGCGAGCGTCGCCGCGGATCGCCAAGATCGCCTCTAGGGTCTCTCTCTCTTCAGAAGCGGAAGCGTTGGAATGAAGCTCTCAACCCTTTAGGGTTTCCAGAAGCAAGGCTATATACCCGGGCCCTAACTAAAGGAAACGCATCGTTTCAGCAAGCAAGAGCATGGGCTTAATAGAGCCGTTGGAAGCCTTCAGAAACAGATGGGCCGAGAGAGAGCAGAGAGTTGGGCCAAAGCTACAGAGATGGGCCGACGTCTCAAGCTTCAGTGTTTGGACATAGAACCACTTTGGTTTAGCTTAGCACCATGGAACCCTTTTTCCTTAGCCGAGCCTCTTCCACTTGAACCCAGCCTGAGCCACCTTAGATCCGGGTCCTAGTTAGCTTAGCCTAATCATCCAAACATCCAAAGCCCCTAGTACATATGCATCTAGATTACATTAGGCATAACAATTTGCCCTCCTAATCTAGCCACCATATGTGATATTTGATCATTTACGTAGTGAAAATGGATTTAAGTCTTTGATCCGTCCGTCCTCGGCTTGTGTACCTGCATGGTTAGTGAACATCAAGTATATGAAGAAAGTTCCTGCAATAGTAGAACTTGCTGGAAGGAACTATCTTCGTGCCAAAGTCAGCTGGGTTGGTTGAGTTCTCCTTTGATCTTCTTGACGTCCAGAGCTTTGTCTTCGACCCTGTGCCTGATGAAGTGAAACCTAACATCTATGTGCTTGGTTTTCTCATGATACATAGGGTCTTTACACAGATACAAAGCACTTTGGCTATCCATGTTTATAACAGGTACAAACTTCTTTATGAAAATCTCTCCAAGAATGCCTTTCAACCAAATAGCTTCCTTTGCAGCTTCAGTTGCTGCCATGTATTCAGCTTCAGTTGAGGATAAGGCAACCACAGATTGTTGTTGAGACTTCCAGGATATGCAGTTGCCTGCCCAGGTGAAGTAATAGGCAGTGGTGGACTTCCTTGTATCCTTGTTGCTGGCATAGTCAGAGTCCACATACCCTTGGAGATCACCAGCAGGTTCATAGTCTGAGTACACAAGGCCAAGATGATTAGTGTCATTTAAATATTTAAGCAAATATTTCATAGCATTCCAGTGTGGCATTCCAGGATTGGACATGTATCTACTAAGAACACTAATGGCAAAAGCTAAATCAGGCCTAGTACATAGCATGGCATACATGATTGAACCAACAGCAACATCATAGGGAACATCAGACATGTCTTTCTTTTCATGTTCAGTTTTAGGGCATTGAGCTTTGCTTAGCTCAAGATGCCCTCCTAAGGGTATAGGTGAGGATTTAGAGTCAAACATGCTAAATCTTTTGAGAACTTTTTCAATATAATCAACCTGGGAAAGCATGAGTTTCCTCTTGGGTCTATCCCTGAGGATCATGACCCCTAGAGTTCTCTTGGCATGGCCAAGGTCCTTCATATCAAAGTGTTTCAGTAAATTTCTTTATGTGTCAGAAATGATTCTCATAGATGCACAGACAAGGAGAATGTCATCCACATATAGCAGGATAAATAATGGAAATTTAGTAGTAACACCTTTGATATACAAGCAGGAATCATACTCACTTCTAATAAAACTAAGAGATCTCATGAATGAGTCAAATTTTATGTTCCATTGTCTTGGAGACTGTTTAAGACCATAAATAGACTTTTTCAACAGACATACATGATTTGGTTTGTTTTTATCAGTGAATCTCTTAGGTTGTCTCGTGAAAATAGTTTCATCCAGATCACCATGAAGAAAGGCAGTCTTAACATCCATTTGTTCAAGTTCCCAATCAAAGACAGTAGCAATAGCAAGAAGTAATCTAAGGGTTTTGTAACAACTGGAGCAAATATGTCATTATAATCTAACCCTTCTCTTTGATTAAACCCTTTTGCTACAAGTCTAGCCTTATACTTAGGTGGTTCATCAGATTTTATCCCGTCTTTGACTTTAAAAACCCACTTACAGTCAATAGTTTTAGCATGCTCAGGTTTGGGAACTAAAATCCAAGTGTTGTTAACTTTCATAGACTCAAGTCCTTCAAGCATAGCTTTAAACCATTTCACAGAATCAGGGGATCTCATAGCAGATTCAAAAGTCTCAGGAATAATATTTTTGACAATCTCAGAAGCAATGTAAGCAAACTCAACAATATTAATATCATTTGTATACCTTCTATTAGGAATTCTAGTTCTAGGACTCCTATCTCTAGCAAGTTGATAGTCATGCAGCACAGAATTATCAACAAGAGGCACAGATTGAGTAGAAGAGGAAGAAGAAGCAGCATGTTCAAACATAGAAGGCCCAGAAGAAGAAGAACTGGGAGATTCAGAGGTAGATTGTGGGTTTAGAGGTACTCCCTGAGTTGTGTTCTCTTCATTTCCTTCAAGTTGTGGCTCTTCTTGGTGTTCTCCTCCTAATTGTTGTGTTTGCTGAACTGGAGCATCAATTGGGATTGCTTGGTTTACAGGAGGAGATTTGTAATGAGTTGGGGCATAGCCTATGTCAAACTCATCATCTCCTTCTTCAGAGGTGGTGGATGACAACAGCTGGTCATCTGGTGCAAAGAACTTTGAAGTCTGATCAGAGTTACCTGTATTCTCATTTCTGGGTGTTAGAACACTTTTAAAATGAAATTCAGATTCATTGAAGGTAACATTTCTAGAGACAATGACTTTGTATCATCCAGGTTGAATTAGGAGGATCTTATAGCCTTTGACTCCTTCTGGATACCCAAGCATTACACCTTTGAGGGCCCTAGGTTGCAGCTTGCCCTGAGAGACTTGAGCATATGCTATGCAACCAAAGGGTTTCAAGTATGTCAAGCTGGGTTTCTTGCCAATCCACAGCTCTTGTGGAGTTTTGAAGCCAATTACAGAGGAGGGGGATCTGTTGATTAGATAAGCTACAGTGACAACAGCTTCTCCCCAAAGAGTGTGCTTCATGCCTGCTGTGAAGAGAAGACATCTGGCCTTCTCTAACAGTGTCCTGTTCATCCTCTCAGCTATACCATTCTGCTGAGGGGTGTCAGGCACTGTGAGTTGCCTTCTGATGCCATTCTCCCTGCAAAAACTCATCAAAGGCATTATTGCAAAACTCAAGTCCATTATCAGTTTTGAAGCATAGAAGTTTGTTACCAGTTTGAAGCTCCACTTTAATTTTCCAGGTTTTGAAAGCCTAAAAAGCTTCATCTTTTGTTTTCAGCAGAGGGAGCCAAACTTTCCTGGAGAAGTGATCAATAAATTAATGAAATGAAGTATCTCTTTCCCCCAATTGTGTCCACCTGTGCAGGCCCCCATAAGTCTGAATGAACATACTCAAGAGGCTTGTTGGTTGTGTACAAGGATTTGGGGAATACCTGTTTAGTAGCCTTCCCAAAGACACAATTCTCACAGAAAGACAAATCAGTAGGTTTTTCAGATAACAAACCATGCTTATGCAGATAATAAAGACCTTTGTTTCCAATATGACCTAGCCTAAGATGCCACAACTTAGTCAAATGAGAAGTCATGTGTGCAGAGTTAGCAAGAAGATTGCATTCATTTTCAGGAGTAATAACATGATATAAGCCCTTCTTTCTAATGGTCTTGACAATGCATTTTCCATTCCAGAGAACTCTTTTAATGGCATTACTAGTTGTGATGTCATAACTCATGCAATAAAAAACAGACTCAGACATAAGACTCCTCCTTAATTCTGGCACCCACTTAACATCTTTAAGGGTGATAACATTCCCATTAAACATTTTCAGTGATACATCCCCCACCCCCTTGATGGCAAGAGAGTGGTGGTCACCAAGTTTGACCACCCCTCTCCTACTCTGATCAAGGTTATCAAAGCAAGCTTTGATTGGGGTGACATGTATGGTGCAGCCAGAGTCAAGAATCGAGGAGGATGGATCACTATAATCTGAAATACACATGAAAAGTTCATTAGGATAGTTACCAACATCAGACTCAAGCAAAGAAACAGACATAGAATTCTTGAGTTTATTTTCATCAACCCTCTATTTCTTCCTGTAGTCCTTTATCCAGTGTCCAAGGTGTCCACAATAATTGCACTTGGAATCCTTGGGTACCTTGGAACTGGATAAAGGATTAGGAGCATTTGAATTTTCATCTTCCTTTTTCTTTTTGTTTTTAGACTTATTGCCCTTTGGCTTGTTTGTTTTAGCAAACAAAACCTCAGATTTCTCAGAGGTGTCAGATTTGACACCATGCTTGGATTTGAACACTTTGAGCATCTCATTCTTCTCAGAGATAGTCTCCACTATACGTTCCTTAGTGAGAGGCTCTCTTGAGAACTGAATGACATCCTTAAAATGGTCAAACTGTGAGGGCAATGAGTTTAACAACAAAATGGCTTGATGAGAATCCTTAATGCTATCATCACATCTCTCTAGCTCTTGTGTCATTTTTAAAAACTTATCCAGATTATCATTTAATGTAATAGATGTGTCCATTTTAAAAGTGAAGAGCCTACAAAGTAGAGAGATGCGATTGGGCAGGGATTTAACAAGAAATAAGTCCTCCAGGGCTAACCAAAGGGCCTTGGGGTCATCTACCTTGACTACCTGTCTGGCCACATCGTCTGTGAGCCTGAGCATGATCTCGGCATGAGCTTGTTCTGAAACTTCTGGAGGGACTGGTGGTACTATAGGTGTGGTGGGTGGTGTTTGTTGTACTGAAGGGTCTCCTTGTGGTGTGGAGGGTGGATCAGCCGGTGAGATAGCTCTCCAGCATTTTTCTTTGATCAAAATAGCTTTCATCTTGACCTGCCACATGGCAAAATATATCTTTCCATCAAATGGCTTGATTTTGAAATAGGAATCTGCCATGGTACCTGAGACAGAAAGGAAGAACAGGGTTAGTTTGTTCAACTGAAGGCTTAAAACAGCAAATAAGCTAACAGATAATGAAACTAACACATAAGCACAGAGAAAACGTTTTGAAAAACAGAGATGTTTTTTAAAACGGTGTGGTACGTCGGACGGGAGAGGAACAGCGCCCAACCAGTGGACACTATATGCGGCCTGCCCAATGTCCACGCCCCCAGATCTATTTCCCACGTCTACAGAGACGGGAGAAAGGAAAAAAGGGACAATCAAGCTCTGATACCACTTTGTTAAAACTCAGATTTCGGATCTAAACCCTAGAATAGAGACAATGAAGAGCTAAGCACAGATAAACAAAAGCGAGAGAGGACACAAGGATTGATGACGCAGTTCGATTACCTTACTCTGCGGAGCCTCAAGAGGGAGAGACTCAAACCCATGAATCCACTAAGTATGATCGAATACAAGGCATAGATACAGATGATAAACAAACTAGAAAGTAACCCTAGATCTAGTGGCTCAGGCAAGCAGGTAATCAAGGAGAAACTCGAAGTATAGGAACAGATACTCCCTTTCACTCCATCTGAGAAGACGAAGACGAACTGAAGTTGGTGAAGAGCCGAGGTGGAGCACCAAGCAGCTTCTTCTTCCTAGGATGAGCTCGGAATCCTTAGATCACGTCAGGAGCTTGAGAATCAAGCTCGTCGGAGTGTAGAACAGCGAGCGTTGCCGCGGATCGCCAAGATCGCCTCTAGGGTTTCTCTCTCTCTCTCTCTCTCTCTCTCTCTCTCTCTCTCTCTCTCTCTCTCCAGAAGCGAAAGCGTTGGAATGAAGCTCTCAACCATTTAGGGTTTCCAGAAGTGAGGCTATATACCCGAGCCCTAACTAAAGGAAACGCATCGTTTCAGCAAGCAAGAGCATGGGCTTAATAGAGCCGTTGGAAGCCTTCAAAAACAGATGGGCCGAGAGAGAGCAGAGAGTTGGGCCAAAGCTACAGAGATGGGCCGACGTCTCAAGCTTCAGTGTTTGGTCATAGAACCACTTTGGTTTAGCTTAGCACCATGGAACCCTTTTGCCTTGGCCGAGCCTCTTCCACTTGAACCCATCCTGAGCCACCTTAGATTCGGGTCCTAGTTAGCTTAGCCTAATCGTCCAAACATCCAAAGCCCCTAGTACATATGCATCTAGATTACATTAGGCATAACACTCTAACATAACCATTTTTCAGTGGCATCACTATAAGGGAGGGCATAGCATTCAACAAGGTTCTAAGACCCAAGCATGCAATTGCTGAACTAAAGTCGTTGAAAATTCATGTATTCCTCAAAATGGTTGGCCACTATGAATATGTTTTTACATTATTTCGGTCGGTTCTGTAGAACCAACTCTCCTAATGTATTGAGCTTTTCCAATGAAGGAAACAACTTTCTAACAGCTCACATTTTGAACCCCTGACACATTTTCGTGTTTAGATGATTGCCACTATAACCCCATAACCCATATATTCCAATGCAGAACACATACACCAAAAATGGAAGTAGAACTAACGACTATGAAATGGCTGAAACAAGGTTCTAGCTGATCTGACAACAGTTGGTTTGTGCTCCTGAATTTAGGTACCACTCTTGATGGCTCAAAGAATGTGGTTGGCATCAAGTATCGTAGCACGAAAGATGTGAAGAAGAAGAAGAAGAAGAAGAAGAAGAAGAAGAGGAGGAGGAAGGAATGGGGGAAAAATGGTCTACAGACATGTGGTCAGTCCGGATGCAGTGGAGAGTGGAGACCAGGTGGTGTTCAATCTTCCACAACAGTAATTGGTGTCCTATAGCTTAACCGAGCTATCAGTGCAGTGCCATGGCTCATGATTTGTGTAGGCAAACTCGTATCCATTATGATCCATCAAAACTTTGCCAGAGTGGACCAATATTTGCATCTACTAGCTAGCCATAAAGTTGCCACGCATGGCTACATATGCAACTCCAATATCTTTTTTTTATTAGGTAAAAATTCGAGTTCAAAAATACCTGAAACTCGAGGGCCGACCACGTCGATAGACGGAGAACCGTCTATACAAACTAAAAGTACAAAAAACGGTGCAAACTCAGGCAAAGATACCCTATAAAAGCGAAACCAGCCAACCTAAACCTAACGTGATGAGGACGAACCGACGGACGAAGCCAAGCCCTACTCTGCAGCAGAACCGCAGGCCAGCGCGATACATCAGAATCCGATCATCCCGTGGAAAGTGAAGATGGTATTAGTTTGTGGTAAGGTATAACAAAAAGAAAGATGAGTGCAAAAAAATATCACCACATCTACTATGCAGTGTGCACTCCAAATTTTTTTAATCTCCAATATTAACAGTAACTGCAGCTTTGAAGTTTGTTGAGCTAACTCGTCTCGGTTTGTTTGGTCCCATTGGAACAAGTAGCGGAGCAAGTCACTAGTAAGTACTAACACAAAACAGGCATGTGGATAGAAGAATGCTTGCATTGGGTGGAAGGGTAGTTCCAATGGAGCGAGTCCCACCAGCCTCGAGGCACATTCCGTGCACTTAAAACGGAAAGAGGACCATTGTTATTAATTATGACAGATTGCAGCCTGGTCAGTGCAATCTGATTGCTTGACTAGTAGCTTTGGATTTCAACGTTACTTTCTTAGAATTATTGTAATATAATTATACGCAAAGATGAATGCAATTGTGGTTCCTCGTAGAACATTCCATCAACAGATGTTCAGATTCATGGAAGAATGAGAGTTTAAATGCACCTTATGTTTGTGTGATTATCATGTATATCTAATGATCTCAAAAATTGTGAAAAAGAGCTAGACAACGCCTTTGTTGAGTGACTTGAACTGTCATCAACGAACTGTTAGCTACAATTTACTTGTCTGTCATTAATATCGCAATTTGTAGAGCAAATACAGAAACACTGCTAGAAAAAAAGTCATAGCCACACACAACTAGCTAGATAAGAGGGTAATATGGTTGATTCACTTTAATTACACAACGAGAGCAACAAGAGCAAGCAATATTTTCTACTTTTCCAATTCATATTGTCTGCCATCTAGCCAAATTCGCTATATCCGTTCTAGTAATTGAAGGGAGAAAAGTAGGAATTCAGCAACAAAACAAAGCCATCAATGACATTGCCTTCTGCGAGCAGAAGATCGATGTCCCATGCGCTTCAATCAAACTCTGAAAATCATGCTTCACCACTTCAATCGATATTCCGTTCAAGTGATTGAAAAATTGTCAATTGTTATCGAGCTTGTGGACTTCCTTGGTGCCATCAGTAGAGGCTTCAAATGTCCATGCGGCCACAAAAGTAATGAAAACGATAACGTTGGCGGAAGAGAGATTGAGTGGTAGGGTCATTCCAGTGGAGAGAGTCCCACCATCCATTAGGCATACCATAAGCTGTCAAAACGGGAAGAGGAAGTTTGTCATTGTTGCAGATGACTGAAAGTGGGCAGTTCTCCAACTTCAGGACATCGTTACCACCTATTGATACGGATAGCAGGGAATTGCACTGTTGCACACAATGGTCTTCCTACTTATCCTCAGTTCCGGCAAGTCAGACAACTCCAGTACATTCAATTCTGGCAACTGGATTTCGTCAACTCCTGCTTCGACTTTCACTGCAAATATTTCCTCCATTTGTTTGCAATTCTGAATATGAATTTTTCGCAAAGAGGGGAGGATGCAAGATGCCAAACCTATCCTCTTCAACATTGGACACTTCCATACCTTCAAAGAAACAAGATCAGGAAGGAAGGCATCACAATTACCCCATATATTCCTCAGTTCCAGCAAATAATGCAAATCCAAAGAACACAACCTTGGCAGTTTGACTGTTTCCCCCTTTTCCAGTGCAAATATTTCTTCCAGTTGTTTGCACCTCCGAATATGAATTTTTTCTAAAGAGAGCAGGTTGTAGCTTACCATCCCTATCTTCTTCACCGCATCGCACCCACTTACCCCCAAAGAACGCAACCTTGGCAATTGGATTGTTTCTCCCTTTTCTAGTGCAAATATTTCTTCCAGTTGGTTGCAACTACGAATCTGAATTGTTTCCAAAGAGATTCGACTGTAGCGTACCAATCCTATCTTCTTCACCGCATCGCACCCAATGACCTCCAAAGAACGCAACTTTGGCAATTTGACTGGTTCTTCCTTGTCACTTGAAAATATTTCTTCTAGTTGTTCGCAATACCAAATTTGAATTATTTCCAAAGAGGGCAGGTTGTGACTTGTGATCCCTATCTTCTTCATCGTTGGGAAGTCATGTACAACCAAAGAACTAAGATGAGGAAAGAAGCCATCGCAATTACCCCATATCCTCCTCAAGGTTCAGCATCCACGGCTTCTTCAACTTTGGGCAATCTTTAATTTTCAGAACTCTGAGACCGGAAAAAGAGATATCCATATGCATCCTCACTTCCTCTTCAACTAAGCCACAAAACTCATCTACTTCTTTCAGCCCTAATCGTTGAATGCCTTGAAGGGGCTTTATCCACCCCTTGGGAATTATGTACTGAATTCCCTTACAATTCCTTAATTCGCAACACTCTAATTCAGTAGCATCAACCAGCGAAGGCGAAGCATCCAGCAAGCTCTTGACACCGAAGCTGCACTCCCTGAATTCAATTCTAACAACATTCCGTGGAACCAACCAACAGACTTCTGCTCCTATTCTCAATCTACATCTATTAAAAACTATTCTTCTATCAGTATCACCATCTAGTATGGGTTCATTCATAATGGATCCAACAGTAACAGAATACGATTTTATTTGGTCAAACAACCAAAATCAACAGATTGGTTGAACCAACACAACCCATCCAAAAGAACCCCAGTTAACTTCTCCAGATGCCTCAGACTCAACAATTCCTTTGCTGGAACTACTATTTTAGAGTTGCCAAAAAAATTCTCAAGATTCAAGATATTTGAAAAAAGCCCCCTATGCATTCCTCCTATTTTAGTGCCTTGAACACTTAGGTGCTCTAGGCTTGCCAAATCTTGCATGCCCTCTGGCAATGTCCTCATCCCCCAACACTCTTCTAGATTCAACTCTGTTAGTTTTTTAAGCATTGCTAATGAAGGAAGGTGGTGCAAATTGTAGCAGAAACAAAGCAACAAAGTGTTGAGATTGCATAGGTTAGAAACAGAATCTGGCAGTACCTCGACTCTTGTCTGAGACAAATTCAGAAATTTGAGGCCTATCATGTGCACAAAAAAACAATCTAATACACTCCTTAGAAGATTCTTTTGAAGCAACAACACAGAAATGTTCGGACAATCAGGAATCACACCTTCAATGCGATCCATCAAATTGTCCATCAAAGACACCCACTGCAAATCCTTGTCAATCCATTCTTCTCTTCCCGGTATCTCCTTCAAACTTTTTCCTCCCTTCACCACACCTTTGGTACCAATTATTTCGATTGCCATGTCTCTCACTAAATCATGCATCTTTACAACTCTCTTATAACTAAATAATAATGTCACAAATTCCAGCAAGGATGCATTCTCAAGAACATTCAACAACGCATGTCCCTTGTCTGTTTTTTCCTGTCTGTTAGCTCCGTCTAATAGCCCTGCTGCAATGAACTCGCTAATCAATTCATCCATGTCGATATGGTAATCTTCAGGGTACAAAGCACAGTACAAGATTCTTCATATAAAAGAGGGTCCATCCTAACCGGAAAGCAGTTCATTTTGCAACATACATCTCTCTTCCGAGTGGTGATGAGCAACTTGCATCCATCACCTTCCATCGAAACTCCAACCTTCTCCATTGTGATATCCTCCCATACATCATCAAGGATTAGTAGAGATTTCTCTCTCTTTGCTAAAGCCATCCTCAACTCAGCTGCTCTCTTCGGCACATCTTCATATTCCAGAAGATGTCCAAGTGCTTTTGCAATATCAGTCTGTAACTTAGGAACACTGGTCTCTCGAGATACAGTGACAAAATAAACACAATGAAAAAGATGTGTCTGATTCAAAATCTGATTGTTGATTTGCATGGCCAAACTTGTTTTGCCCACTCCTCCGATACCAAAGATACCAACCCTCCTTTCACCTCTTTCAAAACAACCCCAAACTTCATCTTGAACCCTTGAGGGAGTGGAACCTTCCATTTTCTCCGTCACTAATTCAAGGCCTTGAGGTTTGACATCATCAAGCAAAATTCCTCGGGAAAACTCACTTTGCTTTAACAGTTGTTCACCGCATTCTATTACCCCATCAAGGTTCCTTGACAACTGCCGACGACCTAAGAAGCTGACTTGTGCAACTTCTGTTCCAACACTCTGAACTTGCTCTTCAAAACTGCTAATTTGTTGGAGCCATAAGGTGACTTCACTCTTTCTTTTCTTTTTGGATTGAAGCTCTTCATTACAGACTTCATTCTGAATATCATCTGCCTTACTCTTTAATTGTTGCATCATCTCTACCAGGTCTTCTAGCTTATCATGTAAGCTGTCGTTATTAGTTGAGAAAGGTATCATAGCCATCTAACAAAAAGAAAGTGGGCTAGATAAATAACAATATTGAGTTATTATCAAAGTCCGACTCGGACCGATGACTGGGGGTCGTGTGCACGGGCACACATGCGCTAGTAGCCTGGGGTTCCATTCTAAAACCAATTGGCAATAGAAGGAGTAGCCCACCGACTCATATACTAGGGCTTGATATGTTCAACTTTCCGATGTGGGACACTTTGGTCTCATTCACATCTCTAACAGTTATGAGTATACGACGGTAGCTAAAACAAGCATATATGTACGTACAGCTGTAGCAAATTGTGTACATAAATTTGCAATAGAATCTGAGTTATGAGTATTCGACAGTAGCTGAACGAAGTACATATAATCAAATATAGTATATAAAACAATGCGTATGCAAATACGTACCCCTGCTAGCTAGATGTGTGAAATGGATCATATACTTGCACCAGCTGATCGATTGAGCAAGAGAGAAGAGAGAAGCAAGAGAGAAGATCGAGATCTAGATCAAGAGAGAGAGAGAGTTAAGTTGTTGGATTGGGTGGACGAAAAGAAGCCAAATGAGTCACGAGAGATAAAGGAATGTCCTTGCCTTGGACGACCTTGAATTGAATGGTGGTGGTTTAATTTATGTGTTGGTTTTGGTTAATTCCATGAGAATGAGATATATCTCAAAAATTAAGACCAAACCAAGAAAGAAATATATCTCATGGAAATATCACACCCAAGTCACTCAATGCTTCCTCCCTCAAAGGCTCAAACGGTCATCAGTCTGCATCCAATCCAAAACAACAGTAACAATATAAAATTTCCATCAGTCTGCATACACTGCTCACTTGCAACTTCTGTTCCAATACTCTGAACATTCTTTTGAAAACTGCTCACTTGCTGGAGCCATACAGTGACTTCACTCTTTGTTTTCTTTGTGGCTTGAAGCTCTTCATTTCGTAGTTCATTCTGAATATCATTTGCCTTACTCTTTAACTGTTGCATCTTCTCTCTGAGGTATTCTAGCTTGTCATGCGAGCTGTTGGTGTTAGTTGAAGAGAAAGGTATCATATCCACCTAACGAAAAGTAAGTGTGTTGAGATACATAATAATCTGTATATTATATACACAACTGACCGAATTCCAAGAAACAATCAAGTATATGAAACTCAGGTAACGGAATTAAGGTTAGTGTTTGGATGTCCGATAGATTTCTAGGAAATTCTCATTAGAATAAAACACTAAGATTAAGATGTGAGGAAGTTAATATGCCAACATACCAACAAATTCTAATGAAATGTTTGCCGCTAGAACTTGACAGCTGCAGAATGGCACAACGGAAAGGGAAAAAGTGCACAGAAAAGGTCGAGTTGAAAACTATCCGAAGAAAAAATAAAGATGCCATGAAAACTACATAGCAAGCTACAAATTAGGCATTTTAATTTCTTGAAATCTAATCCCATAATCCACAATACAAGTAGTAATAGCTGAAATCAAGAACTAGAGTGTGCGAATGGGTATCACAAACCTTTGCTGCAATAGCTCGCAAGTAATGGCCAAGCAAATCAAGAACTTGACAGTAGCAACCGGTTCACGACTGGCTCGCAAGCACTTGCAATTTCTCAATGCGCAGCAGAGGGTGACGCCCAACCAAGCCTGGCCCCAATTCACGACTCTCTGAGCATTAGCACACTAGAAATCCACATCCTCGACAGTAGCAACTGGAATATGACCTAACTAAGGAATCAAAACATCAAGTGGGAACAAGATTTCAGGATCCAATCAAACCCTAGAATTTGAACTTGCAATCACAAAATAGAGAGTAAAATAACCAGTGGTCTTCTCAGTGAATTTTATTTTAAAATTTTTTAAATTGGCCCCAAAAATTTTTTTTTTTCTAAAATCTATATCTAATCTATTAATATTACTAATTCTGCTAGCATTTTGCTGACGTGTCACGCTCACAATTAAAGTTTAATTTTTTTTATTCAAATGAGCTTTTCTTATTGGTCAATATCATTATGGAAACTTTAAAATATTTATTTCCTATTTTAAATATGATTTGAATCCATTCCCTTTTTTTTATTTATTTTCGGTTATATTGTCGTAAATATTGAGACATGTTTCCATTTTTTTTTCCAGATTGCAATATATCTATTAATATTACTAATTCTGCTAGCATTTTGCTGATGTGTCACGCCCACAATTAAAGTTGAATTTTTTATTCAAATGAGATTTTCTTATTGGTCAATGTTATTATAGAAACTTTAAAATATTTGTTTCCGATTTTAAATATGATTTGAATCCATTCCTTTTTTTTTATTTTCGGTTATATTGTCGTAAATATTGAGACATGTTTCTATTTTTTTCCGATTGCAATATATCTAATATAATATTAAAACAGATGCGAAAGATACACGTGGCGGCCTCACATTGAAAGTGCCACGTGTCAACCATTCACTTAACAAACCCCCATATATATTTAAAATAAATAAACTTAAAATCATTTTTATTAATTAAAATATTGAATTTGTTGACCAAATCATAACAACTTATCCAAATTTGCAGATTATTTTTTATCCAGGATTTTTAAAAGCCAGAAAATAATAAATCAGTGTATTATTAATAAATAAATTTCACTAAATTCTTTTGAATGAATGTTACGTGAAATTCATTTGTTAATTTTTAAAACTTTTTTATTAGATATTTGAGGATTCTATTGCAACTGTTAAGATTTCCTTATCCAATACTAATCAATAATCAATTATATTTAATTACTACTATATACAAACTATGGTAATCAGCCGAATATAAAGCTACAGTTAAAGTTGAAATCAAAGTTGCATAATTTAAGATTAGTCAGTATTATAAGAAATCAATTTCTTTTCCCGGTCAATCTCGATTATATATCAATCCTTACTAATTATCTCAATCACTGTCAATTATCCCAATAGCTGATTTATTGTTATTTTTTTATTAATTAAATCAAATTTATCTTCCTTTTTCCTAATTTACCATAATATCTATCCTAATCAACCTTTTCTTTTTTTAATGATTGAATCAAATGTCAATGGATAATTAGATTAAATTTAAGGATCTTCATTTTCTTATTTTACTAATGAATCTTAATTAATCATAAAATAATAGTCCACCTTAATGAATTCTAATTTTAAAAACACTAAAATATTTGAAATTCTCTTTTAAAAAAAAATTCATTGGCTTATAATTATTTATGGGCCCCAATTTAACAATAAGCAAGTAAATAAATAAATTTCACAAATTATAAATTTTATAAAGATTTTCTTCCATATATTTTAATCCATTTTCACTGAAATATTCAAAATTCTCTTTTTTTTTTAAAATAAATTAAAAAATCTGATTGATAAATCAAAATATCGATTTCATAACAACAAAATCTATTAATATTACTAATTCTGCTAGCATTTTGCTGACGTGTCACGCTCACAATTAAAGTTTAATTTTTTTTATTCAAATGAGCTTTTCTTATTGGTCAATATCATTATGGAAACTTTAAAATATTTATTTCCTATTTTAAATATGATTTGAATCCATTCCCTTTTTTTTATTTATTTTCGGTTATATTGTCGTAAATATTGAGACATGTTTCCATTTTTTTTTCCAGATTGCAATATATCTATCTATTAATATTACTAATTCTGCTAGCATTTTGCTGACGTGTCACGCTCACAATTAAAGTTTAATTTTTTTTATTCAAATGAGCTTTTCTTATTGGTCAATATCATTATGGAAACTTTAAAATATTTATTTCCTATTTTAAATATGATTTGAATCCATTCCCTTTTTTTTATTTATTTTCGGTTATATTGTCGTAAATATTGAGACATGTTTCCATTTTTTTTTCCAGATTGCAATATATCTATCTATTAATATTACTAATTCTGCTAGCATTTTGCTGACGTGTCACGCCCACATTTAAAGTTGAATTTTTTATTCAAATGAGATTTTCTTATTGGTCAATATTATTATCGAAACTTTAAAATATTTGTTTCCTATTTTAAATATAATTTGAATTCGTTCCTTCTTTTTTTTCCGGTTATATTGCCGTAAATATTGAGACATGTTTCCATTTTTTTCCGATTGCAATATATATATATATATATATATATATATATATATTACTAATTCTGTTAGCATTTCGCTGACGTGTCACGCCCACAATTAAAGTTGAATTTTTTATTCAAATGAGATTTTCTTGATATGTTGTATGTCAATTTGTGATCTATTTTAATCGTCTACGTACATTGAACATTCGTCAAGTCTTGGCTGATTTTATTCTTGAATATTGAAATTGTTGATTTATCATATTTAACCGATTGCAATAGTCCCCACAATGTCTACATACAACGAATATGTAATAATCAATTTGTAAATATTCGATTTCAAAAAATAATTATAACAATCAATTAGAGCCAAAAAAGTTTTTTTATATAATTTAATTATTTTAGACATCTTAAATGACTATCGAAAAATAAATAATATTTTAAGACTCACAAGCATTACTATTAACTAATGTTTATTTTACATCTTGGATGAGGCTTCTTAGATCACTTTTCTACCTTTAAGGATTTTTTTTACCATCTTACCTTTATTTTCACTATTTATTTCCCTCTCTTTCTAACCATCTTTCTCATGAAAACAATGAATAAGTTATGTATATCTACATATATAACTTCAAAATTATTCACACAATCATGTGCTTATGATTTTTTTTAATATTTGTAATTTACAAATATTAAAAAAAATCATATTAGGTGGTGTGTTTGAGTATTATTACTACTTTACCTTATTAAATCGTTTTTAAAATTTGTATTGTATCTCTTTCCAACTAATTTATAAATTATAAAAAAATACTTTATACATACTTTTGTTGTAAACACGTATATATATTAATATATTAATATAGTATTATATAGATATATAAAATGATGTTCAAATTAAAATAATGGATCAAGCTCCCGTGCCTTCAAGGCACGGGTATTACACTAGTATAATACTAAAACAGATGTTAAAGGATGTCACATGGCGGCACCTCCTTAAATCAGGCTTATGTGGCAAGTTCTTCTTTAATGTGGTCCCACCTAAATAATTAATTCAATTTACTCAATTATTAATTAAAATAAATCTAAAATCTTTTTTCCTGGATTAAAGTGATTTAAATTTTTTTAAATACCAATTAATTATTTTTTATAATAACTTTAATTTATTTTTTCTCATTTATTTTGAATTAAAACTCAATATATTTTTAGTTACCACATTTTACCCAAAAATTAGTTAGTTATTTATTTATTAATTATTTCCCAATTTTTATTTTTTTTTGGTGAGAAATTAATTTTTTCCCAATGATTGATAGCATTCCATAAATTAGTAATTCCATGACAATTATACAATTTGATTAAAAGAATATTATGGTTAGCATGAGTTTTTAACAGGAATCTAAACATACAAGTTATGAAATTACTAATTTAACCATATAAAATGACAAATGCTAAACATACAAGTTATGAAATCAATAACAGTTTATTTTCTGAGGATGTAAATAATATATTCCAAATATATAAATTTAGAAAAATTAAAAATATTTATTATTCAATTTTTACGTAAAAGATATATATTATATGTTGAAGAAGTTTATGGTGACACGTGTCTTCTTCATTACTAATTTAATTTTTTCTAACGGATTGTGTGGCACGTTCATTAATTTCAACCAATGATTTTTTAATAAAAAAAATCAATTTATTCTATTTGAATCTTCTCAAACAAACCTCTTTAATTATTCTTAAACAATAACCCGCTAATTTTGAAATAATTTTTTTTATGGTAAATCAATTCTTTATGTGAAAGATATATTATATGTTGATTCAAGTTGTACGTACTTTAACCCTTCCTTTAAAAAGATCTCTTAATTTGATTAAAATAATATTTTGAAAGATGGTTAGCATGAGTTTTTAACAGGAATCTAAACATACAAGTTATGAAATTACTAATTTAACCATAGAAAATGACAAATGCTAACATACAAGTTATGAAATCAATAACTGTTTATTTTCTAAGTATGTAAATAATATATTCCAAATATATAAATTTATAAAAATTAAAAATATTTATTATTCAATTTTTACGTAAAAGATATATATTATATGTTGAAGAAGTTTATGGTGACATGTGTCCTCTTCATCACTAATTTCATTTTTTTAACGAATTTTGTGGCACGTTCATTAATTTCAACCAATAATTTTTTTTAATAAAAAAATCAATTTATTCTATTTGAATCTTCTCAAACAAACCTCTTTAATTATTCTTAAACAACAACGCACTAATTTTGAAATAATATTTTTTTATGGTAAATCAATTCTTTATGTGAAAGATATATTATATGTTGATTCAAGTTGTACATACTTTAACCCTTTCTTTAAAAAGATCTTTTAATTGTTATATCCAAAAATAAGTATACAAGCATACAGATATGTAAAAGATTTGATATTAATTAGCATAATTTGAATATATCATATCGATACTTACAATAAAGAAAGAGTCTCTTACACCACATGTCATCTTAATTGCCTATTGATCGAGGTCCTATGTGGCATTTTATTAATATATTAATCAAGTCATATATAAATTTTGTGATTTTTTAATTTTTCTTTAAATAAGTGAAATGGTTTTTTTGAATTTTTCTTTAATTATTAAGTGATGAAACTCGATAAAGTTGTGCCTGAAATTTGTAATAAATCAAGTTTGAGTGTTTTCAATTTTTTAAATTAATCGATGAAAGGATTTTTACGAGATAAACTATGAGTTGTTACATGGGATAAACTTGATCTATTTGAAAATTCCAGAAACTTTTTCCATTCACTTTGATTAATAAATAAACGGGGTTTTTTAAAGAATTTATACTTTATTTTTCCTTTAGTATTTTTTATCCAAATAACTTCTTAAAAAATGCCAAAAAAATATAAATAAAAGGACTTATATTTAGAGACGGATGATGCATTTTTTTTTTACTTTTAAGTTTATTACAAGAATATTTCTTCTCCAACATTTTTATGTGTTCTCCATCCAAAAGTTCTTAAAACTCTATTCACCTAGCGTTTGTGTAATATGTAGCCGAACTACCAAAATCTTTGGTCTTACCTTCCAACCCATTACCACAACAAATATTTGTTTAATACTCAAAGTAACCAATCAACTTGCTGAAAAAACTTAAAATGCTGGAAAAAAAAACACTCTACAATTATGTATACAATTGTTTCCATCTAGGAAAGTATGAAGATGAGACATTGGCGTTTTGCCAAATATTATATATTGATATAATATAAGGATTTTTTTATCCAAATTTATATTATTTAGCAATATCATTTTCATATTATTATAATATATCTAATATATCATGTAAATAAATTATGATATATAATATCTTCTAAAAAAATATAATATAATTTACAAATCCCGTGCGTTACGCACGGGTACTGCACTAGTTATAATACTAAAGGAGAAGTCGCCTACGACATGTGGCGGCTTCTCCTTTAATTTAGCATTTTTTTATTTTTTAGATTAATCGAATTATTTTAATGGTTTTTTTTTAATTTTAATTGATTTATTTTAATTGTTTGTTATTTTAATTTTTATTTAGATTTAGATAAGTTTAGATCCTAATCAAATCTTAGTGCAAATCCTACCTTATCTGAATAAATAAATAAACTGAATTCATTTATATATTTATTAGAGATCTTATCTAAATAAATTAATAACCGAATGAATTAATTAACTTATTAGAGAGATAATGTTCTACTATTTGCAGGATATATACTAGATGATGAATACTTGCTTGCTCACATTTTAGATGCTCGTGGAGGCGGGTCTAATAGGTAGAGATGGGGAATGCTTGCTTGGTCATCTAATTAATTAGTTAACTGATTGTTTTTAGTTTGATTTAGCTAACAGTAGCCTACTGCCGCTCACTGCATTGCATGCTTGTTATTTCCAACGTAATCGTTGCAGGATATATCAATTGAGGTGTACAAATCGATCTATATCTAATCGTTTGCTATGTCAAATAATAATGGCCAAACGCCTATAGAGAATACCAAGAGAAAGGTTCAAAGGAGTGGTATGTTAGATGTTTAATTTATATGTGTTTTACCTATATGATATTTTTGTTATTAGAAATTATAAGTTATAACCGTTTTACTCTAATTTTTCCAGGCAATGAAAACATTCATTTCAACAAGCATGGTGATTTTACCCAACGATCACCTCTCTCTAATATTTCAAATGGTAATTTGATCAATATTTCGTTTGTAAATTTTTAGAAATCAATATATATATATATATATATATATATATATATATATATATATATATATATATATATATATATATATATATATATATATATATATATGAAAATATAATTAATGAAATTTAATTCATCCTATGTTCATATATATACAATTATTATTAGGTTCCATTCTTCCCATTAGTAATGACACGCCGAGTTACGCGGTGAATCATCAAAAGCGTTTGGATGTGCTTAGAGAAAACAGAAAATGAAGAGTAGTTCTTACTGTTTGTTAGTTGATCATCGCTATATATTTGAATATTTTGATTAATATTTTCTATTTTTACTCAATCTGGTGATTATTTATACACATGCATGTTTTTTTTTGTAGGCAAAGAAAATATTCATCTAAGAAAGCGTATTGATTGTACACCTCGAGTACCCCTTTCCCATGTTTCAAACGGTGTTACGCAACCACTACAACCATCAAATATTTCAAACGGTGATGATATATATATACATATTACTTATTTCTTTATTTATTACATATTATTTATGCTTTTATATAATTATATGTATTTTGATTTCGTAGTCTAGATCTTTCCGAAACTACTATGGTACGGCACCAAAAGTCACCAATTACATGTTTTTTATCTAGATTGTCAGTTAATCAAATGAAAAAAAAAATACAAATTGCTCATATAAACATTAAACAAAGCTCCCAACCGAAATATGTTAGTGTTACTTATGAAATATGTTATTTATTATATATAATTTATGTTTTTATATAAAAATGCTAATTTTAATATCAATATTTTATAATACTAAAGGAGAAGTCACCTACGACATGTGGCGGCTTCTCCTTTAATGTAACTTTTTATTTATTTAGGAGATTAATTGATTGTTACTTTATTGTTAAAATCTAAAAAAACTTATTTTCCGAATAAGAAAATCTAAATAAAATTTATTTTCCGAATAATAACAAATTTGTTTTAATTGATTTATTTAGATCCTACCTTATCTAATTTAGAGGATATTATCAAATCTTACCTAATTAGAAAATCTTTTAATATTTTAAATCTGTTTTTTTTATTAAAAGATTTAAACGGATAATGATATCTCATATTTCCCCAAAAAATCCCATGTATATTTTTTTTTTGAAAATAAATAGCTTTAAAATCGCGCCTATTTAAGGGTTTGTTGAAAAAAAAAGAGGTTTTGTTAGTTTCTTCACTTCTTCTAATTCTAATGTACATTTCTTGATTTTACAGGTGGTATAATGGGTGTCTCTCCTGGTTTTCCACAACCATGGTTCTTGAGCTATTCATCTCGACGTTCAGTGATACCTTTCATTTTAAGTTAGTTTTCTCCTATAGACCGTAGCCTTCTTTTTTGGCTTTTAATCTCAATTGTGATTTTTTGTTTATGTGATTTTTTTGTTTGTAAAATTTGATGCGTTTGTGCGATTCATTTCGGTTTGATTGAGTTCAATCAATTGACGACGAAGTTCATTAAGCATGGTTGTGCGGATTATTTTAATTTCGATCGTTTTGATTGAGTTTAATCAATTGAGTTTTTTTGTCAATAATAATTACAGTAATAATTACAATAATAATATAAATAAGCATGATACACACACATATATATAGTAGTGTTACATATACTGATACACATATAATTATTTTAAACTAAAAAAACACCCGCACAAGGTGCGGGTACTAAACTAGTATCAGTAAAGAGGGTGGTCTTGGGACAAGGGAACATCTATTAATATTATTAATTCTGCTAGCATTTTGCTGACGTGTCACGCCCACAATTAAAGTTGAATTTTTTATTCAAATGAGATTTTTTTATTGGTCAATATTATTATGGAAACTTTAAAATATTTGTTTCCTATTTTAAATATGATTTGAATCTATTTTTTTTTTTCGGTTATATTGCCGTAAATATTGAGACATGTTTCCATTTTTTTTTCCGATTGCAATATATCTATTAATCTATTAATATTACTAATTCTGCTAGCATTTTGCTGACGTGTCACGCCCACCTTTTAAAATATCCGTTTCCTATTTTAAACATATTTGTTTCCTATTTTTATACTAAAATATTATTTATTTTTATATATTATATGTCAATTTGTGATCTATTTTAATCGTCTACGTACATTGAACATTCGTCAATTCTTGGCTGATTTTATTCTTGGATATTGAAATTGTTGATTTACCATTTTTAACCGATTGCAATATTCCCCACAATATCTACATACAACGAACATGTAATAATCAATTTGTAAATATTCGATTTCAAAAATTAATTATAAAAACTAATTAGAGCCAAATAAGTGTTATTTTATAATTTAATTATTTTAGACATCTTAAATGACTATCGAAAAATAAATAATATTGTAAGACTCACAAGCATTACTAATGCTTATTTTACATCTTGGATGAGGCTTCTTAGATCACTTTTCTACCTTTAAGGATCTTTTTTTTACCATCTTACCTTTATTTTCACTATTAATTTTTGAAAATATTTGGCTAAAGGTCCATTTTATCAACCCCTTTTTGCAAAATGTCCATTTAAAATCAGTTTTTGCTAAATGTCCATTTTTTTTTTAAAACCCCGTTTTACCCTTTCATTACTTAACCTCGTTTAGATAGCCGCTTCACCTTATCCATGGCGTTCCCACAGATCTGAGGGAGAGAGGCGAGAAAGCGGAGGCTCGTCGTCGACGTCGGAGAGGGTGATCAAGAGCGCAGACTTTCCTCACCTGATTACACAGCAGGCCATGGAATTCCCACGGATCTGAGGGATGGAGACGAGAAAGAGAAGGCTCTCTTAGTCGTCGATGTCGGAGAGGGCGATCAAGAGCTGAGGCCTTCCTCGTCTAATTACACAGAAGCACCGTCAATCTTCACCGTCAATCTCTCAAATTCGCGGACCTTTTCTGGTTGCGCACCGCGCCGCGCCGTCTTCAGCAAATGGTGGACTTCGTTGTTAGCCAGAACGAAGCCGGAAGATTGGTCTCTCTCTCAAATCTTTGATCTGCTTGCGCTCTTTGAGTTGCAGGTTTTGACTTGAATTTAATGGATAAGATATGTCACTCTTTGAGTTGCAGTCTTGTGGTGTCACCCCTGATTTGGATCTTGCTATGTATTTCAATGGATTTTCTGGATGGTTGTGTCCTAGGGTTTGCTAATTGGACATTCATTTGATGGATTTGGAAAACCTAGGTACGGGGATTTGTGAATTTGTAGTTTCTCTAGGGATTGATTTGGCCTCCCTTTAGAAGAAGCCGAGTGCTATGATGTTTGTGGCCACGATGATGAATTGATCGGAATGGTGACAAGGCCTCTTCTTGGCCTTCTCGTAGTGCTCTTCTCTTACTGTTGAGGTACTATCGATTTTTTGTTCAGCTAATTTTTTGTTTATGCTGCTATAGGTTAATCATCAACACAAATTGGTCATTGACATCATGGTTTTTGGTCTACTGGTTTAATTGTGCTCTCTGTAGGTGTTGTTTAGGTTGAGTTGTCTTTCATTTTTTTTTTTTTTTTAAAAATGGAACTGCTGCTCAGATCAAGTGCTCTCGTATCGAGTTTTTGGACGGCGATGTGGATTTTGTCGATGATGACAGACCTCGTTGCGTGAAATCCTGATCTTGGCGGCCTCCTAGAGGATTGGATTCTTGTTCTGGTAGAAGAAATCGTAGAGCTTTGTGTAGTCCTTGATCCGTGCCTCCGGTAGCCGGAAGCTATATACGGAGGATGAATATGTGGATGGATATATGTCCTAGCGCGTAGCATCTACTGTCACACGACATGTCCCATCAGCTTCATGTGAGTGGACATATGTGTATACTGTATTTGTTAACTTGTTTTGATTAAAAATCAGCCCGGCCTGAGTGAAGTTTGGTGGGAAATATATGTTCCTATTTGCTTCTTCAGACACATCAAACTCGTGAATGTTTTCTATTTAGTGTTTAATTCATTCTTACGTACCCGGAAATGTTTGATTACATTGTATTTTTCGGTGATATTACCCTATATTTTTTGTGAAATTATATAATTTTTTTTATTTTGGTCATATTGTGTTTGATTACACTGTTTTTCGTTGATATTATATGTTTTTTTTAATCTTACCTACCAACGAATGTTTAAAATTTCCCGATGATGCTATTTTTGATAATTTCGATATAAGTGGTGACATCGATAAGGGTGGTGACAACGATAAGGGTGGTGACATCGATAGGGTGTTGACAGTGATTAGGGTGGTGACATCGATAAGGGTGGTGACAACAATATGGGTGGTGATGACAGTGATAGGGGTGGTGGTGACAGTGATAGGGGTGATGGTGACATCGATAGGAGTGGTGATGACAACGATAGGAGTGCTGACAGCGATAGGGCGGTGACAGCGATAGAGGTGGTGACAGCAATAAGAGTGATGACAGCGATATGGGTGGTTGTGACAGCGATATGAGGGGTGGTGACAGCGATAGGAGTAGTGACAACGATAGGGCGGTAACATCGATATAGGTGGTGACAACAATAAGGGTGGTGACAGCAATATGGGTGGTAGTGACAGTGATAGGGGTGACACCAATACTTTCCCTTGTCCTAAGTTTTTCTTTTGGTGACAGTTGTGATGACACTATTTTTATAGTGGTGACACCAACGATTACACTTTTTTTTAATTATGGTGACACTACTAATAACATTTTCCTTTTGTCCTAAAATTCGTTTATCAAATTAGTACCGAGTATTGAAGAACATATGTTGGTCTTTTGGTGACAACATCGGTGACACTGTTTTTCTTTTGTTTACGATAGTGGTGACACTGTTTTTCTATTGATGACACCGTTAATTTACACTCTAGAATTCGTTGTCCTAGGGTTTTTCTTTTGATGACAGCAGTTGTTACTTTTTTTTTTATTGTGGTGACACTACTAATTACCTTTTCCCTTGTCCTAGAATTTTTGTTTTGGTGACAAGAGTTATTACTTTGAACATTTATGGTGACACTATTTTTTTTTTTTGATGAAACGACTAATAACACTTGACCATTCTTTCCTTTGATACACTTGTGGTGACACCACTTTGAACTTTTGTGGTGACACCACTTTGAACATTTGTGGTGTGTTGTGAGCCTAATTTGCCATGTTTTACACTTAATTTTATATCGATCTCTGCATACATTGCATACATTTGGGTTAGAACAATACAGAATCTGTGTAGTTTACACTTATTTGCAATATATGGAGGTCTACAAAAGTTTTGGTTATATTTCGCAGAAATCGGACGCACTTTGAAGCTTAAAGGAAACTCATGGAGAAGCTAAGGATGTTGTAGCCGGAGAAAACGCCATTTTTTCACCATTCTTCATTCTGAATCAAGCTTTGATGTCTTCATGAGAGTTGTAGCCCTCGGAAAGAGCTTTCCAACGCATGGTCATATGCGTCAATCCGACGAACGAGGACTCGGGAAAGTACGTTTCAAGAACAGAGCAGAAAGCTGACCAAACTCTACTCGAGATCGACTAGACTCTACTCGATCTAGACGAGCCATGGTCGAGCAGACCTGGTCGAGCAGAGCTGATCGAGGACACTGAGTTAGAGACAACCCGACTCCCGGAACCCTACTCGATCTCGAGTACCCCTGGTCGAGATCGACGAGCCATGTCCGGAGTCGACGAGCTGTGCCTAGTCGACAAGTCGAGGACGAGGACGGCCAGGCAGCACTCGCTGCCAGCGACTCCACTCGCTGCAGCGGACGTCTCGCTGCCGCGGAAATCTTCGCTGCCAGCGGGATGCACCAAGACGACGGAGCTCGCCAACTCGCTCCAGCGGAAATGGGTTCTCGCACCCGCGGATCAACGCTCCCGCTGCAGCGGAAGAAGCAACTCGCGGAAGCGGGAGGGAAGACCCTTGTCGAGGTCGACTAAGCCTTGTCGAGGTCGACGAGCACCAGGAGCCAAGACTGAGCCACATCGAGCAGAGCTAGCCAGGAAGACCAGTCGACGATCCACCCTACTCGAGGTCGACGAGCCCTTGTCGAGGTCGAGTAGACCTGTGTCCAGAAACGCGTCGACGAAGACCTGTCCGAGTAGACTTGGGATTCCTTGGAGTCGAGGAGAAGCAAGGTCTATCCGATTCTATCAAGTTACATCATGAAGGAGGAGATTTATCTACTTAAGACATTTAGATATATTTAGATTTAATTCCTTTATCGCTTTTATTTATCATTAAGCATTTTAGATATAGTTTTAGATGTAGATATAGATATTCTATCCTTGAGTAGCAAGGTTTAGAAGCCTATAAATAAAGCCCATGGGGCTTAGTTTTATTCATTCAATTTCAGAGAAAGGCAAGTAGTTCCACAGAGAAGTTTAGGAGTTCTAAGGTTTTTAGGGTTTTGGCTTTCTGCGAAAGTTGATTGCCAGGATTGTAAAGGCTTTTGAATTTAGTTTTAATGCAATTTAGTTCTTTTCATCAATCAATGTCTGTTATTGCAATGAGGCGTGAGTAGTCCACCCACTTCTGGGGCTGGGGTGAGCCCGACGGTGGCCATGTGAGGCGATGCGATAAAGGTCAGATCTTTTTGTGCGATTCATCTTCTGTCCCTATGAGCATGATTCTTTTGCGAGAGTTGAAGGTGATCCTTGTTTGTGTTATTGAAGCGAAAGTGATCTTAATGCAACTTGGATTAATTATGTGAAAAAGGGTTAGTAACAATTAGGGTTTATGCGAAAGCCTCTATATGCCTATTTGTTAATGACGAAAGTTATTTGATGGAAAGCATGATCTTTTATGCCTTTATGTATTACTTTGCATGGTTATCGTTGTGGTATTGATACCCTGGCTTTGGAAGTCTTTTATTATATTGAGTTTATTTCTGTCGAAATTCTGAGTTTTGTTCGAGATTCTGCAAATTAAAGTTTCTGTTTCTTGTCGACATAGAGTAAGCCTTGTCGAGATCGAGTACAACCTTTGTCGATCTCGAGTAGGAGCTGGTCTAGGTCGAGTTGGTTTTCTTCTGTTTTCGTCGATTTTCACTTTCTGAGTTTCTGTTGTTCACTGCTGTGGTCGATCTCGAGTTGACTCTTGTCGAGATCGACGAGCCTCTGCCTTTGCTTTTAGTTTCTGCTTTGCTTTGTCTTTTGTGTTTTGCTTTGTTCTTTGCTTTTGTTTTTCTGCTTTTTTTCTGTTTCTTTCCTTGTCTCTGTGTTTCTGCTGCTTTGCCTGTGAGAATTTACAGCTACCTGAGAACTGCTGACGTGCTTCCTCGTGGATTCGATCCTGACTTTCTCTTACTGCATTGGAGGAGTCTTGTAATTATTTGCTGGGGCCTAAGTCTGGTTTGATCTATTCTCGTTATATTTCATACTTGATTCACTCCTTACAACAAATTGGCGCCGTTGCCGGGGAAGCAATCATTCGCGCCTTAGGTAGTTAAATCTCACGTCTACTTTGAGTTAGTTTTCAGGTGTATGCGCCGTTCTGGTCTACCACCCGAGTTTGACTGCTTAGACGAACCAGAGCGTTATCTACACATCCACTCTAAACTCAAAAGGATCATGGCGGCCGCTGAAACACAAGAGCAGCTGATTGCCAGGCTTACAAGGGAGCTAGCCGCAAAGGATACCACTATAGCCAATGAATGGGCAGCGAGGGAACAAGAAGCTGAGCGCGCAAGGCAAGCAGAAGCTGAGCTTGCCCAATATCCAACTACTGCTGAGGATTATATGCATCCAACCCTCGTCGTGCCTGAATCGGCGATTCTTATCCCTGAAAACTCTTTTGAAATTCGCACTCAATTTCTTATAGAGCTTAAAAATAATGCTTTTTTTGGTAGATTTAATGAGTGTCCTCTTGAACATATTACGAACTTTTCTGACATGTGTCGTACTCTTGCTGAAGGTACAACTCTGGAATATGTCAAGATGAAGTCTTTCCGCTGGTCGTTGGCTGGACCTGCACTGAAGTGGCTTGAAGGGCTGAAACCAAGATCACTGACAACATGGGCCCAAGTAGAGCAAGAGTTTCTGAACAAATTCTTCCCGCCCGCCAAAACAGCACATCTCCGCCAGAAAATCACCGCCTTCAAACAGAAGCAAGGGGAACCGCTGGCAAAGGCATGGGAGCGCTACAAGGAACTTCTGCGATCTTGCCCTACTCATGGACAACCACCCTACGTCATTCAGGAGATCTTCTTCAACTCTCTTGATCAAGTCACTAAGGACAGAATCAACCACTATACTCGCTATGAGTATCTGACAATGCCGCCAAGTGACGCATGGGGTGTGCTAGAGAAGCTCACCAACTACGACAACAAGTATGGGTCTACTGCAACTTATGAAGAGAACCCATATGCCAGGCCAGCACCTTCCATGCCCCTCTATGAGCCTCCTAAGGAAATTAATCCGGATGTAAGGGAACAGTACTACAGAGATAAGAACAAGAAGCTCATAAAGCAAGTAAAGTATCTCTCTGTCAACCAGCCTTGCATAGAATGCGGATCGCAAAGGCACACCACTCCTGAGTGCCCACACGCAGAACAAGTCAGGATGGCAGAGCATCATGAGGAGGTAGCTTACGCAGGGGGTCCCAATCGCTACATAGGGGACCAAAGGTTTCAGCAACCACAATGGAACCAAGGTGTCCCTAGGAACCCCCCGCCCTATAGAGCTCCAGGACATCCGGAAAAAGACCAGAAAAAGGATGATATACAGACAGTTCTGGAGGAAATACGGAGGAATCACTCAGAAACTAGGCATTCCTTCAACTCCGTCTACACTCAGATGTAAGGGGTCAACTCAAGGCTTGGGGAAATTGATATCTGGCGGAAATCAGTTGATACACAGATTGGTCAGCTAGCAGCAGGAATCCCCAGACAGTCAGGGTCACTTCCAGGATCTTCAGAACCAAATCCTAAGGGAAAGACTGGACACATCGCTACTATAAAACTCAGAAGCGGCCATCAACTGCAAGAGCCAGAGGTCGGAAAGCAGCAGAACGACGAGGAACAGCAAGTCGACTTCGATAAATCTGTGGTCGATCTCGACGAAGGCCTCGTCGATCTCGAGGAGAATCTGCAAAAATCTTCGTCTGCACCACACAGCAACTCGACTACGCCCAACCTGGTCGATGTCGACAAGACCCTAGTCGATGTCGAGGAGCCCCTGGTCGACATAGAGCAGCCTGCAGCACCTCCGACGTCTGTTCTGGCTCCGAATCAGAAAAAGAAGCTGCCTTTCCCCACAAAATCTCTAAAGGACCCGACAGAAAAGAAATTTCAGCGCTTCATCAAGATGCTTCAGAAACTCAACGTCACTATCCCCTTCACAGAAGCTCTCAATGAAATGCCATTTTATGCCAAGTTCCTAAAGGAGATCCTGAGCAAAAAGCGATCGATGGCTGAAATCACAGAGGAGTGCAGCCATCTGGACATATTGGAGAAGAGGCCGGATCCAGGTAAGTTTGCTATAACTATTGGATTTGGTCCATACAAAATTAATGCCCTATGTGATCTTGGAGCTAGTGTGAGTATAATGCCTTTAACGATTTGGTCCAAGATTAAGATAGGTGCCGTAGAGCCTGTGGATGCTAGACTTTACATGGCCAACAACACGGTGGTCATTCCAACAGGCATGGTGGACAATGTCCCAGTACAAGTAGGTAAATTCTTTGTCCCTGCTGATTTTCTAGTTGTTGATATGCAAGAAGATCCTACTTGTCCAATTATTCTAGGAAGACCATTCTTGGCGACGGTGGATGCCAACATAAGCGTAAGGAAAGGAGTGCTCACCTTCAACATCAGCGATGAGGTAATTGAGTATTCCTTTAATAAAACTGAAAGGCATACAGGTCCAATGGAAGAGGTCAAATCTATCTCAGCTGGCTACATCACCTGCGGGGAACCCAAGGTCAGAAATATGACCCCCGAGGAGCTGGAAAAGAGGGACATGGAGGCCCAGGTGGAGGAGATCATGGCAATCCTCAAGGAGAACACAGAGAATCCAATCGACACGGACCAAGGTAAGTCGTTGTGGATTAATTATTTTTCGGATGCCTTAACAGGGACTAAGTATGGGGTCAAGATCGACCAAGGCTCCTCGACATCGAGTAGAACCCTAGTCGATCTCAACCAGACCAAGGAGACTCCACCAACACCAGCATCGTCGAGCAGCGAACCAGACGAACCAGGCTCGTCGATCTCGACCACCCTTGTCGAGGTCGACCACCGATCGGCCAATCCGACTTCGCCCCCCTCGACGTTACCGGAGCCAGAGCCCTCGTCGAGATCGACCACCCTAGTCGAGATCGACCAAGATCCTCGGGCACCGGCTTCCTCGACGCTGAGACCACCAGACGGACCAGCCTCATCGATCTCGACAAGCCTTGTCAAGGTCGACCACCACCCGGCGCCACCAGACCTTGCTTCCTCGACGCTGGAGCCACCAAGAGCGAAGCCCTGCTCGATGTCGAGTAGGCTACTCGAGGTCGACAAGACCTGTCCTTCGTCGACTTCTGCATCTGCGAGCAGGACACCACCAGAAACTGCACACTCGTCGAGATCGACAAACCTTAGTCGAGATCGACCAAATACAGTAGTCCCCGATTCCGTCTCTGCGAAGGTAAGTCAAGGTATGGATCTTTCTTCTCCTATTTCCATTAAAGATTTATCTATACATGGGAGAGGTCTGCCTTGGTATGTGCGATTGTGCAGGATTTCCAATGATTAGTCCAAGGAGTATGAAGTTGGAGACAAGCTCTATGTCTCCAAATCAAAGGATCATTGGTTTCCCAACAAATTCAACAAGAAGCGGATGGGACCTTTCGTGGTAAACAAGATCCCTTCTGGAGGATTACAGCTGATGGACAAGAATGGAGTCTTATTTGAGGCCCAAGCTACATGGGCCCTGCAGATGCCACCTTGAGCATTAATGGAAAGTCGGCCTAGCGACTATAAAATCTAGAGCATGTACATAGACTTTTTAGGACTTTTAAGACTTTGTTGTTTTCATTTTTGGTTTTGAACTTTTAGTTTTGCTATTGTGGGTATATGTCTTCTACACTTTTCAGGTCCATGGATAGAACCAAGTCATACTCGGCCCAGGAGGTGCTTCCATTCGATATTTAGAGAAATCTGCACATCTGTCTTGTGAGTTTCTTTCTTTACCCTTGTTTTTTATACAGTGAGGACACTGTACTGTTTAAGTATGGGGTGTTTGTTGTGAGCCTAATTTGCCATGTTTTACACTTAATTTTATATCGATCTCTGCATACATTGCATACATTTGGGTTAGAACAATACAGAATCTGTGTAGTTTACACTTATTTGCAATATATGGAGGTCTACACAAGTTTTGGTTATATTTCGCAGAAATCGGACGCACTTTGAAGCTTAAAGGAAACTCATGGAGAAGCTAAGGATGTTGTAGCTGGAGAAAACGCCATTTTTTCACCATTCTTCATTCTGAATCAAGCTTTGATGTCTTCATGAGAGTTGTAGCCCTCGGAAAGAGCTTTCCAACGCATGGTCATATGCGTCAATCCGACGAACGAGGACTCGGGAAAGTACGTTTCAAGAACAGAGCAGAAAGCTGACCAAACTCTACTCGAGATCGACTAGACTCTACTCGATCTCGACGAGCCATGGTCGAGCAGACCTGGTCGAGCAGAGCTGATCGAGGACACTGAGTCAGAGACAACCCGACTCCCGGAACCCTACTCGATCTCGAGTACCCCTGGTCGAGATCGACGAGCCATGTCCGGAGTCGACGAGCTGTGCCTAGTCGACAAGCCGAGGACGAGGACGGCCAGGCAGCACTCGCTGCCAGCGACTCCACTCGCTGCAGCGGACGTCTCGCTGCCGCGGAAATCTTCGCTGCCAGCGGGATGCACCAAGACGACGGAGCTCGCCAACTCGCTCCAGCGGAAATGGGTTCTCGCACCCGCAGATCAACGCTCCCGCTGCAGCGGAAGAAGCAACTCGCGAAAGCGGGAGGGAAGACCCTTGTCGAGGTCGACTAAGCCTTGTCGAGGTCGACGAGCACCAGGAGCCAAGACTGAGCCACATCGAGCAGAGCTAGCCAGGAAGACCAGTCGACGATCCACCCTACTCGAGGTCGACGAGCCCTTGTCGAGGTCGAGTAGGCCTGTGTCCAGAAACGCGTCGACGAAGACCTGTCCGAGTAGACTTGGGATTCCTTGGAGTCGAGGAGAAGCAAGGTCTATCCGATTCTATCAAGTTACATCATGAAGGAGGAGATTTATCTACTTAAGACATTTAGATATATTTAGATTTAATTCCTTTATCGCTTTTATTTATCATTAAGCATTTTAGATATAGTTTTAGATGTAGATATAGATATTCTATCCTTGAGTAGCAAGGTTTAGAAGCCTATAAATAAAGCCCATGGGGCTTAGTTTTATTCATTCAATTTCAGAGAAAGACAAGTAGTTCCACAGAGAAGTTTAGGAGTTCTAAGGTTTTTAGGGTTTTGGCTTTCTGCGAAAGTTGATTGCCAGGATTGTAAAGGCTTTTGAATTTAGTTTTAATGCAATTTAGTTCTTTTCATCAATCAATGTCTGTTATTGCAATGAGGCGTGAGTAGTCCACCCACTTCTGGGGCTGGGGTGAGCCCGACGGTGGCCATGTGAGGCGATGCGATAAAGGTCAGATCTTTTTGTGCGATTCATCTTCTGTCCCTATGAGCATGATTCTTTTGCGAGAGTTGAAGGTGATCCTTGTTTGTGTTATTGAAGCGAAAGTGATCTTAATGCAACTTGGATTAATTATGTGAAAAAGGGTTAGTAACAATTAGGGTTTATGCGAAAGCCTCTATATGCCTATTTGTTAATGACGAAAGTTATTTGATGGAAAGCATGATCTTTTATGCCTTTATGTATTACTTTGCATGGTTATCGTTGTGGTATTGATACCCTGGCTTTGGAAGTCTTTTATTATATTGAGTTTATTTCTGTCGAAATTCTGAGTTTTGTTCGAGATTCTGCAAATTAAAGTTTCTGTTTCTTGTCGACATAGAGTAAGCCTTGTCGAGATCGAGTACAACCTTTGTCGATCTCGAGTAGGAGCTGGTCTAGGTCGAGTTGGTTTTCTTCTGTTTTCGTCGATTTTCACTTTCTGAGTTTCTGTTGTTCACTGCTGTGGTGATCGACGAGCCTCTGCCTTTGCTTTTAGTTTCTGCTTTGCTTTGTCTTTTGTGTTTTGCTTTGTTCTTTGCTTTTGTTTTTCTGCTTTTTTTTCTGTTTCTTTCCTTGTCTCTGTGTTTCTGCTGCTTTGCCTGTGAGAATTTACAGCTACCTGAGAACTGCTGACGTGCTTCCTCGTGGATTCGATCCTGACTTTCTCTTACTGCATTGGAGGAGTCTTGTAATTATTTGCTGGGGCCTAAGTCTGGTTTGATCTATTCTCGTTATATTTCATACTTGATTCACTCCTTACAACATGATGACACTATTTTTCTTTGATGACACGACTATTAACACTTGACCATTCTTTCCCTTAATACACTTGTGGTGACACCACTTTGAACATTTGTGGTGACACCACTTTGAACATTTTTGGTGACACTATTTTTCTTTGATGACACGACTAATAACACTTGACCATTCTTTCCCTTGATACACTTGTGGTGACACTATTTTTCTTTGATGACACGACTAATAATACTTGACCATTCTTTCCCTTGATACACTTGTGGTGACACCACTTTGAACATTTGTGGTGACACTATTTTTCTTTGATGACACGACTAATAACACTTGACCATTCTTTCCCTTGATACACTTGTGGTAACACTTTCCCTTGTCTTATGTTTTTTTTCTTCTTTTGGTGACAGTAGTGGTTTTTTTTTAAATTGTGGTGACACTACTAATAGCATTTTCTCTTGTACTAGGGTTTTTTTCCTTTGGTGACAACAATAATGACACTATTTTTCCTTTGTTACACCACTAATAACACTTGATCATTCTTTCCCTTATTATACTGGTGGTGACACCACTTTGTACCTTTGTGGTGACACTGTTTTTATGGAGGTGACACCACTTTTTTTTTTTTACATTTTTTAAACAAGGTCAAGGTGGTGACAACTTTGTTTTAACAATGATAGTGTCACCACTTTTATATACGGTTGGTGACAACTCTAAAGTTTTTTATTTGGATACTATTTGTCATGATATATCCTGAATAATTCTAAGGTTTTTGATTTGGTGACAACTTTGTTTTTATTTTTTTACGAGATCATTATCACCATTTTGTGACACTGTTGGTGAAACATGAGGTGACAATTTTTTTTGGTGATAATTTTCTTTAGTTATTTTAACGAAGCTGGTGACACCGACGGTAACATGTATGATGAAAACCTTTTTTTATATTTTTAACGAGATCATGTCACCGCCCTTATTGAAATATAGTGGCATCTCAAAAAGACACATGCACCATTCGATCAAGTAAACAAATTAGTCTACAGAAGCACATGGCACCACTGGTTACAGTTGATACACGAGATGGAAGTTCTTACAAGTCTACAGATGATTCATGTGAATAACCTTCGAACAAATTAGTGAAATTGCAAGATCAAGGCAAATCGCATACAGGATCACCATCTTTCTAAAAACTCATTTCATCTCCTGTTATAAATTTATTCATCCAGAAAACCCAAATCAATTAGAAACCAAATCAGTTGTTCTAATAGAGACAACACCAACCAAGCATCAATAACATCTATTTTCATCGGTAATAGAAGCGAGCAAAAAATTAAAATTAACACAAAATTTCAGAAATCACCGGCGACATTGGAGTACGTACAGATCCGATTAAGGAGATCCGAATCTGCTTCCAATTCGAACCAGATGTTCAACGACAACCACGAGTACCACATCTGGCAGCGCTGCCAGCTCCGCATCCCCGAGTTCGGCCTCATCCTCCACCCCTTCTCCCCCCTCGACCTCGGCGTCAAATTCGATCGAAATCTCTTCAGTCAGCATCAAATTCGCTCCAAATTCAATTGCTCGACCTCGGCGTCTGCTCCATCGAGCTCTTGATTGCGTGCGGCCAGTCTTCGAAGCAGCCGGTGCACGCTCTCGCTTCGATCCTCCTCCCGTCCTCCGCCAGCGCCACTATCATCGCTGCTGCACCTCCTCCTTATCCGAATTCCATCGCCGAGGAATCCGTCCTCATTGACCAAAATCCATTCCCAAGTCAGCGATCGCCGACAACGCGCGACGAATCCCGATCTCGTCGTCTTCATCTACAATCAAGGACGAGAATGAGCCGACCTCGACAATTTGATGCCTCCTCCATGGATCTACGGTTCTTCCTCCTCACTGCAGTGGTCTTCGAGTCAGGCGGTGCTAATTCAGATAGAGCACAGGAGAAAAAAAAAAGATTAGAGAGTAGGGGTAAAAATGTCAATTTTGGACATTTTGTAAAAGTCATTATGAAAATGGACATTTTGCAAAACAATCCCCATTTTTTGGACGGTTACCAAAAAAATTCTTAATTTTTCTATCTTTCTAACCATCTTTCTCATGAAAAATAATCAATAAGTTATGTATATCTACATATTTAACTTCAAAATTATTCACACAATCATATGCTTATGATTTTTTAATATTTGTACGAAAGCTTATATTTTACTTTTTTAGATCTATGCTAATGATAATAATTATATATTTATTTCAAATTATATTAGATGGTGTGTTTGAGTATTAATACTACTTTACCTTATTAAATCATTTTCAAAATTTGTATCGTATCTCTTTCCAACTAATTTATAAATTATAAAAAAATATTTTATACATAATTTTGTTGTAAACACGTATATATATATATATATATATATATATATATATATATATATATATATATATATATATATATATATATATCAATATAGTATTATATAGATATATAAAATGAAATGTTCAAATTAAAATGGATCAAGCTTCCGTGCCTTCAAGGCACGGGTATTACACTTGTTATAAGACTAAAGATGGTAGTTTGATTACCATAGAATTTTTTTTTAAAGAAAATAAAAATAAATGTCAGAATTTTTGTGATAACCAAGATAATTATTACAATGGAGTATCATACCTTTGATACTTGGGCTGACACAATACCATCTCATTTACCCAATTAGAAAAAAGAGATAGGTTCCACATCTCTTTTCTAATTAATTAATATATTAAATATTAAATACTCCCCATTTAATTCTCCCTCTAGTTACAATATTCAATGTTTATATTAAATTCCCCGTTTTTTTTTTTGGAGGAGTATTAATTAGCAATTCTTCTTCAAGCAACATATTGCAAAATGGAATGTAAAACCGAAAAAGAGACTGTAAAAATGAAATTAAACACCATCCGTTTTCAATACCCATTAATTATTGTTAAATCCATTATTGTACTCCAATTTTCAATCCCTACCTCTGTACCTCCCTGTAATTTGTTTTAAAAAATTGTCTATCTATATTAATTTGCTAACTAGAAAATATTTACAACAAAATATATAAGCTATAAACAAAATGTTTTTAATTTTAACAAAAAAAAAAAAAATGAAAAAAGTAAAATAAGATACTCATGTTAAATATCATGGTTGTGAAGTATTAAATCTTAAAGTGACGTGGAAGAGAGAGAAATAATAAAAAACAAGTTATGATACTCATATTGAGTACTATCATGGTTAATGACGCTCTAATAATGGAACAAGACGATCTTCCTAAAGCTAGATGCTGATGTCATTATGGACATACAAAGCATATGTGATTATGGTCATACTCAATGGGCGAAGCTTATAAATAACTCAAGTTAAAGTGAGAGACTCCTTAACTTAGAAGAACATAATGGAACCACGTATGAGCTTCAAAATAGTTTTGGTGCACCTGAATATTGTAGGGCTGCATTGAGCTCAGTCGTAAGTACTAAGAAGACGGGGGGAGATATATGAGCTCATACAAAGTAAGGGAAATAGAAAGGAATGGGGGAGTATGATTTGGAGAGGGATGGTGTAAATGATGGAGATTTATCGCCTGGGTGGCGCTCCATAGATGACTTTATACAAGGAATAGATTGCTTAGCTGAGGTGATACTGACACAGCTGAGTGTGCGTTGTGTAGATACATGAGGAAGATGCAAGTCATCTTTGTTTTGAGTGCCTCTTTTCACCATTCTTTTGGGCGTTGTGTTAATAGACAGAATTCCTAATTGAAATTGTGTGCAAGTTGAATCTACAGGAGCTGATCCACCCATGCAGCCACCATGGTATGGATCTAATCTGTACCCGGCCAGCAACAAGTATGATTGAAACTCAAATCAATCTCGTCAGGATTATCCCAGCCTAGCCTAGTGCATATCTTCTGTCCCAAAATCCTACCCCATAAAAATATTAATTAATATTAAAACAACAACAAGTCCAGTATGTCCCGCTCAAAGAGCAGGGTATGGGGGGTCAAATTGTACGCACCCTTTCTCCGACTAGGACGAGAGGGTGTTTCCTAGTGACCCAAAGATAAGGCATCAAGGGATGATGGTAGCACCCATCCTACATATATTGTACATCAAATTTTAATAAATGAAAAACGATGTAAATGATGCGCGTAATCAAAGCTGTGATAGACGTGGGAAAGGCATGATGCGGTAAAACGTTGCAATTGACTAAAGTTCGTCAACCCGGATAGCACTCCTCCACCGTGTTCTATCGTGCATCATCTCCTCCGAGAGTCTCATAGCGGCCATGTCATGTCTAATCATTTCACCCCAACTCTTCTTGGGACACCCTCTGCCCCGACGAACGCATTCGATAGCCAAATTGTCGCATTTGCGCACCGGCGCACTTGGATCTCTCCTCTGCACATGTCCATACCATCGTAGTCTCGATTCTCGTAGCTTAGCCTGAATACTAGCCACTCCCACCCTTTCGCGGATAATCTCATTTCTGATTCTGTCTCACAAGGTACACCCACACATCCACCTCAGCATCATCATCTCAGCCACCAAGAGTTTCTGTTCTTGTGCCTTCGTTGTCGCCCAACACTCTGCCCCATATAATAAAGCCGGTCTCACCACCACTCTATAGAACTTACCCTTGAGTTTAAGAGGGACTTTTCTGTCACATAAGACTCCTGACGCAGCCCTCCATTTCTGCCAGCCTACTTGAATCTGATGCTTGACATCCATGTCTACACTTCCATCGCTCTGCATCACAGATCCTAGATACTTGAAACTATCTTTCTTCGGAACAAGATCCCCACCTTGCTGACACCCATGTCTGCTTCTTCCTCTTCGCTCAGCCTGAACACCACGTACTCTGTCTTCGTCTTGCTCAATCGGAAGCCCTTCTGCTCAAGCTTATCCCTCCATCGCTCAAGCTTGCTGCTAACCCCTACTCTCGTCTCGTCCACCAGAACAACATCATCTGCAAAAAGCATGCACCACGGGATCCCACCCTGGATACTACTCGACACCACATCTATGACAACGGTAAAGAGAAATGGGCTCAAAGCCGAGCCTTTGTGCAAACCCACCTATACCGCAAAGTAGTTAGGGTCCCCATCATGTGAGTACACACTAGTCTGAGATCCATCATACATATCCTTGACAACCCTCAGGTACGGTTCTGGAACCCCTTTAGCGCACAAAGATTCCCATATAAGGTCTCTTGGCACTCTATCGTATGCCTTTTCCAAATCAATGAAAACCATATGTAAATTTCTCTTCCGTTCCCTGTATTTCTCCACCAAGCGCCTCATCAAATGTAAAGCCTCTGTAGTTGACCTCCCTGGCATAAAACCAAACTGGTTCTCGGATACGGTAACCAAACTCCTCAGCCGCCATTCAATAACTCTCTCCCAAATCTTCATTGTGTGGCTAAGGAGTTTAATTCCCCTATATTTATTGCATTGTTGTATATCGCCCTTGTTCTTGTAAATTGGGATTAACTTGCTGAGTCTCCATTCCTCTGGCATCCTTGCAGTTCTGAGAATGACGTTGAAAAGCTTGGTGAGCCATTCCACTCCCTTTATGCCCATGCACTTCCACACTTCAACTGGGATCTCGTCAGGCCCCACTGCTCTCCTACTCTTCATTCTACTAATGACCCCCTTCACTTCCTCGAAAGATATGCGTCTACAATAGGTAAACTCCTCAAAGCCCCTACTGAAAGTAACATCTGTTGCTCTATATCCCTCATTAAGCAACTCGGAGAAGTATCTCTTCCATCTCTGCTGAATCTGTGCGTCATCCACCGACACTCTTCCCGACTCGTCTTTAACACATCTTGGTCTGTCCAAATCTCTACTTTGATGTTCCCTGACCCGAGCCAGGGAGAGAAGCAATCTACCCCCCCCCCCCCCCCCCACCCCTTCTCATCCAATGCCTTGTACATCTGCTCGAACCCCTTTTCTTTAGCTTTTGCCACAACAACTTTGGCTTCTTTCTTAGCCCTTTTGTACTCAGCTAGCCGACCCTCTTTCTCAACCTCACTGGAACTACTGACCACTCTTCTGAAAGCCATCTGTTTCACCTTAACCGCTGCATGCACCTCTTCATTCCACCAAGTCTCGTTGCCTTTGTACCTGCTACTCCCTCGAGAAACGCCCAAGACATCAGAAGCTGCTCTCCGAATGCAGTCAGCGACAGATCTCCCCATCAGATCTGCATTCTCCCTAACTATACACGAGCCTCCCCAATCCGCCTCTGTCAAAATCTTCTCTCTCAAGAGCGCCCCGTTCTCCTCGTTCAGGCGCCACCATATGTTTTTAGGACTGTGTAAGCTGATCGACCTTTTTCTGCAACCCTAGAACTCGAGCTGTAACACTAGTAGGTAGTGCGGGGTAGTCAAACCCCCATACGGGATAGTCTTGCAATCTCTGCATCGACTCCTGTCACCTCTCCTGACAAGGAAGTAGTCAATCTGTGAGCGTCCACTCCCACTTTCGTAAGTAACCAGGTGGTTGTCTCTCTTTGCGAAGAAGGAATTCACAATAACGCAATCAAAAGCTACTGCAAACTCCAAAAGAGCGAGCCTGTTGTTGTTCCAAACTCCGTACCCAAAGCCTCCATGCACTGAATTGTACCCATCACTGCCCTGTCTTATGTGTCCATTGAAGTCACCACCTACAATCAGACGCTCGGCCTCTGGAATGCTCCTAACCAAATCATCCAGCTCCTCCTAAAAGATCATCTTCTCCTCATCGCTACGGTTCACCTGAGGAGCATACACACTCGCAATGTTAAGTATGCCTCTCTCCAAAACAAACTTGATTACCATCATCCTGTCATTTCTGCAATCCACCTTGATGACAAGATCTCTCCACTTCTCACTCACGAGGATCCCAACTCCATTCGATCTCTTACTATTACCAAAATACCACAGTTTCCAACCATCAATCATTCTTGCCTTATCGCCCATCCACCTTGTCTCCTGAACACACGCAATGTCGATTCCGCGCTCCTTGAGGATTTTAACCAACTCGATGGACTTACCGTCTTACCCGTCAGAGTGCCAATATTCCAAGAGCCCACCTTCAAATCCCAAGTCCCCTTCTTGTACTTAGCATGCGCATTATTCATCCTTTCGAACAACTACCCACGGAATACACAACTCAAGCACACAATGTCACCCGAAACCCCACCACTCAACACAAGGCTAATCAATACACACAACAGACAAAAGTAAACGGAAAAGCACTAGCACGTTCTAAATATCAAACAATCCAAATCACAGTAGCGATTCTAAAACGCTAAACAAATTATTCTAAAAATCACACAATTCAACTCGCAGTAGCAATTATAAAAAACTAAGCAAATTATCAAGGCACCAAGGAACTACCGTAGCAATTCTAAAAAAGCTAAGCAAATTATGGCACCAAGGAAATACACAATAATGAAGGCACCCAAGCACAATCAAGGAATTCAAGCAAACAAAGTCTAAACTTGCAATCAGATCCGACTAGGCAATCCAAGAGATAGAGTGATACACAAATCGATTGTAAAGACAATACAGTAATTTCCAAGGGATTGGGCAGAAATTAGGGAGGAAGGGGAGGAGCGATGTTACCGCGCCCCGGAACGGGGTAAATGCAAAGACGGTGGACCTGCGTCTCCGGTGGGGGGGGAAGGTGGGGATGGGGGCTTGGGTTCCCAGGTGCGGGTGATAGTGGTCCTGGTGTGTGCTGAGCGAGGGAGGGGAAGTTGCAGGCCGAGGTAAGGCCAGCGGCTGCGCGAGAGAGGGGAAAGGCGCAGGCTCTGCGTGCGAGGGAGGGACGGGCAGCGCGAGGTTGGGGGACGGGGCTGCGGGAAGGAGGGTGGATCTGGTTAGGGAGGGTCCGGTCGGGTGGGGCTGCGCGCGAGGCTGGGCTCTGCTGGATTTGGAATCTAGGTTAGGGTTGGGGGCGGAGTCTGGGGTCGGCGAAGGTGGTTGGGGGTTGGGATGGGGAGGCGCTGGCTACGCGGGGTCGCCTGGAGGGTCGGCGTCGGAGCTCCGGTTGACGGAGAAAGAGTCACGTGCGAGCAAGAGAGAGAAAAATATATATTTTAAATCTACATATTTAGAAAAAAAATCTCAAAAAAAAAAAACTTATAAAAATTTTAAAAAATTATATATTCAAATAACATATTTTCAGTAACTTTTAAAAAGTTTTTTTTTATTAGGAAATAATTCGAGACCGGACAGGCCCGGACCTCGAGAGGCCGATAAAGTCGGCAGATGGCAAACCGTCTAAACATACAACATAGCAAAAGAAAATACAACATGGAAACAAAATACAGTCACCTAATACAACAAAAGAACTACACAAAATAAACCCGAAAAATCCCAGACCCTAAGCACATCAGCGGACACATCAGCGAGAAGAGGGAGACCCGACATGGAGAAGTGGATAGCGAGCGCATGTGACATCATAGCTGACACGATGTATCACTGCCGGAAAGACGGAAAGCAGAAATCCACGAAGGGAAAAGACGACTCCTGGGGAAGTGTGGATCACACGACGTTCCCTCCACCTAGATGAAGGATCTTCGGAGACCACGAACACCACCAACACGATCACTTCGATCAACCCGAGAAAGTGAAGCACGACCGCGAGAGGACGAAGAGCGCAAGAAAATTACGGAATTTATTTACACGAGTTATTTTATTTTTTACTTTATTTTATTTTATTTTTAACAATCAAATCGGGCTGCCCCGGGCCCAAGGCATAACCTTGGGCCCAAAGCACAGCCCGACATTAGGCAATCCAACAAGCTCGGGCCACCTTCGGGCCCAAGGCAAGCCCGATGGCCAAAGAAAGCCGGAGCCCGAAAGAGGAAAAGAGCTAGGGATTGCAGCGTGCCAGCCACTAACGCAGCCCCGATTGAAGCAACGAGAGCAACCAGAGGGGGGACCAGACCGCGAGAGAGGATGTTGGGCGCATCGAGGCGGCGCCGGAGAAGCCAGATCCACCATACCCAGGGCGAAAGGACGCTGAGGAGGGGAGAGAGGACGACAGCTGGAAGCGGCAGCGGTGGAACCGGGGAGGCCAATCCGACCATGGACGAACCACCAGAGCCACGCACCACCAGGATGACGCCGAGGAGGGGAGACCAATCAGGCAGGTCAAAATGAGATTTGGGGGAAGAGATCACACATAGGTGAAAACCCCCAAATCAAATGGAGTTTTGGGTGAAGATAAAAAGACAGATTGATAATCAGGGGAATCCGGATGCGACAAACCCCCAAGTGCACCACGAAGATGGTGGCGGCGGCGCCACAAGGGCGGTGAGAGGCGACCGGCGGGCCGAAGCCGGAGGCGAGTGGCTTAAGCCGTAGTTGGAGCCCCTCGCACAAAGCGATGATTGAGGAGGGGAAGGGGGTAAGCGACGGCGGACGTCGGAGATAGGGGGTGGTGGCGGAATAGGTTGGGGCTCCCGGAGGAGATGTGTGGGCTCCCGAAGGAGATGTATGGGCTCCCGGAGGAGGTTACCACTTACCAGATGAATCAACCGGCGCAAGTGAATGGCGGCGAGCGACGACGGTGTTCCCCGACCCCAAATTAGGGGTTTTTTTCTCAAGCTCAAAAGAGAGCGTTTTCCAACTTGATCTATTTAAAAAAAAAGGTGAAATATTTTATGTAATACTCCGGACTTCGTAAGTATAACCTTCTACGGAGCACTAAAAATAAATAAAGAGATAATTGGAGGATTAGGACCCTTTTTTATAATTTTTTTAGTTAATAGACCCCATAATAAATCTTTTAAGTATATAGACCCTTTTGTTGGTATTATTACTTGTTTACCCTTAATTGCTTTTGTTTAATAAAAAGTTAATATACTTAAATACTAAAATTGAAAACTATTTTTTAAAAATAGTTAAAGATAATTATAATTTTTTTTTTGGAATTCTACATTCATATAATACACTAATTTATAGCATAACATATACATTGACATTATCTTTGTTTTTAAAATAGAATAATCAATTACAATACATCTACAATAAAAATTGTATTTATTGTAATACATGAAAAATTACACTAAATTATTCATTGTATTACAATATGGAATTTCTACGGTGGTAATATTGTATTAAATAAAGGTGAAATATTGTATCACAATACACAAGTTATTGTGTTACAATAGTTAATAATGTTAATTGTAATATACGTACCTAGATATTTTATTAGAGATTGAATATAATAAACTAATATTTTTTCCTTATAATGTATATTGTATTTAATTTGAATATTTTTTTGTACTCATTTTTCAAATTTATTATTAAAGATGTTAACTTTTAAGAGAATAAAAGGTATTGAAGGGTATAGATGGAATAATATATATGAAAAGGTCTATATAATTAAAGATTTTATTATGGGGTCTATAAACTTAAAAAAAACAATGAAAAAGGTATATAAAGCTCATTATCTCAAAAATAAATCAAGTAAAAGTCCTACTCTTTGTTCCTCTAGTCTATAAAAGTGTTTTTACTTTTCAGCCCGCATTTTAAAAAGGTAATTTTTTTTATAAAATACAGTATTATTTTTTATGAATATGTTTTTATAAGTTCATATTTATATCTAACACTGTGAAATTATTAAAAAAATATATTTTATAGTATTGTTTTTACCTCGTAAAAAGCGTGCACAAAAAGACAAGGTTAAATTTAGTGAATATCCATTTTTCATGTCAAAATTAAGTAAATGTCCACTTTTTTACATAATTAATTAAGTGTTCATTATTTCCAAAAATACCCCTCCTTCCTCATCCCTAACCCTTTCTCCTTCCCTTTGACCATTTTTAATTTTAACATTGACTAGTCAATATTGACCATTCCGGTCAATGCCTGCATTTTGTGACAATTTTTTGGTGACAATTGAGTATATTTTTCTGATAACAGTTAATTGTGACAATTATTTTGGTGACAATTGATTTTTTGTGACATTTTATTTTTTCCGGTGACAGTTAGGGGAAAATCTTTTCTAGTGACAATTGATTTTCTTTTTTTCTTGTGATAATTGTTGGTGATAAAAAATGTGGGTGACAATTGATTTTCTTCCAGTGACAGTTGCTAGTAACACTTTTGCTCGGTGACAAATGAGGTTTTTCTGCTAATAGATGATTTTCTTGATGACAATTGTTGGTGACAACTATTAATGACGAGGTTGATGACAATATATTGTCACTATGATATTATAACCTTAAAAAAATTGTCACCATAACATTATACATCACCAAGACATTGTCACCAACTACAGAACACTGTTTTCATATTGTTTAATCAACCGTACTGTCACCAACTTATAAAAAACATTGTCACCAACCTCTTTTCAATAACCTATTGATACCAATAATAAAACAGTGTAACCAACCTATTTTCATCAAGCTTTGGCCAATAATCTATTGTCACCAATTACAAAACATTGTCACCAATCTAGTGTCAACCGCCTATTTTTAGAAATTAATTGTCACCAACGACAAAACAGTGTCACTAAGCAATTGTCACAAACTACAAAATACTTTCATCAAACTAAAATGTTTACAATACTAATGTTATCACATTTGTCATCTAATATTAACACATTTTTGTTACAAAACTGAAACCCTATAACAAGGGGATCATAGACCCAAGAGGGGTTAAACCTGAGCAGACGAAAATCTGATGTACAGTATAGTTTAGGGTTTAGGGTTAAGTCTTTAGTGTGTACAGTATCAATGTTATTAGATTTGTCATCTAATATTAACGCATTTTTGTTACGAAATGAAACCCTAGAACTAGAGGAGCATAGACCCTAGAGGGGCTAAACTTGAGTAAACGAATAACTCGATGTACAATACTATAATGGCATCACATTTGTCATCTAATATTAACGCATTTTTGTTACAATAATAACCCTAAGTAGATGAAATTTAATGTACAGTTTAACTTTGTAATACTTAATTGTCAGAATACATCAACTTGCAAAAATATCAAAACAAAGGGGAACAATTGAGACATTCATACTTAACATCCAAAATAGCAAGACCCTCTATAGCCATCCTCTCTCTATACGCATCCATATACTTGTCTGAAATAACTTCAATACCACCATGAAATGCAAGACCCTCGATATATTTGATGGTATACATACCACAACTTCCACTATAATTGAACAGAAGGATAATGAAAATTACATTATAGCTAAATGAGATATAAATTCCATTTGTCACCAAAACAGAATATATAACTCTATCAATTGTCACAAATCTAAAAAAAATCAACAAAATAACAACATAAATTCCATTTGTCACCAACATAGAATATATAACTCTACCATTTGTTACCAATCTAAAAATAACAACAAAATAACAACATAAATTCCATTTGTCACCAAAACAGAATATATAACTCTACCAACTGTCACCAATCTAAAAATAACAACATAAATTTCATTTGTCACCAAAACAAAATGTATAACTCTACCAATTGTCACCAATCTAAAAATAACAACGTAAATTCCATTTGTCACCAAAGCAGAATATATAACTCTACCAATTGTCACCAATCTAAAAATAACAACATAAATTTCATTTGTCACCAAAATAGAATATATATAACTCTACCAATTGTCATCAATTACATTATTTTCGATGACAGTTGTTTATGATATTTTTTTTGGTGACAATTGTCTTTTTTGGTGACATTTTATTTTTTCCGGTGACAATTCATTTTCTTTCTTGGTGACAATTTTTTCGGTGACCGAGATTTTTTTATGACAATTGGCTTTTCCAATGACTGAGATTTTTTATGACAATTATTTTCGGTGACAGTTGTTTGTGATAAAAAATTTGGTGACATTTTATTTTTTCTCGTGATAGTTGGAGAAATTTTTTCTGGTGATAATTGATATTTTTTTTCTGGTGACATATATTTTTTTGGTGACGGATAATTTTCTTCTGGTGACAGTTGCTAGTAACACTTTTTTCCAGTGATAATGTTTTTTTTTCTAATAACAGATGATTTTCTTGGTGACAATTGTTGGTGACAACGGTTAGTGATGAGATTGATGATAATATATTGTCACCACGATATTGTAACCTTAAAAAATTATCACGATAACATTATACATCACTAAGTCATCAACCCATATTTAATTTTAAAATGTTGAACCAATAACGCTCACAAAAAATATGTCATCGTAACATCATTTCATCAAAAACTATCATCATGATATATCCCCCCAAGAAATGTCACCACATTATATATAATCAAAATATTGTCACCAAATAAAATTTTATAAGTTTGACTAGTTTTTTTCGATCATCTGAAATTGTCACCAAAATAGTGCCACCATCTGTAATTGTCACCAAAATAGTGTCACCGACCTATTTTCACAAACTACAAAACACTGTCACCAAACTAAAATTTGTGTATAGTACTAATGTCATCACCTTTGTCGCTAAATATTAACTTACTTTTGTCAACAAACCGAAACCTTGGAACGAGGGGAGCATAGACCGAATCGAATCAATCAACTTCCTGATCTTTTATTTTTCTTTACTTAAACACACAATCGAATCAAATCAAATTCACTTGCAAAACACCCAGACTACCTCATCCATATGTTCTTCAATTATGAATGCAATCAAGTGCAGAATCCCCATTAAACACCAGGTGAAGCATAAAGAAAATTTTCAAATCATTAAAGCACCACCGACTCTTAAATGATGTAATAATCATAAAAATTGAATACTAAGTAGAAACATAACTTTTTTTTTTATCCCAAGTAGAACCATAACTTGATGTGGTATATTTGTTCTTCTCTTATTGTGAATTGGGGGAAAAAGAATCACATTCTCAACACAAACTGATTTCCGCTGAAAGGGAAATGAGCAATACATCCACAAATCGTAAGAATTTGGGCTACACCAAGGAGAGAAAGTGGTTAAACAACTGGCATTCCATGATATCCGCATAATTTTGTGAATTTAAAGGTCAGGTCTCCGGGCAAGCCCCTGGTATTGAATAGGGCAACCCTAAATTGCGACCACATTACGACATCAATTGTGGAAACTTTATGGATCGATCTTTCAGAAAGAAAAACTCGGAATACATGAGAAATCGAATCAATCAACTTCGGTCCCTATCGAATTTCCAAGCCACACTTATGAGGAATTGTCCCACCAAAGAGCCCTGAAGGCAATCTTCGTCGATCAAAATTTTCAGGTTGATTCCAATTGTAAACGACAAGAGAGAGATGGTGATGAGGCATTGAGTATTACGATGAGAGGAGCGAACGAAGAAGCCTTTACTAAGGGTGAGGTCGGTGTGAGAGAGTCCCAAATCCAACCCTACGCTGAATCCGCATCTCAGGAGAGGGTCTTGCTTCTGACGGAGGGCGTTCGAATGGAAATCATCCAGCGGCGGAGGTGTAACAGGACCAGCGGCTAGGGCAAACACCTCCATTGTTGGTCAGAGAAGAGGAATTGAAGGTCTGAATTTTAAGCGGAAAGAGAATCGTTGTTGTCTATGGGAGGTAGGGCTGGTATTCGAGTCGAACGAGCCGAGTATTACTTGTTCATATTTAGTTCATTTAGAATATGAACGAGCTCGAGCCGAGCCTAAATTTTGACTCGAGCTTAAAAATGTGCTCATATTCGGCTCGTTTAGGAAATGAGCGAGCTCGAGCCGAGCTTTTTTCGAGCTTTAGGCAATTCTACTTGCTCATTATACAATAATTTTAAGAAAATTTTAGAAATTTCATAAAATTCGAGCTATTCGAGTTTAATTCGAACGAGCCGAGCTTTGGAACGAGCTTAAAAATGTGCTCATACTCGGCTTGTTTAGAAAATGAACGAGCTCGAGTCGAGTTTTATACGAGCCGAACCCGAGCCGATCACGAGTAGCTTGTCTCACATAACACCCCTAATGGGAGGGGATGTGGTTTAATTATAATGAGGGTAGTTTGGGTATTATGAAAATAAAATGGACACTTACTTAATAACTAATTTAAAATGGACATTTAGCTAATTAGATATTCTAGATAGACATTTTACCCTGTTTTACTTTCCTCTCTCCCACCGTATCTGGCGTGTTCGAGTCGCCACTCCGACTGGAGCCGCCGACGAAGACGAAGGTGACCAGGGAGTGCGCAAGGAAGTTGAGTCGTGCCCGTTGAATGAGGGTTGTGCTTGAGTACATGTTGCAATTGGTTTCAAAAGGTGAGATTTTCGGAAATAGTTTCGAAGCTTTGTTGTTGTGCTTGATTACGTGTTGCAATTGGTTTTAAAATACATATTGTTGATGTGCTCGTATTGCTGCTGAGTTTTTGCTTGATTGAGTTGTGCCAATTGAATTAGTCTAGGAGAGAGAAGATTCCTTGTGAATGGGACGGCGCCAATTGCTGTTGGGTTTTTGCTGCCCCTACTTTGTTCATTGCTGAAATCCCTTAAATTAGGCTATTGAACTCCCAAAATTATGAGACCTAGATCGATTTCAGTTGCGAATTAAACTGATTTCGTCGAATCGAAGCTTCACTGAATTAGCCTTGAACTTAACACGTTGTAAATGTGCGCATGGTGCTATATGTTCCTTCATCAATGTGGGTGTTATATGTTGAGAATGTGAAGAGACAAAAGAGTCCCACATTGATTATACAAACAAAGAAGTCATAGTATATAAGCTAGTGGGTTACTCCTTCTATTGCCAATTGGTTTTAGGATGGAACCCCGCTCGGCTTATGTACTAGGCTATTTGCGCAAGGGCGCACGTGTGCACACGACCCCCGATCCCGAGTCCTAACTGAATAAGGTTATCTTGCACCAAGCTGACCTATTTTATTTTCAGTTTTTTTTTTAGCCAACCATCTATATATTTACCTATTCAGATAGTACTATTAGGTGATACCATGTTTTAAACTCCGCTTTGCGTGTTTCGGTACACAAACAGTCCCAAACCAGGAAACATGTTATGTTATGAAAGCGTAAGGTTGTTTCTGAATACCAACTCTTTGTGTGTTAAGAGATGCTGATTGGTAAACTTCTGTCTTCTTTTTCTCAATTCTTGTTCTCCAGTGGATACCAACTCTTATATGCATCTTCTTCTGAATTTATAATTGAACATTTGCTTTACTAGATCTATGTGATCCTGCAGAATGTGGAATCTTACCGGAAACAACACAAAATAGACCCGATCCCTGTCACACTTAGTGGGTAAGAACTGATCAATAACATATTTCTGAAATTCAAATGAGATTCTATGTTTTACTTATTCCGAGTTCGGAGAAGCACTTACATATGTAAGGTAAAGCTCTAATTCATATCACAGGGGCTTGGATGTTGTACTCGAACATTTACGAAAAATTCTTCTTCCCCAACAGCTAATTATGCCAGGCCATAGTTTTGGACTCTACGAAGAAAAGATCCAGGACTTGTGGGGTCAAGTAGATGTTGATGGGAAAGGTGTGTTTTTTGTTGTATTTGATAAAAATATGACCTCTCTTGAATATTATTATTGATTGTGAGAAACCATACAATACATACACATTGCGCTTTTTTTTTTTTTTTTTCCGGCCCTCCTTATGAATAAACTTCTTCTTAAAAAATCTGCAGCTATTGTAGCTCTGGATTTGGAACCCCATATGGTCAGAAGGTTATCCAGTTGACAAAAACAACAATGAAGACGATGTGCAAGACACAATCCAATCCATCGGCTTTAGCGTGAAGAATGCAGTTCTTTCTCCCACTAAAGTAGAGAAAGGAATGTGGCCAGAGCAATACTCCCTCTCAGACCATGCCGGCTAACCGTTGTCTTTTCACCAGTAAGGATGCCTTGCTCGCAGCTCACATTCTGACCCCACGAGACCTTTTGCTGTATAGATGATTGCCACTAAAACCTCATTCCAATGTAGAGCACATACACAAACAATAGAACCGATCTATAGCAGATCGAAACCTTTTTACCCGGGGATTTGGGCTATCTTATATAGGATTTGTGGAGTACCGTAGCTAGAAAGATGTGAAGAAGAGGAACAATGAGGAAATCTGATTGCTTGGCTAGTACCTTTGGATGTCAGCATTCCTTTCTTAGAATTCTTGTATTATATTTATACGCAAAGATGAATGTAATTGTGGTTCCTCGCATAACATTCCATCAAGAGATGTGCATATTCATGGAAGAATGTGTGTGATTATCATGTATATCTAATGATATGAAAAGCTGTGAAAAGGAGACAATGCCTTTGTTGAGTGACTTGAACTGTCAACTACGAACTGCTAGCTTCTCCATTTACTTGTATGCCATTAATATTGCAATTTGTCTGTTGTCAGGCTGGTGTTGCAAAATCAGTAAGAGAAATATGCATTATACAACACCTAACCTCGTCACCTTAAAAAGAAGATATATATCCCATAAGACTACTAGAAACCAGTGAATGCGATTGTGGCTCCTTTCCATCAAGAGATGTGAAGATTCATGGAAGAATGAGAGTTTAAATGCAGCTTTCTTTATGTCTGTGATTATCATGTACATCTAATGATCTGAAAAGTTGTGAAAAGGAGAACGCCTTTGTTGAGCGGCTTGAACTGTCAACTACGAATTAACTGTTAGCTTCCATGTACTTGTTTGTCACTAATATTGCAATTTTGTCTGTTCTCACCGAGAGAACACTTAAGGTAGTCAACTTAAAAAGAAGATATCCCAAAACATTACTAGAATACAGTGTCATAGCCCCACACAATTAGCTAAATCCAAGGCTAATATGGTCGATTCACTTTATTTCCCAAATTTGCTATAATCTAATCGTTCATCATAGCCTTGTCAACACAGCCAACCTGATTGATAAAAGGAGAAAATAAGGAATTCAGCAAGAAAACAAAGCCATCAATGGCTCCGGGCGTTGCCTTCCGCGAGCAGAAGATCGATGTCCCATGCGCTTCAATCAAACTCTGAAAATCATGATTCACTGCTTCAATCGATATTCCGTTCTACTACCTCCGATCCACAAATGATGTCGTTTGACTTTTTAACACGTATTTTAAGGAGGTAAAAACTATATAAAATATCAACTTTTTTTAAATTATTTTTTTACAACTTAATATTTGTTGGTAATAAGTATTAGATTATAAAAAAAAGAATAATAAAAAATTTAATATATTATATAGTTTTTAGCTCCTTAACATACGTGTACGTGTTAAAAAGTCAAACAACATCCATTCTGGATCGGAGGGAGTAATGATTGAAGCATTCTCAATTGTCATCAAGCTGACTTCCTTTGAGCCATCAAAGGAGGCTTCAATATCTATATCATCGTAGTATCGTCTGTCCATGTAACTAGAGTAACGAAAACAGCCAAGTTGATTGTAAAAGGATAGGGTGGCAGGGTCATTCCAGTGGAGCACGTCCCACCATCCTTCAGGCACATCATAAGCTGTCAAAACGGGAAGAGGACCATTGTTGTAGTTGTACATGACCACCACCAAAGAACGCAACGTTGGCAATTTGATTGGTTCTTCCTCGTCACTTGAAAATATTTCCTCCAGTTGTTTGCAATTCTTAATATGAATGGTTTTCAAAGAGGGGAAGTTGTGACTTGTCAACGCTATCTTCACCGCTCGGCACTCGGTTACCTTTAAAGAACACAACTTCGGCAATTTGACTGGTTCTTCCTTGTCACTTGAAAATATTTCTTCCAGTTGTTTGCAATTCTGAATATCCAAAGAGAGCACGTTGTAGCTTACCATCCCTATCTTCTTCACCGCATCGCACCCAATGACCTCCAAATAACGCAACATTATTTCTTCCAGTTGTTTGCACCCTTCAATATGAATTGTTTCCAAAGAGAGCGGGCTGTAGCTTACCATCCCTATCTTTTTCATCATTGGGAAGTCACTTACAACCAAAGACGTAAGATGAGGAAAGAAGACATCGCAATTACCCCATATGCTCATCAGTTCTGGCAAAGACCTCAACTTCAAAGAGCACAACCTTGGCAGTTTAACTGTTTCCCCCTTTTCCGTTGCAAATATTTCTTCCATTTTCCCACAATTTGCAATCTCAATCTCCTCCAAATTAGGTAGGTCAAGGTTCAGCATCCACAGCTTCTTCAGCTTTGGGCAATCTTTAATTTCCAGAACTCTAAGACCGGTGTAGAGATTTACTTTCCTAAGTGTAAATTTATGCTTGAACATTTATTGTAATATTTTTTAACAGGTTGAATGGGGTATATGAGCTAAATTAGCTAAGGTATTTGCTTGGAAAATTGGGTTGGTCTATTTGGATTGAATTGAGACCGTATGGTCTTGATCTCCTAATGGGCCCCCAATTCCATTGGTGAAACCTTTGCCTAAGTAGCCCATTTCCACTCTGAAACCCTCAGCTCATCTAAAGTGCATATTATATATAGTCTCATTTTGGAGACTTTACTGTGAAACTCAATTTAGGATTTTAGCTGATGAAGGCTTATAAAGGGTATAGCTTGGTAAGGCATGGGCTTGGGCTTACAAGCCCAACCTAAACCCATAAAGCTTGTACAATGTATACTAGAGTTACAATTCTTAATAATTGCCCTCTTAAATCTAGTTTACATCAAGATAGAAAGAAGAAAGTCTACAACATATTGGATAAATCCGTCATCGCAATACCTGCGCTTCCTTTATAAACTTGGTTAGTGAGATCTACCAAATATAGGAAATCAAAGGAATGAATCCAGCAGGAAACTATCATAGCACATCTAGCAAAGTAATTGCAAACATACAACATGCAAGACAGATTTGAAGCTAGATTACCATGACATTAGGGTCACAAGAACCCAAGACAGAAAGACAAGGGAAGGATCCCTCTAGTCTCTTAGTCGATCAAGGCAAAGCAAGCAATTTCCTTCTCAAAGGCAACATAGAGCAAGCAATGCCCTCTTAAAGGGCAACCCATCAAGCACAATAATCAGTGAGTAACAAACTGAAGTAAGAACATGACAGTACCCGGAACCACTACTCAAGAAATCCTAGACAAGTATAGCAAGAAAATATAGAAGTGTTCAAACGCAAAGATTTTGCATACTTTAAGTCCATGAATAGAGAGTAGACAATCCTAGGATCAAGCATGAATATCATAACTTGACCTAAGAAGTTAACATGAATAACATGTAAGGGGAGGCATGAAAAACAAACATGAGTATCATGTGTCAGCCAGTAGACACGCATGAATAGCATGCAAGAACACAAAGAACAAGAATGAATAGCATGACTTGTCCTAAGAAATTAACTCGAATAACATGTAAGAGTAGAAGTGAAGGACAAACATGAATAACATGAATCAACCACCCAAACACACGTGAATAGCATGCAAGAGCCTAAAAGGACAACCATGACTAACATGAAAAATAATAGGCACCATATCATAGAAAATGATAGCAAGAGCTTAAATATCATGCCAAGTCCTCATGTGAAGGCATAAACAACAAGGGAACCCAAGGATAATCATGAATAGCATGATAAAAGTAAGGTACCCAAAAGATAGGCGTAAACATGAATAACATGTAGACATTTAGGGAAAGACATGCATGAATACAAAATATCCTAACTCAAAACTGAAACATGACAACTGAGGAAACAACAACAAAAGTTCTCAAGTGTGAGCAGGTAACACAAGTTAATCATGCTCTCCAGCTATATCAGTATAAGCAATCAAGGCATGTAAACCACACATGAAGCATCACTTTAAACTGATAAGATCTAAGCAAGATAAGAACAAGCATACCAAGCATTTTAACTTGAACCAAGCATGCTGTATATAGACACAGAAAGCAGCAAGGATATAGGAAACAAAGAAAAACAGCATATAGCAAGATGAGATCATATAAGAGCATGTAGTTCCAAGAAAGAACATGTTCAAACAATCCATTTAAGTATGCTATGCGAGGCTGTTTATCACTAACTACAAAGCAAACACCATCAAAATTAAGGGCAAGTAACATCTATCTAAATCATGCAAGTTATGAATATGAGCTTAGCTAGTAAAAGCATACAGAAAACACATGCATAACAATAAATGCACATGTAGAGATACACCACATCTAGCAAGCAAATTTTAAAATAAACAAGCATTGAGATTTAGGGTAGGAAATACTGACTCCCCACCAAATTTGGTGAGTTTGCAAGTTGGTTTGCCCATCCCTTTGTTCTTCCAACTTTGACAACGAAGAATAATCTCCAACTTCAGCAATCTTGGGTACACTCCATGAGATGACCATCACTTTACAGTTGCTGGATTTGGAGTTACTTGTCTTCCGTTCTGATGAGAATTTCCTGAAAAAACACAAACAGCACATAAAGCTTAGTGCATCAAGAAATCTTCTCAAGAAAAAATACCAAATTGTTGGAGAAACTTAGCTATGAACTTAAGATAGATTTATAGCTCATTGATGAGAGATTAATCTATAAAAGAACATAGAGAAGCTGCAGGGTGTCATAAGTACTACTGAACAGAGTAGAGCAATCACTCAAGGCAATCAGATTTACTCAAAACCCAGTTGAAACAACCAAGTATAATCCTATGGTCATGATTTCTACAACTAGCAAACAGCTGGAGCTAGGCATAAGAATCTCAAAGATAATCAACCAGTATGCACAAAATCATAGACAAGCAGGATTAAAACATAACCTCATAAAGCCTAACCCAGTTTTTAGAAGGAGCAAATAGGATAACATGCCATGTCAGCCCAGAAAGCACCAAGCAAAGGGTTCACATAAACACAACATAAACAAGCTGATTTTGAATTTTAAAATAAAGGGAAAAACAACAAGTTTAACCTTAGAATTCAGCAATGATCAAAATCAAAGTTTATGACAAAACACCCCAGTTGAGATCAAGCAAACTGATCAAGGACAAATAATTCAAGCATGAGACAATTCAAATTACACAAAGATAACTTCAGAATTTATAGCATGCTAAGAATTACTTGACCAACAGCTGAACCAGATTAACAAAGAAAACATAACCTTTATCATTTAGGCTTAATAGAGAACACAAACACTCATAAGAGGACAAATGTAGAAGACCAAACGAACTGAAATAAGAGGTAAAGAGGTGTAAGAAAAAACTCCCTTTGGTCTTCTTTAACAAATCTTTAAATGAAGTAAGCATCTCCCGGGATAATTTGATGCAGCTTCAAGCTTGAAGGAATGCCATCACTTGGCTGATTCCAGATTTGAACACCATCCTCTTTCAATTCTTCTAAGGTCTTCACATCCCCTTTTAAGATTTCCTTGCAAAAAAGGAAACAAAGAGTTAGTTCTCATGTAATAAGCCAAGTAAAGATTATATAGTTTTCAATAAACTGGATCAGAAAAGCAGAGAAATTCCACACATTCAGAACAAATATTTCATCTCAAATTATGCTAAAAAAGAGAAGGGAAACATCAAATCTGTATTAATGCCTATCAAACACATATAACTACCATTAAAGAGCACCATGATTCTGCATAGGAGTACATCATAAATGAGTGTAAAATGCAGTAGTACGAAACAGCTCATATGATAGGTAGTATTGACAAGAATGAACCAGTTTTAAGGCAAAGGAATTTCACAACATACACCCCCAAATATGTGACAGAAAACTGAACCAAGTATCTCATGATAAAGGATCAGAAACAATACATTATCAACAAGAGACTAAGGCAAGCATGATAAGCTATCTAAATCCATGTCATATAAGACCAAAGATAAGGGATAAAATTGTTGCACACAAGCCTGAATGTGGATTTACAAGTTCAGGAACCTCAACCATAAGGGCACTGTAGTGCCGCTCCACAAGAGAGCTTGGGAGCTCATCTCCCATGGCTGAGCATATATGAGGTTTGGCTGGGGTTTTAGGGACCATTGAAGATAGCAAAAGCCGAGAGAAGAAGATAGAGGCAAGCTCGAGTGAGCGTTCATCAGAGAGAGGCTCGTTGAGCAATCTCCATGTGAACCGTGCTCGAGAGATGAAATAGACGGGATCCATGGGCTGTCGGAGACTGGAAATGGAGAGAAGAAGAACCAGCAAGGGCGCAATCGACGTTTGGAGGACTCGGTGCTCCCTGAAGCGATGGCCAGCGATAGCCGGTTGTCTCGACGAGCCTTACCGAGTGGACGATGCCTCACACCAGGGGGTTTCCATTCCTTAGCTTATCATTGCTATTATGTCCTTAGCATTTATCTTCCATGTATTTCCATTTCAGTTTAGATATTGCTATTCTTGGATCCATGTATGTCTTTCTCTTGTTTGCCTTTAAGAGCATATTGGATATCTTCTAGAGCCAGGGACGTAGGGATTAGCCCGAACCTCGTTAACCTATCGCTTGTGTCTTTGCTATATTTGTTCTTGTTTTCAGTGTAGGATCGATTTAGATCCTAGCTTGCTTAAACCGGACTATTTTTTACCACTTCGACCTTAATCGATCCATGATCGAGTGCAACCTTAATCCTAACAACCGGAAAAAGAGATGTCCATATGAACCCTCACATCCTCTCCAACCAGGCCACAAAACTCATCTACTTCTTTCAGCCCTAATCGTTGGATGCCTTGAACGGGCTTTATCCACCCCTTGGGAATTATGTACTGAATTCCCTTACAATTCCTTAATTCGCAACACTCTAATTTAGTTGCATCACCCAGTAAAGGCCAAGCATCCAACAAGTTCTTGACATCGAAGCTGCACTCCCTGAATTCAACTCTGCCAACACCCCGTGGAACCAACGAGCACACTTCTGCTCCTATTCTAAATCCACATTTATTAAAAACTATTATGTTATCAGTATCACCATCTACTAGTATGTGTTCATTCACATTGGATCCAACAGTAATAGAACAATGTTTCAGTTGGTCAAAACAACCAAAATCAACAAATTGATTGAACCAACTAACAACATGCAAATGGACCCCAGTTAACTTCTCCAGATGCCTCGGACTCTTCAATTCTTGTGTTGGAACTACTATTTTAGAGTTGCCAAAAAAACTCTCAAGATTCACGAGATATGAAAAAAGCCCCACATGCACTCCTTCTATTTTAGTGCCTTGAATATTTAGGTGCTCTAGGCTTGCTAACTGTTGCATACCCTCAGGAAATGTTCTCATCTCCCAACACTCTTCTAGATTCAACTCTGTTAGTTTTGTAAGCTTTGCTAATGAAGGAATGTGGTGCAAACTGTAGCAGCAGCAAAGCAACAAAGTGTTGAGATTGCACAGGTTAGAAACAGAATCTGGCAGTACCTTGAGTGGTGTACAAGAAGACTGTTAACTCCACCTTGATGATAAGATCTAACTAAAGGATGTAAGGCCTTGGTTGATGAAAGCCAAAACTCGGGATTCCTGAGTTTGGTAAGGTCTTACCATTTAAGGCTCAAGACATTGTTTGATCTTCACTGGACTCAGGAGTAGGTTTAGAATATGGGCCTATTTATTAAACATGCCCAAATTACTCTAAGCCCAAAACCGAGATCCAAGTAGGCTTTAGTCTCTTTGTCTGAAATCCATGGGCTTATGTTTATATTGGGCCAAACATGGGTTGGGCTCGTTATGTGGACATTTTCGGACTTGTTCTTTCCATTGTTCTGGAACATATCTTTTGTATTTGGCATTGAGATTTTGTAGGGATCTCTACATATCTTCAAACAGCCTAATCAAGCTCTCCAGATCTTCAACGGTTTTTTCTCAAGCATATCAAGAGAAGGTTCTGGAGTCGGCCAAGATCTCGCCTGGAAGATTCGGAGTAGACGTTGTTGTTCAAACGTTCAAGATTCAAACCTGGTGTTGGCCTATTTAAAGAAGAAGAAGACGCCTACAGAAATACACATCTTCAACAGCGCTCAATTGCTCACAGCTTTCAAGTCTTCTTCAATTGACTGATCTCACGCAGCTCCTCTCGCAAACAGTTTGTACTTACTTTTGAGTGTGTGTGAGGTTTCATTACGCTTTATAGTACAATTCATCTAGGTTATACTAAGGGTTTCGTTACCCAAAAGTATAGGGTACTTCGGTATCCTTAGTTGCTTTGTTTCACTAGAGAGTTTGGGTTGCTAGATAGTAAGGTAGTCTAGAAGTGTGTAAGTCTTCTAGAGGTTGTATCTAGGACTCATAAGGCAAAGTGAAATAAAGTGTGTTGAATCCTATGGGTTGGATAACCCTAGGCGGGGACGTAGGCGGTTGGGCTGAACCTCGTTAACAAGTATCGCGTGCTTTACATTATTGCTTACTTTTATTACTTACTGTTTCTTACCTGCTCTCGCTACTAATCTTTCTTCTCTTTTCAGATAAGGTCTTACAGCTTGTGGTAAGGTCTTACCTTTCTGGATTGCGAGAAGTTTCCATACTCTATCTAACCCCCCCCCCCCCCCTTATAGAGTATTTGCGTGCTCCTATTCTGCCTATTCCGCACTTCAATTGGTATCAGAGCCTAGCTCACGTTTTTGGATATTACTATCTGTGAGTACTAACCATGGCAGGCGAAGGACAAGGTGGCTTCGAACAAGGAAGATCTATCTCCCGTCTACCTCTCTTTGTTGGGGATAATTTTATGCACTGCAAATCACTGATGAAAATGTTCATCATTGATCAGGATCTAGAACTCTGGCATATCATTACGCGAGGGCCAAATGTTCCCCAGAAGGATGGACCAAATGGAACGAAGCTAGATAAGACTGAGGATGAATTCACCCAGACGGATCTGGAGAAAACAGCCAAAAATAGTAAAGCATTTCATGCTCTTTACTATGGGCTAAGCACTGAAGAATTCAACCGGATTTCCTCTTGCAAATCGGCAAAAGAAATCTGGGATAAGCTGGTTGTGACCTATGAAGGAACTAGTCAGGTCAAGGAATCTAAAATCAGTATTTATCTTAGACAATACGAATTATTTAAGATGAAACCTGATGAGTCTGTGAAAGTATTGTTCACCCGTTTTACGGAGATCATTAATAATCTCGACTCCCTGGGAAAAACCTTCCAGAATGAAGAAAAGGTCAGAAAGATACTTCGTTGTCTTCCTAAATCTAAATGGGGTCCCAAGGTGACCGCCATTGAAGAAGCTCAAGACCTTAGCACGCTGGCTATCGATGACTTGTTAGGAAAGCTAATCACCCATGAAATGATCCTCAATGAGGACGATGGGGAGCTTTCCACAAATATCAAGAACTTAGCACTAAAGGTTAAGAAAGAAGAATCTCCTGAAGATTCAGAGGATGATGAAGAGGAAGATCCCTTTGCTCTTATAACAAGGGGTTTGGCTCGCATCCTCAAAATGAAGAAGCAATTCTCCAACAAGGAATTTGGAGGATCTTCAAGGAGCCAAGGTAAGTCTTCTACTCCCTCCAAGAGGAACCGAGTCTTAACATGCTATGAATGTGGTGAAACAGATCACCTAGTTAAGGAATGTCCTCTCAAAAAACGCAACAAGGCAAAGAGGAAAGAATCCAACAAGAAAGTCATGGCAGCTTGGAGTGACTCAGACGCTTCAAGTGACTCGGACTCTGAGGATGAACAAGCTAATCTATGTCTCATGGCCAAAATCGATGATAAAGATCAACACCTTAATGGAATGGTAAGAAACCTTCTTTTTAGTTCCAAAGCTGTTCTTTCTGAATTTCTCAAAAATATGATTTCAAATGAGGAAAGCCGCTGCAGAGAAATTAGCAGTCTACAAGAAAAGGTATTGGATCAAGAGACTTGCATTAAAAGGCTGTCACAAAAATTGCAAGATCTTGACAATCAGAATTCTGACCTTACCAATGAAAGTAAGACCTTACGATCGGAAAATTCCGAACTTAAGGAAAAACTTTCAACTCTCATTGGTCAGAACACTGATCTTGAGAACGAAAAGGCAAAGTTGTCTGAAAAATGTCAAGATCAACAAAAAGCCTTAGTGCAATTTACAAGATCCAAGGCTAATCTCGATAAGATGCTTGGAGAACAACAACTTTCCTTAAATCGAAATGGTATAGGTTATAACAAGAACTTTCCTGTTAAGCCTACTACCAAGTTTGTTAAAGCTAAGGGAAGTTGGAGGACTCCTACATGTTTCTTCTGCTGCAAAAAGGGTCATGTAAAGGAAACCTGTCCCTATAGGAGAACAGATCCTTATATCATCCGAAACACATATCCTGTACGTTTAAATGAACGGATAAGGCAAGTTTGGGTCCCTAAGGGAACAAAGTTACCAAATATGGTATACCCCCACATCGGATCCAAATCGGTCTATTGGTCAAGCCGGAAAGGTTGATTTATTGTTTTGCAGGACATCACCAAGGCTAAGGATCGAAAATGGATTATGGATAGCGGTTGCTCCAGGCATATGAGTGGAAAAGAATCTCTTTTTCATCATTTAAAGAAGCAATCCAGCGGTACTATAACTCTTGGTGATAAGGGAAAGTGCGACATCGTCGGTATTGGTAACATTGGTGTTAATTCCAAAGATTTTATTAAAGATGTATATCTTGTCGATGGTCTCAAATATAATCTTCTCAGTGTTTCACAGCTTTGTGATAAAGGCAATCGCGTTTGCTTTAGCAAGGAAAAGTGCATCGTTCAAGACGAGAAGACAGGAGATGTGGTTCTTACGGATAAAAGAGATTCTAACATTTATGCTCTTAATACAGATCACATTCCACCTTCAAATCTAAAGTGCCTCAAGGCCTTATCAGAAGATCCAAGGGTGTGGCACAGGCGTCTTGGGCATATCAGCATGCATTCCCTCGGAAAGCTACTATCTAAGGATCTGGTTCGAGGACTTCCGAATCTGAATTTTAAAGTTGACGATCTATGCAATGGTTGCTCAAGGGGAAAACACACTCGTAGCTCTTTCAAGAAAAAGAAGGTCATTAGTACTACTAGACCTTTAGAATTGTTACACATGGATTTATGCGGACCTATGCGTGTCAAATCTCCCAAAGGTAAACAATACATTCTCGTAATTGTTGATGATTATTCACGATTCACTTGGGTTTTCTTTCTCAAAGATAAATCAGAAACTCTGTTTTATTTTTCAAAACTTTATAAGGAGTTACAAACATTGAAAAACCTACCTATCGTTTCTATTAGAAGTGATCACGGTAGAGAATTTGATCAATTAAACTTCGACATATTTTGTGCGAAATATGGGATTTCTCACAATTTTTCTGCTCCAAGGACACCTCAACAAAACGGGGTGGTGGAACGAAAAAACCGCACCCTGGAAGAGATGTCAAGGACTATGCTATTAGAGAATAACTTGCCCAAGTCATACTGGGCAGAGGCTGTGAATACATCGAACTATATTCTAAATAGATGTTTGATTCGATCAATTTTAAAGAAAACTCCTTATGAGCTTTTTAAAGGAAGAAAACCAAGTATATCTTATTTCAAACCATTCGGATGTACATGCTATGTACATAACAATGGGAAGGATAATCTTGGGAAATTTGATGCACGCAGCGACGAAGGTATATTTCTTGGATATTCGAATCAAAGCAAGGCTTATCGAATATTCAACAAACGTACCAAACTCGTCGAGGAAAGCATACATGTGTTATTTGATGAAAGTAATAATGGTACCTTGAGTGAAGGCTTTGCAGATCTCAAATTAAATACTTATGAGGACTATGAGTCGGATGGAGGACACAATGGTCAAGAAAAGAGCAAATCAAGAAACATGCAGGAGCCATTTCAAGATCTTACTGAGCTATCGCAAGGCCCTAGAATTCAGTCTCAAGGCCTTACTGATGAAGCCAGTCTAGAAAACGAAATTCCTCCTGAACCTCTTGAACCTTATCCCACAAGTCCTTCTGAGCCTCAAGAGCCTGAACCCTCTTCTCATGGTGCTTCAACGTTTAATCAAGGATCAGCTCGAAGAAAATTCAAACATGCCTCTTCACACTCCTTGGCTGACATCATCTCAGATCCTTCGTCGGGTATTCAAACTCGTTCCAATCTTAGAAACTTGTGTGCATTTCATGCTTTTGTCTCTCTTACAGAACCAAAGAAATACAACGAGGCTCTCAAGGAACCAGATTGGATCATAGCCATGCAAAATGAACTCAACGAGTTTGAACGTAATAAAGTATGGACTCTTACGGCTAAGCCGAAGGGGAAATCGATTATTGGAACTCGTTGGGTATTTCGAAATAAGCTTGACGAAGGGGGCAATGTTATACGAAACAAAGCTCGACTAGTTGCACAAGGGTATAATCAAGAAGAAGGAATTGACTACGAGGAGACTTTCGCTCCTGTAGCCCGACTCGAAGCCATTCGTATGCTTCTTGCCTTTGCATCTTTTATGAATATCAAACTTTATCAAATGGACGTAAAGTGTGCCTTTCTAAATGGGTATTTGGATGAAGAAGTTTTTGTTGCTCAACCTCCTGGTTTTGAAAACGATGAATTTCTGGAGCATGTTTTCAAGCTTGATAAAGCTCTGTACGGCTTGAAACAAGCTCCTAGGGCTTGGTACGAGCGGCTTTCTAAATATCTCCTGGAAAATAATTTTAAAAGAGGTTTGATCGACAAAACTCTCTTCATCAAAACTCCTGGAAAGGATATACTAGTCGTCCAAATTTATGTTGATGATATTCTTTTCGGTGCTACTAATGACTTGTTGTGCAAGGAATTTTCTAACATTATGTGCAAGGAATTTGAGATGAGCATGATGGGAGAATTGAATTTCTTTCTCGGACTTCACGTACATCAAAGCTCTAAAGGCATATTCCTTAATCAAGGAAAATATACACGAGAGCTACTCAAGAAGTACAAGATGATCGACTCCAAGGTTGCCAAAACGCCTATGAGCTCTACACTTTCTCTGGATCAAGATCTTACCGGAAAAGAGGTAAATCAGAAAGAATATAGAGGTATGATCGGTTCTCTTCTTTATCTTACTGCCAGCAGACTTGACATTATGTTTAGTGTCTGTATGTGTGCAAGATTTCAAGTTAATCCAAAGGAATCACATCTGATCGCGGTAAAGAGAATCTTGAGATATCTTAATGGAACTAAAGATCTCGGATTATGGTACCCTCATCAAACAAGCTTTGATCTTATCGGATTCTCCGATGCTGATTTTGCAGGGTATAAAGTAGATAGAAAAAGCACCTCAGGGTGTTGTCAATTTCTTGGGGCATCCCTTATAAGTTGGCATTCCAAGAAGCAAAATTCAGTAGCGCTTTCAACAGCCGAAGCTGAGTATATTGCTGTTGGAGCTTGTTGTTCGTAAGTCCTATGGATTGCACAACAACTCCAAGACTTTGGAATCAACTATAAGGGTATTCCCATCAAATGTGATAACACCAGTGCTATTTCTATTTCCAAAAACCCTGTACAACACTCAAGAACAAAGCACATTGATGTGAGACACCACTTCATCCGAGATCATGTTGAGAAAGGAGATGTGTCTTTGACATTCATCTCTACTGAGCTTCAACTTGCAGATATCTTTACAAAACCTCTTCCCGAAGACAGATTTAATTTCATCCGATTAGAACTTGGAATGCTTAATAAGGAAGCATCGATGTAGGGGGAGCAATCGTATCTTATGATATTCGTATTATCTCCTACATCAAGATCTTGAATTAAAATTTAACATCTTACTTTGAAATAATTTGATGTTGAATTTAATTTTCAAACAAAAATATTGGATCAAATCTTTTAGGTAATATCTCCTTAGATATTTATCCTTAAAGATCTTTTACCTTTTATCTTTTCCGAATTTTTTTTACCGGATTTTATTGTGTTTATCTTGAAAAGTGGTTTGGATTTTAAATGGCACAAAGATATGGCCGGATTCCATGTACGGAAGTTGGAAGTCCAAAAGATTTTCCCTTCTCTCTCCCCCTATTTATATCTCTTTCCACCCGGTCATATCACACACACCCTCTTCTCTCTGTTCTCTTTCCTTCCCAAGAACACTCAAGCACACCTCCCTTCCCTCTTCTCATCATGGCACCAAAGAAACCCTCCTCACCTCCCACTACCAGATCCGGAGCAAAGCGCCACCGTCCCTCCGATTACAAGGGCAAGGGCGTAGCGGTTGACGACGATTTCAAAGGGAAGGCACTGCTCAAGCAACTGGAGACCTCCTCCGAGAGTGAGGAAGAAGGAGAACGCCACCACCGGAAGATAATCAAAAGGGAGCCCCGGTATCCCTCTCACAAACATCCACGGCAAGTGAACCCACGCGCTCCAAAGAAGGTGCCTCGCCAGTTTCATCTCCAGGACCCAATTCCTCACGAGGTATTCTCTGATATCCCTCATGCTTGGTTTATCAATCACACTACTTCTGGAATGTGGAGAGATGGGTATGTTCATAGACCCATTAACTGTTGTGAGCATGTGGATCTAGAATTTCTAGAATCCATAAAACTCCCTTGCGTCAATTTGTTGAAGAACTCTCGTGTGTGGTCTTTTCTCAACCCTGGTACTATCGCTTACCCCCGTCTGACCAGACTTTTCTTCCTCAATCTTACTGCAAGCCGAGAGAATGGGAGTCTTACTCTTACTTCTCAGGTTAAGCAGCGTCAGATTACCCTTACCCGCTCTTCCTTGGCCCTAATTCTTGAAATCCCTGAAAATGTTAACACCAGTTCCCACCCCACCAAAGCCTACTGCATTAACAAAGGACAGAAAGAACTGTTTGTCCGTCGCTCCAACTCCGCTGAATCCTCAAAATCCAAGCCCAAATACACCCATAATGTCCTCGCTCTTGATGCTAAGATGGTCTTCACCATCCTTGCTCGGTGCGTCCTGCCAAGGAAAAATTCTCGCGAGCTTGTCACCGACAACTTGCTGCATTACCTTTATCTGATCATGGCAGGCCACGAATTGGACATTCCCGATCTCATCTTGACCTACATGCTCCACACCATCAATACCCCTGTGACTGCTCCTCTCCCCTACGCAAATTTCCTCCCCAAAATCTTCGAGTTCTTTAACATTGACACTCAAGGTGAGGAATTTATCTCCCACACCAGTCGTATTGATGAAGATTGCTGGAAGCGCTTGGGGGTTGAACAAACTCTAGCCGGTGGCTGGATTTTGAAGCCTCCCTCACAAGCTCAAGGAGATTCTGTAAAGCTGGAGGAACGGATTGAGATTCTGGAAGCTGAGGTGGACTCACTAAGGAAGGATGTCAACGCCGCCCGAGCCGATATCGTTGATCGCCAGGACAACTCTCACCTTCAGATTATGATCCTAAATGAGAAGCTGAATCAGCTCTTCATGCTTTGTGGTCTAAATCATCGGGCTACTACGTCTATCTTGCCAATGGACGCTGATTCTGTTAAGCATGTCGAGGAAACGGCGAGGAACGTTCTCCTCAACTGTGAACGCAGGGTGCGCAAGTATCCCATTCTTCGTCCTCTTTATCCAGAACCGAACATCCTCACTGTTGAGGAGTACGGTATTGTGAAGAAATGGCGAGATGAGGAGGCCAGGACTCAAGCCAAGATGTGGAGTGCTCACCATGTGAAGAATGCTAAGGATCGCTGGCGTGAAAAGATTTACACAAATCGCCCAGGTGAAGATGGTGTCCCTCCGAAGTATGGGCAGTGGTACGATGAGGACGTGGTGGTGGTTTCTGATGACGAGTGAAGATGCTGGTGGCTCTTGTGGTGGTTCTTGTTCTTGAACTCTTTTGCCCTTGTTTTTGCTCTAAACTCCTTGGTTTTTGAAACAATTTCTCTTCCCTTCTTGTTGAAAGACAAAAAGGGGGAGATATCTCTGGTTTTTTAGGTTTTATGTTGTTGGTAAAACTGAAGTAAGGCCTTACTTTTGGTTTGCAAGGCCTTACTGTGTTGGTTGTGGTGTTTTGAAAACAATGATCCAGCATTGCTGCTTTATCGTTTCTGCACTATTATATGTATTGCTGAGATTTGTATTACAGGAACAAAGGTGCATAAGTTTTGTCTTTCATCAAGGGGGAGATTGTTAACTCCACCTTGATGATAAGATCTAACTAAAGGATGTAAGGCCTTGGTTGATGAAAGCCAAAACTCGGGATTCCTGAGTTTGGTAAGGTCTTACCATTTAAGGCTCAAGACATTGTTTGATCTTCACTGGACTCAGGAGTAGGTTTAGAATACGGGCCTATTTATTAAACATGCCCAAATTACTCTAAGCCCAAAACCGAGATCCAAGTAGGCTTTAGTCTCTTTGTCTGAAATCCATGGGCCTATGTTTATATTGGGCCAAACATGGGTTGGGCTCGTTATGTGGACATTTTCGGACTTGTTCTTTCCATTGTTCTGGAACATATCTTTTGTATTTGGCATTGAGATTTTGTAGGGATCTCTACATATCTTCAAACAGCCTAATCAAGCTCTCCAGATCTTCAACGGTTTTTTCTCAAGCATATCAAGAGAAGGTTCTGGAGTCGGCCAAGATCTCGCCTGGAAGATTCGGAGTAGACGTTGTTGTTCAAACGTTCAAGATTCAAACCTGGTGTTGGCCTATTTAAAGAAGAAGAAGACGCCTGCAGAAATACACATCTTCAACAGCGCTCAATTGCTCACAGCTTTCAAGTCTTCTTCAATTGACTGATCTCACGCAGCTCCTCTCGCAAACAGTTTGTACTTACTTTTGAGTGTGTGTGAGGTTTCATTACGCTTTATAGTACAATTCATCTAGGTTATACTAAGGGTTTCGTTACCCAAAAGTATAGGGTACTTCGGTATCCTTAGTTGCTTTGTTTCACTAGAGAGTTTGGGTTGCTAGATAGTAAGGTAGTCTAGAAGTGTGTAAGTCTTCTAGAGGTTGTATCTAGGACTCATAAGGCAAAGTGAAATAAAGTGTGTTGAATCCTACGGGTTGGATAACCCTAGGCGGGGACGTAGGCGGTTGGGCTGAACCTCGTTAACAAGTATCGCGTGCTTTACATTATTGCTTACTTTTATTACTTACTGTTTCTTACCTGCTCTCGCTACTAATCTTTCTTCTCTTCTCAGATAAGGTCTTACAGCTTGTGGTAAGGTCTTACCTTTCTGGATTGCGAGAAGTTTCCATACTCTATCTAACCCCCCCCCCCCTCTTATAGAGTATTTGCGTGCTCCTATTCTGCTTATTCCGCACTTCAAAGACAAATTAAGAAATTTGAGGCCTATCATGCGGACAAAGAAACAATCTGATACATTCCTTAGAGGATTGTTTTGAAGCAACAACACTGAAAGGTTCGGACATTCAGGAACCACATCTTCAATGCGATCCATCAAATTGTTCATCAAAGACACCCACTGTAAATCTTTGTTAATCCATTCTTCCCTTCCAGGTGTCACCTTCAAACTTTTTCCTCCCTTCACCATGCTTGTCGGCCCAATTATTTCGATAGCCATGTCTCTCACTAAATCATGCATCTTTACAAGTCTCCTGTTACTTAATACTGTCACAAATTCCAGCAAGGATGCATTCTCAAGAATATTCAACAACGTGTGTCCCTCATCTATTCTTTCCTGTCTGTTAGCTCCATCTAATAGACCTGCTGCAATGAACTCGCTAATCAACTCATTCCTGTCTATCCGGTAATCTTCAGGGTACAAAGCACAGTACAAGAAACACTTTCGATGCTTGTCATCATGTAATTGATCGTAGCTAAACCTCAATATCCTGAATACCTTCTCTTTCATATCATGTTGACAGCTACAAGGATTTTGCAGCCTTTTCAGTGCATCCCTCCACACATGTGCACAAGTTTCTCCCCTCATGGATCGAGCCATTGTAACAATTCCAAGAGGTAACCCATCACATTCTTCGGCGACTAATCTAGCAGCGTTCTTTACTTCAAGGGAAAGTGCTTCAAAATTCCCAAGTTGCTTCTTAAACAGATCCCAAGATTCTTCATGTGAAAGGGGGTCCATCTCAACAGGAAAGCAGTTCATTTTGCGACACACATCTCTCTTCCGAGTGGTGATGAGCAACTTGCATCCATCACCTTCCACCGAAACTCCAACCTTCTCCATTGCGATATCCTCCCATACATCATCAAGGATTAGTAGAGATTTCTCTCTCTTTGCTAGAGTCATCCTCAATTCAGCTGCTCTCTTTGGCTCATCTTTATGGGTCAGATCACATTCTAATGCATTTGCAATATCACTCTGTAACTTAAGAACACTGGTCTCTCGAGATACAGTGACATAATAAACAAATTTGAAAAGATGTGTCTGCAGCTTCAAAATCTTGTTGTTGACGTGCATGGCCAAGCTTGTTTTGCCCACTCCGCTGATACCAAAGATACCAACCCTCCTTTCACCTCTTTCAAAACAACCCCAGACTTCATCTTGAACCCTTGAGGGAGTGGAGCCTTCCATTTTCTCTGTCACTAATTCAAGGCCTTCAGGTTTGATATCATCAAGCAAAAGTCCTCTAGGAAACTCACTCTGTTGTAACAGCTGTGCACCGCGTTCCATTATCCCATCAAGCTTAACTGACAAATGTCGATGACCGAAGTAGCCGACCTGTGCAACTTCTGTTTCAATACTCTGAACTTCTTCCTCAAAACTGATTACTTGTTCAATCCATAAAGAGACTTCACTCTTTCTTTTCTTTCTAGCTTGAAGCTCTTCATTTCGTACTTCATTCTGTATATCATTTGCCTTACTCTTTAGTTGTTGCATCATCTCTATGAGGCCTCCTAGCTTGGAAGTTAAGCGGTTGCTGTTTGTTGTAGAGAAAGGTATCATAGCCATCTAATAGAGAGAAAGTGGGTTAGATGTCCTGTAAGATATATTACCCAGGAACTTGCACAAATTCATAAATGAGTTTACACGAATTGCCTAAATTTACCAAATAAATACTCGCCGTAGCTTCCCGAACTTAGTGTCCTGACTTGAGTAGTAGGTTTATATTTCGATGAAGCTCAAGTAGTAGGTTCAAGCTGATCTGACAGCTTTTGATTGGCGCTACCGAATCTCCAACTCTTGATTCCTCTAAGGATGCATTTCTGGAATCGAGTAATGTAGCAAGAAAGATTTGAAGCAGAGAACAAATGAGGTAAAAAAAAAATCAAATGTAAATAGATAAGCAGTCTTGTGGGTATAATCTGACTGCTTGACTAGTAGCTTTGTATTTCGATGATGTTTTCTTATATATAAACAGAAAGATGAATGCAATGATTTCTCACATTTGGACCACCTTATCTGGATCTGTGGGCATGAAATGCCTGAAACTAGGGGTTGTTTGAGCAATTCATGTAATACTTGGTTCTAGCTGATATGATAACAGTTGGATTGCGCTCCTCAATCTAGTCGCAACTCTTGATGCCTCAAAGAATGATTGTTTGGCATGAAGTGTGGACGTTAGATATCCTGTAGAAAATTGCACAAAATCATAAATAAATTAGCCAGTTACACTAATTTCCCAAATATAATATATACATTAAGTGATGTGTGTATAGGCGCACATGCTCTCGAAGTTCAGCAATTAAATCTGCCCGGAGAGGTTCCATTCTAACATCAATATATTGGCAAAAAGTGAGAGGAGTTCATCAACTTCAATTATATGCTAGATTTTGACTTCTCAACAAAGCTATGTAGTAGCCATAAACTCATAATTTAAAAGAAGCACTTGTTGATATCGATATAATCAGTAATCACTAGAAAACTTCTGTTTGGACTTGATGTTTTGATGCAGCTTCTACATATATTGGAATATAAGATCGGTTGTGTTTGTGTTTATTTTACCAAGTGCGTATATTTTAGCACCAAAATGTCAGAACATTTGGCACGAATATAGATCAGGCATTTAATAAACTTCAACATATATACTGTAATTCTGATGATTATTGATTACTCCCCCCACCACCCAAAAAAAAGGTAGAGGACATAATACCGTCTTATATATTGATCAAATGAATATACTAGTGTATATTCATTTTTGTACACGATAAGTCTAAAGTTCAGGTGCGTAGTTAATGGAAAGTTAAGTTGAATATAACCATTGATGACAAGGTAGCTAGGGAGCTAAGAATAAGTATACCTTGTTTAGTCCGGAGGCTGAATCTACTGGCATGTATGAGTTGATCGATCAATGCATCAAAGTGATCACCGACAGCCTGAGTAAGCAAAGAAAGAAATAGGCCGGCGATCAGAATTTCAGAAACCTTGAGAGATACTTGAAAATTGAAATAGGGTGGGTGGGAGATATATGTCTTTAATTTCAGCAGGACACAACTCAAAGCCAACTAATTAGGGGAAGGCCTCCAGTCAAACGTACATTCGAATATTGGCCGACAAGTTTGGTTACTTTTTACAAATTAAAATGATGACCACATCTTTATGAATCTGCATATCACTTTCCTCTAACAATTACAAATCCCGCTTTTTAATTACTCCATCAACACTAATGGTCCAAACATTAAACAAAGACCAAAAAGAAGTTGCAGAAAATCATTCACACATACTATTTGTGCTTCTAAAGAAAGAGTTTAAGGCAATACGTCAAACAGTTGGTGAGCATTCACATATCAAGCTACAGTCGATTCCAAAACTGAAAACAAAAAAAGGTGGCACCTTTAGTGCATAATTTGGAGAGAAATACATGAAATTCAAGCAATCCCTAGATCAGACTTCAACGCTAAACACATACTCCTTCATCCTCGCAAATACAAATAACCATTTTTCAGCGGCATCACTATAACGGAGGGCATAGCATTCAACAAGGTCCTAACCCAAGGATGCAATTGCTGAACTTTAGTCTGTTGAAAATTCATGGAACCAAAGCGCACACTTGTAGCCAATAGCTATATATATTAACAAACACTCTTGTATTATTTATTCCTCAAAATGGTTGGCCACTATGAATATGTTTTTACATTATTTCGGTCGGTCCTGTAGAACCAACTCTCCTAATGTATTGAGCTTTTCCAATGAAGGAAAACCAACTTACTAACAGCTCACATTTTGAAGCCCCAAGACAGTTTCATGTTTAGATGATTGCCACTAGAACCCCATATATTCCAATGCAGAGCATATGGGGCTGAAACTAGGTTCTAGCTTATCTGACAACAGTTGGTTTGTGCTCCTGAATTTAGCTACAACTCTTGATGGCTCAAAGAATGTGTTTGGCATCAAGTATTGTAGCACGAAAGATGTGAAAAAGAAGAAGAAGAAGAAGAACAAGGAATGGGGGAAAAAATGGTCCACAGACAAGTGGTCAGTCCGGATGCAGTGGAAATAAGGTGGGATTCAATCTTCCACAACAGTAATTGGTGTCCTATAATCGAGCTGTGCAGTGCCATGGTTCATGATTTGTGTAGGCAAACTCTTATACAATGACCCATCAAAACTTAGCCAGAGTGGATCAATATAAGGTTGCCAATGTCAAGCATGGCTGCATAGGCGACTCCAATATCTATAGATTGAAGATAGTATTAGTTTGTGGTAAGGTATATATACTATAACAAAAAGAAAGATGAGTACAGAAAAAAAAAGCACCAAATCACACCACACCTGCTGTGCAGTGTCCAGAAAAGGTTCTCAAGATTTAAGTTATTGAAGCATTGTCAATTGTCATCGAGCTTGTGGACTTCCTTGGTGCAATCAGTAGAGGCTTCAAATGTCCATGCGGGCACAAAAGTAATGAAAACGATAATGTCGACGGAAGAGGGATTGGGTGGCAGGGTCATTCCAGTGGAGAGAGTCCCACCAGCCATTAGGCATACCATAAGCCGTCAAAACGGGAAGAGGACGTTTGTCATTGTTACAGATGACTGAAAGTGGGCAGTTCTCCAACTTGAGGACATCGTTACCGCCTACTGATACGGATAGCATGGAGTTGCACACAATGGTCTTCCTACTTATCCTCTTGAGTTCCGGCAAGTCAGACAACTCCAGTACGTACAATTTTGGCAACTGGATTTCGTCAACTCCTGCTTCGGCTTCCACTGCAAATATTTCCTCCAATTGTTTGCAATTTTGAATATGAATTTTTCCCAAAGAGGGGAGGCTGCAAGATACCAACCCTATCCTATTCAACATTGGACACTTCCATACCTTCAAAGAAACAAGATCAGGAAGGAAGGCAACACAATTACCCCATATACTCTTCAGTTCCAGCAAATAATGTAAATCCAAATAACACAGCCTTGGTAATTTGACTGTTTCTCCCTTTTCCAGTGCAAAAATTTCTTCCAGTTGTCTGCACCTCCGAATATGAATTTTTTCTAAAGAGAGCAGGCTGTAGCTTACCATCCCTATCTTCTTCACTGCATCACACCCAATGACCTCCAAAGAACGCAACTTTGGCAATTTGACTGATTCTCCCTTTTCTAGTGCAAATATTTCTTCCAGTTGGTTGCAACTACGAATCTGAATGGTTTCCAAACAGAGTCGACTGTAGCTTACCATTCCTATCTTCTTCACCGCATCGCACCCAATGACCTCCAAAGAACACAACTTTGGCAATTTGACTGGTTCTTCCTTGTCACTTGAAAATATTTCTTCTAGTTGTTCGCAATACCAAATTTGAATTGTTTCCAAAGAGGGCAGGATGTGACTTGTCATCGTTAGGAAGTCATCACAATTACCCCATATGCTCCTCAATTCGGGCAAATACCTCAACTTCAAAGAACACAACCTTGGCAGTTTGACTGTTTCCCCCTTTTCCGTTGCAAATATTTCTTCCATTTGCCCACAGTCTGCAATCTCAATCTCCTCCAAATTAGGTAGGTCAAGGTTTAGCATCCACAACTTCTTCAACTTTGGGCAATCTTTAATTTCCAGAACTTTAAGACCGGAAAAAGAGATGGCCATATGCACCCTCACTTCCTCTCCAACTAGGCCACAAAACTCATCTACTTCTTTCAGCCCTAATCGTCGGATGCCTTGAAGGGGCTTTATCCACCCCTTGGGAATTATGTACTGAATTCCCTTACAATTCCTTAGTTCGCAACACCCTAATTCAGTTGCATCACCCAGCGAAGGGGAAGCATCCAGCAAGCTCTTGACACCGAAGCTGCACTCCCTGAATTCAACTTTACCAACATTCTGTGGAACCAACAAGCACATATCTGCATCTATTCTTAATCTGCATTCATTAATAACTATTCTTCTACTAGTATCACCATCTACTACTATGTGTTCATTCAAAGTGGATCCAACAGTAACATAATAAGATTTCATTTGGTCAAAACAACCAAAATCAACAGATTGGTTGAAGCAACTAACACCATCCAAATGAACCCCAATTAACTTCTCCAGATGCCTCAGCCTCAACAATTCCTTTGCTGGTACTATTATTTTAGAGTTGCCAAAAAAATTCTTAAGATTCAAGAGATTTGAAAAAAGCCCCCTATGCATTCCTTCTATTTTAGTGCCTTGAATACTTAGGTGCTCCAGGCTTGCCAACTCTTGCATACCCTCTGGCAATGTCCTCATCCTCCAACACTCTTCTAGATTCAACTCTGTTAGTTTTGTAAGCTTTGCTAATGATGGAAGGTGGTGCAAATTGTAGCAGAAACAAAGCAACAAAGTGTTGAGATTGCACAAGTTAGAAACCGAATCTGGCAGTACCTTGACTCCTGTCTGGGACAAATTAAGAAATCTGAGCCCTATCATGTTCACAAAAAAACAATCTGATACACTCCTTAGAGGATTGTTTTGAAGCAACAACACTGAAATGTTCGGACAATCAGGAATCACACCTTCAATGTGATCCATCAAATTGTCCATCAAAGACACCCACTCCAAATCCTTGTTAATCCATTCTTCCCTTCCAGGTATCACCTTCAAACTTTTTCCTCCCATAGCCATGCCTTTGGTACCAATTATTTCGATTGCCATGTCTCTCACTAAATCATGCATCTGTACAACTCTCCTATAACTAAATAATAATGTCACAAATTCCAGCAAGGATGCATTCTCAAGAACATTCAACAACGCGTGTCCCTTATCTGTTTTTTCCTGTCTGTTAGCTCCATCAAATAGCCCTGCTGCAATGAACTCGCTAATCAACTCATCCATGTCTATATGGTAATCTTCAGGGTACAAAGCACAGTACAAGAAACATTTTCGATGCTTGTCATCATGTAATTGCTCGTAGCTAAACCTCAATATCCTGAATACTTTCTCTTTCATATAATGTTGACAGCTACGAGGATTTTGCAATGTGTTCAGTGCATCCCTCCACACATGTGCACAAGTCTCTCCCCTCATGGATCGAGCCATTGTAACAATTCCAAGTGGTAACCCATCACATTCTTTAGCGACTAATCTAGCAGTGTTCTTTACTTCAATGGAAAGTGCTTCAAAATTCCCAAGTTGCTTCTTAAACAAATCCCAAGATTCTTCATATAAAAGAGGGTCCATCTTAACGGGAAAGCAGTTCATTTTGCGACATACATCTCTCTTCCGAGTGGTGATGAGCAACTTGCATCCATCACCTTCCACCGAAACTCCAACCTTCTCCATTGCGATATCCTCCCATACATCATCAAGGATTAGTAGAGATTTCTCTCTCTTTGCTAGAGCCATCCTCAACTCAGCTGCTCTCTTTGGCTCATCTTCATATTCCAGACAATGTCCAAGTGCTTTTGCTATATCACTCTGCAACTTCAGAACACTGGTCGCTCGAGATACAGTGACATAATAAACACAGTTGAAAATATGTGTCTGCAGCTTCAAAATCTTGTTGTTGATGTGCATGGCCAAGCTTGTTTTGCCCACTCCGCCAATACCAAAGATACCAACCCACCTTTCACCTCTTTCAAAACAACCCCAAACTTGATCTTGAACCCTTGAGGGTGTGGAACCCTCCATTTTTGCTGTCACTAATTCAAGGCCTTCAGGTTTGACATCATCAAGCATAAGTCCTCTAGGAAACTCACTCTGTTGTAACAGCTGTCCACCGCGTTCCATTATCCCATCAAGCTTAACTGACAACTGTCGATGACCGAAGAAGCTGACCTGTGCAACTTCTGTTTCAATACTCTGAACCCCTTCCTCAAATCTGATCACTTGTTCAATCCATAAAGCGACTTCACTCTTTCTTTTCTTTCTGGCTTGAAGCTCTTCATTTCGGACTTCATTATGAATATCATTTGCTTTACTCTTTAGTTGTTGCATCATCTCTGTGAGGTCTTCTAGCTTGGAATTTAAGCGGTTGCTGTTTGTTGAAGAGGAAGGTATCATAGCCGTCTAACAGAGAGAGAAAGTGTGTTAGATATCCTATAAGAGATATTACCTAGGAAATTGCACAAATTCATAAACGACTTTACACGAATTGCCCAAATTTACCAAATAAATACTCGTCGTAGCTTCCCGAACTTAGTGACCTGACTTTGCTATGTTTTCTTTCCCTCTATTTCAAAATGCATTATGTTTTAGGGTAGACTTTTTGTCATGTATGTTGTATGCTCTGAACTCTTAACTCTAGCCTCCATTATCATTCCCTGGTGCAACAATGAAGGATCTGACTTGAGCATCGGAGGGTCCTCAGGGGATACAAACCCCACTCGATCTCGTTCACCCGGATTTTTCCCAGACACTTGGTGTCATCTGTGGGTCTTGTATTGTAGGTTATGATGCATCTGACATCACTGTGAATGACTGAGAAGATATGCTATAAATGATTTTGAAGAGGAGAGGGAAAGAGAGACTATTTATCACCCTAGAGGGGTAGGTAAATCATCTGATCCATTCTTCACAACTAGCTTGCTTCACCCCTGAATATGTTGAATTTTCACGTTGTATTTCAGTTTCAGGTGTATATAATTAAGCAATTTAGCAAGTTTTCACGATTGTGTTTTGAGGCTTATATTATCAGGCAGAGGCAGTAGGTTTGAAATTTAAGGTTTACATTTTGTTAATGGATGCAATGGATTGGAGATAAAGAGAGCATTGCTCATACAGAGAAAACAGACAAAGAAAGAGGAAGAGAAGAGAGATTTCTGTGTATTGATTCATCGTGTGTGATGCACTGTATATAGATACAATTGGTTCCACTAATTAGCAAGAGGACAAAATCTGTTATGTGAGGATAGGTTGTATGTGCTGAGGTGCAGTGTAATACAATACACCTTCATTGTCTTAGCTTAACACCCCCCCCCCCCCTCAAACTCGGGGTGGTGACAAACCGAGTTTGCCCAGCAGAAGATTTTGTTGGTGGGATGGTAAGATCTTTGTCAAGACGTCTGGTAGCTGAGATGTGGTTGGAATGTGACAAAGATCCAGCAATCCATCTAGAACCTTTTCTCTTGTAAAGTGGCAATCTATTTCAATATGTTTCGTGCGTTCATGAAAGATTGGATTACGAACGATTTGCATAGCTGAAACATTGTCACAATACATTGTGACAGGGTTGATAGGATTGACATCAAGCTCATGAAGCAATCGAACCACCCAGGTTACCTCTGCTGCAGTTTGAGCCATTGCCCTGTATTTAGCCTCAATGGAACTTCGAGAAACCACTCCCTGTTTCTTAGACTTCCAACTAATAGGAGATTTGTCTAATAGGATGACAAAACCTGTGACAGATCGACGAGTAAAGGCACAAGATGCCCAATCCGAATCTGTAAATGCTGCAATGCGAGGAGAGTTGAAGCCATTTAAGGTGATGCCATGTGAAAGAGTACCAGCAATGTACTTAATAGTGTGATGCAAAGCCAGCAAGTGTGGAAGACGGGGTGCCTGCATGAATTGACTGGGAGTTTGGACTGCAAAGGCAAGGTCAGGGCGTGTGTTGGTGAGAAAGTTGAGTTTCCCAACCAACCTTCTATAATGTAGAGCATCAGAGATCAGATCACCTTCAAGAGGGTCAAGCTTAACATTCAGAGGTAGAGGGGTGAGTGCACATTTGTCAATTGTGATGGCAGCTTCCTCAACTAAGTCTTGACTGAACTTATGTTGAGAGAGATGAATCCCTTGATCACTGTAAGTCACTTCCAATCCCAGGAAGTAGTGAAGCACACCCAAGTCTTTAATGGTAAATGAAGTATCCAGAAAAGACTTGAGGTTGTTGATTTCCTCCAAACTAGAGCCAGTAACTAGGAGATCATCAACATAGACAGCAACAATTGTGATCTGACTGTGATCTCTCTTTATGAATAAAGAAGAATCAAGTTTCGACTGAGTGAAGTGGAGAGACTGAACCAAAGCATCAGTGAGTTTTGAAAACCATTGTCTGCTGGCCTGTTTAAGCCCATATAGGGACTTTTGAAGTTTGCAAACCAGGTTATGAGGATTTGGAAGACCTTCAGGCATTGTCATATAGACATCTTCATGGAGATTATCATGGAGGAATGCATTGTTCACATCCATTTGAAACAACGGCCATGATTTAGCAGCTGCAATAGCAATGATGATACGAATTGTGGGCATCTTCACAACAGGAGAAAATGTTTCATGATAATCTATTCCCTCCTTTTGAGTGTATCCCTTTGCCACTAAACGAGCTTTGTGCCTTTCCAAAGTTCCATCAGCTTTGAGCTTGACTTTAAAAACCCACTTGTTGCCAATTGGTCATTTCCCAGGTGGAAGAGAAACCAGATTCCATGTATTATTTGCAGTTAAGGCCTCTATTTCTTTCTTCATAGCTAGAACCCAACAAGGGTCTTGGGAAGCAACTTTGAAAGAGGATGGCTCAGTGTATGATGATAGGTGAGACAGGAGGGCAAAGGCTGATGAGGATGGGGATGGGAAGGTGAATAATGAGGATGAATGGGAGCAATTGGTGCAAACAAAATCATCCAAGTATGAGGGTGGTTTGTGAGCTCTGGTGGATCTTCTGAGAAGTGGAGCATCAGTGTTTGGAGGATCAGGATCAATAGAAGGAGGGGTAGGGGTGAGGAGATATCAGTCATAACTGCATCAGGAGATGAAGGAGGTGAAGGTGGTGGTTGGATAGTCTGAGTGGGTAAGAAAATTGAAGAGGGAAAACATGATGCAGGGACTGGGAGTGTGACAGTGTTGTGAGAAGAAATTTGAGAATGATAGGGGAAATTATACTCAAAAAAGACAACATCCCTAGAGTGGATGACTTGTTGGACCTTGAGATAAAAAATGGTGTAAGCACTCTTGCCATGAGTGTAACCAAGGAAAACACAGGGGTTAGACCTTGGCTGAAATTTATCCCTCCCTCTCTTAGAAGCAGCAGCAAAACATAAACAACCAAATACCCTTAAGTGATCATAAGAAGGAGGTTTGTGGAAGAGCATTTCATAAGGTGTTTTGTTGGCAATTGAGGGTAGAGGAGTTCTGTTTATCAAGTAAGTGGCTGTGAGGATGCATTCTCCCCAAAATTTTATTGGGACATTGGACTGAAATTTGAGAGAACGAGCCACCTCAAGGAGGTGCCTATGCTTCCTTTCCACGACCCCATTCTGCTGTGGAGAGTCAGAACAGGAAGTTTGATGGATGATGCCATGACTTGAGAAAAAATCTTGTAAAGATTTATCAAGGAACTCAGCTGCATTATCAGATCTGAAGGCCTTTACAGTGGTGTTGAACTGAGTAGATACAAGAGAGACAAAATGTTTGATAATGGAGAGGGAGTTTGTCTTGGAAGACATAAGAAATGTCCATGTACATTTGGTATAGTCATCCACAATGGTTAAGAAATATCTAAAACCATTTTGAGTAGGGTGTTTATAGGGTCCCCATGTGTCAAAAAACACCAGCTGAAATGGTGTGGAAGATTGAGACTGTCTAGAGGGAAATGGATGTCTCTTGTGTTTAGCATGTGGGCAGATTTGACAAATTTTATCCGGAAAGGATTTCGAAACAACAGTATCAACAAACCTCAATTGAGCAAAGGGAACATGTCCCAAACGACAATGTAATAATTCAGCATTGTAAGTGGCATAAACTGAAGTACTAAACACAGCACTGTCAAGCTGGCAATTAAAAAGAGGATCCTTATTACATGAGGTGTAAGAAGTCTGTAAAACAGTTGTTAAGGTGGTGTTTTGGTCCATCTCATAAGAGGAGTTGGCTAGATAGAGTCCCTTTCCTTCACTTCCAATCACCAATGGCTTCTTCATCAAAGGGCCCTGGAGGATACAAGAATGTGGAGTAAAGAGGATGTTAGAATGGATGTCTGTGGACAACCTTTTAATGGAAAGGAGGTTGAACTGGAAATCAGGGACATGGAGAACATCCTTAAGAATGATATGAGGAGAAACATGGACAGTCCCAATGTGCAAGATAAGAGCTCTTCTACCAATTTGGCATGGTCATAAAGGATGGTGTGTTGAGAGGTTTGTGATCAGAGAATTGGGATAAATGTGGTGAAATGTGGTCAGTTGCTCCACTGTCAAGAACCCAGGTTGAATTAAGCATAGAAGAAAAAAGACAGGTTGTCTTACCTGCAAGTAATGTAGTGGAATCCTGAATCTCATGCTTCTGGAGGATGGATAAAAGTTGCTGGTATTGTGCCTGAGTAATAGCATCAGAAGAAGACCCTGTGGTGGTAGCTGTTATCTTCTTGCCTTTGGTTGAACTGTTTGATGGCATCCCAGGTGGATAGCCATGTAATTTCCAGCACTTATCAATCACATGCCCCATAGCCTTGCAATGATCACAATATGGACGAGAGCCAGTGGTGTTTGAAGGGGTGGTGTTGGAGGGGTACCCATGAAGTTTCCAACACTTCTCAGTGGAATGCCCTCCAACCTTACAGTGATCACAATAAGCACCTGAAGCAGAGCTAGTAGGATACCCAATGATCTTCCAACACTTCTCTATAGTGTGACCAGTTACTTTGCAATGATCACAATATGATGGCTTCTTAAAACTCCCACTAGTGGGTTTGAACTGCTGCGAAGCAAAAGCAGCATTTTCACCCTCTTTGATTGTACTGGATTTGCTCATACCCCTTTGTTGCTCTTCTTGGACTAAGAACTGGTAAGATTCATCAATATTTGGAGGGGAAGACATCATCAAAATGTTACCCCTCACCACATTAAAAGACTCGTTGAGCCCCATCAAAAACTGGATGACCTGTTGGTCCTGAATAAGCTTCATTACAGCTAGATTAGATCCACATTCACAAGCCCGATTTTCCAACAATAAAGCATATTCATCCCAAATACGCTTAAATTTCGTATAATAAGTAGCAATGTCCAGAGAACCCTGCTCAATCATAGATATATCCTTCTGAACCTGATAAATCCGAGTTCTATTTGAGCTACCAAAACGAGAAGCAAGGTCTCGCCATATCCGACTAGCAGAACGAGAATACATAATAGACTCAGCTATATCCTTATCAACTGAATGAACGAGCCAAGAGATTACCATACTATTGCAGCGTTCTCATTGACGAATTCGGAAAGGATCAGTTGTCGGCTTCACGTAGGCACCAGTGACAAAACCCAGCTTGTTCTTTGCGTCCAGAGAGACCTCCACAGAGCGTCTCCAATGGCCGTAGTTCTACCCATCAAGCAAGCGAGTAGACAACACATAGATAGGATGATCTGAATGATGAAGAAACAATTCATCATTCGGATCAATAAGAGCGAATTCATTCGGGATGATTGGATTTGGAGGATCCACTGGGTTTTCCATTGGATCAAAGAGTTGATTTTAAAAAAAATTTGGAAATCGATTGAAGATTCACAGGATGAGCTCCGATACCATGTTAATGGATGCAATGGATTGGAGATAAAGAGAGCATTGCTCATACAGAGAAAACAGACAAAGCAAGAGGAAGAGAAGAGAGATTTCTGTGTATTGATTCATCGTGTGTGATGCACTGTATATAGATACAATTGGTTCCACTAATTAGCAAGAGGACAAAATCTGTTATGTGAGGATAGGTTGTATGTGCTGAGGTGCAGTGTAATACAATACACCCTCATTGTCTTAGCTTAACACATTTCATTAAGAAATCCAGAAATTAGAGATTGCTTACCTCGTCAAATTGGAATTCCAATGAGATGGGAAAGGTATGAGGTTTCACAACGACAAACTACCGGGAAGTCGAATCGCAAGTGGAAGAGGCAGTGGACAAAGGAAAACTAATGGAGGCCGATGGTGTGTGGCTTGAGACGAAGGTGGCAAAGCCTAGGAAGAGAATGCCACTGAGCTCAGAATATGCAGAAACAACTAGTACATACATATATACAAATAGAGAGGCTGATACAAACTGACCTTATTCTATACATATATATTGAATCCAACTGATCGAGTTGATCTGCCATCCAGGCATGAGTGGAATTATATCATATGAACGAATCCAGCAACGTACGCCACGGAATTCTATAAAATGGATTGATGGGATGAAGCAAGTTGGTCCAATCTTAGCTTTTAGAAGGAAAATAATCAACCAAATATCCGATCCTCAACTTAAATTTAAAGCCATAGCTAAGTAAGTGCAGGAAGAGAGAGAGAGAGAGAGAGAGAGAGAGAGAGAGAGGGGTTGATCTCCTCCCATGAAAGAAGTATGATAAAAGAGAGGTTCTCCATGGTCCTTGTCTACTTTGTAGCCACTTAATTAAGAGGACCAAATAATTCTAAAGTAGGAAAAGCTTGAACAAATAGGTGGCCCAGCAAGGCATCAATTACGCGCTTGCTTACCCGGCATGTGTGGGGAGTTTGGTCAAAAGAGATCAACCTTTAGGAATCTGCTCAGTAAATACTCCCACAACTATTGCAATTTAATCAATCATTTAACCATACATCTAAATGCATCATCTTTGCCTAGATCATCTGAGACGAGAGCATCTGAAGCTGAAGAACCCACACCTGATGCAATTTATGGTATCTCCACAACACATTATTGTTACTTATTGTACAGTAAAGGTGATCTGTCTGGACAATGTAAATGAATTAATATTACTAATTCTGCTAGCATTTTGCTGACGTGTCACGCCCACAATTAAAGTTGAATTTTTTATTCAAATGCTATTTTCTTATTGGTCAATATTATTGCTGAAATGATTTGTTTCCTATTTGACATATATTTGTTTCCAATTTTTCATACGAAGATTATTTAAATTGATATGCTAATTATATCAATATTTTTTTATCTATTTTAAATATATTTATTTTCTTTTTTCATAGAAAAAATTATATACATTGATACGTCAGACCACAATTTTGGATATTATTATTCTGTGTGGTTTTTTATATCATTATTTCATTAATATCATGACTTTCTTTATACATTGTATTCATCAATAATATTATATATTTCTTTTTAAAATTTACATTTATTATACAATATAGACATCTTAAATTTTTATTGAATTTTTTTTAAATATTTTTGGAGATAGAAGCAAAACATCATTAATTGAGAAAAATAATTATCCAAAATGAATATTTTAAATCCATTACAAAAAATAAACAAATTTGCCACGGCAGCTAGCAACGGCGTGAGTTTCCCGTGGCCAATTCCACCCCTTTGCCACAGCATTAGCAACGGCAAGCATTCACTTGAAAAAATAGCCATGGTAGCTAGCAACGGCGTGGGTTTTCCGTCGCTACTGCTACCAATTTTGCCACGGCATTAGCGATGGCAAGCGTTGCCAATGCTAATTTTGTGTTGAAGCACAACACGGTATAAAACGGAAGAGAAACCCTAGTCCTCTTTAGGTGGCCATCACTGCTCTCTTCCCGTCTTCCTCATCTCATCCTCTGTCGTACGTACCTTTGTGCCTGCTAACCCATCAGCACCTCGCTGGCCTCCCATCGCTTGTTAGATGAGATAGATGATGTCACAAATTTATTGATAACAAAACCAAAGGTATTTATAGATACAAGTGAGTGGTTGGGTGGGACTAACCACTAAGAGATTGTGCAAATAAATAAACATAATTAACCTAAAATAGAGGAACTAATTAAACTTAATAATAGTAACAAACTAATAGATAAACTATTCCTAACATTCCCCTGCAAGACGGACGGCGAATTCAAAGTCCGATCTTGAACAAACAAACATATCTTTGTGAAACTCTGATGGAAGCGCCCCTTGCCTGCCTCACAGCGACCTTGTAGGTCCCGGGGGGGTCCGAGGTTGGTGACCCTCTTCTTGAAGGTGATGGTGTTGCCAGCGCGAAGGTTGGGCTCCGAGAACGACGGGTAGTTAAAGTAGCGGAGGCTGGCCCTGTGGTGGCACTTGTAGTGGTGGTGGCCGGTGGAAATTAGGGCGGTCAGATCTGGGGTCAGCAAGGGCTGCGAAGAAGGAAGAGAGGAGGGTAGCGGGGTCTGTGTGGCTCAGTCGCTCAGGGATGCCGGACAGGGGTCGTCGTCAGTCGGCGGTGGGGAGAGTCGGCCGGATCTGGTGCGCAGGGCCTTGTGGCTGCCGATTCTTGGTCGGAAAAAGTGGAAAAGAGGGTACGATGGTGGTTGTCCGAGGAGAGGAAGGAGAGGGTGGGGGACGTGGTGACCGGGTCTGTACCGAGAGGGCCGGGGTGGTGGTCAGCAGCGGCTCCGGTGATGTGCAGCGGTGACGGTCGGCCGGTTCGTGGACAGAAAGAAGGAGAGAGATGGGGATGGCGGCTGGGAGTTTGAAGATGGTGTTCTAGGTCGAAATCGGGCGAGAGAGGTTGAGGTGAGTAAGGCGACCTACAGGATACAGATGTTTGGTTTCGGTGAAGACCGATGTTGGGTGAGATGGTTTCAAACTGACGTCAAAGTGGATCAGACAAGGTTTGAGTTCGTTTATGTAGGAGAAGGCCATGGTTGATTAGCCGAAGGTGGTTTTAGGGCGGCATAAGCCGAAATTGGATTAGCCCGAGGGCGGTTTTGTGTGGCCAAGATGTGGTTTAGCCAACGAAAAACAAGAACAAGATTGAAGGCCGACATGGTTTTGGCCGAAATTGGAATGGCAAAAGCCAAATTTTTTTGTTAGAGCGGAAGCGGTTTTGTAATGGCCGGAGCCAATATTGAATTGCCGGTAGGCGGTTAGGGAATAAGGAAGAAAGGCCGACATGGTTTTGGCCATTAAAGAGTTTTTGGTTTGGCGGAAGCCATTAGTTTTGAGGCTTGAGAGGCTTGAGGATCGGAGCCGTTAGGCTAAGAAGGCTCGGATACCATGTTAGATGAGATAGATGATGTTACAAATTTATTGATAACAAAACCAAAGGTATTTATAGATACAAGTGAGTGGTTGGGTGAGACTAACCACTAAGAGATTGTGCAAATAAATAAACACAATTAACCTAAAATAGAGGAACTAATTAATCCTAATAATAGTAACAAACTAATAGATAAACTATTCCTAACGCTCTCATCCATAGCTCGTCAACCCCTCAACCTCTTCTTCTCCAGGAACTCTCCTCTAAACCTAACTTTCAGTTCTTACCAGGCGATACCGAGAGTAACAGGAGAGTATTTCCTCCTCTTCTCTGTCACAAGGCAGCCCTATCTTCAACGATCGCCTACTCGCCATTGCAGCACCAGGTGAGTACTCCTCTCTCTCTCTCTCTCAATGATTGACCCGTTTCGTACAATCCGGGAAGCTCCAAAAAACCCCAGCGAGATGCGTGGAGAAATTTGGAATCGACCTTCACTTTAGCGAATCTGTTATCAATAGATTGTTATCGGAGATAGTAGGCAAAGGTAGGAACTTCAACATTACTTCAAGTTTCATCTCGGCTTCGATTGATTGCGCCAAGGAATCGCCTCTTTGTACCACTCTTGCCCCGATGGATTTTGAACTATTGAGCATGTGCTTTCCGCACTGAAGGCCACTGGAATTGATATTGCCTAGTTGAGATCACCATTGCTCCCAGGATTGATGATTGAAATGTCCAGGTCTCTTCCTCTTCTCTTCTTTTTGGGACAAATTTGTGTTGTTTATTCTTTCATTGCAAATAGATATGGATGAATTTGATAATTGTATTTGGTTAGGGATGAATGGCATAAAAGTGTAGCATACAGTCTGTAGTTGGGAGGATGTTTTCTATTATCCATGGTTGTCCTGTAATGCTTTGTTGATGTTAGTGAGCAGTGCATTCTTTTATTTGTTTAGTCTCCTTAATTGGCCACTCATCTCTCAATTTTCTACTATCTGTTATGCATATGGCGTGTTATAATTCGTTGCACTAGTGGTAATTGTTAGATTGTAGAGTAACTTGACTAAGTCGGGCTAGAACTGTTTGTGATAGATGGCACTTGAAATCGATGATATATGGGTATAAAACATTCATGAAAATTGCAAAGATGACTTTCTTTGGGAGTGATTTATGTGAATGTTTACTGCCATCTCTCTCGTGAAGTATGAATTTAACTGTTATGGTTTTGTAGAAATGGTGATGTCTGATTTCAACTTATATTACAAGATGATAGAGATGGTTAATTTCAACTAGACTTTAAACATGCCTTAATGAGTATACAGCCTTCTGATATTTGATTTGATATACTGTGTCTAGTTGCTTCAGTATGAAATTATATATTCATATATAATGTTGGAAAATGGTGTAGGTAACTTGAGTATTGTACTCAGTACCCACTAATAAATGTGAAAGAATTTACCAATAAAGTTGATACATGTGAATGAACCACCAATAAAGCTGATACATGTGAATGAACCAGATTAATCAAACCTGTTTAGCCGATCTCATCTGTTTATATCACAAATCATATAGAATTTGGAACTTTTAAACTGCGTAAAGGAACCAAATGAATATGAAAGAATGAATGGCTGCCTGAGTTTATTTTTTTCTACTCTTATATACATATATTTTTGGATGTGGTTATTGAACTCGCCCACTTCGATCGTACCCGCCAACCTTAGTTTCTTGACTACTTGATGCATCCATTGAGTGACCAAGTATGGTACTTAAGAAAATAAATCGTTTCCTGCATAACAACCCTTCTTTGACTATATATATGTGATATTAAGAATTCTTAAAAAACAAAAAGCTAGAATCTTATTAATTAGTGAATATGTGTTATCAATAAATTCTTAAAGAAACTAAAAGAGAACTCTAATGCATTTTACTCTAAGTAGCTTGTGAAATTTGTTAATTTGAGAAGGAACAAAAATGTTCTTGTCAGCTGCCAGGTTTTAGAGAACTGCCATTTTGATGTGTTTGATGGTTTATTTTTCACTTTTATATCATCTATGCAATCATTCTCAAATTGTTTTTAATTGCTTAATTCCTTTGTGTTATTTGCATAAACCCCTAATATGTAAATTGCACAGACCCTACAATGTAAATTTCTCAAAGCATCAAGACAAAGTTACCTTATTTTAAATTATGGATGAATTAGTTTGCCTTCAAAATGTTTACTTATTTAGTATGCAATTTGGAGGTTGTATTTCATCTTATTTTACATTTTATATCATCGTTTACTTTTAATAGGGTTTGTGTGGTCTTTATTGGGTTTTTAGGTTAAATTATGGTTTGATTGGAGTATTTACTAATATGGTTTATTTTTATATGGGTACTCACCTTGATGTCAGTGATTTTAGGATCTTTTTTATGGCTAAGCAATGCTAGCTGATTGTAGATTTGCAATTCTATTATCTAAAACTTGATTTTATTGTAGATTGCAGGAGAAAGTGCTGATGTAAACATCAAGAAACTGTGTCTAATTGCTTCAGTATGAAATTATAAGTGATGGACATGCTTCAACTTGACACTTCCGTCTATGCACATGCAAGCACTGGTAGTTCCCACTCCTATCTTATATGACTTATCTCTTTCTCTGATTAAGTGACCATAGTAGATATGGAATTGCCTTCCCCTCCCCCAATCCTGCCGCACAAAAGGAAAGGGAAAAAATGGTTTGAATGGAAGTCGGTTATCATTAGTTTTAGTTGGATCAAATTCAGTTCTAATCAATGGCTTAAGGGTTCGTTTGGTTGAATGCGGGAAGTACAATTCCCGGGAACTTACTTCCCATGAATTGAATTCCCGTGAAATGCACTTCCCATGAATTAAACAAAGTTGTTTGGTTGAATTTTGGTTTTTAGTGATATAAAGAGGGAAATAAATAAATTCATGTTAAAAAATGGGGGAAGTTGAACTTACCTAGTCCCTCCTAGGTAAGTGAACTTCCTACGATTTGTAGGAATTGAAATTCGTGGGAAGTTGAATTCCTGTATTATTCTGTCAACCAAACACAGGAATATATCCTACTTCCTGGGTTTTTTAACTTCCTGTGTTTTTAATTGACTAACCAAACGAGGCCTAAACTTGTTCTTCCGAGTGTTTGTAATACACTACTTAATGTTTTAGGCCTTAAGTTATATTCATGTTTGCTGCAGGGTTTCTTAGTTTATTTTCATATTATTTATAGGTGTGTTTAGTTTTTAGTTACTTTGATGAACATGGTCAAACAAGTTTGCAATTTTATCATATGCAATTTTACTTTGATGAACATGTTAACTGTAGGGATTCCGTGTAATTATGATGGTTTCTTGATATGCTTCCTAGATATATGTCTTATGCTTTCAAGACCTGATAATATGGATGTATGTTGTGTGCAGGACATGGACGACAAGGAATTCTTCACAGAATAGGTATTGCTCATGTGGGAAGGCCTAGCTGTTACTAATTGTTACTTGAGATATCTCAAGTTGTTATATTGATATTTGAATCTGAAGTTGTTAGTTTAGTTTTAGTATATTTCGATCCAAGTATATTTCTGTATGGCCTACGAAGCTTAGGATAGGATAATGAGTTAAAGAAAGATGATTGACTAGTAGTCTCGTCAAATAATTCTGAAAAATGTTCTGAGGCAGTTTATGTGCTTATTTTTTCAGGGATAGTCAAATGACATCTAATGGGACAATCCTAGATATTCCTGTATGCAAATGGAAGGGATCAACCTCCTACCAATTAATTTTGACAAGTCATTTATGAGAGACTTGTTTTTTAACCAAAGTCCAACCAAGGTATAAATGTTTTGCATTCGTTGCTACTGAACTTGAATTTGATCATCTTTGGCCTTGTCAGGGTAAATAATTAGTCATTATATGATATGGTCTTTATTTATGTGGACAACATTCTTATTTGGATCATTAAACCTTGGTTTTGGATCTTTGTGGAATTATGTGTATTTTTTTGTGTGTGTGGATATATCACTATAAAGTGAAGTTAGTCTTTCATATTCTCCTTTTTGCATCAATCCATAAGAAAAGCTCAAAAAATAAACAGGTGATCAAATGAGATTCATTTGGTCAATAGAGAATTCTTATAGAGTAGTTTAGTTAAGCTTTTGCTCTGCTGATTATTGTTTTAGTTTTTTCTTCCTTGTAACTTGCTTTTGCTTTGTTAAATGTACATCTTTGAATGATCCCAATTTTAAATGATTGCAGCTGACTTTTTTTCCTTTGGGGTTTCTGCTGTTCCAAGGTAATCAAATTGAGCTATCCTTTATAAAGTTCCCGTTTTAATAAATCTAGCAAGCTGCATTATTAATGCTTCATTGCAGAACTGATGTGGTTCTTGTCTGATGTTCTGTATCTCCTGTTTGGAAATGAAAAATTGGATGAGAGTTTGTAATGAGGATGATTGGATGAGAGTTTGTAATGATGAGTGCAGACCCGAGAGACCTATTTCTTTATGAGACATTTTTTTTTATTATATATGTAAAATTTATAATTATGTATATTTATTGTATATAAATTATGTAGTTTTTGAGATTTGATTATATATGTATGTTTTGTATAATTAATGAAATCTTATTATATATGTAAATTGTGTGTATTATTTTAATTTTTTTTTAAATGTTGGGACTTTTTAGCCCGGGTGTAAGGAATCCGGGCTAAAAAGCAGTTTTTTTTTATTTTCCACCCACAATTTAGCTACGGCAATTTTGCCGTGGCAAATGTGGTTTGTCTTTCACAAGGGTTGCTTAGGGGTCGCTAATCTTTTTGCTACGGCCTGAAACTCAAGGCACGGGTATTACACTTTATACATATTATTTTTGTTCTAAACAAGTATATATTAATATAGTATTATATATAGATATATAGAACGATATTCAATTTAAAATGAATCAAAATCTCGTGTCTTCTAGGCACGGGTATTACACTAGTGAATATCTAAAATCGAATGCAATTAGCTGCATAATTAATACGTAGTATATAATAGGTTGTTTGCATGTCTTTGTCCGTTTATTAAAACTCATCATAAATCTATTGTGTGTGTAGGGGTATGATGAAGAAAGTAGATGCATGGTTACATGAAGTTGAATACTGATAATTTCAGACTTTTAATAATCATTTACTGTATTTATTGTGAGCTCTATTGCATAAACTTGTTGCAGCCCCAGATTTGTTGTGGGCTTCAAATGGATGAAACTCAAGTAGCAGGTTCAAGCTGATCTGACAGCTTTTGATTTTCGCTACTGAATCTCCAACTCTTGATTCCTCAAAGGATGCATTTCTGGCATCGAGTAATGTAGCAAGAAAGATGCGAAGCAGAGAAACAAATGAGGTAAAAAAATAAATCAAATGTAAATAGATAAGCAGCCTTGTCGATATAATTAATCTGACTGCTTGACTAGTAGCTTTGTATTTCGATGATCTTTTCTTTAATATAAACGAAAAGATGAATGCAATGATTTCTCACATTTGGGCCCCCTTATCTGGAATTTGTGGGCATGAAAGGCCTGAAACTTGGGATTGTTTGAGCAATTCACATAATACTTACTCTTGATGGCTCAAAGGATGATCTGATAACAATTGGTTTGCGCTCCTGAGTCTAGCCCTAACTCTTGATGGCTCAAAGGATGAGTGTTTGGCATCAAGTATTATAGCAGGAAAGATGTGAAGAAGAACAGCAACAACAAATGGGGGGAAAATTGTCAACAAACAAGTGGTCGGTCCGGATGCAGTGGAGACCAGGTGGGATTCAATCTTCCACAAGAGTAATTGATATCAGTGCAGTGCCATGGCTCATGATTTGTGTGGGAAAAATCGCATCCATTGACAAAATTAACTTTACCAGAGTGGATCAATATTTGAATCTACTAACCATAAGGTTGTCAATGTCGAGCATGGGACTCCACGGCACTACCTATCGATAGAAGATAATACTCCGTATTAGTTTGTGTTAAGGTGTATATACGAACAAAAAGAAAGATAAGTACCAAAAAAAAATCACCAAATCACACCACACCTGCTGTACACTCCCAACAAATTTCTTTTCCATTTGGGTCATTAAGAAACAGTTAACTGCAAGCTTTGAAGCTTGCTGAGCTAACTCGTCTCGGTTGGCTGACCAAGTAACAGTTTAATATGTTTGGTCCCATTGGAACAAGTAGCAGAGCAATTCACTACTCACACAAAAATAGGCATATTGAACCTCGTTAAAGGTGACATGGACAAAACGAGAGAAAAGGTACATGGAGAAAGAAGAAAGGGAAAATTCTCCCATGAAGTGTTTCGTGTTGCAATAGAAACAGATAGAAGACAAATGTAGTTGTGGTTAATATGCTTCGAATGGGGCTTATTATCTGTTGTGGGTTTAAGCCCATTGTCTTTTCATGAGACACTATATGAAATCTGACAAATTGTAACCCTAGTTTCTTATTTGCCTCTATAATAAAGATCCTTATTTCTCTGTCCGTAGAAATACACCGTTGTCGAACCACGTTAAATCTCTGTGTCTTTCTTCGCTATTATCGTTCTCGTTATGACAGTTGTTTTGTTTAAAACATACCCCATTGAATCAGACCCATATAAATGAAGAAACAAGACATCTCATTAGCACTAGAGTAAACCCAATACGACCGATTCACTTTAGTTCAGATACGAGAGCAACAAGAGCTTTACTATAAGTCTATAATCTAATCGCTCATCATAGCCTTAAAAATTAACCAACCACATTTATGATCAAGACAAAAATTAAGCTGACAGGATTCATCTATCCGAAATTCAACAAGAATCGTAAAATATTACTTCAGTTTCTTCAGAACGCTCTGGCGATGTTCCGGAGGCGTACCAGAAGAGATCGAAACTGGAGTAACAATAACGAAAACAATCAAGTTCATGGAAGAGGGATTGGGTGGCAGGGTCATTCCACTGGAGCGTGTTCCACCAGTCTTCAGGCACATCAGAAGCTACCAGTTCTGGAAGAGGACCATTATTATTAATGACTGATAGATTTGGGACTGAAATTGGCCACTTATTAGAGAAAGCAAAACAGATTATTAGAGGAAGAGAACCAGTTTTCTTATTAGAAGAAGCAAAACAGAATAAGTTACAAGGGGTTGGCGTTCCATAAGTATATGAAGAGACTCATGAAACCCTAAACCGACAATGGACTGAAAGCCCAAAATAGACAGACGATAGGCCCGTTTACCATAAACGTTGCATACCGTAAAGGCGGGGTGGCGCTGTCCCCTAGCCCCGCCAGGGGCGCGTCACTCCCGGACCCCCGACTCGCTGGGGGCGGAAATGCGTCGCCGGTCAACAATGATTCAAGGCACATTAACAGTAAGAATTTAGAAAATTGTGGGTTGAAACTAACACCAACAGGGACAAGTGTAAGAACTGAGAAGGGATGGCCACGACAGAAGAGTGGATTGTATGGCAGTTAATGGGGATAATCGCGCAGAGGACAGTTATGAATACACAGCAAAAGGGGACAAGCAGAGGACGCTCTTGGGTTGCAATCGTAGGGCTCCATTGGAAGGGTCAAGCAAGGAGATTTTGATTGATTTTTAAGATTTCAGAATTTGTGAAAAACAAAATCAATGAAAATTTATACATTGGTAATTTAATGTTGCAGCAATTCTCCAAGAGACTCAACAGCCACAAAAGATTAGCAATTGATGAGACTTTACAAATTCATAAAAGCAATTTCATGGCGAACCACAAGTAAAACACATTTATGAGTCGACCAAACGGCAAATGTAATCAATCCACAAACACCCAAACGGCAAATGCAATTTTTTCCGAATAAATAAACACCTAAATCCATGGACTTCTTTTTTCCTTTCAATTGTTATCTTCTGTTTGGAACTAATAGTTTTCCGCTGGACGCCAACTTAGCAAGTTTTCACTATTGTATTTTAATGCTTATATTATCAGCCAGTAGGTTTGAAATTTCAAGGTTTACACCTAAAGTTCTTTCCGTTAAGAAATTCAGAAATTAAGGCAAAAAGAGAGATTTCTTACCTCGTCAAATTGGAATTCAAATGAGATGGGAAAGGTATGAGATTTCACAACGACAAACTACCGGGAAGTCAAATTGCAAGTGGAAGAGGCACTGGACAAAGGAAAACTAATGGCGGCCGGTGGTGTGTGGCTTGAGACAAAGGCGGCATACCCTAGGAAGAGAATGCCACTGAGCTCAGAATATGCAGAAACAACTAGTGCATATATAAAAAAGAGAGGCTTAAACAAACTTACCTTATTCTATGCATATTGAATAGTTGATCTGTCATCCAGGCATGAGTGGAATTATCTGAATGAATCCAGAAACATACACAACGGAATTATATAAAATGGATTGATGGGATGAAGCAAGCTGATCCAATCTTAGTTTAGAGGGAAAACAATCAACTACACATCCTCCTCAACTTTAATTTAAAGCCAGAGCTAAGTAAGTGCAGGGAAAAAAAGAGAAAAAAATAAAGGGCTGATCTCCTTCCAGGAAAGAAGTACGAAACTGAGGCCAAGTAATGGACATCTGAATGTGTAACAACTTTCGGTTAAAATAATCCTAAAGTAGGAATTTTTTTAACAAATCAGTGGCCCAGCAAAGCATCAACTACGCACTTACCTACCCACTGGCAGTGCCCGGCAGGACTGGGGAGTTTGGTTAAAAGACGACAACCTTTAGGAATCTGCTCAGCAAATTCTCCCGAAATTATTGCAATTTAATCATTCATTTCTGTTGGGTTGCATCCAATCCTCATCGGGTTTGGGCTTAAGGTCATGGGCAAGAGTGGATTAAGTGGGCTAATTGAGATCCAAGCTTCCTAACTAGAAGCTTCTCCTTGCATATCTTCCCACAATTCTCTAGAATTCTCCTCTCTTTGTCCATCTACTTGTCTAGAATTTTCCTTTAATCCCATCCAAATTGGAGGAATCTAGATCATTCAACCATCTTGGTTTGAAGCCTATAAATAGGCACCATCTCCATCCACCCAAACCATCCACAAAACCTACTCACCCAAAGCCTTCATCCCACATCCACTACTTGTATTAAGAGTCTTTCCACTACCTTGTACTATCCTACAAGGTTCTTTGTACTGTTTTCGTTATATAGTGGATTTTATTGGGTCTTGCCGCCCGTGGGTTTTCCTCCCGGTCCTCGGGTTTCCCACGTTAAATTTGTGTGTTCTATCTTGCCTTATTTCTCTCTATTCGTGATTCTGTTCTTTCCGCTGCGCGCTCGTGTTCTTATTACCACTAAATCCCTAACAAGTGGTATCAGAGCGTTCTAAGATCATTTTTGGAATCACTGTCTCAATGTCGGTTGTTACCAAGTTCGATATTGAGAAATTTGATGGCAAGATTAGCTTCTCTATCTGGCGAGTCCAGATGAAGGCCGTTCTCACCCAAAACGGCTTGAAGAAAGCTTTGGATGGGAAATCCAAGAAGCCGTCTACTATGATGGATGAGCAGTGGGATGAGTTGGATGAGAAAGCCTTGTCGACCATCCAACTTTGTTTATCTCGCGAAGTTCTGCGCGAGGTAATTCATGAGACCACTGCTGCTGGTTTGTGGTTGAAGCTTGAATCGCTTTATATGACGAAGAGTCTTGCCAACAAGTTGCGACTGAAGGAGCGTCTTTACACTCTTCGTATGTCTGAAGGTACCCCGATTCAAACTCATCTCAGTGAGTTCTCTTCTATCCTTGTTGATCTTGAGAATTTAGATGTTAAGATTGATGATGAGGATAAAGTTGTTTTGTTGATTGTCTCTTTGCCCCCTTCTTCCAAGCACTTTAAGAAAATCATGCTTTATGGGAATAATGCTGATAGTTTGTGCTTGGAAGATGTTAAGGCTAACCTTCTTGCTAAAGAAAAGTATGATATTGATAACCGGTTTGATAAACCTGGAGAAGGTTTATGTGTTAGGGGGCATAGCACTGAAAATGGCACTAGCAATAATTCTTCTAAGTCTAAAGGCAATAAGACATGTAATTACTACAAGAAATCAGGCCACTTTATTTCTGAATGTTATAAGCTGAAGAATAAGGAAAAGGCTAAAAGGAAACAATATGATGATAAATCCGCTGAAGCTGGTATTGTTGATGCTTGCTCTGATAGTGATGTTTTATTGGCTGCTAACACTGGTGATATTGGTAGTCATGAGTGGATTCTTGATTCTGGATGTGCTTACCATGTGTGTCCACATAGAGATTGGTTCTCTTCTTATGAGACTGTTGATGGTGGATTGTCTTGCTTGGAAACAACACTCCTTGCAAGGTTGTCGGGAAAGGTACTATCAAGATTAAAACTCATGATGGTACTATTCGATCATTGACCGGTGTTAGACACATCCCCATGATGAGACAAAGCTTGATTTCGTTAGGCACCCTTGAATCTCATGGGTGCAAGTACTCAAGTGAAGGCGGCGTTTTGAAAGTTTCTCGTGGCTCTCTGGTTTTGTTGAAAGCTAACCGTATTGGTAAATTATATGTGCTAGAAGGTGTTACTGTTGCAGGTTCAGCTTTTGTTGCCTCATCTTCTACCTCTCATCATGATGATACTCAAATGTGGCATGCACGTTCTAGCCACATTCGTGAGAATGGCATGCATTTGCCCTTAAAGAGAGGTTCATTGGGCGATCATACTCGTTGCAAGATCAACTTCTGTGAGGATTATGTCTTTGGAAAACATAAAGGGGCCAACTTCTCCAAAGTTCGTCATTCACCTAAAGGTGTTTTAGATTATGCTCACTCAAATTTATGGGGTCCTTCTCGTATTACTGCTGATTCCGGCCCGATTGCCAAGTCCAGTCCCTGTTTGGACTTGGTTTGTGTTTCTCAGCAGTGAGTGCCCTTCGGGGCTTTATGCGGTATGAGCTCATTCGGATATTGATGCAAGGCGGAGTTTGTTGGGTTGCATTCAATCCTCATCGGGTTTGGGCTTAAGCTCATGGGCAAGAGTGGATTAAGTGGGCTAATTGAGATCCAAGCTTCCTAACTAGAAGCTTCTCCTTGCATATCTTCCCACAATTCTCTAGAATTCTCCTCTCTTTATCCATCTACTTGTCTAGAATTTTCCTTTAATCCCATCCAAATTGGAGGATTCTGGATCATTCAACCATCTTGGTTTGAAGCCTATAAATAGGCACCATCTCCATCCACCAAAACCATCCACAAAACCTACTCACCCAAAGCCTTATACACACAAAGCCTTCATCCCACATCCACTACTTGTATTAAGAGTCTTTCCACTACCTTGTACTATCCTACAAGGTTCTTTGTACTCTTTTCGTTAAGGTTCTTTGTACTCTTTTCGTTATATAGTGGATTTTATTGGCTCTTGCCGCCCGTGGGTTTTCCTCCCGGTACTCGGGTTTCCCACGATAAATTTGTGTGTTCTATCTTGCCTTATTTCTCTCTATTCGTGATTCTGTTCTTTCCGTTGCGCGCTCGTGTTCTTATTACCACTAAATCCCTAACAATTTCACGATACCAGTGCCTTCCCGATCCATCTCTAGCTTAAGCTATTGTGTAGAGCTTCACCTGCCGAACCCGGCTCTGATATGTGAAATATCCGACGGGTCGTTAACGGGAGACAAACACGTGTCGGGTTACATTGATTTATTATTATTATTTCTGCGATTATAAGGTCGGGATCCACCAACTTAACACAAAAGTTTAAGCTATTGTGTAGAGCTTCACCCTTCCTTATAAGTTATAACCCATCATTTTTAGTCTTTTATAATCAATGTGGGAGGGACACTCAACAGGCAGCGATTCGGGGGTGGTGAAGGCGAGAAATGGAGTCAAGGAACTGGTTGGAGTGCTCTGTTGGCGTGTTGGTGATGGGAATGACGGCGCCGAGGGAGACAGATAAGAGAGAGGATGAAGACGACGTGGCCCTTGCAGATGTCGGAATCAGCACCGCTAACAGCTTCCCGAAGAGTCTCAGGCGATGTTGAGTATGTGAGGAATTTCCCTAGCCCCAGCCGCTCTCAGTTGTCTCTCGTCCTCTTTCTCTCTTGTTTTCTTGTAGCCTTTTATGATTTGGATTTCCTTTTGATCTCATCTGATTTGCATGAGCTTTGAGTGATTTGATGTACGATCGTCCCCCTGTTCTGCAAATTCCGTTGCTTACTGTTATAGATTTGGATTTGAACATCGGTTTTTGTTGTAGATCTACTGTCATTACCTATTTCATAAGTTTCACTTTGTCATCTTCCTCTTAGCTTTAGAGTTTAGAAACAAGAATTAAGATACTCCAATTACTTGCTCTTTCTCAAGTGTAAATGTGGATTGTGTGGTGGGGTGATGGGGTGTGCCAGCAGCCAATGTTGCTTGTGTCTGATTGAAAACTATTGCTCGTGTTGGGTTTGTTGTGATTGAATACAGCTGTTGTTGCCGTAGTGAACCATGTTCAACATAGAAGAAGGGCAAAGCTTTGAGACCCTTAACGAACCGACCTTAGTCTAAGAGAGGGAAAGAAACTCCTACTTGGTAGTAAAGATAATAAATTATGCACTTGGTTCAATTTGCATGCCATGGAATTGCTTTGTGAACTTGAGGAGTTTAGCAGCAGCAATTATTGCAATTTAATCAATCATTTCACCATGTATCATATCTGAGAATCGTCGTTGGCGGATTAGGTTCAAGATGATCTGATAGCTTTTGATTGGTGCTACTGAATCTCCACCCCTTCAACTCTTGATGCCTCAAAGAATGAATTTCTATCACGGAGTAACGTCGTAGCAAGAAAGATGTGAAGCAGAGGAACAAATTTGTAGATTAATGTAACAATGAGAGTTGGATGTGACGCAGTAGGAAGTCGTGGAAGGCACGCAAGCGTGAGCCTTTGATGATAAAGGGTTCGCAAGCGACGAAACCCTATGAAATATGTCTGGAATCCACCAGAAAGGGATCTTGGAATCCACCAAGGAGATAAAGAGAAAATTCTCTAAACCAAAATTTGATTAATAATATGAATGAATGATTATGGCTCATGCCTACAATTGCTTAAATAGAAGAAAACTAACCTAAGATAAAAAGGTATAACTTTCCTAAATATATCCTAAGATAAAAATAGAAGTTCCTAAGTTATCTAAACTTATGCATCAAGTCAAAAAGAAAAAGATAAAACCTTAATAATAATCCCTAACTAAAAGATAAAAGATAGCTCTTAAAAGATAGAATTTTGCTCCTGCATCAGTCTCCTTCACTTATGAAGAACTCGGCCTCGAGTTCTCTACTAGATGTAGGATCCCAGTTAGATGTTATGTGCTGCCCAGTATCTTCCAGCTCCTCCTTACCTTGCCTCATCACTAAGAAGTTGGACTTCCTCTTTCCTACCGGCTTATCAAAACGCAGGACTGGAGCCATTGCCTCAGCTACTAGATGTAGGATCCCAGTTAGATGTTATGTGCTGCCCAGTATCTTCCAGCTCCTCCTTACCTTGCCTCATCACCAAGAAGTTGGACTTCCTCTTTCCTACCGACTTATCAAAACGTAGGACTGGAGCCATTGCAATTTTATGACCATTCCACTTAAACAACATCACATTATCCCGTCCTTTGTAGGTGACATCATGATCAAACTGCCAAGGACGACCAAGCAACAGATGACAAACGTCCATATCTATGACGTCACAAAGTACCTCTTCTTTATAATGCTTACCAAGGGAAAGAGGCACCTTGCAAGTTAAAGAGACATGCATCTGCGACCCTTCATTCACCCACCCTAGTCCATAGGGCTTGTCATGAGGCTTCGTCGGTAACCCCAAATAAGTCACTAACTTTTGTGAGACCAAGTTCTCGACACTTCCATTATCAACAATCAAGTTACATACCTTGCCTACGATAGAACAGTGTGTCTTGAATAGATTGGTACGTTGCCCCTCTTCTTTGGATGACAACAAGAGCCGCTGAAGGATGATGTTCACCCGCTCATCAGATTCTTCTTCGGCGAATTCAGCATCGGAGTACCCATCATCATTTTCCTCGTCGTCAGCATACACAATAGCGGTTGTCCGCCTGGATGGACAAACGTTTGACTTGTGGCCGACACCTCCGCATCGAAAACACTTGTCTCCGACTGGTCTAGCATAAGGATTTGCTAGCTTCTGATTGGACACCTTGGTAGGGGCCTTTGTTGATGAAGATGTTGTACCCTTATCCTTATCAATTATTACGCTCTTTTCTTTGGACTCAACATCCTTTTCTGCATCCTCCGTTGTTTCATGGTTATTTTGTTGGAAATACTTGCGGAAAGATGAGAAATTCTTAGGGGATTTCTCCATCAATTCAGCCTTTAGCACCAGGCTAGAAGCCTCAGTGATAGTCCAACATGTCTGCAGCCCCATCTTCTCTTGGATTGAACTCTTTAACCCACTAATATAGCGAGCCACCTTTTGGTTCTCAGTCTCGTTCACGTCGTTGCACTCACACAACCGTAGGAACTCAGTGGTATACTCTGCCACACTCTTCTTATTGCCCTGAGCACATTCAATGTACATCTTGTACAAAATTTGCTCATAGTCATCAGGTAAAAAGCGCTCCATCATCAATTGCTTCATCCGCCTCCATGTTCGGATAGGATTCTTTCTCTGCTTCTGTCTCTGGACCACCAATTTGTCCCACTAGACAGCAGCGGTACTCTTAAGACGGATTGCTAGCTACCATCTTAACCTGTTTGTTCTCCGGGCCGGGACCCCCATGACCTCAAAGAATCTATCAACCTCAATCTGCCAGTCCAGGAGCTCTTCAATGCTCATATTCCCATGGAATGAAGGAATATCAGCCTTGACTCGATAATCATGGCGATTTTGGGTGTCACCTTGATTCTCTGGAAGATCCTCTAAAAGGACCTCCTCTTTTTCCGAGTTGGACTCGTTGTCGCCCCGACGATTTGCACCGCCGTTGCCAGCACCACCCCCGCGGCCAGCGCCATTGCCAGCGTTGTTTCCACCAGCGACAGCACCACCGTTGTTGTTACCTCCCAACAGTGCCGCCAAACGATCACCCAGACCATCAAGAGCCGTGGTAAAAGCCACGGTAAGCTCCTGAGAGAACTCTTGAAAGTCGGCCTTGGTAAGTTGTTGATCTCCCATCACGCTTCAAAATGAAAACAAATAGGAGAAACCTGCTCTGATGCCAATTGACGCAGTAGGAAGTCGTGGAAGGCACGCAAGCGCGAGCCTTTGATGATAAAGGGTTCGCAAGCGACGAAACCCTAGAAAATATGCTTGGAATCCACCAAGGAGATAAAGAGAAAATTCTCTAAACCAAAATTTGATTAATAATATGAATGAATGATTATGGCTCATGCCTACAATTGCTTAAATAGAAGAAAACTAACCTAAGATAAAAAGATAGAAGTTCCTAAGTTATCTAAACTTATGCATCAAGTCAAAAAGGAAAAGATAAAACCTTAATAATAATCCCTAACTAAAAGATAAAAGATAGCTCTTAAAAGATAGAATTTTGCTCCTGCATCAGGATGGGATGATGTTAAAATGCAGCTTATATGACTGCATTAATCCATTGTCAAAGTCTGCGTGATTATCAAGAGTGTATGTTTTGATTGTCCGAATATATTATTCAGCATAGGTTGCAAAAAAGATCCATATATCATCATTATTATTAGGGATAATTAGGTGAATATACCCTTTTCGGTTTTTTTGTTAGTAATTATACTCATGGGAGTTTTTTTTTTTGCTAATGGTACCTTTTTTTGTTATTAATGACTGATTTGCCCATAGAGAAACAATCCAGGTAATATATATTTTCCTTGAATCACGTATCTTTTAACTAGCGATCTCCATCCCAAATTGATTAAAATGAATCGCTCACCAACATTGAAGGTATGCAGTTATGTCTTTTGTGTTATAATTATTGCGGTATGTTATTCGAAAACTCCGGCATAGTCCATGTTTATTTGCGATTTGGATAAATTTAGGGTTACAAGTATATACTGATTGGACAAACTGGTATATATTTTTTTCAAACTCTGTAATCTAACAATAATGGCGTTTCATCCTAAAAAAAAAATCCGGCATAATTAAAAACCAGTTGAATTGTAAGTCCTTGCATTGTAATCTAGGTTGGAGCGAATGGTTTAATGGTCATTGTTTCATCTTTTCTGCATGACATCTTATATCCACCATATATGATATATTACTAGTCTTGAAACCAATTTGGTATATTTGAAACCTTATTATTGAAACTATATGTTAGGCATTTGTGTGGGCTATTGAAATATATTGTGTGTGTTTATTGTAACCTATTAAAACCTTAACATTGAGATTAGTTACAATACAATTAGGTACAAGTAATTAGTTACAAGAATCAAATCACCTAGAACGAGAATTAGTTACAATAACGTGATTGTGTTGATTACAAGTATATTTACAATAATTAAGTACGATTACAAGAAATTAACTACAAGTAGAATACGAGTCTTGAAACCTATTTAGTGTATTTTGAACCTTTTTATTGAAACCATATGTTACGCTCTTGTGTGGCTATTGAAATGTATTGTGTGTATGGGTTCCTCGTCATCAACAATGAGGTCAGTTACGATACAAACTAGGTACAAGTAATCAGTTACAAGAATCAAATCACCTACAACGAATTAGTTACAATAGTGTATTTGTGTTGATTGCAAGTATATTTACAATAATTATGTACGGTTACAAAAAATTATATACAATACGAATATGACTTGTTAATTATGTAAATATAGTAATTAATATCGTAGCTTATATAAGAGCCACGATTTGAAATTGTTAGTTTAGTATAAATCGCTTACATTAGAGTAGTTAAAATAAGTAATCATGTTATATTAATATATTGGTTACAATTATTGTGAGAAATTAATTAGTTACAATCAGTACTAGTAGTTACAAGATGTTACAATAGGGGACAATAAAATTAATGTTTCAATATATTACATTTAGGTTACATTAACCAGGGTTACAATTACGAATCTCCCATACTGCAATATCATGATGGTACTTTCAAACTCCTAACACAATTAACAAGGTATAGGAAAATTTACACACGACCACCGTCTAATATTAATACATCCCCTAACAAAAATGAAATTTTGAGGGTAATCCTAATTCCTAAGGACTAAGGAGAAAGTAATCACAGGAAATGAACGTCGGCTAGTCGGCTACCCATTTGTACTAATCAACGAGGTAATTCCACATTTAACTTAAATTTTGGGTGACCGGTGATTTTAACTATCATTCTTATCTTCTTCGATCTAAAGAAAAGTTTACCTGCGCTGCAATTCCAGAAAATTGAAAGGAAGGAAGAATACAGGAAATTTGGATTCTTTAATCCCAAACCTTAATAGAGACAAATCACAAAATGACTAATTAAATATAATCTATGATGGGATAAGTAGCGTAGGTAAATCAATAATTCAAATAATTTTCTTTTTCAAAATATAAACAAAATCTTATCTATAATCTACACAATCTTATCTAAATCTATTTACCTTTTTTTATTTTAAAAAGATGAAAAATACTATTGTAAGGGTATTTAGGTAAAATGCATCTTAAAAAGGTATAATTACTAACAAGAAAAACTAGAGGGTATAGTCACCCAAAAAAAACCTAAAAGAGTACATTTCCTCAAATTTTCACTTATATATTATTATAATAAAAATCAGCAAACTAGAGTGGAAACCAATAGCTTTAAACGAATTGACTGTACTATTAATACTTGCATTGTTACAAAACCAATAGCTTCAGTTAATGCCTCATCAAGCAACACTTTTGCAATAAAATCAGAAATAAATACATTCAAGCAATCCCTATATCAGACTTCAACTCTAAACACATGCTCCTTCATCCTGGCAAATACAAATAACGCAACCTTTGGCAATTTGACTGTTTCTCCTCTTGCTGTTATAAATATTTCAGTGGCATCACAAAGGGAGGGCATAACATTCAACAAGGTCCTAACACAAGGCTGCAATTGCTGAACTAAAGCCATTGAACATTCATGGAACCAAAACGCACACTTATATATAGGTATATATTAACAAACACTCTTGTATTATAGCTCAAAATGGTTGCCCACTAAGAACATGTTTTTACATTATTTCGATCAGTCCTGTTAATATTTAGGTATTCAAGATTTTCTAATTCTTCGACACCATTTGGATGATTTTATCATTCTACGACAACCTTGTAGCACCAACTCGATCTCCTAAAGTATTGAGCTTAATTTTCCAATGAAGGAACCGACTTACTAACAGCTCACATTTTGAACCCCTGAGATATTTTCATGTTTAGATGATTGCCACTAGAACCCCATGTATTCCAATGCAGAACACACAAACAATAGAACGACTATGAAATGGCTGAAACTAGCTAGGTTCTAGCTAGCTGATCTGTCAACAGTTAGTTTGTGCTCCTAAATTTAGCTGCAACTCTTGATGGCTCAAAGAATGTGTTTGGCATCAAGTATCGTAGCACGAAAGATTTGGAGGAGAAGAAGAAGAAGGAATGGGGGGAAAAATAGTCTACAAACAAGTGGTCAGTCCGGATGCAGTGGAAACCAGCTGGGATTCAATCCTATAACCGAGCTATAAGTGCAGTGCCATAGCTCATGATTTGTGTAGGCAAAATCGTATCCATTGACCCATCAAAACTTTGCCAGATTGGATCAATATTTGCATCTACTAGCCAAAAGGTTGCCAGTGTCGAGCATGGCTGCATAGGCGAGTCCAATACCTATCGATTGAAGATAGTATTAGTTTGTGGTAAGGTGTATATACTATATATACTATAACAAAAAGAAAGATGAGTACAGAAAAAATCACCAAAGCACACCACACCTGCTGTGCACTCCAAATTTCTTTAATTTCCATCAACAGTTAATTGCAGCAGCTTTGAAGCTTGTTGAGCTAACTCGTCTAGATTGACTGACTAAGTAACAGTTTAATTTGTATGGTCCCAGTGGAACAAGTAGCGGAGCAATGGAGCGAGTGCAATGCATGTTGCTTCCTCACCTCAGTCACCTGCATGAACTTGTTCGATCCAACTCTCTTGGTGCATCCTTCTGCAGGAAGAAAGCAACTGATCGACTAGTGAGATTGAACAGTTTAGAAACAGAATTAGACAGTACATTACCACGTGTATGTGGCAAATTAAGAAACCGATGCAATCTTTATAGGAATAATAGGATTAATTTGAAGCAATTAACAACACTGCAATGTGTGGGCAATCAGGAGTCAGGACAGATCATTCCGTCAATTCTCAACATGATGGTTTAAGTGAGAAGGGAGCAATCAATCATTTACTTAAAAACAGTCACTAGTGTGGAATCCTAGTACTACTAGATAATGGCGTTACCTTCCTTGAGCAGAAGATTGATGTCCCTTGTTGAATCAAACTCTGAAAATCATGCTTCACCGCTTCAATCAATATTCCATTCTAGTGACTGAGCCATTGTCAATTGTCATCGAGCTTGTGGACTTCCTTGGTTCCATCAGTAGAGGCTTCAAATGTCCATGTTGAAAATAGAGTCATCATCCCTGTCGGAACTAGAATAATCGTCCATGTGCCCCGAGCCTTCAGACACATCAGAAGCTGTCAAAACGGGAAGAGGACCATTGTTATGAATGACTGAAATCGGGCAGTTCTCCAACGTGTGGACCTTTTTACCACCTATTGATACGGATTGCAGGGAGTTGCACACAATCGTCTTCTTACTTCTCATTTCCGGAAATTCAGACAACTCCAGTATCTTCAATTTTGGCAACTGGATTTCATCAACTCCTGCTTCGGCTTCCACTGCAAATATTTCCTCCACTTGTTTGCAATACTGAATATGAATTCTTTCCAAAGAAGGGAGGTTGCATACCAACCCTATCGTCTTCAACATTGGACAATTCGATACATCCAAAGAAACAAGATTAGGAAGGAAGGCATCACAAGTACCCCATATACTCCTCAGTTCCAGCAAATTATACAAATCCAAAGAATGCAACCTTGGCAATTTGACTGGTTCTTCCTTGTCACTTGAAAATATTTCTTCTAGTTGTTCGCAATACCCAATATGAATGGTTTCCAAAGAGGGCAGGTTATAACTTCTCAACCCTATCTTCTTCACCGCTGGGCACTCAATTACCTCAAAAGAAACAAGATGAGGAAAGCAGACATCGCAATTACCCCATATGCTCCTCAATTTTGGCAAACACCACAACTTAAAAGAACACAACCTTGGCAGTTTAACTGTTTCCCCCCTTTCCGTTGCAAATATTTCTTCCATTTGCCCACAATCAACAATCTCAATCTCCTCCAAATTAGGTAGGTCAAGGTTCAGCATCCACAACTTCTTCAACTTTCGACATTCTTTAATTTCCAGAACTCTAAGACCGGAAAAAGAGATATCCATATGCATCCTCACTCTCACTTCATCTCCAACAAGGCCACAAAACTCATCTACTTTTTTCAGCTCTAATCGTCGGATGCCTTGAAGGGGCTTTATCCACCCCACGGGAATAATATACTGAAATCCCTTACAATTCGTTAATCGGCAACACTCCAATTCAGTTGCATCACCCAACGAAGGCGAAGCATCCAACAAGCTCTTGACACCGAAGCTGCACTCCCAGAATTCAACTCTACAAACATTCTGTGGAACCAACAAGCACATCTCTGCTCCTGTTCTTAATCTACATCCATTAAAAACTATTCTTCTATCAGTATCACCATCTACTAGTGTGTATGCTTTAAAAACGGATCCAACGGTAACAGAATAAGGTTTCATTTGGTCAAACCAACCAAAATCAACAAATTGATTGAACCAACTAACACCATCCACATGAACCCCAGTTAACTTCTCCAAATGCTTCAGACTCATCAGTTCCTTCCCTGGAACCACTATTTTATAGTTGCCAACAAAATTCTTAATATTCAACAGATTTGGAAAAAGCCCCCTATGCGTTCCTTCTATTTCAGTGCCTCGAATATTTAGGTGCTCTAGGCTTGCTAACTCTTGCATACCCTCTGGCAATCTCCTCATCTTAAAACAGCTATCTAGATTCAAATCTGTTAGTTTTGTAAGCTTGGCTAATGAAGGAATGTAGTACAAATCGTAGCAGGAACAAAGTAGCAAAGTGTTGAGATTGCACAGGTTAGAAACAGAATCTGGTAGTACTTTGATTGGTCTACAAAAAGACAAATTAAGAAATTTGAGGCCTATCATGTGCGCAAAGAAACAATCTGATACACTGCTTAGAGGATTGTGTTGAAGCAACAACACTGAAATGTTCGGACAATCAGGAATCACACCTTCAATTCGTTCCATCAAATTTTCCATCAAAGACACCCACTGCAAGTCCCTGTTAATCCATTCTTCCCTTCTTGGTATCACCCTCAAACTTTTTCCTGCCTTCACCATGCCTGTCGACCCAATTATTTCGATAGCCATGTCCCTCACTAAATCATGCATCTTTACAAGTCTCCTGTTCAGGATACTCAATTCTGTCACAAATTTCAACAAGGATGCATTCTCAAGAACATTTAACAAAGCATGTCCCTCATCTATTTTTCCCTGTCTGTTAGCTCCATCTAATAGCCCTGCTGCAATGAACTCGGTAATCAACTCATCCCTGTCTATATTGTAATCTTCAGGGTACAAAGCACAGTACAAGAAACACTTTCGATGCTTGTCATCATGTAATTGCTCGTAGCTAAACCTTAATATCCTGAATACCTTCTCTTTCATATCATGTTGACCACTACAAGGATTTTGCAATCTTTTTAGTGCATCCCTCCACACATGTGCGCAAGTCTGTCCCCTCATGGATCGAGCCATTGTAACAATTCCAAGAGGTAACCCATCACATTCTTCGGCGACTAATTTAGCAGTGTTCTTTACTTCAAGGGAAAGAGCTTCAGAATTCCTAAGTTGCTTCTTAAACAGATCCCAAGATTCTTCTTGTAAAAGAGGGTCCATCCTAACCGGAAAGCAGTTCATTTTGTGACATACATCTCTCTTCCGAGTGGTGATGAGCAACTTGCATCCATCACCTTCCACTGAAACTCCAACCTTCTCCATTGTGATATCCTCCCACACATCATCAAGGATTAGTAGAGATTTCTCTCTCTTTGCTAGTGTCATCCTCAACTCGGCTGCTCTCTTCGGCTCATCTTCATACTCTAGAGAATGTCCAACTGCTTTAGCAATGTCACTCTGCAACTTATGGACACTTGTCTCTCGAGATACAGTGACATAATAAACATGTTCAAAAAGGCGTTTCTGTTTCAAAATCTCATTGTTGATGTGCATTGCCAAGGTTGTTTTGCCCACTCCACTAATTCAAGGCCTTCAGGTTTGACATCATCAAGCAAAAGTCCTCTAGGAAAATCACTCTGCTGTAACAGTTGTGCACCGCGTTCCAGTATCCCATCAAGCTTAACTGAAAACTGTCGATGACCGAAGAAACTGACCTGTGCAACTTCTGTTTCAATACTCTGAACTTCTTCCTCAAAACTGATCACTTGTTCAATCCATAAAGCGACTTCACTCTTTCTTTTCTTTCTGGCTTGAAGCTCTTCATTTCGTACTTCATTCTGAATATCATTTGCCTTACTCTTTAGTTGTTGCATCATCTCTATGAGGTCTTCTAGCTTTGAATTTAAGCGGTTGTTGTTTGTTGAAGAGAAAGGTATCATCGCCATCTAACATAGAGAAGGTGGGTTAGATATATATCCTGTAAGATATATTACAACTTGCACAAATTCATAAACGACTTTACACGAATTGCCCAAATTTACCAAATAAACACTTTGTTAGCAACCTGTCTTTGCTAAGTTTTCTACCCCTCTATTTTGCTATGTTTTCTACCCCTCTATTTCCAAATGCATAATGTTTTATGGTAGGGAATGACATGTGTGATTTTATACTGTTAGTTTAAGAGTTTATACTGTGTAAGATTTTTTATAATTGTGGGTTTGAATTTTTTTATATAATTATAGGCCGGTTCAAAATTTTACAACTCTGGGTTCAAGATTTTTTTTTTTTTTTTTACTACGGTTTCAAGATTTTTATAAGAGTGATTCTAGATTTTTTATAACAATAGATTCATCTTTATTATTTGACTATAGATTCAATATTTTGGTAATTGTAGGTTCGATAACTCTAGGTTTGAGATTTATAATTATAGATTCAATATATTTATAACGGTTAATTCAAGATTTTGTTATAACTATAAGTTCAAAAAGATTTTTTTTTATAACCGTGGGTACAATTTTTTTTTATATAACAAGATCTTATAAGTTATAACAATATGTTCAAGATTTTATAACTGTAAATTCAAATTTTATAAATGTAGGTTCAATTCTTATCTATATACATATACTAAAAGCGATGTATAGTGTCCTATGTGATGTGTTGTCATAATTTATAAAAATAATATATTGTCATAATTTATAAAAAGTTATCATAAGACATAATCTATATATAATAGTCCAATAGTTTCGTTATTTCCTGCATATTTTGATCGTTATTAGTTTAATTCCAGCATTGTAATTCAAATTTATTATTTTTTTCATATTTTTAATAGTTTTTTTTATAGATAATAGATGTAATTTTAAAATATTGTGTTAATATATTCTCCTGTACGGCGCGGAATACACACTAGTTTTTTTTATAATTATGAATTCAAGCTAGATGTAAAATGGTAAGTTTAAGAATTTATAATTATAGGTTGAAGATATTAGACCATGTTTATCAAGAGATTTTAGGAATGTTGAGAATACTAATTTTTTATTCTTCTCTCTCCGTCTCATCATTCTACCATCTCATTCTCACTTTATCAATAGCAATCTAAAATGCAAGTTACAAATAAACCAATCGCCAATAACTATTTTCGTTCAAATGGGCATTATTATATTCGCTTTTAATTAGAAAAATATTATTATTAAATCTATATTATTTACAAAATAAATAAGGTAAAGTATATATCTAGAACCCAATATTTAAAAAATATCAAACTTCATAAACTAAATAAAAAAAAAAACTACACAAAAGACAATACATAACCTACATTATAACTTATAAGTATAACCTAACAAACATAATGCCAAATTCACAAAACACTAATTGGCTCCACAATTGGATTTGGAATTTACCAAATACTCCGTATGTTCCAACAAGTCTAGTTGGGTGTCCTAATCAAGTAGAGGTTTGGGGGCCCAACTAGCAGGTGTCCAAGGGGGGCGGTCAACTCTCTTGAACATAATTGCATTGAAAGGAAAATATTAAAAATATATATATATGATCAAGCATATGCAAAAATCAAACTTAATGTCTATGTGTTGAGAAAAATAAAAATAGTATTACAGTAATTTTTATTTTTTATTTGTTTATATTTTTTATATCAAATATATTTGAAGTTAATGTGTGTCTATCTATCTATTTATTAACTCATTCTATTAATTATCGCCAAGTGTTGTCTCCTTATATATAATGATATTTTTGGTAAAAAAAATTTCATTTCATTATTTAATTAGATAATTATTTTCTATTTTCTATTTTTATATTTATTTATATATTAAACCCATGGTCTCACTGTCACGTGTCGCCTCCTTACACAAGACTATTTTTATCATTTTTTTATATACTCTATTTTATAATGAATGATTCAATATATTAAATCAATATTAATTTTAATATATAATTTAGGGTAAATTACATAAAACCACTCATTAAATAATAAATATCAATTTTTTCACTTAAACACCTGTTAAATTAGAAATTAGACAAAACCACTCATTAAATACAATTGTTAACAAATCACCACACATGACAAAATTATGCGAAGGTTTTTTTTTTAAAATATTGTAAATGACAAATATATCCTTTCCGAGGTATTGAACATCTGCATTTGTACATACTAGCTAGGTGCATATTATTGAAATTTTGGAAATTCAAGGTTTTATTGGTGTATGAATTATGACGGTGGGATAAATAAATATTTTTTATTTTCGATTAATTACAAATCTGAGGTGTTTCAATGAATATGAAAAGAAAATTTGATTAAAAAGTGGGGGTAAATTCATCATTTTTATTGATGTTTTGATGGATGTTTTTTTGTTGGTGATTTGTTAATAGATCCTATTTAACGGGTGATTTTGTGTAATTTTAAATTTAGTGGGTGGTAAAGTGAAAAAATCAATATTTAGTGGGTAGTTTTCTGTAATTTACCCTATAATTTATTATACACTCCATTTTATATAACATATTACATGCTCTCTATTTCTTTCGTAAAATTATCTTTAGTTAAATCTTTTAAATAATGTTACAATGAAAGTACCTAGTAATTTTTTCTTACCCATAAGATTATTTTAAAATATTTTATCTATATGACTATTTTTAATGTGATGTTATCACCACATTGTAGTTTTTCACCCAATCGAATTATACATTTCTAATATTATGCTATTTTTAATAATATTTTATTTGGATATATATATATATATATATATATATATATATATATATATATATATATATATTACAGTAGTATTTGACATTTTGACTTATTCAATTTAGTACATTAATAGGATAAAAAAAAATGAAACTTACTATACGTGAAATTCGAATTCAAATGAGATGGGGATGGTATGAGATTTCACAATGACAAACTACCGAGAAATCAATTTGCAGGTGGAAGAGGCAGTGGACAAAGGAAACTAATGCCAGCTGGTGATGTGTTGCTTGAGACGAAGGCGGCAAAGCCTAGGAGATCGAAGAGAATGCCACTGAGCTCAAAATATGCAGAAACAAACTAGTAGATCTATAATAAAAAGAGAGAGGAGTGACCTTATTCTATTGCAGATTGAATCTAATTGAGTTGATCTGTCATCCTGGCGCGCATAAGTGAAATTATCTGAACGAACCCAGCAATGCACGCAACAGAATTCAATAAAATGGATTGATGAGATGAAGAAAGCTGATCCAATCTTAGCTTTTAGAGGGAAAATAATCAACCAAATATCCGATCCTCAACTTTAATTTAAAGCCAGATCGAGATAAGTAAGTGCAGAAAAGAGAGAGGCTGATCTCCTTCCAGGATCGGAAAGAAGTATATATGAAACTGAGGCCAAGATCTGAATGCGCAAATAAAATTCGTCCAATTGACTCGATCATTCTAATAAAATAGGGTAAAGGAGAGGCTCTCCTTAGGCCTTACCTAATTTGTAGCAACTTTGGGTTAAAATAATCCTAACGTAATAAAAAATAAATGGTTGAACAAATAGCAAGGAATCAACTACGCACTTACCTACCCACTGGCAGTGCCCGGCATATGTGGGGAGTTGTCTTCCCTCTCACTCAGTCACATATTCTTGCTTTGGTTTTAGATATTTGGTAATTTCACAGAAACCACCCCTTATTTATAAGGGTTTTCATTTAACCACCCCTTATACAAAAGCTTTCCGGAAACCACCCCTTATCTAATTCCGTCAAAAGATAACCACCCCTCCTTCTATTCCGTCCAATTTGATGTTAAAAATTATGGAAAGACCAAAATGCCCTTTTTTAACTCTCCATCGTCAACTTTGTCTTGCTGCTACACGATCGACAAAGAGAAGGCTCTTCCGTCGACAAAGTTGCAGAAGGTTTGATCAGGAGGATTCGGAGAGGGGAGAGGGGATTCGTTGATGCAAAGCGATCACGAGTCGCAGAAGGTTCTCCCATCACAAGGTTAGCAATCGATCATATTCCTCTATCTATATGTTGAGACGTTAAAAATTAGTTTTTTTTTTTAAATCCCAAAACCTGACTTTGGTTCTATTTTGGTGCGATTTGGGTCGAAATGGCATTGTATAGATTTCCTAATGTTGAATCTATCAGATTTTGGTGAGATTTTTGTGCGATTTTGTGTTCCATGTTCTTTGGGGTGATTTTTGGGGCGATTTTGGGTGGCTGCGTTCCTTATTTGCTGTGGGTGCTTCCTTCTTTGATTTTATGGGTTCTATCTTCTTTGATGGAAATGACACCTTCATTTTTCCTTTTAGTTCAGAAATGGCACCTTCATGACATATTTGGTTGTTAGGGTCCTGTGAATTTGGGTTTAGGGCTCTGTTAATCTGTGTTTCAGCAAATTCACTGAGTTTTGTTTGTTTTTGTAATTATGTTTGTAATATGGAAAGGGACGCAAGCTATGGATTCATCTCAGGAAGGTGCTAGAACAGGGAGCAGACCAATACAGAGGTCCCAAGCTGTGTTTGTAATATCTTCATTGTGCAACACGGCAACTGAATTTATTCCGTTGATGAGGGACGAGTTAGAACGGCTCATGAATGTGTTAGAGCCGAGATAAAAGACACCGTGATGACAACTGACAACATATGGGAATGAAATTAGAAGGCTTCGAGAAGAGGTGGTAATACTTAGAAGCATGGTTGCTCATGACGAAGACAATCCGATCGACATCTCAAATGGTGGTCACACACTCGCACTGATGGTGCAAGGCTCATGAAGGTTATTTGTGTTATTGGGTTCTTTATTTAGATGACTTTGTTTTGTACAAAGTATATGTCGTAACTAGAGAATGGGATTGCCCCAAATTGATGTTAGCTTTAATGTTCTTCTTTTTATGAAACTTAGTTGTATGTTTTCTAGATCTACCAATATGTATTAGACAAAACAAGTGTTCTTCTTTGAATGAAAATGCAATCTTATTTGATCCTCAACATTCTGTCTGGGCACTCTTTCATAGGTGCTAAAGTCACTGCAATTAATCCTGAAACTTGGTCCTCTTGTAAAAGCAAATGCTGCTAGGATGTTCTGATAACAGAGAAATGGTTAGAAGCTTGAAGAGTTAGTTCATGAGCTCCTAAAAAATACATTCAAGAGTGTGTAATACTTGATCATAACATATAGAAATTACTTGATACTTGATTAAAGTGGAATACACTCAAGAGTGTGTATCATCCATCTACTAGAGCATAACAAAAGAATGGTGCAATAAGTACCTAGCTTCATGCACCAACAAAAATACATTGAGCAAGTAATTTCTATTCGACTAGAAGTGTTTGGGTGGGCAGAAATTTAGCAAAAATATACAAAACATTCCGCCACACATTCTAGCAGCCAACGTGTTTGATCTCTACGGTTTCCACGAAGCTTGAGTAGTTGTGTTTGTCTTCGGGAATCCAATGAACTTGTCCAGTTGAGTCCTAGAGGAGAACACATCTTTCTTAGGTGGAGCTGCAGGAATATATGTACCCTACAAAGGATATTCAAGTCAATAACTGATGTTTTGATTGTAAGCAAATAAAACCAGGATATTTTGATTGAGTTAAATAAAGGTAAAGATAGCCGCCAAAAACCCACATTTACCAGAAATAAAGGTGCAATTTGATAAACCCACAAAGGTAAAGCTCATCATCTTCATGTTCCTTGCTACTGTTGCATTCCATAATTTGTTTCTACTGTTAAAAAAAAAAAAGATAAATTGTGTGTGTGTCTTGGGTTTCCACAAAGGATATTCAATCTTGCCAATGCAATATACCAGTCTCTCTCTTTGAACATTCACTGCCTAGTCATCAAATCAATTCCTATCTAATCTAAACATCTTTTTTTCCTCCTAGCTGTGGCATATGTGAAAATAAGAATCATCTACACTACTGTAAAATGGCTGATTTTTTCCTCCTAGCTGCCTAGTCATCAAATTCCTATCTTTGCAGTACAACCATCATGTGTGAGTATGACTGATTTTAAACTTATGCAATCCTTTTTTCCTCCTAGCTACTGTAAAATGGCTGATTTTGCCTCTTAGCAGTACAACCATCATTCACAACACATAGTTTGAATTCAAAATAAGAAAAATAAATAAGTATGGCTTACTTGTGTGTGACTGATTAGTAATCGATACTTGTGTGCCCAAAACTCTTTCGGGTTGAGATTGTGCAAGATAAGGAGCCATGGTTGGATTACTTGAGCCCTATTTATGAATAATGTCAACACAAAGAACATAGAACATCTATACAATGCCATAGAACACAAAATATGTCATAAATTTCGACCCAACCAAAATCTGTCATACAAAATCGCCCAAAATCGCACCAAAATCTGTCATAATTTTCGACATAACCAAACAACATAGAACACAAAATCGCACCAAAATCCAACAGATTCAACACTAGGACATCTATACAATGCAATTTCGATCGATATTGCACCAAAATCGCACCCAAATCTCACCAAAATCGAACGAAAATCCGGATTTGGGATTTTTTTAAAAACCCTAATTTTTAACATCTCAACACATAGATAGAGAGAAAGGATGGAGTAAACCTTGTGATTGGAGAACCTTGCTGACCCCTCTTCGAATCCCTCTCTGACTCCTCCTTTGTTCACCTGATGATCGACTCTCCTCTTGTCTCGTAGGAGAGTTAAAAAAGGGCATTTTGGTCTTTGCACAATTTTTAACATCAAATTTGATGGAATAGATGGAGGGGTGGTTATTTGTTAACTGAATTAGATAAGGGGTGGTTTTGTGAAAGCTTTTGTATAGGAGGTGGTTAAATGAAAACCCTAGGAAATAAGGGGTGGTTTACTGTAAAATTTTCTAGATATTTCTACTAAAGTTCGTTAGGACTCGGGATCGGGGGTCGTGGGCACACGTGTGCCCTTGCACTAATAGCCTAGAAGCCGAGCGGGGTTCCATCTTAAAATCAATTAGCTATAGGAGTATTAGGAAAATAATATATATTTATATTATTAGGATTTTATTAGTTATTTCTATTATTTAGGGTTAGAATAAGTCAAGGTTAGTTGGAGTAAAACACTCCATCTCTTCTCCCACCTCTCCACGTTAATCTCCTCAAGATTAGCGTCCTCATTGTATTGCTCTATTTATACCTCCTTTGTTAATCAATAGATAGTGTGTTCTTCTACACCAATTCTTAACATGGTATCTGAGCTTTTAGCCTAACGGCTTTGATCCTCCAATTTCCGCCTCCGGCCAACTATCCTCCAACTTTTGGGACAAACTTATGCTCCGGCATGTTGCCAAGAAACATATTCAACGGCTTAGGCCACCACAAAACCGCCTCCGAGCAATCTAAATTTGGCTCTGGCCATTACAAAACCGCTTCCGCTTGCCTTCAACACTAACCAAAATTTTGGCTTTTGCCATCCAAATTTCGACCAAAACCACGTCGACCTTTATTCTTGCTTTTCATTGGCCAAAACCCATTTCGGCCACACAAGATCGCCTTCGGGCCAATCCAATTTTTGGCTTTTGCCAACCAATTACTTTCGGTCAAAACCATATCGACCACACAAACTCACCTTTGGGCAAATCCAATTTCAATTCCCGTCACCGGCCTCCCTGCAATCCCCGTCACTGCCTGTGCTCGCCGTCTCCTCCCTGGCCACTTGCGGTGTCAATTCCGGCCGACTCCGATCGGGAAAGTTTCCGCTTGCAATTTCAGCTTTCGCAACACTGGAGACAGAAATCAGCGATCCAGATCTTTGCAATTGGAGCAAGCGAGTAGTGGAAGGGGGTGGTTGAGCTCCTTCGGAAGCGAGCGAGAGAGACCAGGGAAAGAGTGAAAGGGCTGGTCAGTCACCGTCCACGACCTCTCCAGATCCCTAGTCGTCGCCGCCTCCATGGTGACACCCTTTGTCGCCTCTGTACCAACCGAAGACGGTCTCGATCAGGGCGATTGAGAGCAATTCAAGGAGTAGTCCACAACCGGCCTCAACCTCCCCACCAGTCCACACCCTTTGTAATAAAATCTATATTTTATTACAAAAATCACTCTATAAATATGAGAAATTAAAAAAAAATATCTATATTTTATTATGTGATCCCTAATCTATATTTTTATTTTTATTTTTACACAACAAAATGTTATATTTGCACAATATATGGTTATATTTGCACAAGCACAACATACAGTTATATTTGCACGACAAAATGTAAAATAAAATTAAAATAATGTTATACTTGCACAACATATGGTTATATTTGCACAAGCACAACATACGGTTATAACATACTCTTATATTTGCACGACAAAATGTTAAAGAAATAAACAAAATATAGATTATGGATCGCTTACCGTTTATTGAGAAAGTATGAAATTATATTGAGATAAAATAAGATCATGTTGAGAATAAATTCACAAGTCTCGATTATCGTGCAACTCTTACAATAGAGTCATGCAACTCTTAAAACAGAGTCGTGCAACTCTTAAAACAGAGTCGTGCAACTATTACAAGAGAGTCGTGCAACTCTTAAAACAAGAGTCGTGCAACTCTTACAACAGAGTCGTGCAACTCTTAAAACAGAGTCGTGCAACTCTTACAATTTGTTGTGCAAAATATAAAGTATTGATGAGCAAAAATAAGAGCATGTTGTGCAATAATTTATTGAGAAAGTATGAAATTATATTGAGAGAAAATAAAATCATGTTGAGAACAAATTCACAAGTCTCGATTGTTGTGCAAAAATAATCTATTGTTGAGCAAAAATAAGATGATGTTGTGCAATAATTTTTTGAGAAAGTATGAAATTATATTGAGAGAAAATAAAATCATGTTGAGCACAATTTCACAAGTCTCGATTGTTGTGCAAAAATAACCTATTGTTGAGCAAAAATAAGATGATGTTGAGCAAAATTTCACCAATCCCCCATGTTGTGCAATTTTACTCTATTGATGAGCAAAAATAAGACCGTGTTGTGCAATAATCTATTAAAAAAGTATAAAATTATATTTACAAAAAATAAGATCATGTTGAGACACAACTTCACAAGTCTCGAATGTTGTGCAAAAATAAAGTATTGATGAGCAAAAATAAGAGGATGTTGTGCAATAATTTATTGAGAAAGTATGAAATTATATTGAGAGAAAATAATATCATGTTGAGAACAAATTCACAAGTCTCGATTGTTGTGCAAAAATAACTTATAATTGAGCAAAAATAAGATGATGTTGAGCAAAATTTCACCAATCCCCCATGTGGTGCAAAAATAATCTATTCTTTGATTTTTGATGTATCGGATACATCAAATATTGTTGTGCAATTATAATATGAGAAAATTTGCGCAAATATAACTATATTTTTTTTGTGTGCAATTATAACATTTTTTTGTGCAAATATAATTTTTTTTCCCCTTTTTTTTCGTTTCAATAATTTTTGTTGTGCAAATATAACTTTATGTTGTGCACATATAACAATATGTTGTGCAAATTTGCGTCTACGCGTAAAAACGATGTCAGCACTAAAAATACGTATGAAAACGATGTCAGTACTAAGGAAACTTGGTTTTGTTTCTAAGAATTATGCTCGTATCTAGGAAACATAATCCTCGGTTGGTTCAACTGGTTTGAGCATGATGTACAGCGTTGCTCATTAACACTTGCTATAAAATGTTGTTACTCTTTTTTTAAACATTTTGTCGTGCAAATATAAGAGTATGTTGTGCAAATTTAACCATAAGTTGAGCAAATATAATATTTTGTTGTGCAAATATAAGTTTATGTTGTGAAAATATTAGTTTATAAAATTACACTTTTCATTTTTGTATTTGAGTTATAAAATTGTACTTTTTAGTTTTATATTTGCACTTTTTCAAACTAAAATTGCACATTTTAAGTTCTAAAATTGCAAATTCAAACTAAAATTGCATTTTTTTTTCCATGTCAACAATTTTTGAAATTTTATTTTGGTGTGCAAATATAAATTTACGTTGAGCACAAATAATATTGTGTTGTGCAAATATTAGTTTATAAAATTGCACTTTTCAGTTTTGTATTTGAGTTATAAAATTGCACTTTTTAGTTTTATATTTCCATTTTTTTCAAACTAAAATTACACATTTTAAGTTCTAAAATTGCAAATTCAAACTAAAATTGCACTTTTTTTTGTCGTGTCAGCATTTTTTTTTCAAGAGTTTTAACAAAGAGCTAATTTTCATAGCTGGAGATTGGATTACATGTACAAGACAGAGGAGCAAGGTTGTGCTTACAATATACAAAAACTCTGTTACAAAACAATTGACAAAACTTTAGGCCCTTCTTTAAAGAGGGCTGAGATTGGCTCACTTATATTGTTCAAGGAAAAAAATAGTGTTCATCTGATCATCTAAGAGCATCCCCTGAGGCTTCTGTTGGGATCAATGTCGTCTTTGGTTACATTAACGATTCCCAATTGCTCGTGTACCTTGTCGATGAGGAGCTTCAACAGAGGGACCCGAGAAAGGGTTCTGCATGAGCCAACCATTATGAGCTTCTTCTGCAATGGCATAGGGAACCTTGTTAGCAGGACTGCAGGAGCATTAGCTTTACACAGGACACTTGGCTGAGTGATAACTAAGAAAAATGTTATACTTTCTCATTGATTAGAAGGTTCTGGATAAATTGATGCAAGAATATTATTCACCTGCACACACATCCCAAATCCAGGAAATGGATTAAGTTGATTCTTTATAGAGAAGAAATTGTGAGAGGACAAGTGAATTAATGTGTTCTTATATTATTAATTATACCTCAAGTAGCCATCAGATAGAACCCATTAGTTAACTGTTTAGTTATCTATTTAGGCGACTGAATTGAAATGAAAAAATTTTGAGATGCAAATTCTGGATAGGCCAAAGCAACAAGAGTACATACCGACGGGAGCCGGCTGCTGACATTGCCAATCTTGAAATTTATGGTCCCAAATGTTGAACGCTGAAGAACAAGCGCCCCAAGAGTAGACTGTGCTTGAGAAATAACTGAATCCATCTGTAATGCAAGGGCAATGTCAAATGCAGGTCATAGTCCAGGTGATAGCAAACTGAGCAATGGTCTGGCCAAATGGGGCAATTTGGACAAGCATATGATATTTGAACTCTTCAAAACAGGGCAAAAAGAATCAGATGACAACCTCAACAAAAAGCTGGAACTGCCCTTTGGACTAGCACATATCTAAAAACAGCACAGAGATTCGCAACACTATCCAGATACATTAGTAATTTAATCTGTTTAACTTCTGCATTGAGATCATAGTGCTAACATATAGCTCCCAATTTTAGCATTTTCATACTTAAGAGCATAGTGCTTGACTTTCTCTTTTTCAGTCATATAAACAAGGGGGGTGGACTACATATTATCAATTAAAACAGAAATGCATCCAGAAGAATCTTTAAAAGAAAGAACAGATATATATTCAAGGCTGAGATTCCTTAGGATGCCCTACCTGAAGTAGATACTTTTTTAGTTAGTCCCTTACATCGACGTGTCATTTTAGCCTTGAGCAAAAGTTTCAACTAGATGATATTAAGATAGTGAGATGAAACATGTACTCAAGCCTAAAACTTGTTGAAACAACTATCTACTAAATTTTCAATGACTAAATGTGAGGTATACACAGATGCACAACTCTCTCTTGGAGTTGCACAACTCTCTCTTTCAGTTGCACAATCAGTAAAAGTGGTTAAAAACAGTTGAATATTTAATGATCATCAGCAAGTACCTCCAGCCGCTCACAACTACAGCAGCGAACAGTATTATCATACTCGTGTGAAGGGCAATATTTCTGCGACCAAAATGGATGGCATCTTTACTCAATCAAACCGGCTGAATTTGTTGGAATCTGAAATCCAAGGATAAAAATATGTCCAGCTGTTAATGTAGAAATTACATATAACAAACTGATTGACGAGAACATGTTGTAGAATATACAAGTGCAATTGCATAGCAAAAAATAAAAGGCAATATTTCCTTACAAATTGGTGACACACTTCACATTTAGGGTGTGACAACTCTCTGAAACATGATTTGTGGTACGGATCCCTCCCTGACAAAGAGAACTTGAATCAACAAAAAATGACAGTAAGAGTAGATTGACAGAGAGATCAAGACAATACAAAAGTGCTGGTGATGTGCATAAGAACTGAAATAAGATATATGAGCTTTTAGACTACCTCATATTCAGTGATCGGGTAACTACAGCCACGGCACCGAAAGCACTCTGGATGGAAGTACGTCCTCATGCACCCCAGATAGTTTCCATATCCAATGGCATGGTTACAACCACCACATACTCTACATATCCAACGAAAGGCATCTGAGGTATACTTTCAACAGAACCAGTCTTATAGTTAGTTGTTAGTGTGGGCATGAATGTTTGTTGGATGGAGAAGAATTTCTAAGCTTCAGTTGCAATTGTGAAGTACTTGGAAGAAAACTGCAGATAGTGAAGGGTTTACACTTTACAATGGTTCTTTTGCTAAACTTTTTTCCATTTACATATGAGTAACTTCTGTTTCAGTTGCATTATTTGATACAAAGATATCATCATGGCATTCATCTTGGTACTAAATCCCTATCTAATCATTTTCAGATAAAACTAACAATTTTATTCGGCTCAATACTGATGGAATGCAGAAATTCTTGACCAAACTAGCATCTGCGCAGGACATCATCAGCTATGGTATGGGGAACGGAATGATTTGTTCTCAAAATAGGATATATGAATATTCAATGTGCACTAGAGCGATATTAGAGAAAATTCAGATGCACAAAAATGCAATGTCAATGACTGTAAGAGAGAGGAGGCAGGGATAGAGATTGCCTCGTTGATGCTACAAATTCGCACGGTGTAGTCATCACTTCCACTGGCTAATTTCATAGGATCCGGTTGCGCCTTATCACCGGAGCACCGAATCCAGGAGGAAGAGCACGAAATCGAGCACCATCGGAGCGGACATCTCAGATCGAAGGGAGTCTAAGGTAGTCAACATCGTCGGCGGAGTCTAAGGCCGAGCGGAGCACCATCGGGAAGAAGCTGACGAGGGCAGGGGCGGAGGCGAGGGTCTAGAAGCCGCCCTGGGAGACGCGGAAGTGGTGCGCTCCTTCGTGTCCTTGGCCCGGACAAGCTCCAGCGCCTCCTCCATTGTTGACGGAGCTCGGAGAATAGGAGAGGGTTGGAGTTTCGCAGGATTTTCGTAGATCTGTAAAAGGGAGAGAGAGAGAGAGAGATGAGCATTCAGATCTTTATTAGGGTTTTATTGTGGACATCTTGCTAATTTGTCCAAAAACGTGGCTATTTTGCAAATTCGTCCAAAAAAAAGTGCATATCTTGCAAAAAATTTCTTATATTTATACATGTATTATCCGTCCTATTATTATAAAATAGAGGAAGCGTCTTCAAAGTAAGGTAATAAATATTTGATAACTTTCTAGAAACGCTTCATTGGTGACAATTCATTAAATCCCTCTTGTTTTCATTTGTTGTAAATTTTTATGTGGTTATTTTTGTTGTTTTTTAGATTGATTATAGTTAATCAACCATGTTTATGGTGACATTATAAAGTTGTTTAGTCCATATATAGTGTTATTTATATGAGCATCTCCTTGTGAAAAAGATTGGTGGGAAGCTCAATCCTGCATACTTTGATACTAAAATTGTAACCACCGATAAGTTTCTCTTTTGCAAAAAAATCTGCACTTGATCAAGCCCAACTGATGCTAAGAAGAAGTATACAATAGCTGCTCATAGACAAAGGAGTAAATCCGGTTCACACTACGATCTGTGTAAACTTAGAATAATAAGGGCAATTGTTCGGCTCATCTTTTGGCCTATGTTGTAAGTGTTTTGTGTAAATGTGTTAAGTAAAGGTGTGTGCTTTCTTATTGTATTCCGTCTTCAATTCGAAGCAAGCAGATCTGAACATTTTGGAGATGGATGATGCTGAGCACGGTAAGTCCTCGAAGATTCCGTCTCAGGGCTCCTCCCCTCCGCCTTCGTCTTCTTCGGGGTTAGGTTCTCCTTCGGGATCTGGTGGAGTTGGGTCTCAGACGGATATGGGTGGGGAAAAGGTTGGAGGAACTGCTGGTTTAGGTTCTCCCCGGCCGAGGTCTTCTACTGGTGGCCCTGGAATTCTGGTGGGCAATGGTTCCGGGCAAACGGTCGGGGATGAAGCGGCTGCTGAAACAACGACGCGGAATCCCCAGACTCAGTTCAAAGAGAGACGCCCTATATCGTATGCTCAGGCTGCTCGGGGTCCTAGTCGCGCTGCAACGTCGTTCAGACTGAAGTTCATCCCGAATGTGTGTGGAGATCGCATTACATACTCCGATGATGACATAGCGGAATCATCTAAAGTATGGGAAGCCACTCTGCTAGGTGCAATCATGGGACCTGCTATCCCTACTCGAGTAATCGCCGAGTTCATCCGCAACAATTGGAAGGTAACCCCTCCTAAATTCTATGTCAAGGATAATGGAATACTTGTGTTTCAATTCTCAACTCTAGAAGACCTCAATTGGGTGCTGGAAAAGGGGCCTTGGTCAATTGGAGGCTCGCACCCTATCCTGTTGAAACGGTGGATGGATGGTCTCCCCATGGATTGGCGATTGTTCTGCTCGGTCCCGGTCCCGGTGTGGGTTCGCTTGCCAGATCTCCCGCCTTTGTTTAACTCGAATGACATGTTGAGCCGTATTGGTAGTGGTCCATTGTGTGTGGATGAGTTTACTGCGACCCATGAGCTGCTCGCATACTCTAGATTATTGATCGAAGTGAATGTGGACCAATCTCGCCGATCACACGTCAAGCTTGTGAATGCCCGTGGCTTCTGTGGAGCTGCACACATTGCAAATACTTTGGCCATACTGAAGCCATGTGTAGATTGATAAAACCGGATGTGGTGTCGTTTGATGCTGGCCTTGACTCGGGTCCTGTAGGAGAGAAGACAGAAAAGTCCAACAAGGGAGAGTATGACTGTGAGGTAGTTGCAACTGTCCAAGCTGCTTTTGGAGGGCATGGCGAGTCTGTTGGGTCTGATCGAGTGCACAAGAGTGATGCTGTTACAGCCTCTACTGGGGTTCAAACTGATGTGGTGGAAAATGTTGTTGGGTGTGGCATGGAGATACCAAAAACGGCTGGTGAGAGCCTCCAACATCCGACCAAGGCAGATGTTTGTTCACAAGGTGTCCAAACAGAGGGTATTTGTACAACGGAAGTGAAAGGGGTTGTGGATATTAAATGTGCTGCTACTCAAACGGAGGAAACTCAGGTTTATGGGAGCGTTGTGAGTGTACAACCTCCGCCTCCTTCAGGCCAACGCATGAATGACAGTTCAGTGGAGGAAAATGCACTCAAGGCAGACCCGGTCTCTTCCAAGGTCTGCGCCGCACTGGTTGCAACAGCCTGGGCTGAGGACTCAGGCATTTCAACTTCGGAGAATGGTCGAATAAGGATCAATAGCTATAAAACTCCTCATCCAAAGCGGTGGCAGACTGTTGGAGGGGTTAGGAAAGGGAGCTATTTGCTCCGAGGCACGTCGAATCGCACCCCTGGCCCTGGAGACATCCAAGTTTCCTTGACAATAGACGAGCTCTATAATGCGCTATCGGCTATCAAAGATCCTAAGTCGGGACATAAGGTTGCTCAATATTTTGCCCTGCTCTCGGAAACTGAGGATGATGAGGAGGGGTCGACGGATGATAAATCATACAAGCCTGGCTGATCGTGTGTGTTGGCCATCCGTGTAGACTGAGAGAGGTGGTGACGGTCGATACCGATGTTGGAAGGAAATGCAGTCATGGTGCTTTGTAATGTTGCAATGGGGTTTACTGTCATGAGGAGCTGTCTATTTTTTTTATTTTTATTTTATTATTTATTTTATTTGATTTTTCATTTTGTGGGCTGGCGGGTCAACTTTTGTGGAAGTCGGGTTTGGGTGACTTTGAGAATTAAAATTGTATTGGAATGGGCTATCCGTACTAGGCCTATTCCTCCCCCATTTGCTTTGTAATTCCTGAAGTGAACTTCGGCCTCCTTTTATTTCTACATATATTTATATAGGAATATATGTAGGATATTAGGTGTCCGTTTGTCATTTTGCTTCGGAATTATTTAATAAATGGGGGGTAGTGGGTGGTAAAATAGTGGTAGTATCATTGGGTAGGTAATTTCACGGTTTTACGTAGGACCTGGTTTGGTCTTGCACCTTTTGTTACTTTTTGGTTTTATGCCAACATATCTATTTATCTTTTCAGGCTTTCTTATGGTATTGGAGTTTGGCCTTTAACCCAACTCTTATCTCGATCAGAAGTCCCATTGGCTCTTGGCCCACTCGATTGACACACTCTTACACTCTGTTAAAGCTAGCGACGTCGCTTAGCTGAGGCCTTGACTATAAAAGCACTAGTACAAATATAGGGGTAGAGGACGGTAAGTTGGGTACGGTTTTTGACAAGCGTGCTTATTTTTGACAAATATAGGGGTAGAGCACGGTAAGTTGGGTACGGTTTTTGACAAGTGTGTTCCCAACCCCAAATTCAACTAAAAGCAACACGCTTTTCCACAAAACCGTTCTCGTTTATTTCTAAAAAAAATATTTAGACCGGTTTTTGTGTAAAGCGTGCTTAAAAAAACTTAAAACGAACACGGTTTAATTTTCAAAGTGTGTTCCCAAAACCAGATTTGACTAAAACAAACACGCTTTGCTGTAAAACCATTCTCGTTTATTTGTAAAAAAATATTTAACCCGATTTTCGTGTAAAACGTGCTTAAAAAAATTACAACGAACACGGTTTAGTTCTCAAAGTGTATTCCCAAAATCAAATTTAACTAAAACGAACACGCTTTTCTATAAAACCATTCTCATTTATTCCTGAAAACTATTAAGCTCGGTTTTCATGTGAAGCGTGCTTAAAAATAAATTAAAACGAACACGGTTTCATTTTACAAGTGTGTTCCCAAAGTCAACTTTAACTAAAATCAACACACTTTTCTATAGAATCGTTCTCGTTTGTTTCTAAAAGAACAATTAGCTCGGTTATCATGTAAAGCGTGCTTAAAAAAAATAAAACGAACACGGTTTTATAAGAAAAGTGTCTTCCCAAAACCAAATTTAACTAGAAGGAACACATTTTTCTTTTAAAGCGTCCTCATTTATTTTTATAAACCGTTCTCAAAATTATTATTTTTTATATTTAGAGTTTTTTTAGTAATTAGATTAAGTAAATGCACAAAGTTACAACAAAATTCCGTAGCTCGGGTGGCAGGAGCGTAAAGTGAACGAATTCAGTATGAGGGTGCAAGAGGTCTTGGGTTTGACTCTTGGTTCGAGTGCACAAGAGGTCTTGAGAGAAATATGAAAGAGCACGCTTTTTATTTAAAGCGTGCTTACATAAATATGAAAAAGCACACTTTTCATTTAAAGTGTTCTTATTATTAAGCACGGTTTGAAAAAAAGTGTGCTAAAACTTTTTTTAGCACGCTTCAATTGAAGTGTTCTTATAATTGGTCGTATGACAATTTTAAGAACGTTTCAACACAAAACCGTGCTTAAAATATGAGATCACGGTTAAATAGTAAGTGTGCTTGTTTGGGAGCGCACTCGCTATAAGCACAGTACGAGAAGTGTGCTCCTATACATTAAAAAAGCGTGCTCTGGTCCCCCCTTTTTGTACTAGTGAAGGTTTGAGAACCCTAAAGCCAGATGAAGAGAGTTGTTAGGTCACTATATTCCTCGGTCTTGTTTCCTATGGCGATTTATAGGGGTTTTGAGCTCTAGCCGCCTAGTGAGCGTAGAACGAGCTCCCTTCAATCCAAAACACTGAGAGAACACTTGAGTTGAGAGATTCGTAGCTGCTTTTGCCCATCGGTTCTAGCCTTGGTGACCAGTGTCCTTGTTGAGGCTAAGACTTGATCGTCGCTTTATATATTTCTCGCTTTTAATTTCGATTTGGTTGTAAAACTCTTCTTTTTTGAATGTTAGAGCTCTGTATGTTCTCTCCTCTTCATGTTTTTAAATCACTTCAAATTGAAAGATATTTTTAGGAAGATTATTATTTATCTTTTGATAGATAGCAAATCAATTCATTGAATATGATAATGTTCATAAAACACTAGCTCAACACAAGGGAGGAAATTAAATCATAACTGATCTTCACGTACTCCTCTTATTGAGCAAAGAACATTTAAAAAAACTAAGTTTATCTTCATAATTTGAACAGTAAAGTGAATTTTAACATAAAAAACAAGACTTCAATTTCAACAAGAAAATACCCAAAAACATGCAACACAAGTTGCAATGAACAAGAAGAATAAGGCATTTCAAAAAACAATTGATGTCAGGGTTTATATATCGAGGTGGTTCTCGGAAACTCATGAAGCATCTTGAGCTAATGGTATAACTATCTTCATGTATTAACTCTTTTTTTAATTATTGATTCCAACTAAATACTAATTTATCTTTGAATTTGTAGAAAAAAAAGACGGTGCAAAGCTAAAAATATCAGATATGGTACGAAAGCTATTTACAATACCGGATGGAGAATTGACCGGGTCTCGACCTAGATCATATGTAGTATGTTCTTTCTTCTTCCCATTGTTCCATTTATTCAAGTTCAATCAACTTGCAATTTAGCTTCAAAAAATTTGTTGTAGCATACAATAAATCTGTTGTAAAATGGAAACTTAAAATCTGCTGGAAACTTGAAATCTTGTTTAAATTTGCTATAAATTTCCCGCTTGCAAATTAGCTTGCAATAAATCTGTTGTAATTCTCTTAACTGCTCTAAACTATAAACTGAAAATTTGTTGTAAATGTGCTGTAAATGGGAAATCTACTATAAGTGGGAAATTTTACATCTACTGTGAATCTGCTATAAATGGAACACTATAAATCTGTTGTAAATTTCAACTTGCAATTTAGCTTGAAATGAAACTGAAATCGAGGAGGGTACGTGAAACTAAAATTTGTTGGAAATTTCTGCTGGAAATCTCTTTGCTTAATGAATTTTTTTTATTTTCTTAGGAGGATTTTAATCGCCTAGTCGCTGCCCAATTTCCTTCCTCCGAGGATGCTTGCAATGATGAATCTGGACAAAAAAAAATGAGTGAAGAACTTGAGACAACATTATGGATCAAAGCATTCGAGGGACCTAACAATGGGATATTTACAGTTTAGGTGAAGAAGATGCAACCCTTGTTTGCAATGGAATGGTGAATACTCGTCTCTTCAACAACAATTCCTCAAAATCGTTTGAAGAAACTCAAGTTCAAACACTAAAGGAAGAGATAAAAGAGACGTAATCAACAATGCAAGAATTCATGCAACAACAACAAAACCAACAAAGAGAATTCATACAACAATTCATGCAACAATTTGTTCAGCTTCAAGGAGGTCCAAACAAGTAATCTAATTCAAATGGTTCAAACTCCATCCCTACTCCTTAGAGTTTTAGGCTTTTATTCCGTTTAGCTGTTTTTTTTTTGTTGGGCTATAGGAGATGATCATTTTGTGCATTTTTGCTCATCTCATGTCTTAAACCATGACACATTGAAGTAGCCTTTTATTTTCTCACTACAAGATTGTGTGGATTATATTCTAAAAGTAAAAACATGGTTGTGAAGGAGCTTCAAGGCATATTTTGTAAATGGAATCGGCTACTATTTTATGGTTGAATTGGTTATGTGTTTTGAATAATCGAAAGTTTTGAAGGTTGTAATTTCAAATTTCTTTTATAAAATGAATATTGGGTACAAAGAACAGTGACACTAAATATGTGGCTACATTCGTAGGCAAAATAACCTCGTAATTAGCCTCGAATTTGACAATGAATTTAAAAATTCTTGGATATATTTTTAATCAATTTTTTGTGTTGGTTATAAAATTCTTATAGGTTAAATTTGAGGGTCATTTAACCTCAAAGTTTACAGTCGAACATATTTGTGGCAAACATTCGATATTGTTTAGCCTCGAAAATTTATACTTCGAATAGTGTCTCGAAATTTATTTGCGCCTAAATTCGAAATTAAATGCTTTGAACTCAAGATTGCAAAAATTACCCTCAAAGAAAAAATAGAGGCTAGTTTAACATCGAATAAATATTTCGAGGCTAATTTTCCGTAACCAAATCTTGCCTCACGTTTATTGGGTTGAATTTGGGTTCAAGGTTAAATTGAAGGCTGTTTTCGTTGCTAAGGTTTTTTGAGGGTATTTCCGTGGTTACTTATGTGAGTAAAGATGATCTTAGCCCCGCAGAAATGCACCTAAGCTTTAACTAATGCAAGAAATTTCAGCAAATAATTCAAGAAAACAACAACAAAAAAGCTCCTGAATCGACACCATTAGTAAACATGAAAACAAAATGCTCCTACAACGATTTTTTTCAAGGTACTATATAGGTAAAGTATGTATATATGTGATTTTTTAGTAATAAAATAGTACTAAAATGGTAGATAATTTGTCACTTTAGTTGATAGAAAGTGAATACTATGAAAGATTTTCGAAATACTAAAAAAAAAACACTTTTGTTGTTCTTTATTCTTGATAAACTCAAAAATAAAATTAGAAAATTCCGCCCCCTTATTGCATCTCTAACAACTTTTCCATTTTAGGGATTTTGGAGAATTTTAAGCTATTTTTTAATCCAACAGATCCTTCATCACATCTTCAAAATAGAGAAGCAGCAGAAAAAAAATAGAGAAAATTATCTAAATTTGCAACATCCTCCAAACTAAATAGAGAAAATTCTCTAAATTTGCAGGATCCTCCAAACTAAATGATTCCTCAAATTTTCAAAAGGGAAAGTTGTTGGAGTTAAACAAAAATAATTTAAAAAATTTTGTTTTCCTATTTTAAAATTTTTTTAGTAAATCTATTGGAGATGGTCTCGTTGCAAGCATTATGGTTCCAGTACTAACGTCAACCATGACAAGTTGACAACAATAAAGCAATAGTCGTATCTCCAATTCACCAAAACATGCAACTAACCACTTCCCTTGAAATTGTTGAACAAACTCTAAAATAACCAAAAATGAAAGAAAATTTGTTTCCTAATGAAAATAGCATGAAGATAAACAATACTCCATCCGTCCAAAAATACATGGACTTTTACTATTAATGCACGCTTTTTTAGGAGTTAGAGCAATAAGTTTGTAATTATTAAAAAAAATTAATAAAAAAGTTAATATTTTATATAGTTTTTACATTCTTAAAAAAGCGTGCGTAAATAGTAAAGTCCATGTATTTTTGGACGGAGATAGTATTATTTTATTGATTTTTCTAACCTATACTCAAAGATCACCAAAATCATAAAATATAAGTTAAGAAATTCAATCAGAGAACTTAAATATACGTGTTGGATGAAAGTGAAGTGGATAGATACAAATAAAATTTTGGGGATGAATATATAAATGGGCACAAACCAAAACTCAAACAATCTAGTGGGTGATACAAACAAACATAGAAACATAAGTGGTAATGAGTTTTTATTTTTTTTGGGCCTATTTGAGCCCGAAAATGAATAAATTGGGTTAAGAAGAGTTCATGAAATCACTCCCAACTATGCTCTTGACGTGCCTGGCCGCCTCAGTCCCGCCGCTTCTAATCTCACAAAGTTTTGCCCAAATCGCCGCCCAAAAACTGGTATTAATCAGCACCACTTGCTCCGACCGTCTCCGATGGTAACTGTACCCACTCAAAGCTACAATAAATCTGGGGGTAGCTCCCCCTGTCCTATTTCGACCTCTAAAACATCGTTGGTCTCAAATAAAAATGTTCTCAATAAAAAAACCCTCAAATAAAAGTATATGGAAGGCTGATTCAGTGAATCGAAACTTCTTTCAGGGCCTCGTACCTCTCTATAAGTGATTTCAGAGATTGATTTGGCTTGTTTTCTAGCGAGCTAGGGCTGAAAAGAATTTTTGGGGCGGAGTTTGCGGGTTCGGGCAACTGTTCTTTTTCGAGGTCGTCGTTGGTGTCTGTCTTCGTTCGTTCGGATGCAAATTCCTTTGCTTCATGTGCTAGTGATTTGTTGACTCTGCCCGTGTCTTCATTTTGAGCTTTTGTTTTGCCGTCGTGCGAGAGATCATGGACGTGGTCGAGGTCTGAAGACTCATTGAGAATCGAGTCTAAATATGAGGTTTTCACTTTTATTCCATAAGGAATAGGATTCCTTATGATGCCCTGTGTTGATCGCATTTTTTTTTGTTTTTTTTTATAGCGGTTTGTCCGTTACCAATTCTATCGGCCTCTTAACCCACCGGACTTGTAATATCTTTTCGATTCAAAAAAAATATAGTATATACATTAAAAAAAAAAGCATGAATTATTCATTCGATAACACCTTTCGCGCCAAAAGGACTATCGGGATCGCGGTCCCACGCTGTACAGTCATCAAACGTGGTCCCCATCCAGATGCCACTCTTAACTGCTGACGTGTCTTCCTTTCATTGGCTGAATGACGCCTCTCTCTTTTACCCATCAATTTCAGCTAAACTCAGAGAAACTCAGTACGAAGTTTCACTTTCAAGGTTAACTTCGGTATTTCACCCCCAAAGCAACACGGCTAAGCAATACGCTTACGCGGGATGAACGAGGGGCAATTTCGTCATTTCATACCTATCCACTTTCTTTTTTAATCTTTTCTCACGTGCGACCTCCCCTTCCTATTTCAACTTTTTCTCTTTAGCTCATTTCATCGTCTTTCGTAGTCCGCTTTCTCTTCTGCTCCTCCATCCGATCAATCGCCCCTCAATTCCATCACTACAATCGCCGATTCAAACCCTAGAAATCAAAAGAAGTTTGTATTGGGGTGCTTTCTGGAAGAAGAAACTGATTTTGTTCTCTGATTTCTCGGATTTTGTTGTTGTGATTTTTTGTTTCTGAGGGGGAAATGGCGACCTTGCCGTTTGAAAAGCTACCGTTGGGGTTTAGATTCAGGCCGACGGATGTGGAGCTTGTTGATCACTACCTTCGTCTCAAGATCAATGGCAACGACAGTGATGTTAGCGTCATCAGAGAAGTTGATGTCTGCAAGGTCGAGCCTTGGGATTTGCCTGGTGCGATTCTTTTTCCTTTTCTCCGTCTATATGTGCAGATTTCTTATTATCATCCTTTTGTTTTGTAACGTTTGATTGTAAAGATTTTAGGATTTTCCGAAATTGAATTTTCGTTTCTCGTGTTTGATTCATCATTAGGGTTTTATGAAAATTTGGCCTGTTGCAGATCAAGATATGGCTTTAGTTTATATTAGCTCGTTTGTTATTTCTGTGCTTTTCTTTTATCTGAATGCTTTTGATTTTATTTACTTGGGGCTGATGGTTTGATTTGCTATGCAATGCTTGTATTCAGGTTTGTCGATCATACAAACAACTGATCAGGAGTGGTTTTTCTTCTGTCCACGCGACCGAAAGTATCCAACTGGGCAGAGGTCGAATCGAGCTACTGGGAAAGGCTACTGGAAAGCAACTGGGAAGGACAGGAGAATTGTGTCGAGGACAATGGGATTGATTGGGATGAAGAAAACGCTTGTTTTCTACATGGGCCGTGCTCCCAAGGGCAAGAGAACACTTTGGGTCATCCATGAGTATCGGACCACTCTCGAGGAGCTCAATGGCACTCAGCCTGGCCAGGTTTCATGCCTTCCTTATTTCTTCCGCAAATTGATGAATTCTGTTGTCTATATTGTTTGTTTTTGTGCCTCTGTGCTAATGATATGTTTGGATTAGATAATGTTTAGTATCCTTTAGCTGGAGGGAATGATGCTCTATGAGCTTGAACTTGCATAGTGATGATGTATCTTTGGCCTTTTAGTTGGTCTTTCTATGGAAATGCATTGTGTTTGATAGGCGTACACAACTTTCTGACACTTATGGAATCAGGTTACAGCTTACATATTATTCATTTGGGGCTTGTGCATTGGTGTAGACTTCAATATCATGTAACTTGAAACATCCTGTGGCTGTGACCCCTGTTTTGCTTCTATTCTGGATGATTATGATTGCAAAAGTGCACAATAGAAGTGTGAAGCTCTGTCTGTTAATTGGATATTGTTAGTTTCATGGAGGTCATCTGTTGCACATTGCACAAATCATCAAAATTAACTTTTGTGGCAAATCAAAGTTTAATAGGACATGAATATGGATTAGATTAGGAAGCTCTTTCTTTTGAAGTATAGCCATATTCTCCCTTCAAGTATCTTGCTGTGTGATTACAGTACAGTTGAAATGATTTTAAAATATTAATGGATAAAAGGATACTTGATATCAGCAACTTTTGGGAATATGTTTTGGAGTTAAATATGATATTTGCATAGATTGATACGTTTATGGGCATAACTGGGATATCCTATTGAAATGCTCTATTCTTTCCTGGCCTTGAATTGTTGTTCTTTCTTTGAGTCAGGGGGCTTTTGTTCTCTGCCGCCTATTCAACAAACACGAAGACAAGAAGCAAACGGATGAGGATGAATGTTCCAACTCTGATGATGTTGAAACAATGTTTTGTTCTCCGACAGCAGCCAATTCAACTTCACCTGAAGAGTTACAGTCAGACGTGGCTGTTATTCAGAAATCCCCACTGTCTTGTGAGAAGAGTGTAGAGGATCCTCCTGGAAGTACTGATAACAAGTTTGACCTAATGTCCCAGTGCTTAGAATCCAATTCCTTAGTGCCTGTCCAGACCCAAAGTCATAGCAACAACTTTAATTTTTGTACCGAAGAGGTTCAATTTAAAGTAAGCACTCCTGAGGTGAGTTTTTTTTTTTTTTTTTTTTTTTTTTGAACGGTGTCATGTTAAAAGCTGAACAGTAGACATTAACTTCATTCATTCTTTGTGTATTCAGGTAAATTCAGAGATTGACGATGCTGTCAAATACTTCTATGTCCCAGAGGCACAACTCTCTCCTCTACAGGTCCATCTGGGACCAGAAACAGTTACCATGGATCAAATTGATACTTGTGGATTTGGTAGTGCTGCTGGGGAAATACAGTTTCAGTATGGTGACAATGATAATGCCATTTCCGAGTTTCTTGATTCAGTTCTGAACTCAAATGATTACCCTGCAACTTGGGATTCTAAGATACCATTCGTTGAAGGATCTGATTGCAAGGGTATTGATGGTGTGCCCTTCAACAATTTTGTAAAGAAAGAGAATGGCTCTTATAGTGGTTCGGATGCAGAAGTAACTGAATTCCAGGTAGCTAAAGTCTCCACTTCACTTTATGTATTCCTTTGTGAATAATAGGATGCTAGGCTAGTGTTTGTATCAGTTATATATGAACAAGCCTGTGGGTTTGTGGCTTTGTGCAGCTTTCTATTCAAAGCACAAAATTTTAAGAGAAGGGAGCATATAAGGCTTATTCCTATATGAACACTAGTATGTATCTTGGCATGTGATGTGGCATTGTAGCGTAATTTCAGCTTATTTATATATAATAACAAATTGATTGTCTTTCGAAAATGTTTTCAGTGCTGCTGACATTTATACTGATGGCTCTTTGTACATATTGAGTTATTCTATTAGCATATCACATCAGTGACTTACCATTTTTTCGAACTTCATTTCAGTATGATGTGGCTTTCACCAATTCCAGTGCCTTCTACCATTCATCGCATGATCCTGTGTCGAATGTGCATCTTCTACAGCCTCAGCCATTCACGGATGATAATTTGTTCTCTGATGCTGCTCTGGCTGAGTTTTGCAATGCACCAAGCACCAAGGAAAAAAGCATCTGTACAATACAATACTATGATCCCCACCAGCAAGACAAAATGTTTGATGGGAAGGGTGACCTTGGAATTCAGCTAAGGCAACGTACGCAGGTAGACACTTCCCTTCCCACCAACATGGTGAACCAGGGAACTGCGTACAGGCGACTAGTTTTGCAAAAACCACTTGAAGATGGAGAGAAAAGCTCACCAGTTAGTGAAGAAAGCAGAGTGCAACCGGTACCAAGCCGAGAGATGGAACAAAAATCGATCAGTAAAGCAAGAAACAAAAATGTGGATGGTAAGAAAGGCATTAAGCTTTTTATTTGTAGCCGCCGCATCAAACCCATTCACATGCTTGGAGTTGCCTTGGTGATGATCATGTCCTTGGCGTCCATTTGCCTATGGAGAGCCCCTCAAACTATACTCTGAGCAGCAAGTATCATGTCTATACATCTTCTAGTCGGTTAGCGCTATATCCTGTGACTCCTGACTCTTATTGTATATAGCTTTCGTCAGTAGAATTTGGTTCTTTCTTGGTATCTTAGAGTTCTATTTCGTCTTGTTTTTATCATTAGCAGCTTCAGACTATCTGATATGCATTTTGGCATGTAATCCAAGATTTTCTGATCATGTAAGTATTAGGAATCCCTTCTTTGACTCCCATATCGAATTTCATGGCTTTTTGTATTCTACCTCTCGCTACGGGGTCTCTAGAACACCTGCCCTGAGATCATTTTTTCTTCATCTATATCATATTACACGATCAACTTTTGTGATAAAGGGTTCGTTTGATGCAACTTGCTACAGATTCGCCAAATGAACCTGGAAACTTTGATCTTTGAGATTCATTCTTTGCTTCCTCAATGTATTGAATTGACGCAAGATCGGCAGATTGAGCAAAATTAAGCACATGAAACGGAAATACACGTAGTGGGGGAAGGTGATCGAATTCCTGGTGTGCAAAGACATGTCGAGACAGTCGATGAAGGTGATCACGAACTTCTCCCCCATTGGCACCAATGCGTCTTATGATAGTCGAATATGTGTACTGCAGTCGCGGAGATGTACCTTGCTAGCTCATTCACACCATTGTAGTAAATTCCCTGCAGCAATATAATATACTGTAACGTTTATTGTAGCACTGTTTTAATTGGTAGGATTTACTTTTGAAATTATTTTATTTATAAATAAAATAGATTTTCTATTTGATTAGTAAATTAATCGATCAATGCAATACTCCATATACAACAACAACATATCAGGACATCCCGTTCCGAAAAGGGTCTGAGGTTGAGATGTACGCACCCTTTCTCCGACTATGTCGAAAGAATGTTTTCGATCGACCAAGTGTAGACTAATAACTTATATACTCCATATATAAGTTACTAATTGATTTGACAGCAAAAATGTTGTTGTCCATACGCCGTGTCGAGAAATGAGCTACTAATTGGGCCTAATATCCATGGAAAATAATGGACCATTTGTCTAGAAGAAGAAGAAATTTAAGTTTAGAAGGCAAAAATGGTAAAACCGAATTCAAGTACGTATCACCAAGCCTACTATGCAATCTAAGTCCATAGAGCCACCATTACTAGTTACATTAGCTTCAGGAGAAGACACTACAAAGTAGAACCCACATCACTTTTTGGAGGAGTCTTACCTAGGGTTGGGCTTCCAGTCTGGATCGGACCGGACCGGACCGTGGATCGGACCGTGGCCGAGACATGCACATAGGCACACTACCAATATTTTTTATTTCAAGAGAGGTGTGGTCATCTAATTTGACCTCACCCCATTGAACACCTGCAGATTACTGAAATCAGATTTGTTAGAAGTGGAATGCACAGTACATCCTGAATCAATGATCAAGGAATCATCAGAGAAATTGTAGTGATCAGCAAAAAGTAATTCACATGGATATTGAGACTCAAGCACAATAGCAGATTGATTTTGATTTTTATCTGCTTCATCTCTTTTTTTGTTATGACATTCCTTAATGTAATGACCATATATACCACAATAATGACATTTTTTTTTATCTGAATTAGATGAAGCAGCTGGTTTATCCTCATTCTCAGGTTTCTTATCCTTGTTCTTATTCTTGTTCTTCTTCTTTTTGCCCTTTAACATCAAAACTTCAATTTTAGGCTCAGTTTAGTGTCATTAATGTTACCATTATCAGCCTTGTTCTTAAACACTTTTAGACTCTTATTCTTCTATACTATAGACTCAAGAATTTTGTCTTTGGTTATAGAATCTTTACTGTACTGAATAGCATCCTTTAACACATCAAACTGAAGAGGAAAAGAATTTAACAACAAGATACTCAAATACTCATCTTTAATAGCATCCTTTTTTATCACATATTTCTAAATCTTGGGTCATTCTTAAGAATTTATCCAAATTAGATTGAAGTGACTGATTAGTGTCCATTTTGAAGTTGAACAATATTAATCGGCACAAGATAGCAATTCGGCTAGGCAAGGATTTAGTCAGGTAAAGAGTTTCTAAGGTATCCCAAAGTTGTTTAGGGTCAGTGATACTCAACACCTGACGAGCTACGTCGTCAGAAAGTCAAATGAAGATCTATAAATGAGCTGCCTCATCCAGATCCTTCTTCATTTCCTCAATAGCTCTTACTGGGTACTCCCCCAGCACAACCTTCCAACATTTTTCTTTGACGAGGATAGCTTTCAGCTTGAGCTGTCATATGGAGAAATCAGTCGTTCCATCGAACGACTTGATTCTCATAGCATTATCTGCCCTCTCAGTCCCTGTAAACACTTTAAAAGTTAGGGTCCGTTCACAAGAAAAACGAGGGGAAAGCTAAGCACTCAAGCAAACAAAGAACACACCAGTTACCAAGGATTATAGGGAGATCTAGAACTCTGGGAACACAAACACAAAACATATTTTTTTTATGATAACGAAAAACAACACAAAACAAGGGCGGAAGTGAAGCGTCAAAGAGAGGAATGTAGAGCGATTTATAGATCTGAAACCCTAGGTCAAAGACCTCGAATCAGATCCAGAGAACATGGCTCTGATACCAATTTGAAGTTCAATTTTCGCCATAACAGATAAGTAAAACGAAGATCGAAAGAGACACACTGATTTGATAACGTAGTTCGGGTAAAAACCCTACTCTGTGGGATCTCAAGAAGGGAGATTCGATCCCAGAGTTCACTGTGTTGCAAGAGAAGTTTACAAGCTAAGTACACCTGGCAGTGCACCAAACTAGCAACCTATGGAACCTCAAAACCGAGCTAGACGAAGAGAAGAGAGAGTAAAAGGAAGGAATACCCCCTGAATGGGAAACTGAGAAACTTCATTAAAGTCTCTCACGGCAATGCAGCCTCTCAACTACCGTGGAAGCTCATCAGATCGCCGTCACTCACACTAGAACTCTTTTTTTTCTCTATGGATAGAGTTTCCTAAATGAGGCTCAAGGAACACTGTAGCAGAGAGATGACATATATAGCCCCAATGATTAGGGTTACACAAGTATCTCCCAACAGCTCCAAAGCAAGCAGGCCAACATTACATGAGAGATGAGTTCAACACATTGGGTCTGATCTGTCTCACCACCAACATCAGCCCAACACAAATAAACCCAACAATCTAAGCTCAAAATTGAGCTATTATCTAAGTATTAGATTATACACTTAAACACATATACCTTAAAGTGGTGTCCTTATAAGTAAGCCAACCAACTTAGACATATATAAATATATGTACAAGGGCAACTTCAACCTATAAGGTATACAACCTTAGTATAGTGTGTATAATCTAATCACTTAGAAAACGTACCTAAGAGACTACCAAAGTTTAATTGCTCATGCCAAAGTTACAAGTTTAACTTTACATGACAAGATTAATAATACAACATCTTTATATCAATTTAATCCAAAACTATATCGTACATATATAATTGTGCTCTCATCCGAAATTTTTCTGGCTCCACCACTCCCCATAATAATCATATATAAGCGATGCAGAGAATGCAATTGAAGCAATACAAATGGGGAAATGACGGGAGCCGATAAACACTCCATCTTTAGGGGTTTGTTATGGCCTATGGGGGCTACTTCATGTTGAAAAAAGTCGGCAGAAAATAGGGACACAATATCTCCCTACATAACACCATATCACCGTAATGTTTTTGTTTTTGTTTTTATATCATGTATGAGCCTCCATGTTTTTACAAATCAATGATTCATATATTCATTGATTTGGGAAGAAATTCAAACTAAGGAGCGAGAACCACACCAAAGGCAAGGAAAAAGAATGAAATATAATATAAAAAGTTATTTGAAATGGTGGTCAAGATTAAATTTGATTGTTCAAAATTAATTTTAGATGAAATTGCGGTGGATTTTATCATTCGGGATAACTTTGATCACGTTTGGACTAGCAATGTCATTCGTTGTATTGGATTTAATATGGGCCTATTTCACATTGGGCCAGTTTTGTACATTTTAATAAGTTTTGGTTGGGCTTGATCTGTTAGAAAAGCCCGAAGTGGCTCCTTGTTCTTTGTACAGTACAAAACCGGTAAATCTGTAACAACCAATAAGAGCTTTGCTTTTACTGTGATTAAGCCGTTTCTTTCCTTTGTTGAAAGACAATTTGGTAGAAAAGTTCAGATCATTAGATCGGACAATGCCTTTGAACTTGGGTGCTCCTTTGAGAATGCCCAGTTTCTTCTTGATCAGGGAGTTGTTCATCAAGCCTCTTGTGTGGCTACACCCCAACAGAATGGGGTAGTAGAGAGGAAACATCGTCATCTCCTTGAGGTAGCTAGGGGCTTGATGTTTCAGTCACATCTACCAAGAGAATTTTGGGGTGATAGTATTCTAATGGCAACTCATCTGATCAATAGGCTGCCTAGCAGGGTGTTGAACATGAGCTCTCCTTTCAATAAACTGTATGGCAAAGATCCAGTTTACAGTTCACTTAAATGCTTTGGTTGCCTGTGGTTTGCTTCAACCCTAAGTCATGGTCGGGATAAATTTTCTCCTAGAGCCATTCCTTGTGTACTGCTAGGCTACCCATCAGGCAAGAAGGGTTATACATTGCTCAGGCTTGATAACAAAGCAGTGATCCACTCCAGAGATGTCTTGTTTCAGGAATCCATATTCCCTTACAAGTCTGTTTCTCACACTGAGATTTCTTCATATCCTTCATTTTCTTTCCAACAAGAGCTTTTCATCCCAGATGATATTTCTGTTGTTGCTCCCACACCCATGCCAGCTCCTTCTCCCAATCAAGTTTCCAGTCCACAAAATGTAGTTCCTGTAAGAAGATCTTATAGGTCTTCTCATCCTCCTGGCTACCTATCTGATTATGTTTGTGGCATGACTTGTGCTTCTATAGCTCACTGTTGTCACACAATTAGCTCCACTGTGTGCTTTCCTAGCATTGACCTCCCTCCCTCCACTCCTCCCGACATTGAGCCATGGTCCTACAGTGAGGCTTGTCAACATTCTGTCTGCCAAGATGCAATGCTCAAGGAGTTCCAAGCCCTTGAGGCCAATCAGACATGGTCTGTTGTTCAGTTACCTAAAGGGAAAAAGGCAATTGGCTGCCGTTGAATCTATAAGATCAAAAGGAAAGCTGATGGAAGCTTAGAGAGATACAAAGCAAGGCTGGTGGTCAAGGGTTATACACAGAAAGAGGGTGTGGATTTTAATGAAACATCTCACCAGTGGTTAAGATGACCACTGTAAGAGCTTTGATTGCTGTAGCTCTTAAGAAGGACTGGAAAATTTTGCAGTTAGACGTCAACAATGCGTTTTTACACGGCCACTTAGATGAAGAGGTGTATATGAAATTGCCACTAGGATTAGAGGTGCAAGGCTCAAACATGGTGTGTCGCTTGCAGAGATCTCTTTATGGCCTAAAGCAGGCTTCAAGACAGTGGCATGCTCGTCTTTCATCTGCTCTAAAAGCTCGAGGCTATACACAATCTAAGAATGATTATTCTCTTTTCTACAAGAAGCAACACAGTGGGGATGTGTTTGTGGGAGTTTATGTGGATGATTTGCTGCTCACAGGGAGTGATCACACAGAAATGCTTGCTTTGAAGCAATTTTTGAATCATGAATTCAAAATTAAGGACCTTGGTGAGCTTAGTTTCTTCCTTGGTATTGAGTTTCTACGCACTCAGACTGGAGTGGTGCTCACTCAAAGACAGTTCATTGAAGTCTTGCTTCAGGACTTTCCATGCCCAGATTCACCAGTGGTCAGTCCCCTAGATCCTCAACTCCGTCTGTCTCCAACTGATGGTGCTCTCCTTGACGGTCCCTCAATTTACAGGCGTCTGGTGGGCAAGCTCAACTTCCTTGTACACACCCGTCCTGATCTGGCTTTTTCGGTTCAGCTATTGAGCCAATTTATGCAATCTCTCAGACATCCACACCTCTGTGCTGCACTTCATGTGTTACGTTATCTCAAAGGGACACAATTGAAAGGGTTATTGTTTACTGGCTTCTCCGATTTCCGTCTGCAGGCATTTTGTGATTCTGATTGGGCCAGTTGCCCCTTCTCTCAACGCTCTATTAGTGGTTATTTGGTCTTTCTAGGGGCCAGTTTGATTTCATGGAAATCGAAGAAGCAAGTCTCTGTCTCCCTATCTTCAGCAGAGGCGGAGTATCGATCCATTCGAAGAGTGTGCACAGAACTTGCTTGGTTAAGCAGGTTGTTTGCTAAGCTAGGAGTTCCCCACATTTCTCCTATCCCAGTTCGGTGTGACAATCAGGCAGCCATATACATTACACGTAATCCCGTCTTCCATGAGCGTACAAAGCATATAGAGCTGGACTGCCATTTTGCTCGGGAGAAATTGCTCGAAGGCCTCGTCACTTTATCACACATCTCTACAAGGGATCAACTTGCTGATTTCCTCACAAAGAACATCGCAGGCATCCGGCTCCAACCTCTTCTTCGCAAGATCGGCTTGGTTGATTCCCAGGCTCGCTCTTGAGGGGGAGTATTGGATTTAATATGGGCCTATTTCACATTGGGCCAGTTTTGTACATTTTAATAAGCTTTGGTTGGGCTTGATCTGTTAGAAAAGCCCGAAGTGGCTCCTTGTTCTTTGTACAGTACAAAACCGGTAAATCTGTAACAACCAATTCAATTAAACAAACACACAAATTTTCCCTCGTCTTCTTCCTCTCGCTCTCTCATTCTTGAATTCAGTTGCGTTCCTTCACGTTGTGGGTCTGTGTTGACACTTATGGTGGTGTGCTTAAGTCTTTGGTCTTAGACTAGGGATGATGGCTGCCAAGGTGCTTCAAATTCAACTGATTGAAGTGGAATGAGATAGATTAACCGTCATCAAAACTCTTAAAAGGAATTCGGAGGTTCCCGAGATGGTGATTTCGGACTGCCTCCTCCTACTTCAAGACTTTGAGTGTGCTCCTGTCTTTGAATGTGCTCCTGTCTGTCACATATTCCGGGAGGTTAATCAAGTGGCTTTTCCTTGGGTTTCTTGATGGATATGGTGCATCGATCGTGGCTCATCTAGAGTTTAGGGCTCTTGTCCGATCCGTAAGGACGTCATTAGATGGAGGGTCAGTAGGACCTGACTTCCATCCAAATTCTTTCCTTTAGAAAAATATTGTAAGATTAATGATCCAATTATTATTTGATGGGCCTCGGCCCTCATGCATTAATATACTCTCTGGTAATTAAAACATGTCATCTTGTTTTACATTGTTGAGATATTTTTAAGAAACTAAAACTTATAAAAAAATACACAGTATTAACTTTGGTAATATTTTTTTATAATTTCAAAATTATTAGTATAAAATTATGGAAAAAAATATTTTAAGTACAACTTAAAAAACGTGTAATAAAGCCAAACAACATTTTTCTTTAATGAAGGAACCTCTCTAAGCGCAACAACATTTTTTGTAGGGGTGGGCGCGGGATGGGATGGGGTCGTCCTGCGTAATTTTTATAAGATGAGATCAAGACAGGATTCACTTTTCTCTTTTTTTTTAGAATCCCGAAACGGAGCCATAAAATTTTCGGAGGGGCACAATTATACATGTGCAATATCATTTTGGATTAAATCGGCATAAAGAATTATATATAATACGATAATAAATTATGTTATTTTAAGATAAATTGTCATCAGTTTATGATAAAACGCTAGATTTTTTTGCGTTTAAAAAAATATAAATAAATGAAATAGCTGATTTTTTTTAACAAAATAAGGATAAGAAACGCAATATAATAAACATTAAGTTAATATTAAGATTATTATATAAGTCGAGTAGCTAAAGCGTGGCTCAATTGCTCAATAAAAGCTCGGTTCGAGCATCATTTATCAAATGAGCTAAGTATGAACCCATTTATAAATTCGATTCAAAACTCAACTAGGCCCCTCAAATGAGAATTTTATAAAATTTCCTTTAAAATATTGTGTTATGAATAAGTAAGACTCCACAATCTCTCTATAAACGCACCCCTAATTTATTTATTTATTTAATGAAGGGAATTCTAGGCTGTCTAAGCACACCAAATCCGTAGCATTGATTCAGATAGAATATACGAGCTACTAATATTTTAATTTATTGGTGATCAATCCACACCTCGTCTACCTACGAAAATGATCGATAGATAGACCCATATTGAAATCCATATACCAATATACAATACTGCATATATAAATATACAATACTGCATATATAAACTAACACCGAACAAAACCGAATGGAACAAATACTACTTGGTAAGGGAAGATTCTAGACATAAAAACCTAACCCTTGTTGCTACACAAAAATGCATCCCATGTGGCCCCTTTGTTTGATCAACACATCATCCACCTGCAATGAATGTATTGAGTCGATTAATTAAGGGTTGGTGTGTGGGGGTGTGTGTGTGATTGACTGCTTTTAACCAACTGGATCAATTACAACTTACAAGGCCATCCCTTATGGACCCCTTTGCTTACTCCTTGCACATGTGGCGCTTCCTTCATTATATACCTCCCACTCATTCCTACTTTACAACTCAAAAACTTAACCAGTTTGTTCACACATCATATCCATCAAACTAGTTTTTATCACACTCACATATATCCATCAACTTGCCAATTTGCTACTAAAGATTTTGTTCTATTTATAACAGATTTTTCTTTAATTGTTCATAAGATATTTAGGTTAATTAGCTTTAAGGAACAATCTAGCTAGCTAGTTTGTCGGCGAATGTGGCTAGTTTATTACAATATCGATTCGCTTTTGAAGTGTCTCATGAACGGCAAAGCGGATCTGCTGTCTCAAAAAACTCTCTGTCTCTCTATCCCTTCTTACAATCTACCTCACCTTTTACCATTTTTTTATTATTATTTTTTCATATTTTTTTATGGGGTGGGGAGGACACGGTAAGGGATTGCCCCTTTTGGAACATCCGATCCCAATCGCATGAATAGAGTATAACTATATGTGTAAGTCAGTTCGGAAATCTCAAATTTTGATATGTGAAGTTAGCCAAAAATGAATTTCTTTCCTTTGAGACAAGTACTTTATTGATGGAAAAGGAAGACAACAAGTTACAAGTACTTCATTTTTCACCCTTTAATTGGAATAAAATTTAATCATACAAAGACAAACTTTGACAATGGTGTGACACTTGCATGAAGGTAGCTTTCCTAAGACATTAAGCAACCACTTCAAGATCTTGAAATGTAGTCCAAAATATGACAAAGTTTGAACCTCACAAGTTACAACCCTTCATAAATCGCTCGGTTTAGTTCACCTAACAATGCCACCATATCGTCTTGCTTAGCCGAAAATAGATATAGAGAGACGCAATCGAGTTTCCGCCAAAACTCGATCGATATACGTACATTTATGCTATATATGAATGGTGTTAGCTTAGCTGGCTTGTTATGGAGTTAGGTTTTCTTGTTGATGAGAAAGATATCAAACTTGAATGTCAAAAACTGAAGATGGGAGAGTGATGAGTCATGATGGATGGGCGCTGTTGGTTTTCAGTTAAAGTCCTACCGGCTGAGTCATCTCCACGTCAAAACACCACACACACTATAAAGGTAGGTCAAGGCCCAGGAAATGCCTTTAATTTCTATAGTGTTGAAACCGAATACACCGCATATCAGGATTTAGGTCACTACGTCGATATAATCGTGTTACACTTCGATATGAACGCGGTATTCTAAAATCTGATTTGCCTTCAATTGCTAATATGAATTTACGGTGTATCTAACCACACCATCTCTGTAAGGCTATTCTTAACTTCTAACATTTTTTTTCTTTTTTTTTGGGAAAGGTAATACTACATCCGATTCAAAATACATGTCGTTTGACTTTTCAACTCGTATTTTAAAAAGGTAAAAACTATACTACATCCGATCCAAAAAAGGATGTCGTTTGACTTTTTAACACGTATTTTAAGAAGCTAAAAACTATATAATATATTAATTTTTTTATTATTATTTTTTTATAATCTAATACTTAATACCAACAAATATTAAGTTGTAAAAAAATAATTTTAAAAAATTTGATATTTTATATAGTTTTTAACTCCTTAAAATACGTGTTAAAAGTCAAACGACATCCTTTTTGGATCGGAGGGAGTATAAAATATCAAATTTTTTAAAATTATTTTTTTACAACTTAATATTTATTGGTAATAAGTATTAAATTGTAAAAAAATAAGGATAAAAAAATTAATATATTATATATAGTTTTGAGTTCTTTAAAATACGTGTTAAAAAGTCAAGCGACGTGTATTTTGAATAAGATGGAGTAGGAGGTTAGGGTGTGGTTAACCTTTAAATGTTAATTAATTTGCTTGAGAAATAATTAAAGGGTAGGTGAAGTTCAGATCCAGAGGGGACAGTGCATGGTCATCTTAAAAATTTATGAATCTGGTTAGTTGATTGAGTATATTTCACATGAACAAAATGGAAGCAGTTATGGCCACTAATTAATTAATTAATCTGAAAAAAGTTTATATTAGAAAAGGATTAATAAAGGAGGTGGTTTAATTAAGTATGGTGCTGATGTGGATAGTCGTAGTAATAACTCCATAGTAGAGATGCATATATCGAGGAAATTGTCACATAAACCAAAAATACTTTAACGACGATCGGCCTAATCAATGCCTGACGTTTATGACACTTCAAATGCTCTTGAAATTCATTAAAAATACAATTTTTTTTTTCTAAAACATACCTAGCTTCCATAATGGATTTTTTTTAAAACAAAAATACCATGAATTTTTTAAAAAACAAAATTACCTTATATGAAATAATTTATTCAATAGAAGCACCAACCTCTATAATTTTTTGATGATATTTTATGTTCATAATTGAAATGCCCTTATTTTACTAATGTTTTTTTTTTGATGATATTTTATGTTCATAATTGAAATGCCCTTATTCAGTAGTATATAATTGAACTAGCAACTTCTATTTTTCAACCAAATGTTATAATTTTTTATGATATTTTATTTTAGTGACCAAAATTTCCTTATTAAATTAATTAATTAGTTTAAAAAAATAAAATGAGTACAGAATAAATATTAATTATAATATTGTCTTTTTATGCCAATCCACATATGTTTTATGATATTTTATTTTAGGATTTATATTTTAGCTCATCCGGTTTAATATTAAATGATTTTTTTTTTGATAAGGAAATGATTCGAGGACCAGACAGGTCTGGACCCTCGAGAGGCCAACAGAGTCGGTAGACGGCGAACCGTCAAATATATAACGAAATAAAAAGAAACGGTGCAATACAAGAACCGGCAAACAAACAGCCCAAGCCGACCAAACGATCCTAATCCCTAAAAGCCGAGGACAACGTAGACTAATATTAAATGATGATAGCACATGACTTAATATCTAAATAAATAATTATAAATTTAATAAAGTTAAAATCTTTAGTAGCTAGGTATAATATATGATTTATTTTATTACCCGAAGGAGTAGTGGTAAATCCGGATGACTTGTACTTATTTTCTTTTCTGTATTCTAAAATTACCATAATCTACTACTCCTTCCGTAACGAAATAATTGTCTTTTTGATTAATTTTTCCTGTAACAAAATATTTGTCCCTTTGAACCTAATGAATGACAAAAATTTCTAATTTTAATAATTCATCTCATTAATTGTATTTGATTTCCAAGATATTCTATTACTACGTAATATTCTAACTTCCCATACTATTCTTTTTTTTTCACTGGTCTATTTTTTTTTCACATTATTTATTTACTAATTTTTTAACTATTCCACTTTCTAATTTTAGGTTTCTTAAGGGCATCTCCCATGGTAAGCCAAAAAATGGATTTTGGCCAAATTTTGCTCCCACCATAGGCCAAAACCCATTTTAGCCTTTTTGTATTTGACCTAATTCCAAAACTAAGGCCAAATTTGGCTTCCACTTTTGGAAGGCCAAATCCTATTTATTTATTTATTTTTAAGTGTTTAATATTTATGTAAATTTATAAAAATACAATTATAAATTTATATATTATATAGTTATGATTTTCAATTAAAAATAAAATTGGTATTATTGTTAAGATATTCAAGAGTTCTTCGATATGACTATAATATTTGACATATATGAATTATTATATTGCACAAATAATATTTTTAGAAAATGCCATTAATATTTTTTATTATAGATTCATCAAAATTATAATAAAAAATAAATATTAAGTTGTTTAAAGTACTAAAGAAGGAAAAAAAATTAAATGAAACAACCAACTATTGAATCATGGTCACATTTAATATTCTGGTAGATTCGCATTACTCTCTTCATAACCATTTCTTGTTCCGAAGCCATCACTTTGATCATCTTCATGCATATATTTGTCATTGCTCGTTCGAAAGCTACCATAGCCATAATTTTCACTACCAAAATTTTCATTATCATGCATGCAGCTTCTGATTGACTTTGGAATTGGTTAAAGTTATCATAACGATAGAATCAAGTGACGGAAATGAGATATGAAAGTTCTAAATTGTATGAGTATTTATAGAAAATTAGTCTGCAAAAATTGGCCTACGGTGGGAACAATCAAACCGCACAATAGGCCAAAAAGGAATATTTCATAGAATATTCTCTTTTGGTAGGCTATTTCCCCTAGCCATTATGATTTACGGGGGAAGATGCTCTAAGAAGTGTGAAAATTTCAAAATGGACAATTTTATTTTGTTACGGATAGAGTAATCCAGTATTCAATTATTGGTTATTCATGCCCAAAGGGATATGGGCTAGTTAATTAGAAATAATAAACTCCCTCCCCGCCCAACTCCCCAAGCTAACAATTTAATTACAATTAATCCAAATTAATTGATCATCTTCTACGGAGTATATCTTAATTATATTCTCACCATATTAATTTCTACGTGTACATCGATCTAGTCAAATTATACGTAGTAATTCAAGTTGGGATTTGGCCGACTATTTATCCAAGTCGAATCCTTGTCAAAGTCCCAGAGTCAAAACGATGCCTTTAAACTCACCAAATTCTGATTAATTACGATCTAGCCGGGTGTTCGATTTCCTTCTTTAAATTCATGATGTTTTTGTAAAAAATAAAAATTAGACTACTTTTTATTATAATGTGTAAAATGATAATGTAAGATAAAGTCTTCCCATTTTTTTTTTTCATTTCATATCGCAATGAAGGGGATAATATATAGAAAGTAGTATGAAGTTAAAATCTTTTCACGCTTTCTCCTACATTAAAATAATGGATGATATGATGGAAAACAATATGAATATATACCATCTTTTAACGTTTTTCCTCTCACACCTAAATGAAGTATATAAATAAAGTGATACGAAGATATATAATCAATCATTTTTTTTATTAAATAGTCAAAAAATTTAAAAAATATATTTTTTTAATAAGGCAACCATCGGTTATATGAACCCACCAACCTACCCGTGGCTTTGGCGAGTTGAGATTCAGGTCGGGATATCTCAACCCGTAATCCGACGGGTCCGACTCATAACCATATCTAATCTCACCTATTGTTAATAATTAGCTTCAATCAGAAACATAGTATTAACTCTTAATTGATCAACAAATTAAGATGGAATAGATGGATGGATATTGGATATATGTATATTTGGAATGGAGAATAAACCATTTCGGAATGACTCACCGAAAAAAACTTGTGAGTAGTATTCATAGGTTTCCGATTCGAACCCCGAAATGACCGCTATTTATTTACCAATTCAAGAAATAGAGAATGAACATAGATGGTGCCCATGTGTAACCACCATGCCATGCTGATTTTAACAGCCTGGATTATACCCCCTCTCTTATTTATTTATTTATATTTATATATTCATATAATAAGGTACAGTAGCTATAGCCTATAGGTAGTGTGTTAATTAGTTTGCATGACGGGTAACGACGACAACCCCTATAACTGATTTGCTCCATAATTGATTCAATTCATTAGTATATACGTAGTAGTACATATAATCAATATCTATTCAATTCTATTTGTATAGAATTAATTATTAATATTTATATTCCCCTTTAATTGGAATAGGAGAATCAAGGTGGTCCTCACAATTACAATTATTACAAACAAATTAAAGCAAGAGATAATACATAATAAGCGAATATTTGACATCCGACGACTGCTAAAAAGGTATTTATATATATTATTCCGATCCCCCCAAAAAGATACCTAGGTTATATTATTATACCCTAAAGTGCGTATAGGGTAACAACTATAATTTTTTTATGTATTTAACGTTGTTTGATGAGTTAACCTCATTTTGATTAGTTTTTAAAATATTTTCTGGCTATTCTTCTGAAAAATAATTATTTTTTGACTAATTGAAAAAAAAATCCAATAATTAAGTCATCTCCATGTAGAGCCTAGAGTGACTCACTAATTATCATACATCAGCAACAAAAAAAAGAGAGCCTATAATAAGTACCTTTGGGAAATTGAATTGTTTAGGTCGGATATTAGACTTCTTCTACTTAGTATGAGAGAGATTTCTTTCTCTCATGTGCCTCGTAGTGGTAACAGAGTAGCAGATAAAGTTGCACATCTTTGTCGCTCTGCCAGGGGTGGTTGTTTAGCGAAAGATTCAGGTTTTCTAAACCTTATCCATCAAGATGCTATCAGATAGGTGATCCCTAAACTTATTTTAATAAGAGCATCTCTTGTGATGAAATCGCGGATAAAGGTACACATTAGTTTGTAGAAATTCAGTTCGTTTAATTCAGTTTGTGAGGAAATCGCGAATAAACTTATTTTAATAAGAGCATCTCTTGTGATTTTGAAGTTTTTAGAGAATGTTAAACAATTTTTAATTAGTCTAAGAGCAACCCCAACAACTATTATAAAAAATCTCTAAAATAGAGATCAAAAAGTCAAAATCTCTATAAAAAATTCACCCCAACTCCAACAGCTTCTCTACTTTACAGTTTTTTGCATTTATTATAGTCTATAATCAATACAAAAATTTATAATATATAAATAATTGATGGTTAAAAAATAATAGAAGGGATGGTCTATGTAGAAAGGGGTGTCAAAGTAAAGGATAAACATTCAATTTATATATAGAAAGGAGTGAAACATTAAATTATAGAGATAACTTATCTTCCTCCAAATTTAGAGATTTTTTTCATATCTACTTTCATTTCTCTATTTTACAAATGGGTTTACAAAAGCTGTTGGGGTGAAAAAATGCCTTTTTTCTCTAAAACTTCTACTTTTTTCTATTTTAGAGATGCTGTTAGGCTTGCTCTAATAGATTCTTCATCTTATTTTTTAAAATGGGAGAGTAGTAGAAAAAATAGAGAAGTTTTCCTAAATTTATAGCATTATGTAAAAGTAAATGATTCTCCAAATCATCAAAAACGAGAAAGTACGTTATTGGAATTTGTGCAAAACTAATTTTGAAAAATATATAAAAATAATTTAGAAAATACGCTGAATGGTTGGAGATGACGTTAAGACTAACTCCAATAGTTAAGTGTGCAAATGTGTTAAAAAAAATGTACACATTTGTACAAGTTGTTCAAAACTGCACATCACTTTTTGATATTTTATCCCATTGATTAAATATGTATTTTATACACACGTTTCTCTAAATAAATATGATTAAATTAAAAATAAAAACTTAAAAACCACCAACAGAAATAACCTCTAAAATGATTAAAAAAAAACTTTTACATATATGGCAAGTAATATTTTAAATATAAAAATATAAGTTATACTTCATCCGTCTCAAAATTTAAGTCATTTTAGTATTGTGCACGAATTTTAATAAAAAAACCCAATTATCAATCAACATCCTTATTCCACTAATTTTTTTCATAAATTTTATTGTTTTTAAATACCTATCACATTTTTAACCAATCAAAATTTTAAAAAAAGTCGACAAAACACAAATTAATACAAATAATTACTACCCTCTACCTAAAAAAAAATCTAAAATAACATCTATTTTGATACAGAAGAATTAAAATTTACATATTTAAACATTTTCACCTCTCATTTAATCTAAAGTTGCAAATCGGGCGAATGTGAAACGTTTCTTAAAATCGAAGAAAGGAGGGGGTGGGTGGGGCCCACTTGTTTAATGGCGGTGCAAATCTAAAAATGGCTTTCATTCTTTCCATCCCTCTGTGCTCCATCTATAAAAGCAGAGCCTCATCTTCACCATTTCCCTCCCCTTCCCCCTCCTTCCCCCTTAACCCCTTCCCACCGCCCTGCCTTAGCTTTTCCGAATCTTTTCATCTTCAGGATCAGGAATCCCAATCTCCCACTCCCCCCCGCCCACCGCCTCCCCAAATCCCCAACTCTCCCTCCCATTATATTTATACCCTGTTTTATCTCTACTATAATCTCCATTAAATGGGTGAAGAAACCAAGCAAGTAAGCTCCTTTACACGCCTGGACACTCCCAATTAATCAATCACTGTTAACAATCCGCTAAACAAGATTCATTCAAGCGTTTATCAAATTTAAATTAAGATCCAAATTAATACATATGTTGAGAATGGGGATTCGATTGTTTTCAATTTGGTTTTATCCATCAATTCCGTATTGCAATATTTTAATGTCTGTGGTTTGATTGCATTGGTGAAGGAGCAAGCACCTCCCGCTCCCGCCGATGAGGGCAACAAGCCAGCCCCCGCCGAGGAAAAGAAAGAAGAACAGCCCCCTGCCCCTCCGCCCGCCGACGAGGCGCCCAAGGAGGCCCCTGAGGAACCAAAACCCCCCTCTCCCTGCGTCTTATTCGTGGACCTCCACTGCGTTGGCTGCGCCAAGAAGATCGAGAGATTAATGATGAAAATCAGAGGTATATGTTAATTCAATTGCTGTACTTTTGATTGCTGAAAGATCACTAATTTTGAATTCTCCTAAAAAAAACAGGGGTTGAAGGAGTGGTGATAGACATGGCACAGAACCAGGTGACGGTAAAGGGAGTGGTGGAGCCACAAGCGATCTGCGCCCTCATTACGAAGAAGACCAGACGAATGGCGAAGGTCATCTCCCCTTCACCTGCCTCCGATAGCGAACCCATCCCCGACGTCCTCGTTTCTCAGGTTCCTTTCCCCTTTCCCCTTTATTCAATTCACTTCCTCTGTTTTTCCCCCTTTCAATTGTCGAGTACTGATCGATCAATTTGCGGTTTTGATTGTGCTCAGGTGAGTGGGCTTGTCACTGTGGAGCTCAACGTCAATATGCACTGTGAGGCCTGTGCTCTGCAACTCAAGAAGAAGATTCTCAAAATGCGAGGTATTTATTTAATTTAATTGCTTAATTACAATTTTTTTTTGGTAGGCTTTGCTTAATTACATTAAATAAATGGTTCATTACTGATTAATTAACATTATTAAATACAAATTAAAAAAACAGGGGTAAAGAGTGCAGAGACAGAGTTCAGCAGCGGCAAGGTAACGGTGACCGGAACAATGGATGCCGACAAGCTCGTCGACTACGTGTACCGCCGAACCAAGAAACAGGCCCGGATCGTGCCCCCGCCGGAGCCGGAGAAGCCGGCGGAGGAGGCAAAGCCCGCAGAGGAGCCCGAAAAGCCCGCAGAGGAGGCGAAGCCGGCGGAGGAGGAGAAGAAAGAGGAGGGCGCCGAACAGAAGGAGGAGGCGCCAGAGGAGGGGAAGAAGGAGGGAGGGGAAGACGGTGGCCAGCCCAATCCGATGGAGGGGCCGCCGCCGGCGCCGATGGCGCTGCAGATGCCGATGCCGCTGCCGGCGTACATGGTGGAGGGGGAGCCGATGAAGAGGATGATGTACCAGCCGACGTACTTCATCGAGAGGCTCCCGCCGCCGTACTACTACCAGCCAACGTACGCCATCGAGAGGCTCCCGCCGCCGCAGCTGTTTAGCGACGAGAATCCGAATGCTTGCTCCATTTCATGACCGGCGCCGAATCGAATTGATCAGATCGATCGGTCGATGGAAATATATTTGGGGAATTGCAGATCTGAATTGGTTCATGAATGTATGTTAATTTGGGGGTGGCGTTGGATCAGTGCAAGTTGATCGAAGAGCGTTTACGACTGCGTAACGCGGAGGGGATCGGAGGAGAATCCGGAAGAGAAAATCAAAAAGAGTTGAATTGTTGAAAAGATAAATAAGTGGTTTAATTGTGTATTTAATTTAATTAAAATCCAATTATAGAGGTAGAGAGGTGGGTTGAGCTTAATGTACAACTTCTCTTGTTATTTTTTTAATACAGGAGTATATTGTAAGAGAGTTCAATAGATGCATAATAAGAAATCCCTTGTTTTTGGATTTATACAAAGTAGAGGAAAAATGAAAAGAAAAAGGGCGTGATTGTGATATACAAATAGGATCTATGTACTTTTTCATCAATAATGATATATAAATATAAATATAATTATATATTATTTTTATTTATTTATTTCTTGTCAATTAAAATTACCATTTCATATTTTAATTTTTTTAAAGTTAAAAATTCTATATAAACTATTAATATATTTTTTATTTTTTGTCATCGTACTTATTAGTTATTACTCAATATTAATTATTACCAAATGGCCGTAGAGTCTGTTAAGATGTGAATAAGTAAAGTGCCCTACATCGAAAAGTAGTTAAAAACTCACGTTTAGACTTTAGCCTATGAGATTAGTGTGTTGTTTTTTGTATTTCTAATTGGTTTTAAAATGAAACTACACCTTATTTATATGCTGGTCATCTAGCGCATTTACATCTGATACATACAGTCCCCTTCTGATCATGAATCTCAACTGCCTTCCGTAGCCTCTACAACAGTTTTGACAAAAAAAATTTCAAAATGAATATCTATCTATATACATATACTAAAATCGATGCATTGTTGTCTATGTGGCGGCTCGTGAGTGTATCTGCATACATGGTGGCGTGTGAGTGCAAGCAAAACTTTCTCTCGTCAAAAAGTAAATCTAATAAAAATAATTAGATAGTTCTAATCCATATAATTAAAAATAATTAAATAATTATTTTATTTTACCATTAACTCATTTAATTGGATAGAATCTTATAAAAGGGTAAATATTATATAAGGAAAAAACTATATCAGTATAACACAATCTATCTGTGCATAAATATTTTAGTAAACTAACGTAATAAATATATACTACATACAATATTTAATTAAAAAAAGAATATTAAAATATTTTTAAAAATCAACTATCTAATTAATTACATGAGATTTAAGGAACGATATATTAGGAAAAAAAACCTTTTACCTTATAAATATTAATTTTATTTATATTTCGAGAGAATACAAATAAAACATAATTAGATTAAATATCATTTGTTGAACTAATTTTATTTATATCTATATTTTTTTGTTGGAAAACATAATTTATATTTAGATTATTATTTTTTATTTATTGGGATTTATCTAGATTATTTGTAATATTACATTAATGTATTGTCCGTGCACGCGACGGGGCCTACACTAGTGTGTATATATATAAGGTTGGGTTCAGGTACGAAGGTAGCTAAAAGTGAAAAAGAAAGAAGTAATTTGATTGGGTCATCTGCTCCTTTTGCGTGTGTTTAGTCCTTTCACGCGCTTTGCTCTCTCTGGCGCGTTCTACCCACTCTCTTAACTTCTTGTTGTAATCTTGCGGCCTTCCTTCCTTATTTGCTTCTTCTCTTTTTCCCTCTATCTGTTCTTCATTCCTTCGCCATTCGATTCAAAGTCTTATTGTGATATACTTAGGATATTTCCATATCTTGTTATTAGATATATCTTTACCTTATATCTTATCTAATTAGGATATAATTTCTTTCCTACATGTATTATTTAATCAAGTTCGATCAATGAGAAAACACAGACTTTTCCCAATCAAAAATTTTCATGGTATCAAGCTTTTCTTCGATTCTCTAACCTAAACACTATCGCCGCTGCCGACCCTAACCCAACCCTATCGCCGCCAACGCCAACCCTCCCGCCGGCTTCAATGGCAACCCCACCAGCAACTCTCACGCATGCCTCTCCCTACTACCTTCACCCTTCCGATCACTAGGCCTCTCTATTTGTCCGGTGATTCTGAAAGGGGATAACTACCAAGAGTGGACCATCGTCATGAAGAACGCCTTCTCTGTCAAGCGCAAAGATGGCTTCATCGATGGTTCCATCACTCAACCTACTGCCGCCTCTTCCGATCATCAATATTGGCGTCCTGTTAACACTATGCTCATCGGATGGATCACACAATCAATTGAGCTCTCTTTACGCTCTACTTTCACCTACTTCTCCACCGTCAAGGTACTCTGGGATGATCTATCTCAGCGTTTCTCCATTGGCAATGGTTCTCGTATGCTTCAACTACGCTCTGAAATTGCTCGTTGTCTCCAAGACGGTAAGTCTGTCGCTGCCTACTTTGGACGTCTTAGCAAACTTTGGAATGAACTCGACACTCACCTGGCTCCTCGGGCGTGTACTTGTGGCAACTTCGCCAAGGAACGCGAAGAGGAGCGGACTCATCAATTCCTTATGGGCCTGGATGATCTCGGTTATTGGACTCTTTGCTCCACGATCGTCGCTCATGATACCCTCCCCGGTCTCAACAAGACTCACTTGCTCGTGGTTCAGGAGGAGTGGATGTTGTCGATGCGCACCACCCAACAGCCAACCGGTGATGCCCTCGCCTTTGTCGCTCAGCGTCGCCCTCCTCGCTCCTCCTCTGCCCCTGACGACAAGAAGTCGATGTTCTGCGTCCACTGCAACAAAACCGGCCACGACAGTCTCTCCTGCTTCAAAATTGTGGGTTATCCCGACTGGTGGAACAACAGTCGCGGCGTTGTTGATCCGGTCACTGGCGCCCCACCTCCAAAGCCGAAACCTTCTGCCACTGCTTCTGAGTCGGGTGCTGGAAGAGGGCGTGGGCGGACTACTACCGCCTGTGTTAACTCAGTCCTCATGCCTTCACCTTCCGCTTTCGGTTCTCACACCATCATCGCATTTGACCGAGACGGGATCACCCTCTCCAATGAGTAGTGGGATCACATGTTGGACATGTTTCAGAAGTTCAACACGAAGTCCGGAACTGACACCTTAGTAGGTATTGCCTCTACCCCTTGGATTCTTGACAGTGGTGCCTTGATTCATATGACGGGTGATCGTCGGTTGCTCCAGAATATTCATGATGTTGATGAATGGCACATCAAGTTTCCAAATGGCAACACTGTCTCCGCTAATCAGGCTGGATTAATCACTCTATGTGGTTCTTTTGATATCACTGCTATATATGTTCATGGCCTTACATGTCAATTAATCTCTCTTGGATGTTTGATTGTCAATTTTAGATGTGTTGTCTCCATGACTGATAAGCGTTGTGTGATACAGGACCGCACTTTGAAGACGCTGATTGGAGCGGGTGAGGTTCGGAATAGGATCTATTGTCTCTGTTGGGCTTCATCGTTCAAGTCTCTTGGCGTCAGCAGCTCTGCTTTCCATTTAACCCAGGCCGAATCCCCTTCCCTATGGCAACAAAGACTCGGGCATCCGTCATTCTCTTTGCTTTCATCATTCACAAACACTTCTAGTCACAGTCTACCAAATAAAGGTTTACCTTGTGATGTTTCCTACAAAGCCGAACAAACTTGTCTTTCATTCCCTACTAGTTTGTCAAATGCTTCTGCATCTTTTGATTTAATTCATTGTGATATTTGGGGTCCTCACCGTGTTTCGTCTTCTTCTGGTGACTCATATTTTCTCACTATTGTCGATGATTTCTCTCGCGCCACTTGGGTCTATCTTATGACTCACAAATAAGAGGTTTCCCATCTATTGAAGCAGTTTTGCAGCTACAGTTACCCAATTCCACAAAACAATCAAGCGTATTCACAGCGACAACAGATCTGAATTTCCTGCCCTTCGTCCCTACTTTACCGATCTAGGCATCATATTTGAGTCCTCCTGTGTCGCCACTCCTCAACAAAACGGACGTGTCGAGCGTAAACACCGTCATATCCTTAATGCAGCTCGAGCCTTCATGTTTCATGCCAAGATGCCTATGCAGTTTTGGGGAGAATGCATCCTCACTGCCTACTTTTCTCATTAACCGCACCCATTCGTCTGTCCTCAACGGCAAAACACCCTATGAATGTATCTTCAATAAACCACCAGACTATACACATCTCCGGGTCTTCAGGTGTCTCTGCTATGTGTCTGTCATTCCTCGTTCCTCAAATAAATTCTCACCTCGCAGTCGCAAGTGTACCAACAAATATTAAGTTGTAAGGAAATAATTTAAAAAAAAAGTTAATATTTTATATAGTTTTTACCTTATTAAAATACGTGTTGAAAAGTCAAACGACATAGATTTTGGATCGGAAATAGTATGTACTCCCTCCGATCGGAAATATTTGATGTTTGACTTTTATGCACGTAGTTTTAGGAGCTAAAAACTATATAAAATCTTATTTATTTTGATTAATTTTTTTCATAGTTTAATATTTATCAGTAATAAGTATTAAATTGTGAAAAAAAATTAATTAAAAGATTAATATTTTATATAGTTTTTAACTTTTTAAAATACGTGCAGAAAGTCAAAACATCAAATATTTCCGATCGGAGGGAGTATAATACAGGCTCCAACTTCAATATATGGTACATGGGCGGTGGTAGTCATGTGTGTGAAAGTTAGGGAACCACCAAAATCCAAAACAACATGCTGCTAGCTTAAAGTGTACGTACGTTACACTATCAACACCACCAATGCCCAGTAAATATTCCATTTGAGAGGCACTGTATAATTTTATTTTGAATTTTTTAAAAAATGTTTATAAAATTTTATCATACAAAATTATGTTTTAAAAATATATAAAATTAAAAGATCAATTATATTAGTTTATAGTTTTTTATATTTTTCTGAAATATAATTTTTTCATGATGAAAATTTATAAACATATAATGCAAATATAAGTATGTTAATTTTTTTTTAAAAATAAAATTATATCTTGATTACTTTAGTGGTGCTGCACATAAGATGTGATCCGAACCGGAAAACAAATGGTTCGCACACCCGGCACACACATGCCATGACAGTATGACACAGATCGATGACAGACACACCTCCCTCTTCCATGACAAATGACAAGTAATGACATGGATCTGACGAAGCCTGATGCATCTTCAATCTTCATTTAGAATTCACAACAAGGCATCATTCACTTCCCTCGATCGGACAACTTGCTACATCATCTTTTATAATATGGATGGTTAGCAAGGAAGTACGTAGTACGTACGTACTGCTACATGGGACTCTTAATTATTACGGAGTAACTAATTAATTCACTTCCATTGCAAATATCTACTCGATTAATTGCAATACTAGTTTATACTGGATATAATTGGTTTCAATTATGACTAAGAGCATCTCCAACGGATTTTGTAAATAATCTCTAAAATAGATAAGGAAATTAAATAGACCTGTCAAAATATAATCCGACCCGAAAACCTGACTCGACCGACCGGATTTTTTGGGTAAAGATCCGAAAATTTTGATCCGAAAATTTTTTTGGATCCGAACTCGAAAACCCGATATTTTTCTGGGTCAAATGAGTTTCGACTCGGTGACCCGACTGACCCGCCCAATTTGTTAAAACAATAATTTCCCTAATATATAAAAAGCCAAGAAAATCTCAAAGTCATATATATTATGGTAAGTTTAGTAATTAATATATTAATAAAATTAATTAATTTATAATTATATATTATTAAAATTAATTAATTTATAATTATATATTATTAAAATTAATTAATTTATAATTATATATTATTAAAATTAATTAATTTATCATTATATATTATTAAAATTAATTAATTTATAATTATATATTATTAAAATTAATTAATTTATAATTATATATTATTAAAATTAATTAATTAATTTATAAAGTCATCAAAATACGAATTTTTATTAAATAAAATAAAAAACTTGACAAGCCCGATACGACCCAAAACCGAGCAAAACCCGATCTTAAGTTAACTCGGATCTACCCGAAACCTGAAATGACCCTACCTGAACTCAACCCGAATGATCCGATTGACAGGTCTAAAATTAATACCAAGATCTTCAAAAAAATAGTGATCAAACTCCAACAATTCGTCTATTTTACACATTTCTACATTTAATAGATGCTTTAAATATCACTACTTTTATCTATTTAAAATAAATATATAATATTTTATTTACACTCCTCTATTCTATATGATCAAATTCCATATATTGAGTTTTGTTGTGTTAACGTTCAATGTAGAGCGTTTAACGAAATTTTACCATTGCTACAAATATAGAGATTTTTTTTCATCTCTCTCATCATTTCTCTATTTTAGAGAATGAGATAGAGGAGCTGTTGGGATCAAAAACACCATATTTTCTCCAAAATTTTCACTTTTTTCTATTTTAGGGGTGCTGTTGGGGATGCTCTAAATTAATTACTTTGGTGGAAAAAAATTACATTAAATAATTAAGTTACAACCAGAGATAGCAACCTACTAGATATTTTTTAAAAATATGTTCTAGTCTAAAAAAATATTTTTAAAAAAATATCTTTATTAAAAGTTTGCTTAAATTTTCAAATAAAATTTACTAATATTTACAACATTTAGAACCCCCACCCTCCACATAAATATAGAATACATTTTTACAATATTTTCCAGTAATATATAATTGATTTTTTTTATTCTACCATAAATATAATTTAAATATATCCAAGTTTAAAATTTAAATTTTAACTATAAAATATTAAAATATATTATATTTAATAAAATTCTAATGGAAATATGTGATGAGCGGTGTTTTTTGATAGATCCCATTTAATGAGTGGTTTTTTAATAATTTTATATTTAATGGGTGGTTAAATGTAAAAGACTATATTTAATGAGTGGTACAGTTTTATGTAAATTTCTCATTTAATTATATACTAAAAGTTGAATTTATGTAATTTTATAATTATTAAATGAAAAGAATATATTTATTATTTTCTTTTTTGAATAAGAATAATATATATTTATAATATTATTTTAATTATTATTTACTCTGTAATAATCAATATTATTATTCGAGAAGTCCTCTTTAATCTTATACGTAGTATTACTAGTATCGTATTTGAAGCGGGTTCTAACTCATATTTGGGATTTAACTCAGGTTTGAAGCGGGATTTAGAAAGTAAATTTTATTAATAAAAAGATATAATTTTAAAGACTTTAATATTTTCTTTATAAATCATGGGTGCAAAATGCAAATAGCAACCTGAAATTTATCTTCTTGTCATTTTAATTTTATCAGTTTTTAAAGGTGATCTATTTTACCCGTTTTGTAGTACGTAATTTCACTGGGCCATATAGCTAGGTAGGTTGTGAAATCGCGCTACATAAAATCTTGACCGGATTAGTTATGTCGGCAGTCGGACTTAAATTTACATATTCCTTGATCGAATTCGGTTTTTGATAGCTAGGCTACTTTTGGCCGATCGAATTCTTAACCATCTGTAGTGTCGTGGTGGTGATGGAGTGTAGGTGACGGTGGAGGTGAAGTAGTTGTAACAGAAAAGAGAGGGAAGGGAAATAGAGGAGGGAGATAGACAGAGGAGAGGGAGAGATAAGAGAGAAAGGAAAGAGGGAGTAAGAGTGTATCTGTATTACTTGGATGTCTCTTTACATACATTTCATCACTCTTTATACTCCTATACAACCACACTAAGCCCATACATGACATTGCACCCCCCCAAAGAAAAGCCTTGTCTCAAGGCTTTAACTGAAAATCTGGAAACAAGTAGATGATGTGCCCTGCAGGCTCCCAGGTTGCCAATTCATCACTCAAATTTGTCCATTTGACCAACCATTCAGTCACGGGTTCCCCATTGCTCAGGTAAGTCACTCTACTGTCCAGGATTGTCTCAGGAGCGGTCACTAGATCACCTTCAGTGTCTGTAAGAGGAGGGGTTGGAACTGGTAGCAACTGTCTCTCCACCTTGCGCTTGAGCTGAGAAACATGAAAAACTGGGTGAATGGTAGCACCTGAGGGCAGCTCCAATCTGTATGCCACTGCACCCACTCGAGCCAGTATCTTGAAGGGACCAAAAAACTTGGAGCTCAGCTTGAGGTTGCGCCTTATAGCAAGTGACGATTGCCTATATGGTTGGAGCTTCAAATAGACCCAATCTCCTACTTGAAATTCCCTGTCTGTGCGATGGCGATCAGCAAACTGTTTCATCCTCACTTGAGCTTGCTGCAGATGGAACTTTACTTGTGATAACATATGATTTCTTTGTTGAAACCATCCTGAAGCATCCAGATTTCTTCCCACGAAACACTTGATGCCTAACACTGGTGGGGGGTGGCCATACAGAGCTTGGAAAGGAGTGGTTTGGAGTGCATTGTGAAAATTGGTATTGTACCAAAATTCTGCTAAAAAGAGCCAATGAAACCACTGGCGAGGGTGATCTGAGCACATACAGCGAAGAAAGGTCTCCAAACACCTATTGACCCTTTCTGTCTGGCCATCTGATTGCGGATGATCGGTTGTGCTCATATGCAGCTTAGTGCCTAACCCATTGAACAACTACTGCCAAAAGTGACTAAGGAACACCTTATCTCTGTCTGAGACAATGCTTTCCGGGAGGCCGTGGAGCTTGTATATGTGGTCCATGAATGCAGTTGCTACTGTCTTTGCAGAGAATGGATGGGATAGATCCACAAAGTGAGCAAAATTTGTGAGCCTATCAACCACTACTAGGATGCAGTTCTTTCCCTGGCTCTTGGGTAACCCTTCTATGAAATCCATGGATATATGTGTCCAAGGAAGATTAGGAATGGGTAGAGGCTAGAGAAGGCCAGGAGAAGCTACATTCTCAGTCTTGCTTTTTTGACAAATTTCACAAGAAGATACAAACTCTGCTACATCCTTCTTAAGAGAAGGCCAGTAGAAGAGATTCTTCAACCTTTGGTAAGTGCCTTGGATGCCTGAATGACCCCCAACTGGCTCGTCATGCAATGCCATGAGCAACTTCTGTTTCAAGTCAGTGGCATTACCAATATATAGCCTGTTATCAATTCTGAGGAGGCCCTTGCACACTGAATACTTTCCTGAAGTGTCAGCTACTGCTTCCACAAGAGCCTGTTGAGCTTGAGAATCATTGTCATAAGAAGCAATAATCTTAGATATCCATGAAGGTTGGACCACAGTTACTGCAAAACACTCTCCGTGACGGTCATCAAACTGTCTTGACAATGCATCTGCAACTTTATTCTCAGACCCCTTTTTATAGCAAATGTTGTCAATCTCTGATCCAGCAAATGCTTCAAGGGTTGGTGATCAGTTCTTATCACAAAAGTGTGAGGCTCTAGATAATGCCTCCATTTATCCACATCTAAGAGGATGGCCAACAATTCTTTTTCATAAGTGGATAAAAGGAGTGATCTCCTTTGCAAGGCTTGACTGATAAAGACTAAAGGTTTCCCCTCCTGTAATAAAACAACCCATATGCCTGTGTCACATGCGTCTGTCTCAATTGAGAATTGCTTGGAAAAATCAGGCATCATCAGTATAGGTGGGGATGTGAGTAAGGCCTTCAACTGTACAAAAGCAGTCTCTGCAGAGGGGGACCAAGAGAAGGCATCCTTCTTTAGTAAGTCTGTCAAAGGCTTGGCAATCCCTCCATAGCCTTTGATAAACCTTCTGTAGTAACCTGAGAGGCCTAGGAAACCCCTGAAGGCTTTCAATGACTTAGGTGCAGGCCAATTGATAATAGCATCAATCTTCTTAGGGTCTGTGGCAACACCTTATCAGAAATAATGTGGCCTAAGTATTCCACCTGAGACCTGCCAAACTCACACTTAGATCTTTTTGCAAACAGCTGGTGCTTTCTAAACATCTCTAACACATTCTTCAAGTGCAGTAGATGTTGTTCAAAGCTATTGCTGTATATTAGGATATCATCAAAAAACACAAGCACATACTTCCTCAAAACATCTTTGAACACATCATTCATGAGTGCTTGGAAGGTTGCGGGTGCATTTGTGAGGCCAAATGACATCACTTTGAACTCATAGTGGCCTTGGTGAGTTCTAAAAGCTGTCTTCTCCACATCCTTATCAACCATCCTCACTTGATGGTATCCTGATTTGAGATCCAGCTTGGAGAAAATGACTGCACCTCTTAACTCATCTAGCAGATCCTCAATATGTGGAATTGGAAACTTATCCTTGATTGTTGCATCATTGAGACGCCTGTAATCAATACACATTCTCCATGTGCCATCCTTTTTCTTTACCAATAAAACAGGAGAGGCAAAAGGACTATGGCTTGGTTGGACCACACCACTTTTCAACATATCTTTCACCTGATTCTCAATTTCTAATTTCTGAAAATGTGCATATCTATATGGCATATTTGCAATAGGCAATGTACCTTCCTTGAGGGAGATGGCATGTTCATGCCCTCTTATTGGAGGTAACTTCCTGGGTTCCTCAAAAACATCAAGAAATAATGCTAACATTGCATCAATGCTGCTCAGGAGTGCAGAAACAGATGACTGCAACACTAGTGCCTGTGAGATCCCAGCAAAACACAAATGGGTCTTAGTACTGATCAGCTTGCCTAATTCTTTCCCAGTCAACATCTTGATGTGAGCCTCTGATGATCCCTTAGCATCTCTGATGCCTTTGATGACCATCTTCTTGCCATTCCTAAGGAATGATATCTGCACTTCTAAGAAGTCAAATAGAACTGGATTAAACCCAGCTAACCAATCTGCCCCTAAGATCATTTCACTGTCCGGCATGTCCAGCAAGCGAATATCATACACATACTTGGCGCCTTGCATTTCCCATTCACAAGATTTGCAGATCTGGTTGCTTACCAATTTCCCAGCTATGGTGTTCACCATCATCAACCCAGTACTGCAGGTCTCAAATCCAGCTTCACGAGCAACATTAACATCCATAAAATTATGGGTGGCACCACTGTCTATGAGGATGGTGATCTCCCGCCCTTTGATCACTCCTTTGACTCGAATTGTGGTGCCTGATTCGCTTCCTGACAAGGCATGGACAAAGATTTCTGGAACCTCCTCCTCATCTTCATTCCACTCTGGTGGCAGCAAGGTATCAGTCCCTTCTATTTCTTCTTGTGCCATCAAGCTGTTAGAGGTGGGCATATCCGGGTATCCGACACGAACCGGATAACCGTGTCGGATACCTGAAACCATTTAAGCTCAAATTGCCGAACCGCACACGAACCGTTAACAACCGGGTATCCGACACGGTTAGCTAATCGGATCCGTGTCGGATACCGACACGAACCATCAGTTAAAAAAAGTGTGTAAACTGTAGGAGAACCCTAAACCAAACCCTTCCGCTACCATTGAACTCCTCCATCCTTCCCAATCGAAATTCGATTCTAAGCTTCTAGCATCGGAAAAATGCTTCTGCTTATGCCAAAAACAAAAGAGAGAAGAAGCAGATGCGAAAAATAAAAGCAAAAGAGGCCAAATAGAGGAAATCAAAACAAAAATAGAGGGATTAATTGAGAGAAGAAGGTGATGGAATCGCAGAAAAATAAGGTTGGGGATGTCTGAAGTCTAATTGCTGGTGGAGGGTGAAGTTCCGGCGGCGACACCTCCTTGTGGTTGGCGGTGACGGCTGTTTCTCGTTCTATTGCAAGCAGATGCAAGTATGCAACCGCCACCAAGATCCGAATTAATTGAACCCGAAATTGAACAGACGGAAGCATGCAACCAGATCCAAGTGGAGGAGTGGAGAAAAGAAGAAGATCTGTCGGCTGATCGGTTGAGAGAAGAAGAGTTTTGTGAGTTAATTGGTCTCTGTTTAGACCATTAGGGTTTGTTTTGTTTTGGAATTTAAAAAAAAGCCCAAAAATGGGTTAAATAAAGGCCCAAAAAAAAGTTAAAAAAAATAAGGTCGTGCCTTCTCTCGAACCTGGGTTGACAGGCGCAATCGGAAGACACCACTACCAACTGAGCTAGCAGATTTCATTGTCATTTCAGGGATTACATTTATATTAGTACTAAATTAACGTAATATAAATTTTAAAAAAAATTAAACGGTTCGTGTCGGGTATCCGACAAGGGGATTTGCCCGAACCGTATCCGAACCGTTTAATGTCGTGTTTTAGCGGTTCGTGTCATTTTCGTGTCGTGTCGTCGTGTTTTCGTGTCGTATCAGTCGTGTCGGGTTTTTCTGCACACCCCTACAAGCTGTGCAGAGTAGTTTTCTTACATTTGTGGCCGAAGAAATACTTGTCACCACATCGAAAACACAGCCCTTTCTTTAGATCCTGAGCTTTCTTGCTGGGAGTTAGTGATGTTTCTCAACGGTAATGGTTGATCCTTGGATTCAACTTTAGAGGGTCCATCTCGCATCCAAGATGGTTTGAACAAGGGCTGGCTAGTGGACGACGCTCTTCCCGGGAATCTGGTGAGCCTGACCAAGGCCTGGACTGATCTCTGGTGTAATCTTGATTGCTCAAATGCGGCAATCAATGAAGATGGGCATCCCAGTTGGACTAATGATCGAATCTCATCCCTCAATCCACTGATGAAACTTGAAACAAAATACGATTCAGTCAGGTGAGGATTGAAGGATAGCATACTTGCTCGTAGATCCTCAAACTTCTCAATATATGCTTCAAGATCCTCCCCTTGATTGAGCTTGTTGAATTCGGCCACGATTTCTGTTTCTCGGCGCTCTCCGAACCTTGCGCAAAGATCATCACAGAAATCAGCCCATCTCGCGCGAGGTTTGTGGATCAAATGCTCTTGCAGCCACACATCCGCGCGATCCGTGAGATACATTGCTGCAATTTCGAGCCTCTGGTGATCTGGGATCGCGAAAATGGAGAAGAATTTTTCGGCCTTGCAAATCCAACTTCTTGGATTCCTGCCATCAAAGCAAGGAAAATCCAATTTCGGTAGACGATTGCTCCTGCAGCTGTCGTTGGACCAACTCGAATACGAGCTTGATCCATGTGAATTCCATCCCGTATGCTGCGATTGGCGCCCATGGATTTCCCTATCCTCTGGACCTGATCCCATTATTGACCTCTGCTCCGATCTTGCTTGCTCTTCTCCGTTGATCGGATTTTTCTGGAATCGCCTATCATTTGGATCGGGCGTTTCTTGAACCCTCTCCTTGACCGGAGGATTCCTCACCAGCTCCGTCAATTGAGCTAGTTGCTGTTCGGTAAACTTCTTGAAGTCCTCTAACTGCTTGGCTTGCTGCTCGATCATTCGCATCTGTTCATCCCGGCGTGACTGCGTGTCCGAGATTGATTGTTGTGTTGAAGCTGCGAAGGCCTTCATGTCGTCTCTGAATTCCACGAATTGCGCCTCTAGATTCTTCGACCTTGTGCCTTCAGCCATGGCAATTCCCGTGCTCCTTGGAACGACGACTCTGGTACTTATGTAGTGTCGTGGTGGTGATGGAGTGTAGGTGACGGTGGAGGTAAGGTAGTTGTAACAGAAAAGAGAGGGAAGGGAAATAGAGGAGGGAGATAGACAGAGGAGAGGGAGAGATAGGAGAGAAAGAAAAGAGGGAGTAAGAGTGTATCTGTATTACTTGGATGTCTCTTTACATACATTTCATCACTCTTTATACTCCTATACAACCACACTAAGCCCATACATGACACCATCTTATAACCTCTCCAATAACTTCTCCATTTTTTAACAATTTTAGATATTTTTAATCCATCTATATACATATACTAAAATCGAAGCATAGCGTCATGCATGTTGGATTCCCTCATATATAGGAGAAGAGTCCAATGTACTAATTTACCATGTGAGTTTTTACCATGTGATGCTTCACCTCCTTTATAAAAACGGGATACCTTTCTATTTGGGAAAGTAAGAGAGAGAAACAAGGTGTGAGAAAGGGAGAAAAAGAGAGAGTGGAGAAATTCGTATGCTTTGGTTCAACCTACTTTGAAGTGCCCCGATCGACGACCAATCGACCTCCGATTGAAACGATTTCCTGGTATGTTGTTTACCTCATCATTTTCTTCATTTTGTAGGGCTGAATCGTCGTTTTGAGCCTCAAATATCAGATCTCCTTGCTATTGCTAGTGTCCTTTCTTGGTTTGTTGTCCTATTTTAAAATTTCACCTTAGACATTGAAAATCTCAGGTTCGACCCTGGTTACGCACCTCATCACCATCCTCCTCCACTCTTGATGGAAACCCATCTTCCCCATATAATGCTCCAGGAAGTTCCGCTCTACCCTATTGCATAAGCATGTTCAGGTGGTTCAATGGAACAGGGCCCCTTAATTTGTAGGGCCCAATAATTCATGAAATACCAGTATATGTAAGTATAAAACTTTTTCTTTCATTAATTGCATCACAAATAGACATCGGCCTTGTGGAATGAGCCACGTGCACGAGCATTTCCGTCCCTAGTTCGATTCCCCGACCGAGACGTGTTCGGCATTTCTTTTTATTTTCCATACACACACGAATTTACAAAATTGTACAGTATATGGCAACTTGTTTTATTTTTACTTCTTATACCCACTCCATATTTAGAAATCAAGGGCCTAGTTGGGCCTTTTACTTTTTATTTGGCAAATTCCTTGCTTTTTTTATATGGATTTCAATTTAGTAGGTTTATAACCAATTATAAATATAAATATTTTTAAAATGTTTATTTAAAATTATTTATACCGTATTTAAAATATCTTGAATTTATAATGAAATATCATAAATTGTGTTAACCCCATTTGGACTATTAAGTAAAGTTTATTTTAAATTGTGTTACATTTTAAGCTAAATATAATTAAATAACACAAGTTACAAGATATTTTATTTTAAATTTATGTTATTTTAATATATTATAAATTGTGCTAATCAAACACTTTAAAAGTTTTTACATTTATAAACATAATTGATTTGAAATCCAAACAAATCCATAATCTACCTTTAAATGAATTAAAGTAGTTTTTCTCTTTAAATTTTAAAAGTAATGAATGTATTTTTCTCAGAAAGACAAATAATTCTCCAAATAGACTCGAGGTTATTTGCCCCGTACAATAATATTTTTAAGAACCTCCTAAATCCTCTTTAGGTACAAAAGTGTTTAAAAACAATTAATGGTCATCTTTTTTTTAAAAAAAATGATAAATTTAATCTAAAATTGATCAAATATAGTAGTATTTTAATGAAATATAAATAATTATAATTTAGCAAAAAAATATTGTAATTAATTGATATGCTCAATTTTAATTTTAATTTTAATTTCGAATAGGGCCCTTAAAATGATTGGCACGGCCTTGCCTATCATTCACTTTTGTCATGTCAAGCTTAAGTGCCATGAATCATTTTCCCTTCGTCCTCCTATTCTTCATGTAGTGGAAGATCTCAAAGGTTGACAACACATTGTCGCTTATGAACCTCCCTGACACAAAAGGACTCTGACTCAAAGAGATCACTTTGTTGAGACCCACCTTCAGACGATTCATTGGCATCTTTAAGATAATCTTATACAACATGTGACAAAGGCTTATCGGTCGAAGGTCCTTCATCCGGAATCAAAGCTATGTACATGTAGTTAATTAAGACCATCCGAAAGAGGAACACCAGCCAGAATATCTAAAATAAACTTTGTAATTTCAGACCCCACAATATGTCATTACCATTGATAAACAAGGATGACATACCGTTTTTTTTAACCGAAAAGAATTTGGCAAGTGCTACAGAGCTTGTCACTTGCCAGGAGCATCCCTAAGGATGATAGAACGTAAATCTTGATCGTCATGTGAAGAACCCGAAAAAGCTAAGTTGAGGTGCGAGAGAAAATCTGCAACTAGGTTAGCTTCACGGTGCACATGCATGGCGATCATGGAAGGAGCTGAAGCAGTTCAAGGAGAAAAGAACGTCAGAGACGATCATTTCAACTTCTCCTGGGGGGAACAACAACCTTTGAGGCTATTTATGATGGTGAGGTTGTCATCTTCAATGACGATGTTGGTAAGTTGCCTTTCTAGTGCAACATTGATGCCTTGCCACACTCCAAAGCCCTCAGAACCTATTACTAAATTAATAGGGGAAGGACCCGAACCCATGTGGATCGGCGCGCCAGTTCTATCTCTTATTATGTAACCTTACGAAGCCTTTCCATAGTCAGAAAATGACCCATCAAAGTTCAACTTGTATGTTCCTATTGGGGGTTTTCTGCCATTTTGCTTTTGCCCTACGATTTGCATTTGTTTTCAACTTGTTCTTGTCAAGGGAATTTTCATCCTCAGTCTTAGTTAGGTTCCAGTAATATATTTGATTTTGTACATATGCTGAGATATTACGGGCATCCGGTTTCATATTCTCAAAAATTGATTTGTTCCGGAACATCCAAATGCTCCCTCATGTCCAATTGAGTGTTGAAAATTGCTCATTCCCTATTTTGTTCTTTATAGTATGTATTGTTGTGTTCATATCGTGTCCACCGTTTTGGATTGTTCCCAGTAATTTGTGTATTTTTTGTTCCACTAGTCTGATAGTTGCTAGGGTTATTAGGCAATTCCATAAGATGTGGGGAACATCTTCATAACAGGAGTCACATAGGGGGCATTTCGTGGGGATCCCAATCCCCCTAGCTGATAGTGTGGCTAATGTTGGAATGCCATTCTTTGTTATTTTTCAGAGAAAGGTTTTTATTTTTGATATGGTATCTATGTTCCAGATCCAGCTGAGATCCGATTTGGTGTGACTTTTTAGGTTATGAATTAAGTCGACTGCAGAGGCAAGCAGTAGTAAACCATCCATTTTTACTATATTTCGAGTACATTTTGTCTTGGTGAATGTGCTTTTGGTATTGGTGTTGACAGAATAGCGTTAATGGTTTCCGTACTGACAATGGTGCTCACATATCGTTGATAAAAACAATTTAAACAATGTATCTTCTTATTGTTTTTATTTTAAAAAATGGAAAAAGAGACGGTGTTAATGGATCGATTTGGGGCCATCCCTCGACTTTGAGGGTGGGTCAAGATTTGGTTTGACTTAATTATAGTAGTAAGATTGTGCTAATTAACTACTCCACCTACTATCTACTATTCCTTTTTTTTTTGGTAGGAACCAACTACTATTCCTTTCATTCATCAAGAAATACAATTTGAGCTCCTTTAACAAAAACTAAAGAAATCAACAAACCGAATTAACAATCTACCAATTTATCATAACGAAAATAGAGATCCAAATACCAAGAGTGACCTGTTTAAATTGAAAAAAATTAACACTAGAATTAGTACTGAGTATGTTTTACTAAACTATGGAATTTGGGCGCGGGGGATGCATCCGGCCGTTTTTTCTTAAATTGTTGGATTAAATTGGTTTCATGAATCAGTTAATAGCGTTAATCTCCGGTGTGTCACAGTAGCTACAAACAGGATATACTATGTACTCTGCAAAAAAAGTTGATGATGCAGTCGATTCAGATAGAGAGAGAGAGATGGAAAGATTCGGTGCACTGTAAGCAGTACACTGAAAGATGAAAAGAAAAGCCAACTGCAACTGCAACTGCAGATGGACAATGGAGGATGGCGATCACATGGGAGGCTTCTAATTTTTAGTCATATCATCTGCCTCAACTTTTTATTTTTATTTAAAAGCCAAAGTTTTCACCCAACAAAACAAAACAACATAATAGACGGAGTACTGCATAACAAAGGAGTTGGAGGTGACATATATACACTTGTTCATAATCAAATGTATTGCATTTCAAAAGTCCATATAGATTAAAACGACGGAAAAATTATTCTTATATACAGTTAGAGGTGATGATAGTTCAGTTGATCGGGTCCGCTTTAGGTATACTCAATCGGGTTCGGTCAATGTTCTGTCATGTTATCTGTCAGCCTCGTTTCCGTCCCCGCGTAATTTTTCCCGTTTGCATTCCCAGCGGGTTTCTCCGTCGGGTTCCTATTTAAAACCCATGACCCCCCTCATTTATTAGAAAACTATAAGATATTATTAAACTTATGTAAAAAAAATATGATATAAATATTACATATAATATCTCATAAATGTAAATTATAAAGTAAAAGTTTAAAAATAAAAGCAAAATTATTTAAACTTAGGAAAGATCTAAATGAGGATTTTATACCTGGGGATCCCCGTGGGGTTCCCCAACGGGGGCGGGGCGGGGCGGGGCGGAGCGGGGATTGGAGTGGGGACTACTATCCCCGTTCTCATCCCCATCCCCATGCGGGGAATTACTGTGGCCCCCATCCCCGTCCCCATTTAATTTCCCCATCCTCGTCCCCACCCCATTGCCATCCCTAGTTCGGACCGGGTCGGGTTCGAGTCAAGTAAGCTCAGGTCGGATAAGTTCGGGTCAAAATGAATTTTGAGCTATTCGGGTCGGATTCGGATCAGGTCCTTATTTTTTTTCTTGAAGCTAGTTGGTTTACAAGCTTTTTCACTTATAATTCGCTTAATTAGTCTACTGGGTTTCGCCTCTTTGCCGTACTAACACACTTATGTAGATGAGGTCTTGATGACTTTTTATTCAACCGATATAATATGATGGGTGTATTGGGAAGGATCTGAACCTAAAATACAAAGGTGGGATTTTGCCAATATGTAACAACATATTAGGTCTGGAGTCTGGATACGTGACATAAGACATACTCCCTCCATCCGATAATACTTGGGCTTTTAACTCATTTCACGTTAACTAGTACTTTTCCCGTACCTTGTACGGGTGAGTATGTACCTTGTACGGGTGAGTATTTTTCATGAAATTTACCGTTTTAGTTCCCCCATGAATATATTTCATTTGAATTGTTGTCATGCTATCAATTACAACCCCTGTTATAATACAATAACACTTACAATCACAAACAAAAAAATTCATTCTAATCTCAACCAATTGAACTTAATTAACAATAAAATTAAAAGGTAGAGGAACAAAACTACTAACCTTGAAGGTCTAGATCGAAGAAGAACAAAGGTGGCTCGCTGTGCAGCCTGTGCGGGAGACGGGAGTAGAGTGCGGGTCGAGTGCTGGGTGGAGCTCGGCGTAGCCTGTGCGAGAGACGGGAGTGGAGTGCCGACCTAGTGCTGGGTGGAGCTCGGTGGCTCGGTCGAAGGTAGACCTTGCAGCGGCGCCGGCAGCTCGAGAAATCGCTCTCTCTATCGCGTTTCGTCTTAGGGCTTTGACGTTGCATCTCTCTGTGCGACCGTGAAAAATAGAGACAGAAAAAGGGGGATGGATGGAGAATCGAACTCAGGACCATTGTCTTCCCACAAATTCTTAACCTTTCTAATGATCAAGTGAGCTATGCGGAATTTCTTATTCCATTTTTCATTTTTTTCATTATATTTGTACTTAGTACATAAGTCCCTCAATACATACATACGGAGTATTTGTTTACTCCTAAACCCAAGTGGGGCTAAAGCCACCCCAAGTTCACTTGGGTCCGCCATTGAACCTCACCACCATAAATTTTTTGGTTATTATATTCAAATTGTATTTGATATGGAAAACTGCTTTTCATGGCCATGAAATATTTCACACCCTTGCCGTGAAACCAGCTGGAGTAAAAATATAGATTCATTTTTTGGATGGTTTTAAGGTGTCCCGTGTTACCATGGAGCCCATATATCCAAAAGGTAACCTCCATTTGAGTATTTCTTTTCAGATGTTTATATAATTAACTTCTTTTTTTTATTCGATATCGAAAACTGATTTTCAAGGCCATGAAATATTTCACACCCTTGCTGTGAAACCACCTGGAATAAAACTATAGATTCATTTTTGGGATGGTTTTAAGGTGTTGCGTGTTACCATGGAGTCCATATATTCCAAAGGTAACCTCCATTTGAGTATTTATTTTGAGATGTTTATATAATTAACTTCTTTTTTATTCAATATCGAAAACTGATGATTTTCATGGCCATGAAATATTTCACACCTTTGCTGTGAAACCTGGAGTAAAACTATAGATTCATTTTTGGGATGGTTTTAAGGTGTTGCGTGTTACCATGGAGTCCATATATTCCTAAGGTAACCTCCATTTGAATATTTCTTTTAAGATGTTTATATAATTAACTTCTTGTTTATTCGATATCGAAAACGGATTTTCATGGCCATAATGTACTTCACACCATGCCTATAACGTCATTGCACCCATATGAAATGCAATGTCGAAAATTGACAATTAAATACTATTCAAATAAAATTATATAACAAAAGCCAATTAAATAACATTAATTGCATAAGGAAATTGTAAATGTTCAAACAAACCACACTTCAAGCCACAGAACGGAAACAAAACAACCAAATGTTCAACAAACCAAACTTCAAGACCCAAAACAAAATATAAAATAAACAACCAAATGTTCTTGAAATTGCAAATGACCAAATTTCCACGAATTCAGCTATACATCTATGGCTCCACCTTCATCTTCTTTGTTCCGGATCCCTCGTATGTATATGGCTCCTCTCCATCACTAATGACCTCAAGAGGATCCTATTATACAGAAAAAATTAAGATATAAGGACCACTATATCACAAGTCAAAACATAGTTTATTTGATTGTAAACACATGTTACCTCATGCACTTGATGCTTTGAAAGATATGCATTAATTTTTTTTCTCATCGCTATTCATTTCCTTGACGGTAAAAGATGAATTTCCCAAATGCTTGACATTATAATTGGAGATTTCAACAGCAAAGATAAATGTCTTCCCCAATATAGCCCTAAGTTCATCCGGATTCGTCGAAGACTCACCTCCCTGAAGGCATATATGTAAATTGAAGGGGAACATTTTTAGGCAGCATATAACCATTTCACTAAAGGAAGGATTTGCCTCTTATAGTTGATCACCCCGAACTTGTACAACATATGGGTTATATGTTATAACCCATATGTTATCCTGCAGCACTCTAACAACAACAATGCACTCGAAAACACTCGAAATTCTGAAGAGAAATTAGTCCTAGAGTGAAATTAGAAGCAAAATTAGTCCTAGAAGCGAAATCAGTCCTAGAGCACTCAAAATTCAGAAGCGAAACCAGTCCTAGAGCAAAATTAGAAGCAAAATCAGTCCAGAAGCGAAATCAGAAGCAACAGACGTGAAATCAGTCCTAAAGCAATAAAAATTCAGAAGCATATGCGAAATAAAAATCAGAAATTCAAAAGCAAGAGAAACAAAATCGAAATTCAGAAGCTAGTGAAATAGAGATTCAGAAGCCATCCACACGCGACTTTATCAACGGCAATAATGCACTTGAAAACACTCGAAATTCTGAAGAGAAATCAGTCCTAGAGCGAAATTAGAAGCAAAATCAATCCTAGAAGCAAAATGAGTCCTAGAGCGAAATCAGAAGCAAAAATACAAAATTAGCCATATAAGATCAAAAAAATACCCAAGAATAAACCGAGCATATAGAAATCAATACACTAAAAATAAAAAATCGGTCATATAGAAAGTAGCAGCCATGATCCAACATTCCAACTCATCACAAAATCTGTGTCTTGGTTTTATAACTAATATTGCAAAGAAGAAACCGAGCATACTTGAGAGACAATAACTCATTAACGTAAATAAGAATATTAAATATAAGAAGAAACCAAGCTACTAATGCAACGCAACCTGGTCGGACCAACATTCCATCTCATCACAAAATTTGTTGGCAATTTGTTTTAGAGTGGGGTGTTTTCATGTACTGTGCAGAAATAAACACCGACATATAGTATAATCACTCTTCAATCAAACATCTCAAGCAACAACATAATGTGAAGTACTGAATAAATCTATCTTAAAATACTCGAACATACTTCAATGCTACTGGAAATGTCAACTTCTTCCAAATTTTCAATCCCTAATTGTTCATCGAAATGCAGAAATCTTTGGGATGTTAGACATGTTGGTTTTGTTTTTGATCTTTTAGGCATTTTGTCGAACACCTTAAACTCTTAAATGTGTTCAAGGGGGTTTACCATAGCACTTAGGTATTTACAATGATGTTAATCCAGCAAAACCAAGATAACCAACTGAAAATGTTTCAGCACCACACCAGCAGTAACTGAATGTAAAAAACACTGCAACAGAACCAGTTATCGAAAAGATTTCCAAAACCTTTCATTAAACTTTTGAGAACGAAAGAAGGGAAGAATGGAGAGATATCGTAGAGAATACGCAAGTAAGGATCCATGAGATTTTCCATGTCTCATGCTTATCCTCACACATCTCAAATTATCAAAAATCACCTAAACAATTTAACTCAACTTTCCACCCATGACCTTTGCATAATACGAAGTATATGCCTATGACATGCATCTTTTTTTTTTTTTTTACCTGGTTTATCCCAATTCCCAAGTCCTACGAAGTTCAAAATTACCAAGGGTATGATGAACCATAGAATAACCACAAAAAGTTAACTCCAATGAACTTGTTATAGAGTCAGACAATATTACCAGGCTTCGATGTCACAGCTAGCTAGCCAGTCACCCGATGATTTGAGAGAAGGCAAGGGGGAATAATTTTGCTGTGTAAATTTCAAGAACCACGGCCCAACTACGCCGTTTACATGGCCGTCTCCGTGGATGTCAACAACCCCATTGGACACGATAGATGGAGGAAGACCAACAACCATCGATCGGGGAGCACTCGGGAGCGAGTTGGGAAACAAAGCATGGGTGTGTGAGGGAATGAGTGGGGGCTCATGAGAGGACTACTAGTGTTGGATAGTGTGGATCTACCGGAGCCTTTCTTCGTGGATTCACGAGCCAAGGTCTCTAGTTCCTTCATTGATAAAGCTTCCAAGCCGGCCAGCACCATATAAAGGAGCATGCCTCGACATTTCTTCCTGAAGGGAAGACTCAAGTGTGCGTATGTATTGTTGTGTTCAGGAGGAGATTATTAGCATGAAAACTGCAGATACATCATAAAAGCATGTGTTTGCTTCATCAAGCCACGCATTTGTTTTGTATAATCACAAATTCAGAAGAGGAAACCCTGCAACGCAATTACCTGGCAGGCTTGCAATTTTGATTCCATTCCATCAATGTATGCCTCACATCTAGCAACTTGTTCCTCCTTCTCTTGCTTCTCTCCCTTGGTCTACCCCACTCTTTGCGTCAAACGCCGCACTTCATCCTCAAGGGACATCCGGATCTCCTCCCTCCTGACATTCTCTGTATCATAACGGTTCAATTCCTCATCGAATCTCTTCCTTGCAGCTTCAACACTTTTTAATCTTTTGGCAAGGGCATTTTTCTCTTTTACAAACTCGAAATTGAGCACAAATTTGAGAAATTTAAAACAACTGCGGGAAGTGCAAGACCAAGCAGATCGAGTGGAATAAAAGTTCAACAACTGCGGGTTCGAATTGTGTCAGGAAAATCAAAGTTCTTTAATTCAAGATCAAATCTAAGATCTGATCGAGTGCCACTTCTATGAAGTGCAAGACCAAGCATATCTAGCAACTTATATGACTCCTAACACAATTCAAACCCAGTCTTAAAAGAATCAACGGGAATTCAATATAAAACAAAGTCCATGCTTGATTAGATCAACCATATTAAGCAACTTAAACTCCAGTTCCAGATCCAAAAACATCACATATAATCGTTGCACCAGATCACGAGCAACAACTACAAGATCAACCAAAAAATGGAACGAAAAAAGGGAAAAAATTGGGTTCTCATGGCACAAAACAAATTCACCACAAGTTCATATCACAAACAACAAATTCACAAATTTCTTTTTCAAAAACATAAACCACAATTCCTATGCCAAAGCACAAATTCAAAAATTTCTTTATCACAAACCCTAATCGAAATTTTCACAAATTGATTCTCAAAATCCACTAAGTCTAATCTAAGTTCATTCTAATCTCAACCAATTGAACTTAATAACAATAAAATTAAAAGGTAGAAGAAAAAAACTACTAACCTTGAAGGTCTAGATTGAAGAAGAACAAAGGCGGCTCGTTGTGCAGCCTATGCGGGAGACGGGAGTGGAGCGCGGGTCAAGTGCTGGGTGGAGCTCGGCGCAGCCTGTGCGGGAGACGGGAGTGGAGTGCGGGCTGAGTGCTGGGTGGAGCTCGGTGGCTCGGCCGGAGGTGGACCTCGTAGCGGTGCCGACTGCATCGCCGCCCACAATCGCCCTTCTCCGACCGCCGATCGACTGCGCCCCACCTCCACAACGGCAACCATCAATCAATTTATCAAATCTATTATGAGGAAGAAGATGATTGAGGAAGAATGTAAACGTGCTTCCTCACAATTCCGACCCACGTCCTAACAAATTGAAAACAAAGGGGATAGGCCGGGATGGCTTCAAGTGGTTGAATAGAACGTGGGTTGCTTAGGGTTGCTCACAGAAGGACACGTGGCGCAATATTTTACAAAGAGAGTGCTTCTGAAATAATAACTATAAGGGGTGGATTAAGGAGATCTATAACTAGTTAATTGACATAGATAATGTAAAAAGCAATAGTTTGTACTAAAAGTAATAATTAATTACCTTAAAAATCTGTTTACTTTTCATAAAATATCAAAGGCAAGTTCATGTACATCGGATGGATGGAGCATATATTCATTTTGGACACTCTAAAAGATCGATGGTGGTGTTGGATCATCAAGAATGGTGGTACATCTGGGCTTCGGAGTTGAATTAACTATATGGGCCGGGTGTTTGCTTCACTAATCACTACTATTGATGAATGGAAATATGGAATGATGTCCATTGGACTGATCTTTTGACTTCTGTATTTTACTCCGTATTTAATTACAAGTTAGTTTCAAGCACTTAATTAAACTGTGTTTGTATGTTGAATTCAACCTATTATTTTTAGAGTTTAATTTTGTTTTAAAAAGTACTACTTCATTATAGATATTTGATATAATAAATGAGAGGATAATAATGTATTTATTGATTTCCTTCAGAATTGTTTTAAAAAAAAAGAAGCTAAATTGACATATTTATGACGAATGGAGAGAGTAATACCGTACAATTTATTTACTATTTAAATTTAAATTCTCTGCTCAATTTAGCTCTTACTTTTTTTTGGGTAGAAAGACAGCAACAGAGCTCTAGCACCGGTTTACTAAGAGCATGCGCACTCCTGGGCCTGCAAGTCCTTAAAGATGCCACATCAGAAAAAAAAGAAAAAAGAAAACTCACCTTTGCTTAAGGGTCCGATAGAAAAACCCTTATATATGAACCTGCCTAATTGAACCCCTTAGCAGCTAAATCAAGAAAGCATGCAGAGCACATGCTGCTTCTGGGCAAAATACAAGCCAAATGGTGCATTGGGTTACGTGACTTGCATGAAAAAAAAATATACCCAATCCTTTAAAATGATTTTCATGCATTTTTTGAAAATAAAAAAATATAAAAAAAATATTTTCAAGTGTGAAATAATTTTCTCCACTCATACACACCCATTTTACATATGTTTTTTTTTTTTTAAAAAAATATCAATAATACCCATATACTATTATTTTACCATATAAAAAATCAATTTTCCCACTTATTTTGCCTATAAATAAACCCCCACTCTCTACCACTCTTCACACATTCACTTCTACCATCTTCTCTCCTTTTCTAAGATGGATCCCAACCAGAATTTCTACTACCCTCCTCAATCTTATTTCTCTTTCAATCCATACGGGGTTATCGATCCAAATCAAATTGTTCATCCAACCCCAAGAGTTGTTCCGAACCTAAATGTCATCCCTCCTCAAACTGGTGTCGATGAAGAGGGTCAAGATGATGATGTTCAAGAGACTCCGACTCAAAACATCAACTCCCGAATCAAATGGAGTGATGAGGAGGACCACTTGCTCATTAGAGCTTGGCTCAACACAAGCGAAGATGTGGGCACAGGAAGAGGCCAAACCATGGCCCAATTTTGGGAAAGAATTGCAGACTACTACAACCAACGGAGGGGTAGTCTCGTGAGGAGGACCGAAAAACAATGTAAGTCTCACTATGCAAGGCTTAGCGCTGCCGTTTCTAAATTTGTAAGTTGTTACCTCACCGCACAAAGGGCTAAAGCTAGTGGCCAATCTGAAGACGATGTCATCAACGTTGCTTGTCGCCTTTATGTTGAGGATAGTAAGGACAAGAAGGAGTTCAAGGAAGAACACGCATGGCGTCTGCTCCGAAACGAGCAGAAATGGCTTTGTTCTATCGAAACTTCGACTACTGCAAGAGGGAGCTCGGGGCCGAAGAGAACTAAAGTGAACGAGACCGGGGCATACACCTCAAGCTCAAATCCAGAAACTCCTACAAGTGAAGGATTCTCAGTAGGTTCCTCCCTTCGTCCTCCGGGTGCTAGGGCATCCAAGAAGGCCGGGAAGCGTGTTTCGACACAAATGTCTCCTGACGACGAGCATGACATCAACTTCGATGGCCATCAGAAGATTATTGCCGAGCTCATTGAGTCAAGGAACCTGGATCGGGAGCTGAAGAAGGAGGAATTAGCTATGAAAAAACTTGAGTGGGAGCAGAGGGAGACTTTCCTTCAGATGAAAGCTGCATCGATTGAGGCTAGAAAATCAAGGGGGGAGGAAAAGAAAATCCAAAAGGAAGAGAGGGTTCGTAAGTTTACCATTTGCAAAGGATTTGTTGTTTTCCCAAGTCCAAGAGTCGACTCGCAAAGATGTCGAACGAGCATTTGGAGTGCTACAAGCTCGTTTTGCTATTATTCGTCGTCCAGCACGTTCATGGGATATTGCATTGATTGGGAAAATAATGAAGGCGTGCATCATTATCCATAACATGATTGTTGAAGATGAACGTGACGACTATCAACTACAATTCCACACAGCAGAATTTGATCAAGTCGTAGATGATGGAATCACCCAGATGGAGTTACCGCGTGCGATGACCGACATCATTAAAAACCGAGCTCGTATTCGAGATAGGGGCTCACACCGTCAACTCAAGGAAGACTTGGTTGAACATATTTGGCATAAATTTGGAACACAAGGAGATGAGAATTAGGTGGAAGTGCACGAGTTATCCTTTCAACAATTGCATTTTCGTTTCATTTGCATCTATCGTTGTATGGTAATATTTGTTTTATTGCATTTTCGTTTTTTTTATTATCGTGTAATCCTTGTTTCAAGATCAATGTTGTGCTTTGTTTATTTTTTCTCCATTTCACATTGTAGTAGTAGTAGTAGTAGTAGTAGTAATAATAATAATAATAATAATAATAATAATAATAATAATAATAATAATAATAATAATAATAAGGGCAAATTGCATAAAATAGCACGAACTTTAGGGATGGTTGCACTCAGTGGCACAAACTTATAAAAATTCAAAAATAATCACCAACTTTGGGGTTTAGTCGTGGTCAGTGGCACATACCCCATATCTCGCTAATGTGGACTAGTGGAGGTGCTTACATGGAATTTTTTTAATTAAAAAAGTATATAGCGAGATATGAATTAGTGAGAATGCTTACATATTTTTTTTAAAATTATAAGACATAAAAGATGTGCCCAAATTATGAAACTAGTTAGGTTCCATTTTTATTTTTTATTTCATGTACTTCCAAATCAAACATAATTGTGTCAAATAACTAGTACCAAATTTTAATTTCCAAATGTTATATTTGTCACAATTATCTTTGATTTGGAATTACATGAAATAAAAAAATAATAATTGGAACCTAGCCAGTTTCATAATTTGGACACATCTTTTATGTCTTTTAATTTTAAAAAAATCATGTAAACATTCTCACTAATCCATATCTCACTATATGTCTTTTTAATTAAAAAAAATTCCATGTAAGCACCCCCACTAGTACAAATTAGCGAGATAGGGGGTACGTGCCACCAACCGCAACTAAACCCCAAAGTTGGTGATTATTTTTGTATTTTTTTAAGTTCGTGCCACTGAGTGCAACTATGCCTAAGGTTTGTGCTATTTTATGCAATTTGCCCTAATAATAATGATAAAGAACTAAATAAATAATAATAATAATAATAATGATAATGATAAAGAACTAAATAAATAATAATAATAATAATGATTAAATAATTGAAAAGGGTAAATAGTAAAAAGTAAGTTAAGGGTTCGAGTCCGGGCTCACGAATGGAGGTGCAAATAATTAAAAGTTGAAATGGGGCCTTAAGCTGATGTGGCAGAGAAAAAGTAAGTTAAGGGTCCGGGTGTTAAGGGCCTCAAGATTCACGAGTGTTCATGCTCTAAGTTGATAAAGTTGGTTAAACAGAAATCAATCGGGGTAGACACCCATAACATCATCCGAAATCAATTGCCTAATACTAAAAGCAAGATTATCAAGACTGGCAGCAACATGGTTTGCTTCTCTGTCAACAATACGTATAAACATGACTCAAGAAGTAAGTGCAATATATTAAATTCGAGTTCCATGTATTTTAGGTACAAGAATAAAACATTATATACAAGTATTATATATAGAGCCGACAAAATTTGACCCGACCCAACTCGCCCGAACCTAGACCCGACCGAACCCAAAAATTTAGCGCCATGCGCAATCCGAGCCCAACCCATTTTGACCCGATATCCGAATGAACATTAAAAAAGACAGACCCAAACCCAACCTTACTCATACCCGACCCATTTTTTACCCGATCCGAACAAGACCCGACTCATCCATGTAATTACTTTAATTTTTCCGTTTTTAAATACACTAACAATGTGAACTACCTATAATGAGACATAATATAACTAAATGAATGAAGTTTTAATATTCAACAATTGAGATAAATAAAAATATTCGTCATTTCATAATAAAACAAATTGTGAGTCTAGCACTCCTCTAAATTTGATCAACTAGAAAGAATTCGAAACATTTTTTTTTCACAGTAGGCAAAAATTGAGAATGCCTTACGCAGGACGTAAGACATGGCGTCATGGCCCTGATCATCCTGAAGGATGATGGAATACAGTTCCCTGTTATAAGAGATTGTTGAGCTATTACATATAACACCATTTCTAGCAATATAATCAGCTACTCTGTTTGCCTCTCTAAAACAATGGACAAAGTCTACAGATTCAAAGGAAGCAGCTAGATTTCTAATTTGCTCCACCTGGTGGATGATCTTCCATTTGACATCGCTTTTCCTTCTTAAAACTTTGATGAGGTCTTGATTGTCCCCTTCAACGATAATCTTCCCGAGTTCTTTTGATACTGCTTGTTGCATTCCGAGGATGATTGTAGCAGTTTCAGTTTGAATAACCGAACCTATACTAATTTGACGATAAAAGATATTGATCACATTACCTATGGAGTCTCTGATGACTCCCCCACCTGAAAACCCCAGTGGGTTTAACCGAGCCGTCTACATTAATTTTGTAGATAGCTCCTTACGGTCTAGTCCACCTCACGTTGTTCCTATTTGTCTTGTATTTTGTTGGGTGTGGTCTTTCTTCAGTGCTTCTCAAATTATTGATTTCATTGGTCACAAGTTGAACAATACTGTTGGTAGGGGGTAGGTTTTTATTTTTGAAAATAGTTTCATTTCTAGTGTTCCAGATAGATTGCCAGAAAAAGGAAAGATTTTCTAGAACTGAGGAGTTTGTACTGTGGTTGATCAAATCTGAAATATCCAAAATTAGTCTAGAGTTTATTCCAAACCGTTTACCTATTTTCCTTTCATAGGAGGCAATGACTTCCTTAGTATATTTGCAGTGGAGAAATAGATGATCTAAGTCTTCATCGAAAGTATCACAGAAACTACAAGTACTAGGAACTTTGTTGATGTATTTGTTTAGTCTACTTTTGGTGGGAAGACCATCACTTGACATTTTCCAGATAAGATTTTTAATTATCGGGGGAATGTTAAGCTTCCAGATTTTTTTGAAGTCATTATTTAGGTGTTGATTATAGTTATTAAGATGTTTTGTAGATTTTGTCGTAAATATACCATTAGATTCCAACTTCCAAATGAGTTTGTCATTTGTTTCCCAGTTTGGAATTTTAATTTGCATTATTTTTGAGGCTATGTTTGTTGGGAAAATTTCAAACAGAAGATCCACATTCCATTCATTTTGTTGATTAAATAAGTTACAGATCTTCATGTTTGAATCCCTGTCGAGTTGAAACTCCGAAAGGGCATGACCCTCCAGCCAAGGATCATTCCAAACATTGATAGTCTTACCGTTTCCGATTATCCATAGAAGACCTTAATTAAACTTTTCTCTTAGGGACAGTAGTCTTCAAAATTGCCAAGACGTGTTTAGGTTGAATTTTTTTTTTATTAATATGCTCACCTTGAAGGTATTTTTCCTTATTGATTTTGACCCAAATGCTATTGTTATCCGTATAGATTTTCCATAACAGCTTTAGTTCCAAGCTGACATTAAGATCTTCAGATTTTCTTATTCCTAAGCCTCCACAATGTTTAGGTTGACAGATTTTATCCCATCTAATGAGAGGTGTATATCTTTCAAAGCTTAGTTTATTCCAGAAAAAAAAAAATTGATCTAGTCTATTTGATGCAGAATACCTTTTGGGAGGAGGAAGTTTTGCATAAGGTAGTTAGTTTTGGAGCTTAAGTTTGCTTGGATAAGGATAGCTCTACCTGCCTGGGATAGGGAGGAAGCTTTCCACTTAGAAAGTTGTTGTTTTTTTCAAATTGTTAACAACTTCTTCAAAAACACAATTTTTTATTTGACCATTCACTAGAGGGATTCCCGAATATTTTTCAATAGTTTTGGAAATGGGAATTCTCATATGTTGAGAAATGTCTTTGGCAAGGTTAGCGTTTACATTAGATGAAAATTGAATTGAACTTTTGGAGTAGTTAATGGTTAATCCAGAAATATTAGAGAAGTTGTTCATAATGTTTTGAATGGTATTTAAGCTAGTATGGGCTGCATCTGCAAAGATGATAGTGTCATCAGCAAAGGTTAAGAAAGGGATAGTCGTACCCTTTTTGTTTAAGCGGATACCTACTAAGGCATCCTCTTTAAGAGCTTCAAAGTGCAATTCTCTAGCCAGATTTTCCATGACCAAGACAAAGAGATAGGGAGCTAGAGGATCTCCTTGTCTAATACCTCTGTTTGGCGTGAATTGGTTTCCGTGAGAGTTATTAACTAGGATTAAGAAGGTAGTAGTGGTTAGGCATTTCGTAACCCAGTTGATCCAGGTCGTATGGAATCCAAATTTAGTAAGGGTAGCCTTTATATAAGACCAGTTGATTTTATCATAGACTTTTTCCATGTCTAGTTTTAAGGCCATCCAACCCTTTTTACCTTTACGTTTATGAAAACTATGGAATATTTCATGAGCGATAAGGGTGTTGTCTTGAATTGATCTTCCTTCCACAAAAGCATCTTGGAAGGGACTTATGAATTTAGGAAGGATAGGTTTAAGTCTGTTAGCTAAATTTTTTGTGATAATTTTATAAATAGTGTTACACAGACTTATAGGCCTATAGTGGTTGATATTGATAGGTTTTCAACTTTTGGAATTAGGGCTATAAAAGTTTGATTGATTTCTCTTCTGTTAGAAGATTACCAGAGTGGAAAAAAAAATTTGATAGCTTTACAGAGAGAGGTTCCAACTATATTCCAATATTTACTATAAAATTCTGGGAGGTAGCCATCTGGGCCTGGAGTTTTATCTTCTGCCATACTATCAATGGTTTGTTTAATTTCCTCTTAGAAGGGGATTTTGATGAGATTATCATTATCCCAGCTAGTTATTTGTGGTTGGACAAAATTAATATCTTTAAGTTTGATGGGTTTTTTTATTATCGCCAATAAATCGTTTAGACATTTCTTTCGTAATAGCTTCAAAGATATCAAGAGGATCAGTTGTAATGTTACCATTCTTATAAGTAAAGGATAATGTTTTCCTTTTAAAGTTTCTAATTTTTGCCGAGGTTTGAAAATGCTTAGTATTTCTATTTGCTAATTGAACATGTTTTATTCTAGCCCTTTGTTTCCATAACTTATAATTATAATCAAGAAGTGCAATTTTTTTTGCTTCCAACCTCTTAAGGTGAAGGGCTTCCTTGTTAGATAAGTTATCCCATGGAAGTTGATTATGAAGATTGAGGATTGTTTGGTCTAGGTGAGTTAGTTGTTTCTGAACATTATTAAGTTGTTTTTTACACCAATTTTTAGGGTTTTTTTGAGAAGTTTTTGCTTCTGAATTAGTTTAAAGCTGAAAGATCCATGAATTTTATTTTGCCAAACCTTATTAACCATGTGTTCATAATAAGGATTGGTCGTCCATGCCATTTCAAACCTAAATGGAGTGCCTTTCTTGTTATCCAAGGATTCTATTTGAAGGGTAATAGGGCAATGATCTGAGGAAGAGAAATGGTGGTGCTGAACTCTAAGGTTAGAAAACTTAGTTATAATGTTCTGGTGGGCTAACATTTTGTCAAGTCTTTCATAAGTGTTACCAATGGCAGATTTATGCTTTCTCCAAGTGAAAGGGGAGCCAGAAAAGGGGATAGTATGAAGGCTAAGCTCATCCTTTACCCGGTGTAGGCGTCTAAATCTAAAAGGATTAGGAATAGAGCCCCCAACTTCCTCTGTATCATTTTCTATTTCATTTAAATCTCCAATGATAATCACAAGGAGGAGGTGTTTGTGAACAAAGTTGAAAACTTCATTCTAAAATCTGTTTTTTTTTTCATTTTTTGTAGAGGGGGCATAGACAAACATCAAAGCTAGAGTAAAACTGTTAACAATTATCATGCAAGTTCTGTCATTTTGTTCTAGGATTGTTTGGTCATCAATTATCAGGTTGTGATTATAAAGGAGCCAAAGGCCACCTTTATCCCCAGCAACCTTGATAATATGAGCATTTTGGAAGCTAGTGCACGCTACGAATGTGAATATCAGAGGGGGCTTCTTTTGTTTTAGTTTCTACTCGGGTGAGGATATCAAGCTTGTTAGATATTCTAAGTTGGTTGATTTCTTGGGACAAAAGAGGCCCTTGTGCCTCTTACATTCCAGTAGCCTATATTAATCATAAGGATCTATATATATATATATCAAATGTTTACAAGACTTAACATGTTTTGTGTTAACAAATAATAACCGTTTGATGAATGAAGATGGAAGGCCGGGATTAATCCTTGATTTTTTTTATTTTTTTTAATTAAATATGTGGGCCCCACTCGGTTTTCAATTCTAATCGCAGGGAGAGGCGTGTGCAGCACAAACAATTGGGGAAAAGTTGAATCCTGATAAGGAGAATTTTGGGGGGGCCACGATTTTTTTTTCAATTCTTCCAAATTGAAATCCTGATAAGGAGAATTTTGGGGGGATCACGTTTTTTTAAATTCTTTTAAATTTTATCCATTTCCTTCTATAAAAAATATTCTATCAAACAAGATTTCAAAAAAAATAAATTCTATCAAACAAATGGTGAAATACTGGTATGGAGTAATTTGGGGACCACTTTGATTTAATTTTTTTTTTATTGTTCCAAATTTTATCCATTTCCTTTTATAAAAAAAATATGATATGAAACTAATCAAAATCAATGTTTTTGTTATGTGAGATCTTTGTATATCATCGACGGTTTTATCAAAGCGGCCGGTGAAGGAGATCGAATAAGAAGCATGAAAGAGTGAACTTGTTATATATAACAACTAAGGCATCTGCATCTATTAGTCGGCGTGCTCTATTTGACGCAAACATATTAACATTAGTTAAGATGGTGAAATTATTCGTCATTAGAAAGGTAATATTCGTCATTAGAAGGGTAATTATCAACTTTGCTCACACTGGTTGTTCTTCAAAGTCATCATCGTTGCTTCTTGATACATTGCCCGTTTCCCCGTCGACTTGTTGGAAAATGCTTCGTTTCCCCCGACATCGCTTGTCTTTCTACCTCGTCTAGCAATCATCTTTCTCCCTATTAGACACATGAGTGAGATCTCACAATTATTCATCAACATTTCTTATAGGACTCATCAAGATATCAAAGATAATAATCAAGTATCCGTATCTCAAAATTTGTCATCAACTAATCATCAAATATTCATCTCATATTCATCAAGTTTTATAAAAGATTCATACACATGCATTAAATATTCATCCCCATTTCCAAATATGTCGAACATTTCATACATGCACTCAATCACATCCATACCTTCAGGATTCATCTAGTTCTAACACATGTGCATCAGATTTTGTCAAATATTCGTCCAATCTTCATCAAGATGTCACAATTATTATCAAGATTTCTTAAACGATTCACTTATATCTCCAAGATATTCATCAATTAATCATAAAAGATTCACCAATTGTTCCCATCGACAACCCATTCGACTCAAGCAAACAAATTTCACCTACATTCATCAGAATCAACAATTTATTCATCTAATTTAATCACATATTCATCTAGTTCTCATACATATTCAGCATCTTTTGTCAAATATTCGTCCATAACTCGTATAAATTCATCAACTATTAACCCCATCTCACAATTATTAACAAGATTTCGTAAACGATTCACTTATATCTTAAAGATATTCATCAATTACTCATGACAGATTCACACCATCAACTCATTCAACAACCCATTTGACTCAATCAAACAAATTTCAACTTCATTCATCACAATAACCAATTTATTCATCTAATTTCATCTGTAATCAACCGACGGGGAGCGGGATTTAACAAAAATTCATAAAAACCATATTCGACCTTCCCGTTACTCAAAACAATTAATCGATGTTCAATCGAAACCCACAACAAACGTCGATTTTGAACTACAGATTCAGCAAGGAGTAACAAAGCATCGGAACTTACCCATGTCGATGTTAATTTTGATTCTTCGAACACCTACTAAAGTTGCGGCAGCAACGCTCTGAACACCGACAACGGCTTCGACGTTGCTCCTCATTCGATTGCCGGAAGAGATGCGGTGGCTCGAGGGCACGCCTTCTTCGCCTACGGGTGCCGGCGAGAACTGGGGCCGGTCGGAGTAGCCTTTTCGCCGGTTTCGCCCTACCAAAAGAGAGGTTTTGAGAGGTGGTTTTCGTTTGTACGGGAGGATCTGGATATTGAAGACGTTGTTTTGTGTTTTATCCAAAAAAAGAAGATCTTTTTGCTGAGATTGCACGCGCCTTGGAGGAGGAAAATGGTGGGTTTTTAATTTTCCAATTAAAAAAATCCAATTTCAGGAATGAATCTAGACCCTCCATTTCTAGTGATCCAATGGCTTATAATTGTTAACACTTAACACCATAAGAGCAATTCATAAGTGACAGATAAGAGTAGTTTTTTGATTTGTTACAGCTATTTGAACTGCTTGAATCTGATTCAAAGTACCAACTCCAGAAATAGCAAGTACAAGTATTCACTATTAATATATAAACATGTAAGGAGTTGAAGCTTGTACCTTCAAGGGTCAACCAGAAGTTTTGTAACTTGCATCTGCAATTGTCTTTACTTGGATAGCTTTGGTTAAGAAAATGTTTGGTGTAAAGTTTTTGTTGGGTAAGTTTGGGGCGGCTTGCCACCTTTCCACCCTTAGGGGGATTATAGGGGCTTGACCTAAATTTTGTTGAGATAAGTAGAATGATAATCTTACCATGTCTTACCTTGATTTTAACCTGATCCACCTTTAACACAGTAGATGGAGTAGAAAGAGAATACAAAAGATGATATTTGTTATCAAAATCAACACTGCAAGCATAGTAGCAAAAGTAGATATCCAACTAATTACTCGAGCAAGGATTAAAAACATTCTTGTTGTCTCCAGCTAAGATTGAAAAACGAGGAGACAAACAAGAGTGGGTGGTGTCACATATATGCAGGTACTTGGAACTAAACATCATCATGGAAGGATCAAAGGTAGCAAAATAGTAGGGGGAGGGGTGATACATCAAACAATCATTATTTAGCAAAATATGATTGTTTGACGTATCAAACAATCATGGAGAGATCTTCTTCTTTTTAGGCTTCTTGTTGGCCTGGGAAGAGGCTTCTGTCATGTCTTCTTCATCTTTGCGCTTCACTTGGTTTTGGTTGTTCAGTAGCATCTCATCATCATCAAGCCTGATAACAATGCCGCCCATTTTTTTTTTGATAACAGAGCAGTCAAATCTAATTGAAAGGTGAGATTCCTCCGTGTCATTGCCCGTGTCCACCATTTTTCCTTTCACTTGAGCCCTGAGAGGTCCTCTCTAGTCACATCCATTGGGATATTAGAAGTTGAGCCGGACTGATTAGCAGAGGCTAAGATGGTATGCAGGATGGAGGGGGCTATGGCAAAAGGGGTGGTGGAACATTCAACAAAAAGCTTGCCACCATGGGCATTGTTGAGGTTGACCAAATGGTTGATGAGCTCATTGGAATAGTTCAAATTACCAGTAGAGATAGCAGGGGTTTTGAGATGAGGTTGAGCAGGAGCTTGAATCGTGGAAGCGTGGAATACTTGTACTTGCTATTTCTGGAGTTGGTACTTTAAGGGTGGTAAGTCGTGCACCCAAAATGCATCCAAGATGCGTTTTTAGGGGTGGTAAGTCACGCACTCAAAATGCATCCAGGATGCGTGTCTGTATAGCGCACCAAGTCCACCCACATCTTGGATGCGTGTAAGAGTTTTTGAAAAGAAAAAGTTTATAAATACCGTGGAACCGAGATGCATGTGTGTTGACTGCTGATAGATTACATAGGTCTTAATATTGTATAGTGGGCTAAAAGCCCATTAAGGCCCAATACCTTTGTAACTTATATATATGTTATATCAATGAATGGAAACCCTCAAGGAGGACTTTACATCAATTCTATCATTCTACATGGTATCACAGCCTTTTCTTCCTCACGGAGCCCTAATTTGATCCTCCCACCTCACCTCTCCTCTTCTCTCCTCCGACCTCCGGTCCTGCCACCACAACGACACATCTCCTCGGATTAATTAGCGATTGCTAATTAATTACCAATTCGGCGCCGTCATCCACTTTTGATCGAAGTCACCGTTTCAATTTTTCAATTGGAATTCAAGGTCAACCGACATCCACTTTTGACAGTAGCCGCCGACCCCACCCTCCTGTTTCTCCTAATTACGGTTTTGACCCTAAGTTAGTTCCTTATTAAGTTAAGGGCCAATATCAAAAAAAAAAAAAAAAAAAAAATGCACCGATACTCTGGATATCCTACCCCTCGACATGCTGGTCCTCAGGCCTCCCTGACATCGCTTGACCCAGGCTATGTTCCGCCAGCTCTGCATCACGCCTTCTCCTCTACGCAACCGACATCTTTAGACCCTTCTTGGTACATGGACACTGGTGCCACCTCCCACATGACGAACTCCTCAGGTAACCTCTCATCTATTTCTTTTAAGGGCCCTGCCCACTCTATTATCGTCGGAAATGGTCATCGTCTTGCTACTTCGGGAATTGGCCACGCCAAATTACAGACCCCAACCCACCCACTACACCTCAAAAATGTCCTTATTGCCCCAAAGATTGTCAAAAACCTTATCTCTGTCCGTCGGTTCACTACTGACAACAACGTTTCCCTTACGTTTGATCCCTATGGTTTCTCTGTGAACGATCTTACTACGGGGGTTACTCGCATGAGATGTAACAGCACCGGGGAGATCTACCCTGTCACACCACCTCCTGCATCCAGTCAGTCGTGTCCGGTCGCCCTCTCGACATCATCGTCCAGCCTCTGGCATGCACGCCTGGGCCATCCCAACGCTGCTGTTCTAGATGTCCTTCGTTCCCAGAACCTTGTCACCTGTACTAAAGACTCACGCTCTGGTTTATGCTCTTCCTGCCAACTAGGCAAACATGCCAGACTGCCGTTCCAACGGTCTTTGACCTCTACCCTTGCTCCCTTTGATATCATTCACAGCGACATTTGGACCTCTCCCGTGCCTAGCAAGGAGGGTCACAAGTACTACCTTTTGTTTCTTGATGATTACACTCATTACTTATGGGTCTTCCCGTTGCATTTCAAGTCCCAAGTGTTTCCTATCTTTGCCAGATTCCATACCTACATCAAAACACAGTTTCACATGTCCATCAAATGTTTCCAATGTGACAATGGCCGTGAATTTGACAACAAAGACTTTCACTCCTTCTTTGCCGCAAATGGGATCTCCTATCGCTTGTCTTGCCCCTATACTTCTCAGTAGAATGGCAAGGCAGAAAGAATCATCAGAACCATGACCAACATGATGCGCTCTCTCCTCTTCCACGCGTCTATTCCCCTTCCCTATTGGCCTCACGCCTTATCCACCACATGTTATCTCCTAAACATTCTCCCTTCCACTACCCTACACCATCGCTCGCCAGCTCAGACACTTTATCACGCCGAGCCTAGGTATGATCACCTTCGCATCTTCGGGTGCTTGTGTTTCCCAAACCAGTCCTCCACAGCCCCGCACAAGCTTCACCCGCGCTCCACTCCATGTGTCTTCCTAGGCTATCCGCCTGATCATCGAGGTTACATTTGCCTCGATATCAAGACCCACAAGATCATTCTCTCATGTCATGTCACCTTTGATGAGTCGCGATTTCCCTTTGCGTCTCCCACACCCCCTGTGTCTCCGTCAAAGTCTGAGTCACCATTCCCTCACTTCCTTTTTCCCTAGAGCTCTCCCGGTGCTCTTGCTTCTCCCCCAACACCACCGCCACCACCACCCCCCACCACTAGACCACACACCCGCAGCGTCTCCGGTGTCTTCCGACCCCGTCAGATCGTCTCCATGACCACCGCCCATCACCCCGCTATCCACCTCCCATCACCTCGCCAAACAACCTCGCCTCACCTACGTGCGGCGGCCGCCACATGTCATGCGGCGCCCGCCGCAACCCCAAATGCTGCGCCCACCGCACATAAACCCTCCCTGGCGGCGCCCGCCGCCCATAACCCCTCCCTGGCGGCGCCCGCCGCAGGTTTTGCGGCGCCCGCCGCAACCCTCGCCGCATTTGATCCGCCCGCCGCCTCTTCCCCTTGCTTAGCCCCTCTTACCCCCGTCCTTCCTGACTCCCATTCTCCCTTTGCCTCCACCCAGACCTCCCTCTCCCTCGTTCCCACCTCCCACAAAACAGCCCTCCTCGGCCCGAATTGGCAGGCGGCTATGCTCGACGAATACAAGGCCTTTACGAAGAATGGTACTTGGGTTCTTGTTCCTTGCCCTCCTGAGGCGAACGTCATTCGCTGTATGTGGCTTTTTCGTCACAAGTTCCACTCTGATGGGACGTTGGAGCGCTACAAGGCCCGTCTTGTGGTGAACGGTAGATCTCAGCAGACAGGTATTGATTGCGATGAGACCTTCAACCCTGTGGTCAAGCCTGCCACTATCCGAGTGGTCCTGAGTCTGGCTCTGTCGCGCAACTGGGCCATCCATCAATTAGATGTCAAGAACGCCTTTCTGCATGGTCATATGAACGAGACAGTTTACATGTTTCAGCCGCCGGGGTTTACTGATGTTGAGCGTCCAAAGCATGTCTGTCTCCTCAAGCGCTCTCTATATGGTCTGAAACAGGCTCCGCGGGCGTGGTTCCAGCGTTTTGCCTCTCATCTGCTCCGTTTGGGTTTCACTGGCAGCCGTTCGGATACGTCTCTCTGTTTATCTATCGCAGAGGCTCAGACTTGGCATTCCTGCTGCTATATGTCGACGACATCATTCTCACCGCCTCTTCTGATGCTCTTCGGACGTCGATAATCTCGCAGTTAAGTACGGAATTCGCCATGTCTGATTTGGGTCAGCTGTCGACGACATCATTCTCACAAAGTAAGTATGCTGCAGAGATTGTTGCTCGGGCTAAGATGGTCAACTGTAATCCCGTCGCGACCCCAGTCGATACATCCAACAAGCTCAGTGCTCATTCTGGTCCGTTGGTTGACGATCCCACGCTGTACAGGAGCCTCGCTGGTGCTCTTCAGTTTCTCACTTTCACCAGGCCTGATATCAGTTACGCCGTTCAGCAGATCTGCTTGTTCATGCATGCCCCTAGGGAACCTCACTTTCAGGCTTTGAAGCGAATCATTCGGTACATCAGCGGCACCCTCGATCTCGGCACCACCATCACTCCTTCCTCTAAGCTTGATCTTGTGGCTTACACTGATGCGGATTGGGGTGGTTGTCCAGACACACGTCGCTCCACGTCTGGTTACTGTGTCTTCCTCAATGACACTCTTGTGTCTTGGTCAGCCAAGCGTCAGTCCGTCGTGTCTCGCTCCAGCGCTGAAACCGAATACAGGGGTGTTGCCAACGTTGTCTCCGAGTGCTCTTGGCTCCGCAATCTCCTGCTTGAGCTACGATGCCCCTTGCAGAACGCCACTCTGGTCTACACTGACAACGTCTCCGTCGTCTACCTAGCTAGCAACCCAGTCCAGCATCAACGCACGAAGCACATTGAGCTTGATCTCCACTTCGTCAGGGACAAGGTTGCCATTAGACATGTCCGCGTTCTACATGTCCCGTCCTCTTATCAGTACGTTGAAGTATTCACCAAGGGTTTACCTAGACAGTTGTTCATTGATTTTCGTTCCAGTCTCACTGTACGGACCCCTCCCGTTTCGACTGCGGGGGTTTGATAGATTACATAGGTCTTAATATTGTATAGTGGGCTAAAAGCCCATTAAGGCCCAATACCTTTGTAACCTATATATATGTTATATCAATGAATGGAAACCTTCAAGGAGGACTTTACACCAATTCTATCATTCTACAACTGCGCCCTGCACCCTTTCTAGATGCGTGTTGGTAGCTCCTTGGTTCTCCCTTTTTTAAATGTACGATTAAAACCATCAAATTACCGATTCTCCAAACCTCTAACCCTGACTCTATATCCGGACTAACCTTACCCGCAGCCGTCCTTAACCGGACCCCCTTGAGCCCTTGGCTCTTGTGTAGGTCTACACAAAAAAAAATTTGTGTGAAATGAATCATGTTTTTGTGGCTTAGGATTGTGCGTATCGAAACTATCAATCAACGTGTGATGCGCGATGAGGATGGTGTTCAGTTTAACGCTCCTTGCAGATTGTGAGAAATTAGGGATTTCCGCTGACCAGAATCAGATTTAACTTAAATATCAAAGATTGGATTCTCACCCACTCATAGTTGGGACTTGGGACTTGGGAGGCTTCCCCCGTTCGCCCCACCAGGTAACGTTAACCTCAATCTCTATTCAATCCCCCATTCACATCTTCCATTGCCAATTCTTATCTCAATTTACACTCTCTTGCTGTTTATTTGCCTGTTCTTGAATTTCGTTCGACTGTGCCCTAGATTTTTTTTTTAATTTGCTTGAAATCATACACTTTGTTCTCGGTTTGTTCATGGGTTTTGATCAGCTATGCCAATCTTCTGATGAGGAAACCCTAAAAGTTGTGAAGAAGAAGAAAAAACTAAAGAATTATGATGCCATTGGGTTCCCACAGTGTAGGTGGAAGATCTTCTTCATCTTCGAATTTGTCGCCTTTGGCTCCTCCCTTTACCTTTGATAAACCCTATCAGAAGCAGCCCAATTCGAACCCGCCTTTGAATTTCACTGAATCGCCCTATGGTCCCCACTTTGATCGTCCAAGACCAGTTTGGTCCCCTTCGAATTTCATAGAAAACAGCTCAAGGAATGGCAAATTTTCCTCTGAAGTTCATGGATTCCCTGGTTCTCAACCCAATAACAGCTCACAATGTGACCCTTTAGCCCCTCTGAAATCTGTGGTGAGTGATGGATATGAGTGGTTTCCTCATGGACAATATACGAATCCAGTGCCGACTAGTCTTGTTGAGGCCAAACCATATTATCCTCCATATGTCGCTGTGGTTGATCGTGACTCGGTTGCCTTTAATGAGCTGAAATTGAATGGCTCATCTCAAGTTGATGATACACAAATGACATCTAGTGTGAAATACAACCCAGAACAGAGTGCTTTGTGGAATGGTTTGAGCAATGTGGAGCAACGCAACTCGTTGGGTCTTGGTCCACATGATTATAAGCGCTCTGGTTCATCAATAGGTCAGAAAACCATGAAGAAAGGTGTATCTCTCTTCTTTCTTACATTAATGCAGTGTTCAACAACAAGCTACTTCATTTTTTGCCGTGTGATTCATAAATACGTTAACATGCTGATTGGTTGCTAATAGTTGTGGGAATTTCCTATATCGTGTGGATATCAGAGTGGAGATCACAGCCTTTTAATCCCGAAGTGATCTTGTCTATTACTTATTTATATTTTAGATGGAGCTGTCATACTCATATGAAACACCTATCGGAACTGCCATTTCATGTCCCATTTGTTATGTTTGTTCCTTATATGCTCTTCTTCCTTTGTGAATTTCTAAAAGTTTATTGTTTCTATGGGATTTGTATTTCACTCTGAAGTTAATTTATTTGAATTTGAATGAGGCCCTGATTATGGGTATATCATTATGCTTTTTCGTGTTGGGACACTAGCAGTTGGGAACTTAGAATCATGTTTGGAGACATCTGCCGTGTCAGAAAACAGCTTTGGTGGTTTTGGAGGAGAAACTAATTTTGGATCCAGAAGTATTGAAGATCGTAAATCTTTCAAGGAGCCTTATTCAGGAAGTGCTACTGGAAGGTGTATAGGGCGGCCTGCAACGGGCTCTACGTCTCCCTGCAATAAAAATCGTCATCTTCAGGATCCACTTCTAAAATACTCTGGCCTTTATGAGTCTCCGCTTGATTCACAAGACAAGCATGCAAATTATACTGATTCTTATTTCCTTGATTCTCCATCAACAATGAGATCGTCCCCTGCAAATCAGACTAAAATGACATTTGGTGGGTTTCCATCACCACAAGATGCAGTTCACTCTGTAACAGTGAATTCTACTAACAGCAAATCGATTGATAAAATCGGGACAGCATCTGACTTTGTTCCTTATCATCCATTTGGTCTGAACTGCCAAGAGAGAAGCTACACAGGAAAGTCTGATAGTTTTCTTACAAGATTGCCCTCTACTAAAATGGATGATAATATAAAGAAGCATCATAATGCTGACTGCTTTGATCAGCTCTCGAAGACAAAATCTGTGACTCCAAATCCTCACTCAAGCATGACAGATTTTGTTAAGATGAATTCCAACAGAGACACTGCAGTGACATTTTTTTCCAAGGAGATTTCATCAGACGGTCCAGAAATTCAGAACCCTGGAGTGGATTCACCTTGCTGGAAAGGAGCTCTAGCAACTTCTTTTGCTCCAATTGAAGACTCTAAATTGGTTGGTCCAGAAGATATTGTGGGTAAGTTGGAATCAAGTTTCAAGTTTGATAGTGAAGAGCACAAGCAAAGCCCTGCTGGACTCGATACAAATAGTAACGTACATGTCTCACAAGAAGTAATTGACAAGAATTCTTCAAATAGGTCTTCAGAATCCAACTATGTATCTAAAGAATGTGGTGATTTATGTAGTACGAAGCAGATTTGTCGTAGTATGGAGCTGTATGGTAAAGAGGGTTCTGGGCCCCTTGATAAAAAGAATCAGCTAAATCTGGATAGAGGGAATGAGCTCAGCCTTTTGAATTACTCTGGAATTGCTTCTAGTTCTAAAAGTCCTCAGGCCTTGCAAACAAGTTCAGAAGATTGTGAGATTGTGCCGGAAGAAAAAATTGCAGTGAAAGTGGTATCATCTTTTGCTGAATTGAAGGGTAAGTGCATTGTACCTCCCACATCTAAAGGACTTTCTTGTGCTCCAACTAATGTTGCTGACCACCTCGTCCATTCACCTCCTGAAAATGTAATGAAGGCACTTTCAGAAGTTGATACGAGTGTGCTACTAAATGCGATTAAGGCCCTTTCGCAAGTACTCGTGGATCGCTGCTTAAAGAGTGATTCCGCATCCACAGAACTAGATAATACTGCTCTCAAGCACACAATCAACAATTTGAACTGTTGTCTGGTGAAGGAAGCTGATGAGATTACTCAAACAGAAAAAGCTTTGGACCCCCAACAGGGTACCTCTTATCGTGAAGATGCACTGCAGTCTCAAATGGTAGGTTTTTTTTTTCTTCTCCAAAGTGAAGCTATCATGCTACTTGCAATCTTCAAAAAAATCATCCACTTTTATCCTGTCAAGTGCATATTTTTTTTCCCGTTCATAGCAGAGAATGCACTCCTTGTGTTTACGTTGTCATTTGTTCCCAGGTTAGGAAGGTTACAACTGCTCACACTGATCCACATGGGCTTGATATTCTTGCTGACGAAGAGCATGATACCTTTACTAAAAGAAATGAAGGTCTTTCAGATTCTTCTTTTGTAAAGGATGATGTGGAGACAGTTAGAGAAGCTGACGCCGTGCAGGTACGTGTCTCTCCCTTTGTTGTTCATATTAGAGGGCTCCCTAGTTTGAGGATGAGTAAACTTATGTTCAAAACTTTTGCAATCAGGCTATAAAGAGGGTATTGGACATGAAATTTCCTAGTGAGGAATTGCAACCAGAAACTGTCTTGTATAAGAATCTGTGGCTTGAAGCTGAAGCTGCACTATGTGCCACAACTGTCAAATCTCGCTTTAAAAGGTTGAAAACAGAGATGGAGAATCTCAGGATGAATGGTATTCAAAGCTACACATTCAATTATTTTGCATTAATTGTCTTGATTTTTCTTATATGTGCTCAAAATGTTGTCAGATGAAGAGGTTGTTCTAAATCCAAGCCAACACAGCTATTCAACTGGCATGGAGTCGTCAATCGCAGCAAGATTTTGTACCCTTGGATCTGTGGTCAATGACTTGAAACCTCCCAACTCTGAGTTCAAATATACACGATTACCAACCTTAGATTTTCTTGCTGTTGTCCCTCAAAGCAATGCTAATGACAGTGAAGCCTCAGTCATGGCTAGACTTCAAATCTTGAAGTCCCGTGCTGACAACATAGAGTCCCTGAACACAGAAGACGAAAAATCACCTAGCAGGAACTCTGAACCCACATCTTCAAATCACTCATCCCAGGATTCCTATTTCGCAAGCCTAGCTGGCCACAAGGATGATGTTGAGGCTTCTGTTATGTCCAGATTCAATATCCTAAAAAGCCGAACAGAACTTCCATCCTCGTCGCTGCACATGGATACTCATCAGCTACGAGCGCAAGTGGATGGATTGGATGTACAGCGCAAAGGGGAGAGTGTGAAGTACTCATTGGGTAATTCTGCGTCTTTCAAGCCGGGCAACGACAAGCCTTATAAAGTAAATGCAGCTGGAGACGAGCTCTTTGATGAATGGGAACATGTTATTAAGGATGCATTCCCAAAACGCCCCTAGTGCGTCTAAACAGAAGACGATCTCGTTGTCTAGCAACTTGTATATAAACTGGTATGCAGGTTGATGATGCACTAACTTTACATGTTAAGATGTAATAAGCGTTTAAACTCTTTCTATACCTTATAAAAAAAACTTGTGGTAGACTTTTGGGCGCGTTTGATGCGATGTGTTGATTGTTTACCAGGACTGCTGACAAGGTTTTTATTCGCCCTAACAAGGCGACGATAAAGACGCATCAAATGAGCCCAGCTCGGCTGAAGTGATTGTGATGTGTAGTGCAAGATTGAGAATAGGTTATTTGAAGATGACTAATCCAACATATTACCAATAGGATTAGTTTAATAGATGTAGATTGCAATTGGTAATCAATTGGGGATTTATGTTTAGTGTTAACAAAAGGCAATAAAAAGGCACCAACGCTGCATTAGTGCTACAGCCGACGCTAAACGACAACCTTGTATCAGTTTATTGGTAGATACTCAGTGGATGGATGATGAAATCTCCCAAAATTGAGGCTTTTTTGGATCAATTACATACGCTTACATTCGATCTGAGTGTATTGTAAATTGCACATTTGTACAGCCAAATTCCTCCACTCGTTTGAGAAGTGGATATTGGAGGGAAAAGAAATCGAAAACGCAAAGGGTTATTGCAACTAATTAATTAATTAATATTAATATGATTATAGAGGAGGAATATGCATGCTTCTTAGACAACCCATTTAACAAAAACTGATCCAAGACTTGTTTGATGTTAATTGTTGAGATAAAAACACATTACCGCGCATTCACTTATTATTAATGCACCATCACGTTCCTACCTTTCTATTTGATCAATTTTGAGCGATTAGTCAAACCTGTTTTTTATATATCTATTTTTTTACTCACAAGATTGACACTGTAAGTTATCGTATAATTGTAGTGGTCAGTGGATGAATAACTGTTCATAGTATGATAATGTGAGCTTGATTTTTAACTTTTCACAAATATTAATCTTCATTTTTTTTTTTTAACGAAAAATAGATTCGTATTGGCTATAATCCAACCTGAGAATTGAACCATATGATGTTATAAGATCATGAATTTAAAGATGTGAAGATCGAACCATGTATATATGGATGTTGAATCCCAAGTTTTCTTGCATAAGATCGAACATTGAGGCTCATAATTAATCAGAATGTACGTATTAGATATCACCCGGCCCGGCCAGCTGTTTAATTAAATTAAAGATATTTTAATTAATTAAATAAATGAATATACGAAATCTTGTGTAACCACTTTGATTCTGCAAACACTCCAAAGTCAACAAAGATGGAGACTTTTGACTTTTTGGTTATGTTATGCACCTTCTCTCCGGTGCCATGCATAGTTGCATACCTACTTCCCTTGTCATGTTCTTGCATTACCCTTTTAATCATTAACTTTGAGGTTTCTTTTTATGTAATTAAGACTAATTTAGCTCTAAATATTATCCAATCAATTCCCTCCTCCTATTATATATGGATTGTATAAAGAGAAAATTCGGTGGAGTATACCCTTTTTTAAGTTTTTTTCTATTAACTATACTCCTTGAGTTTTCTTTTAGTTAATTGTACTTTTTTAGATGGACATTACCTCTGTACCCTTACAATTAAATTTTATCATTTTAAAAAGTAAAAATATTTTTTTTAAAAAAAAATCATATCCTTTTAAAAAGTAAACGGTTAAATTATTGTAGAAGAATTGATAGATGAATATATTTTCTCAACGTGAAATTGATTAGGGTTTTAAGTTACTCTTGAATCTTCAAATTATTTGCTTAATTAGAATTGTTTACTGACGGTTGTATTTTACAAACTCTAATTCATGTATGTGGTCGATTCTTGTAAGGCAATATCATTCTTGTATTACAATATTATTTAGGGAAATTTACGGAAAACCACCCTTTAAACAGGTAAGCTTTCACTTAACCACCCTTTAAATGTAAAATTACAGAAAACCACCCTTTAAAGGGTTTTTCTTTACAATTCACCACCCATTTATCTATTTTTACTAATTTATCATTAAACATAATATATTTTAATATTTTAAACTCATGTTTGATTAAAAATTTATTTAAAATTTGAATTTAAGGGCTTAATTATATTTTAGGGATAATTTTTTTTATTTTAAAAAAATAATAATAAATATATCCTAGAACTATTATCTTCATTTATGTTTGAAAATGTTTATAATTTTTAAAATATTATGTAAATTAATATTTTCTTTATAATATGACTAGAAATCATAATTTCTATTTATAAAGTTAAAAATAACCTTAAAATTATTATTTATTTATAGTTAAATTCTTTTTCCAGTAATTAAAATTTGTTAAATATTAAAAAAGTCTATAATTATATTTAAGTGATACGATTAATTGATTAACAAATTTTTTAAATTTGTTAATTATATTCAAAGAAAAAGGGTATCTATAACAAGTAAAATGCATTAAACTCATATTTTAAGTTGAAAAATATTAACTTATTTTTAATAGATAATTTTTTTTAAAACAAAAATATATGTGGGAGAATTCACCTGCCTTTTACCCCAAATTTTTTAAAAATATTTTATTGATTAATCGTATAATTTAAATATAACAATAGACATTTTAGATTTTTTTTATCAAAGACAATTATTGAACAAAAATATTTAAATTATATATAAATAAATAATACTGTAATATTTTTAAAATATTTAAAATATAAATAAAAAAAGAGTAATTTACATAATATTTTAAAAATTATATATATGTTCAAACATAAATTAAGATAATAATACTAGACTATATTTATTATTATTTATTAAAAATAAATAAAATTGTCCCTAAAATTAATTAAGACCTTAAATTCAAATTTTTAATAAATTTATAATCGAATTTGAGTGTAAAATATTAAAATATAGTATATTTAATGATAAATTAGTAAAAATAGATGAATGGGTGGTGAATTGTAACCAAAAACCCTTTAAAGGGTGGTTTTCTGTAATTTAACATTTAAAGGGTGGTTAAGTGAAAACTTACCTATTTAAAGGGTGGTTTTCTGTAAATTTCCCTATTATTTATGTAATAAAATAGCGTTCTTGTTACGAAATCATGTAATACAATCTCATTCTTGTGTTACAATAACATTCCTCTAATACAAAATTATTCTTATATTACAATAGCGTTCATGTAATATAAGATTGTAACCACGTTCCTATATTGTTAATCATCAACCAACCTTGCGTAATCAAACTCATGTAATACAAGATTTCGTGTACTGAGTGAATTCCTGTAATGAACAGAGTCTAGTCCTTATTACTATATCCATAATTGAATTGTGGAGTCGAGTTACAAGAAATCACCTAAATAAATCGATTATTGTAACAATATGTAGCGATTATTGTAACCTACAATTATTGTAGTCATAGATAGCGATTATTGTAACCAAATAAACGCTTCATCAAATCACAATAAGCGATTACTGTGAATCTGTTTTTAAATGAAATCATAGAAAAATTCTTAGGTGAAGGAAGTGTTGCATCTAATTATGAATCACAACATAGATCACAAACAATTCATCAACCTTGGTTGACCTCATAACTGATTCATTAAAGACAAATTTGGTGAGTTTTCAAATTATTGTAACCATGGAACTCATAGTAGCAATCACTTGAATAAATAACACAAAACCAGTCAATATCTTCACAAGCAAAGCCCGTGCGTGTTTGACGGGAGGTGCGTCTACGAACCTTCCTTGAAAGAGGAGCGTCAATTAATTGAAGAAGTGTCAATGAAATGAGAATTAATTAGGAATTTGCATTAAGTAGGGTAGGTAAATGGTACAAAAATTACGTAATTTAACCTTGTATAAATCGGGTATATTTACTAAAATTCAAAAATTCAAAAAGGGTATATTTACTAAAACAAAAGGGTATAATTTAACCTTGTTACAATCAAATCATGGATAAATCTGTCATTAACAAAACAAAATCTTCAAGGGTATATTTACTAAAACAAAAATTCAAAAAGGGATAGTTACCTAATTTAACCTTGTATAAATCGGGTTTTCTAACTTATGTATTAAGTAGGGTAGGTAAATGGTACAAAAATTACTATATCAATCGTTTCAAAGTACGTTGGTTGCCATTGTGATGGTAACCAACAATTGTGGTTACTATCGTGTTGGTAACCACTATAAGTCGGTACCATAGTGGTAAGCGTATATGAAATATCATGGTTACCGAGTATATATATAATTTTTTAATTTATTATTTATTAATGTTAGTATAACTGTATAATATGTATAACTTAAGTATATTATAATTATTAATGATTTTATTATAATTTTAAAACGTTATCATGTAATTTAATGTGAAATATTAAACAATAAAAGAAAATATTAAGCCCAATTGAAAATGTATTGCCTACTCTCTCTATCGAATAGTTGAAGGCTCGAAATAGCGTCATTCTAGACTTAGTGAAGAACCCTAACTCAATCCAATCAGCTTGCAACGAAGTAGCATCGTTTCAAACTTCCAAAGAAGATTTCGCAATTGCTCTCAAATGGAATCCAGCCAGCTAGCCTACACTGATTTCTATGTAAGTCTTGTTCTGAACATCTGTAAGTTTCAAAATCCTTACTCTCAATTGCTAGGCTCGATAACCATGGTATCGTATTAATGGTAAGCAATGTTCTAAAAAACGCTTGGTGGGTGCTTGACGGTAGGGTAGGGTTAAGGGTCTAGGCGGGGTGTAGGCGGGGACTAGGCGGATTCCATGGCGAGTCTTTGAAGTCTAGGCGGGTTTCGACGACCATGGCGGCCTTGGCGGTGGGGCGAGGTTAAGGGTTTAGGCGGGGGTCTAGGCAGGTCTTGAAGGGTTTTTTGGAAAAGTGATGGTAAGCACAAACATTGTTACCAACATCAGTGGTTACCACAATTTGTGGTTGGTACGTGGTACTAAAATTAGCGTACCATATGTAGGTGGTATATATGGTAATGATAAACACCAGTACGTTGTTGGTGGTTACCGTATCATACCAATCCTAGTATTATATAAGGGCATAGGTTAAACATCGTATTTTAGGAAAGATTGACCAACTTATAATTATGTAGCCATATTTTTATTTCGGATTTTCTATTTTATGCCCCAAGGTCATAGGATAATAACATCAAAGCTTTTCGTTATATTGTTTTCCTAGGGTCGCTTCTTTTTTTGGTAGAGAATCTTTCCCGATTAAGGTTCTTATCCTATGCCCTTGGGGCATAGGATAGAAAGACTGTTTTTATTTTAATTAAAGGGTTTGTATTTCCTTATATATAGGATAGGAGTTTCCAAAATAAAAGTTGTAACCTTATACCCTTTTGTAAGGGCAATTAGAAGAAACAACTCCATGTGCTTTTGCAGGTTTCTTGGTTAGAAATGACGAAGGCAGATTGTTCGCTTGTGATGCCAAAAGATGCAAAAGGTGTCGGCTTTACAAGCCAATGCGGTGGGATTGCAGCTCGGACCGGTGGAAGCTCGGAAGAGAGGGATTTGAAGACTTGTTGCGTGGAAGGTGATTGTTTCGCAATTGTGAATGCGATGAAAGGAGCTTGGTTGACGTCCTGGGAGATTGAAATGCTTATTTCGGATGTTCTCCTTTTGCTCAGTTCCTTTGAGATACTAGTACAAACCAACACATTAAGAGCGGTTTTTTTATAGGGAAGGACAACGCTTATTGATGTGTTGTTAATCAAAGCGCTGAGAGCAGGCTTAAGAGCGGATATAAAAAAGCGCTATGAAAAGCACAAGCACAACGCTTTTTTGTGCAATCTAGATTGTATTCGTTTTCCACATCTTCAGGGAGGTCAATAGGGCAGCCGATTGTCTTGCTCACCTGGTCTTGGATTCCGCTTCTTCCCCTTGGAGTTCCGACCTTTAGTTCCAGACTCTCTTATGCAAAGACGCTCTTGGAGAATTACAATTGTGGTTGACACACCCTAAATTTTTGCATTGTAACAAAAGTTTTAAAAAAAAAAACTTCCCCAAACCCTTAACGTACAAGAGACTCGAACGAGAATTTAACTCCTTTGTCGACGAGGAACTATTGAATAAAAAAGATCTTTAATAATTAATACTCCGTAGGTTTTTAAAAATTAATATTTGTGGTAATAGCTAAAATGCATGGCATATTTTATGGAAACCTAATTCTTTAGATTGGAGCAAGGTGTCGTGTGCCTACTTCTGTTTTTTTACTTTGAATAAGGCGCTTCGCTGGAATTGCATATTTATGAGCTTATTTAATCACTCATCAGCTTACTATGATCACTAGGATTAGCTTGTTTTATCAATATCAAGTTGACAATACTTAAATCAATCTACACATTCTTTCTTTTCATTGAAGTAAAAAACTTACATTATCAAATACTTTTCAAATTAAACACACATTAATAGAATTCAATTTTTTTTTATTATCACATTCATGGCACAAACTTATATCATCAAATACTTTTCAAATTCATTGTTCTCTTGAAACTTGAAAAGGAAAAACTCTTATATATCCACTTCTAATATCCGTATACACTACGTCCTGGTGCAATTCAGGCAACGGACATAAAATCGTTGCCTGAATGCCTCTCACGTCACCTGAGGATTCGGGCAACGGACATGTCGTCGCCTGAGACCCCGTTGCTTCAAGCCCGTGCCTCTGATCTACAAGTGACGAACAACCGTTTGTTCGTCGCCTGAGTAGTCTCAGGCAACGAATAAACCGTCCGTTGCCTGAATATGGTCAACGGCTTGGAAAACAATTGAAGCCATTCAAGTGACGAGCTAAGTTCGTTGCCTGGATCTTGTTCGTTGCCTGAGTGGTTTTCATTGTCAGAAAATCTAAATATTCAGGCCACGAAAGTAACTTTATTTCGTTGCCTGAGTCATCTAGCAACGGATATGATGTCGTTGCCTGAATCTTGAAGGTGTTTTTGAAAGTTGTAGCAACCACAACGGTTGCTTTGTTCGTCACTTGGTTATTCAACTACAAGGAGATAAGTGTTGTTCAAGCAACAGTATGGTTCAATGTTCGTTGCTTGAATCGTAAAGTGACAAGGTAGACAGTATAAGTTCGTTGCCTGAGTGTCATGATGCTTCTTTTTCAATGTTCGTACAAGGGTTTACCCTATGTTCGTTGCTAGAATAGAGTTGCCAAAAACCAAAATCCTATTTGGAAGCTCTATTTGCTCCCTGCTAATGCACCAAATCACACACATACCACCTGTTTCTCATAACAGGTTCAGAAGCCTGTCGAGATCTCGCACATTTACTTCAGATTCACATATGACATCCATATACATTCACATTTGTCAAAAAGTGCATACATTTCATATTCATACGAAAGTCACATTCAAATTAGTTTCCTTTGTCCACCAGCAAAACCCACAAACCCAACACTTTCTTTTCTACCAAAACTATACACATTCGTAGATCAATCAAAGTAGTTCAACACTAGAGTTTAGGGGCTAGACGTAGAGTAGTTCAATGAGGACGAGAAAGTCACATTCAAACCTTGAGCGTCGTTCGCGCAGGTGCTGCGTTGCCTCGACACTCTCCCACACAAGAGGGCAGAATCTCACGTTGTTCGTCTATGGTCAAGAGGCTGGTGTCGAGTCGCTGGAAGTGCCAAGTTCTGAGGGTGATGGCAAGCATTGGCTTATCTGGTTCAAGGACCGCTTTAGTTTTTGCTGTCATAACAAATGGAAAGCATATAAATAACTTATAGGAGAGAGCCTATAAATAACCACATATAGTTCTTTTAAATAACTGAAAGGTTTAAATAAGAACCAATGGTTCTGTAAAAGTTATAAGGGAGAGCTGATATATGTTTTATTAGAAAATAACCGTAAGTTATAAAAATAACTTATAGTTGTGCAAAGAAGTATCAGTATTAGATTATAATTTTTAAAGTGAGTCTTAAACATAACTGAAAGTTTTAGAAAATACCTTATAATTGTTCTTTTAAAGTTTTAAAAAGTAACTAAAAGTTTTATAAAACTACTTATATGAACTTATGATAAGTGTTTTATTACAAGTTTGTATACAGTATTAAAAGCTAATACTAAGTTATGATAAATTTTTTTTATTTTAAGTTTGTATACAATTTATACTATCTTATGATAAGTTATAGGAAATACCTTATTACAAGTTTGTATACAGTATTAAAATCTAATACTTACATTATGAGTATTAGAAATTATCCTACTATAAGTTGATATCAACTGATACAGATCAGCTGATATCCTACTATAAGTTTGTACACAGTTTTTTATTATAACAGATAAATATCACCTGAGTAATAATTATCAGTTTTCATGTAACTAATATTTAAACTGATAATTTAAATGAAAAAATATAACTGATAAGTAACAGAAGTTAGTATACAATTTTTTATTATAAGTTTGTATACAGTATTAAAATAACTGATATTAATAACTTATATTTATAAGTTTCTTAACAGTATTTTTATTTTAATTTCTAATCAACTTTTTATTTTCATTTGTCATCAAGGTTTTATAGTTTTTATGTGAAATTTTAATCAAGTTGTTATAGTTGTACAGTGTTGTTATAAGTGTTTATAGTGATAAGAGTGTTTTTATAGTTATACAAGGTTTAGGGTTTTTTGTAAGATATTATAATTCATTCTAGTTATACAATGTCTTTATTTTCACTTCTAATCAAGTATGTACTTATACCAGAAAACCGAGCAACAGAAAAGTGAAAGAGAAAACAGAAAACAGAGCAACATTAAACAAAAAGAAAGTGAAAACAAAAAACATAAATAAAGAGAAAGCAGAAAACCCTAAGTATACTTATACCACAAAGTATAGTTAACCCATTACTGTGCTTACACCATCGAACAGACAAGTGAAACTATGTATAACTATAAGTATATATAACTAGAACTATATATAAGTAACTATTTATATCTATACTTATATAAGAAACTATATTATAAGAAACTATACCAGAGTTACTACACATATCTATACCAATAAACGTGTATTTAAAAATCTGCAATAAGAATCTCATGTACAAATAGTGAACTACATAAGAATCTCATGTACCGGAACATGTAAACATACTGAACTATATAAGAATCTCATATAATAAGCCAATAAACATGCATAAATACTGAACTATATAAGAATCTCATATAAAAAGTCAATAAACATGTATAAATACTAAACTATATAAGAATCTCATATAAATACTGAACTATATAACTATATTTAAGAAATGTTAACTATATGGAAGACACACTTACTCCGATGTACGCATCCAGGGCGTCCTTATGCTGCTGTTCGAGGGTTGTATAGGTCGCCGCTCACATTCGGACATGTCCCCTTAGCCCAGCTCCAATATCCCTCAGTAAGAGGGTGTATGTCTGAGTCCACCAAGGAAGTCTGACCACTCCAGCACGGATTTACAGGGGCTACTCCTGCACACTCCAAGAGTGAAAGAAGAGGGGAAGAAGACTGGAGGCTACTCGGAGGAGAGCATCGAAGAGGGTGCTCCGGATCTGGGTTCGAGAGAGGGAGTTGAGGGAGGGAGATCTGGGTTTGAGAGGAAGAGAGAGACATGAAGAGAGGCGATGGAATCTAGGGTTAGAGGAATGCCCCGACAAAATTAACAAGCGGGAATAATACCGCTCAATTTTCGCAATGCACCCCAAACAAAATTAACGAGCGGGAGTTATACCGCTAAAAGAATTTTTTTTTCACTTGCACCAAATTACAATTGACTAGTATTAACATCACAAATCAATAATTTATTTATACATTTTAAAAACAATCAATTAACTAATATTCACATCACAGATCAATACTGACAAATTTAAAAATATATAAATAACATTGTTTCAGGATTATATGATTTTTTTTAAAAAATTATACCACTTATATATTTAAATATAAAATTTTGTTATTTTGTTAAATCGGTTATCTATAAAATTAGAACCAATATATTCTATAAAATTAGAACCAATATATCTTGTTCTGAATCTTAATCTCAATTCCCGATTTCAATCTTAATCTCAAATCTCGATCTCAGCACTTATCTCAATCTCAAATCTCAATCGATCTTAATCTTGATCTTGATCATCTCGATCTTAATCTTGATCTCAATCTTAATCTTGATCAGCTCGATCTCAAATCTCGATCTCAATCTTAATTACAAATCTTGATCTCAGCCTTAATCTCAAATCTCAATCTTGTTCTCAATATGAAATCTCAATTTCAAATCTCAAATCGTGATCTCAATCACAATCTCAAATCTCGATCTCAACATTTAACTCAATCTCAAATCTCAATCACAAACCTCGATCTTAATCTCAATATCAAATCTCGATCTTGATTTTAATCTTCGTCTCAATCTCAAACTTCGATCTTAACTTGATCTCAATCACAAATCTCAAATATCAATCTCAATATCAAAGTTTTATTTTAATCTCAATCTCAAATCTAATAGATCAAATATCCATATTGGTCTCAATTTCAAATATCGTTCTTCATCTAAATCTAAATATCATTCTCAAATATCAAATTTCAATCTCAAACATCGATCTTGATCTTAATCTTGATCTTAATCTCAAATAAAAAGTGTGAACGCAACTAATCTACTATTCTTTGTGAAATTCGAATTATCATCATATCGATAGAAGACTTTGTCATGACAACCGAAAACGTCAAATAAGTGCATGTTGAGGAGAATCAGATTTCATGCTAGGCTAGATACTTGCCAGATTATGACTATACAAGATTTCTCCTTTTTTTTTTAATGCTTTAGCTATACAAGTTTTATACATTTAAACTTAAGGTATCTTCATCAATTTGGTTTATAACTTAAACCAATTTAAGAGGTGTAACATGATGTGTAATAGATAAAATATCATAGAATATTCGAACTCAGTTTTCTTATGCCAAAAAATATAAAGTTTCTTTTCATTGCCTTAAAGTAGGAGAAATGTGGAAACGACCAATCCACTATACTTTAATTTGAAGTATCTATCGTCTCAAGAAAATCCTTCACCATGATACCCAAATATTTCGAAGAACGACAAGGCAAGAAGCATATGCAAAATGGTATATTAGTAAAAAAAATGATGTGTCAAGTATTTTATTTTAAACGTCAAACTTCACCAAAATTTTTTTGAAAATGAAGTATCGATCGTCTCGATAAAAGACTTCACCATAACAACCAAAGATTTTGAATAATATCATTGTGAGGGGCATGTGCAACAATTCAAATGAAATATACTCACGGTATGAGGGGAACTAAAATGGCAAATTTCATATAAAAGACGCACCCGTACAGGGTACGGGACAAGTACTAGTTAGTTTTTATATCATAAGTGTTTATAAAACCTAGCTATCATTTCACCTTTAGTTATTTTATAAATATTTTACCTAAAAAAATCCACATAATCTTAAAAGGTTAGATTAATCTACACAATCTATTATGAGTTAGTATAATCTAATATATTGAATCAAATCATATCTTTTATATTAATGTTATTCAATAAAAAAAAACACAACTTATTGTATATAAAAAGTTTATTTCTTGAGATTTTATCACAATATACCACCATTTACATAATTTCATTGATTACAATATCTTAATGAAAAACAACCATATGACTTTGCGATTTTGATAAAATAGGGAGAAATACTTTATATATATAAATAAAATCTAATTACTTTATATGTAAATAAAAATTATTATCAAAATTAATTTATTAATTTAATTTATTAAATCAATAAAAATTACTATATAAATACAATTTTAAAAAAACCGTGTACGACGTGGGTAATAAGAATAGTAATAGTAATAATAAAGGCAATCTTGGTGTTATTTTTCAACATTTGTTCAAGTGACCACTTCAAACATGTTCGTTGCCTGCGTGAATTCAAGCGACGAACATTGAAAATTCGTTGTTGCCTGAGTACCACCGATTTCTAGTCAGCTTTCAAAATTTGTTCAAGTGACCGCTTCGAATATGTTCGTTGCCTGAGTGTATTCAAGCAACGAACATTGAAAAAATTCGTCTTTGCCTGAGTATTACCAATTTTTTGTCAACTTTCAACAATTGTTCAAGTGACCACTTCAAATATATTCGTTGCCTGAGTGTATTCAAGCAACGAACATTGAAAATTTGTCGTTGCCTGAGTACTACCAATTTTTGGTCAACTTTCAATATTTGTTTAAGTGACCGATTCGAATATGTCCGTTGCCTGAGTTTATTCAAGCGATGAACATTGGTGGTCGCTAGAAGTCAAGTGTTTGGTGGTCAAGTTATATGTTTGTTCAGGCGACGATTTTCCCAATGTTCGTCGCTTGAATGTAGTTCAAGCGACGAACATTGGAATACGTTGGTCGCTACAAGCCCATCCAAGGTAGAAGTTGCCTTGGGTCCGATTGGAGTGACGAAGGTCTCATTGTCCGTTACCTGAACCTTTTTCTAGCAACGAACTGAAATATGTTCGTTGCCTAAGTTGCACCATGACGTAGTGATAACTGAGGTGAGCTAAGATGCTATCGTTAATTATCATACCAACAAGTTTCTGATCCGAACCCAGCAGCCCACTTTGAAGAAAGTAGATCGAAGGGATCACCAATCGCCCACATGCATTTTCTTTTCTCTAGTATAAACCAGTGTATGCCCTCTCATGCTGCACTTAATCTTAATTGTGCAATATCCTATTATCATATATATAGCGCGCTACTGATATTAAATATATTATATATAATTCATGAGCTAATAATGACTTTTCTAGGTTTCAGCTTCACTATAAAATGCCCACAATATATGCACACACTCCCAATCAAGCTACTAGCTATAGCTAATTCAGTAAATTAAAATGAGCTCAAAGAGTCACTCCCTTTTGAAGTCAGTTGTTGTTGGCTTTGTGCTTCTAAGTGGTGTTCTTCCCTTGGAAGCACAACTCCAGTTTGGGTTTTACAGCCAAACTTGTGGCTTTGCTGAGTACATTATCAAAGATGAGGTCAGGAGAGGGGTCATGAATGACATGGGTATGGCTGCTGGTCTTGTTCGCTTGCACTTCCACGATTGCTTCGTTCGTGTAAGCTTCCTATATTTTCCGTTAATCCTCAACTAGTTCCTTGTTTCGTGCCTGCACGACACACTTTAATACTCATTTACGAGTTCTTCTATAACTTTTGAATTGGTAGGGTTGTGATGCTTCTGTGCTGATTGATTCCACTCCATCAAACACAGCTGAGAAAGATTCACCACCAAACTACCCTAGCCTTAGAGGCTTCGAGATCATCGACAACATTAAGGCTAGGCTTGAGGCTATGTGTCCAGGCATCGTCTCCTGTGCTGATATTCTAGCTTATGCAGCTAGAGATGCCACTGAAATGGCAAGTAGCAAGAAGAACAACATCAATACCTCTCTACTTTCTAAAGGCATCTAATATTTATATGGTTTTGGCGCATCAACTAACTTTTTAATTTTTGTGCAGGCCGGAGGGATGGGATATGATGTTCCGTCTGGGAGAAGAGATGGACGAATTTCGCGAGATATAGAGGCTTTCCAAAACTTACCACCTCCCTCCGCGGATCTTGATCTGCTCACGCAAATATTCGCTGGTGTTGGATTATCGCAGCAAGATATGGTCACTCTATCTGGTAAGAACTTATATATATGAACCTAAATGATTCATCATAAACATATATCTGTGAAATTATCTATCAGGCTAAGATGTTGGGTTAGAAGATGGATCTCGATCTTACTGTCATAAAATAACGTATATATTTGCTAAATACACCACTCATTTTTGCTGGATACACAACTAAACTCCGCAACAAGTTGTGGAGTACCTTGTCAGAAGCATCAAAACTTTGAAGAAAAAAAAGTATAGGGACTCCGCAACATGCACCAACATGTTGTGGACTATTTATTTTATTTTTAATATGCGTATATTAAACTTGTTTTTTGTGTTGAATTTTTAGGGCATTGACAATAGCTCCACAATTTGTAGTGGAATCAATTATGTAACAAGTTGTGGAGTTTAGCAGTATATCTAGTAAAATTAATGATGTATTTATCAATATTCCTCTAAAATAACCTTGTCGTCTAATTCATAAAAGTAGTATGAAATTAATGAAATGTACGTTTGTGTTGATCAGGAGCTCATACGATAGGGCGGTCACACTGCACGTCGATAAAAAGCCGGTTGTACAACTTCAGCACGAATGCAGCTACAGACCCATCACTGGAGGTGTCCTACGCAGCGCAGCTGGAGCAGCAGTGTCCAAGTTGGAGTAGCGACACGAGCTCAGTGGTTCCGATGGACCCATCGAGTCCCACGACGCTCGACATTGAGTACTACAAAGGGGTATTGTCAAACAGGGGTCTCTTTGCATCGGACCAGGCCATCTTGTCATCGTCTGGCACAGCCAACCAGGTTAACCAGTATGCGTATAACCCTTACCTGTGGCAGCAGGACTTTGCGAATTCGATGGTGAAGATGGGCAGAATCGGAGTCCTCACTGGCTATGAAGGCGAAATCCGAGCTAATTGCAGGGTGATCAATTGATGTGTGAAACGTAACAAGCATGGTTGTGAACAAACTTATCTTAAAAAGATCAGTTATTAGAAATGTTACTAAAAACATGCGTCAATCAATAAGATCAAACACCACTTTATATATTTGTTATGGCTGCAGCTTGAGGTTTTTCCATCATGTATGGATCTCATGTCTAGCGCCCATTGTCTATTGCCTATAGATATTATATACAATACAACTATATTTACACAAACTTGTTAAAAATTACACGTTACTACCCATAAAGTATAAGCTTTATAGAGGTCACCTAATGTTGAAGTGATTAAGTTTGAAAAAAAAAAGTAAAAAAATTTTCATCACAAAGTAAACGTTTTGATGAGAACGATGATTGTCCCATATTGAAAAAAATGAAAACTCAAGCTGTTGTGATGTCTTGGGATTGTCCCACATCGAAAAACACGATAACCCGAGCATTGCATATAAGTCAGTGGGCCACTCCTCCTATTATTAATTGGTTTTAGGATGGAACCTCGCTGGTCTTGTGTGCTCATGACCCGCCGGAATTCATCAAAGCCTTGTATATAAGTCAATGGGTTACTTTTTTTTTTGTCAATTGATTTTAGGATGGTTGATTGAGTTTAATGTTCTAACAAAATCAACATAGTTTAAACTCTTGCATCTTACCTTCAATATTTGTCACACTCCCACTTTGGCCCAAATAACTTTGTTAGGGAAACCTAGTATATTAGCTTGATGTAGTTCCATTTTAAAACCAGTAACAGAAAGTATAGTTCACCGACTTTATATATATACACAAGGGTTGAACATCATGTTGATGTTCAGATTGGGAAAACCAGAGAAGAGATGAAGAGAGGGAAAATAAAGAATTTGTATTATTTCTTATGTTCAACTGATTACAAGATGAGGTCCTATTTATAGAGTTTACAATCCCGACTTACTTAATACAACCATATACTAACCCCCCCCCCCCCCCCCCTCCTCAAGTTGAAGGTGATTCGGATGAAATCAACCCCAACTTGGGCAGGATCGAGGAGTGCATAGGACCTTGCAGTGGTTTGGTGAAGATGTCTGCTAACTGAGAGTGAGTAGGGACATGTTGCAATCTGATCAAACCAGCAAGCAGTTGGGAACGAACATAATGACAGTCAATATCAATGTGTTTCGTTCTTTCGTGAAAAACAGGGTTCTTTGCAATGTATATGGCCGATTGGCTGTCACACTTGAGAGGAATAGGTGTGATCTCAGGGACTTTGAGCTCATGGAAAAGACGACTCAGCCATGCCAACTCTGTTGTCACCCCCCTCATGGATCAGTATTCAGCTTCGGTAGAAGAAAGGGATATAGTCGCCGGTTTCTTTGATTTCCATGATACAAAAGAGCTTCCAATCGTGATGTAGTAGCCACTGATGGAACGTCTTGTAACTGGGCAAGATGCCCAATCAGAGTCACAAGAAGCTTGAAGGCAAAAATCATTAGAATTGTCCAGGAGAATACCCAGATCAGATGTGCAATGAAGATACTGGAGCACGTGAAGAACTGCTTTCCAATGTATCTCAGTAGGAGATTGCATATATTGGCATAAGTGTTGAACTGTAAAGGACAAATCATGACGTGTATTGGTGAGGAAATTCAGCTTACCCACCAATTGACGATACTTAGAAGGATCTTGAAGAGGAGTACTGTTGGAATCCCCAAGTTTGATGGCAGGATCAAGGGGACTCAATGTGACTCTAGCAGATTCCTTATGAAAGTCCTTGAGAAGATCCTGAAGAAATTTGCGTTGAATCATAAGGATTCCTTTGTTGTGAGACAGAAATTCAATGCCCAAAAAATAACTCAATGAACCAAGATCCTTTATATTGAACTGCTGATGCAAATTTTGCTTAAGAAGAGCAATCTCAGGCAAATTGTTTCCTGTAACCAATATGTCATCGACATAAACCACAAGGAACACAAAATGATCATCCTTCTTCTTATAGAATAGGGAATAATCATGTAAAGACTGAACAAAACCTTGCGCAAGTAAAGATTCTGAAAGCTTGCTATACCACTGACGAGATGCTTGTTTTAAGCCATAAAGGGACTTGTTCAAGCGACAAACCATGCCCGGATGAAGGTGTTGGAGGCCAAGAGGAACCTTCATAAACACCTCAGTGTCTATATCGCCATGTAGAAAGGCGTTATTGACGTCTAATTGAGACAAATTCCAACCTTTCTTAACAGCAACAACCACCAAACTCCGGATTGTTGTCATCTTGGAAACCGTAGAAAACGTCTCTTGATAATCAATTCCAGCTTTCTGAGTGCATCCTTTAATGACCAAGCGTGCTTTATGTCTCTCCAAGGTACCATCTGCACGAAATTTGAGTTTATAAACCCACTTGGAACTAATTGGCCTTTTGCCTTTTGGAAGCTTAACAATACCCCAGGTATTGTTTCTGTGTAAGGCATCCAATTCGGCTTGCATAGCCTCCTGACATTCAGTATGAACAACAGCCTCTTCATAACAACAAGGCTCAACCAAGGGAGCCAAATTTGCCAAGAAATGCTGAGAATGTGAAGATAAAGCATTGAAAGAGAAACATGGCAAAGTTGAGAGAAAATTGCAATGATAATCTTGAAGATAGACAAGTGGAGTTGAGATTCTAGAGGACCTCCGAGGCTGTGCAGCAACAGATGGATGTTGAACATGAACTGTGGGATGAATGGTTGGTGGAGAGGCTGATGGGGTAGCTGTAGGAGGTGATGCTTGATCTGATGCAGGAATAGGTCTATAGAGAGTGGAATTAGGAATCATAGATGATGATTGAAAAGGGAAAATATTCTCATGAAATACCACATCTCTAGACATGAAAATCCAGTTGGTGGAAAGACACAACAGTTTGCATGCTTTCTTGTCTGGTGGATAGCCCCGAAAAACACAAGGTAGAGCACGAGGAGTGAACTTTGTTCTGCCAGCAGGGGAAGTAGATGCATATACTAAGCAACCAAAAGCCCTGAGATGAGAATAAGAAGGAGGAGTACCATATAGCCTTTCATAGGGAGACGCATTGCTCAACACTTTAGAAGGAAATCGACTGATGAGATATGTAGCTGTCAGCAAACACTCACCCCAGAATTTTATAGGAACTGAGGACTGGAAGAGTAAAGCACGAGCTGTTTCAAGTAGGTGTTTATGCTTTCGTTCCACTACACCATTTTGTTGTGGAGAATAAGCACATAAAGACTGATGTACAATGCCTTTAGATCTGAAATAATCTGTACCCATTGAGCTAAAACCAAGATCAGGAGCATTGTCTGTGCGAACAACCTTAACCATCCTTCCAAACTGAGTGTAAAGAAGCTGTATAAACGACTGTAGAGTGGGAAAAGCATCCTTTTTCGATTTCAAAAGATGTGTCCAAGTCACCCTTGTAAAATCATCTACAATTGTTAGGAAATATTGGAATTCATTGTAAGTATACGAACTGTAAGGCCCCCATGTATCCACATTAATCAAATCAAATGCACAAGTAGTTGTAATAGAACAACTAGGAAAAGGAGATCTTTGGTGCCTAGCTTTTGCACATATCTCACATGATGATAACCTCTCTTTATTTATATCACATGAAAAGAGAGATTTCAGTTTATAAAAAGGTAAATGGCCTAATCGACAGTGCAACAAATTGACATCTGAAATAGCAGAATTGACATGAAAAGAAGCTGTAGTAGATGAACACAAGGCTGATTGTGTTGTGATCAACTTATTCTTATGGATGACTGAAGGAGGTGCTGAAAACGCATAGAAGCGATGGTGCACTCTACCAAGCTCCAGACGGCTCTTCAGAGAAGGGCCCTGCAACCAGCACATTGAGGATGAGAAACACACAATGCAATCGAGTTGAGCTGCCAGCTTAGGAACTGATAGAAGATTGAACTTGAAATCAGGTACATAAAAGACACCAGACAAAGTAATATCTGAAGAAACTCTCACAGTGCCAGTCAATGAAACAGCAACTGATGTAGCATCAGGAAGACTGATCTGAATAATGCGATTCAAAGGACTCAAATCCATAAAGAAATCCAGGTTATGGCACATATGGTCACTAGCGCCCGTATCAATTATCTAAGTAAATTTGTCAAAGATAATCCCAGAAGAATTAGTGTGCAAAGAAGAGGAAAAGCAGGAAATACCGGCAAAGTTCCCGAAGCTTGGTGTGTTTACTGAATATGGAGAAGCTCGTTGGAGGAGAGCAAGAAGCTGATTGTACTGATCAGCATATAAGCATGGAATAGCTGAAGAAGATGATGGTGAGGAAGACGACGCATCATCAGAAGCCATAGAAGAATTGGCAGAGCTCTTGTTCTTGGAATTAGAATTGGATCCAAGAGGATAACCATGGAGCTTATAGCACCGATCCACCAAGTGTCCAGTTCTGTTGCAGTGAGAACAGACGTGCCTTTGTTTGTTGCCGTTGTGATGACTTTGATTTGATGAATCTTTGGAAAGGGAATCAGTCTCCTTAGATGATGAAGACGAAGATGAATCCTTAGGAGACTTGGTAGTAACTGAATTAGCAGAAATATCCATAGGAGATCTAGAAGTTTTCATAGATCGTTGAGTTTCTTCTTAAGAAAGAAGAAAATAAGCTTGATTAATATCCGATAATGGAGAATTTGATCATCAGAATACTACTTCGGACTGGAAGATAAGAATCATCAAGAGCCATTAGAAATTGAAGCAAACGTTGTTCTTGATCGCTCTGTTTGAGAGCTTGAGAAAGACCACAATCACTCGGACAAGAACATGTCGGAAGAGATCGGAGCGAATCCTGTTCGTCCCAAATTTTCTTGAGACGAGTGAATAATCCAGAAATTGAATTCGCTCCCTGCGAGATCGAGTAGATCTGTTGCTCAGTTGCAAATTTTTGAGCGCCACTGGAATTGGAGAAGCGAGCAATGAGATCTAGCCAAATCAGACGAGTGTTGCGAGATCCCATAAAACTCTCTGCAATCTCCTTTGTCATGGCATTCAATAACCAAGAAACCACCACATCATTGCAACGGATCCAGTAACGCAGCAATGGAGCACCAGGAGCAGGACGAACGAGTTCACTGTCGACGAAGCCAAGCTTATTTTTGGCGGAAAGCGCAATCTCCATGGCATGTCTCCAGGCGAAGAAACCGATGCCGACGAATACCTTGGTGGTGAGGATGCATCCTGGATTGTCGGAAGGATGCAAATACAGCGGATCATTGTGATCAATTGAAGGAGCTGTAGAAGTCTCCAAAGCCATTGATCAAGCGAAGCGGAAGATCGAAGAAACCTTAATCTGATACCATGTTGATGTTCAGATTGGGAAAACCAAAGAAGAGAGGAAGAGAGGGAAAATGAAGAATATGTATTATTTCTTATGTTCAACTGATTACAAGACGAGGTCCTATTTATAGAGTTTACAATCCCGGCTTACTTAATACAACCATATACTAACACATCACCATTAAAAAAAGTCATTAATTTTTTTAAAATAAGATAAGAATTTGAGCAGTATGATATTGTTGATCCACCACCCAATAACATGATCTCTTAACAAGGGAAAGGAGATCCGGATGCGGCATGAGAACATCATAGTTGATGGAATGTTGTAGTTGCGTGTAATTAGTAATTACTTTGCCACATGGCTGACCTTGCGAAAAAAAGTGCGTAGTGTAGGACAATCAAATTTTCATAAATCGCACTTTCCATATATGATTCAAATTGGATGAAGTTAAATTAGCAGGTCTTTCCTCCAATCCTCCATCAAGAAAGTAGTCAACTTGTTGAGATTTTGAACTCGTTGACGTTTTTGTTAGCTAACCAAAGCCTTCCATGCAGCCCACTTTTATGCAACTAATTTAGGCGGGTATGTTACTTGTCAATAATGGGCCTCATGGGCTTCGCTTTGGGCTGATATTCATCTACAGCCCAATTGAATGAAAGCCCATTTGTAGTAAATATGGAGGGAGACGAACAGCTCCTCAAACTCAAGTTGGTGTGATATTTTTTGGGGGGTTGGTGGGGGTCGGAGAGTTGGTGAATGAAAATGGAATCGATTGTTTTGTAAAAGGTAAACGGTCCCGCTTTTCAAATACTCTAATACTACTTGGGGGTCGGAGTATTTGTTTATTTGGGAAGGCTTCATGGATTAACGAGTGGTTGAGCATCATTAATCAAACATGATTAGTCGTTTTGGATTTATGTCTTGCTTTGACGGGAATTCACAACAACCCTTTAATTAATAATTATCCCTTATAAGTAGGTGGTTGCTTTATCGCTCCGTTTGACTTGTGTCCTAAGCCACAGTAATATATACGACCAATTCTCGGACAATTACAACCAACTGTTGAATTAGAATATAATTAATTAATTAAGATGTTACTATATATATGACAAATAGTGAATAGCAATACAGAATTTTGATCAATAAACTAGCTAGCTACATAGAATTATCCATTTATCCTCTTGTGTGCAGTGGCTCAAAAAATATACGTAGAAAACAAGTTAAGCACCAAACTCCCCATAATTAAATATTAATTAGTGCATATTCAGTTCATCCAAATTCCCTCATCGTCATTAACCACTAATCCCTATCCCTATCCGCTGCAGGATGCAGTTGTACGTACGTACCTAATTAGAAAGAATGCTAATTAATTACTACTCCACTGCCAACAAAAAATGGTTGATTCTAACGACAAGATGGATTTCATCTAACGGCAAGATTAAATTTATGTATCAGTATTAACGCTCGGGTCTCTTTTTTTTCTTCTTTTTTTTACTTTCTCTTGGTTTACTTTCAAGTCCGGAGTCGTCGCCGCCCTCGTCCTCTTTCATGGTCTTCGGATTCCTCAACTCTCTTTGAAGACAAGCTCGTTGCCAAGCTCCCCTTCGTTCCCATCGGGCTTGTTCCATGGCGTTCCTGTATTTGCTTTGCTTGGTTATCATTCGCACCAATCTCCAAAAGTTCTTAGGACTCTTCCCCTAGCTTGCTTGATCAGAAGACCAGTTGATCGATCGGTTCGACATAAAGGAAGAAGAGGAACACACAAACAACGACAGGAAGTCGACATAATCTGTTCATGGTGGTGGAAGCCTCATATCAGGGTTAGGGGAAATATTAGAAATTGTGATTTTTCATATGTGTAGATTAAAATTGGACAGGGGAATTGAATATTGACATCAATAGGTCCAAATTTGTTATGAATATGTTCAAAAATCGCGTGAAATTTGAAATGTATAGAATCAATTAGTTGACTATGATGTGTGAATATATAGGTGACAGCATTGAATATTGGCATCAATAGGTCGAAATTTGATATAATGAGGTTAAAAATCTTGTGAAATTTGATATGAATGGGTTAAATTTTATTTGTTATCATGTATGAATATACAGGTGACAAGTAAAATGAAATACTTGCCATGTAGAATGTGAATGCTGACATATAATTAGGACTGATATGAAGGGAATTGTGGATTGGGGTAGATGCTATTTTCCTATGGTGGTCTTCTGCAGGTTATTGATGTATGGTCTCCTAAACTGCAGGATATATAATCAAGAAAAAAATGGTTCATTCTAATTCAAGCAAGGTTCTACTCATGCAAACTTCTAGAGCGGTATGTTGTTATTAATTTTGAGCAATGTAAGTTGATATTGTCGTTCAATGTGACTGACATGTCAAAGTTTGTGCAGTCTATTTATGATGTCAAAGAAGATAGACATTTCAAAGCGAGATGCAACCAATACTCAAGGCCTCACCTCCTAGTGAACCTGGACGAGTACCATAGAAGTTTGTGCGGGTTGTTTATGTTGTCGAAGAAGTTATTAAGTGGTGAAACTACAGGATGGATTCATGAAACTAAATTTTAATGGAGCAAAGGTTTCGTTCGACTGCGCATCTTCTTGTTTTGTCATTTCACTACTACCAGGGCAGAGTTTTGACATGTGGAGCACAAGCTTGTGATAAGGCTTCTGTGCTATCAGCTGGATCCGTGGACTTCACCTTGGCATTACAGAAGCAATTAAGCGAGGAATCACGAGGTGGAGGGTGACAACCTAATTACTATTATTAATGCCCTCAAAGGGTCTTGGAAGTGTTTGTGGGGGATCGAAATGATCTTCTTCGATGTGCTCGCCCTAGACCAAAGCTTCGAGGCCATCTCCTTTTCCACGTCTGCAGAGAAGACAACCAGGTTGCTCGTCATCTAGCTCATTTGGGGTTGGATTCAAATTTCACATATTAGAGATTCAAATTTTGTGATCGAAGATCTCATCCAAAAAGACGCACCTGAATAATATTGAATCGTGATTGAATACATCCAAAACCTTGACTTGTAAAAAAAAGGTTCATAGCTCTTGTGAGCTTGGGAAGTTGATTGGATGAATGTTGAGGTGGAAGGAGGACCCACCAATGATTCAAAGTTTTACCAGAAACACCGCAAAGGTAGAAACATGACGGATTGACGTTCCTCCAAAAGCGGTGGGCCCTCGATCGCCACTCCCTTGTCCTTACGAGTGTGGTGGTTGAGGTCTCTTCCGTTTATAACCCCTCCAATCCCTTACCACCCGAGCGCGCAGTCCACACTCTCCCACCCAAAACAACAACCTTCAAACAAACCACTCAATCAAGAATCTTGAAAAACCAGATCGATCGAATTAAGATGAGTTCCGGCAAGGCGAGCGGCATCTCGGCGGAGGACGAGGCGTGCTCGTTCGCCATGACGATCACCAGCGGCTCCGTCCCTCCGATGGTGCTCAAGGCGCTGATCGAGCTCGACGTCCTCGAGATCATCAAGAAAGGAACAGGCGCCACCGGCGGATACATGTCCCCTGCTGAGATCGCCTCCCACCTCCCCTCCACAAACCCCGCGGCGGCCACCATGCTCGACCGCATGCTCCGCCTGCTCGCCAGCTACGGGGTGTTCACCTACGAGCTCCGGACTCTCCCCGACGGACGCGTCGAGAGGGCGTACGGACTGGCCCCTGTTGGAAGCTTCTTGACCAAGAACGAAGATGGGGTCAGCCTGGCCGCCCTTTCCCTCATGAACCAGGATAAGGTTCTCATGGAGAGCTGGTAATTTTATTAATTATTACTTCAATTCATCTTGATTCTTTTTATTAAATTATGATTTTAATAAACATAGTCTAAATTAGTTTATTTCTATGAAAATAAATTTAATTATTTTATGTGGGAATGCATCGTTTTCGATCAATTGGATTGGATGAGATTGATACAGATTTTCAAGTTTTGGTGTAAAATTGGAGAAGAGATCACCTACACCCCATTGTACAACCTTATGTACAACACTAAATTATTTTACCTATAAATTAACAATAAAAAAAATTCTAAAAATTATATTTAGGTTATATATTTAGAATCTTATATATTGGTATATTTTTATTATGAAAACATATATTTTAAAAATTATAATAATTAATATTCAAAATAATCACTCTTTTCATTTATATTAATTTTTAAAATATCAATTTTCATAATTATTTTTTATAAATATATAAGATTATATATATACACAACCTTAATATAATTTTTAGAATTTTTTTTATTATTGAAATATAACATAAATAATTAAGTGGTGTACACAAGGGTACACCTTGAGTTGCATATGATCCCATCCCGTAAAATTGATCATTTTTAAAATTTTGTGAATTGCTTAATTTCGAATATAAATAATTAGAGGTTAGTATATATCTTGTCAAAATATTTGGTTTGTTGAAAGTATTCCTAGATTATTATGATATATATTATTTCTTGATTATTTAGTGTCCAAATTATAAATCTTCAAATTGAATATATATTATGATTTTATGGGATGTAAAGTGATGGATACCAGTAGAACGCTTTTTTGGAAACGTAAGTACATTTTATTTGACTTAATCGATCAAAATTAAATATTAGATTATATATAGGTTTATTATTTAAAAAAAAAAAGATTCCAATGTTGGGATCAAAGGAGGTGTATCATGTATGTATGAAGTTGAAATAATAATATAAACTAAAAAAATAATAAGTAATTAATCACTTTGGCTATTAATAACCTAGTCACAAATGAAGAAATAGGTTGTATTTTGTATAATTCAGCACATATATATAGACATGAAGTCTATTACATAATTCTAATCTAAAACTACTCATGCAAAATTTGGACTAATATTTTCTAAGAATTTTGCTTAGCCAAACGGCCCAAACCATATCAAATTATCAATGCATTTGAGTGACACCTAAGTTAATTTAATTTTTATATTGGTCGTACTTTATGTTAAGAGAACAACCGATTCCTTTGCACGCACCAAACACAAGTATTCGAAGCACAAAAAATGGAAAAAGAAAATGTCAATTTTGTTGTGATTTTTTAGCTGGTGGGTAGTACAGATATTAGTGGTGGTAAGGCAAGGCCGAGTGGGTAACCCATTTTCTGCGTTCCCCTTCAAGTAATTTCAACTTTAGGCCCCACTTTACCTACTACCTAGTTTTATTTTATGGTTAGTACTGTATTCTATTTTCAAATGTACATATTTGTTTAAGATAATGTATACTTTTCCACGTTTATATTATTGAAGATTTGTCAAAGATAATATTGACAAACAAAAACCAACCCAATCCTTTGCTTCACAACTAAACATATACTCTCTTCATTACATTTCATTTAATGTGGTTGGTGAACCTAATTGAAAAGTTAGCTTATACTCTCAAATCTTATTGGTAAGATTAGTTTAGCAGTAGCTGGTAAAAATAACAAGACTAATAATTTACGAATTCGAGCCCCTCTTCTCCTTATTATAATAACTTAAGTGTCTGTCGATAGACAGAGAATACAAAAATTTAGCTTATAGTGGATTAAACATAAACCTCTTAATGTTTTGTTACATATATAGGTATCACTTGAAGGATGCAGTTCTTGATGGCGGAATACCCTTTAACAAGGCGTATGGGATGTCCGCGTTCGAGTACCATGGCACCGACCCAAGATTCAACAAGGTTTTCAACAACGGCATGTCGAATCACTCCACCATTACCATGAAGAAAATCCTTTCGAGCTACACAGGATTCCAAGGCATCTCCACTTTGGTGGATGTTGGTGGTGGCATCGGAGCTACCCTCAACATGATCATCTCCAAGTATCCTTCCATCAAGGGGATCAACTTCGATCTTCCTCATGTCATCGAGGATGCTCCATCTTTTCCAGGTACATCCACCATCTTAATTAGCCTCTCGATAAGCATGATGGAATCATGACCTCATGTTTTTTGTATAGGTGTGGAGCATGTTGGTGGGGACATGTTCGTAAGTGTGCCAAAAGGAGATGCCATATTCATGAAGGTGAGTCAAAACTATACATAATAACATGTAAAATTGGGGCAAAAAAATGACCGGTACTATACTTTGGACAGTGGATATGCCATGACTGGAGCGACGAGCACTGCATCAAGTTCTTGAAGAACAGCTACAACGCCCTCCCTGACCACGGAAAGGTGATCATATGTGACTACATCCTACCCGTAGCTCCAGAGTCTAGCATTGCGGCGAAGACAGTGTTCCACGTGGACGCAATCATGCTCGCCCACAACCCGGGAGGGAAGGAGAGGACTGAGGACGACTTCGAGTACTTGGCCAAGGAATCCGGCTTCCAAGGCTACCAAGTCGCTTGCTCTGCTTATGACACTAAGGTCATTGAATTTTTGAAGAAGATTTAGACCACGTACAACTTAACTTTGGTGTTAAATTTGGTTGTTGTATGTTATTGCTTCACATTTCTCTTTATGGCTTCTAATTGTTGGTCTTTCTACATCGTCGCCTGGTTGGGTTTGTGGGCTTGACAAACTTGTTCTCATCTTATATACCAATTATCCATAATAAAAGGTGCACCTATATTTACTGTTTGTCTAATCTCTATAAGAATATATTATATGAATTGAGTATCGATTTTATATATACACAGTCACACACACCATAAGTTGAAAAGCTTGGTTTAATAATACTCCTTTCGATCAGTTTTCTATGATGTTTGAGGGGTATAGGTATGATAAGAAATTTAAGATTTTGAAGGAATTTTACTCATTTTTCCTTTATGTGTCAAACTGAAAAGGGATTCATCGTAATTTCTATTATGAAATGCGGGAGAGAGGGGTGTCAGTACAACATCCACATCAATCCTTTTCCTTAATTAATGTGTTAAAACCCAAAACATTTTATAAAAGCGAAAGAGGGAGGGAGTAATAGCATCCTAGTAAAAAAAATCTCCAAATTAGAAAAATGCATCAAAGTCTCTTAAACTTTTATACTTTAACTCTTTTAACTCTAATATGTTAAACTTTTTTTGTATTTACTGTACTATATACGGAGTACTATAAATACTTTATATTTAAAATAAATTTCAATTTTATACTATCAGAATGTTTGGATCACGAGGCCAAAGGCCCTGTCACTGACATATGGTTAAATATACTGTACTGTATTCTTTTAACTCTGCCTAAATGATTGTTTGGTTTGGAATTTTTGTAAGCTCCTTTCTTTCTTTATTCCAATTTTGTTACTGTACTGGTACTACACTTTGGCAACAAGTGAACATTCATTTATTAGCCCTGCCAATCTGCCATCATCCATCCCCTCCTTTTTACTGATGGATCATCAGTTTGGTTTGGTTAATTTCTGTCCAACATTCAACTGCTCTAAATCTACATTTATCCTTTTTGAACACTCCCTTATCGGTGTTCTTGTAGATTCCTTCGTTCCTCTTCAATTCATCATAAATCAAACCACAATTAGATCGAATTAATACCAACGGCATCCACAGTCGTTCATTAATCCCACTTCTAAATTCAAATTGAAGATGAACAGACGATCGAAGAACACAGCCACCGTACATTCATGATTCATCACAATCAAACACCAATAAAGAAACACAACAGATTACTCGGTTAATAATAACAAACCCTAAATATAAATTATATTTAATAATTAATTGGCCTCCTCCATGAGGAACTCCTTGTCCTTCTCCAAGATCTCCATAGCCATGGGGTCCAGGCTTATCTCCAGATCCACGCTCCTCCCCCCGCTCTTCGCCGGATACATGTACAGCATTCCGTCAAACCTGTTGTTCAACCCGCTCCGGACGCTCTCCGGCGCTCCGAATCCGAAGTCCACATCGTAGACCTTGAACCGCGGGGAACTCCCCACCGCCACGCAGTTCATCCCGGCGTCCTTGTACTGGAAGATGATCGGCTTCTCCTCCCACTCCTTGTTCCTCCTGTCGATCTCCTTCGCGTCGTGCGATTCGATCGCCTTCTTGATCAGATCGGCGCCGAACTCCGGCGGATGCGCCATCAGCAGCCCCGCCGCGGTCCCCGTGAACACCGCCTGGATCAGGTTCCCGAAGTAGCTCTCCGGCATCGGAGGATCGATCCTCTTGCGGCAGTCTGCGAAGATCGTGAACACCGTCGGCATCTCCGGCTGGAGCTGCCGCGCCGCCGTCACAGCTCGCCAGATGTGGATCGACAGCGACTGGAAGGTGGTGTACTTGTTGTCGAGCTTCGACTTGATCTTCTCGACGGCGGATTCCGGGAAGTGGAATACCTTCACCCGGAGCGGCGGAGGCGCCGCCACCTCTGCACCGTTGGTGGCTGGCTCCGTCGGGGCAGGGGGCTTGGAGAGGTCGAGCTTCACGCGCGTGTTGCGAGCCTTTGTGCGGTCGTGGATGGGCTTGGGCTGCCCCGAAGTAAGCCCATTACATATCTCGGCCCATGAGAGCATAAAGTGCCACGTGGAGGTACCGTCGAGGACGGCGTGGTTGAAGGCGCAACCCATCACGAGTCCATCTCTCAGCTTGGTCAGCTGAAACACAAAAGAAACTTTAATGGTATGAATTAAAAATGGAAGCAATTGGGCTTTCCATTGGGCTGGGGATATGATGTTGGTCCAGTGGGCTGTTGCAGAGCAATAAAGGCTGGGTAGCTTCTGAATTGGGACATTTGATGCAAATAATTGAATGGGGGTGTTTTGGATATGTTTGGGGTGGGGGGAAAAGAGGCATTTTTTAGTAAAATTCCAACTGAGATCAAAATTTAATGTAGAGTTGAAGAAGATATATTTTCATTAAATATATCTGACATTTTGATGGTCCTATATGGACTCTGTATCAATGGTACCAGCATCATAAAAATGCAAAATCAATGTATGCTATGTTAGCAATTCAAGAGGATGGATGTGTTTCAAAGAGGTTATCAAATTCAATTTGGATTCCAAATACCTTACACCTGACATGTATAATTGAACATTAAGTTGAGTTTGGGTTAACAAGTTAGTCATATGTAACCAGAACATTCATTTTTAGACAAGCAAGTAGATTTGGTTGGTTTGTGTATGTGTGTATTTTTTTGGGTAGGTGATGGACTTAGTGTTTTGTACTATTTTTTGTGAAACATGGAGTGTTAGTTTATGTATGGGTTAGACAAAGTTGGGACTTGAAAAATTAAAAACATTTTTGTCATTCTATAATTCAGTTTAGTTATTTTAAGATTTTGCAGCCAATAACTATAAACTACTGTAAGTAAAGCTGCATTTTCAAAGACATTAACTAAAGATTAGTAATAAAAGTATAGCTCAATAGTCAATACAGTGAGTTCTATAGGGAGTTACCGTTATTTAATGTGCATGAAAAAGTAGGCCATTTAAGTAGTTGAAATCTCCAATCATAATAAAATTTTCAGATATTAAATACTATCACACTACAAATTTAAAATTTTTATTTTTTCAAAAAATAAATCCTCCGCATTTTGATTTATGGACTTGTAAATCTGGAAGTACAGAGTTTTAAAATAATAAAAATAATAATAAAAACTTGCTCCTCTTGATCTACATACATGTAGATCAAAATGCCGTATTTTGAGGTAAATATAGTAAATTTTAATGGTGTAATTAACAAATTCATCACACAAGTTAAAAAAAATAACAAAATTTTAACATTTGATAAAGTCCCTATCAAATTAGACACATCTCTCAATCAAATAGTATAATTAATTTTCAAAGATTTGATGAAATTGGACACACATCTTAATCAAACCATGAAGTCTCACACTAAACATAAGCAAGCAAGAAATCAAAATGAAGCATATATATACCTGGACAGACAAGAGAGGGAGATGGACACCCTCCAAGTTGAGGACACCATTGAAGGGCAAGAAGTCCTTAAACACAGACATGTCATCCTTAGAGGAGAGGAGATCCTCAACACTGGCACCCACATCAGCAACAGCCTCAATCACCTCCACCCCCTCCATGTCAGCATCAGCATCATCATACTCCACCCTGAATACCTGCTCCTCATCCTTCCCCAGGCGCCCAGCCAGCGGCCAGAACTCCTCCAGCCCCGTCGCCAGCCCCTCTTTCAGCCTCAGCACCGCCTCGTCGAAGCCGAACTCGCCCTTGTAGAACAGCAGCTTCTGGTTGTAGTAGAAGGCCAGGTAAGGCAGGTCAAATGTTACCAGCTGCTGACACTCCTTCCTCCCCACCTTCTTCCCTCCTGGCCTCACATAGCTCTTCCCTGTCACCTTCACCTTCATTGTGTTCTCCCCATTTTGCTCCTTCACTATTGCCATTTGCCTCTCTTTTTATCTTCTTCTTGGGATGGTGTGATACTGGGATGGGAGGAATAGGGAGATGGGTGCTTTATTTATAGTAGTAAAAAGAAACGATACGATACGAACACTGGGAAATGGCACTGTTAAACTTTGTTTTAGTACACACTAGCTAGTGTAACATTTGGTTGGTTATAAGTTAAAAGCTTAGTAATGTAGATGAAAGATGACAGCAAATTGGAGGGGTGGGTCTGAAAATGTTAAGTGTTGGAGGGTGGCATTAATGGGAGGCATTGAAAGGTGGGTGTGAGATATAAATGCCAACCTTCAACTTTCTGAAACTGTTGGGGTGGGAGGGGGAGGGGATGAGGGTTTAAACAAGTTAATAAGGGTTTTGATTCAGGAATGTACAGTTTTGTTGGAGGAGTAGCAAAATTTGATGAGAGATTGAGAGGAGAGGTATTTAAAGAGTGTGAAAGTGGGTGGAGGTGCATGTGATGTGAGATATTTAATTGCCCAATTTATAAACCGCTCATGTAGTTGGATGGTCCTTTTGATTAATTCTAGTAGCTACTAGCTAGTGAGTGATATAATGGATATATATTGCCCAATGCCCATCCCTCCGATTTATGAGTTGTCTTATATTTATATCCGATTGGGGACGAAGATATATAGGTGAAAACCCGTAGAGGTTAGATTGCAATGGAATGAATTATGATTGATGGATAGGTGTTGAGTAAAGCTGGGGTTTCGACCATTTTGGCAATTCAATTTGGATGTTTAAGTGGAATTTAATCTTCTGTTTGTGGACCACTAATCCAAGTTTAGTGATATGGGAAGGTATTTTCGTCATAACATCATCTTCAACCATAAGGTCAACTTCTCTATATTTTTATTCCCTCCATATTATACGTCAATACCTCGTTTATTTTTTCTTTTAAACAATATTTCACTTTATTAACTTTTTTCTTTAAGGTTTTTATATTTATACCTTAATAACCATGAGTTTACCTCATTCTTCTCTTTTTTTCATTTATATATTTGAACAAGTATGAATTTAGAAGAAGAAATCAAGCAAATTCATGGAGGAAGCAAGATGAATTCAATCGAACAAAAATGAAGGATATTGGATCTGTGTTCACACATATAGAAGTTGTTACAACCATCAAAATGGCGCCAAGAACAGCTTTTATAGGTGGTGTGTTTTCGGTTACACTAACAACCTCTAACCGAAATTACAGAAATGCCCCTCTTCTAGCTAACCCATATGAACCCATAGCCCCCCCTCAAGCTGGACTTGCTATAGGAGGTACAAGACCAAGCTTGGCTCGAAGAAATGTGTGTTGGTGAGCTCCTAAAGCCTTGGTAAGAATGTCTGCCAATTGCAATGAAGAGGGGACATGTTTGGTGCAAATGAAGCTCTGATTGACCATCTCTTTGATGAAGTGAGAATCAATACGCACATGCTTTATGCGTTCATGAAAGACAAGATTGATGGCGAGTTGCTGAGTTGACTTGTTGTCACAAAACAAGGTAATGGGAAGGGAAATAGGTATGCCTAAATCAGACAACAATCCCTGCACCCAAACCAATTCACTAGTAGCAATAGACATTGCACGATACTCACTTTCTTTAGAGGATTTGGAAACAACCTTTTGTTTCTTAACTTTTCAGGATACCAAATATGACCCTATGAATACACAATAACCAGACAGTGACCTCCCTGTGTCTACACAATTCTCCCAATCTACATCAGTATAGACATGCTGGTAGAGAAGATGATGGTGGATATGACAAAGCTAAATTGAATGTCCCTTTAAGATATCTCAACAAATAAACCATAGCATGCCAATGGGGTTGAAGAGAAGTAAGGAGAAACTGACTTAACTGTTGAACTGCAAAAGCAATGTCCGGACGAGTAAGACTGTAAGAGTGAGATAGAGCAACCTCCCTATCAATCTTCTATAATCCTCAGGATTAGAAATAGGTTCCTCATCATGTAAAGAAAGTTTGAGGCCATGTTGCATAGGAAATTCAGTAGATTTGCAATTCTCCATGTTGGCATCTCTAAGAATGTCAAGGATATAATTCCTTTGATTAAGAAGAATGTCATGTGAAGGTCTGAAAATCGCCATTCCCAAGAAGTACCTTGCAATCCCAATATCCTTAATGGTGAACTCCTTATGAAAAGTTGCTTTAGTGGAAGCAATTTCCTCTACTGAATTGCCCATCATAAGCATGTCATCCACACAGACAAGAGCAACAGTCATAGAAGAATCCACTGATTTAATGAATAAAGAATAATCATGAGTGGATTGATTGAAGCCCAATCGAATCATGAATTTAGTGAGTTCAGAGTTCCATTGCATGCTAGCTTGCTTTAAGCCATACAGTGATCTAGTCAACTTGCAAACATGACCAGTAGGAACAGAATAACCAGGAGGAGGCAACATGTATACCTCTTCATCTAGATAATCATGAAGAAAAACATTATTGACGTCCAATTGATGAAGAGTCCATCCTTTACAAGCTGCAAGAGCAAGAATAATCCTTACAGTAGAGAGCTTAGCCACTGGAGAGAAAGTCTGCTTGTAATCTTTGTCCTTGATTTGATTGTAACCCTTTGCCACAAGCCTAGCTTTGTATCTCTCAATGGTCCCATCAGGTTTGTACTTGATTTTGAATAGCCATTTGCATCCTATAGCTTTCTTGCCAAAAGAAAGGGGAAGGACTTGCTAAGTGTGATTGCTGATGAGAGCATCAAGCTCCTTTGTCATAGCCTGCTCCTATTCTGAGACTCCTTTGGCTTGCTTATAAGAATTGGGCTCAAATGTACTACACATGTTAATGAAAGAATGAATGTAATTTGGTGACAGGTGAGAAAGGTTTTGGATAGAAAACACAGCAAGGATTCAGATGCTGATGATGTATCTAAATGACCTCTGGATGGAAGATTTTTGCAAATGAAGTCTTGCAATTTAGTAGGTCTATGAGTGTGGCTTCTAAGACCATGAGAAATATGATCTTGGACAACTGGGAGAAGAGAATTATTGATAGAAGAGGATGAGTCCTCTACTGTATGAGAATAATCAAGAGAATCAGAAACATGAGTTAATAGGAGAAGAATTGTGAGGTGATTGAGAAGAAGGTGATGAAGCAGGAGATGAGTGAGGAAGTGGAGAAATTGAACTGTGGTGATGTGATGACTCTGGTTGATTAAAGAAACTGTCATAAGGGTCTTCTCCAAATGAGCCAAACCAAGATGTTTTGGCAGATGTAGGATCTTTGAAGGAAAAATACTTTCCTTAAATTTCACGTGTCTGCTAATGATAATGGTATGTCTGTCAAGATCATATAGCTTGAAGGCCTTCTGAGCAACAGGATATCCAAGAAAAATACATTTTCTAGCCACCACCCCCAACTTATCCCTATGATCATTGGGTTGCATTGCATAACATAAGCACCCAACAACTCTAAGCTGATCATATATGGGAGGAGTCCTATATAGCAGCTCAAAGGGAGATTTCCAGTGTAATATAGCAGAAGGTAATTTGTTAATGATGTATGTAGCACTCAAGATACACTCACCCCAAATTTTAATAGGCAATCATGCATGAATTCTGATGGCTCTAGCAGTTTCAATCAGGTGCTTGTATTTCCTCACAACATGCCCATTTCGTTCATGAACACCTGGGCCAGACCTTAGATGAATAATACCTCTAGAACTGAACAAATCTACACATCCTCTCTGAGTAAACTCAGTCCCATTATCAGTCCTAATAAACTGAACTGAAGCCTGAAAATGGGTGTCTACCATGTTGAGAAAACCAGTGACATTCCTCAACACTTGCAATTTATCTTGCATCAAATAAACCCAAGTGGATCTAGTATGATCATCAACAATTGTGAGAAAATATCTAGCACCACACAAAGCAGGAGTCCTGTAAGGGCCCCAAACATCCATATGCAACAATTTAAAAGGGAATTCAGCTAAAGACTCACTTTTGTCAAAACTCAGTCTATGAGCCTTAGTCAAAGAACAAGTTTCACAATGAACATCCTTAACACCATTACATTGAATATCTGGTAAGTGATGTAGATTAGCATATGACATATGCCCAAGTCTAGCATGAATCAATTGTGCTTTATCAAGCTTATTACAACCAGAAACCACATGACTTAGTGAATGAGAGAAATTCTTACAACCATTCTGATAACTTGCAGCCTTCAAGATGTATAAGCCTTTCTTCTCAAATCCTCTAGTCAGCACATTCTTAGTTATAGGGTCCTGTAACCAACATGACACATCATCAAATGTAACCCTCAATCTCTGATCAGGAGCAATATTTGACAGTACTTAAAATAAATTGTGCCTGAATTGAGGCACCAGCAAAACATTCTTCAAAACAAAACTGTCACTCAAAGATATTGTACCACTCTGATTGACAACAATACAACTTCCATCAGGCAAACCAAGATTAACAGCTGTATGCAAATCATGAAGCTCAATGAAAATACTGGTATCAAATGCAATGTGGTCTCTGACACCAGAATCCACAATCCATGTGTCACTTTCACATTTGTTAACACCAATAAGAAAAGAGACACTTAGTGTACCTGCAAAGTGTGTCATGGCCTGATTAGCTGAGCTATCTACAGCCTCCAATGGAGCCTTGCCTTTCATCATCTTCAAGATTTCATGAAAAACTGCATTGACCATTGCTTAATCTGGCTTACAAACATTATGATTATGATCAAAATGATGATCAAAAGGACTCTCTTGCTGATTACTCTCAAATTGAGCAACAAATCTCCCATCGTGCTTAGGCTTGTCCTCTTCCTTGGGACCCTTAAACCATTCTGGATACCCAATCAATTTAAAACAATAATTCTTGGTGTGTCCACGTTCACCACAGTGGTCACACTTTCTATCAAGCTTGGCTCTCTTATAGTCTTTTCTTCCCTGATCTGATTGCTTTCCCTGATCACCAAATCTGTACTTAGACAAAGCATTTGCCTCACTCTCAATCTGTTCATCTCTATTTGTCATAAGAACATTACTCTCCCCTTAAACAACAGAAGTTACTCCCTTGGATCTCTCGATTTGAACAGCCATCTGATAGACTTTGTGTAACCGAGGAGTAGGATCTTTTGACATAACATTGTCACGCAAATGTTCAAACACATCATTCAATCTCAACAAAAACTGCATGATCTTAGATTTTTCATCCTTTTCAACATTCCTTTTCAACAAACTACAAGAACATTGATTAAGACCACCACGACTGCAAGTAGGTATCGGATCCAGCATCTGAAGTTCATCCCAAATCTTTTTCAGTTTCATGAAATAAGCCCCAACAGACATGTTATCTTGCTTCAAATTACTCAAATCTCTCCTCAATTGAAACATTAAAGGATCATTAGACTCAATATATATCCTTAATTTCATCCCAAAGCTCCTTTGAGGACTGAACATAAATGAGACTCTCACCAATCTCGTTGTTCATAGAATTAACCAACCAACATATAACCATGTAATCTGCCCTTAACCATTTCTCATAATCCTCGCTATCCTCACTAGGACACACATAACTTCCAATTATAAAACCTAACTTAGCTTTGGCACGCAAAGCCATTCGAACGCTTCTGCTCTAGGTTATAAAATTTGCACCATTGAATAGTGTAGACACAAGATTCATCCCTGGATGATCCGAATTCGATAAAAAGTAAGGGTTTATGTGCACATTATTTGTACCTTGTGCAAGATCTCCAAATTGCATCCCTTGATTTCAAAAATTCCATCCATGACCTGGATTACCAGTAGCAGGAGGGGTAATAAATACGAACGTGCCTCTGTCAGCACCTGCAGTCCTGCACCATCACCAAAACCTTGTCCTTGCTGAAAATTCGATCCTGTCCCCACCATTGCAGAGGAAGCAAAGAAGGAATTGAATTATCACCGGAAAAGCAGCTCGTAGATTTCTACGAAACAACAAAAATCACAAAACGAAACTCAAACAAATCAGACCGTATCCATGCGCTCTGATACCATTTGAACAATTATGAATTTAGAAGAAGAAATCAAGCAAATTCATAGAGGAAACAAGATGAATTCAATCGAAGAAAAATGAAGGAAATTGGATCTGTGTTCACACATATAGAAGTTGTTACAACTAGCAAAATGGCGCCAAGAGCAACTTTTATAGGTTGTGTGTTTTCTGTTGCACTAACAACCTCTAACCGAAATTACAGAAATGCCCCTCTTCTAGCTAACCAATATGAACCCATAATATATATATATATAGGGATGCGCTCCGGTGAAAACCAAAATTGCGGTAGAAACCCGTGAGGACCGGCTTTTTAGCTCGGTTCACTTGCTTTATAGCCCGGTTATGAATAGAACCGACCTATAAAGTCACAAATTTTAGCCCGGTTCTGAATAAAATCGAGCTATAAAGTCACTATATAATTTTAAAACATTAATTTTTTAGCGCGATTTTTCGGTTTGACCGAACTATAAAGTCATGTGTTATTTTAAAATTGGAGTTTTTAGCACGGTTTTTAGGTTAAACCGAGTTGTAAAGTCACCGTGTGATTGAGGTTTTTAGCACGGGTTTCAAAAAAAACGAGATATAAAGTAGTCCTCACGGGTTTTTACCACAATTTGAGGTTTTCACCGGAGTCAATCCCTATATATATATATATATATATATATATATATATATATATATATATATATATATATTCATCGTATAGTTTCCATCAATCATAATATTACGGAGTATTAGTTAAATAAAAAAACATAAAAAAATTAATAAAGCATTAACTTTTACACATTGTTCAATCATAATATAATTTTTTTTAAATATATATTTAACTTATATACACTCTTATTCATATGCTTATAAAATTTTATCATAAAAAATCATGTTCTAGAAAAATAGAAAAATCATTTTATAAAACAACTCATATTTTCATTAACTATAATTTTTTAAAGAGGAAAGGGTAGTGATTAGACAAAAAAATAGGCCTTTTTGCTAAACTAGACATGTACCTAAAAAATTGGCTAGGGGTAGAAAGTGGTGTATTTTTGCAAATGCAAAAATACCACCGGCAGTGGAGGTAGCAGGTGAAGGGGAGTTTAGCATTGTAGCTCCATCATTTGAAAAAACAAAAATCAGGAGGGAGGAGATGCTGGACATGGTGTGTGGCTCAAATAAAGTAGGAAAATGGGGGGGACATTTATGAGGGAAAATTTCAATGATTGAATTAAGGGTGTCAATCAACCCTTAGAAAATCTTGATTGATGGGTGTCATTCCTTATTAAATGCTCTGCAAAAAAAAGAGTCAACATAGGAGACGAGTGGAAAGTTGAGGGCAAAGCATCACCTTTATTTTTGGGAACTGGAAACGGTTGGCTTACCAATAGTGGACAAATAACTTACCAATAGAATACATGTGTCTTACCGATAGGACACGCTTATCCTACCATACATTGAAATTTTGGAGATAATATGGAGGGGGATGTCCATAGTGATTTTGGCGGGATGTCCGTGTAATTTTGGCGCCAAAACAGGGTTCTTCATTGGGGGAAGAGGGAGAGCATCTGTCTGACCAATATGGTACAGTTATCTAACCAATAGCATATAGTTATCCTACCAATAGACTTAAAATGTCTTACCATACCTGAAAATTTGGAGAAATTTGGAACGGATTGACCGTACCTCTTTTGGCGGGTTGTCAGTGTAATTTTGGCGCCAAAACGGGGTTCTTCATTGGGGGGAAGGGGGGAGCATTTATGAGAGGAAAATGCAATCAGTGCATTGATGGGTGTTCCCCAAGCACATATATAAGCTTGAGAGGAGGATCTCAAACACCCCAACATGCCCTGCAAAAAGTGAGGCAGAGCAAGATAGAGGCGAAAAGGACGGGGGAAAAGGCACACGTGGATCCGAGGAAACGATACAGTTGTCATCCTACCAATAGTACAGTTCTGGCCTACCAACAGTGTTCAACTGTCTTTCCATTCCAGGAAAATTGCAACAAGCTTGTGAGTGGCAGTGGCAGCGATGAGTAAGTTATCTTGTACCTTTCCTTTGTAGTTGTTCCTCTTTCCTATATCAGAACTACCCCCTAGGCCGATCCTCTATTCCTGTGGCGTACCCCAGGTGATAGGGTATGTATAAATGTCGTGTGCGGCAGTTGGTGGGCTCCCGGGAGTGGGAGCTTGGTGTTCAAGGGAGAGGCACGTACTGCAGCTATGGTGGTGGCACAGAATATTGGTTACGCCCAATTGAAGGAGAAAATTGTTTCCAAATTCGACGTGGACATGGTATTGTACGACATTGAGCTCACCTACCTCCCTCCTTCGATGGGGCGGGCCACTCCGATTCGGGTCAAGGACGACGATGACCTAGAAGCCTACAAGTTCTACAACACTGAATCCGGTGCACGAGCCTGGTCAATCGCACTGCACGCCACCTTAAGGATGAAAATGACAACCCCTTCCACAACATCCAAAGAACATGAGTCGGAGAACTCCGACTCATGGGCTGAGGACCTGTCGTCTCCCACCCCAGGGGAAATACTCCTAGCCGGGCCTCCCACCACGCAGTAAGACTTCGAGGATGGTTTTGATGGAGGCGGAGGGGCGGATGAGAAGGTTCGAGGCTCCATCGAGGAGAAAGGGAAGTTGGACGACCTTAGCAGCGAAACTGGAGGGACCTGCCTGTGTGATGAGTGTGTAGCGGGGGAGGGAGAATGTTGTCCCACTGCAAAGGACAGCGTCGATGAGCTTGCTGGGAGCGGTATACATTCGGACGGAGTTGGTAGGATGGATGACAACATAATGGTTGGACAGGCGGACGGAGTTGGTAGGATGGATGACAACATAATGGTAGAACAGGGCGATGATGTGGGATAGCTTCACGAAATGGATGAACTAGAGAAGGGTGGTGACGTGAGCAGGTCCGATGCCATTCGACGCGGAAAGCAAGTGGTGATCGTTGATACCGACGATGATGTGGACGACGTACCCCCCCACGGAATGGAGGACATAATAGACGTAGGAAGCTCCGACGATGAAATGATCGGTTGTGGTTTCCCCGTGAAAGTGGAGGGTGGGAGGTCGAACGAGACATCTGAATCATGGGATGAGGAGGCTGAGGCAGCGGTGAGAGAGATAGAGCGAGCGTACAAAGGACACAAACAACCTTTGCCGACGTTGGAGAAAGTGAAAGAGGACGTGGCTCGGTTCATTCCTCTAGTCGGAGACCCCCGGGAGAGTGTGAAGGAGTTACGTGAGGGGGAGATGTTTACGAAGGCTTCCATTCAGTCTATAGTGAAGTGGGAAGCTTTGTGCGGGTGCTTCGCGGTCCAAGTGAAGCGATCGACAACAAAGGCGTACGTGGTTGTATGTCCCGAACCGAACTGCTCATGGTACTGTCGGGCGTCAACGTATCGGAAAACTAAGAAGTGGGTGGTTCCTAGGGGGCTAATTGTGATGCAATCTTGGGGATTTCGCATGTTTTGGGCACAGTCACATGAATTATCGGATCTGTTAAGTATTTCTCATGTCGTCCTACCACTATCTTCTCTTTATCTACCCAATAGTTAAAACGTATCCGACCATAACATTTTCTTTATCTTACCAATTCCTTCTCAACTTAACTGCAATTGACATCCTCAACAATGTTTAGTTATATCATGCCAAAAGTGTCGTCTTATCTTGCCAATAGTTTCGTATAATCTTACCACTTATAACATTCATACAAACGTAAACTTACCCACAATATAATACAAGAATCAACCTTGGGTGTAAGTAGGAACTAATTAACGTGAACCATAAATACCAGTTTTAACCATTACAATCACAAAACATCCTACCAACCGTGAACAACATAAGTTTTGAAACTACAAACAACATAAGTTTTGAAACTAACACAAGTGTCCAAACGACCAAAGTTTACTTAGAACAGAACAGAAGTTTCCAAACAATGAGAGAATGTATTTACAAACATGAGAGAATGTCTTAACAAACAGGAGAGACCTACAAATCGTGGCGCTTGATGGAGAGCCCCAAGTACTGGCGGTAGGGGGCAATATAATTGTCGTTGACGCTCTCGAATGTCTCTACGCCCTCTGCCACCAGCTGGATAGTCCTGATAACGTATGCCCCACAGTCACCGCTGCACGTGAAGGAATTAACAACCAGCATAAGTTATTTACGTCTTACCACTTCTGTCATTTTATCCTACCAATGGATGTAATATATCCTACCAATAGTCCTATTATATCCTATCAATATTAGTAGACGTACATAACCCAATAGTTAAGAGAAACTTACGAGGTTTCGTTCCTAGGGATCTTGGCGGTTCGAGTTATGGTGAATGGGTTGGGGACATCGACTGTGTGCCTGACCCGGAGCTCGACAGAAAATTGCATCACCACCGGTATCAGCTTCGCAACAGGCTCGAGGTGGGCTTGAAGATCCTTCTCCTTTAACTGGTACCAGTCACAGTCGAGGACTTCTATGTTCCACTTTACGAGGTCAATGACGAGCCCAATCCAGTGCTTCGCCTTGTACAACCAAGGAGCTAATATCTTCGCGTTCGCCACCGACCATGTCCTCCCGTGGTGGTCCGGCAGTGTCCTCGAGAAGTACCTCAGCAGCACCTTGGACACATTGCGCTGCTTAATGCGGTTCACATCGCCAGAAACAGCGTCCAACTGCTTCACCACGGCTTCCTGCCAGTATGGGTCGACCACGACGACACCCGACTTGTTGTCACCCTCCCGGGTGTCCAATGCCTTCCGGACCAGGACCAGGGACTGCTGGATGTGCTGCGTTAAGAGGTACGTTCCAAATTCCCATGAAGGCTTGTCCCATGACGTAAGTGAATAAGGAAACATGCGGTACAAGACAAAAGTTTGCGTACCTCGGTGGAAAGCCATACGCCGGGTGAGATGAGGTTGTTGAAGAACTCCTTGTTCAATTGGGTCCCGTCTGGGCCCTTCACTTGCGCGGGGAACTTCAGGAGCCACGCCAAGAAGTTGTCTCTCTGTTTATCAGTTACCATCCCCTCCGCAGCTGCGTCGGTGGTTGGACACGATGCCTTTGCACCCTTCTTGGCCCGCTTCGCGGGTTGAGTCACCACGCAGTCCCCTAGCTTCGTTGTGATCTTCCTATCACGCTTGCCTCTCCTTGGCTCCAGCTTCGTCTCCTAACAATCAAACACACCCGAGTTTTATTCAAACAGTTGTCATTATCCTACCAAAACAGATTCAATATTGTACCAAAAGGGTAAATATATCCTACCAATTGGGTTATTATATCGGAACAAAATCAACTGTCTTTTATATCATACCAAAACGCAACTTTTATCTTACCAATAGGGTCAGACTATCCTACAAACAAGTAAGTTTTACCTTTTCCTCCGCTTCGTCTGCATCAGACTCACCCTTGGAACCCTCCCCTGCAGCTTGTTTTACAGGCTCCTTGCCCTTCATGTCCCGACCCATGTCTTCCTTCTTAATCTGTTCCTCAGCCTGCACCACCTTCTCTCTATCGTCCTTGCCCTCTTCACCCTCCTTTGCCTCCTCCTCAACCTTGTCCTTAACGTCGTCACCGGTGCACATGCCCTGCCCCTTAAGATCAGATTTCAGCTCTTCTTTCTCCCCCGTGTTATCCTCAACGATCTGTCCCTGCTTGCCCAACCCCTGGTCATCAGCATTCATCTCTTCCTTCTCTTCCGCCATTTCGACAACCTTGTCACCGTCCTTGTCCAAATCTTTCTCAGCCTTGTCAACCACGTCGGCCACAACCTTTTTCTCAACAACCTTCTCAACAACATCGGCATCCAATACATCCACAGGATCCTACCAATTGCACATGTAATGTCATACATAAGGCTTAAAATGGTTTACCAACACAAAAACATTATCCTACCAATTGCACATATGATGGACAATGAAGCACATACATTTCCCTTGTCGGTCCTCTCTGATAACACCTTCTTGCATTCTCTCGAAACTTCAGTGACCTTCTCGTCGAGCTCCCTGAACCTGGTCCCTATCTCGACCATTATGCCCTTGAAGAGAGCCTCAACCTTTGCCACAATCCGGGCCTGACTGGTGCCCTGACTGGGTCCAGCAGTGGCATCCTCCTGTCGCCGCTTCTCTCTGCGGGCCCTCATGTGCTCGCCCACAATCTCATCAAAGAAGACGTCTGGAGCGTCTTTCTTGTACGACGAGTTCGGGTAAGCATCTTTCTCCTTGTAGGAAGGGTGCAAGATCGGCTCTGGCTTCGCAAGTAGAACGTGTTCATCTACGGGGTCGTTGGCGGGGGCGTCCAGGCTCAAGAACGACTTCACGTTCTCGTATCGGATGTGGGAGTTTGGCGTTTCCCATCTCAGACACCTAGGGATGATGGTGTTGTCGATGTTGCGCCCGAAATGATTACCAATCTCAGGGAAGGTCTCGTACACCCACAACTGCAAATACAATATGATAAGATATTAGACCACAGCTGCGCACACATTTGGGTAAGCTATTATTGCACAGTTTGCATGACAACTTCATAGATTTGGTAAGATAGAAATACACAGTTTGCATGTCAACTTGATATCTCTGGTAAGATAGAAATATAATATTGGCATGATATAATTGCCTTATTGGCATTCCACACAGTCACACATAATCTGAAATGGCAAGGGGTTGAGCCTTTTTTCAGAACTTGACTAACCTGGAATGTCATGGGGAACCCGTAGAGCGCGTACGTTGGCCTATCTTTCAGGTGAGCTTTTGCAGCCACCAAGTCCTTCAACGTCCCGGCCAGGCTCTCGTGTAGCCTCTCGTACACCAGGCGTCCCCAAGGAAATTCCAGAAACCGCGTCGTGTCCTCCAACAGCAGCTTAATCACCCACCCTCTTATTTGTGTCTTCTTCTCCAATAAAAAAGAATGCCCTCCACAATGACTAGGAGGGCAAGCTTGTACTTCTTCATTAGGGAGCCCGAGTCCGTCTGTTTTTCGTGCTCCCAAGCTCTCTCCAAATCCTTCATACTTACCTTCTCTTTCTTGAACAGCTGGTATATGGCGTCTTTGTGATCCCCCTCCATCACATCCCTAGGGGGTGGTGCGCAGTTTAGCCCCGTTATCAGCGCAAACTCGTGAAGCGAGAATCGCACGTGATGCCCCTGGATGGAGTACCACGTCTCGTGTTGCTTCCGGGTCTTCAGCTGTCACAGGAGGCAAAAGTGCACCAGCTGTGCGGCGAACTTGTTCCTCGACCCCATCCTCACTATGCCTCCGAATTGGCTCTTCGTTAGGGCATTCACATCATCACGGTCGATGGCTAAGTCAAGACCGTCTAGGAGGTCTAAACTGCCATATGATAGCGCCCTGCCGCTGAAGTGGTCCTTCTCCGCCACAGCTAAGACAGCCTGCAACACATTTAACACTCTTAGGTTCGAATTTTTTTTCCCAACCATTACTACCAAAACAAGGGAACTTTCTCAGTGTCCTTACCCCCCGGCTGCTTGGTCCTGCCTTTACTTTCCTCTTGCCAGCCTTTGTCATTTTTTATGGTTGTTGCACAAAGGTTACCTGCAACACAATCACCACACACATGCATTCAGACATTCAGATCACCTAATCATTCATACCAACAGTGTATTTGTATCCTACCAATAGATTATTAATTTCCTACCAACTCTGCTATCCTTTTCTGTCCTACCATTTTCGAATTTCATACAAGTTTGGTTCATTTTACCTCTTTCCCAACCCAAGAGATAGCCAAAGTAATTCACCAACACCAACACCAATTGACCAACAATTCATCATACATATAGGCATTTAACCAACAAGTAATTCACACATTAAGTTTCAAACATATAGCCAAACACCTACTCTGTCATACCAACATGTCTTACTTGTTTTCTTCATTTTACCTCTTTAACAACACAGCATATAGGCAATGAGATTAACCAAAACCAAATCACCATTTATTCATCAAATTTTTTAGGCATTTCATCAAACACTTGGTGGGCGCTTACGGTTTCAACATTAAAAACCAATCAACCAAAAATTCCTTCATCCCACTCGGCATACCAGATGTTCAATTTTATCCTGCCAATTTCGTTACCCGGTCCTATGAAATCTGCTACCCCAATCCTTTTCCCGACACCCACAAACCCTAATCGAACCCGCCTCCCCAAAATCGACTCACAATGGCACCCCTAACCCCTCCTACTTCATTCCTCCTCTACTGCTAGACATCTACCCCAAATTCGTCTCAAATCCTTCACAAAACCGCACCCCCATTACCCCAATTTCGCAACTTAAAGAAAAAACTCCACAGTTGCTTACCTTTGTCTTCGTCTTCAACCTTCTCCTTCCTCCCTAGCTGTGACTGGTGGCCTTCTTCTTCAACCGGTTCTCCGTCTCTCTGTCTGTCGCCTCCTCCTTTCGCTATTCCGTCTCTCTGTCTTCGTCGCCTCCTCCTTTCAGTTTTGAGAACATGTAACCGTCTCTCTCCCTCCCTCCTCCTTTTAATTTCACAAATACTCACTCACTACAGCCGGTTATGTACAGTAAAAAAAAAACCGGCACTTTAATTGGCATGGGGGTAGAGAGGTTAGTTTGGACCAATTTTTGGGCTAGTGGTCTAGTTTAGCAATTAGGCCCCTTTTTTGGTCTAGTTTAGCAAATCGGCCTTTTTTAAACATGATTTTTAAGATAAAATTTTATAAGCATATAAATATGAGTGTATATAAGTTAAATATAATTTTTAACATTATTTTATAATAAAAAATAATTTTATGCGTACACCATGACATGTAGAAGATCCCCACTCGATTGAAAGAGCATGGGCTTTTGAGGGAAATAGATAGTTTTGGAAACTCCTCCTTAGTCCTTAGTCCTACCTACTTTGGGAACCTTGAAAATGAAGGTTACAGAATTAGCCAAAAATAATCTCCCATAACTCTTCCATAAACTATACACATCATACGCTCCAAACACCACACTCCCCATGTTATTCTTTTTCGCAACCTTCAAAATGTAATGTCATACCCACTCAATTACTCCTTATAAGATATTTGAACTGTTCTTTCTATCCTATGCTAGCATGTCTTCAAACAAGTAGAGCATTAGATTGATTGTATGATCATGATTCAAGGTTTGAATATAGTAGAAGCCAGGTCAAACGGGTCGGGTTGAACGGATTGGAATTTGAAAATTTGAGTAGGTTTATTTTTTGGTTATTTATTTTTCTAAAGATTTAATAATTTATTTTAGGCGAATTTTGGATAATTCTTAATTCGCTTGGTAAAGGGGGCTTGACAATCAAAGGTATAAAGATCAATCTAGCTACTTGTTGGGTGTTTGAAGAGTGTTTGATTGATTTGGATGAAGGACTCGTTTGGTTTAAATTTTAGAAAGGTAAAAAATCCATTGTGTGTCAAGCAGACCTACGTACCTCGTCAAAGGGCCGAGATCCTTGGAGCAAATTAAAGTCCCTATTCATATTTCAGATGATTACCTAATGTATTTATACAAAAAATGAGGTTGTTGAGGACCGAGATCTAGTTGCAAAGTCCTAAAAAAAAATAAAAATTGGTTGATGTCAAAGAGTCCGTTGATGTGTCAAAGATATCCACTAAACCTTTGTCAATCAAAAAAATGAATGCGGATGGTGCGGTGGACAAGGCCGGGAACGCAGCAGCTGGAGGAACGATCAAGGTGCTTGGTTGTTGGGGTGTGTTCAAAATGTTGGAGTGAGCTCGGTCCCCGTAGCTGAATTATGGGGCCTTGCGGATACTATGGAGTTGGCTTGGAATTAAGGGGTTTCGGAAGGTGATCGTCAAAACAGACTCGAGCTTGGTGGAGTCTCTAGTCAAGAAAGGTGTTAGGAGGTGTCACCCATTATCTAGCCTTGTGGCGCGATGCCAGGGCTCTCTTGCAAGGGATTGGGATATCCAATTCCATTTGGTCTATAGGGAAGCGAACTTTGTCGCCGACTTCCTCGCTAAGTGTGCTCTATCTTTTCCTTTAGGGTTACACGTTTTGACGGACCCTCTGTTAGGGGCGTCTCAGGCTGTTGAGGAGGATATTAGAGGGAGGGCTACCCCCGTCTCGTTAGCCTTTCTTCTTGTTCACCAAAAAATAAAAAATAAAAATCTATAAATGGTCAATCTCACAGAGCTGATTATATGAAGAATTAGCAAGTTTTTCGAGGCTCATATTATACGCACGGTCAAATTTCGCCAAATGCACTATCATTTATCGGATTTTGGTAGTGACAAACTTTTTTTTGTCTGGAAAAAGCTCGTTGACACGGGAATTGGTGTCATTTTACCGACACTAGCTTCCCATGTCATTAAGCTTTTCCGGGCCAAAAAACCTACCAACGACTACACCAGTGCACCATACTGCGATAAGAAACTGTACATATAGAAAGGTGGCTTTTCGAGATTACTAGTTAGTTGTATCTAAAAATTGGGCAAATCGGCCTATGTATCACAAAATCTTGAGGTGTGACAGAGCTACTCCCGGTGTAATTAACTGCCTTACTAAGGACAGTCAATACTAAATAATACAATGCTCTATCAAGTATTTATTCATATGACAAAGTGTAACACTATTTAATGGGTGTTACTTGAACACTAACTACACTTAAGCTTTGTTACTATTGTTCTTTTCTTATTTAACCCCCATTGCCAAAAACAAAGATGAAACAAAACCAAATCACATGTATCAATTAATCAAGAAACTGAGCCACTTGATGAGATGACACCTTCATCATCTTCAAACTTGTACTGCTTGTACACATCTAGCAGCATTTCCCTGCAAGGCACAACGGCCCCAAGTTTGATGCAAGCAAGAAACGCACCCGAAAGTTTGCGATGAAGACTGTAAGCCTCTTCTGGCGGAGGTGTCAGCCGGTGCCTCAGCATCGTAGATCCGAGATTTGAGACGCTTTGAGGGAGATTGGTTGCGCGGAAATCGTACCCCCCTGGCTTTGCAAACGGCAAGCCCACGATAAAGCCTGCTTGGACATGAGCATCTAACATAACCTCTGACTCCATTCCTGTCAGGAATCCGAGCCTACGAGACATTTCTAACACTTTGTCACGATCACTGTTGGAACATGCAACAACCTGCAAAATTTCAAGGCAGTAGAGTTGTCAATAAGGAGATGAGTTTTGTCTGGCTCCTCCCAAAACACGGGTTCCCAACCAGAAACAGATTAAATGTTATCAGGGCTAGTTAAATCAAGGTATATACGAAAGGATGCATCAGTTTTTACTTCAAGCACACTCCTATATGAGAGTGTGTTAAGAGTAACAAGTGTCGCAGAGGTGGTTCATCATGTACAGGGGTGACAGGATCTATCAAACCCCAAATGTTCCTCAACAACTTAACAACACAATGTTTCCGTTTTGAGAAAAAGTCATTTTCCTCCCTATTATGTACTAATTTCCTGGGTGTAATCAAGAAATGAAATAATAGATGGAAACAGCTGATAATAAGTTGTCAAATAACAATAAAAAGCAACCAAATGAAAGACACAATATTGCTTCCAGAAAGCAGTTAAGTTAGTAATTGAATTTGTACCATCATCATTGATCAGACTATACCTTACCTGAAATCCTGAATATTACATCTGAAGCTCTGTCTTACAAATAAATAAAAACTACTACTTATTTATCACAGATTCACAGGAATCTTTCTTTAACCAACGAAAGAAAATCATATCAAATTGCAATATCAAGAACAGCACGAAAACAAGGCTAGCAACTAGAAGAATTGCAATGCAGTAAGTGGAGCTTCAAATTTAGATCTATAGAATTTTGTAAATTACGAAGAACAAGACATATTTCTTCCATTTCGAAAATGGGAAAAGTTCAAGCAATTGTTTACATCTAATTGTGATAGGCCAACACATATGATCATCTTGAAGGGATCAAGGTAAAAGCCTATAAGCAGATTTCTTCCTAGTCCAAGTATCCTGCACTAAATGTCACTTCTATGGCACTTTCCCGCCTAATCTTACATTGGAATGTTAATGTATTCTCCTGTAAACCCACAAGAGAGTTCATTCATATCCCCTTTCATATGTTGCTTAATGCTTATCCATCTCAGAATATAGAACACTCGTCTCTTTCTTGTATAAAATCAACTCAAGAGTTTGCCTTTCATGCAGCTAAATAAGTTAACAGTCAACAACTTGGAGTTTAAAGGACTCACCATCCTTAAATAGTCATCCACAAAGGGTTTAGGAAAATCCCGAGCAGCTCCAAAGTCTATGAGATTGATGACTTTAGCTTTCTCATCATACAGAAAGTTACTCCAATTTGGATCCGTCTGCAATGGCACAAAATTTACTAATTATAATAGAAAAGTACATAAACCACATCAAACATGCAAATTCCGAGTGAAAATCTATCCTGCATAATTCTATAAAAATGGACAAGCAGAACCCTGTTAAAGGTCAAGAGGAGATTGTAAAAAGGAGAATTTGAATTGCCCTAAAATTTACACTTCCATGTCTTTAGCCATGCACTGGATTGGCTCCTATTATTTTTTTTTGTTTATCAGTTCAGCCTATCATTACCAAACAACCAATCACCAATTGTTGCATACATCGACACAATTGACAAATTGTGACGAAATAAAACTGATAATCATTATGAGTATGCTCAAATTTGCATACAAACAAATGGTTTTTGTGAACATTGTGTCTCAACGAGATAAAGACGGTACCTGCATGAAACGGAAGATGAATAACTCCATCAAAGTAAGCTCCAGCAGTTTCTTCCCAACGTAATTACGAGTTTCTTGATCTAGCTTTGACACTTTATCAATAGGAACTCCTGCAACATAAAACAAGTATTAGAAGGGATCAATCCTTCTACCAACTCCTAGTAATCAGGATTCTGTCAAATGTAAGACCAATGCCAAAAATTTAGCAACTACCACAACCCTTGATTGACTAGCCCATCACCGGGTTGCATGAAAACCATCATTTAAATCTAAGAAATCCAGTCATGAGAAGTTCATAGGTTATGCATATACTAAAAGAAAGAAATGCACGGAAAAAAATCACTCTTTTCACTCTAAGAGGGAAATATATTTAATAAAGCTGTGTATTTTGCAATTCACCTCTTCAATATTTTTAGCATGCCCAACCTATTAAATAGTGTATCAGAATATAGTACACGCTCTACTAATGATAGATTGATGAAGCTTCCCCCAATAGGCATAGAACAATTACCGGAAACTAATTCAGTAGTCAAGACTCGTCTACTGGATAACTCTTCCACTACCAAAGGCACATAGAAGCCATCCTTGTTCGCTAAAAGATCACGGCATCTTTGTTGGTTCTTCGCTTCTAGAATGTAGTCACATTCCCGTGATAGCTCTTCCTTAGCAACCTACAGACATTACAATATTACAAATGGAAGTGACATTCTTGTCAAAAAAAAAAAAAGGAGAAGCTCTAAATTCTAATATAATACTACAGGGATAATTCATCTCAAAAGGGTAAATTGGTAAGAGAAATATATGACTACAGCAAATTCTAAGAACAAGTTATACATGTCGCTGACAGAAATATGTCCAGGAAAAAAAAATCCTTGAATATACATCTACTGGACTACCACCTGTTACCAAAGCTGTTATGCCCAAAAAAAAAAGCACTAATAAATAAAGATCCAACTGACTCATCATAAGCTTTCTCAAAATCCAATGTCATTTGGCCCATTTCTGCAGCCGTCTTAATTAGATACTTCCACATTATCCACTAGTCCACTACCTATACCTTGCTATGAATATAGTCATCTGTTGCCCACATCATACAAAATAATGTCTCTGGTTTTGTTTATATTACCACATTGACACTCCTTTCCCAGAACACGGGAAACCCCCAAAATGGATTATACTGTCTCATTAAAGACTGCTTTGACAAAAATTAGAATGTGGGCCTTACACCTCATGTTTAACGTATCTTCTAAGATAAATGTGAAAGCACTAGTGGCTTAATATTTGTAAATAAAAAATCTTACAAGAAGCACAAGGTGTTGGTTATACTTTGATAGCAACAAGAGATAATGAAGTGAGTTCCTTGTTACCTTCATAGCTTGGTCAAGGTACAAACCATCAGGAATTAGCCTTGTGTAATCCAACAGCAGTTTCACATTCTGAATGTCACTTTCAATGCTATCTGCTACACCTGGATACTGGATTTTCATGGCAATATGCAAACCATCGAGCGTGACGGCACGATGCACCTATTATTGATTCAAATTGTGAGGATATGTTAACATCTACTATTTGATTCATACCAAATACACAAGAAGTAAGCAAATGAAAATTTGTATCATCCACCCATAAAAAGTTTATCTGATGGACACTATCAAAGTATCAAAAGATACATTGAAAGATTAAGCACTATTTGATAATTGAAAATCAATAAAATATGCCAACCCTTAAATAGCTTATTGCAAAAGGAAACTGCATTCATGCATACACATGAATTAAGATGTCAAATGAGGTGACTTGATAATGTAGCTGATATGGTAATAATGCACAGATGCCTTACATAGCATAAGTGTGCAGTGTCAAAGAGACCCCTTATAAAGCCAATCGTTTATCTAAAAGGGTTGATGGTTAAGATCTTATCAACAAACAAGGTCTTTTTTCTCTACAGACTTGATAAGCTATAGAGAACAAGGGTTTTCTCTAAAAGTGGTCTTTGAGAGTTGGCATATTTTATTGATCAATGTCAATGCAAAGAAAATGCAGCTAAACAGTAGAGATAAGTTCACCTATTAATAAACAAAAAAAAAATTGACAAAGATAATGGAAGCAAAAGGCAAAATAGTACTAAAAACTGCTTTTACTTTTTTCTTTTCTTAGGGTTTGAAGAACACCTGGCCTATACTTGCAGAAGCAAGTGGTTCATAATCGAAGCTTCTCAACTTTGCCGACCAATCAGCACCTAGCTCAGCATTCAGAACTTTCTTGAGTTGGCTTTTTGGCATGACATCAGCACCTTGGCGGACAATCTCCAAAGCAGCAAGAATCTTCAAAGAATACAAGGCCATATCATATGAGACCAAGATTATAGTAAAACAATAAAAGACCAAGCTAAGAAATCTTTTACTTGAATTCCTGCTGTTGCCATCCAGCTTCAATACAAAGAAAAACTAACAGTTTATGGTGGCTAACTATCAGTACGGAAGAAAAATTATAAAAGAAACAGTTCTTACAGCAAACAAATCATAGTGATAATTTACTTCTTGTTACTGATAAACAAGGCCCCAACCATAGCTTTGAACACTAAAGAGTACCACCAATCCACCATACCAACAATACACACCATTTTTAGGTTTCAATGAAGAACTGAAGACAAAGACCTACAAACTTGGTTGATAATTGATATGAACACCCTCAACAGGTACCCTTGTAGACTTCCTTTCTGAGATTATTTTGCTCATATATCTTCTACTGTTAATACGGCTTCTCCTTTGCGCCTTTTTTTTTTAAATTCTTAGTTTATTTCACCGTGAAAGAGAATTCTCAGTTTATTTCATCATGGAAGAGACATTTAACATTAAATTTCAAATCAAAGAGTAGGTTGCATAGGGCAAACCGCTAAGTTCACATGTAGTGTCATCAGGTGAACAGGAAGATATTGACTTTTTGCTTATTTAAACACAAGACCAGAATCACAGAATTATCAGATCGGACTCGCAACTCCAGATGTTATCATTTAATGATCAAGTTTGAGCAATGACATATTTCAGCAACTGCCTTTTTCCAGATAAGGTGTTCCCCAAACACTTTACTGAGACCCAAAACTATTTAACTCATGTGGAAGCAATGTTTTGAAGGGTTTCCTGTGTCAGTGAAATATAGGTCATATGACAGTTCCACTTTTCAGTTTTTTCTGCTTTACTCTTTGGATATCATGCTGCTTTGATTCACAGATAAAATTTTACTTCCATGAAAAGTAAGAAAACTAAAAGGGGGGTAAAAGGAAAACAATTAGCATATTAGCATATCTGAACTCAAAACAGATGCTCCTACCGGAGGAGGTACAAGGGATTCATCTTGGATGCTCAGCGTCTGGCCCAATTTCAATGCTGCGCCACGCATTCTGCATAATGCAAGAGCAAGACGTTCTGCGTTCTTTTCAGATATGTAAGAGGAATACACAGATTGTTTGTCTTGTGGATTAGATCCCCCAAACATGACCCTCCTGGCAGATTCCTGAACTGTTCCCCAGGCAAGACCAGCACCTAGACTGGCAAACCTATGAAATTCATGGAAGGCCGGTCAGATGTTGCCTTAGGATGCCTATCAACCATCACTACAATTGACTAAACGAAACATACAAAGATTAAACCATAGAAAACAGCTCACTATGTAAGAATGTCTTTCCCTTAAAAGGAAAGATTTAATTAAGGTCTTTTAAGCTTTAGGATATGAAAAAGTAATTGGAAATAAATCATGAAACATGAATGACTATAGCATAGTAGTAATTATAAGTAACCTTTTTATGTTTTTGAGAAATAATACTTCTAATGACATATTGAATAAAAGATTCTACTAAGGCCATTATATGGTCCTAGACAAACCATATAAAGCCATGACTCATGAGAGTTACAAAGATTATACATCAAAACAGAGAAGCATTGTCAAAGTACGTACTAGATAGGGGCGATCACTCCTAATAGGCTAATACAACTCCTAGACATTGAACAGAGCACAAAAGAATATACCATACCCGAGTGCCCTCGTGAAGGGAGTAGAAGGTACTCTCCGCTCTCTAGGCCGCCTCCTTGTCTTCTGCAAGAGATCAGCACCAGCAACTTCACCTGGATTGCCACGGACATCAGGGGATGCTGGTTGTCCAGAAGTGGCTGGTGAATGCAACTCTGATGTGCTAGGACTACCGTCCCCTCCTGAAACGGGCAATGAACCCTCTGTATTGCTGCAATCCAACGGTCCAGGAGGAGTAGGCAAAGGCGCAGGATCATCCGCTAGAATCAAAGTTGGAGCATTGGCTACTTCACTATCATTACTTGGCTTATCAAATTGCAACGGATCATAACTATATTCATACTTGTGCGGCTTCCCTCTCGTAAGCCCAGATACATCAGTTGCAGAAAGTAACGCTTTCTTAAGCATAGAGGACTCATAAGTTTCTGCTTTCACAATCTCTTTGACCACCATGGCAATGCCATTTGCGAGCCTTCCCACGTCCTTGCTCATCCAACTCGCCATTTTTACACACTTTATAGACTAACAGAAAATCTCTATCCTCCCTCTCTTTTCCCCCCTTTGCTTCCTTCCAATGGGTGATTAGGGGAGACCTGTATATAAAGCTAACCATCATCCCCACTCCAAACACTAGAACAAACACATTGGACAAAATGAAATTAAACAGGAACGAGCAAAAAGAAACTAACCAAACCAATGACGTGAAAAGGCAAACCTACAAAGAGATCTAAGGGAACATAAATTAGGGTAAACGCATTAAATTAAAAGAAATTAAGCAGGTAAAGAACACAGAAATCAAAGAAAACAACAAAATCAATCACATTTTGGCTTTGCAATAGGATAACCCAAACTTTTGGGTCGCGGGAAAATGGGTGGACATGCAGGAAAAGAAATTGCACTGCTACATAAATTAGGGTCGCAATGAAATAAAGATTCTGTAGGGCAATTGGAGATGGGATTTCCGATTGCAATAAGGGTTTTCCGATTAGGGGTATCACCGGAAAGAGAAAGAGAAAAGGGCATAGCACGAACCTTGGAGGAGAAGGTGATCGGCGGCAAAACGACGGCGTCGGCTGGCGAGAGATGCGGTTTAGAGAGGAAGAGCGTGGCGGGATTGTCTTCAATGGCCAAAACTCGTGGGGTTTGGGATTTCTATTTATACTTCCTATATTTCAATTTATTATTTCTATTTTTCTTGACCAAAAATTAACTATCAACTCTTTTCTATTTTTTGCAAACAATGGACTAAAAATAAACATTTTTTAAAAATGGGTCAGCTATTTTATATAACATTTTGCTTTAAAAAACATGATTTTTTTATAAGTTTATTAAATATATTTATTTTTTTGGTCAGAATTGGATATATGTTTATCAAGGTATATATTGATACCTATTATTTTACCTAATAAAAGCGCGTCAAGATGCGTGAAGAGCCTCGACTCTCCTTTCTGACCAAAAAAAGTATATACTGATCTACATTGAAACAACTCTTTGGACATCAAAATATAACAAATGCATTGTTTTATATTTATATGATAGCCTCTCTCTGTCAAATGTAAAATTTATATCAAAATTTGATCAACTATATGTAAAAAAGAAAGATGAAAATAGCAATGGTTTTGGCAAAATAGTCAAGGTTTTAAGCAGAAAAATAAAATAGGTTCTCAAAACGTTCCTAAAACTTCAAGCACTTCAAATGATAAATTTTCTTATTCCAATACTTTCATAAGATTATACAGTATCATTGTTGCCCAGTAAAAGTATTTTAGTGAACAATAAAAGTATTTTAGTTTTGGTGAAGTGATGCTAATTTGTTAAAAAAATCTCTCAACCTTAAAAGTGATGTATCATATACAGAAAGGATTTATATATACAGAAAGCAATAAGTTAATGATTCATGTATGATGTAGTAGAACGTACATAGATCTACTAACCATCCATAAACAAGTTAAAGAACATCAAACACTGTGCTGGAGTAACACTTGCATTTCAGGCAACATACGCCTTACGCTGCCTATCCTGTTGGCACCGGTGGCAGCTGCAGTAGCGTTGGCTTTAAGGGCTCTCCATGGCCAACAAATGTGCCTTATGCGCCTGCTGTTTCTTTCCCGGCTTTCTGCTTCCTCTAGTTGTCGCGTTAACTCCTCAATCCTTTCACGCAATCCAGCGGCTCTGCTGTCAGCCAGCTGGAGGGACCTTTCTGCGGCTTCCTGTGCTGCCATTGCTGCAGCTGCTAGCTCTTCCTTCATCTTCAGCTTGCTGTTTGATACTTGCAGCGCTACCCTTGTTTTCTCCAGCTCTAGTTGTAGTATGTCAGCCTAGCAAAAAAGACGAGAAAGCCAAGAATCTGAGTAATAGACCATCTCTTGAAAGAAACTGCGAATTCAAAATGCACAGGCCAGAAAACTGTTGTTCGACAACCATCTCCTTGTGCGCGTAGATGAATAAGATGTGAAACACAGTGTGACCTATACCAGCATAAACCATCCATCTTTTCACATAGCAGAGTTGTTATTGAAGAGTAAGTTCAGCAGTCCATTACCACTTTGTCACGTTCTGAGACAATAGTTTTTCCGGCTTCTACTTCAAGTTCACAGGCTTCCCTCCATCTAGCAATATCGTCTTCAGCAGCTTTGATTTCAAGAAGAAGGTCTTCTACCTTTATATCAGTAAGACCAAGAATAGTAGGTCAAGACAGCAATACTAGAAGCATGTCGAAGAAATGCAGCAATATTATCCAATCCAATAGCCAATGATGGCAAATATTACATTTTGAGTTAGCAGCGTCTCTCGCTCTTCCAACTCTTTTATGTACAATGCTTGCTCTGTGATTTGCTGAGCTTGTCTGCCCGTAAGAGACTGCAAACGCTCAATGTCTGACCTGGCATAGAAAATAAGAGGAAATGGAGGTCAATAACTCAATATATTTCTCACACAAGAGGATGCAGCAATGTCAATTGTTTTAAGTGCTTATATCTTAGAAGGGGGGACACTTTTAGTACCTGGATTCCTCTAATGCCTTTCTCAACTGGGTGATTTCAAGTCGAAGATTCTTCATTATTTTCTCCACAGTTGATGCCTGTACCAAAAAAAAAAAGCTTTGAGTTCACGGCATTTGGTTACTGTTTATGACAATTCAGACTAGTGATCAAATGAACTCGGTTCTATCATGTTAGAGTAGGTAATAAAAAAAAATCTTGACAAAATCAATGTGAACTGTGTGCTAAAGGGACAAAAAGTAAAGGAAGCTCTTGGTGATTTTAATTTTACACTTGGAAGACTTCAGAAGTCAGAAAGCATAGTCATGGGACCAAAAGTGCAAGTAGTTTAACTGATAACAGAAACTGAAAGCAGGGAAGTTATAATTGAATAGCAAACAGTAGGATGCCGGTGGCAAGAGCCCAACAGAACCTAAGTCGTAATTCTTCAATGAATTCGAGCACATTGGCCAATTCATAAGCAAAGAATTCTCCGGGTCACCTATTGGTCATCTACTGATAGCTTAATTACTGCTCAAGAAGCTTCCAATATCATAACATGATTACCTTCTTTGGGGTGGGAAAGGTCCTCCTGTTAATATCAATCCTGACCGACAAATAGAAAACTCAAGGCTGAGTTCCTAACAACAAGAGCAGTGTAGTATGTCCGAATACCCTAATATATAATATTCCATTATGAGCTGAAATATTACCTTGCTAAGCCTTATCAATCATCATATCCATTTACACATTACGCGAACAATGTTGACATTATATGCATATTGGGTAACACTAAAGGCTAAAAAACTAGCAGATCTACATCTACCCTGTTATTGTGGATAACTTGAGTGGATCGGATTAGGATGATCATCTATATCAAATCCACTCTTCTTTCCCAGTTCTCCCAACACTGGCTTCTACTTTCTGCCTACTTACATTAACTTCTTCTATTGCCTGCCACTTCCTATACTTGTACAATTCACACTACCTTCACCCCATCTCATATCTTCCTTCTAAATCCAATATCCTAAAAGTTGTTCTTTGTCATCCCTACTAATTCGCATTCATTTCGTCATGCTCTAGCTTTAGCTCTATAAAGCTGATGTATCTTTGTAGGAGAAAAACGCATTTCAAATTGAAAAACAGAATTTGGAGTTTCATCTCTCATGTATCACATTTGTGAGCAGAGGCAGCTGAACTTTTCAAAGGGTTGTTGCAGCTTAATGGGAGCATGGTTAACAGTTTTTTACCTAGTTCTGCAGTTCATTCATTTCAAATGCTGGAGGATCAATTGCCCAAGAGAAACAGACAGCAATAGTTACTTTGAAGACACCCTTCACCAAAATGTTACCTCTACTTGGCAGTCCGGCTATCTTCCTTCATGACTTTACACTTATTCCTAATTCGCTGACATTTTTCTTTGAACCCCCTATATTTTGACTCACCTAAGATATCCAACATAATCCAACATAGTAAAGAGATCACATTTTATAATTGACACATACAACTTACAGAATACAGACTATCATTAGTGTGCAAAATTGCAAGAAATAAGTGTATTGTGCATTGTAATGTGATGAAATGTAAAGCTGCACAGAACCATAGTTGATGAAGGAATAGATTAAGAGATGCATTACCAAGCTAACAACCTCCTCTTCACATTCACTGCTGTCAGACACATTACTGGCAGTAGATGATAGATTATCAGCCACAATTGCAGTTTGCTCGTTGGCTGTTGCTCCCATCATGAACCCGAATCCGACTCTATGCAGTCCCCTCTCGGCAATTTGCAGCAGCGCGACTCTCTTCTGTTCGGGGTTACCCTTCAGCTTGTTAAGGCTCTTCTCTACCGCCTCCTTTTCGATCAATGCAATACGAAGCAAACTGTTTACATCTCGATTCTCTTCGGTCAAGCTCACGACGCTGCTCTCAAGTTCCTTCTTCTCCTTCTTAGTCCTCTCCTTGTAATCACTCAGCTTCATCTCAGCCTTCTTCACTGCCTTCAACACGGCATTCAATTCGGTTGTGAAAGCATTGGGGGATACCGATTCTTTCGACTCCTCCGAACTCGAATCGTCCTCCCTCAGTTCCTCTCCGTCTCCAACGCTCCCATTCTCAATCCGATCTTTCTCCTCATCTAGGCCTTCGAAGAGGCCAATCAAGGACTCCTTAATCGAAGAAAGACTCTGTAAGCTCTTCAGCATCTGTTGATCCCTCTCTCTCCTCTCCTCCTCCAATTCCCCAATCCTAACCCTAAAATCCCCAATTTCTTTTACCAAACCCTCCCTCTCGCGCGCGCCAGAGTCAATCTTCCTCACAAGCTCCTCCCTCTCTCGCATCCCCTCGTAAATTTCCCTCTCCAAGCTCTCCCTCTCCGTCTCCCCCGCTCTGATCATCCTCACGAGCTCCTCCTCTCTCCTCCTACAGCCAGAAACCTCACCCTGGACCCGCTCTCTCTCAATCAACAGCTCCTCGACCATCTCGGATCGAGCCATAGCCTCATCCCGTTGCTCCTGGAAACTTACTAGACTCTCCTCGGCTTCCTTATACACCGACTCCAGGCAATGAAACGAAACTCGGTGGAATAGAACCTCGGCAATGAGGAACTCGTTGTGAGCCTGTAGTTCGGCACTCTGATCTATTGTTGATGGAAGCTCGTCGACAACGCCTTCGTCAGCGTCGGTGGTGGCCGGAGATTCCGCCGGAGAAACGAGTATGTAGGGAGAATCCATGGTGGATTGTTGAGGTCAGAGAGGAGGAGCTCGGAAGATGAGGTTTTTGATCGGGGAAGAAGGCACCTACCAGTCAAGGGGGGTGCATAAAGCGCGCGAGGGCTCTCGTCTATCGTTCAAGTTCCCTTGGGCCCACCAACGTGGCTGTCCTATGCGTCTGTTAACATGAATACATGATAGCTTGTAATTGTACGCTGGAATGGAGAGTTAGCAATCTTGGCATGGTAAAATAACACCATTTTGGTATGTTAATTTTTTTTATCACATACTCCCTCCGATCCAGAAAATTGTCGTTTTAACTAACTGCACAGGATTTAAGAAATGATTGGTTTTACAATTCATCCAATCTGAAGAAATTTTTTTTTTTTGGTACTTAGGCTGGGCTAGAGCCCTTATTCATTAATGACAGTAAAGTTTGGAGGTCCCAATCTGGGTACAGCAACCAAAGAATCTAAAATGAAATTAGGCAAAGACAAATGTTCAGTAAAACCATTAACTAAGGTAAGGGACCAGTTAGCCAGAGCGTCTGCGGAAGCATTGGCCTGCCTTCTGATCCGACTGACCTTCACCTCCCAGCTGGTGCTCTCCATCATGCTTCTACACCGATTGATCAAGTGGAAGTCCGGGCAGGGGTTAGCGGATCTAGACACAAGAGCATCACACACCAAAGCAGAATCTGATTCAACAATCACACGAAAGAACCCCAACCGACTCGCCAACTCTAAACCATGAAGCACTGCATATATCTCCGCTGTTAGGGTCGGACACACTCCGCATTGGAATGTATAAGCACGAAGAAATTCACCTTCCGAGCCTCTGATTATGCCACCACCCCCTGCTCTCCCTGGATTTCCCTTAGACACCCCATCGGTGTTCAGCTTCACCCAATTCGGTGGAGGGGGAGACCAAGTCGATGGGACCATGGTTGCCTGCCCAGCTGTCGTATGGTGGAGTGTGGTTGGCTTGATACTAATCTGGTTGTAGATTGTAACCTGCTTCTTGACACATGTGTTCACACTTGAAAACCATACGGAGTATATACCCATTAATTGTGTTCACACTTAAAAATGGAGGCATTATACGTAGTACTGGTATTGTGTTAATTGTAGAATAAATGTAATTGCCAGCAATTAATGAGATACTCCGTATGTACTCCATAACCAAAGTCAAAACGTCAATCTTTGTGGATCACATAACCAAAGCCAAAACGTCAAACTTTTAGGATCGGATGGAGTATCAATTATCAATTGTGGTAACCACAAATATTGGTAACCATATTTATGGTCACATCAGTATGTTACTATAGTTATCAAGTTACATGTTAGTTTGTAATTTTTTTTTAAAATCCATGATTATATCAAGGTTATCGAAGGAAGAAAAACATATGGTTATCAAGTTGAGTTGTAGTTACCACCTGTTACGAAGTTCAAAGTTCAAACATTCAACCAAAACAAACCAAATGCTCATAATGTTATTACAAGTTACAAGTTACAAGTTCCCTTTCTTACCATTCAAAATAGAAGTCGAGTCACTACTTTGGTGGATTCTCGTCCACATTTGGTGCTTCCCTCTCTCTCCGATCGTCTTCCTGGTGGCGGTCGGACGGTGACGATGGTCTTCCCTGGCCTGGTTTTTTTGTCTTGCTTAGAAAACCCCCAAATATACAAACCCTCTTTTGATCAGGGGACTGTCGTTCCTCCTCGTCGGGTTGCTTGGATCACTTCTGGTCGGAGTCGCCATTGTCGGTTCATCCTTGGGTGGTCGTCATCGACTCGTCGAATTCATTGCCTACTCCGCCTTGGAGAATACTCGTCATTGCCTGCATTCCCCTTGTTTGTGTTAGATTTGGCTTTGGGCCCAAGTTTGTGTCTTGTGCCCGGGGCAGCCTGAAACCTTGTGCTTTAGGCCCAAGGTTTTGCCTTGGGCCCGAGACAGCCCGGAAACGGGAAAAAAAAAAGGAAAAATATTTATATTTACCAAAATCATGCAAGGGCATGCTCAAAAATCCCGAAAGGGTTTGACAAAACTCCCAAAAGGGCTTGACAAAAATCCCGAAAGGATGGACCAAAATCTCGAAAGGGCCTAGAAACTAATTTGAATATTAATAGTTAAAATTATTCCTCCCCGAACTTTCAATTTGTTCCTGGGAGTTTACACACAAATTTTTGTCTAATGTTTAGATCTCCCTTTCTGGCATGTATAAGTTCCCTCTTTTGACGTCGGGTCGTTGCTTTTGCGTGGGTGTGTTTAGTTTCGAGTTGGGTTGCAGTATCGGACGTCTTGTATGATCGAGAGGATCGTGGCGGTGTTCGTGGCCTTCAAAGATCCCTCATCTAGGTGGGTACAACGTTGGTGATCCACACTTCCCCAGGTTTCACCATTTCCGATGGTGGGTTATTATTCTTCGTCTTCTCAGCGTCGAGACGCAGTGTGAGTCGTCGCACTCTCCCATGTTCTCGGCATTCGTGGCTTGCCTTGGATCTCCCTTGACTTCTCCGCTAGCTGATGGCTTATATGGGTTCTTTAGGTTGTTTCTTTCATCTGTGTTATTTGTGTGTTAGTATGCTGTATGTTGATGTTTAGTCCATCCGTCGATTCGTCGGCCTCTCGAGCTTCAGGCTTGTCTGGGCTTGAATTTTTACATTATCAATAATAAAAGTCGAGTCACTACAATAAAAGTTGATTAATGATCAATAATAGAAGTCGAGTAACAGCTCACAAACCGTCAAGTTTAGATAGTTGTTTGGCATCATAAATAAAATCATCAATAATATATATATGGGTTTGATTTTATTAATAAAAGTCAAAACCTACTTTATCATATTAAGTTAAGCTTTGGGCTTTATTATTTTGGGCCTCTATGTTGCTATTATACTAACTTGCAGGTTGGCCCAATATATCAAAACATATCGGTTGCTTCTAGAAGGAAATTGAATTGGCTGAAGAGATCGATGGACAGTAGTGAAGATAGCCACGGACGACATTCAAGCAACATCTATAAAAGGAGATCGATGGACAGTAGTGAAGAGACACAAGCTTGCTCACTCATCTCCAAAGCATTCACTGCAATCGATCTTCAATCTCTCAAGGCCTTTACTTTTGTTGTTTTATCTTTAAAGTTGTGAGAGATTTCATTAAGCGTTATTGTACAAGTCATAAGTGTTATACTCCCAACGATCGGAAATATTTGATGTTTTGGAGATATGCATAGAGATTAAGAAATGTTACTTTCCACCTTTAAATACTCCACCAAATAATATTTACTCCTCCGTCACATTTATTAAGCACAAATGTAATTGGTTAAGCAAAAAAAAAAGTACAACTTATATTGATATTAGTGCAAAAGTAAAAAAGAGTGTAATTATTACTTCTAAACATCAAATATTGTTGATTAAATTTCACTTCCTAAAACATCAAATATTTCCGGTCGGATGGAGTACTAAGAGTATACATCTACTTAAACATATTCACTAAGCTATTATTTCACGAGAGTTTGGGTTGACTAGATATATAAGCGGGTTAGGCTTCAAGAGGTAGAAGAATGGAAGTTCTTCTAGGTTGTATCTAGGATCCATAAGAAGTGAAATAGTAGTGCTTTTGAATCTTACGGGTTGGACAACCCTAGGAGGTAGGCCAAGTTCGTGCCGAACCTCGTTGACATATCATGTGTCCTTGCATTACCTTCTGTTCTTTATTTTCCGCATATTTACTTTCAAGTTTCGCAAGGAACTTAACCGGTTTCCGGAGAATTGGCAAGATCTTGAGTTCAATTACAAAAACTTGAAACTCATCTCAAGGCCTTGATATTGGGACTACGAAAATCGGTCATACTCTATTCAACTCCCCCTTCTAGAGTATTGTTTATCACTTTGTTTTACCTATCGTGACTCTTCAATATATATATAGCATGGATCTATTGTGTACAAGGCTTAGGGTGTACTTTGTGCACAAATTCTGACCATTGATTTAGAAAAAATAGTTGGGCAAGATTGTGCCACGTAACTGATGAGTTTTTAAACAAAGGCCATTTTGCATAACTAGACCAAAAAAAAAGTTTGCACAACTAGCCATGTCCCTTGTTTATTTGCTAGGGGTAGACAGTGGCCATTTTTTGCAAATAAAAATAGCAACCGGGAGAGGAAGTTGCAGGTGAAGGTGAGGGACACTGTAGCTACACTGTAGCTGTCAGTAGCTGTCAGTGACATGTGACACCAAAAGGCATCCTCCGTTCATTTCAGAAAACTGTAAACTGCCCATCTTACCAATAGAATTAATTGGTCCTACCAATAGGCTAAACCTGTCTTTCCATACCTGAAGATATTTTGGAAAGAATTTGGAGGGGATTCACTGTAGCTGATTTGGCGGGCTGTCAGTGTAGTTTTGGCGTCAAAACAGGGTTCCTCCTTGGGGGAAAGGGGGGAGCATTTATGAGGGGGAAAATGCAATGATTGCATTGATGAGTGTCCCCGAAGAACATATATAATCTTGAGAGGAGGATCCGAAACACCATAACATATTAACATGCTCTGCAAAAAGTGAGGCAGAATAGGAGAGAAGCGGAAAGGACGGTGAAAAAGTTACCCGTTCATTCCAGGAAACGATACAGTCCCCATCCTACCAATAGAATATTTCCGTCCTACCAATAGTGTCCAACTGTCCTTCCATACCTGAAAAAGTGCAAAAAGTTTGTCCGATGACAGTGGCAGCGATAGGTAAGTGATCTTGTACCTATCCTTTGTAGTTGTTCCTTTTTCTTATAACAGAACTACCCCAAGGTGACGGTTTCACGAGACCAGTTGCAAAGAGTTCGTAATTTATACTCTCTCTTTTTGATCAATTGCATAACTTGCAAATTAAGATTACAAATTCAAGTGCTATTTTTGCTTCCTGCGAAATTATCACTTCTTGATGCCTAGACGATCATAAGGACCTATTGAAAATAGTCTATTAGCTCAATTGGTAGAGCGTTGTGTTTGCACACAAAGATGTGAGTTCGACTCTCACATAGGCTAATACGGAGTATGTGTTCATGAATCTCTCTAAACTTATACAATTATGAACCTGGCAGAAAATATATATAATAATGGTAGGACAAATTTTTCGAACATGTTAGGACAAATTTATAAATCTCTCTGAACTTATACGATTATGAACTTGACAGGAAATAACTTCAGTCTCTGCCTGTGGAGCCTGCCTTTTCCTTTTGCTTTTCTGAGATTCATGTGGAAGTAAATTTTTTTTCGTAAAGTCAATTATGCATTTACATTTTTCCAATAGTATAAATATATTGTACCATCAGTGTGCATCTATCCTACCATTAGTGTCATGTTATACATGAATTACTGGGTTTCCATTATGATCCTGCCAATATCGTTGTTTTCTCCTACCATTAGTTTCCATCAATCCTACCATTCTAATCCTACCGATATCGTTGTTTTCTCCTACCATTAGTTTTCATCTATCCTACCATTTTTGTGCATCTATCATACCAATTTAAATAGCTTTCAAGGAAAATCAAGCTAGAAACCGTAGCAAATTATGTTCCACATTTTTCTGAAAAACAATCAAGAGTAGAGGGCTTCCAATCTACAACAAAAGATGAAGGAAACCTAAGTAACATTATATCCAAGAGTAGAGGCTCTAATTCGGTCGTTCTAGCATTGAATTAGATTGGATTCATGAATTTGATTGATAGAAATTGGGTTGAGATTGGGATTTATGGATTGGTAATTGAGATTGAGATTAGGGTCAATTCATCCCTCAATGATTACTAGTCTGGGATTTGTGGATTGATCAATATTAATTCTACTTCTTTGCCAATAGTACAAATATATCTTACAATTCGTGTACATCTATCATACCATTAGTGTCAAGTTATACACTTAGGAATTTCGGTGATTACATTTTTATCATACCAATATCGTATATTTATCCTACCAGATTCACAAATTTGTCCTACCACTAGTCTATATATTTCCTACCAAGTTCATAATTTTATAAGTTCAGAGATATTCATAGTTCATAAATTTGTCGTACCAGATTCATAAATTTGTCCTGCCATTAGTGTATATATTTCCTACCATGTTAAATCGTATAAGTCCATAGAGATATGAACGCATACTCCGTATTAGCCTATGTGAGAGTCGAACTCACATCTTTGTGTGCAAATACAACGTTCTACCAATTGAGCTAATAGACTATTTTCCATCCATCTTCATTATGAATGCATATTAAGATCAGTACAATAATAGAAAAGAAAGATCAAGATATCATCACCACATACGCAGTATAATTTAACTTCTACAGGAGAACTGTTTTCAGATATGTCTCACCAGTTGCAAAAATGACAGATATCTCTCACATTGCCCATGAAACTCTTCCATCCAAGGGTTCTTTTGGATGAATGGTTGTGCATGTATGCAAGTCTACTACAATGGCTTGCATCAATGTATAGCTAATTAATTAGTAAAAAAAGCCCTCAATAATTTTCAATAATATATGATTAAAGAACATATACTCCAGGAACTTAAAATCAACATTGGTCCATCCAAACGACTGATCGCAGATGACAAATGTGAGGTTCTCGCAAGAGTTATTATGAACTGTCTAATTGCATGGAAAAAAATACATAAAGGTCAAAACGGACAAACAAACAAAGGACACTTATGTTAACTATTTCAACTTCACAAGACACACATCAGGAGATGAAACACAAGTTACACATAAAACTCCAATTATATGAATAAAAAACGGTAGGAGATGCAAAAATAAAGGAAGAGTTTTACTTGAACGTGGAAGAAAATTTTTGGCAGCAAATTAAGAATCTGAGAGAATTATCACTATCATGAAGATGGTGTATTTGTAGATAGAACCCATACCAGAATGTCTATGTATGGCAACAATCAATCACTTACCCTCAAAGGACAACCTCATTATAACAATCAAGACAGAAAACATGTCGGATAACCTCATAATATGTACAGACCCCACATTTTCTTTTAACAACGAAGGAATTGAATCAAAAGTGGAGTTTAATTACCTGCTTATGGGGGCTGCCCTGATCTTTGTTAACAACCCTCATCTCATACATCACAAACCACCAAAATCACCATTGCAGTTGGTGTTCCGCGCATGAGGGGGAAGAGAAGGAGCGTCTCTCTCACACCTGCTACACCCGGTTCTCCACAGTGCCAAAATACCAGAAGTTATATTTGCTTGGGATGGCCAGGCTATTTTGGGCCAATTTTTTGCCCTGTTGGCTATTTGTGCAAATAGGCCCATTTTTTGGCCTAATTGGTACCATTTCCTCTTGAGCAAAATTGGGAAAAAAAGGCCCAAATGCCATGTCAAGCGCGTGTACATACAATGAAACCTAGGCCACGTTTTTTAAACAGTTTTAGGCCCTCTTCCATGGAAAGTGAAGTAGCGATTGGGCACGCCGGTGAACGTCGAAGGTTGGCGAACGACGACGGTGGCGTGGGAGGCAGGAGATTGTGGTTGTGGGTGGCTGACTCTCTCTTGAACCTTCCTCCCCCTCTCCTTTGTATCTAAATCTTCAAGTCCCCAAAGGTCAGTGATGTCTTTCTCTCATCAGAGAGCATCGCTCACTGTGCTCGATGTGTGGAGTCGGTGGTCTGGGTTCGAGGAGGAGGAGTCTGCCATGGATTCCAATGTTTCTACATTAAATGGTAATTTCCCCCATCTGCCATGGATTCCAATGTTTTACATTTTATTCATTCAATCTCTGTTTTATATTTTATTCATGCAATCTCCTAGGAGTGAATGAATCTCGATTCGAACAATTAGCCTCAATCTCGATTCGAACGGTGGCTGCCCGGTGGTGGCGATTCGGACGGTAGCGGCGGTGGCGATCGGATGATGGTCGTGCGGTGGTGGCGATCCCTGAAACTCCGATTGAGAGGTTGAGAGAAACTCCGATGGCGACAATTTATAGGTGCGTTGAGAAAGGGAGAAACAGAAGGCCGAAATCGGGATAGGGTGACGGCGGCGATTGCATCTTACAACTTTATGAAGAGCAGTGTGGGGTGGGGTGGGTAGGGGGTAGGGGTGGGTGGTGTTTTGTGTAATTAGGGTAGAGGAGAAATCGGGTTAGGGTTGAAATTTTATAATTCGCATATTATTCGGGGGAAAATATAGAATTATTCAAACATATATGTCGAATTTAGTGTAAGATTTTCGACCTGCATAGTTTGATTTATTATTTGTTAATTATTTAGAGGTATGTGTCGATTTTTCGTTACTAGTGATAATAAGTTGATCAATTATTCAGTGAAATATGATTTATTATTCGTCAGTATATGGAGTCTTCGGAATGAAGAACAACATAAAAAACATTCATTGCACGAGTATAATTACACAACTAAATATTATTCGGTGAAAATTGAATTATTATTCGGTGAAATATGAAATATTGTTTAGGGATTTTCCGTTTATTTATCTGAAATTGATGAACAAAAAAAAATATTATTCGGTAGCATGTGACAAATTATTAAGTGGAATCGGTAAATTTTGATATGAATTGGATGGAAAAAGATACCGTAACATTATTCGGATGGAAAAAGATAACATACATTATTCGGTAGTATTTCAAATATTATTCGGTGGAATTTCCAAAATTTTAAAATAAACAAAATTAGATGAATCATACCCATAATAATTTATTTTTAATAAAACCATAAATAAATAAAAAAAAGGTAGCTAAAAACAGGGGGGTTACACAGAGAATGTTTAGTATACCATGGTGATGGTGGTAGTCTACCACCATGATGTGACATTTTAGTTGGCAATTAAATGGGCTATATAATAATACTCACTCCTTAACTCATTTAAACAAACTTCCATAATTAATAATCCTTTTAATTACTCCACTAATGTGTGAGTTCCAATGACACCAACTTCCATAATTACATTATTACTACTTTTTTTTATATATTTTTATTACTACTAGTAGAGTGCAGAGTAATACTGCCTATTTTATTTTATTTTTAATATACTTTGTGTTCACATTCTTTTATATTGATAAATATCTTAAACATGGATTTATCTTTATCTGACCATATAATTAAGTTACTTTGAATATGAATTTTATATAAGTAAGACTAGTTCAATACTCGCACCGTGTGCGGTTTTTAACAATTTAAATAAATTTAATATAAATACCCGTTCAGATAACTAATTAATTTATTTCAACCCTTTTGAATTGTTACACAATTAAAATAAAATCACCATTGATTCTCATTAATATATTGAAAGTATTATCAAACTTTATATAATTATTATCAAAATCTTACAAAATTGGGCAAAATCTTTCCAAAATATATCAATGTCTAAAAACTTATGAAAACTATTATCTGAAAATTGATTAAGGTAAAAATAAATTTTTTTGATTGGTTATTACTATTAAGATAAGGAGAAGATGTCATATGTTACATACGACTTATCATTTATTATATAACATAATAGGTTGATAGATAGATATGATTACCAAACATAAAAAAAAATATAATTACATAATTAAATAGAAATTTATAATTACATCAAAGCACCATTCTAGAAGAGCAAAAACAATAGATCTTCCATAAAAATTATGCTTAAACTCTTCCAAAATTATATCCATATCTAAAAAAAAATGAGGAAAATATATTAACAAAAATTGAATTCTAGCTATGAGTTGATAACCTTTACACGGCTAAGTATTCTTTCAATTTGATCAAAACCTTTTATGTTCTAAAAATATGTTCATATTGATAAAGTTATTTAATTAGTATGACCATGTAATATACGCGGGATTAGGGATGGGTCAGATGGCAACGGGGCGATTTCGGGGTGGGGAGTACCCTCCCTGTCCCCATCCCTGTTTATCGAAACTCCCCCGTCCCAGTCCCCGTTCGGGGATTGAAAATTGTCCCAGTCCCCATCCCTGTCGGGTCCCCATCCCCGTTTATATCCCCCATTTAGTTTCCCCGTGGATTTTCCTTATGGATTTCCCCATCAAATTCCATGATATAAGCTTCACCTTAGTTTAATATATAAGTTTATGTCTACCACAAAATATATCAAACTTTATAAATAAAAAATATAATATAGATAGGTTAAATAATAACCAATAAAAATTAAAAATGTTAAAATAATACTTGTAAAAACCTTCTAAAGGTGTTTAACAGGGTCCCCATTGGGACGCCCCGCAGGTTTCCCCCTCGGGTGCAGGCGGGGCGAGGCGAGAACTATCATCCCTATCCACATCCTCGTTTATTTTCCCCATCCCGTCCCCGTATCGGGGATTCCCCACGGGGATCTGAGTTCCCGCCCATTACCATTCCTACGCGGTAGAGCTGTTATTCGAGCCGAACGAGCCGAGTATTGCTTGTTCATATTCAGTTCATTTAGGATATGAACGAGCTCGAGCCGAGCCTAAATTTTGACTCGAGCTTAAAAATGTGCTCATACTCGTCTCGTTTAGGAAATGAACGAGCTCGAGCCGAGCTTTTTTTTAGCTTTAAGCAGTTCTAGAAATTCCATGAAATTCAAGCTATTTGAGTTTAATTCTAACGAGTCGACCTTTGGACTGAGCTTAAAAATGTGCTCATACTCGACTTATTTAGAAAATGAACGAGCTCGAGCTGAGCTTGTTCGAGCGAGTACGAGTCGAATTCGAACTACTCGTGTTCACATAACATCTCTAGCGGAATTGTCCCAATCCCGTCTCGTCCCGTCCCATGCCCACCCTTGAGAAAAAGCAAAGATATGATTTCCTATATTTCTTTCTTACTAAGTGACCACATATCCATACATATAAACTTGTATGATCGAATCTAGTATAAAAGCTCTATGTATAACGAATTTTTCTTTAGAAAAAAATTTCAGATGACACTATAGTTAAAAAGACAAAAATATACAGTAATTTATACATCACTTATATAAATTTCCATTAAATTTATTTATTTGGAATAACCATCTTTGTATAATTTGAGTGAATATAAATGTATATATCACAATTATGTCACATTAAATCTAATACAAAGTTTAAAATATTTTTTTATGTCACATTAAATCTAATACAAATTCAATCAATTGGGGACGGATTTTTGTAGGAAAAAATTACTGTACTACCGAAATACAGTACAATAAGAAATTCAAAACCATTAATACTCTGACATCTTCTATTTTCAAGGTAAATTACGACAATGTTAAGAAAGTACTCTTAATGTCCAATACAGAGTACTTTTTTTCCCCTCTTTCTCTACTGCTACACCATTAAATACAGAGTAGCTTTTACAGTAGATGATTAGGCAGGAGGTAGACTACCAGGGTGGTATGCAAAACATCCTTCGGGTTACACACTTACACGCATGGAGGGATAAAGAAAGAATGAGGGTGGGGATATACGCGCATGGGAAGGGAAAGCGGACTGATTTTTTCTACACGGGACTCACATCAAATTACATCAAAATAATAAAAAAATTCGTTAAAATCACTTTTAATCATGGCCTTCCATTCTTTTCAATCAACGATCCAGATTTGTGCACAAGGTACACTCTAAGGGGTGTGCACACTTGAACCACACCCTATATATATAGATAGATAGATAGATTATACTAGTATACCTACTATATTACAAGGTTAAAACGTCAAAAACAATATATGTATGTGTATATATATGTATATATGTGTATATATATATGTGTATATATGTAATCCAACATTACAATATCAATGATGTTTGTACAACAAATTCATATGGTGTCATGCAGTAGAGGTTGCACATCAATGTATAGAGAATTGGAAACACTATCGGGAAGTGGGCTTGACATGAAACCCAACATCACTCATCTCAGCCATGACATTCTCGTCGAATTCTTCATTCGGAAAACTTGGTTGGTCATGCGTAGACATTTCAGTTGGAGACTTGATGATCATGTCCATTGTCAATGTGATTCTCTCCTTGTATGTCTCATTCTTCCGCTGTCGTTTAAGCAACGTTTTGCTAGGTTAGCAACACCTACCAGCTCCTCCTCGACCTTGTTTACAACTTGAGGATCCAAGATGTCAAACACTTGAGAGTTTTGTACTTTAAGTATGACCTCTCTATAACTAAACTCTTTTACTCCATAAATTCAATATTAATGTAGATTAGCTTCTTACCCGTCGACAAAAGTTCTACGAGGAAAACCCCAAAACTGCATGTGCACATCACTTTTATCTGTAAACTGATTCGATTGGAAGTATTCTGAATCCAGATATCCCCATGTACCACAAGCATGGGTAGTCAAGTGTGTCTGATCAATGCTAGTGGCCTTCGAAGATCCAAAGTCGGAAACGAACTCATACATGAGAAGGGAGACTTCTTTCTCAAAGCAACAACCCAACTGCTTAACCACGTTTCTATGGTTAATTTGGGACAAAAATAACTACTTCGTTTATGAACCGCTCCATCTCACTTTCATGCATCATTTTTAGCTTCTTGATTGCAATGGTCCTTCCATCATCTAGCATGCCTCTTTAAACAATCCCTTGACCACCTTTACCAAGTACTCGATTTTCATTGAAATAGTTTGTGGCTTTGTCTAAATGCTTATGGGTGAATAATTTTGTTCTCCGACAACAACTTCATTAGCGGACTGGTGCTTTTGTAACCTCAACTTGAAATTTTTTATTCTTTTAATAGTCTTACTTTTTCTCTTGATGAAACGGTGTAGCCAAAAGCAACCAAACACGAAAAGCAACGTCCCGATGACAATAATGATGGAAACTACCTACACAAATGAATAAATTCAAAAATTCTATTGAGTTTGCAATGAATTTGAAGTCCTCTATATATATGAAAGATGGGTAATTGTATATTTCAATCCTTTTTAAACTCACTTTGGATAAAGTGTGTACTTGTACTAAATGATTTAAATTGAAGTAAAGAGATAAAATGTAATATGAATAACAATATTGAGTTTAATTTTGAACGGTGTTAATTTCAAAACTTCTTGGGACCAAGACTTACATATTAAGGGTTGAAGGATGAAATACACTGTATCTACCAATCTTGGACATAAATATGAATTACGAAGTCGAACACATGTCTCACAGTGTGAAAGTGTCTGTGTCTTCATCCATCAGGAACTACAGAAAACAAAATCAAGGTATCCTTGACAAATTTTAATGTATGAAGCTTATATATTTACTTAATTTTATAAAATGTAGTAGAATATTTTGTTTATATACAATAAATTTCAATTTAGCTAGCAACGGAAAAGAAAAAATGAGAACAATTACCCTGACATCCATCAGACACATAAGGGTTCCCATATCGATCTGTTGTGATTGCATTGGGAAGTAGTCCTAATATTAGTTCCTTCGTGACAGATACACTAGGTTTGATCATGATTGTATTGAGGCCAACTACTGCTAACCCAGCTCCACAATAATACCATCGAGACTGGTGATGGATTTGAAGTTAATGAGTTTCCCATATATTCATTTAAAGAGTGGTTGTTCATTAATGTCGTTGCAAGACAATTTGGACATTCCCCTGAAGATTGGCTAGAGAAATCTATGTGAGAAAACTATAGAGGAGAATAAGCAAGACCCCACCATGTTGGATTTGTGGAAAGCAGTTGCATTTGGCAACACTCGACCCCATGGCACTTGGCCATCCATTTGCTTAGCCTTATACGTTGCGTATCTACGATGCACACCAGCCTTCAAGGGAGGTATATATGCTTACCGTCAAATTTTGGATATGAAATCGAAAGTTTTTGACCGACATATTGTTGGAGCAACAATTGAGGATCAACCTTTGTTGGTGAACACTTACAGATACCAAACTGAATCACACACACAGAACACAGAGAGACCGAGAGAGAGCAAGTTGAACTCAAGAAAACTTCCACAACTTGCACACCTAATTCATTACTGAAAACCAACATCATAAACATACTTACAAGGCTTGGTAACTGCCTTTACATCAACACACCACTACCCCACTAACATGTTCAACCAACCTTACAAATAAACTGATTTAAACTGCCTAATCTGTACTCAACTTCTACTACAGTTCAGAGACTCTACTCGAAGTCGAGTTAACCAACATAAAACTTAACTAACATTTAAACAAAGACTAAAACCTTAAATGTGAATTGCATTTCAACACATATAACATCTAGGACTATCTCCAACACCTCTAGATTGAGTATGGTTAAGAAGGGTCTGGTGAAGCTATTAGGATGTGAATATGGTCTGCATTCGATCTCATATTAGGAGTCGAGAAATTAGCAGTGGGCACCTATCCCAAATGGGAAAGGGATACCACTCACATTCCCATAAGAGATCTAACAAATGGGCAGTCCAATAGGTGCAACCGACTGCGGCACATTTGGTTTCGCTTTGATCTGGGAGGATGATGATAATAGTAATAGTAATAGTATCACCATGGATGCATATCATTGTCAGCATTTAGTGAAAACAGAGATTTGGGCGGTGGATTAGGGTTTGGTGTCCCTAGAGCGGATGAATATGCATACACATATACATATATACATATAAACACACATATATACATATATACATAAATAAATATAAATACACACACACACACATATTATTTTTTAATGTTTTAACCTTGTAATATAGTAGGTATATTAGTATAATATATATATGAGGATAGATCATATGTACTCAAGCCTTATCGTGTATCATGTGAACACATCATATCCATTGATTTTGATGAATCCGATGGCTGAGAGTTTTTCGCAATATTAATTAATTAAAAATTAAAGTGAAAAAAACACAACACCACTACATCTCCCAGGCGCGTGAAACCACCCACTCCCAACCCTAACCCACAATCGTGCCATCAGATCGATATAAAGCAAAGAGAAAGACAATGGGTGGAGCGGTGTTCAGGCGAAAGTGAGAATGTTCCGACTAGGTTGGAGTGCACCCATCTCTAGCCCTATCTCCTCCGGCGAGCACTCAAGACCTCGGTCCGGCGATTGCCATCGCTACACCCCATGTCCCCAATCTCCATCACCACGCCTCCACCCGAACGATCTTCTTCGGTCCCCAATCGCCATCGCCCTTCTCCGGTAAGCCTTTCTCTGTTTCTCTCTTCCAAGCCCATCTCTCAATTCCCATCTCCCAATTCATCGCCATCGCCCAAGGGGTCTCTCTTCCATTGAATGTGCAATAAAGGCGAATGACGATTTCGACAGGCGTAGGGCTTGCTTCGGCACCGCTCCGGCGGTGGGGACCCCTTGTGGCTGCCGGTATCGTTCAGTCTGGTCAGAATGGTCTCCGGGTTGGGCGTCATGACGGCAGGGACAATTGCAGGGGACGACGGCGGTGGTGTGGGTGGCGGGGGCGATGGAAAAGCCGACCTTCCTGCCGCTGCTCCTCGGTGGTTTCTCTGCCCATGATTGAAATTGCGAAATCAATTGAAATTGATTTCAAAAAACCCAGGTATCTCTAGCTATGGCGGATCTTTAATTGGTATCCGGTGGTTAGGGTTTGTGGAAGATCTCGAATTAGGTTTTGTTCTTGATTTTACAGATTTTGTTTGTTGGATTTAGGATTTTTAGTTGTGATTTCTCGGTCAAGTTCTGCTTGCTCTGTTCTTGATTTTACAGGTTAGGTTTTGCTCTGTTTGATTATTCCTCAGTCATGTCCTAAACAAATTGGGTTTTTTTGTGCTTAATTAAATTGGATTGTTGCACCAGGGATGTATCAATTTTGTTGATATCTTGTTTTTGCATTCCAGTTTGTTTAGGACATATCGTATGTATCGATACCATCGAATAATCATGTGATATAATGGAATAATCCAGTGATATCATTGAATAATTTTTAGTTATTTCTTACAATGACATAAAGTAACGGAACCATTGAATAATCAAGCGATATAATCGAATAATCAAGCGATACCATCGAATAATCAAACGATACCATCGAATAATTTTTGGTAAATAGTTTATGGCGTTTTCAGGTTGCTAGCCGATCAGAATAATCCATCGATACTATTGCATAATCCATTAATACGATCGAATAATCCAGTGATATTATTGAATAATTCGAAGAAAAAAATAACCATCCATCATGTGGCAAGTGGATACGATCGCATAATCCGTCGATACGATCACATAATCCGTTGATACGATCGAATAATCTAGATATAACATCGAATAATTTCAAGAGAGTGCATCACACACGCTCCCAATTCAGCAAGTGAGCTAGAAAAAAAGTGGATCCCACTGATTTTTAATAAAAAAAAAGCTAAAATTGCCTTTTAATCTCATCCATCCATTTCATATAATCAACGGCACAGATGTGTTCACATGATACACAATAAGCATTGAGTACCCCTGAACCATCCTCATATATATATATATATATATATATATATATATATATATATATATATATATATATATATATATGTAATGTATATTATTGATGATTTTATTTATTATACCAAACAACTCCCTCGAGGGCTTGTGAGCAGTGACTCGACTTCTATTATTGATCGTTACTCAACTTTTTATTGTAGTGACTCGACTTCTATTTCGGATTGCAAGAGATGAAACTTGTAACTTGTAATAACATTATGAGCATTTGGTTTGTTTTGGTTGAATGTTTGAACTTCATAATAGGTGGTAACCACAACTCAACTTGGTAGCCACATTTTTTTGCTTCGATAACCTTGATGGTCACCGTCCGATAATCATGGAGTTTTAAAAAAAAAAAAACAACTGACATGTGGCTTGGTAACCATGATAACGTACTGATGACAACCACAAATATAGTTACCAACATTTATAATACCACCATTTGATAGTTGGTACGTTGTAATTATCATTTCACGGTGGTAACCGTACATGCCACCCTAGTTAATCCATCACAATTGAATATTTAAAGTTTTATAAGGTTGAAACTCGATGAAAATTTGCATGTACTTAGTCTACTTTATTATAATTTAAGTTAATTTCAATCTAATAACTTCATTTTATTTATTTGTTTATCATATATAGTTTATAATCGCGAAACCTATAATACACTGCAAATCACAACGTTACTTTGGACGTCGACCACGTCAATTTCGATGTGCACTAATTATCCCTTTTAAAGATGGTTAAAAGCATAATTAATTAAAAACTTCTGTCACATCTAATTGAATGTGGTGCACGTTGGAATGAACATGGTTGTATGAGACATTGATTTGCGGTGTATCTAACAACACCTATTTATAATATTATTCTTTAGAGATTCACGTGTGTGCGCGCGTGTGTATATATTTTAGGGAAAGATTGGACAATTTTGATGCTGATAATTGTACTTATCAAACCCTAAGTATTTGAGATAATACTATTGAATAACTATTGTAGAAAAATTAAGTATGAGAAAAATAAATTATTTGAAGAGTTTTATTATCCTTTCAACTTTTTTTTTTAAATGTAAGAATTTGGGGTTGCTGAACCACTACCCAATGATATTCTTTCGGATGAGTACACGCAGATTAAGGTCGGCGAGAAGATTATGAGAGAGAACCGAGTAGAGAAGATCAGCAATCTTGTCGGCAATCATATTGTTGATCTCTCGAAAGACGTGGTTGAAGTTGAATTAGACCCTGTCGAAAGACGTGGTTGAACCTGCAAATCATTGACAAACGAGGTCGGGCAAGGCTAATCTCCCATGGAGGACTATCTGACGCTCAAGTCAGAGTTTGTCGGCGGCCAAAAAAGCCCTCCTCCAAACCCTAGCTCATCCTCCCTTTATATGTAATCAGATTAAGATTTAATTAATAGGGCTTATTTAGCCCTATTAAATATCATAATTTAAAATTTCACTCGAGACCAACTAATCTAAGCCACTTTGTAGAGTATTATAGATCAAGCGCACAATTGTAGTTTGATTTTGAATTTTTAGTTGGATTAATTATTATGTAACCCTAAGGTACCCCTATATAGTTCATCATTAGTTAATAATAAAAAAATATTTCATCATTAATTAAATATGAAAAAGGTTAGGGTTGTTATGTTATAGTACAATGGATACATATTGTTCTCGTATAGAAGAAGCATAGTGCATGTAATGTCATAATGAATAAAAGCAGAAAGGCATGTAATATGCTCACTTTTGATAATTTACAGTGAGATTGAGATTAAAGTTACATTAGTCTAGGGTTTCCATTAATTAACAATAACACAAATACTCCAATAGTCCAGATTAACTTCCTAATGCCTATCTACTCTACAAGTTTTTTATTTTTTTAAAGATCCATGACAAAGATTTGGGGTGGTCATCCGCAGTTGACCCACCATCCAAGGACGCCATGACGAACGAAAACGTCGATCTTAGTTGGAGAGCACTCCTTAACGATAGTCGAAGTAAGAGCCGGTGTGCCAATCTGTCGGCCACCCGATTCTCCTCTTTGAAGGTTTGAGAGAGGGCCCTACAAAATCTGAGGGCATCCGAAATCGTCATCTCGATCTCCCACGGGCTCTTTTAAGTACCTTTCATGGTGTTGGTCACTGTCAGATAGTCTCACTCCACTTCAAAACAAGAGAAACCCCTCTTCGTAACTTCCTGCAAGCCAACTTGAAGACCAAGACACTCTGCTTGTAAAGTGGAGACGTTCCCGTGGTTTTGCGCTCCGCAAGAGAGGGACTACACCCTAGCCATCACGAATGACAAAACCAGAAGCAGCAAGTCCAGAGTCAACCTTTGCTCCATCGAAATTGAGTTTCATGTATCATCCTTTGAGTTTTTTCCGTTTAACAACTTTCTTCCTTTTGATCATATTTTAATGAAAGTTTGGTCTTATAATTTTCATGTCTTCTCCTTATTTTTAAGTTTGTACTTTTCTCCAACATGTGATCGTCAATCTACCCTTCGCTCTTTTTTTTTTTCCTGCCACATATTGAAACAATTTATTTTTTTATGTACAAATTTTATGCAAATTTCCCAATTTATAGATACAATTGTGTAATTTACCCTTATTATTTCCCCTAAAAAAAAACCGAAGCACCCAGCCCCCCCCTTCAAAGTTCAATCACCGCTCTCTCTCCCCATTTCAACTCGATCCGTATTCCGTAATCCGTAGCCACCACCTCTGCCGCCGTGACCGTCTCCCACTAGCAATCGCCGCCCACCGCTTGCCTTACCAAAGCTCCCACCCGCGCCAATTCCTTGTTTCGTTCTATCTCATCAACCCTACTTTCTGAATCCAATCTCGTGTAATCTCCATCTTCCCCGGTTCTTGAGGTTAGTCCGCTTTCAACAAAGTGGTTACTTGATTTGATTAGCGTATGGATTTTCGCTGTAAATCTCTATTGTCTGTGAGGATCACTGTTAATGGTGATTTTATTGCTCGAGTATGTTTTGATGATGATTAAAACTCCATTAACTTCCCGAGCTGCAAGTTTCTTTGATGCGGTATATGCGGCAGATGTTAAGTTCATTTCCTTTGTCGATCCCGGTTGAATTTGCAATTGTAATACTTGGAAACGCAAACCATTTTTTTTTCCGCTAGCGAAACTTTTATTTTGTCAATTCTACGTCGATCTAGATTATGATATATAATTGCGAATTTCATTCATGTTTTGCGCCGGAACGGATCCTATTTGTATGAATTAGAAGCTAGAGATCATTGATCAACATTGAAACTCATATGCTATTTCTGTATGTGAAGACAGTACCTTTGGATAGTTACAGATGTAGTTATCTTCAACTTGTGTGGCATTGTAAATGCATGCTTTTTTTTTATGTTGATTATTGAATGCTATGCAGTTAAATTTTAATTATGATCATAGTGATTCGAGTAGTCATTTCACATTTGATCTTAATAAAAGGTTGTCTTTGAGTAAAATAGGTCTGTCAAGCAGCACAAGTCTTACAGTCAGATCATCTATTGTCAAGAAGGTGAAAATGCCAGTGATCAAACAAGAGGTAGGTTTCATAATTATTTTTTGAATTGCCTTGTACCTTCCTATATAATTTCATCAAATTGCTCTGATTACCTTTGAATCATCGACACACAATTTCTTTATGCATTTATGGGTTATTTTGCTCATGAAAAAAATAACCAAATAAGGGAAACATGGGAGAAGTAATGCATCTTATCCATTTAATTGTTCATATTGTTTGTTTAGTGTTACCGTCCCCCTTTATCCCTTTATCTATTTCATTTTAAAACATAGATAGCAAGTTCTTTTGCACTTTTTCCTAATGAAAGGGTTTAAGACCCATTATCCCCTTTACTCTTTCTTACATTTCCCCAACATTGTCCCCCCCTGACTCTTGGCTTGTTTGAATTGTTTTGAAGTTTGATCAAATTTCAGCGGTGGTGATTATCTCATGGACGCCATGATGCACAATTTTTGTTAGCAAATACGTATCATATTCTGCATAATGTTGGCAACTTATATTCATTGGTCATTATATTATCAGAAAATCTGCTATAGCCCTTTTTAACATTGAATTTAAGTTTATTTATTCACCACAAAATGTATTGATAATGCTTGCTGTTGTTTTTTACCTAGCCTACTTTTATATTTGATTATCACACCTCCACTTGACGAGTTAAAGTTTGGATTGTCTATCCTTACTCAGGCTACTTAATGAGTTCTACAGTTACCTTTCTCTAATGTTTATTTGAAAGACGGTTATTGTGATAATGTGGCAGTAAACTCTCCTTAATCTAAACTAAAGTATACATTGCTTCTTTTGCTTTGGCAGATCATTGGATGAGATTCCCTTTTAAATAAAAGATGTTGTTTGCGTTTTGAGTCTCTAAATTTATTCTAAAATTGGGTCATTTATTGTTCCTGCCTAATTATTAGTTTTTTCTGATCTTGGATGAGGGACTTACTTCCATAATTCCAATAACATTGTTTGTTCCTGATTGCACTGAATTTATCATGTTTTTGTACCTCTAGATGAGATCTTTTCTCTTGCCTTTTAATTGCTGATAGTTCTATTCAACAGGTAGAGGAAGAAAATTTATCTAGTTCTGCTGTTGTAATGAGACCAGAGGAAGCAAATGATTCTCTTGACACTTTCATCAGACAAGCAATTGGCAAAGAGCCTTTGCTTTCTTTCTCAAGGACGGGTGACAGCCCGATTCAGTGGATCCAGCTGCTGCATGCATTGGATCAGCAAGGTACTAGCAAATGTTCTGTTGTTCCACAAATTAACACCGTATAAGAGGAGCATTCTGTATAGGATGTCAATTGTTTGTTTACTTTTTGCATCTAAGAGTAATGGATATAAGGAGTCCATCTACTCACATTAGAATTGAACTCCCTCTCAAGAGAACAAAGAATGCCTCAGACTATTTTGTAATCTCCTAACTGTCTCTCAAAATTCCTGAAGCTGTTTTAGCCTTTACTCAGGCCACTCCTAAGTTCATTATGAGCCTGAAAAATGCTTGTTTAGTTTTGATGCCAAGTTTTATAAGTATCCTATATTTCTCTTGTTGCAGATCTCCCTGGATGGCCACTTTTTTCTCCAGTGAAGATGCAGTTGCAAAAGTGTGAGAAGTGTTCTCGTGAATTCTGCTCAACTATCAACTATAGACGTCATATTCGCTTGCATCGCCGCTCTCTCAACCTTGATAGGGTTATATTCCTATCTTACAAAATTCCATTTTTTCCTTATTAATTTTGAAAGTTTGTATTGATTTTCCCTAATCACACTCCCACACCAATCTTGATGTTGCAGGATTCAACTGTTAGGAATAGGGAATTTTTAAGAGCATTTTGGGACAAGGTGCTGCCACATTTTATTCATTTGGATTGTTGTTTACGAGTCTCTCAACAATGTACTTAATTGTGCATTCTTTATGCAGCTCTCCTCTGAAGAGGCAATGGATATTGTGTCCCTTAAAGATGTTACATTAGAGGTAATTTCGTCGTCACTTTAAAATAATTAAAATTGTTTTACAATTTGAATGGCTTGAATGACTATTTCAGTCAATTATTGGGAAAGTGACCATGTAAAATTTATGGTATTCTTACTGATGGAATCAAGAATCTATGGTATGTAATGTAACAATCTTCATTGTTCTTTTACTTCGACCCTCCCAGTGAGTCATTCAGTCATAAAATTATTTTTAACTTCAAGGCAGTTTATCTAATGTTGCTATCATGAGTGGGCCTGCCTTAGTTATTTTGCAGCTTCTTTCCCTTTTCTTTTTATATGGCAAATTCTATTGTCGATTGATTTGTACCCAATTCCCATATGTATTTCTTATATTGCAGGAAGTTCCTGGTCCTTCTATTATAAAAGCGTTGACATTGTTTATCCGAAAACCTGGATTCTCATCTCTTCCTCCAGCTTATATGAAGGCCGGTGCTGCACTATTGGTATGAGGAGGCTACTTTCTTCCTTATGTGAATGCATAGTCGTTGTTACTCTCTTTTCTTCTCCATCTTAAAAAAATGAATGAACATGTCATTTGCCTTTAAGCAATCAGCTAAATTCACTGGATTTGTACTTTGGCAGGATATAATTCAAGCAAGACCTTCTAGGTTTCCTGTGACGTCTCAGGAATTATTCACTATACTTGATGATGCAAGTGAGAAAACTTTCCTATGTGCTGGCAAAGCTGAAAGTTTGCAGAAATTTGTTTTTGATGGGGAAGCCGGAAAAATCGGGCTTGAGATGAGGAACGTGGTTGCTTGTACAAGCTTTTTGATGGAACAAAAACTGGTATTTGACTTTGCATAGATTTTAATATTGCATTTCCGTCAAGTAGTCTCTTTTTTTTCCCTGCATTGCTATGTTGTGATTGGTGAACACATGTCATTTTTCCAATGCAGGTTAAAGCATGGCTTGCTGACAAGGATGCAGAGTCTTTGAGGTACCAGAAGTTGCTTGTGGAGGAAGAAGAAGCTGCACAGAAGAGGTACACATATGTTGCCTGTTTTTAGGTTATGATACCATCAATTTCATGCTGTTTCAAGGTTCTTGGTGATGTTTTTTTTCCTGGTTATGTTGGTTGGGGGGTTGGGCATTAAAGGTGACAAAAATTAGGTTCGTTGTCAGTGATTATGACTTATAATTAATCAATTGCAATAGTTGTGGAGTGCACCTTATTTACCTTCATTTACTCATTCATCTATTAATGTTTTTGAATTAGGTGGACTAATTTAACTTGTCACTCTGCTGTTAAAGGAAGGATAGAGGTACCTGAGCTTGGGTTACCGAGGCTTCTCTAATTTAGGAGAAAATAAGGAATAACAATTCATGGTATAGTTCATAATTAATTTTAAGGATGATATATTGCAAGTAAATGTGGACTACTACAGGTGATTGAAATGTCTTTCCAAAAGTGAATTTGCTATGTTTTCTGGTCATCTGGTCGAATATTTACTCTAGGTGTTAAAAAGTTCTGTGGTGCAAGAGCAAACCAATGCCTGTTTTTTTAACTTCAAGTCCTGAAATATATGTAACTTAAGTAGATTTTGTCTTCATGCTTATCTTTTATGGCATATAGGAATGATTGGAGGATTTGGAGCACATATATTTATTTTAATTAGCCTATGTTTAGGGGCAACATTCTACTTGTAGATGTACTTGCCCACACAAACCTGGCACAAATTACTTTAATTGAACCTGGATCATGATAAATCCCGCACCCATATTACTGATTTTGTTTAAAAACAATGATTAATCAGGCAAGACTTTTAATGCTCTGTAGTTCAAAGTTTACGATTTCTTCTAGAAAGTAGTGTAGAGTGTAGTTGGTCATTATAAATACAAAGTATTGGCATCACTGCAAAAGTAATTATGATTAGATTTTGGGTCATTTTATTGAAATTAGTTGTAATGTATTTTTTTTCCCATGTGTAGGCAAGCTGAGCTTCTTGAGAGGAAAAGGTTGAAGAAGCTTAGACAGAGAGAACAAAAAGCCAAGATACAAGCAAATGACGAAGCAGATTTACACAAAGATTCTGCTGATACAAGTGATGGAGGTATCCCATCACCATCAGCGTCCAACCCCTTGGACCCCTTCTATTCTGCTTCACAAATTCCAGACTTCTTGCAAGATTCAGTCCTGTTATCTCTTGAACCTAATCAAAGGTTCATTGCAGAAGATAATGAGAACATTGAATCATTATCCAATTTGGACATGGGATGTTCTGAGGGTAATGGAGAAGTTATTGAACAGAAAACGCTGCGCAGAAATGACCGTGTACACACAAATAACTCGAGATGGCATGCCCAGAAACTGCAGAGAGGATCGAATGGCTTTCATGTTGGTCAGAGCCACCACGGAGCAAAGCTTGGAACCTTGCAAAAGCGTGCCTTCTATCGCGATTCCAGGAATACATCCTTGAACAATGCCAATAAAGTCTGGACACCGAAGCCAAAGTCAGAGAACGATGAAGAGAGCTGTAGAACTCGATTGCAGGTTGAGGAAACCAGACTATGCGATCAAAACATGAACTTGGAAGTTTTGATTGGTTCAATATCTGTTGCCATTGGAAATTGTAACAGCCAGCCACAGGAAGAACAGAATGGGGCCCTTCGTAGCTCTGATATTGAGCCTCCCATCCCACAGTGCAACATTCAGGATAAGCCCGCTAAGCCTGACAATCATTCAGTTGTTAAGCACTGGAGACCGGTAATCAGGCACGACAGTGGAGGAAGGGTACCCATTAAGAATGCTTGTGAGGATCCTGAAATGAACGGGGCCGTCTGTAAGGTTAATGATGAACCACCCCAAGCATGTTCCCGTGATTCTACCAATGGTGTCCTAAGTGACCCTGCTCCGGCTACAGAAGATGAGCATTTGGGCGCCTTGAGGTTCTCAAGCTGTGCAGCAGAAGCTTTTCTTGCACAAAGTAATTTCTCGTTTGTCTCCCATCATGATTTTACCTTGCATTATAAGTCACACGAAGTAATTCTAACAGGGTGTGTTTGGCATGATATAATTTACCTTTAAGGCTTATGGTCAGTACATGATCACATTATCAGTTATCACGTCTTATCATCTACCTTTCCAGCAATTATCATAATCTCTTGGCAAACAGACCCTAAACCTCTCGAGTTTTATGATAGGATGGAAGGAAGCCATTGCATCGGATCATGTGGAGTTGGTTGTGATTCCAGAAGCAGAGACCACAAGATTCACAGAGGTCCAAAATGAGTGCAGTTTTACCGTCGCCAAGGAGAATCAAGTTCAAGTGCCCTGTGCAGGTGGTGCATCTGAGATCAAATCCAACAAGTACAGAACTCATTTTGAGGGTGCGAGTAAAGTAAGGTACATCCCGAAGCAGAGAAGTGTCACTTGAGCAACTAGGTAGCAGGGGTGAGGATTTTTTTCGCTTTATTTTTTGGTTTTCTAAATATGCAATTTTTTTAAACTATCTACTGCCATATTTTTCATAGCAGGGGCTGCAGTTTTTAGGAAGTGGTCTTTTTGTCACAATTTTGGTCATCAGTTATTCTTGATTATGTAAGAATTTTCCCTTTGTTCCTTATATTTTTTTTGTGTAATTTTGAATTGGAATGGAACTACAGATAAGAATACAGGGAAGTAAAAATTAGGGTAAAACAGAAAACATTGGGGCTGGAGGAAATTTTCTTGCATTCTTCAATATTAAAAGCCCCAACTTTGTATAATCACGAAGCCAAGCTTCGCGAGGTGAATTGACAACAGATTCTTCTCTCGTATTCGGGTCTCAACTTCAATCACTCTTACAAAAAAAAAAGCACAAACATTGTATGGGTTACTAAACTTTTGCAGTCAGGAATCTGGGTATATAGCAGTAACATATCTTTCTTTGTTTAAACCTTGGTTTTCATTGAATACTTTGCCTATGCCATTATTTCTTTCCCTTTGCAGCTATGATAAACCCTTTACTGGTTCTTACTTTAGTAGCACAATGAAACAAATGGTATCTAGTGAAAGTTCTTATTGTGATAACTATTAGTCGAACTCGAGTTCAAATATGTTTGTCAATTGTACATTTATCAATATTAGAACTGCCTACCTCTCAGGATGGAATGGATTTATGTTGAATGAAGTTTGTGTTTATTTCAAATTTCGAGTCAGTGAAGGTCGGGATACATGTTTTAGATTGGTTTCACAGGAGCTTATTGTGAAGGCACAGATGAAAAACAGAAAAAGACAGGTTGGTTAAAATCTTTTTAAAATCTCATGTTTAGTTAAAAAAAATCAAGGATCTGATAGATAATTAAAGTATAAAAATGATATTATTTTATTACTAATTGTTTAGAGTGGTGCCCTCTAAAATCTAGTTGTAATTGGTACAATAGCAACAAACATATTAAAAGGGTTTATATGAACCAACAAAGTAGTTTGAGCTCTACTCGATAAAAGTTCGGCTCGAGCTTGTTTATTTTCTAAACAAGTCGAATATGAGCACGCTTTTAAGCTTGGTTTAAAACCCGAATAACTTGAATTTTGTGAAATTTCTAAAATTTTATTCAAGTTACTGTGTACTAAGCAAGTAGGGTTATTTGATACTTGGAAAAAACTCGGCTCAAACTCGTTCATTTCTTTAACGAGCCGAGTATTGGTACATTTTTAAGCCCAAATCCAAATTTACAGTTAACTCATTTCTAAACGAGTCAAATATAAACAAGCAATACTTAGCTTATTTAGTTATATGCACATTAAGAATGAGATACAACTCTAGAGCAAAACAGAAGATGATCAAGAAGATAAGAATTGAAGGTCTTGCCTTTTGTTCATTGTTTTGCCTCCATCTTTGTTTCGTTTCTTGTCTGTTTAATGATTCATTGATTGAAGGTTTGGGTAAAGATTTGAGAATGATCAACTACGGTTGATTTATCGTCCAAAAGCGTCTCGACGGACAAAGTTGGAGAAAATTTGTGGTAACGAATAACGATCTACTCCACAAAAGTCAATAAGACAATAAGCATGAATATATCTTTGGTTTACATCAGGATTAATGTTTGACAGGACTGTCTAAATTAATGTCTAATTAATGTATTACTAGTGGGTGGCCGTGCTACACATGGGGATTGGATTGGTCGTAAGTTTTCGTGTATTATTTAATTATTTTGAACAAAAATCAACACTATTTTTTTAAAATTATATTTATATTTTATATACTTATATTTGACATGTTTTTAAATCTTTGCTTTAAAAAACCATGTTTAAAAAAATACAGATCCATTATTTTAGAAATTATTCTATTTTTCTAAAATGTGATTTGCCATTATAGATATTTATAGACATATCAATATAACTATATAAATGCATAAAAATTAAACAAATTTATTTTTTAATTTTGTTCTTGAGCTCAGAATAATTAAATGATATAAAGAGTTTACACATTATGTTACGAAGCATTTGGTTGATTTTTTTATTATTATCAATGAGTACTTACAAAGAGTCAACTGGATTTTTTAAATATATATAAAATGAAAATTGATTCAATCCATTAGATATATCTAATGCATTGAGAAATGAAAACTCATAAGTAAATCGATTAAATGAACTAATTGTCATATGAAAAAAAAAAAAAACACCATGAAGCTATGTTGTAGATGAGATAAAGTATGTGTCTTATAATTCATGTATAAATAGTAAAATGTTATATTAGTACTTAGTAAATTAATGAAAAAAACTGAAATAATACCAAAAATATATGAACAAAGCTTTAATGATATTTTTTCAAAGTAGTATTTTGATGACATTTTTGATGACATTTTTTTCTTTAATGTGATACAATTTTTTTCAAAGTAGTATTTTGATGCCATATTTTTGATGATATTTTTTCAAAGTAGTATTTTGATGACATTTTTTTCTTTAATGTGATACAAATTTTTCTAAATGGTATTTTGATGTCATTTTTATAATGTAATTATTTGATGCCATTTTTTTTATCAAATCGATTGATGCCACATGTTTTTAATTTAATCAATTGTATATCGATTTATTTTCATCGATTATACTTTCATTAACTGATGACACGTTTGTGATTACACTTCATTGATGCAATCACTTGTGGTGACATGTTCATTAAATTTTTATTCATGGATGACATTTGTTATTACGCTTCATTAATCACAATTATTTATGGTGACAATTTTATATAATTGATGACATAAGAGCTTAAAACGTGGAATCAAAATATTGTCACCTTATTGCACATATAAAAATACAAAGTCTTTGAAACTACGACATTAATATTGATTGTATACGTAAAAACACCTATTATAACATGTCATCAACTAAAAAAAAATGCATCAATGTAAGTAATATAATGCGGAATCAATAAAATATAGGGCCAACCACTTCGGGGGTTACATATTACCTTCAGGATATGTGAATACTTCATAGGGGCAAAATATGCATCCCTGAAAGTTTTAGGCCGCTTTCTGTATTTATAAAAAATATAGGGCCAATCTGTAATTTTTAAAAATTTCGGGCCGATTTCGTGATTTATTATAAATTACAACCCAAACCCTTCTTCCCGTTGGAAATTTGCAGAGATGGCGGCGGGTCAAATTGCGGGGCGTCGGCTGCCATTGGAGCTTCATTCCACCGCCAATGAAGAGCGCATCGGGATCCTTGGACATGACAGGAGCCGATTGGTGGGAGGCGGCTTCGGGGCAACGCAGTCCTTGGTGGGAGGCGGCTTGCAGGTGACGGTGGATGCCACCAGCGACGGGAAGAACCTCCGGTGAGCTCCTGAGGGCGGCTCCGGCTTCGTCGGCTCCAGATCCGGTGACCTCCGAGGGCGGCTCCGACTTCGTCGGCTCCAGATCCGGTGAGCTCCAAGGAGGAAGATGGGAGGAAGGAAAGAAGGAGTACTACTGCTAAAAAAAAATTAGAAGGGTTGGTTGTGCCTAATAAACAAATTAAGGGGGCTAACTATCTAATCAAATATGGTAAAAGATCCATTTCAACAAATTCCTCGTTGTTAACAGTACATATTTTAAGGTTGATGGTAGTCAATGACAGAAATATTGATTTTTGGCGGCAATTTACTAAACAAAACTAACTGACAACTTTTGCGCGCTGCAATTACATATTTTTATTACATTACTCCCTCCGTTCAACAAAACTTGTCGTTTACTATTCACGCATGTTTTTTCAGAATGATAAAAACTATATAAAATATTCATTTTTTTTTAAAATTTTTTTAACAAGTTTGTATTTATTAATAATAACTACGAAATTGTTAAAAAAATTTATTTAAAAAGTCAATATTTTATATAGTTTTTAGCTCCTAAAAAAGCGTACATAAATAGTAAAACGTCAAGTTTTGTTGAACGGAAGGAGTATAACTTTTTCTCATAAAAATGGATAAGTATTTAAAACTAAGTATTTATAATACCAAACAATTGAGTGATACAAATTGAAGATCTTAAATTGCTGCCTTAATGTGTGCATTTTCAAAACTGATAATTTGGTCCCAATTCAAATAATTAACGTACATGTTCTCTCCGTTCGCAAAAACTTGTCATTTTAGCTCTTATCACAATTTTGAAGAAATCCAATAATCTACTCCATTTGTTACTAATTTACTCTCATTTATCATTCTACTTTTCATTTTATCGAAAACTACAACTTATAACACATCAATAATGTCAAGGGTTTTTTCGTAAAGTGAAAGCTAAAATACCCACAATAACATATTTTTATAAATAAAATCGAACATCTAAAATGACACGTTTTCGCGAACTGAAGATATAATACTCTCCCACTCTCCACCACTCGACCTTAATCCCCCAAATGGCGACCCTATACGTCGTCGTTTCAGGATCCCTCGCCTTCGCCGTCTTCTGGCTCCTCGCCGTCTTCCCCTCCCTCCCCCTCCTCCCCATCGGCCGCACCGCCGGCTCCCTCCTCTCCGCCGCCCTCATGGTCGCCACCGGCGTCCTCTCTCCGGACGCCGCCTACTCCTCCATCGACCTCCCCATCCTCGGCCTCCTCTTCGCCACCATGGCCCTCGTCGTCTTCCTCGGCCGCGCCGGCCTCTTCTCCATCCTCGGCCGCATCCTCTCCTGGCGCTCCCTCGGCCCCCACGACTTCGCCGCCCGCGTCTCCCTCGTCTCCGCCGCCGCCGCCTCCCTCCTCACCAACGACACCTCCTGCGTCGCCCTCACCCGCTACCTCCTCCGCTCCGCCTCCCTCTCCGGCGTCTCCCCCCTCCCCTTCCTCCTCGCCCTCGCCTCCGGCGCCAACGTCGGCTCCTCCGCCACCCCCATCGGCAACCCCCAGAACCTCGTCATCGCCCTCCGCGGAAAGATTTCGTTTCTTGATTTCGTCCGCGTCCTCCTCCCCGCCGCCGTCGCCGGCGTCCTCGTCAATGTCGCCGTCCTCCTCTGCTTTTCCTGGCGCAGTGAGGGCTTCGGCGGGAACCAGACTCGTTTGGAATCCGACATTGATGCCAATGTCAATGGCAATGATCACCAGAGCGTGTCAATTCCACTCCTTCTGGACTCTTCCAGGAATGAATTGATTGCCGATCAAGAAACCATGGAAGACGATGATGATGCCAATCGGAAGGGAGTTTTGTGGAGGACCTGTGTCTATCTCGTGACAGCTGGCATGCTGGCTGCCATGCTGGCAGGTCTCAACATGTCCTGGAGCGCCATTTGTGCCGCGCTTGCTCTCGTTGCTCTCGATTTCAGGGATGCTCAGCCGTGTCTGGAGCAGGTATACGACGCATCATGACTGTTTTATGAGACAACTATAGTTCGAACTCGTTCATTTACGAAATGAGCCAAAAGTATAAGTGTCGACTCAAGTGAGAATTTACAAAATTAGAATTGCTCTATGCTTGGAAAATAAACTCAGATCGAACTCATTTATTTACTAAATAAGCTGAATATGATCGAGATGAATATTATTGCAGGTGTCGTATTCGGTTTTGGTGTTCTTCTGCGGGATGTTCATGGCGGTAGAGGGGTTCGAGGTGACGGGGATACCGGGGGCGTTATGGGAGGTGATGGAGCCTTACGCCCACATAAACACCGTGAGCGGGTTAGTGGTGCTTTCAGTGGTGGTCATCATCCTCTGCAACCTTATTTCTAATGTCCCTACTGGTATGGTCCATTCTTAACTTCTGTCACTAGCTTGTTTACTTCATAGTTCATACTTCATGGGTCACTTCGAGATCCAATTAGGATCACAGTCAATTTAAACCATTGATGTGATTGGACAATAATTAAAATTCAATGTGTTTTTCTAAAATTCCTAGGTCTAACTGTTTCCATTTTCAAAATATATGGGTATGAATGGGCAAAACCTAAGTGAGGACCTAACTCATTACTCACTCCAACTAGAAAAAAACTCTAAAACGACGTAGAATTAGCTTGACCAAACTCACTGCCATCACTCATCTAACGTGAATCTGATCAATCCGATCCAATGTGGGCTTGACAGTGCTGTTGCTGGGGAGTCGGATAGCGGCATCAGCAGCAGAAGTGTCGCCGGAATATGAAAAGAAAGCATGGCTGGTACTGGCGTGGGTGAGCACGGTGGCAGGCAACCTTACGCTGCTTGGATCGGCTGCCAACTTGATAGTGTGCGAGCAGGCGCGTCTTTCGCCCACCCCCTTTAAGTTCACCCTCGGCTTCTGGGAGCATTTGATCTTCGGTGTTCCTTCCACCATCGTTGTCACTGCTGCCGGTCTCGCCCTTATAATGGTGTCATAGAGGTCACACTCACTATGTATATATACATATGCTTTGATAGCATTAAGATTTTACACTTGTAGTTTGTATGTGGTAACATATGAAAGTATTTCAGTTCATTGAAACTTTTCTGAAGTTTCACCACAGGAAATAAAAAAATCAAGTGAGTTTGAAGCAGGAGATCAACATTGTTAGTTTACCCCCTCTTGGTTCTGCATCATACATTCATTGAAACTTACCCACTCACACAAGTTGGGTGAGCTTCATTTCAGATAGACTACGGGGAATCAATCGTTAGATGAAAAAATTTAGACGAACACAAGACGAGAATGCGAGTAACATTCAACTTTCTAAGGCTACGGGTAGTCACTGTAGAATACAAGGGATGGAAACAAGGCCAACAAGAGGAGGTAAACGATCCCAGCCAACGGTTTAATAAGTTGTGTAACCATGTTGTGTAATCCAGGATCATCACTCCAACTTGATGCCTCGATCAAGTTATTGAAATTTATTGCATTTAGTATATAAATATGTTTCTATACCCGCCCTCTAATTCGTTTGTTGCGATTCAAAGCTGAAGGTGGCAGAAATGTCCTAACCTTATGGAGGATCAGTTGCGAACCAAGTAGGCTTGTTTGGATTGTCGAAGAACTCTGAAAACTGCAGGTCGTGTTCTATGCTCGTCAGCTGACTCCTGGCTGGAGCAGAGGAAAGAAGGTCCAGCTGTTTGAAGGTCCGGCATCCATCTCAACATCTTCATCTGTCCACCACTTCGAGCTCATGGTTGATCGGTTTGGACTTCCTTTATGGATGCCGTCAAAATTGAACTCTTTCATGGACCCAAACGAAACAGAAGAATGCTTGTGCTTGCAGTAGATTGCTTCTTGAGGATATCCTTCGGGCGTTTCAGTTTTGGTCTCTTCCATGCACAACTCGCAGTAATGTCCACCATCGGATTTCTCAGAGACCCTGCTATCCCGGGACATGGAACGAGAACATTTTTCCCTTGGGGAGCCAGGCAAACTTTTCTTTATCTCGAGGCAGGTTGGGGCATCTTCACCAGTTAACTCGAAAGAGACTCGGTGATCAACTAGACCCTCCCCATTTTCTGAGCCGTGTTCTGAGTTGGCAAGTGATACTACCTCAGAGATTTGGTTCTCGAGCAGGAGACTATCACGAGAGGCAGGCCCCAATTCCCCTAAACCATCCGGTGTCAACGATCCAGAACCTATCCTTGAGCCCCATTTATGAGCTGTGAACATGTTAGAGTCAAGCAACTTTGATGCATCTGCTATACGGAACTCAAGAAGCCGGGGTCTGACCGGGTATGGAGAAGAGGTGCCAGAGGTTGAATTAACTGAGCCAGGAGATATGAGATGACTAGCAGGGCTTCCAGAGTAGAGCTGATGTAATTCATAGTAAGATAATCCATTCTTTTGATTAGGCCCACTGTTCCTTCGTGCTCGGTTAAGAGATGACGTCAATAGTTGAGCAAATGGCACTTCAGGTGATGAGGGAGTAGTTGATTGCAAAGGCTCTGGAGGTGGGGTTACAGCAGCAGTCGAAGGCTCCGTAGTGAAGGCAGAAAACACCGGTGGTGAGACCAACTGAGTCTCGTACGCATATGGACCAGTGGCGAAGATGTTTGCAGGTCCAGGAGGAGAATAAGTATTGACAGAAAATGAAGCCATGCTGACTGGGCCGCCTGGCGAGTGTATAGCAGTGGAAGGATCAGACTGGAGGAACGATGCAGGAGATGACGGTGGAGCCACAAATGGCATAGCTGTGGGAGTCGGATGGTTTGGATTTTCAGCAGAAGGAATTGTGTTTCCATGGACTATTGATTCAGGAGGAAGGACAGCATGATCGACCTGTTTGCTGGTTTTCTGATAGCCAAAGCACGAGGGCATACTCCAGCAACTTCCCCACCTCCTTTTCTGCAACCAATACAACTAGCAATATCAATTAAAATTTCAATGTCAAATATGATGTCAACATCTAATTTGAGTGCTGAAGTTGAATCTAATAACATTAAAGTGACCGAGAGGTTTCTGTGAAGATATTCCTGCTTGAAATAATGTGCAACAGTACTTGATAAGAATTACTGGAAGTGAGACAAGGCATATGGATAATATTCTATATGAAAATCTAAATAGTAACTTGTGAAGCATTGATTGTGAAACACAGCTGAAGAAATGAAGAGTTCCAACATCAGTGCAAATAAATCACGCAAAGATGTACTCTTTAACTTGTGTCATTGGTAGGGTCACTACCGTCATTGAGTATTATGAGTGTAGCCTTGCCAATGATTATGGTCCATATCATCACTAGTTCATGTTCACACAACAAACCAATTCAAGTTTCCTTTTAACACCCACCGGGTTTTACTGTTGGCCAGGCTGTAAAACACAAGAAAACCCATGTTCCCAATCCCAACTGATCAGTATCAAGGTGCTAATCCTTGAAATTATTTAAGAGAACATAGCTAGAAGCAAAAGGTCTTGTTATTCAGCTGCAGGTAAGAGATACACAATCGCTAGTAAACGTAAATGTTGAGCACCATATGTCGCCTATCGGTACCCACTAATTGCTCCGTTGTGTCCTTTGTGCGTGAGATAGTGGAAAGAAGGGGTAACATCATACACACTCCAGAAGTGATGAACACATTAGAAATGTTGAGCAGGTGTATCTTTCTTACACTTAATTTTCTAGACCCGTTTGAGGTGTCTATATTTCTCTCACATCAGTCACAACATGGATTTTAAGGAGTTAAGGTAACATTTCCAAAGGAGAAGAAATGAGGGCTTTACTTGACCCTCATTTCCTCTGTGAAAGCAAGTAGTACAACTGTGCAGTGCAGCATACTTAAAACTGTGAAGTTTATGGAGGTAAATGCAACCATATCTAACAAAAGTCAACAGTCTATATTATGACAGACAACATATAGTACTGTTAGTTCAATTTCTGCGAGAAGTGAACCATAAATTAAAAAATACAGTATTTACATTGCCAAAGCAGGAAGAGTTCACAGTTTCACACTGTCAAGTGTCAACAAAGTTTCTACTTTCTACCGTCCACCTAGATGTGTCATGGTTCTAATTTCTCAGAAATCAAGACCACATGTGGGTCCATTTCTAGCTGGCCTAATCTGGTTAAAGTAATTTATAGATTTTAGAGGTACCTATGTAGGGGTGACCATGTCATGGGGTCACTAGTTCATCTTACTCTAACGGCACAAGCAATCACATAGGAACAGTTCTTTCCAATCCTCAACCCATTAATCCATTATTGATCTCTCAATTGTTCTTGTTCTTGATATCAGATTCTGCCTGTCCTTCCCATCTCTATCAAAGTTGCAGCAACCCCGAAGGCATAACCCATATTCCTAGCCGGCATGTTACTGTATTTACAGGTAAACATTTTTATTTTTATATTTTTTTTATTTACAAAAAAAAAAAGAAAAAGCAATGATTTTTATTTTTATTTTCCCTAGGGAAATCATCCTTCATGTTTTAAGGGGAAATCATCATCAGGAAACTTCCAACCACTAAACTCGTTCATCATTTGTGAAGTTACAAGCCGAAAAGCAACATCCAGACTTTTTACGGCAAAGGCATAATCAACCAAAGTGAAAAGATCCATGAGTTGAAGCCGTTAAAAGACATTAAAAGCTGAATTTGCATAATCACTGTAGTCAAGGATCATAATTTAAAAGCAAATAAAGGAAAGAAGAAAGTAGGAGACTTCCATTTCAGATCTATCTGTAATATCAAGGCAAAAAGTATCAATTGACAACGACTTCAACTTCAAAATTATTGTCCCAAAGAGAATTCCACGAAAAGAGATCTGAAATCATGCAGGCATTATTGGAGCACAACTGAATTCGGAAATTAAAGTCTCCTAATCCTCAAATTTTGAAGAAATCGGAAACAGCTAAAACATAGAAAACAAGTACCAATTCCGCATACTTTCAGATTCGATTAAACGAAACGAAGTCTAAAATTAAAAATCAAAGAAGAATCAAATCGGAGTTAAAACTTATTAATCTGACCTGAACCGAAGAAGAAGGCTGAACTCTACTCTCGGCGACGACGATCGCAGCCGCAGCTGCGTTTACCGTCTGTACGCTGTCGCTCATCCTTGGCACAAATTATCCTCTTCTTTTCGAAATTGGAGATTCTGGAAGCGGAAACTGTCGACGAAGAACACGCCGCTAGATTTTTGCAGTCCCCGAAAACGATGGAATCCGAAATCCACGATCCAAACGCACTCGAATCGTCAATTCAAGCACCGAAGGAAATTAAAAATAAAATCATGAATTCGAAATTATCCAAATTTCAGATCGAAAAGGAAGATTTAAATCCAAAAAAGAAAACACAGCGAAAAGAAAGAAAAAATGCGACTTCTCTCTGTCCATTCAGTTAGCTCATCCTTTCTCTCTTTCGTGCTTTGTAATATTTAGTTGTAAGTTGTGAGTGGGGACAAACTCGGAATTAAATAATGATAATAAATAACGCATATGATGCGTGAATATAGAATAAACTATAAAGTTTTCCTTTTTATTCTAAATAGCTAAAACTTTGTTTCCTTCTATTATTTATTCTTTATAAAAATTACAAACCTTTTTCCCTTGAAAATTCGTGCAGGCGTTACTAAACTTTTAAGGGGATGTTTGATTGTTGGTTTGTTTTCGTTTGTCTGTCTTCGTAATTGGTTCGTCTAATACTACATACATGTCATTTGACTTTTTAACACATATTTTAAGAAGTTAAAAACTATATAAAATATCAACTTTTTTTGAATTATTTTAATAAAACTTAATATTTGTTGGTAATAAGTATTAGATTGTAAGAAAATAATAATAATAAAAATTATATGTTATATAGTTTTTAGCTCTTTAAAATATGAGTTAAAAAATCAAACGATATGTATTTTGGATCGGATGGAGTATTTTTTTTCGTCTTCTCGATTTACCAGATATAAAGATTAAAAAAAATAGTTATAGTAAATATTTTTTCATTGATAAACATTTAATTCCATGATCCTGTATTTTTCATTTAAAAAAAAACGAATAGTCCATTTGAGGTGTTGTTTTTGAGCTTCATAGCTAGTCACCATAATATAGCTTGAATTCTTTTAAAGTTGATTTGAAAAGGCTACTTAGATTGCGATCCTTCCCGTCGATTACATTATTAGGATCATGGCATGGAGATTGACAGTGGCGGATTCTGAAACTTTTATTTGATGGGGAGAAAATTACCATCGAAAAATTGTATGTGAAAGTGAAATTTATTGTTTTTCAAAAAATTATCAATATCATGTGTAACTAGAATAAAAACATTAATTATGTATACTTTATTTCACGGTTATCGAGTTTAATTATAGTATTAGGGTACAAAGTATAATAAACGATAATTATGATAGAAGTAATTCCATTTGGAAAAGGATGTCGGAAATAATTTATGTTTGTTCAGTTTTAAAATGTTCATAACTTTTTGCTCAAATATCGGATTTGAGCTTATAATATATCAAATTGAAACTATCGATGAGAGGAACATGTATATTGAATTTTATTTTCGATTTTTTTTGGGGGGGGGGGGACGTACGAAATCAGTTTTTATGGAGAAGCGAAACAGACCGAAGCAAGAGATCAACAAACACGATCGAACATGCAAGCAAGAGAATGAACACAATCGATTTTACGTGGTTCGGCTATGGCTACATCCACGGGGCTTCAAGAGTTGGTCAAATCCACTAGAAAGAGTTCGTACAGGGACATATCAAGTAAAATGATACAAGATAACCTTAGATTTAAGCATGAATGTGATCAGAAAGTAAGAGAGAAGAGAATCCCCCTGCGTGGGAACCGGAGAATCGAAGAAGGCTTCGATCTCCAACCCTAGATCGTCTGGAAGGAGAGCGGCCACCCAAAGCTTCAAGCGTCGGATCTCAAGAACGCATCCACGGACACCGTCGGTCACCAACTTCTTTTCCTCGCTCGGAAAACCGCAGGCAAGGCGATGTAACACCAAACCCTAGAAACCCTAGCAGAGAGAGCGTTTGGAAGATTGAAGAGGCAAGAGCTGAACAAGTGAGAGACGGAGCAAGCTCCTCTCTTCCTTTTATAGCTAGGTCAAACCCGGAGATCACCGTGCCAAGCAAAAACGTTGCGTTCCACTTAACTGAGACAATGGAGGATCCAAGCTTAGGCTTTGGGCTACCACCAGCTCTCTCCGACAACCATATGGGTCTATATCTGTATGGGCTAAAGCCCAACTGATGAGACCCTAGCAGAGAGAGCGTTTGGAAGATTGAAGCCAGGCACCGGGGACTATCGAGGGGCGGCAGTCGAAGGAGGAGGGCCGCGAGTCCTCGTATGCCGCGGCCGCTGCATCGGGCAGCGGCCACTGCAGATGTCGATGCCGCGGCCGCAACAGATGAGGTCGGACATTTTTTTTTCCGGAAGGAAACGAGAGCGAGAGCGAGAGACTACCAGCGAGAGCGAGAGAAGACCAGCGAGAGCGAGAGACTACCAGCGAGAGTGAGAGAATACCAGCGAGAGCGAGGGGGAGGCCGGCCGGCAGCGGTGAGGGGCCGATGAAGCGAGGGGAGAGAGAGAGAGCGGCGGCGAGGAGACGACGCCGGCGACGGTAAGAGGAGGGGTGGAGCGGGAGGATCAAATTAGGGTTCCGTGAGGAAGAAAAGGCTGTGATACCATGTAGGATTATAGAATTGATGTAAAGTCCTCCTTGAGGGTTTTCATTCATTGATAAACATATATATATGTTACAAAGGTATTGATCCTTTTGGGTCCACTATACAATATAAGACCTATATAATCTATCAGTATGATCAACATATGCACATACATGTTACAAGCATACACACAATATATTATTACATGTAACAAACAAGCATAAAAGACACAGGGAAGTATCACATATCATTACACCCTAATATAGATCCAATAACCTTTTGATATGGGGGTAATGTAGGCATAGATTCAGTACATGTGTTGCAATTTATCCCTTGCACACAATTCAACAATAGAGGCATTAATTAAGGTGCTTATGTCTGTCTAATGATCGAGCGTCAACAAAATAATCTTTCTCTTCTAATCGAATCCCATATTTGTGTGAATGAACAATTTTGCAAGACTTTGGATTCCCCTCCTAATCACCCATTGGTTGAAGTTCATATCCCCATAACTCAAACATGGTGTTGGTCGAGTATATCATCAACTATATGTCTATATATGTGTACCAACCGAGACTTCCCTTGAATTTAGCTTCCATTTGTGTTTTTTTTTCCTTCACATATGATAAGGTGTTTTTACATGACTCAATAGTACCTCGCTCAAAAATCAACGCAAAAACAAGACTGCTGAAGAAGGTTGGGCATGGAAGAAGAAGAGGAAATGATAAAATAGCATGTTGACACAGTCTTCTCGAGTGGGAAGACATTTTATTGCCTCGAAAATTCAGTATTAACAAATTGTACGTCTTCAGATAAAAACGTTTATCGACTCTAAAAATGGGTGTTAGGATCATGCATTTGACGGGAAAAAAAATTACCGTCCAAAAATCAAATTACCGGTTCCTAATATAGAATGTTGATGTAAAAAATGGTAAGGTCATGTACTCATGTAGCACTAACCGAAACAATAGATAAAGTGTGTGAAATTAATGTGTATGGGTTTAGTATTGGAGAAATGGAAGACTTATTTATGAAGAAAGAAAGGGTTGGCATGCTAGCCCTTTCTAAGGGCCTACATGATAGTGCCCAAACCAACACCCCACATGTCTCTCCATCTATGTGGATTAGTGGATATGAACGATTTCCATATTTTTTCCCCCTTCATATATACCAAAACACCATATATAAAAATCCATGAATTAGCCAGACATAAGTGAATGGGCGTAAAATTAATAATTGGTTTGATAATAATAATAACATTCATCTATAAATATCCGGAGTATCTTACTAGGCATAGATTATGCTAAATCCCAAGAAAAAAAAGAAATACATGTATAGAAATGCAATTTATATATACATAGATAAAAAAAAAGTGAATGAATCTTATCTAGTTTTTTCTTCTTCTTTTTTATGACGAGGAACCGTACTTTTAGTGATAAATTTTAGACATGTGACTCAACTGGCAAGTACGTGGAGGTAGGGATCGAACCCTAGACTTCCTGACTTCTCCCTACTCCCCACCAGTGAGTCACTCTGATTGGGGCATCTAGTTTTTCCCATTTGATTACACTTTGTGTGGTTTTGCATAAACAATTAAAACTAACCAAACACAAAAATTGACTAGGATGGGGTATTGTACAGTGTTAATATGTCTTAATCATTGTTGATCGGCGACGCATCGGGGGATTTGGGAGCAGGGTCCCCCAACGGTGGTCTCGCTAACCGATTAGCGAGTTAGGGGTTTAGGGGGCGACGCGCTCCCTGGCGGGTTAGGGGGGCAGCGCCACCCCGCTTTTACGGTATGCAATATTAATGTTTATGGTAATTGACTTATCGTCTATCTGTTTTGGGCTTTCAGTCCATTGCTTGTTTATGGTTTCATGAATCTCTACATATACTCATGCAACGCCGACTCCTGATAACCCTAATCTATTTTCGCTTCCTCTAATTAATACAAAACTGATTCTCTATCCGTGGGCGTAGGTTAACACATTGTTGCCAAACTACGTAAATTTCTATTACCATTCTCGTTACAACATATAGTTTCAATTATTTTGTTATTTTGGTAAATTTGCCTCTCAATTAGAGTAAAACATATAGTTAATTAGTGCATTTCTTCAAAGATGTTATGGAGTTAAACTTGTCCCATCCGATGAGTTATGTGAATCCTTGACTAAATTAAAATCACATAGAAATCATGTAATCCCACTTTTAGATAATATTCCTCCAAGTGTTGTATTTGAATATTGTAAGGCAACTTTTTGGGACCAGCTTGAGGCTAAGGGCTCACGAGACTGGGTCATGGCTTATTTCGGGGATAGCTTGGTCTATATGGTTTGGGCTTTGTCCAAACCTAATGGGCCAGTGACCCAAGGTCGTAGCCGACCCATCCTTAGCTTGGTCTATATGGAGTTGGCAGATGCTCCTCTTCAACTCTTTATAAGCCTAAGAGCTCTACTGTTCAAGGTGTGCTCTCTCTTCGAATGGTAAGTTCCCACAAAAACCCCAAACGACACTCTCTAGAAGGTTCCTCTCTCTGGTGGCCGAGGTTGGTGGCTTGAAGATCCTTACTACTCAAGGTCTTCTAAGGAGCTCCACTGCTTGACTGAAGCCGGCGTCTCGAGACTCAACCCTTGAAAGATCAGATCGACAAAATCCATGGAGATTAGAAGGGAGTTTCTCTATTTCCTTTGATCTTTGTTGTTAGTTGCCTTAAATTCTGTACTCCTTAGGTTTATTGTCTTAGATTGCCCTTCTGTACCCAGATTGATCTTACATAGTGGATTTAAGGTCTCGACTCATGAGGCTCCACGGATGTAGGTGCAATACCTGAACTGCGTAAACAATCTCTTGTGTCCCTTGTGTTAGTTGCTTTGGTTTTGATTTCTGTTTTGCTTCTATTGTGTTCAATCGTTCGTATTTGTTATTCAAACTCGATAAAACGATTTCACCCACAGTATCGAATTTGTATAGCCCTTTACTCAAAATAAAATAAAATTGTATAGCCCTTTAGTCATCTCCCTAACCGAGGTAATTCGACCAAGATCGAATAGGGAGATGACAAGTAATTTTGATGTATATTGAGAGAGTTTGGTTAATTATATAAATTTCCAGTCTTAAGAACTCGCAAAATTTTGAATTGGGGCTTATTTTTTTTCAAGTTTGTATGCTCAATAGCCTCAATGTAAAGTGAGTGGAAATCAACTAAATAGCAAAGGATGTATACAGCCAAAAGATGAACAAACCTTGCATCAAGGTTTCAAACATGATATATATGGCGAATATAAAGCAACTGCAAATTTTATTACATGTAACGATATATGATGATAGATGACTCGGTCACTCTACATATGTAATCTATGTATGAGAAGCATATATGGCACGTGAACATATCGACTATGGACATATATAGTTGAAGCTGAAAACATTAGCTTCCCTAGCTAGAAGCTAATTCTTGAACGATAAGGGGTATCCCGTAGCTAGGACGAAAGGAGAAGTAGTACTTAGGTCGGTGTCGATAAGCAGGGGAAACGGAGAAGGAAAACCGAGAAAGTATCATAGACAAGACGATCTTATACTCCAGGATCGCGTAGTTCCTCCCAATGCACATCCTGCCCCCAAAACCGAATGGCAAGTATCCCATCTTGTGCTTGCACCCACCGTGCAAAGGGTCCTCTTGGAACCTCTCGGGCTTGAACTCGTGCACATCGTCTCCCCATAGGGCCTTGTTGTGGTGCATGCTCACAATGTCGATCCATATATTGGTGCCCTTGGGGATGGTGGTGTCGCCCACTCGGATGTCGCTCATCGCTTGCCTTTGTGCGTTCGGCGACGAAGGGTAGAGGCGTAGCACTTCACTCATCACCCATCCCATCTGCCATTTCATTTTCAAATGTGTTAGCCTCTCCTCTCTTGCATACTTGTTGTGTGTGTAAAAGCAAGCTACCGTTTGGGCCTAGGCCCATATATAAAATTGTTGGCCCAAAATAGCCCATTGTGAGGCCTTTTTATTCCGGCCCAACTCATAGTATAATGTAAATAAACTTTGTACTCCCTCCGTTTCCTTTTAAATGACTTTTTCAAGTCATGCACGTAGTTTTATAACGATAAAAACTATATTAAATATTAATATTTTAAAAATATTTTTTTAATAATATTATACTTATCATCAATAAGTATGAGATTGTCGAAAAAAATATTTAAAAAAATTATTATTTCATATAGTTTTTCACACCTTAAAAAACGTGCATGAATAGTAAAAAGTCAATTAAAAGGAAACGGAGGGAGTATTAAAAAGAAGGCGAAATTGCAGGAAACCACCCTTTAAATAGGGTAGTTTGCAGGAAACCACCCTTTAAATTTATTTTTGCAGAAAACCACCCTTTAAATATTGTAGTTTGCGGCAAACCACCCTTTAAAATACATTCATTTAAAAAACACCACCCATCATCACTTTTCATTAAAAATTATCAAGTAAATCGAAATTACCTTTTTACCCCTTAATATATATATATATATATATATATATATATATATATATATATATATATATATATATATATATATATATATATATATATATATTCTTTTAAGGATGTTAGAAAGAAAATTTTGTTATATTTTTGCGTTATCAATATAGCGATTGTAACCTTATTTAAAATATTTAACTAAATATAATTTTATATCAATCCAAGGAGAGAATAAACATTAAAAAATGTTTTCACTTAATATAATATATAAATATTTAGATATAGATATAGATTATATATTAATTCAACGTATTGAATTAAACTCATTGGTTTAAAAAAATTTAGAATATCTTAAAGATTTAAAAAAAATATAATTGTAGTGGGTTATTTCAAATCATCATAAAGACTTATATATTAATAGTAGATATAGATGACACATCATCTTAAATTCTTATATATTAATATTATATATAGATTTAATATAATAAATAAAGATTTAAATATAGATTCCAATGATTTCAAACATAATGTTTGAGAAAAGAAAAGACGAGATTTCAAATGTAATGTCATTCATTAAACTGCAATTAAAAGCATACAAATATAATTTATTTTCTTTCTAATCACCTTGAAATATAATATATATTTTGGAGGGTAAAAGAGTAATTTTGGTTTAATTAATAGATTTTTAATTAAAAGTGTTGATGGGTGGTTTTTTAAAATGAATGTATTTTAAAGGGTGGTTTGTCGCAAACTACTATATTTAGAGGGTGGTTTGCCGCAAAAATAAATTTAAAGGGTGGTTTTCTGCAAACAACCCTATTTAAAGGGTGGTTTCTTGCAATTTCGCCTAAAAAGAAACACTAAATGATCACAATTTTCATAATTCTAAATATAAAGCATATCATATTTGGATTATTTTTACACTAAAAGTGACCATCTAAAGGTACATTCAACCCATCACCATGACCCAAAAAGTCACTATAAGTTGAATTGCTAAAAGTTTTTTTTTTTTTTTGAGCCCAATGATATGAAAATATGTTATATTACCTACCTAAGTGGAAGCACTGAAAAAACTATTGAAAAATAGGACCGTAAATCACATGGTTGATTTTCCCCTTTTAAAAAGCAAAAGGCGATCCTATAATTTTCATTTTTCAACACCGCTTATAAATAAATAATTATCTTAATTAGACCCGTTTGGTAATATTTTATAATTTTAATTTTAATATTCTATAATTTTAAATAAGTTAAATATAAAATTTATTCATTTTAGTTTAATTATCTTTTAATTTAATTAGCTTTTAAAATTAAACTTTCAACCGCTAATGACTTCAATTTTTTCACAAATTTATTTATATCTTATCGGCTAATTTGCATTAACTACTCATAATACCATACCAACTTACATAATATCACACGGATTTTTTTTCTTCATCTAAAGACCCCTACGGCCCTAGCCTATTGATATGATCAAATGGCTTGTTGCAAAATTTGAAATTCTTCCAAAACGTATTTGAAGACTTTGACTATATTAATTATGTGTCCACATACTTTATTTTTCCCCAATAATTTATGTATAAAATGAAGTTTGAGTTATATATTGTCAAAGTTGACTTAGGTGTCTTAATATGTCAGTTATTGTGAGACACGGACATCATTTTATATTCCTTTAGTTCTAACCAATTATTATAATTAATTACGAGTTCACTTTATAGTTTATATACAAATAAAGGATTCTCTATAATTTATGCGTCGGACACTAATTTTTTATTTCAACTAGCAAAAAAACACAAATTATCATTATTAGCAAGTGTAACGTTGACTTTCATTCCAAAATATAATACTAGATTAGTTAGATATATTTGATCATCATCGAATATTTTCCATACTCGTTTACTTGTTTGTTCACATTGAAATTAAGAATAAAGTATATAAATTTATTAAAGATCTAATTATATTAATTAATTTAGTCTGTTACTATTAATAAATCTGTGTACAAGAGATTTTGACTCTCCTTCCAAAATAAAATAAAATAAAATATTTGATTATTTGATACAAGTGTAAATATATATATATATATATATATATAAATCTATTAATTAAAATAAATTATTTTATTTTTTAACATGTTTTTTTACTGAATTAAAAATTATACAAAATATTGATTTTTTACTGAAATTATGAAAAAAAAAAATTAAAATAATATTTTTTAACTGATGGAATTTATGTTAATTGATTATTTAATTCAAATAAACCAATTATAGTTGTACCTTTATTGATCACCTAGGAATTTTATGAAGTTATAACATTTTATTAAACTACTTAAACATAAACTCTTGTCTAAAGTGTGCACTGTATTTTAATTTGGGATAAAAATTTACATGGGTGAAATTAAAAAAGTGTTTCTTGTTAGGAATATATCTTATACTTATGATATATCCAATCAAGGCACTGTTTTCCAACATATATGCATATATATGCAAGCTTTTTCTATCCATGGTAGATAAACACATCACCTTTATATATCTTAGCCCAATTCAATTACTAATTGCAAAACCATGAAAAAACAAATGATATTTGTAATATATTGTAACTTTTATAAACCATGTGAAGGAAATTAATTGACAAAAAGAAAAAAGATTTAAGATATAACCTTACCTTCTTAAGACCAGCAACCATTGTGAAGTCAATCTCTTTATCTCCAACCACTTGCTTGATCTCTTCCCTTAGCTCTTCTTGCCATTTAGGGTTCAATGCCAAGAGCATGAAGGTCCAAGCCATGGAGAGTGCTACCGTCTCGTTTCCACCAAAGAAGAAAGTCTTGCATTCATCGATGAGCTCTCGGGTTGTCAAGCTCTTGACATACTTGTTTTGGTTCATGTTAGAGTCTTCAAGCAAGAGGCCGAGAAGGTCTCGTTGGGGTTCCACCCCAATGACCTTCCCACGCGCGTTTATGATGGATAAGAGGTGTTGATCTACCTCTCTGCCAAGCCTTTTGGCCTCTAGGATTTGCTTCAAGCAAAGGAGTTGGCCAAATGGTACGCCTACATAGCGCGTGTGTTTGAACAAGGCCGCCTGCATGGCTCTTAGCTTAGTGTATAGTGTATCACCTGCTTCGTTGTCTAGGCCAAAGTTCGTCTTGGCGATGATTTTTCCTGCTAGAGACGAGATCTCGTCCTCTATGTCAATCTCCGTCTTCTTTGAGCTAGCAATTAGGGTTTTCCATTGGTTGATCAAGTTGTTGGTGCACTCCACCATTGAACTTGCCATCACCTACATATATTAGAAGCGAAATTTATCAGATATTTCATCTTTATCAGCTAAGTTAGAAAGGTTTGATGAGAAAATAATCAGATACGTACCTTCAAGGTAGAAGAAGAAAAGGCAGGGGTGATGATATGCCTATGGCGAACCCAATCATTTCCTTCGATCATATTGAGACCAAACCGCCCAAACATGGCTTCCCTATCGCTTCTAAAGACCGCGGGCTTCCCCCAGTTCTTCCCCGACACACTTCCGGCCATCTCCTTGAGAAACTCGGGATCCGCCACGTACAAGAAGGGCTCCGTCCCCATCCAGTAGACGAATACCTTCCCTAAAAAAACATCAAAACGACGTCGTAGTAAGAAACTAAGCTTACTAATTGCTACTGATAATAATAAATCAATTAGTTCCTTTGTTTTACTCTACCATGGGACTGTTGCCAGCGGGCGAAGTAGGGGAGGGAAGTCAGGTGGATATCGTGGCTGATCTGATTTTCGATGGAGGCGTCTTGGTTAACGTTGTTGTTGTTGTTGCTGTAGCTCTTCATGGCTTTGAGGTTTCCGAGGGGGAAGGAGGGAGAAGGGCCGGTGAAGCCATGGGAGTGGAGCTTGCGGAGAGCCAGGAGAGGCTTGAAGAAGAAGGAGGAAAGAAGCTTCCAGAGGAAGAAAGCTGAGAATGCAGAAGCAAGGGCTAATGGGAAGCTCATCGCCATGGCTACTAACTGTGTGTTTTTCGTCTTCTGGTTTTGTGTGGGTGAGAAGAGAGAGATCTAAATATGACTATTTATAGGAGGGGAAGGACGGAGCTCTCTGTTTTATGTTTTTTTTTAAAGACTTTTGGACCACGAAAAGCTCATGTGTATAGTTGAAACCGTACTTTCAAGTTGTCTACTTTCACTATATTCTAACGACTCGGTTTTACTTTTAAATATTATATATAATATTAATTTTTTACTTAATATTTTTTAGATAAAATTTAGTAATTTATTATAAACGAGTGTGTCGTGTCTTGTATGCGAGATTTTTTTTTATGAGGTAAATGTTTGGTTTAAGTCCAGTCCTGTTAGACTATCATTTAAGGGCATCTTTCACGGAAAATAGGTGAGATGGAAACTATCTTGAATTGTTGTAGCGAGAAGATCGAGTATGTCCGAGATGATGACCAAATCTCCCATGGGCGGCTCCAGCTCCCCTTGACTACATTGACAATGGTAAAGCGCACATCTGGATTTTGGAAGCTCTGAGCTTATTAGCTTATGAAACTCCAAGTTGGAAGCCCCTTGCTTTCGCGGCCAAGGTAGAATTGTCCCCACATGGGGTTCCATCACAAGTAATCATTTTTCCAATGTTGTTACGGATGATAAACTTAACTCTGCAACAGCGAAAGCGATGCGGGATTGCAGGTAGAATGGAGGGAACTGAAAGTATTATATAATTGGTTTTCACAATGGATTAAATAGAAGAAGCTATGCCAAGTTTAGTAAAATTTATAAGAGAGGGGCCCGATGATGTAGAAGTTATAAAATAAAGGACATATTTTGTAATAATTAGGATATAAGTTTGGGTGGTTGTTAGAAAGTTTTATTTCTCTGTTTTCTTGTAATAACAACTTGCTCTATTTTGCTCACCAAAATAGGTAAGAATTAAGAGCGATTATACAAATTAACTGTAATCTAGCTCCTTGATCATCCTTAAGGATAATGGTACAAAGTTCTCTATTATAAGGAATAGTAGAGATATTACAAATGATACTCTTCCGATCTATATGAAGTCCGCTACTTGGTTTGCTTCCTGATAACAGTGTTTGTATTCGACTAGATTAAAGGCAGATTTCAGTTGCTTGATCTTCTCAATGTGACGCATAATTTCCCATCTTATGTTCTTGCTGTTGTTGATGCATTTGATAAGCAGTAGATTGTCCTCTTCAATTATTACTCTTCGAAATCATTTCTTTATTGCTTGCTCCATACCTGTCTGTATAGCAATATATAGCTTCAGTTTGAATAACCGAACCTTTCACAGTTTCCTTATATAACAATGTAATGATCCTATGTCTAAGGGGTACCCTTGTAGTGGGTGTTGGTATCACATGGATGTATAAATACTAGATGCGTTGTATTACACAAATCATGAAATGAATAATCCAATGCTTTCCCACTTTACCCTAATCTATTCTCTCTCTTTCTATCTCCCATTCTCGTTCCACCCTCTCTGTCTCTTTGGTACGTTTGGGATACCCGATCCTTCGTATGTGGGCTAAAGATCAAGAACCATGCATGTCGTATATTTGTCCGATCTTGCAATGCTCTTTTTATATCTCCTGATTGACAATTTAATTAAACTAATTAGCAAACTAATTATAGCGACGGAATAACTTAACCAAATTTAACTAAAACTAATGCGACAAAAGGAAAGAAGCTAGCGAGAGGGAGAGGCAGATCGCGCGTCTCAGGGGTCGGAAGACCAGACGTGGAGCGAAGCCTTGGGACTTGGGAGCGAAGCGCCGAGGAATGTCACGAGGACTCTCGTGAGTCCGGTGTTGTTTACTGGGAGCGAGCGATGCCGAGTACCAACGAGCGAGAGCGAGAGAGCGAAGACGAGAGCCGAGGGTGCCGGGGACGCCACACACCTACTGCGAGTGTCGAAGGTCGCGAGCGTCACCAAGCGTTGGGGCCTCTCTTCTTGCGACGGTCTCGGTGTTAGGGTTGTGTATGGTTTTTGTGTTTGATCAAGGATCAAGGTGACGGTGATGGTGTTGGGTGTCGAAGGGTGATAGAACACAAGAGCAATAGAGCTTTTGGGATTGTGATCGAAGAACCCTTTGATCCAAAAAAGGGGTTCCCCAATTCTTTTCAATCTGATTTAATTCAAAGAGAACTACATTGTTTAAATAGAAAACTAACACCCAATTCTAATCACGCAAGATAGAATTTAGGTTGATAAAGATAAATCAAAATAACCTAAAGATAAAAGTAAACCTAAGAAGATATAATTCTAAAACTTGGTGGACAAGACTTATCTAGAGGAGATATAGTCTTGTACATTATTAATCTACTTAGATAAAATAATAGATTAATTAATGAAATAGATAAAACCGGCCCAAGCACAAGCTGTACTCGACATGGCCCTAATCCACTCGACATCTCCCTGAACCACTCGACATGAGCTTGTCTCGAGTGGCCCATGTTGGTGCCGAGTCTTGATGTGTCATGGCGGTGTTGACGAGTCTTCATGAGCTTCGTTTGTGGACGCAAGCTCACTTCCTGTGCTGGTGGTGTAGTTCTGAGCAAAGTAATCCAGGGTGGCCTGAACCCTTGCTCCAATGTTCCTTGGTAACGGACAAGAAGGGCTTTGGTTGCATCTTGAATTCTCTTGGCCCTTGCACGATTGATAGGACCATCGAATGGAACCTTCATGTTGTCCTCAATGTGACCAAGAGTCATCGACAATTGCACCGCATCACTCTTCTCTGATGTCCATCTTGTTCCCTAACACCCCCCCCCCCCTTCAATCTCTCTCCTTTTCTATTCAATCTCACAAAGATCCCATTAGGATCATAACAAACAACTTGATCTATGTAAAGAAAGCTCGATGTACACTCTAAACACACAAAAATACAATTTGTTTTCCTCTCTCTAATTACCTTCCTTCTTATTTTTCTCTCATTCGTCAGGAAAGATCTCAACAGACGCGATGTGGGAGTTTTATATCCCTCCATGGCTTCCCCCCTCCCTAAAATATAAATTAAAAATTAAACTATAAAAAATATCATCTTAAAATGTTATTTTTAGTAGAAAAAAGTTAATTTTCAATAATTTTAGTTTTTTTCTTTATTTAAATGTCCTTGTAATTACTATTTTTTGTAATTATTGTCTAAATAATTGTAATAAAAATATAATAGTATATTGATCTCCTTAACAAATTGTTTATGAAGCTAAAATGAAATATTTTGGGGAATAAATGAAGTGATATTTTTATTAGAAAAAAGATGTCATTGTTGCTTACAAAAAAAAAGATGTCATTTTAAGTATTTTTTATTATACTCTTTTTGTTTGGTTTTTGGTCTTAGACTTTACTTTATTTAAAATCTTATAAATATTAGTGGATTTTCAATTATAATTTTTGAGAAAGTAGGAAAAAAAATAACAGTTTTTCTAACGTATACTCATGGACACATGCACGCTAGAAAACCAAGAAATGATGGTTTCAGTATATTGACCATAAAAAAATGGGGAATGCACTTTCCCAAAAAAATTCTCCCTGAATTCACACCAATAAATCGATATCTTGAAATATCCGATATGCCGTTAACAGGGGCAAACACTTTTGAGTTACATCAAATATATATATATATATATATATATATATATATATATATATATATATATATATATATATATATATATATATATATATATATATATTACAATTATAAGGTTAGGATTTACCAAATTTAACACAAAAACTTAAATTATTAGGTAGAGTTTATTCTCCCTTATACCTCATTATTTTTATTTTTTTTTATAATCAATATGGGAAGAACACTTTCATATCAAACCTCTGATACCATTTGACTTTTTAGTACGTATATGCATAATTGGTAAGGATCCTTTACTTCAGCTTCCTAGTCCATTTAATTTGATTAGTCAAAATGAAATTATTTATAACTTTTTCAAGTAGAGGTTAGCATATTTTATTATATTTTGCTAGCGTTTAACTAATTAAGGTAAGTGGATTAGTAAATGGACTATGATATTGGACTAGAAGATTAGACCCAATTTTTAGTGAGGATGTGAAAAAGAGATGGTAATAATTAAGTGAAACCATTTTAGTTGATAAAGATGGAACTCGTGACCATCCCCTCTTATTGCGATTGTCTGCTTACTATGAATAAAAAAAACTTGATGGTATAATAGTATAAGAAATATTTGATTATTTTCTTAAAAGTGTAAAAACTTGTAGAAAAACAAGTATTGAGAAATGAAATGTATATTATGTTTATTTCTTTTATTAGGTAAGGATTCAAAATATCAAATACTACCTCTAAATGATAAATCGAGAGTTGAATGCACTAGCGGACTAATAAACCTTCTGATACAATTAATAATCACTCACATAGGGACGAATACAGGGACAGGTTGGGGTCCGCTCCAACCCGTCCCATTTTTTTATAAATAAAAAATAGGTAAAAATAAGAAAAAAATTTATGGAAGGAGTATTTGTTTATTAGAGTAAGAGTTTTATCAATAAAAATTATGTGTATATATAAAATTTAGTATACCCAAACCCACCCTTTAATTTCTGATTCCGTATCTACACTCACACTAGTGTACGAATTAAAGGATAATATGTTTATTGGAATTTGTTTTTGAAATATTCAAACAAATATAATTATTTACGAAAATATTCACAAAGCAAAACTATTTACACAAATATATTCACTCTTTGTCAGGTTTATTATCGTGTTTCATGTGTAAACTGGGCAAATTGGTGGCGCCAGGTGTGGAATTTAAATTTTATGAATGAAACGCGGTTTCAAACCGCGTTTCATTCACAAAATAAAAAACCCCTAGCAGTTAATTAAAAAAAAAACACAGAACCGCGTTTCTCTGTTGAAATCCAAGAAAAAAAAAGGTCAAAGATTCTCGAACAGTCTTCACATAAAACGCGGTTTAGAACCGCATTTCATTAAATGTACCCCAGAGAAATGCGGTTTGAAACCGCGTTTCACCCCCAACCCTAATAAATTCGTCTTCTTTCTTTCCTCGTCCGCTCCATTCTTTCTTCCGTTCCCGGAAGTACAAACCGTCGTTCTTCCTTCCGTTTCTCCTCTTCATGCCGTTTGTCCTCGTCCTTCTCCCCTTCCTCCACTCGGAACCACGGAGCTTCTTCCGACTCCTTCAATCCGAAAATTGCAAGGTTAGTTTTTTTAATTTATTTATATATTGATCATTTGATTATAAGTTTATACATATTCTTATGAGATTTGAAGTGTTTGGTAGGGTTGTAATGAGTATTTAGTTTTGGAAAATTGTTTTGAGGTTTGAGAGGGTTTGTTGGGAAAGTTTTGGTTTGAATCCATAAATGAATTTGAAGGTATAGGTGATATTGAAGGTATATGTGAGAATTTAGTTTTAGGTGAGAATGAGAATTTAAAGCTGTGATGGTTGTGAGAGGGTTGTAATGAGAATTTAGTTTTAGATGGATTTGAAGGTATAGGTGATATTGTATAGTTGTGATAGAGTATTGTCATATATTCAAAGTTGTGAAAGGATTTGAAGGTATAAGAATTTAATTCCTTATTTATTTTGTAGAAACTAATGTAGTTGTTATATGAATTTTAGGAAGATCAAATGGAAATGAAATTGAATCCCGGTCCGTTGGTCAATGATGTTCTTAATAGACATCATTTGCATAGGTCCACTGATGTATGGAACCGCGAAGAATATGTAAGTATATATTGTCTTAACCAATACATTGGTAAAATCACCTATAATGTAATATAGTTGTGTTTTTATATTTGCAGACTAATGGTGTGATCTAACATAGGATGCATTTGCGAAAGATCGGGAGAGATCTGGCTGCAGATCCTAGAGTCCTTCACTATATAAAGTTGGCTGGATTTTACTGCATAAACAAGCTCGGGTCCACATTCGAGATCGATAATGAATTAGTCACTGGTTTAATAGAGCGTTGGGGACTTGAGACCCATACATTCCACTTGAATGTTGGGGAGACGACGATCACGCTGCAAGATGTTTCGGTTCTGCTTGGACTTCGTGTTGATGGTCTTCCAGTGATTGGATCTACCAGAAGATGCTAATGATGAAGCAATTCAGTGTCAGGCCAGGGTTTAAATTCTGCTACTAATGGCTAGTGTGACATTCGCCGATAACAGTGGAGGTCAGGTTCAGTTGATCTACCTCCCACTTCTAGCAAATTTGGAGGATGCTAGCCAATATAGTTAGGGGAGTGCAACACTTGCATTTCTTTATCGACAGCTCTATATGGCTACAAAAAGGGAGAAGTCTGAATCCTTATTGAAAGAAATGAGAAGTATTCGAGTGAAAAAGGAGCCCTATAAAATGCATGAGATCTTGTTGGATGAGATGAAGACAGTTTTGAAGAAAAGGGAGCTCCATGAAGTTGATACGAAATCTTTCCTCAATACAGTAGATGCGCACAACTAATATTTAAGGATCATGACAAGCTAATTCTCTCAAGAAGAGTTAAATCACGTATACATTTCATGGGTGGAAGATGTGTTAGAAGATGAAAATGGGAGGTGTTTGGGAGAGAATCTCTTTCAAGAAGCGATTTACATTAACTTTATGCAATGTACGGAGTGATTTAGTGAGTTTATAGACATAGCCCACATAAAGATGGTTTCAAAGTATTTTCTATAATTTTTTTAAACATCCTTCAACATTATAATTGTCTTGCCTTTGATTAGTATCTAACTATCATTTTCTTTGAATTCCAGTTAACGAAAATTCAACTATGTCATTTGAGGAGTGTGTAGAGTCCCTAACATATTTTTATTTTGTTGGAACTTACAAATATAGACAAAGTACTGGAGCTATATGTTGTAAGAAATTTTATTTAATATTACCTCTAGTATTTTCCATATTTATATTACAGTAGAATTATCTTTTAACTATCTAGCATTATAACAGTTAATATATTTATTTTTAGTATATGATGTGCAAGAAGAATGATGGAAATCAAGAGGAGTATATAATATTCTCGACACTTACCCATGGAATTATGATGAGTCGTTGGATAGCACAATATTGTTTCTTCTTATCAATTTAGAAACTTCATATAAGAACTCTATGATTGAAGTTGATGTGCGCAATTTAATTAACACGTAAGTCAATTAAATATTACTCTGTATTATTTAATTATTAGAATTGTTCAAATTTTATACTGTTTTAAAATTTACTTTTGACATTGTGATCAAGCAATTGGGAGCCTCACTCATGGTCGTTCATAAGGTGTGTAGAATTATTAAGATTGACGATGGCGAAGGTAAAGATGTGTGGATTTTTCACAGGATAGTGCTCGACTCGGCTAAGGATGTTGACAAGGCGCTAGTACTACAATGGAAATTCATCATTCTTGAAAATTTGCGGAGAGGGTCGGTCCGAGTGTTCGAGATTTTTTGATGAAGTTGTACAAAGTGAAATTCACATTGATATCGTCTTATTACATGGGAAGAGCTTCCAAGACTTTGTCGGAAGAAATGATCAGTATTCGAAAAAGAAAAGAGACCCATGAAACATATGAGGCTATTGTTGGAAGTCGGAAGATGATTAAACTCCTAAACTCGCTACACTGGAAATTCTTGTCAACTTACCCGATGGATCTCTTGAAAACTTAAGCACCAACGCCTAGTTTTAAATTATGACAAGTTGTTGGATAGTACAACATTGTTTCTTCTATGATTGGAACTTATATATGCAATTTAATTAATAGAAAATTAAATTGAATATTATTATTTAATTATTAAAATTTATCGTATTTTATAGATTGTACCATTCCACTACTGTCTCGAGGTTTGTAACTTGCAGTGCAACCATGAACCTCGGCAACTCTGTGTACAACTCCTCCCAGTCACCGTAAATCTCATCTATAGCTTTCTGTTTTGCTCTCCATGCTTTCATGTATGATACACAGATCCCAAACCTTTTTCTCAAATGCTCAATTATGGCACTTGGCTTCGTGTCTTGATCATTACGAATAAACCCCAGAATCTCACCTCGAATGAAGGTTGAGGTGGCATTGCGATTATCCATCTACAAAATATCCCCAACACAGTTCACCGCATGAGGCCCACTATAACTTACAATTTTCTACATTTCAGTTGTTCGGTCAAGTCGACGAGCAGACAAATGTCATGGGCACCCACAACTGTCTTTCCTATCACAAACGACGGCTTCCTCGTCCGCATAGAATACTCCGTCAGATCACACTTCAACTCGTCCAGTGAATCGAACAACTGCCCTTGATAAAACTGTCCTCCATCTTCTTCTTGGACTTGTAAGTTTAAACCCTGCCAAGAACCCGTTATCATCGAATCACCTTCAACAATATTCCAATTGGGATTGGTGACCTCGTCAGTTATCGTCACCTCCCTAGTAGCATCATCATCATCCTCCTCGGACTCATCTAGATCATCTTCGTGATCAAGACCAAGAGCGTCAGCATGTATCTCAGTCACTTGTTCGATCTCCTCTTGTGATATGTTGTTATGATAATCCATCCTAAATCATCATCACAACAATTAAATGAGGTATAAAGATTATATTTTTCACTAATCATATCATTGTATTCACAAGTTTTCAATTAATTATCCTAGTAAGTATATACTACTAACAATTTCATCCATTAATTCTACGGAAATTTCACGAGGTACCCCTGAGGTATCGCGAAATTCACGCGGTGACCACTTCTCTTACCTCTTTCACGTGGTACCCCTGAGGTTATAAATCATTTCACCCTATGCCCTTCTCCTCATTACTTAACAGTTTCCGTTTGTTGAAAGTTAAAAAAAATCGAATTAAAAGAAAAGGGGAGAGGCGTCGGACACTAAGACAGGAAAGAAGAACAGAACGAAGAACAGCAGGTCGGACGGAGAAGGAGGGGTTGCTGGTGCAGCATCCATACAGATCCGACGCCTTCGCCGACGGAGGCGCCACTGCTGCTGCAACCGCCGCCGCCAAAGCCGCTGCCTCCTCCGACGCCGAAGATTCCGACACAGCCGATGCCTTCCATCGAGTGCTTGATTGGGTCCGATCTGAAGCTGCGTCATGCTCGTCTCCTCAATTTTAGGCGAATCTAGGAGATCCGGCTTGGGAGCTGTTGGCGAGTCGTCGATCTCCTCCAATCGAATTGGATTCTCCGCAGATTTCCCTTCCGCTATCAAAGATGCGACCAATGCTTCAATCATCTGTAAATCCCCATTTTTTTTCAAATTAATTTGATATTTTCAAATTTCCCAAGACGAATCCACGCCAAATCCAGAAGCGCGAGAGAGAAAGAGGAGATTCGAATTTCCAAATCGAAATCTCAGACGAAGTTTCTAAAACCCTAGCTTTCGCTGTCATCCTCTTTGTTCGATTTCGAATTCCGACAAAGAAATCCATGGTTTCCGAGAACAATTTCAGCGATGCCACCAGATTCCACCAATTGGGCGTTCCGATCCTCTGCGCCAGTGGCTGTGGATTCCACCAATTTGAGGCAGCGGCTGTGGCGGCGACGGTTGCGGCAGCGGTGGCGCCTCCGTCGGCGAAGGCGTCGGCTATGCTGCACCAGCTACCCCTTCTTCTTCTCCGTTCGACCTTCTGTTCTCCGCCTGCCGCCCGTCTGACCCCTGTCGCTCGCCTAGAGTCTAGCAGTTCTTCCCTCAAGAATATTGGTTTTTTTTTAATTAAAAGTTAACGGAAAATGTTAAAATTAAGAGGGAGGGGCACGAGGTGAAAGAATCCCAAACCTCAGGGGTACCACGTGAAAGAGGTAAAAGAAGTGGTCACCGCGTGAATTTCGCAATACCTCAGGGGTACCTCGTGAAATTTCCGTTAATTCTATAAATTTATCAATACAAATTCATCTATATTTTTCAATACATAAACAACGATTACATAACCCCTAATAATTCCATCATTTCACACAACAAATCCTATAAACAACACCTCAATATATATTTTTCAACAAATTAACAACGATATAACATCATATAAAAGCGAGAAACTAACCTTGATTAAACCACGATGGAGATTTCAGACGTAAGTTTTGAGACCTCCTCCAGATATTTGGAATGGAATGGAGGAAGAAATGGCATGGAGGAAGAAGACGAGCAGTGTAATGGCATGGAGGAAAAAGATTCCTCCCATCCCATCCTAAAGGAATCAAGGAATCTGCTTGCTTTTTTTGCTGACTGGACAAAGAAACGCGGTTTAAAATCGTGTTTCTCCTTTTTTTTTTTTTAATTAACTGCCAGGGGATTTATATTTTGTGAATGAAACGCGGTTTCAAATCGCGTTTCATTCATAAAATTTAAATTCCCCACCTGGCGCCACCAATTTGTCCAGTTTACACATGAAATGCGGTTTCAAACCGCGTTTCTCTGGTAAACCTGACAAAGAGTGAATATTTGTGTAAATAGTTTTGCCTTATGAATATTTCCGTAAATAATTATATTTCTATGAATATTTCAAAAAAAAAATCTGTTTATTGATCTTTTAAAAATGGTGTAAAAATATAAACAAAATGTTTTGGTTAGGAGTGGAAATGGAGGATGGACACCCATTTTACTCCCTCCATTCGCACCATTTTTATGGTTGAAAACCTGGAGAAAAAAAAAAAAAAAAAAAGGTGGTGACGAGTGCTCAATAAAGTGGGTGATGAGGCATATATCATATATATCATGTATGGGTGATGATTTTTCACCCAATATCTGTCTCATTAGCACGTATCAATAATCACCCAATAATTATTCAATATATAACTCAACTAAACTTGTGATTTGACTTTTTTGCCCCTTAAAAAACTAATAGTGATAGTTTATCGTTTTAATCTCATCGGATTGTTGAAGACGTGTTGGTTTTTTATTTTCATTTTGTAAGTAATGTATATATATTCTCCATGCTATTATTTTGAAAAAAAATTATTTTTCACTTTGTAAAAAATATGAAAATTTATTAAAAAATTACTTTTAAAAGAAAATTGTAATTCAAAATTTCATTTGTTTATTATCATACTTTTACTAAATTTTTTATAAATAATTATATAATTTTATAATATTGTGTTACCGTATTAGCGTATATTCTATACCTTGAATTGGTTAATAAAGAACGGTCATTATAGGGTTCGAACCGAGGACCTATGAGTACTAAACGTATATTCTATACCGGATTACCGGTTGTTACTGTAGGGTAAGAATGAAGATCTCTCCGGCCAGCCGCCAGCGTTTTCTCGCCCTCTGTCCCTTTTGGTCGCGGTCGCGGTTCAGCGGGCCGCTATTACGCGTTTGGCGTAGAATAAACAAACATTATAAGTTGGTAGCTATTATTCATTATTTTATATATTATGCATGATAATATACGTCTTTCTTGTTCAAAAATGGTCACCGTCCATCCATGTAACTAAACATCCGAGTATTAAGCTACCACATATATTTATCTTCACTTTAATGGTGCTGCATGAATAGATTTTATTTCAGTTACCTTTTAGGATTAATTATTTACCAATAGATACATCTATATATAACATCAAGTGATTTTGACCCCAAAAAAAAAAATCAAGTGATAAGAACGTACTTGAGCCATTTTTGTAAGTTTTTAATCTTTAATAGTGTTGGTCTACCCAAAAAAAAAAATCTTTAATGCGAGTGCTGAAAGAATGAAAGGAATGCTAAGAGACCAAAAGAGTCCCACATTGATTATATAGACAAAGAAGCCTTATTATATAAGCTAGTGAGTTACTCCTCCTATTGCAAATTAGTTTTAGGATGGAACACTGATCGGTTTATGTACTAGGCTATTAGCGCTTAGTTTTAGGATGGAACACTGATCGGTTTATGTACTAGGCTATTAGCGCATGGGCCCATGTTTGCACACGACCCCCGATTTTTTTTTTAATGACGTGGAGGTTCCGAGCACTAACTTGTAAAGCACTCGAGCTGGGTAAGTCAAGCAGCAAGCCGCAAGACAGGCTCACTCATGGCAAGGTAAACCAAGACATAAGTACCCACTATAGCACAAATTGCTCCTAGTGGGATTTGAATCCTTGACCTCATGATAGTGAGGCACAAGGAAGCACATCACTCTTACCACTAAGGCAATAGGTCATTTGTTTGGACATTTGGGGAGTTGATTACGGAGTATATAATGAGCTAATAGTTTAGTTTTATGCAAAGAAATATATTAATATAATATTTTAAAATTATATTAATTATAGATTTATATAAATCTATTAAAAATATGATAATTAACACAATAAATCTTAATTATAATACGAGAATTAAACTGATAATGACCAATAAAATTAATGGTCTTGTTTACTATATATATATATATATACACACACACACACACAATAGATCATATGTACTCAGCCCTTAACGTTTATCATGTGAAAAAATCTAGACCATTGAATTAAGAAGATCAACGGACGAGATTAAAAGTAACATTTGGTGGAATGAAATTATTCGATAGAATAAAATTTACGTTTTTTACACTCTTTTTACAGATGAATAATGATGTGAAAGTAGTCGAATAATCATGAACAAATAGACGAATAATTTCTGAGTACATGATACACGATAAGGGATGTGTACACCGGAACTAACCTCTATATATATAGCATCAAGTGATAAGAACTACAGTAACATTTGGGCCCGATTTCCTTAACCAATTAACTCAATGTCCATCGGGTAGTTCATATTAACTCAATGTCCTATCGGACAGCTTTTTGACGTTTATTGTACGTCTTCTCTCTCGTTCGGTTTCTCCCTCGCTTCTTAGTCTCTGTTTCTATGCTTTCGAACGATCATCATCTTCCTTTTCTCTCTCGATCATTGTTTTCATTTTCTATTACCAAATAACAATGGCACGTGAATGGTAGTTTACTTGAAATGTAGTATTTTTGTTATGGCTTTTCCGATCATGGATGGACGAGGGTATGAATGTTTAACTTCTTTTTTAACCTAGGGTTAATTCTTTATAATGTGTTTCAATTTTGTGCATGCACTAGCATGTCTGGTTTGGAAGAGTACAAAAACTAGTTCAATGTGAGTGTAATTTATTTTGTCCGTAGGTGCATGTGTTCTATTTTTTTACTTTTGTCGGTGTTTTTTCGATGATGTCAGCTGTTTTATGTATTTATGTGGTTGGTTTGTAGAGTTATTTGTATTGGTTTAGTAATTAAGAATGGTTTCCTTCTCGGTGTAGTCTATATTCTTACCCTGGTGTTTGTGAAAATCGTTAGAAGATGTTTGTCAGTTGCTGATATTCAATAGTTGAAGAATAGTTGCTTTGGTTTAATTTTTCAGTAGGTTTCCAAACTTCGTTTTAATTTTCAATTAGTTCATCATATGGCTATGCATGAGATTGTAACTGACAACTTGTGGGAATTTTGGGTTGAAGTTAGGGGTCTTTTGTCTCGTTTTTCTTTAGTTGAGTTTCATCTTATAACTGGTCTTCCAATTATAGAATACGATCCTTCACCTCTTAAGCTTGTTACATTTCAAGAGTTCTTTGGCAAGGCCAGTGTCTCTTATTCTGATATTGTTAAGATTTTTAAAGCTGAGCCTAAAAAGTCTCCAAAAAAGTTAGTGATGACGAAGCTTTTGATTATTGAGAATTAGTATTTTGTTGTTTAAACGTTATGAAGTTGTCAGCTTGGACCATTTAGCGCTTGCTTGTGATTCTAAAAAATTTACAAGGTATCATTGGGGGCGTGAATGTTTCCAACAGTTGTTTAAATGTTTGAAGAAGGTGTCATCTGTTGACACGTCTGAAAAAGAAAAGGGTGTACGTGCTGCATGGATATCTCTTAGCCTTCTAATCCAGGTGATTTTTTATTCACTTTTGGCTTTCACTACTCATAGTTCATTTGTCAGTTATTTATCATGTTGAAAATCAGGTTGTGTAGTCTGTACGTTTTTAACAAATCTGGATTCTTGAAACTTTTTCATCTATTTCTCAAAAGTTTGGATGTAGTTTTCATTATACTGACAACGACCCAACCTCCTATTGTCAATTGAGCCAATTGATTTTAGGATGGAACTTTATTCGATTTGTGTGTTAAGCAACCTTATATATAGCAAAACAAGCCAGAGATCATAGCAGAAAAGGAAGGAAAAAGAGCAATCATTGCTCATTCATTTTTGGTGGCTGCAGGGGTCCTTCATAAGGGCAGCAATCCCTAAAATTATCCCCTTTTTACATCAAAGAGAGGTTTATATAGTACCCTACATGTCACGTGAGAGGGAGAAACCCTTACCTCACTAAAGGCTTTATTACATATTGAGAATGAAAGCATAGAAAATGACTAAAACACACCAAAAAACTGATACTCTCTACATCCCCCCTCAAGTTGGACTTGGGGTGAAACCCACAAGACCCAAGTTGGAAGAGAGAAAGAAGTGTTGCTTCTCACCCACCAGTACATATGTATTGAGGAGTAATGATGCCATCAAGTAATCTCTCTCGAATGAAATGACAATCAATCTTGAGATGCTTTGTTCGTTCATGAAAAACTGGATTTTCAGAGATGTGAATTGCAGCTTTATTATCACAGAAAAGAGGGATAGGTAATGGTGGAGGGATAGCCAGAGCTTGCATCATACCCTCCAGCCATATGATCTCACTGGTGGTCATAGACATACTTCGGTACTCTGCCTCAAGAGATGATTTTGAGACTGTGTTTTGCTTCTTGGTCTTCCAAGATACCAGTGAGCTCTCCATGAATATACAATATCTTGTAAGAGATCTGACACTAAACTAACAAGTGCCCCAATCAACATCACAATATGCAGTCAAGGTTAAAGGAGAGTGCACTGGATAAAAAAGACCAACTGCAGAAGTCCCTTTTAGATACTTCACAACATGAATAGCAGCTTCATAATGAGGTGCTCTTGGCTCACACATGAATTGACTGAGATGTTGTACTGCATAAAATATGTCAAGCCTTGTAAGATTGAGGAATAATAGCCTCCCAACAAGCCTTCTGTATGGCTCAGGATCAATCATGATCATACCTGAATCAGTTGACAATCTGAGTCCTTTTGGCAAAGGAAAAGTTGCAGGCCTGCAGTTCTGTAATTCACAATCTATAAGAAGATCAAGAATATACTTTCTTTGATTCAAATATGTACCCTCTGTAGTCCTTGAGATCTCCAACCCCAAGAAATACCTGGCCAATCCCAGATCCTTAATAGTAAAAGCCTGATGTAGAGCCTATTTAGTCATAGAAATAACCATCTCATCATCTCCTGTCAGTAACAAATCATCAACATAAACAAGTGCCACAACAACACCATGAGGCACGTGTTTAACAAACATGGAATAATCCTCGACTGTTTTGACATATCCCATGCCAATCAACAATTTAGACAGCTCAACATTCCATTGCCTAGATGCTTGCTTAAGTCCATAAATGGACTTTTTCAACCTACATACTAGGTTTGGTTTGGGTAAGACATAACCAGGAGGTGGTTTCATATACACTTCCTCCTCTAAATACCCATGCAAGAATGCATTGTTCATATCTAACTGGTGTAGAGGCCAATGCTTAGCAGTTGCAATAGCCAATAATAATCTCACTGATGTAAACTTAGCTACCGGAGAAAAAGTGTGTTTATAATCCTTACCCTTTATTTGATTGTACCCTTTGGCCACCAACCTGGCCTTAAATCTCTCAACTTGACCATCTGGTCTATACTTGACCTTGTACACCCATTTACTTCCAATTGTCTTTTGCCCTGCAGGAAGTTCAATAAGAGACCATGTCTCATTATCCTCTAAAGCTTGCAATTCATTTTTCATGGCTGTAACTCATTCAGGATTGTTAACAGCTTGAGCATAATGAGAGGGTTCATAAATAGCAGCCATGCTACAGAAAGAAGATACATATTCAGGACTGTGATCATGTACATGATTGAGACAACCTGCAAGAAAGGATTGAGAAAAAGAGTTTCTGGTGTTATCTCTGGGGCATACAAAATCATTTAATCTCCTTGGCCTGATAATCTCTCTAGTGGATCTCCTCAAGGGAGGAAAAATTTCCAAGTCATCAAGAGCAGGTGAATTGGTTGGAAGATCATGAGGTTGTGTTTGGTTAATAGAAGGAGGAGATGAGGATGTTGTGGAATTTGGAGCAATAGAGTTTATATGTAGATCCACATCCACATGGGTGGATGTGGTAGAAGGTATATGAGGAGTATGGGGAGGTGTATTAGACTGTGATGAGGTAGTTGTGGGCAAAGGAAGAGCAGTATAGAAATCATTAGCTGGATTAACAAGTGGCAAGCTGTTTTGACCTGGAAAATCATCCTTCTGTGCAACTGAAGGTTGTTCCTTGAAAGGAAACACGTCCTCATGAAAAATTACATCTCTGCATATTTTCATGGATCTTGACTCAAGATCCCAAACTTTATAAGCTTTTTATCCATGGGGATAGCCAAGGAACACACATTTCTTGGCTTTTGGCCCCATTTTATCCTTCTCAGAGGGTGATATTGGTGCAAAGCATAAGCACCCAAGAATTCTCAACTCACCATATCCATGCTGTTTGTTGAATAACCTTTCAAAAGGTGTCTTCCATGTCAAGATCTCAGTAGATTTTATTAATCACATGGGTGGCAGCAAGTACACACTCCCCCCAAAACCTAATTGGCAAACCTGAATGCAATCTCATAGATCTAGCAGTTTCAACCAAATGCCTATGTTTCCTCTCAACTCTCCCATTCTGCTGAGGTGAATAGGTTGTACTCTTTTGATGAATAATACCTTCTGTAGCAAAGAAGGTTTGACATTGCATGGAAGTGAATTCTGTCCCATTGTCAGTCTTGATGACTTTCACTTTTCTATCAAACTGAGTACTAACATAAGCAACAAAGTCTGTAATAGCTTTGAAGACCTGCACTTTATTTTTCAGTAAATAAGTCCAGGTGACCCTGGAATAATCATCTAATATAGTGATGAAATAATGGAATCCATTATAAGTAGGGTGCTTATAAGGTCCCCAAAGGTCCATATGGATCAAATCAAAAGCATTATCAGCAATGTTATCACTCCTTGGAAATGGCAATTTGTGATGCTTAGAAATAGAGCACATATCATACTGAAAATCAGAAGGAATGCATTGATCAACCAATTTTAAATGTCTTAACTTAGACATGGAAGTATGACTCAGTCTTGCATGTAAAACATCCAAGCTAACACTAGCTTTATTACAACTGCTTGTAGGAAACAAAGTGTTCATAACATGAAAGTTCTAGTGAATATTGCTATTAAATCATAATCATCAAGAAATTTCCCCACATATAGCAAACTATGTTGGAAATCAGGTACCAACAACACATCATTAAGAATGACATTGTTTGAAATCTTATAATTACCACTCTCAGCAACAACTTTAATAGTCCCATCAGGCAGCCCTATATGCACAGACTTGTCAAGTTTAGCCTTCATAAAGAAACAAAGATCTCTAGGCATCATATGATCACTTGCCCCTGTATTCACTATCCATTCAATATCTGAGCCCACTTTACAGTTAGAGTTTGCAGAAGAACAAGAAACAATACCTGCAAAATTGACTGAAGACATATCACTGATGCTCTTGCCTTTCATCTTCCTCAAGATCTCCTGATAAACAACATTCACCATGGCATTATCAACATGTCCATTTAGCCTGTCCTTTGTCAAAAAAATCTTCATCCAGGGGACTATTCTGCATAGGGGATCCCATAGATCCAGCAGCATTAGCAGCTCCTTTAGAGGTCCCATTCCACCTCTATCTAGACACTTGTTGCTTCTTCTTTTCCTTGAGCTCCTTGAACCAGTCAGGAACTCCATGTAATTTGAAGCATTGCTCGGCAGTGTGGCCATTCAACCCACAGTGGTTGCATTTTCTGTTTAGCTTCTCTTGTTTTCTAATCTCTCTCCAATCCTTCATGTAAGTCTGATCAGCACTAGAGCTCACATTAGACTGGAAATTGCCCCTTTTGCCTGCAGCAAAGGCACTACTATCAGCATTAGAGACCTGAGAATTTCCTGATGTTCCACCCCCTTGATCAACCCGCTGTAAGATGTAATAAGCTTTGTTTAACCCAGGTAAAGGATCCATAGCTACAATCTGAGACTTAGCTGCCTCATAACCATCAATAAGACTAGCTAAAAGCTGCATCACCCGATTTCTGCTTTCAATGTTAGCAATATTTTTACTCATAGAATTTCAAATCCAACATCGAACCATGAAATCTGCACAAATCCACTTCTGCAAATCAGCAGCAGTAGCCTCAGGCCTAGCACAGGTTCCACTAGTGAACCCCAACTTGTTCTTAGCTCCAAGAGCCATTGTCACCCCACGACTCCATGTCATGAAATTGCTACCATCAAAGGGAATGACCACCAGTTGGGAACCTAAATGATAAGAGTTTGATAAGTATAAAGGATCATTAAGGTTACCTGGATTAGAATCAGTTCCATTGTTGGTGCTCATGTTTCCAGCAATACTGAACATAAATGTTGTAACGACACAATCAATTTAAGAGGAAGGTAGGATCGAAACACTGTCGCTCTGATATCATGAGAAGAGTAAATCTATATGGAAATCACTGAGAATCAGTGAAACAAAACAAGCCAGAGATCATAGTAGAAAAGGAAGGAAAAATAGCAATCATTGCTCATTCATTTCTGGTGGCGGCAGGGGTCCTTCATAGGGGCAGCAATCCCTAAAATTATCCCCTTTTCACATCAAAGAGAGGTTTATATAGTACCCTACATATCACGTGAGAGGGAGAAACCCTTACCTCACTAAAGGCTTTATTATATATTGAGAATGAAAGCATAGAAAATGACTAAAACACACCCAAAAACTGATACTCTCTACAGTCTTCAGATTGCCAACTGATTTTAGGATGAAACTTCATTCAATTTATGTGTTAGGCTACTAGCGCATGTACGTATATGTCCGTGCATTCTATTATCATCCATCGGTCCGAGTCGATCTTTTCATCTCCGACTTTGTAATTAGTTATATAATAGAACACATTCGGGCGACCTAAGTAATGGGGTTATAATGTATATATATGCGACGTCTAGCCAGTGGCGGATCTGCGGGGGGGCTCGGGATGGCTGAATTCCCCCGCTGGCCAAAATAAGGGTTTTATATATCTGTTAATTTAATAATATATAAAAGTGAAGTAAATTAAAATCACAAAGATGAATTAGCCTAGCGGATAGGACACAATATCATTTTAATGAGGGAGTGTGACATCCCAGGTTCGAATCTCATTCCTCCCTTTTTTTTACCCTTTGTTTGCCCTTATAGAGCCACGATCGACAGCAACAGAGAGAGCGACAGAGAGAGCAAGCGTGAGAGGCTCTCCGACCGACCCGCCGCTGCCAACTCCACCTCCGGCCGAACCTTCCCCTGGGCGGCTACTGGCGAGACGCACTCGGAGAATCCGGCCGACCCGCCGCTGCCAACTCCCCCTCCGGCCGACCTGCCGGCGCCACTGCCATCTCCACCTCTGGCCGAACCTTCCCCTGGGCGGCTACTGGCGAGATGCACTCGGAGAATTGAAACAACCCTTCAATCTAAATATCAAAAGGTAAGTTATTTTTATTCTCTTCCTTTTGATTAAGTGTGAATCAATTTTGATTAGAATTTGTGGAGTTGAGATTTGAGGAATGAGAATCAATTTAGGGATTTTCGTTTAGGGTTAGTGATCGGTGAGAAATAAATTTGTGTCTTTGCGATTTGTGATTTGAAAATTAAAATTGTGGTTTGTGGTTGTGGTGAGAAATAGATTTGTGAATTTGTTGTTTGTGATTCGGAACTTTGGTTGTGACTTGTGAGAATTAATTTGTGAAATTGTTACTTTATTATGAATAACCACCATTAGATTTTTGCACATAATTGCAGAGTTGCCAGTAAAAAACGTGTGCTTGTGGGAGCCGTTTTGCATATTTCAAAATTTTAATTAAATAATATTGTAGTTTAGTTGTAAGATTTTGAAGTTCGGTGTTACATTACAATTGGTAATGTAGGTTCCTTAATCCGCAAAACAGTATAGTGACGTTTTTAGTGTCGTTCAACAAAACAAGTAGGACCGAAGGTGTTAAGGGTGTACATAGGTATAATTTTAGACTTGAACATTTCAAGCCGTCATTTTTCGGAAAAAAAAAAAATTAGCCCCCCTTACAAAAATCCTGGATCCGCCACTGCGTCTAGCTATGCACAATATCCTTGGTCATTAGTGCATCGAATTTTGAGAGTATGCAAAGGCAACACACGAAACTCACGAGGGTCGCCTACAATAAGGGTATGATCGAAACGAATCCCCCATTTTGACTTGCATTAATTAACAAGTACTACTGCACATGTGCATATCACATATGCATCCAATCTTGTACTTTAGCCAGCCGAAAATTAACATGTTTTTATGTACGGCTGATATCACATGCGTGTGATATAACGTTTTCAAAAAAAAAAAACATGTTTTTCAGTCAATGCAATTACTCTATTTTTTTAAAAATATATGGTTTACTATTCACGACTTTTTTAGATGACAAAAAACTATATAAAATATCAATTTTTTAAATTATTTTTTTTAGGTAAGTTGATCATACTTTGTAGTAATAAATCTGAAATTATTTTTAAAAATTAATTAAAAAGTTGATATTCGTCTCCCCTGTCGACGTTTGTTGTGAGGATGATCCAGAACTGCGAGTTCTCGTCCGGAATGATGCGCTAGGAAGGGCCTCTGCTGCGGCCGACCCGACCTAATCTTTATCTTGCTTCAAAAAAAAACATATTTTGTTGAAAGAGATCGAACAATAATAAGTATGGAATTATAAGAAAATTTAATAAAAATTTAATATTATATAGATTTTTTTAATTTCTTAAAAAACATGCTAAAAAGGTTAAATAACAAATAATATGAGAAGGATAGAGTAATGTTTATGAGATTGAGATTACATGTACGTAACAATTAATACATTATTTTAAAAAAAATATTGTAATTGATTGAATAAAGTTATAAAAAAGGTATTAAAAAATCTGATAAACTAAAAAAATCTAAATATAAAATTTTGCTTATATATATTTTAAAAAAAACTTAAATTTGTGATTTAAATAGATAGTTTTAGTGAAAAAATTGAAATTAAAGTGTTTGAACTCATAACATAAAAATGTAAATATTAAGTTATCTTTATTATTATAATTATTTTATTATTTGCACTCTTTCAGTCTTAAAATTAATCAAAAAATTTTATAAATAAAAACGCACACACAGTACAGTTTTTTTTTTCTAGGGTCTTTTGAGGCACCGGAGTCCCCACCCGTGCCTTTGAATGTTGGAATGTGGTTGTCCCACATCGGTAATCTAGAGAATGCTTGAACAACATATAAGGTTGAAGCCTTCAGAGGCATAGTCCTTCAACTTGAAGGGATATGCCTCTCATTGCCAATTAGTTTTTGAGATGGAACCCCGTTGAGTTTATATGTTGTTCGAGTCTCCCGTATATGAGCTTGCACACATGATCTCCCCCTCAAGCGTCTTGACCCAACCGGGCCCAGCCGAGTTAACAAATATGATAGTTGGAGGAAATTGAAATTCAGTTCTAGCCAACTTTATTCTTCATTTTGTTGTTTTTTCATATATATATATATATATATATATATATATATATATATATATATATATATTCACGCTTCGACAAGGACTTTCTAAAGTGATTGATCAAGTCGTAGGATGACCTCAGTAACTTTGTTTGGTCCAGCCGATTTTCGATTTTAAGTTGAACGTGTTTGTCACAGAATTTCACATCATTACAATCTTCTTGGATTTGGTTGGTTTGGACCTGCATTGTTTCAATTTGGTTGGTTTGGACATTGAAAAATGTTTGTTTACCTATTAATGGTTTCCTTGTAAGGTTATACCCCTAAATTTCATTATAATTAAAAAAACAATATGGGTCGATCTGTATGGGGTGGAGTTAAAAAAAGTGATTCCCTTAAAATTTTAAAACGGTTGAAATTAAAAATTTGTGTAAAATAAATGTTGGAATATTGTGGAATAATATAAACATTGTATGAGATGAAAAAGAGTTTATTGGTAAAAAAATGGAGTTTATTTTGTTGTTATTAGGGGTATTATGGTAATTTTAAACCATATAATTTTTTTAACTCCTTTTTTAACTATAAACTAACTAAAATGTGAACGCATACCCGGTTTAAATATAAACTAGCTAATTCTATTTCTTTTTTAGCTGTTTTTTTTTTTTTTTGCAGCTATACACCTCCCTACTATTATAGTTTTAGGAGAAAATTAACCATATATACAAGTTCTAATTTAATATAACAAATACTTTCTGATTATAAGATCCTACCCCGACTCAATGAAATTTTAACCCTAATTTTAAGATGTTATTTAAGGTGTAGTTATATTAGATGTTGATGATATTAGCAAGTCATTTGTGTCATTTGGTCGGGTTGTGATTGAAATACGAGTTCAGTGTCTTTTCCTGCAAGAGTTTAACATCAAGGAAAGGAATTACTCCACAAGAATGAAGAAGGGGTGGGCCAAGTAGGCCCGGCCCGTTCACGGGGGAGGGTACGTGGCAGTGAATGGGTTATGGGTAAGGCGCCGGTAAAGTGGACGGCGTTTTTAGTGGATTATGAAGATTTAGAGTTGGCCCGGGTCCGGGTCCAGGCCCGGGGAGACGGTGGGGGCCGGTTGAGGTGGGTGGTGTCCTCTTGTAGTCGGCCGCAGTTTCTTACTTTCTTTTGCATATTTATTCAACTGGGCTAGGTGGACATGTGGAGGTTGTTCAAGTTTGCTTTCTAGGTTCGACCTAGCTAGCCCTTTGGGTGGTTTACCCATTTCTAAATTCATTTACGTGTCTTTTTAGTTTTCTTTCTCTTATTTTTTCACATTTACATCAAAAAAATTTCTCACTAGATCAGATTTCGAACCAATTGAATATATGCACGGGTGGAATCATGAGTATGGGTGGCTCGAGCCCCTCTCTTGTCCAAAAATAAAATAAAATTTGCCTACCTTAGTAGAGAGTGGATATTTTGACCAAATTTATCTTTGGATTCCAATAATTATAATTATACACTTTTTTGAGAACATAATTATAAGCACTTAAATAGTGTTTTGGTTACATGTATTTAAAATAATAGTATAAATTTCGATAAGATTATTATAATACTTTTGTCAAATTGCTTGAGCATGAGAAACACTCTTTTTAGAGAAACCTAAACCTCCTTCGGGAGCCTGAATCCACCTCCCCCCTCCACGGACCACAGGGGTCCCTATCTCTTTCCTCTTAACCCTCCGCCTCCTACTTGTTCTGGATAATCTTTGACGCTGATTTTTCACTCTCTATTGCGAAAGTCCATTCCTCCTCCGGAAGCACAATTCACCTATGGGTGCCCAATTTTCTTGGGGCTTTTGAAGATTTATGGACAAGAATCTCACATATTCACTTGTTCTCAACCAATTAGATCAGCAATGTCTTGATTTTTAGGTCTAGGGTCCTGTTTTATGTGGTTTTGAAAATCAGTCTTCTACCTCCTCCTCCATCGGAGTCTGCCTTGGATGTGTTCCGATTTGGGCGGATTTGGCCCATCCGTCCTTTCCGTTCCCCTATAAGCCGCTTCTCGGAGGTCCCGTCAATTCAGCGTCCCTCCTTTCGAATCTTTGTCGGTTGGCTGCGAGTGGGCTCGGTTCCCTTTTTTTTGTCGAGTTCCTCTTTTACCTTTGCTTCGACAAGGCCGAGCAAAACTCAAGTTGGTCTCCCTCCTCTCAATTCAGTCCGGCCAATGGTGGGATGTTCCTAGCTCGGTTGATCTCCTTCCTTCACCATCTCTCTCCTCATTGTTTTGTTGAGTTCTATTGTCCACCGTGCAGTTCTCCACTTCTCCTACCCGTCCGTCCTTCCGAAAGTCCGTGCCGAGCAAGGTCGACCATGTCCTTGCCGTCTCCCTCCTCGACTGCGTGATGGCCTTGCAAAATCCTTAGCGTGCAAGGGTTAATTTCCCCTTGCATGCCAAGCTTCAATAAAAAAAAATCAACTTAACTTTTACCTGAAAAGGTTATAACCCATTGCTTGCAAGGTTTAATATCCCTCGTCTTACGAGTGTTGAAATCCGTGTCATGATTGGCCAGTTTACAATTGTTTTTTTACTCAGGTAGCGTGTGGCTCTGTCTTTGGTGTTCATGAGAGTTCTACAACCTGATTGGGTTTGTAGCGTTCAGAGTCGATCGGGACAGGTTGGGGTCGTGGTAGTGTGCAAAGGGCGACTCTTTTTTTCGGGAGAATGGTCCTTGGAGTTTCATCTTCACTACCCACGGTAGTTAATTTTTGTACCGCTGACTTGTGGTGCCTCTCCTCGATGGTGCTTGGCTTCGTTCTTTGCCAGCATCCTCAACGTTTCGATTTTAGTTCTGCTTAGTTTCATTCTTTTCAGAGTGCCTGCTACGTGTTGATTGCACTCTTTTTCCTTTATTTTTGGTTTATTTTGCATGTTCGAGGGGTCATCCGTCTACCAACTTGTCGGCCTCTCGAGTTTCAGGTATGTCTGAGCTCGAATTATTACTTAATAAAAAATATAAATTTCAACTAAAATATCTTATAAATTTTGTCAGTTAAATACTCACTATTGTATAAAGTTTATAATTATATTATAAACTTAATATAATTAATTAACACAATCTACGGATATTTTATTTAAAATTTACTTTTTAAAAAAACATAGTATAATATGTGTGATCAAACACTATTGAAGTGTTTATAATTGCATTGAAATCCAAACGTTCCCCTTGAGATCAAATCCCATTTGGCTCCATTTTATTTTTTATAATAAAAATAACTATTTAAATTGTAATTTTTTTAGAAAAAGTCATTTTGAGAATTTTTTTTTTTTTGGGGGGGGGGGGGGGGGGGAGGGGGCTAAAATATTTTTGAATTTTTTTTTTTCATGTATGTATGAAATAATTTTTTTAAAAATATGTTAGAAAAAACATTAAATTTATTATTTAAATAGATATTTCTATAGAAAAAATTAAAGAAAATTAAAATTAATAAAAATGAGATTCTTTTATTTGTATATATAGAAAAGAATGTTTTTGTTAAAATATATTGGAGAAGACCTTAAATTTATTATTTAATTATGCATTTTTAATAGAAGAAAACTAAGATAAATAAATTTATAAAAAAAGTCAAGCTAATGAGATTTGAACTCATGATCTCAAGTTAATAAAGACTCTTTTCTAACTAAGCTAAGTTGTCTCATGCTTTATTACTCGTTTTATAATCTTTTGTCTCACAAATTAGTAACAATTACAAAAAAAAAAAATCGTAAATTTTTTTCTCTACGTTTTTTTTTTCCAGGCTATGAGGGCATCAGCCACCCCGAACCCTTCTAGATCCGCCAATGGTATTACATCACTGATGAAACTCCAATTAGAATGGACAACATCATCCAATTCTAGGAAGATTTGACATGAGACGAGTCTAGAAATGCTACCTTATCATAGTGGTGGGCATATCCGGGTACCCAACACGAACTGGATAATCGGGTCGAGTACCCAAAACTGTTTAACACAGAATACCCGATCTGTATACGAACCATCTTAAGCCGGGTACCCGACACGATTAAGCTATTCGGATTCGTGTTGGATACCCGGGTAATCCGACATGAACCATATGCTCTCTTTTTCCCCTCCTATCTGTGTGGTTACTGTACAATGTACACCTACACAGTTTACAGAGATCCAGATTAAGGTGTCAAAGTAATTGCCAAAAATTGCCCTTGAAAAATGCCAGATCTGGAGAGAGAACAAAGAGATTCGGCATCTGAGATGGAGAACGGCCAAGAAAGGTCTGACAGATCTGATGAATGTGGAAACCAAAAAAGGGGGAATGTGATGTAATTTTTGGTGAAATTTTCATAAACCCACCAATTGTCAAAATGTGTCTCCCGTCCGTTGAATGTCATTCAGAAATTGTCAAAATTAACGGTATTATTTATTTGTTTCAAGAATGCATGATAGCATCCTAATGTTCCTAACATATAATCACTCGAGCATCATTTGATGGAATGTTATTTTCCAAACGTAATTTAATACTAGGTTTAAAGCGTTGCGAGTTCAAGAGGATCATCCATTACACCCTCACCGTGTGTAGCAACCTTAATTAGTACTATGTTGTTTTACGTCACAGTATGTATAATAAAAATTTCACAACATTTATGGAAACATCCGCAATGTTTTATTTCACATATCTATATATAGTTTTAAGTTTAATTATATAATATTACTAATTTTATAAAATAAATAATGTTTTCTGTTTACCACACGAGATGGAAAGTTGATGGAAATGATACCCGAATGCAACGTCTATACATTGGACGTTATATAACGTCATTTAAGACATTGTTATTACAATCTTATAAAGCCAAGGCCACGTACAATGACCAATTGGACATTGGTATATGATACCTCACGTATGACTAACAACGTCGAATCGAACGTTGCATTTTGCCCGATCCAACCCAAACCTCTACTTTACCTCCCATTTTGTTTCATGTCTAATTTGATGTAGAGCAACATTTAATTTGACATAGATTAACGAAGTAATTTGGTTCAAAGGCTACCAATTACTAAATGTCCTAAAAGCTTTTCTTTGCTAGTAAATGGCCAAAATATTTTCATAATACCCTTTTGCCCTTGCTATACCCCTCTCTCAATTAATTTCCTGTTCCCAGATTTCTACCGTCTCTCTCCGTCTCTTCTCCATTTCTCTCTCTCCGGCCTTTTCCATCACCGGTGGATTTCTCCTCCTCCTGCGCCTCCGTCGCTGCCGATCACCTCCTCCTCCCCTCCAAATTGCTCGCCACCGGCCTCTCTTTCTCCCTCCTCGTCGGCCTGCCCTTCTACTGGTTCGGCTTCGGCCTCGCCGTCGAATCCGCTACCCTAACCTTCAATTTCGTTTTTGGAATCCGGCACCAGTGACTTCGGTTTTTGGAATCCCTCTGCTGCAGCGACTTCGGTTTTTGTCCGGCACCAGCGACTTCGACTTCGGTTGCTTCGACAACCTACGTCGGTGATGTCTTCCTCCACCAACCGCCCTCCCCCGCCCTTGTTTGTTCAGATCTATAACCTTGGAGCGCCATGGATTCCCTAGACGTCGTCGCGTGCTTGTTCATGACCGACGTCGCGCTGAATATCAGTGATCCTCTGTGGGAAAAGGAATCAGTGACTTGGTGCGTAACTAGTGATTTCAGTTTCCGATGTGACCTCAATTTCTGACGTTGCAGATGTGGTCCTCTGGAAGCAAAGGAAGCAGATGCAGATGTGATACTCAATTTCTGCAGTCAAACCAAAAAATATGAACTACGGCCCAACATGGCCTACAATCTAATTTTCATGGAATATTAATTAATTAATATTTGATTTGCAATGAAATTGCACTTGTTGATTTTGCTGTCACCAAGAGGTCCTCCATAGCTTACATTCTTAATGTTTTATTTATGTTTAACAAGTAACGACCTACCATATGTTGATAGAAATTGGCGGATTTTGAGATGAAATTTTGTGCAAATACATAATGGCATGGATTTTGAGATGAAGTGACCAATTTTTTTTCTTTTGGTTACAGTGTCTATGACCCTATTTTATATTGGTGACAGTGTCTATGATCTCATTTTTATTTTGGTGACAGTGTTTATGACCTTGTTTTTATAGTGGTGACAGTGTCTATGACCCTGTTTATATTTTGATTACAGCGTCTATGATCCCCTTACCCATTCATTTATTAGAAAAGAACTATCATCACATGTATTTTGGCTTCTCATTAGCCTCTATAGGGTTTGTGCTTCCCTTGTCGTAGGGTTTTTCTTTGATTACAGTGTCTTTGACCCTTTATTCATAGTGGTGACGGTGTCTATGACCCTGTTTTTGTTTTGGTTATAACACTATAGGGTTTTCCTTTGATTACAGTGTCTAAGACCTTTTTTTCATAGTGGTGACAGTGTCTATGACCTGGTTTTTATAGTGGTGACAGTGGCTATGACTCTCTTACCCATTCATATATTGAAGGAGAGCTGTTCACCTAATGTCTTTTGGCTTCTCATTAGCCTCTTTAGGGTATGTGCTTACCTTGTTCCTAGGGTTTTCCATTTGGTGACAACAATCATCTCTTAACGACGTACTGTACTTAACATTTTAGGGTTAAGTCTCTAGGGTTTAGGGCCAATGCCCTAAACCCTAGAGACTTAACCCTAAACCCTAAACCATACTGTACATCACATGCCCTTTTGGCTTCTCATTAGCCCTTTTAGGGTTTATGCTTCTTTTTTCTTAGGGTTTTCCTTTTATTACAATGTCAATGAACCTTTTTTCATAGTGATGACAGTGTCTATAAAGCTGTTTTTATTTTTGTTACAGCGTTTGTAGGGTTTTCCTTTTGATTACAGTGTCTATGGCTTTGTTTTTATAGTGGTGACATTGGCTATGACACTATTTTTATTTTGATTACAGTGTTTATGACCCTCTTACCCATTCATGTATTAGAGGAGAACTGACATCACATTTATTTTAGCTTCTCATTAGTCCTTATAGGCCTTGTTCTTCTTTTATGATAAGATTTCTCTTTGATTACAGTGTCTATCACCATGTTTTTATAGTGGTGACAATATCTATGACTTTATTTTTTTTATAGTGGTTACAATAGTAGTTACATTTTTATTTTTATTTTTTTGCGGTGACACTACTTTAAAAAAAATCTAAAAAACTAGAAATTAGACATTAGAGAAGAACTGTCACCACATGTATTTTGACTTCTCATTAGCCCCTATGGGGTTTGTACTTCCCTTTTCCTAGGGTTTTTCTTTGATTACAGTGTCTATGAATATTTTTTCATAGCGGTGACAGTGTCTATAAAACTGTTTTTATTTTGGTTACAACGTCTATAGGGTTTTCCTTTTGATTACAGTATCTATGACTTTGTTTTTATAGTGGTGACAGTGGCTATGACACTGTTTTTATTTTGATTACAGTGTCTATGACCCTCTTATACCCATTCATGTGTTAGAGGAGAACTGTCATCACATTTATTTTGGCTTCTCATTAGTCCCTATAGGGTTTGTTCTTCCTTTATGATAAGATTTCCCTTTGATTACAGTGTTTATGACCATGTTTTTATAGTGGTGACAGTATCTATGACTTTATTTTTATTATGGTGACAAAAGTAGTTACATTTTTATTTTTTTTTAATTGTGGTGATACTACTTTAAAAAAATCTAGAAAACTATAAAGTAGAAATTAGAGAAGAAATGTCATCACATGTATTTTGACTTCTCATTAGCCCCTATAGGGTTTGTGCTTCCCATTTCCTAAGGTTTTCCTTTGATTACAGTGTCTATGACTCTTTTTCATGGTGGTGACAGTGTCTATGACATTGAATTTATTTTGGTTACATCGTCTATGACCCTCTTAGGCTCTTACCCATTCATATATTATAGAAGAACTGTCACCACTTATATTTTGGCTTCTTATTAGCCTCTATAGGGTTTGTGCTCCCTCGTCCTAGGGTTTTCCTTTGGTTACAGTGTCTACGACTCTGTTTTGATTTTGATTACACCGTCTATGGCTCTCTTACCCATTCATATATTAGAGGAGAACTGTCACCACATGAATATTGGCTTCTCATTAGCCCCCATAGGGTTTGTGCTTCCCTTTTCCTAAGGTTTTCCTTTTATTACAGTGTCTATGAACCTTTTTTCATAGTAGTGACAGTGTCTATAAAGCTGTTTTTATTTTGGTTAAAGCCTCTATAGAGTTTTTCTTTTGATTACAGTGTCTATGAATTTATTTTTATAGTGGTGACAGTGGCTATGACACTTTTTATTTTGATTACAGTGTCTATGACACTCTTACCCATTCATGTATTAGAGGAGAACTGCCGTCACATTTATTTTGGATTTTCATTAGCCCCTATAGGGTTTGTGCTTCCTTTATGATATGATTTCCCTTTGATTACAGTGTCTATGACCATGTTTTTATAGTGGTGACAGTATCTATGACTTTATTTTTTTTTATAGTGGTTACAATAGTAGTTACATTTTTAATTTTTTTTTTATTGTGGTGACACTAATTTTAAAAAATCTAAAAAAATAGAAATTAGAAATTAGAGAACAACTGTCACCACATGTATTTTGGCTTCTCATTAGCCCCTATAGGGTTTGTGCTTCCCTTTTCCTAGGATTTTCTTTTGATTACAATGTCTAGAACCTTTTTTCATAGTGGAGACAATGTCTATAAAGTTGTTTTTATTTTGGTTACATCGTCTATAGGGTTTTCCTTTTGACTACAGTGTATTTGACCATGTTTTTATAGTAGTTACAGTGTCTAATGTCCTATTTTTATTTTGCTTACAGCATCTATGACCCTATTAACCATTCATATGTTATAGGAGAACTGTCACCACATGTATTTTGGTTTCTCATTAGCCCCTATAAAGTTTATACTTCCCTCGTCCTAGGGTTTTACTTTGATTACAATGTCTATGACCCTATTTTTATAGTGGTGACAGTGTCTATGACTCTATTTTTATTTTTGTTACAACGTCTATGTATACACGACCTTATAAAATCCTAAGAGAGATATATTTAAGCGATATATTAAAAAAAATCATAAGAGAGATATTAGTAAACAAACACAATTCAAAATTGAGATATCATATGCCCAAATTAGTTAGGCAGTAGGCCTTTATACAAGATCCAAATGTTAGAATTACACCCATGAAACCCAATACCATTTTTTGGACAATGAAATTGAGACATAAGTAAACAAACACACCCCAAGCTGTATTATTGCACCCAACATCCCACGTTGGCAGATTGAACTGATTTGCATTTTAATAGAGGGCTTAGCCCATCATTATCACCAAAAACAAATAAGTAAACAAACACACTTTCTATCATTACTGGAAGAGCAGGTAAAGCATAACAAAAAATGAAGCAACTCCATCGGTGTTTTGGCAAGTCGGTAAAATTGAATTTAAAATGAAGCAACACCAAAAAATGAAGCAAATCCACGATGCCATAGGACTTTGATTTGAAAATCAAAGTCCCGGACTCTCTCTCTTTCTCTCGAACTCTCGGACTCCCATGGCATCTGCTCAGATCGGTGACGTTTCGTCATGGCAGTCGGCGGACTCCCTGAGGCGGAAGCAGCGGTGACCATGGCGGTGGAGGCTCGAGCAAAGAAGGTGAAATCGTCCAGAAGAGGAGTAATTTCACCCAATGACCTCAACTCAGATCCAGATCTGAGCGGAACGACGGTGAAATCCCAGATCCGAGGAGCCTTCGATGGCAGAAAATCCGAGGAAGGGCGAACAGGGCAGGAGCTCGAGGAGGCAACGAGGCAGCCATGGAGGGGAGCTCGGAGGTAGCGATGGAAGCTCGGAGCGGGAGGCAGCCATGGATGCTCGGAGGAGAGCTTGAAGGAGTCTTCAATGGCGGAAACGGATGACTGATCTGCTAATGGGGACGGAAGGGCGTGAAATTTGGGGGAAATAGAGCAATACACCGATTCAAGCTAGAAAAACAAATTGAAGATGAAAGCTCGTCGACAGAATCGGAGACCAAAAGATGGAGTGATCGGAAGAAGCGAAGAGATTCGCTTAAAATGTGGACACTTATCTAATATTGTAATTCTTGTGCCCTATGACTTAAAATTTAGTCCTAAATGGCTACTTATGAAAAAAAACCCTAGATTAACGATGTATTATGGTGCAGATTTTCGATATATTTAACAATACCCAATTTGCAAGTGATAATAATAACGAATTCTCCGTTATTTTTATAAAAAAAACTTGGGTGCATCATTAATTATCCGCTTTTCTAAAAATACTCAAATTATTATATCCATTTTTGTAAAAAAAATCATAATATCACCGGTAAACGACATAAACGATGTAAAATAGTAACGGTTTTGATTTAGCAATATACTTCTCATTTTTTTATAAGGTAATAATTCTAACAACCTAAAAAAACAGAGATACGGACAATAAACGAAACGAAACATCGGAGATAAATTATACAGTACAACAAAATAGATATAGATGATTTCATTCTTATTTAAAAAAAAGCTAAAATGATTTGAATATTGTCGAACAAATTGAGCGTTAAATTTGAACAGGTTCTTTGGATTAAAGCTCGAATGAATTTGGAATCTGAAGGAGATGATGGGATGTGATTTGCTTCAGCTCTCACTGATTGGTGCAGTAGACGTTGTTTTCATTCACTGCACACTTGTAGTGCTGAGCAGCTCCATTTCATAAACCCTCTCCCTCTCTCTCTCTCTCTCCCCTCAAATGTCTCCTCCTCTCCGCGTCCTCCAATAAATCCAGAAAAAGCAGCTCTGACTCATCAATCTCTCCCCCAAAACCACGCACAATGATCTGCCCTGCGGCCCCACCCTCTGCCGCTACTTCCAAGGTTTCCGGTTCCACCTGGCTCGACCGCCTCCGCTCCTCCAGAGGCTTCCCGCCGGCCGACGCTGGCGACCTGGACCACTTCCTCGCTTCTCAGAGCTCGGATTCCGCTGCCGCCGCCGATCCGCCAACACGGTTAAACCTTCATGCTGTCGACGAGAGCAGAGGCGTTCGGAACGGTAAGCGGTTGGGGGAGGAGAAGGGGGAGGACTTGAGCGACATTCTCTGCGAGCTGTTCGCCATGGGACGAGGTGGAGGTAGAAGAGGAGAAAGTTCGAATTGTGCGTGTAATAGGAGGAAGGGCTCCCGGAAGCAGCAAAACCCTAGGTTTTGGGACGGAACGGGATCGTCAAAGAAGAGCTCCAATGGCGGCTCCTCCGACGATTTGAGGAGACGGAATAATAAGAAAAATAATGATGCTAATCCGAATTGCAATAACAATGGATTGGCTTCGAGCGGAGATAATAGTTTGAATCAACATCGCAAGGAGCGGGATTCGAAGGATCCTGGAGAATTGGGGCTCGATGTGGAGGAGGAAGAGGCGGATCTGAAGGGTTATTCGAAGAGTGAGGTGACGGTTATAGACTCGAGCATTCAGGGGTGGAAGGTTGAAATGTTTGTGTTTAGGAAAAGGAAGAGCAAGAGTGTGTGGAAGGTTCGAGAGAAGAAGAAGAACGGGTCCAGGAGCTTGGTGACGGCGAGGAGGAAGAGGAAATTGGCGAAATCCGATTCCAGTGACAAAGATGACGACGACGACGACAACGATAGTGGTGATGGTGAAGAGAGGAGGAAGAGGAAAAAGAAGAAGATTGTTAGGGTTTCAGATTCACCCCCTGGCAGCTTGTTCAAGAATGGGAAGGGTAAGGAGGATGCTGTGCCGCCATTGATCAATGAAGTAAGAAACTCATTCTTCCTTTTATTTTTTTCGTTCTTACTTCTTAGTGATGATTTGATGCTCTTGTTATGTTTTGATTCTTGATTACAATTCAATTTGATGGTGGTTTGGAATTGTAATTGGTTCTCTTTCTATGTGAAATGCTAATTCAAGAGTAGTTCATTTGTTATGATGGACTTGAGTTGAGAGCTATATCATTCTGCTTCTGTGACATTCATGGGGTTTTCTTGCTTGTTCCCTATTATTGCATGTTCAAGTGTCAAAGGATTCTCTTCAATAGGCAGCGGTCAGGGTCTGATGATTTTGTAGTTTAGCATTATTTCATTGGGTGCTTCATGTTAAGTTTGACATTGATTAATGTGCTCAATTATTGGCGTGGGTCTCTTTAAATGGTTGTCGATTGATACTTTGCTTATCTGTTGCCATGTAAAACAACTTTAGGGGATTTATCCCGAATTTGCGTGGCAATCATGACGTTTTCTTATCTGGCATCCATTATTTCATGTTCATGAATTAAGGAAACTGCTTGACCTGTACCTACAACGGGTTTATAAAATTGTGCAGGAAACTGGCACTTCTTGTTAAGCTCTGAGTTGATTGCTCATTTAGGTGCCTTCTGTTTACTAGGTGCCAATTTATGCTGAACAATTTTGTTGCTGTGTGCTCTATTCCCACAGATTATCCTGTTTTGGGGTAACCAGGGTGTTTTCTTATGTGACACTCATTATTGCATGTTGAAATAACTAGGAAAGCTCATTCATCTATTGCTTTTCTTGATCTCTTTGATGTTTCCGGATTCAATCTTTTGTCTCATGCGAACATTTATACTGGACTTGATTTTTGTATGAATCAACATGTATATTAGCTCAATCCTTTAGTTTGGTTGTAACTTGTGATTCTATTGTGTTATTGATGGTTGAAGCCTGAGTATATAATATCTCTATAAACTAGCATATATTTCTCTACCATATCTTTATCAGCTTGAATCATTTACTTGTTATTGTGCCTCATTTGATTTGTCACTTCATTGTAGTTATATCATTTCTATTTGAAATGCATGCAGAATCATGAGCACCTTTTGCCCTGCTGGTGCTTGAATTTCTTGTATATTTCAGCAAGGAAATCAGGGCCTAATTTGTGGAATATGATTTTATGCAATCTCTGTTACTTGAATTATATAATTGAACTTGGTAGTTTGTAGTTATAACTTTGAAAAAGTTTGTAGTTCAACAACCGTGAACTCTCTGTGAGAAACTTCTCCTTGCTCAATATATTAGTTCAACTGGAGTTTTTAATGGTTGAAAGCACAGTTGATTACATTTCTATTTGATGGATTGTTATCCAGTTGGAGAATATATAATGCTGCTTTTTCTGTTATGATCAGCAATTTTGAACTTTGAAGCACTCTGCTGAAGATTATGATGTTTGTGAACCATTGAATTTAGCTGATGCTTCACTTATTTGGCTAATTACACGTGCCTGTTGTGAAGTAAATGAGACATTTATCTTCCTGTTCAAACATTAAAGCCTAGAATTGCAGCAGTATTATTCCATTTCTAATCATTCCCCAAACCCCAGAAATAGAAAGTTTGAGATTTTTCTTAAAAAAAAAAGGACAGATTGACTGAAGGAACTGGCCAATGTTAATGTGTTTCGCAACTTCATATCCGCATTATGATTGTGCTGATTTGGCCAGTTGTGACTACAGATGGAAGCTAATATCTTCGGTGTACAGAGCTTCACTCATTTTTTGAGTTGATTGGAAAGGTTTTTATAGGAGAGCAGGATCAAATATATTTGTCTAGAAATGCTACATCAGCACTATTAAATAATCCAACTTTTGATTTCATGCAATTATTCTTTACGTGCAGCACAATGATCAGTAGGTCTCAGGAAAATGTATAGGATCAGTCATTTTGATTTAATTGTGGCATAGGGCTTATAGATCTGCATTCTGGATTATTGTGGTAGATAATGATGCAGAAGCAAAACCTCCCATCACATGATACCAGTCTCCTGAGATTCCCTGTCATTCCCCGTAGTAATTCCTACTGCACGTTAACTCATTTGGCTTTCTTTATCATCTCTGTTTCTGTTTGCTTACATTCTTAGCTGATTTATGATTTTTCGCAGAGAATAGTTGTAAGTAAATAAACCTGAAGTTAAAGACATGGTGGTACCGTGGTAGCATGGTTTCAGTTTCCTTTTCCTTTTTTTTCTTTATCGAGTTGTTCAGCACTTTTGACATTTTATGGGCATGGGCCATGGGTAACTAGTGCTGTAGTGTGCTTTCCCTTTCTCATCAGCTCATGTTGATTGAATGCAGGGAGTAGGTTGCCTTCGTGGTGAAGCTCCTGTCAAGAGGTAAAGTGTGCTTAAAATACTTTCTTTAACCACTGTAATAGACACAACAGTAAAATTTATTAGGAATTATATTTGTAGAGTAAGACGACCACTACAGAATTCCTAATATCATTCTCTGTATTTAATGTAGCTTCCCATGCTCTAGCTCTCACTGGAAATCAAAAAGCGGAGCCTCATCCGTGATCCTTTTAAAGCCAATCTCCACATTTGACAAAGTCGGGATGAAAAAACTCGGGAAGATCTCCTTGAACAAAAACCAACAAAGCCTACCCTAGAGGCCCCCGGGAGCTGCAATAACTTTTTCAAGTTCAACGAAGAGGATTCACTCCATCCATCTTCAAATTTTCTGCTGAAAGCCAGTTGTCTGCTTCTCTCTCTAAGAGATTGAGAGATAGCTGGCCCTTCGAAAGAGATCGAGAAACCGAGAGAACGTATTCATCCCTATTGAGAGAGATGGAATGTTTCAGTGCAGTGCATCCCAACAGCCATATATGCACTTGATCGATCTCCGTCTATCTACTTCTTTTCATTAACATGGGGAATCTAATAAGGGAAAGAACCTGCCATGGATGTATCATTGTCTTGTATAGTATGTTTATATTATTATATATATAAAAAAAAACAATTTTTTTTTACTACCTGGTTGCAGTGCTACATTTAACATTTTATTCCTTTAAATTCAAGTGGAGACTGGTGTGTTACTGCATAACAGATTATCAGGTTGTTCCTATTATTAAGTTTTGTTAAAATTATTATTTGTAATTAGTCAAGTGTTGTTAGAGTCTTTATCTCTAGGTAGTTACTTCTACCTCTGCACGTTAAATACTCCCATCGTAACACTGATCAAATAAAAGTACAGAACAAGATTAAACATAAACCTAAACCAGGACCTCTCTCTTTTCACGATTGTACTTCCCTTTGTCATCCTCCAATGGCTGCCTCAAATCATTCAATTTCCGAGTGAAATTAACCACTCTCAGCTATGTTATGTGGAAATCGCAAATCAAGTCTATGGGGATAAGGGTGGTATGGAGTGTTCAAATTCTTGGACTGAACCTATCCCACCCTACAAAACCATGAAAATCAATGAAGAGGAGAAAACGCCGAATCTGGCGTTTGCAACTTGGATCCGCCGAGGTCTATCAATTTATGGGTTGCTTGGTGGCATGTTGACCACCTCGGCGGATTCGTTGGTGTCCTGAGAGTCGAAACCACCCATCAAGCACGGAAGACCTTGGAGGATGTATATGCGAATCCTTTTGAGAGAGCTTATGTCAATCTCCTTAGAGGAGAAGCTTGACACTGAGCAAGGGCAGCCCACTGAACCCAGACAGGTAAAAGGTGGCGTAAGTGCAGTCGGTGATTGATGGTTTCCATTGATGATGCAGTTTCTCATTGACACCAGGTCTCGAAGAATTCGCATATGTATCTTCCAAGATTTTCCATCCTTGATGGGAGGTTTCATGGCACCAGCAAAGCCACCGAGGTGGTCAAGGTGCCAACGAGCGCCCCATAAATCAATTGATCTTGGCGGATCCAAGTTGCAAACGTCGGATTCAACGCCTATTGTTCATTGATTTTGACGGTTTTGGTAGGGCAAGATTGGTCCCGTCCAATACATTGAACAACAATGTACCCTATAAGCATGGACTTAATTTGAGATTTCCATGAAATATAGTTGATAGTGGTTGATTTCATGGTCGATTCGACCACATTGAGTGTATCATTTGTTGAGGATGACAAAAGGAAGCACAATGGTGAAAAGAGATAGGTTATGTAAAAATATGGTTTTGGTTTAATGTTCTTGTATGGTTGTATTTGATCAGTGTTATGATTGTTATTGTTTCATCTACAAACCTAGGTTTGTCGAATCCTTGTTTTTGGGAAAACTGGTTGAAAAGATAAATATGTATATTAAATGTCAGTTAGAAGCAAGCCTGCCCCAAGGGCGGAACAAGCCTGCCCCAAGGGCGGAACACATGGCCTGATTGCACAGGGCCCCCAGATATTTGGGGCTCCATAATATTGACCTGGTATGTATATAGCCTTTCTCCTTATTTTTTTAATCTAATTTTTTTTATCAAGAGAAAGAGGAGAGGACGATAATTAAAAAAAATGCACATTTCATCTTTCCCATCACTCCATCAGACATCTCGTCGCTTCTCAGAACTTTCGCTAGCAGCCATAGCCTTCAAGCTTCAAGCCATCTCCTAATTTAGGCTTCTATAATGATGATTTTCAGAACAACATTATTTCACTCTTCTTTATTTCTCTTTCCACACAATTTTCCCATTCATCACCTCCTCTCTTCTTTCCCTTCTCCTATTTTAATATATCCCACCAATTGTAAACGAAAATCGAAGGTCAAAGGGTCAAATCCAACGGGGCCTAATTTTGATTATAGAACAAGGCCTTTGCAATCGTGGACTGGCAATGGTTAGAAGTTAGAACTAGAGCTTGTTGCAAGAACCACCAGCTAGTCTTATCACTAAGTGTCAAGATTTTATTAGGAGAGACTGATCTATCCAATTTCGTCATGTCTTTCGCCAAGCGAACTGCGTTGCGGATCACTTAGCTGGTCTAACTTTTTCTTCTTGCAGAACGATGTTAGGGGTCGGGCTATCCCCATATGTTGACTACTTAGCCCATTTTTTTAACTACTAAGAGCAAGCCCAACAACTTCTCTCTATTTTTTTAACTACTAAGAGCAAGTCCAACAACTTCTCTAAAAAATCTCTGAGATGAAAATGTCAAAATCTCTAAAAAAAAAATTCACTCAAACTTCAACAACTTTTCTATTTTATAGATTTTTACATTTATTATACACTATAATAAATAAATGCACTTATTAAAGATATTTTGCAGGTTCATTGCCATCTCTTCATTAGAAGCGCGGAGAGACCTGTCTCTCCTTCCGACAAAAAAAAAGAGCTTGCTGCAAGATTGCCTTGCATCTTTGCGTTTTATAGGCGTGGCTTCGAAACTCGTATCACATTAGTGGGTACAGTCCAATGGTTCATCTAGGGATGGGCACAAATCCCACAAATCACGGGCCCGTCCCGTAAAACTTATGCGGGACGACCCGTCGGGATCCCGCAAATCCCGTCCCGTCCCGCACACACATAATAATAATAATAATAACAACAACAATGTAAAACTGTTGTAATTTTAGTAGTAAACAAGAGAACCAGATTGTTTGTACTTGTAATCGTACTTAGTTTATCTGATTTCTTGCTTAATTTACAACCATCCGGATCCCCCTTTTATAGTGGAGGTCCAACCCCATAATCACAAAAATATCCCTGATTTTGGGGGATATTTTACCATAAGGTGAAATATTCACCACATAATAAAATATTACAACACTCCCCCTTAATATTCACCTTATATCATAAATCTAGGGGATTTTACACAAGTGTAATCTTATTATACGTATTGATGATGCTGCCTCATTAAAAACCTTGTCAGAAAAAAACCTAGTGGGATAAAAACCTGATCGAAGGAAAAAAGAGTGCAGCGCGTATAATTCTCCCCCTGATTTTGACATGCTTAATGAGCTTCTCGAAGCCGACACATTCCGATCTTGCGCACAAGTTGCTCAAACTTCTTGGGAGATAATGACTTGGTGAACAAGTCGGCGAGGTTCTCATCTGATCGGATTTGTTGGACTTCAATTTTCCCTTTCTTCTCAAGTTCATGAGTAGAGAAGAATTTTGGTGATATGTGCTTAGTCCAATCTCCTTTGATGTAGCCTTCCTTCACTTGAGTGACACATGCAGAGTTGTCTTCGTATATCACGGTTGGGCTTCCTTTGATGGACTTGATTCCAGACTCCCTCTGTATATATTTTATCACCGATCTTAGCCACACGCATTCTCTTCCCGCTTCGTACAGAGCTATCAATTCGGCATGGTTTGACGATGTAGCAGTCAGAGTTTGCTTTGTTGATTTCCATGATATGGCCGTATCTCCATAAGTGAAGACATATCCCTTTTGAGACTTAGCCTTGTGTGGTCCGATAGATATCCTGCATCTGCATAACCAACAAGAGTGGCATTCGGACAGTTTTGATAAAATAAATCAAGATCATGTGTACCTCTAAGGTAACGGAACAAATGTTTAATTCCATTCCAATGCCTCCTTGTTGGAGCTGAGCTATATCTTGACAACAAGTTTACAGCGAAGGCAATATCAGGCCTTGTATTGTTGGCTAGGTACATCAAGGCACCAATAGCACTTAAGTATGGTGTTTCTGGGCCAAGTATTTCCTCATCATCTTCTCGAGGACGGAATGGGTCATCGTGTATATTTAGAGAGCGAACGACCATGGATGAGTTCAATGGATGAGCTTTATCCATGTTGAATCTCTTTAGAATTTTCTCGGTATAATTAGATTGATGGACAAAAATTCCATCTCGTACATGCTCAATTTGTAAATCGAGACAGAACTTGGTTTTCCCAAGATCTTTCATCTCAAATTCTTTCATCAAGTACCTAGTTGTACTTGCTATCTCATTCAGGGTTCCAATAATGTTTAAATCATCAACATATACTGCAATGATGGCAAACCCTGATTCATATCTTTTGATAAAGATACATGGACACCTTGAGTCGTTCTTATATCCTTCCTTCTGAAGGTATTCACTAAGACGATTGTACCACATTCTCCCAGATTGTTTCAGTCCATATAAAGATCTCCTCAACTTTATGGAGAACATTTCTCGAGGCTTTGATTTGCAAAATTCAGGCATCTTTAGTCCTTCAGGGACCTTCATGTATATATCGGTGTCAAGTGATCCATACAGATATGCAGTCACGACATCCATTAAGCGCATTTGTAGCTTTTCAGCCACTGCCAGGCTAATTAAAAATCTTCATAATCAATTCCTGGCATGCGTGAAAAACCTTGTGCTACAAGCCTTGCCTTATATCTTGCCTACCTCATTTTTCTCATTTCGTTTTCTCACAAAGACCCATTTGTAGCCAACCGGCCTAACACCTTTTGGGGTCTCGGTCACAGGACTGAAAACTTCACGCTTTTCAAGAGATTTTAATTCTGCTTGAATTGCATCTCGCCATTTAGGCCAATCTTTTCTATGACGACACTCTTCAACCGTTTTAGGTTCAACATCGTCGTCTTCAGCCATCATTTCAGTTGCTACTGAAAAGGCAAATATTTCATCGACAATGACATCTTTTCTGTTCCATTGCATCCCAGTGGATATATAGTTTATGGAAATCTCATAATTGTCGATTTTTCTATCTTCTTCAAGAAGACTCTCTTTTTCATCTTCTTTAACAAGATTCTCCTCTTCTGAGGAGTTTCCTTCGCCTTTCAGGCTATCCTCATTATAGATTTCTTTGCCTTTGTTATTATCTTCAGATGGCTGAACTGTTGTGAAATCATCAATATTACCCTTTTGTCTCCTCGTTTGTCTTGGTTTCAGATCTTTGGAACCAAGTGGTCTACCTCGCTTTCTATGTATAGTAGATTCATTAGCAATGGATTTATTAGGTAGATCCATAGGTACTTCAATTCTTGCAGGGGCATTTACAACAGGTATATGTGACTTCGTCACTTTTGCTATATCAGTAAATGCGTCAGGCAACTGATTAGTTATGCCTTGTAAATGAATTATCTTTTGTACATCTTGTTTACATACTTTCGTTCGAGGATCAAGGTATGATAAAGACATGGCATCCCATGTGATCTCACCTTTATTATGGTCCATTTTATTCTTTTCTCCCCCTAGAGTTGGGAATGTATTTTCATCAAAGTGACAATCAGCAAACCTTGCTGTAAATAAGTCACTTGTTGTTGGCTCGAGATATTTAATAATCGAGGGGGATTCAAAGCCAACATATATTCCCAATCTTATTTGAGGACCCATCTTTGTTCGTTGTGGTGGAGCAATTGGAACATACACTGCACATCCAAAAACCTTCAGATGTGATATATTTGGTTCCTTACCGGACACAAGTTGCATTGGGGAGTATTTATGGTATGCAGTTAGTCTCAATCTAATCAATGTTGCAGCATGTAGTACAACATGTCCCCAAGCTGATGATGGTAACTTAGATTTCATCAGCAATGGTCTGGCAATTAATTGTAATCGTTTGATTAACGATTTTGCAAGACCATTTTGTGTATGTACATGTGCTACTGGGTGCTCCACTGTAATCCCAATTGACATACAATAGTCATTAAATGCCTGGGATGTGAATTCTCCTGCATTATCTAGTCGGATTTTCTTTATTGCATAATCCGGAAATTGTGCTCTTAATCGTATGATTTGAGCAAGGAGCTTAGCAAATGCGAAATTTCTTGTCGACAATAAGCTTACATGTGACCAGCGTGTTGATGCGTCTATTAGCACCATAAAGTAGCGAAAAGGTCCACATGGTGGCGCAATTGGCCCACATATATCTCCTTGAATTCTTTCTAAAAATGCAGGAGCTTCGACTGCTATTTTATTTTTCGAGGGCCTAATGATCAATTTGCCCAACGAACAAGCAGTACAATTGAGATCACTTGTCTGTAGGCTCCTTTTGTCCTTTAATGCATGACCAAGTGAATTCTCAATAATTCTGTGCATCATTGCTGTACCTGGATGACCCAATCGGTCATGCCACAGGTTAAACATTTTATGGTCATCTGGACTTCTTCTAGACACCATATTGATCTCAAATGGACTTATATGAATGAAATATAGTCCAGAGGAATAAGCTGGTAGCTTCTTTATCATTTCCCTTCTTCCAGATACATGTGCAGTCAAGCACAAGTACTCATTTCCATTTTCATTCATGGTTTCAATATGAAACCCATTTTGACGCATATCTTTGAAACTTAACAGATTCCTCTGTGACTTCCTTGAGTATAGTGCATCTTTTATTATCAGCTTTGTCCCTCTTGGAAGCAAGAGGCAAGCCTTTCCTAATCCTTCGATCAAATTTGCCACACCTGATATTGTGTTGACATTTCCTTCATAGACTGTCAACTGAGTGAAGTACTCTTTGTTTTTCAGGATGGTGTGGGTTGTGGCACTGTCCACTAAACATTTCTCTTTATGATCATGATTAACTCCAGATGGATTCATAACTTCAGAAATTAAGAAAACACACAAAGTTAATACAAGCATTATATTACATGGTCGATTGAAAATTAAGTTACACTAATATCATACAAGGACACTTCATAGGACTCGGACAAGGAAATTGAAATTACATTGCTATTATACAAGGACACTTCATAAGATTTAGGCAAATAGACATTCAACTAATTCGAGACATAGAAATTTAGAAATTAGTGCCTTCATCATAGGGAAATCCATCACCAGTCTCGACATCGTTTGCAAACATGTCTTCGAGATCAAGAGTGGGAATTTGTGGAGCATTGTTAGTGACAAAGTTTGCTTCCACATCCTTTCCCTTTTCTTTCTGGGAAGCTTGATACAGCTCACACAAGTGTTTAGCTGTACGACATACTTTTGCCCAATGGCCAGTCATCCCACATCGATAACATTGAGACCTGGGTTTGTTTGGGGTTCCTGTTGGACCCCTCCAGGATGGCCATGTTTTTGGGAGAAGTTACCTTTCTCATAGCCTTGTTTGCGGTCATTGCCACGGCCTTTCCATTTCTTGTAACCCCGCGAATTTTTACGATCATCACCTCTCTTTGTGTTGGCATTCATAGCATTCACAGCATTCGCTTCAGGGTATGGTGCCGCGCCTGGAGGCCTCATGTTGTGGTTCCTCATCAGGAGTTCATTATTTTTCTCCGCCACAAGCATCGCATTAATCAGGTCAGAGTACTTTTTAAAGCCACACTGCCTGTATTGCTGTTGTAACAGCACATTAGATGCATGCATTGTTGAAAATGTCTTCTCCATCATTTGCTCCTCGGTAATTTCATGGCCACATAATTTCAGTTTCGATGTGATTCGAAACACAGCGGAGTTATACTCCCTGATATTTTTGAAATCTTGAACTCGTAAAGAGTTCCATTCGTATATGGCCATTGGGAGTAATATATTCACTTGATTGCCGTATCGTTCGGCTAAATTCTCCCATAATTCCTTCGGATCTTCCACCAATAAATACTCAGACTTTAAGCTTTCATGTATATGGTGGCGAAGGAAGACAATGGTCTTTGGCCTTTTCTTGTGGAGTGGTGGTGTTATTTTCTTTGACGGTCTCTTCCAGACCATTAGCCTTCAAATGTGTTAAGGCATCCACCTTCCATTCGAGATACTTGTCTCCTGACAGATCCAGAATATCGAATTCCCTTTTTGTGATGTTTGCCATAATAGGACTACACATAAAATCATATTGATTAAAAATTAATTAGTATATAAATTATAATTAATTAAGTGTTAATATGAATCAAATCATATACGTATATAAAATGATAAAAGTGATATAATTGTAAAGTTTTCATAAGTCAAACTAAAACACTATGTAAAATGATAAAAGTGATATAATTGTAAAGTTTTCATAAGTCAAACTAAAACACTATGTAACATAGTAACTGTGATAATTACCTTCTTCATCAAACTATGCATTGTTATAGTTAATTTGGGAGGAATGGAATGATTACACATGTGATGTAGTAGTGTGTGTATATATACATACTCCGTATGCTACATGCATGTACAGTTAATTTGGAATGATTACACCCATACCAATCAATACATGTATGTATATATTTTATCGAAAAAAATACATGTATCAAATATATGTAGTAAAGAAGTAATATATCAAATATATGTACTACGTAAGCTATATAGTAAAGAAGCACTATATGGTTTGTATTGTGTACACAATTTTGAATAACACCCGGTATATTCTATCATTCTTGCAAGAATGGTTTTACCACAATGGAAAAAAACTCTCTTTTGCAAACTTCAAAAAACCTATCAAAAGAAAAAAACTGCTCTTCTTTCCCCGTATGAGATTCATCAAAGGAGAAACAAAGGTATTCGAGAATTATTTCTTAAGAGGTAATTATAATTGAGAGATTATCTTCCAAATTTTATATCCTCCTCATTTGTCTGCCCTATCATCTAATTATCGATATAATTTCTTTATACCTCTTTCACTTTTTCCCTTTATATACTCCCTTATCCTTCCACTTTCATCCACCACCACTCACACTCATCCTCCTCGTCTCCCTCTCGTCGATCTCCCCAGTTTTCCGGCACCATTTCCATTTTCCGATCCGAAAAAATGACCGATACCGACCGGGTTTTACTAAAAATGTTGGCTAGTGGGATGGCGATAGCAATTTTGGTGGTTTCCTTCGTTGTGTGGGTGGTTAAAAACTGTCGGTGCCCCTAAGAGCTCCGACGAAGGTTCCGGTGAGGCAAGGTTTGAAGACGGAGTTCAAAACGGTATTGTATTATGTAATTTCTTAGCAAATCTCCTGTAATAAGTTTAGATCTACTAATTTTGTTTTTAAGTGAAGGGTTTTAAAACTCGATGATGAAACTTCCCGTATTTTGTTTCCGAAAATCTTCGGTTTTGTATAAAAACTCATGAAACCGTGTTGAGCCTTTTATGTGTTCCATGTTTTATGAGTTTTGAAAACGGATCTGAACAAAAATGATGTAAAACGGGAAGATCTGAGAGTTTGTATGAGTTTCTGGTGTAGAAGATCCCAATTTGGGCAACTACAGAGCATACTCCTCTAAAAACCGATTTTGGTAAAACATTTTCATAATTAAAGAGTTTAGATAGGAGGGTTTTACCTTCATATCTGAAAAACTCAGTTGGTTTTTAGATCTCCTGCTGATAACGTGTTGTAATTTTAGTAATAAACAAGAGAACCAGATTGTTTGTACTTGTAATCGTACTTAGTTTATCTGATTTCTTGCTTAATTTACAACCATCCGGATCCCCCTTTTATAGTGGAGGTCCAACCCCATAACCACAAAAATATCCCTGATTTTAAGGGATATTTTACCATAAGGTGAAATATTCACCACATAATAAAATATTACAACAAAAACTATATATATATATATATATATATATATATATATATATATATATATATATATATATATATATATATATATAGAGAGAGAGAGAGAGAGAGAGAGAGAATTTTGAATAAAAACACTAAAACAGTAACTATATACATACAACTTAAAATAAAATAAAAACAGTATTTTGAATAAAAACAGTAACTCAAAACAATGTAATACTATATATAAATATATATAATATTAGGTTTGCGGGTACCTGCGGACTACCCGCATTCGCAGACGGATTTGGACACGACTTCCAACCCGTTAAGCGGGTTTAGCCCGGCTCGCACCCGCAACAACGGGACAATGCCCGTCCCGTTTGATATAAAAAATTATACATATATATTTATTACGCCTTTGAGAATCACAATATATACATGAAAATTTTGAATTTTTTATTTGAGGGACAAGGCCCGTCCCGTCCCGGTTCCGTCCCGCAAAAATTATGCGGGACGACCTCCGTCCCATCCCGCGCCCACCCCTAGGTTCATCGACGAGAAAGGTCCATCACTGGACACGGTCTAGTCAGTTTGTTCGTCGATCAAAACGATTGCCTATGGAACCATTTGATTTTTACAAACATGGTTGATCAGCTTGTTAGAGATGTGAATGAGACCAAAGTGTCCCACATCGGAAAATTGAACATATCAAGCCTAGTATATGAGTCGGTGGGCTACTCCTTCTATTGCCAATTGGTTTTAGAATGGAACCTCACTCGGCTTGTGTGCTAGGCTACTAGCGCATGTGCGCCCGTGCACACGACCCCCAGTCATCGGTCCAAGTCGGACTTTGATACAGCTTAAGCTATCGCCTCAAAAATATCATTGCAGATTGCTCGCAGGGCGCATGACTGAATTCTTGGGTCATCGTCGCACATCACAAAAGTTACCTCCTCTACATGACCGCGAGCAGGGATTGTGTGGCACCCATGATGACGCGGTATTATCCATTATCCACACGAAACTATATTGCAGAGTCGTCGTCTAATCCGATTCTGGAGAGCTGATTCACTAGCTACAAGTACGAGCATCATCATTCTGCCTTCAACAAGAAAACACCGAAAAACGAAAAATAACTCTTCTTTTACAAAGCTAAGCAGAGCACAGCACAGCTTTGGATTCATTCATGGGTAGTCATTTCCTATGTGGTTGAAGTAAAGGACAAGTACAGATACAAACAATGGCTGAAAGTATGAAACTGATTTAAAAAATGATGCTGATGAACACGAAAATTGAGAGAGGGAGAGAGATAGATATATACCTCCAGTAATATACTAGCATACAAATGCGAAGATGTGCGACGTATCTTTCTTTAATAAATCAACTGGGAGATACACTCTAAGGAGTGTATGAAATGATCCGAAAGGTTATCTTCCTTCATTCGTCATCAACTGGGAGAAAACCCGGCTTGTTGATATGTCTAGATTGTCCTCACTACTGTCTGCCCAGGTTCTAGGAATGCTAGGAGCCACTGTGACAGCTCTGCTCGTTGAAAGATCCGACGTGTGAGTGCTGCTGTCGTCGTCCAACTCTTGTCGGTCTTCATTTTCTTGCAACTGCAGGGCGTATTCCAAGTTCCACAGAACATCGCCCATCGTAGGCCTATCAACACCATAGTCTGCTAAGCACTTCTCGGCTGTGTCTCCGAATTTCTTCAGAGACCTCAGCTTTATTTGGCCCCTGAGGTGGGGGTCAATTATCTCCTCAATCATGCCTTTCCTTTGCCATTCCAAGGCCCATTCGGCTAGATTGACCTGCTCCCTTGCGAGCAAGGGGTCGACAGCAGGTCTTGCACAAAGGACCTCAAACAGCACGACACCAAAGGAATACACGTCTGATTTGTCGGTAAGCTGTTGCCTGCGGAAGTACTCTGGATCAAGATAACCAAAACTGCCTTTGACACCTGTGCTCACATGGGTCTCGTCTAGACATGGTCCGGACCTTGAGAGACCAAAATCGGCAACTTTGGCAACATAGTTCTCGTCGAGGAGAATGTTGGTGGATTTAATATCTCGATGTATGATTCCTTGAGTGAAGCCCGTATGCAGATAGTGAAGACCTCTAGCTGAACCGATACAGATTTCCAGTCTTTGCTTCCAAGATAGTGGTGTAAACCCTTCTCTACTGTATAGGTGTTTCTTCAATGGGCCTTTCTCCATGTACTCGTAAACCAGTATCATCTCTGACTGTTCTTCGCAATATCCAACCAGTGATACAAGGTGGCGATGGCGAATTTTTGACAGTATAGAAATCTCGGTGTGGAACTCTGGAAGGCCCTGTCTAGATCCAGGCACGCCTCGCTTCACAGCCACCGTTGTCTGGTCACTAAGAACCCCTTTGTAAACCATACCAAATCCGCCAGAACCAATAACCAGAGACCTATCAAAATCATTTGTAGCGAACTGAATTTCGTCGAAAGGAATTTTCAAGCCATTAAACCCATTTGCACCCGGTGAGGCGCTGTGAGTTCTTTCAGTCATTCTACTGTACGAACCAACAGCACGCAATGGTGTCCACCCTGCACTTTCTGCAGGCTTCGGCTTTGCCTTCCTCCTCTTGCAGTTCAGTACCATAACAACCGCAATCACCGCCAAGCACAAAACAAGACTGCTCCCAAGAACTGAACCGACCACAAGCCACATGTTCTTTCTCTTAGTCGCAGCTGAAGTTGTCTGACTATTGACTATCTTCATGATCTCTACCCCATTCAGAATAGCATTCTTCTTTAAATTACTACTCAAAGAAGATGGCCCAACACTAACTTGAACAACCCCCGACTTATCCACATCCGCAACAAAGTCAGCAAAGTACGGAGAATTCAGATTGTGGAACGTCAATGTAGACAAATCGAGATCCTTTGCTGCCATCAACCCATTGATGAACACATTGAAGTACAGCTGGTTAAGCCCGATACTGACAAAATCACAAAAATGCAACCGAACAAGGTACTCGAGACCATCTTGCACCGGGAAATCCCAAGTTATGTTGAATGTAGCATAAGCTGTATTGTTATCCAAATTCATATCCTGGGCTGTCATGTAAACATTATCAGGCGCAATTTCACTAGTCGCGCCACCTTCCTGATAATTCGGGGTTTGTACTGTGCTCACCTTCTTGGCAGCTGATTTCAGGACCAAATAAGCATCATCAGTCACCCAACTCCTCCAAAGAGTATCATTAAAAGGGGTCAATTCCTGGCCACCCACATTAACCCTATGAACAGTCTCCAAAACCCTAGAGGTCAAATTATTGTACTCCTGAGGTCCATCACTGGCAATCAGCTGGGCTCCAAAATCAGGGATCAGCTCCTGTGGAGCTGAAATCAACTCAATTGCATTCACAAAAGCAAAACCCACACCACCTTGAGGGGTAAACTGGATTTCAGCCCTACCAGTATCGAGCTTCACCATGAACTCCCTCAAGAAAAAACTAGAAGCGCTAAAATGGCGGAAAATTGAATAGCCATTAACAGAAACTCCGAAAACAGATGAGCTAAGATTATACTTTCCGGAATCGAAGGGCGAGAAATGGAAACGTAGAAGGTGCATACCAGTTCCCTTGACAGTGAATTCATAAGCAGAAACCGCGGTGAAAACCCTAGCCGTGGTGTATAAAGGCGGCGTCTTTGAAGGCGGGTTCTTATACATGACAGAAACCGATCTCCCCATGGAAATGGAGAGGAATTTCAAGCCCGATGAGTCGCCCACAAAGGTACGCCCGTATGAACTGGCATTTGCGTTGGAGCCGCAGCTTATGAGGTAGTTGTCAGTTGGGAAAAATGAAGCGGAGGTAAAGGAAGAAGAAGAAGAAGCAATTAGGAATAGGGCAAGAAGGAAACGGAATTCAGGGTTCATTTTTGGGTGGGGATTTTGGGGATGAAAGATGGTTTCAGAGGCAGAAGCTCTGGGGTTTCATCTTTGTTGCTGCGAATGTGGAAGCCATAGCCGAATTTGGGACTGTGAAGGTGAGTTGGAGCTTTTTGACTTTAGATAGTGTGCACTAAAAAGAGGTGAGTGGAAGACAGCAAGATTGTTAAACAGAGTGCGTTTGTTGAATTTGGAGAGATAGAAGGTTGAAGGCAACCATCACTCAGCAGAGAGAATGATTGGTTTTGATGGAATGTTAAAATTCATGGAATTTGGAAGCCATGTTGTTAGGTAATATGCGGAAGCAATGGAGTCGTGTCTGTTTGGTGGGTTGCCCGTTGCCTGGAGAAAAAGATGTGTGAATCAATTCTGCCTCTACACGAAATTTGAAGATTTGGAAGTCATTTTTTGTTCTTGTTGACATGAGCAATATATGAATTTATAATTTTTGTAAGTTACAAAAACTACATATCAAATAACATGAAAATTAAATTTTAGAACATTATCAGTTTTATCTTCTTTTTTTAGTATCAAGAAGCCAAAAAAAATCCTGTTTTTGATGAGCTTAATTATTTATCATGTATATATTATATAAGACTAATTCTAATGGTTGTGTGCAAATGTGTATAGGTGTATTTTTTAGACATGTTTTAGCTCCATTGGTTGCTTTTGGGGTGTGCAAATGTGCACATTTGAGCATACAATGTGCAAATTTGAGCACATCACTTCCCCCATGTGCAAAAACTTTTTCAAAAAACAAGACAATTTTATTGGTGTATTTTTAATGATTTTTGTTTTCTTTTTTGTTTTAAATTAATTGTATTTGAATAGTGTGTATAAAATACACATTTGACCATTGGAGTAAAATACCAAAAAGTAAGGTGTATTTTTACACATTTTGTGCAAATGTATACATTATAATCAAAACCACTGTGGATAGTCTAATTAAAAAGAATATATAAGAAAAGAAAATATTAAAAAATAAATCCACCGTGCAGGCAAGCAAAATCAACATTTGGAGGTGGGTGTCAAAAATTCTTACGCCCAAAGTTAGCAGAGATTGAGCTTATCTCTTGGCTGAGTAGGGCCATTGATTATTTAGAGGGGTGGGTGGATTTTGTCTGTATTGATTGCTATTGTTTTATTCAGATTGTATTTTATTGGGCAAATGGTTGAGCAAAGTTGATGCAAGCATTTGTTTATTTTGAGTTTTAGTTGAGCGAATTTCATGTGATTTGGTCAAATTTTCAAGTTTCTTCTACAAAAGAGATGGTATAATGAAACAATTCAACAATAAACTGAGTCGTCCAATATCTGTTGTTTTCAATCTCGACCCAAAAACATAATTCAACATTTCCAGTTTAGACACCTATTATATGTTTTTCCCAAATACCAAGATTGAACCCTGGAGATTGTTTTGAATGGTACAATATTCTGACAACAGATGAAAGAAACACCCAAATCCAATGATCCAAGACTATACAAAACAGCTTATTTATCAAAATAGGTTCTGATTGCAGTGACAACAATTTTAGCATCCTCTTGCTTCTTGTTGCAGAAACTCACAATCTTACATCAGAACAGGTAATTAACAGACAGGAGCCACAAAAATTTTATCAGCCTGATGCATCTTGAGCTGTTGTGGAAACAAACCAAAATCTCCAGAGCCAAATAGATATTATCTGACAGCATCCACACAAACTTCAGGGCCTGATGCTTCTTGAAGAAAAGAGCCAACCCAAGCTCAAGAGCAAACAAAAAGGATCGTACGTACCTGAGAGAGCAGCTACAAGTTCCACCAACCATTTCAACAATCTGATGCTATTGTTGAAGAAATGCCCTAGAGTAACAACATTAACTCATCAAGGCTTTGTCTGTTACCAATTTCCTGCAAATGGATGTTTTGACAAAGGCTTGCAATGGAAAAAGAACAGATAATTTTTCTCAGTAAACTACTTTTCAAGTTTTAACCTTCCTTATATTTTAATTCTGTCATTTCTTATAATTAGTTATTCAATTCTCCCTCATGAAAAGAAAACAGGGTTTCAGCTTCAGCATAAAGCTTCATCAGTTAGTGGCATCACACTTCATCAATGACCTAATAAGAAATAAACTGTTCGATTATTTTACTTAATTTAACAAGGAGCCTTTGAGATACCTTATTTCATCTAAAAAGCAAAGGTGTCACATGATTAAACATTTTTAACCTCATAAACAAGTTACATCAAAATAAAATAAATTAGTAAACAGGAGGAATGTTTATTAAGAGAAGCAAGGAGGGGGGGAAAGGAAACTAGGATCACACAGTAGACCCAGTCACTGGAAAGTGACAGATTAGAAATTGCCCATAGAAAGAACCTTCTCCAATGAACGCAAAACAACCCCAGGATTTTGAGTAAACATTCCAATAGAAGATTCTTGTGACAGACTCATTCAGGTCGCATACGCCTAGGCAATGCATCATCACTGTACTCTCGATTTCCAAATGGTTTAGGGCCAGTAGAATATATTCTGTCCGAGTTGTACCTTTGGTTACTCGCCTCCTCCCTGGCACCCCTAACCACATCAGCTGGTCTTCTATCAGCACCCCTCACATAGGCATCACCCCTGTGGAAAGTTTGATTCACACTGCCATCTTCTGCATCATACTCAAACCGCCTACCATCACCCTCCATATCATAATTCCTCGTAGGACGGATTCTGTCAAATATAGTTCGAGGTTTTCTCCTGTAATCATCGCCTTCATATTCGTTTCCTCTGCTAGGTTGAGCATTATCCTGAAATCTTATTGGTCGCGCAATGGGTCTCATGTAGTCACCAGACCTCGGCCTGGTAGGCGGTGAACCAACGGCATCAAACCTCTTTCCTGAATGAAACAACCTTGAAGGTGATCTCCTATCGGTCATCTGATCTCTGGTATGACTAGTTTCCGCATAAGGCAGCCTCATCCTTCCCATTCTAGCCTCATTCCTGAATTCAGGCGAGCAGCTTCTGGACTTTGAACGGGATCTCCTAAAGCTTCGAGGAGCATAAGTCTTTCTTTTACAATCATCATCATTCTCATACTCATGAGGTCTCCCGGATGGAGGTCCATCTAGGAACCTAACAGGACGGGTCCCGGGTCTAACGCAATTTTCAGATCTCAATCTTCCTGAAGAGGCGTCAAATCTTTGCCCGTGACCAAATACCCTAAAAGGTGTCCGCCTTTCCCTGAAATAATCAGCATTTTGGTATGGAACCCTCATTCTCCCCATTCTATCATCAGGCCTCAAATCTGGTGAATGTGTTCTGGACCTGGAACGGGATCTTCGATGACTCCTGGGAGGATGTGCATCTATTCTACTACCACCTGGAGAGAAGCTTCGCTCTCTCTTCATGAAATGGTTAGACATAGAGCTAGAAGAATTTGGAGCTTCATAAATGGGTCCACGGTATCCCTCCCTAGGACCTCTATTCAACCCTGTGAGATTTCTATCATACCTGTTCCTTTGGCCACTCTCCAAATTCACATCTCGTCCCTTCACAAGACCCATATCATACTCTTCAGCCCTTCCAGCTGGTGATCCTTTCCTTGCAAGATGGGAGTATCCACCTCTGGAGCCAGGAAACATACCTTGATGACCTCCTAGGGATTCATCAACTGAAGGACCAACAAATTTATCATCAGCACCTTCGGTAACAGGATCCGAAACAATGCTTCTTAATCCACGATTCCAATAGCGACTGCCTAGACGTCCCCCATAATCCGGGTGCAAGGATCTACCCCTACCGAGGGATTCATCCACACCAATCTGCCTTTCATCCCTGTAGTAGGAGCGATTGAAATTGCTATATCTACAAGTAAACGCAAATAAGCACCATTTTCAGTATGTGATGAATAAAAAGTTAGCCAGCCCTCCAAGAGAGGAGAAGAAGATGAGAGATTCACATAGAAGTAAATTACCTGCTTCTGGGAGCAAAATGAGTACCTCTCCGATACGATGATAAAGGTCCTTCAAGTTGAGACTGCATTTCTCTCCTGGGATCCTTCATTCCTGCATCTTCAATGTACACATCACCAATATCTTTGAAACAATCAATCTGGTCCTCCTTGTGATCGTCAGAGACAATACTTGACTTCTTCCCATCATCGAGATCCATATCAACTACTTCAGGGTTGTCCATTGCACTGAGCTGATTCATGAAAATTGAGTTTGAGGTGGATGGATTTGCCCTGAGGCATTCTTCTCCTGCATCACCACCTGCCAAGAAGCTAGCATGATGAGCACAAGAATGGTCCTCTTCAATGTTCTTCTCTATAGCTGGAAGTTGATCATCACATAGCAGATGTTCATGTAACTTATTGCCCTCTTTTTCACACACTACTGCTACAACTTTTTCTGCACGAGGTCCATTACCAGCATCAGTAAATTGATGGTCATCTCTTTGTTCAAAGTGATAGTTAACATGTTCACTTTCCCTATTCTTGCCATCATTGTCCACCCAATGATGCTCTCGTAACTCCCCATCTTCCAAGTAAGAATCATACCCGCCTTCTAAACCAGTAGATACAACCTGACCACATTCCGCATTAGGGACTTGCAACGCAAGGGTACCTTTAGAAGAATCTTCACAGGGAACCTCCTTCAAAAGGCTTGAAGGAGCAGTATCTTGATTGTCATCAACCTTAACAGACAAAGTGTTCTCCATTTTCATCTGAATTTGGGCCTCATATCCAACAACTATTCCAGAATCATTCTTTGTTTCCACTCCACCAGCAGTCTTAGTAGATTTCCCATCATTTGATGATGATGCCACCACGTCCTCAGATTGGTTAGAATCACAGGAAATATCAGCTTGTTTTAAGCCAATAATGGCGCCCTCACTACCAACTGGACAAGGTTTGTCAATTGGTTGAGCAACATCACCAAAATTACCAGAAGTGCAACCTAAATCATTTTTCTTCTCAGGCATCACACCATCTTCATAGTTTGACATATGTATGCCACAAGCTTCCTTCTCCAAATGTGATGTTTGCATGGACTTGGTTTCACATTTCCTTGCATCAAGTTGATTGACATCTGAAGGTTGATCCGTAGCATTAATCATTTCAGTCTTAATCTCACTAAACTCAGACATTTCTGCCGGGTCTTTACTAGCATTATTGAACCCCGTATGGGGTGCTTCTAACACAGAAGCTCCCACAGTTGGCAAAGCAAGTACTTGCTTCTCAGGAGGCATGGGGTAATGCTGAAATGAATGGAAGGGAAGTTCAGGCAGCTCATTCTTTATTTCATCTGATTTCAGAGTTTTAGTCGAGTTCTTCATAACTTCACAAGGAGCATTATCAATATCAAAGTCAACCTCCATAGAAACCGGTTTCAGCAGCATCAAATCCATTTCCCTCTTCTCCATATTCTCAACTTGCATTGCAGACGTGGAACCTTCCTTCGCAACATCCTGGTGATCACTGACAGTTACCGTGCTCTTCCCCTGAGATAATGATGTTTTAGTATCATTTGATCCCAAACGGAGACAATGATCAACTATTCCAACCCTCTCAACCCCATGAACATGACTAATACCAGAAGGAATCAATTCGTTCTTCATGCAAGATGAGCCAATACAATGCTGCTGGAAAGTTCCAACCCCATCAACCACCTGAACTTGACTAATATTTGAAGCATTGTGAGTCAACTCTGATGATGTCTCACCTATAATGAGTCCAGAGTTACCAGTATGAAAGTCCACCTTTTGTGCTAACTTTGTTGCAGAAACATTGGATGTCATTTCTGAGAGGACCTCACTAATATTAAGTTCATCTATACTAGGCTGAAGAGTAGGATCCCTTGTGGTGCACACATTTTCTTGTTCCTTCTTTACTAAACCATCCACAGTTTCAGTTTGCAGTTTCATAGCAGAATCAACAGTTGTTTGATTCGTATCATCAAGAGGATCACCCCACTCATCCATAGGAGCGTTCAAGTCCCAGTGCAACCTATCATCACGCGAAGCAGAAGAAGTTTTTGTTTGTTCTGAGGTTTGACTAGTAACACTTAAAGATGCACGCTGTTCTTTAGGCGAGTTGATCTGCTCTTTTGTTACAGATTCTTCAAATGCGCTCATAGTATTAGCTGGAGGCTTATCAAGCATATCAATGCAGGCAGCTGCAGCAAGTATTGCTATGCCAGAGAAGTCATCACCACAACCACATACCTCATCTGTAGCTTTCAGTTTTTCTCCATCCCTCATGGAGTCATCAGCATCTCGTGCTGATGTCTCTACATTGGAAGAATCATTTTTCATTTTCATTGGCACTTCCATTGTTAGCTGACTGACACAGGAACTTTTCTCAAGCTCCCCAGACTCATCATGAGAAGATTGAGGTGGTGGCGACGGAGATCGAAAAAGAAATCTTCTTTTCTTGATTGGTATATGCTCCATGCTATCACCAAACCGCCGTGCAATACCACTTACCTGAGTATGTAATTTATAGAATCAGTAACAAGGTGAACAACCTAATAGCTAGCAGTAAACAAAAAGTCAAGAGGCTCTACCAATTAACCCTGCTTAGACAGAAAAGCTAACCTTCGCAGATGCAGAGACTTGTGAATCCACTTTTGGGGGGCTATTATTCTGCTTATGCCCCATTTTTGAATCCTTCATAGCAGGTCTTCTTGAGCGCCTCGAAGTGTTTCTACCTTTTGAAACTGTCTTCCAAGTCAAGTTAGGATTGATAAAACTTGAAAATTCTAAACCAGCTGTGCTCATACTTTCAAGGGAAGACCCTATTCCATCAACTAGAGGCTTCCGGTTGCAGTCTTGCCAAACAATCTTCCTGCTTACTTCAGACACCACAATTGGAAGTCAAGAACCAAAACCAGGGCTCATGCAGATCTGTGATATGTTGGACAATCTACTATCAGATAAAATTGTCAATATACACAAAACATAATTAAATAGGACAAACTTCCACATTATGACACACTATTAGGATATTATAAGCCAAAGTGGATGAACAAATTTAATTGATTGTATCGCTATCCAGTATCCACATATTCAACATGATTATTCCCCACATTCTAGTTTAAAGTCTTGATACTGCAAGGATAAAGGACACGACGCATTACAAAATTTAATATCTTCAATTAACAGACTGCCAATGTAGTTGTTACCATGGACCCAAAAAATATCACAACTCAAAAGATACTGTTCTGAAATTTACACAGCATTATCTTGCAATAAGAGATCAAGCAAGGTAGTCAAATGAAAAAGATGGGGTTACATAAATGAGTAGTTGCTTAAAGTAAATGTCCTTAAGCACCCTTGTTGACACCCTAGTTGCGACTACCAATTGTGACTATATGACATCACTATCAAAGACAAACAGCTAACGACAAGCTACCAGTATATGCCACCACAGGTTTTTACCTTGGCGCAGACTGTGAACCACTTTATTCCTGCAAGATAACCCACTGGTTCACATATGAACCTTTAACTTTATGGATTCCACGAGCATGGGAATCCCAGAATTACCAAGCAAGTTGCCAGTAACATTGAAAACATTTAAAATAGAATAGAGATGATGGTTCCATTCCCATCAATTTGATTCTAACAATCAAAACGGTAGCTATTAACTTTCTCCTAAGCATGCTTGCCCAATAATGTACAATGTGAGGATGCAAGAACAACCAAACAGTCACCAATCACAGATGCCAAAAGAATTGACGCCAAAACCTTGTGTCCTCGGAAGACCCTTGTATGATGTTGATAAAAGGTTTGTGCTAGTATTCCTAAAAAATTCCTAACCATTAAGTCTTACAGAGGAGCTCATCATTTTGCAAAAATTGGAGTTCGGGTTTAGACCCAGCCTATTGAAGTACCACGAGCAGGAACAAGGACATGTATGTGCCATATCTTTAACAAAGAATGACCAACAAATCCAATCAGATGGTACAAGAACAACATGTCCTGCTTCTAAATATATGTTTCATGAGGAATTAAGGATCCACTGCAGTCGGGATTCACGTTTCTTGGAACTCCATCTTTCCAGAAGGCTTCATTTCATGAAAAATATCAAACCAATATTCCTTGTAAAAATCTACTTGTGTATCTAAAACAACAGGTGGAAAGATATAGCTGATATTGTTTTTTTTTAACACTCCATCAAAGAGATTAGGACTCTTGAAATAGCAGATTTAGCCTTGGCTTTTGTGAAGAACCTTGCATTCGGGCCCTCCTCAATCAAAGGATGCACTAAATTCCACCCAAATCTCCTGTTAAACTTATAGGAGACCCTTAAATAAGAAGAGAGCAAGCTTGTTACTCGTTACGCATTTATCCAGAGGGTAGCTGATCTGTACCAGCAGCTGCCAGGGATTGCCAAACAAATTCAACAGGGGCTTATGTGCTGAATCCAGTCTTCAACCACACCTTCCGAACAATCTCAAAATTATTTGAAGATAGGCAAGAGCGAAGTCAACGATTTCAGAGTCGGAATAGCCCGATCTGTCCAATTGCCTTCAGCATCGACAAGAATCAATCGTAAAACAAATTCATCCGTGGGGATGGTCTCGGAACCAAAGATATAATCTGGCTCAACCCTCCGTGAAGAGAAAACAACCGAGCATACAAAAAGCGTACAAATCAAAAAGCTAGGGTTTCATTACCTTTTTTCCAATCCAATCAGAGAGTCGGCAGCCGCGGCAAATCCTGGCGATATCGATAGAAAATTATACCTCCGGGCAATCAAACCATGAGAAAGCAACAGTTTCAAGGATCATCACAACAACGGGCTTTTTCTCAATTTCTTCCAAACGTTTGTTTCATTCAGGCAATCAGATTCGCGCCTCCCTCTCTCTCCCCCTCTCCCGTGTGGAAACGATGCAAAGAAGACACGAAAGCGAAATCGAAATCGCCAGAAATCGAAGCGTAGAGCGTTAAATCGCAGAAGAGAATCTTCAATTCCCCGGTTGAATTCCCAAATCTTATTTTGTGTTGGCAGAGACAGTGAAAACCCTAATAAGTACGCATCTTAAGTCTGAACACGATTTGCCGTGTTATAGGCATTAGTCAAAAGTGGGTGGCTTCCACGATCCTTCCTCGCCACGACTTAAAGCTAATCTGTGGGACCCAGGATGTACCATTAAGTTTAACTGGTGGGCTCCACAGGGGACAGTTGATGTTAAAGATAGGTGATCTACTGGTGGTCTATATAGATTTTTTTTTTTTTTTTTTTTTTTTATTAGGAAATAATTCGAGACCGGACAGGCCCGGACCTCGAGAGGCCGACAAAGGGCAAGCCGTCTAAACATACAATAAAGCAAAAGAAAATACAACAAGAAAACAGAATACATTCACCTAATACAACAAAAGAACTACACAAAATAAACCCGGAAAACCCCAGACCCTAAGCACACAAGCGGACAAAGCAGCGAGAAGAAGAAGACTCGGCAAGGAGAAGTGGATAGCGAGCGCATGGGACAGCATAGCTGACGCGATGTCTCGCCCCCGGAAAGACGGAAAGCAGAAATCCACGATGGGCAAAGACGACTCCTGGGGAAGTGTGGATCACACGACGTTCCCTCCACCTAGATGAAGGATCTTCGGAGACCACGAACACCACCAATACGATCACTTCGATCAACCAGGGCCGCAGAACTGCTCCTCAACCGAAACTAACCACGAATCCAACAGACAGAACTCCAACCAACCCGAGAAAGTGAAGCACAACCGCGAGAGGACGAAGAGATCACGAAAATTTCGGAAATTATTTACGCAAGCGGGATATACGCAAACCCTGAGAATTATTTATTATTATTTAAGACTTTTATTTCCATTTTTATTTGTTCCAAATTTCTAAGGGCCAACTTTGGGCCCAAGGCTTGAAGAACAATCCAAAGGCCCGAAGAAACAACACTGCCCTCAGAAATCTCAAATCCACATATGCAATTAGCCACCATAAGCCAATCTGGCAGAGGAACGAGACCCCTCTCCGGCGACCACCACCTACGGAATGAAGGGGCGGAAACAGCAGAGAGGGGAGGGATTACACAGCAGCGAACAACCAGGGCCAGAGCATTGGTGCTAGCGGCGGAGAGCGAGCTGTGAAGGTGCGACCGGAGGAGCCGCTTAGCGGAGGAGAAGAAAACCTCTCCGGCGCTAAGGCAGGCAACGACGGCAGGGAATCAACCGAGCATCAACCAACCTCCGAAGAGAACAGAGGCAAGATGCACCGGCGGTAGACGGGAAGCTATGCAAAAACAAATTCCCCAAAGACATGGGTGTTACACAAAATTTGGGCAAAAGCAATTGAAGAACCGGAGAGAAACATCCCAGGCCAAACAATTGCGTACATGGAGGAATTGATGTGTGAAGAGATTAGAAATAGAGAAGATCCAAGAAATACCAAAGCCCCAAAATTAATTGGGTTTCGAACAAAAATTGAGGGACGATTTTAGATATGGGCTACTGATGCTTGTTCTTCAACGGGGGGAGCGCCGAACCCAAAGGTATGGCGACACCTTGGGGTGCGGAGAAGGCCGGAGGCCGGGTAGAGGCGGCCGGAGCCGGGTTAGGGCGGCCGAAGCCGGATTAGAGGCGGTCGAAGCCGAGATAAGGCGGCCGAAGCCGGATTAGGGATCCCGAAGGAGATGTGGTGGTCTATAGTTGGTGCAAGACTGCAAGTGAGAGAATGGCAGTTTAGTATTTACTAGTGTTTTTTTTTAAAAATAAAGTAGGAATTCGATATTAGATATCTTAATCTCGATAAGTCGACTAGGTTAAAAAATGCTCCCTTGAGCATATGACTGTCGCCTCTCACTGACCTCCCACCTCAACTCTGTCAGTCGCCTAGGTTTCCTGCCGCTATGGCCACCGCCTCCATAGCCACCCACGAGTCCCAGCCTCTACTGCCACCCACCTTCGCAGGTTCAAAGCCATCGAATATTAGGTTGTTGTGCATCCACCCATGTATGTTGGTCTCCGTCCTCCTAGGCTTGTCGCCGCAGTCTGCCTAGGTGCGCCGCCTACCTAGCCTCGCCTCTGTCACCCACCTATCCCACATCCGCCTGCATTTATGCCTCTATCTCGGCCACCGATCGTCCTTTGACTCGGTCTTATGGTTCGTTTTCCAATCGCGTTCCTGCCTCTTTGTTTGTCTATTGTTGTTCATTTTGTCTTCTCAATCTCATCTTATCCGTCTCTATTTTAGCTTGCTATTTTGGTAGCCTATTACAATTTTGATATTGTTCATGAGGGTTTGAGATGGGTTTTGCGGATTTGAATGGACAATGGTTTGACTAGGGTTTGAGCTAACGGGTTGGTGTGATTTGCTATTCTGTAGGCTTCATGTGAACGGTAGTTGATTTGTCATGTCAGTAGACGTCGTGGAAATATATGTTTATAAAATTTTATCTTGACATAATATATTTTTAAAAAATTAAAATTAAAAAGATGATTTTTTTTGCGAATTACTCCTCCGTTCCAAAATACACAGGTTTTTAACTTTGTGCACAGGTTTTAATAAAAACACTTCACTTTTAAAAAAACATCATCATTCCACTAGTTTTTTCATAAATTTTATTGTTTTTTAATACTCACTACATATTTTAACCAATCAAAATCTTTTAAAAATTCAACAACACATAAATCCATACAAATTATTACAATCTCCTACATAGAAAACACAAAGGAACATCTATTTTATTTTGGAACAAAACTTACTTCTAAAAACTTATCTTTTTTTTGGAAGCATGATAAGAATTCAGTTTTCTAGAGAAGCCTAAAGAAACTGAGAGATCGGACAAGCCAGTAGATGGACTAACCATCATGTACAACCAAATAAAAAACAGAAGCAAATGACAGGTAATAATATGGAGCAAAAGTATAAACGAAAATGCAAAAATTAAATAAACGTGCAAGTTATCCTACATCGTAAAACAAAATCAACACGACAAACGAATCAATCAACCAACGAAGGACGCACACAAATAACTTTGGGGACACTAGTGGACATCTCAGATTATGGACTCTAAAGAGCCATCAGATATCGATCGCAAATCCACGACGTCTTCGGATACAGCTAATCAAACATCGTTCACATAAGGCCTGCATCACAACAAGAACAACACAACACACCAGACCGCAAATTTAACCCCAAGCCAAACCATTTCCCAATAAAAACCCCCAACCCGCCTCAAAACCCTCAAGGACTGTAACGAGATTGTAAGCGACTACTAGGTAGTCAAATTCGAGGCGACTGAGACGGGACAGAGCAAATAAATTGAACAACAGTATAAAGGCAAATGGAAAGAAAGGCCGAATGGAAAAGAAAACCCCTAGCGTGTGAACAACGCTAAACACAAGCCAAAGAGATCCGACTCAACAAAGCCTCGAAAGGAGCCGAAGGCGCCGTCGAGAAGGGTCGACTAAGGCCGAAGCCGAGGACAGAGGTGAGGGTGACCTCAAAGAGAGACGAACCGAGAGAAGAGCCGAAAGGCGGAGTCGCGATAGTCCTAGTGTGGGTGGAGTCGAGGGCGGCGGAAGGAGGAATCGGATGCCAACTGTGAGACACCGAAACGATGAGAAGCGATGGCGATTGTTGGCTGGGCGGCTGGGCCGGAGGAAGGCAGAGGAGGCGGTCACCATGGCGAAAACAAGCACTGACGCGAGCCAAGGGAGACGTAACAGAGGGAAGAGCCTGACGAGGCAGCGAAAGGTCGGCGGCGGAGGCGGAGAGAACAAAAGCTCTACCAGAACCAACGCCGAAAGCGACTGAAAACTTGGGTTTGAAGACAAAGGGGATGGAGGATGACGGTGGTGTACTAGATGCTCCCGAAGAAGGGGACGGAGGTTGGTTGCTGTTGGGCACGGTGAAGAGGGCGGCATCGACGTACATAAACACGCCTTCACAAAGAGAGTGTATTAGGTCGCACGCTTTATATTTATGTTAATACCTATGCTTTTGTTGGTTAAATTTTTTTTTTATCTATTTTGAAAAAGAGGTAGTATATTTTTAAATATGATTAATGATATAGATGATTTTCATTAGCTAGAATATTGATCAATATATATATATATATATATATATATATATATATATATATATATATATATATATATATATATATATATATATATATATATATATATATATATATATATAAGGAAAGAAATTCGATTCTCTAGACAAGGCTAGAGAAACCGAGAGCCTGAACAAGTTGAGAGATGGACTAACCATCATGTACAACAAGAAACAAAATGACAGAAGCAAATGGCAGAAAGTAAATGACAAGAAGTAAATGACATAAAGAAAAGAGCAGAAATAAAGTACAAGACAACCTACACTGAAACTACAAATGGACTAACCATCATGTACAACAAGAAACAAAATGACAGAAGCAAATGACAGAAAGTAAACTACAGGTTAGCAGAACCAAAACCAACTGGTCAAACGGCAGACGCACACAGAGAACTCTGGGGATCACTAGTAGGCATGTGCACCGGTTGAAACCGAACCGGAACCGGCACACAACCGGAAAAACCGAAACCGAAATATTATAAATATTCAAACCGATAACCAGACCGGAAATATTCCGGTTCGGTTTAAAACCGATCCGGAATTTAGGAAGTCGATCCGGATCCGGAACCGGAACAACCGAAAGATTATTTTTTCACTTAATACAGTAACAATTTATATGTATAAAAATTATTTTTTTTGGTGATTGTATACAAAATTATTAAATGCTAATCAGTGATAATCTTTACTGTGAGTTGTGACCAAATTAACCAGAATGGAGCCATATCCTTTGTAGAATACAATACCAATTAAACAGATTGACAAGATTGGGTATAACAAATTAACTTAACGTTAAATCGATTGGGAATGAGAACAAATTCAACGTTAATTTAACTTAATTCAATGTTAATTAGTGATATATTGTTTATTTAAATTTGGAATGGTAAGATTGGGTATCTTAAAAAATTAACTTAATTTAACATTAAATAGATTTAACAATATTTTTTAAAAAAAATAAAAGTTTCGGTTCTCTCCGGTTTGAACCGGTAAACCGCCGGTTATTACCGGAACCGTAATTCACCAAAACTATCAACCGAAAATCGGTCCGGAATATTCGGTTCGGTTGTAAAACCGGTTTTGCCGGTTCGGTTCTGGTTGGTTTTCCAGTCTAAACCGAAATCTGCACAACCCTAATCACTAGCGGACACCACAACATGGACTCTTTGCAGAATCAACAGGCATCGTCGCATTTCCACGACGTCCACAAACTCGACAAACCAGTAATCGTTCACATGAAACCTGTACCACAACAAGAAAAGCAAAGTACACTAACCCGCATACCAAACCTAAAGCCATACCATTGCCAAAACAAATCCCCAAAACCCATTTCACACCCTCAAGGACGATAACAAGATTGTAAAGGCGACCACAAAGGAAACCAAAATAGAGGAAACGAATAAGACGGAAAAGGAATAAATAAAGAACAACAATAAACAAGCTAAGAGGCTAGAAAGCGGTTAGAAACCGAACCCATAGGTTCACAGACCCTCTGGTTTTTTTTTTGGTAAAAGCAAACTAAAGCGTTCGGAACGACGCTTAACACCGGCGGAGGGCAGCAAGCACATACGGTGAAGGTCGGCGGCGCCAGAGGGCGGAGCCAAGGCTGTGGGGAGAGGATCTAGTAAGCAGGTGGTAGCGGATGGTCGAAGACCACCGCGAGGAGAGGGAGACCAAGGCTACGGAGGGGCGGCGAGGCGGTGGGCGTTAGCGTGGAGAAGCATCAGCCGAGGGATGGAGGCAGTCCACGGTGGGAGACGACAGGCCATGAAGGATGGCAAAGGGAGCAGGAGGAAGGCCGGAGTGGCGGTGGCTAAGGCCGCGATAGCCCTGCACCGGTGGTGAGCCGAGGACGAAGGCGGTGCTAAGGGTGAAGATGGTGGCGGTGGCAGGAAGCCGAGATAGGAGGATAGAGGATCGGTAAGGGGCTGAAGCTGGAGAAGGAATTGGAGGAGGAGAAGCCATGAAAGGCGTGGTGGTGGCGGCAGGCCGAAAGGCTCTCAATTGAGAGCGTTTTAGGTCTTGATCAATATATTTTAACGTAAATATGAACTTAGATTTATAAGTTTAACTATTACCTTTTTCTTATCTAAAAATAAACGAAGGGGTTAATTTGATTTAATTTTTCAAAATTGATAGTATCCAAACCAAACGTTACGATTTTAATTTATGTATATGTGTGCTTACTGTTTTAAAAAAACCATTCAAAACCCGCTTAGATCTCTAAACTCTTGAGCTCGCCTCACTGTCAAGGCCGTCAAAACCCTCATAGACTGCAAAAACCCGCCATAAAATCCGTCTATATCCTGCCTAGACCCTTAATCCTACCCTACCGTTAAACATCCGTCAAATGTTTTTTAGAACATTCTATGTGCTTGATAATTTGGTTATGGGGTTTATTGTACGTATCCGATGGGTGTTGTGCACCAAGGATTGCGCTTCTTTCCGCTTATCTGTGATAATCAGCTGGGCTAATTAATTGATTTAAGTCTGAACAAGCCCATTGAGATTAATCAAACTCGTCCATGGACTTTTGATACCATATTGGGCTTAGCCCACTTACACTTCATATTCATTTCGACATTTTTATGCCGAAATTCTGAATTCTTAAAATTCACCCTTCAATCGCCAATTCTGAATATTTTTAAAAAAAATTAATTTCATGTTTAATAGTAATAATTAAGTATGAAATTATTTTTTAAAATAATTGATATTTTATATAGATTTGACCATTATAAAAAAGCGCACATGAATAATAAATAACATGTTTTGTCAAACGGAGGGAATATAATTTATAAGATATTTTAGCTTAAATTCCCATTATTTTAAACTTTTGTAAATTGAATTAACGAAATGTGTATTATAATTGTGTAAATACTTTGGAATTGGAATCCAAACACGTACACTAGCAATGTGGGTGTTTTGGATTCTAATACATTTTAATCATGATACAATTATAGTTATAAACACTTAAATAGTGTTGGTTTGATAGTTTTTACAATGTTCTTAAAATAATATAAATTTAAAATAAAATATAGTGTCAATTCTGTCAATTAAACACCCACTAATTAACACAATATACAATTTATTTTATTTAAAATTTACACTATTTTAAACATACTGGAGAAAATACTAACCAAACGTTATTCATATCTTATAATTATAATTAAGATCTATTTGAGATCCCGTAATCTCTCCCAACAAACATGAGATTGAACAAATTCTATAACCGAGTCCCATCTCAGTGTTGTCTTTGCAATCTGGAGAATGAAGACACCACCCATTTATTCCTAAAATGTGAATTTTCAAAACAAATTATAAAAAAATATGAAATTCAAACCAACACTTCCTTCTGTGGCATTGATGGCCCCAATGCCCCAGTGGAAAATATAGAACAAATTAAAAGATGCAACAGAAAATTTGAAGATTTATGCTTAATTTGGCAAATCATCTGAGACGTAAGGAACTCCCTCATCTCCAGAAATAAGCTAGATGACCGCCACACTATTGTGCAACGAATATTGAAGTGTATCTCGGACGGGCGCGAGGCCAACCAAACTACTAACCAGAATCATAAAAAAAGACAAGGTAAACAAATCAAATGGACAAGACCCCCAATCTCTGTCTACAAAATTAATGTAGATGGGTCGGTTGCAATGAATGGGGATTGCAATATTGAATTGGGGGTATTGTCATAAACTGAAATGGGCAAGTAATCGAGATATTCAAAGCCAAAGTTGCCAAATAATTTGTACTGCACACTAAATCCTTAGCCATGCTTGCAGGAATAGAGCTAGCCAAAAGTAAAGGCCGGCAAAAGATCATTATCAAGGGTGATAATGAGGAAACAATCAAGGCGTCTCAAGACAATGTGAAAGTGCCATGGGAAATTTTAAGAGTTGTGGAAAGCATCAGAAGATCAAAGTCAGACTTCTCATTGATCCAGCTCAAGCACTGCTTCAGAGAAGCCAATGCAGCTGCAGACTATATTGCTAGGAGTAATTTTGATCTTAATTTATGTAACCTCCCTTTGAACATGGGCCTTGGGATAATCAAAGATGATTGTCTAGGAGAACATCCTGTTGGTTGCCTACTGTAAAAAAAAAGATTTATTTGAGATCCAAACACACCCTTATTCCAAAAACAACTGACTTGCTATCGGCACAGTTACATCTCGTTAAGTGCACGGCAAGATCACTGGCTTTTATGTCAATGGCGATGAAAGAGGCAAGGCAAGCGAATAATGAAAGGAAACAAAAAGTGCAATGAACTTGCCGATTTCGAATGTCCATGACATTAAAGGAGGTAAAACAGCTTGGATGAATATAAAGGACTTGTCAATATTGGTAGCGGTGAATGCTTCGTCGTCAGTTACTTTCGGCAACGACGTTTAGGAGCCATAAACTACTAACCAACGACGATGAAATCATGCAGCCGTGTTTCTTGCAAATGACGGTTTATCCAGATGGGATGAAAATAAAATAGCATTGGGTGACTGACAGCCCTGTTGTTTTACTTTTATCCCAGCCAGCCCAACCAAAGACAGCTAGATTGGAGATGGAATCCACCCTTCACGCGCCGCTCTAATGTGGTGTGAGACACGCTACGCGCACCTCTCACTCTCACTCTCACTTTGTGACGTGTACTGTGTACAGTATCTTTGATTTTATTTTTAATTTCATTGTGTATAAAGTAATTTTTATTTTTGTTTTTGTTTAAAGTATAACATTATTGATTTTAAAATTTTAGTCAAATAGGTGGGCACAAATCCTAAGCCTCATCTCCTGTTTTGAAGGAATTTTTTTAAAAAGAAGAAAGGTGTACATTACATCCCCCCAAAATGTGTGATGGAACATATAATTTCTCATTCCCTAAATCTTAACTTCATCCACATATCTATATAAATAAATACTCCGTACAATATAATTACTTCTCTCTTGCTAGTTAAAGAAAATCTTTCAAAACCTGGCCTACCAAACCCTTCAATGTTTTAAATTATGTTTTTAACTTATATTGTTACATATAGAGTTAATGCTAGCCAATATACCAAAAAATGTTGGACTTTGCAAAAATGACCCTTCTCTTGAAAAATTGCAAAACTAGCAATTGGGTTAAAAAGGAGCAAAAGTAGCCGGTGTCTCTAACCTCTATTTCAAGCTAACCGTAATTGGCCATGTTCCTGCAAAACCCTAGGTACATTTTCGCCGGCGTGGAGATCTATAAGGACGTCGGGAAGTTGAACGAGGATTACGACATAGTGATCGAGAATCTCTACGACGTGATGGCGAAGGCGCTAGAGAAGTCGTCGGAGTAGTTATCACGGTGCCTGGGGCTGAAGGAATTGGCAAGGGAGGTTGCGAATTTGGAGATGGCGAAGCCGCGACAGGAGCGATTGGAGTGAGTGAGTGCTTCTCTCCCTCCCCTTCTCTCTCTATCTGTGGCGCATTCCGTTGATCTACCCGGTCGTCTTAGGATTCTTCCCTTCAGGAACAAAGTGTTGTTTCCTGGTGCTATCATTCGAATCCGTTGCACTTTGCCTAGCAGGTTCTCCATCCCCCTATCTCTATCTGTTGCCGAGGATTGGATGTTCATTTTTGCTTTTAATTCCTTTGGTGTTTCTTCAATGATTGTATGTTTGTTTTGCGTTTCTGGTAGCTGGAATTCATCTTTAGGTTTTATTTTTGGTCCTTGATCATAGTAGATAAATTTGGGATTTTTAGTGCTTCCTTATTTGGGGATGTTGGCTGGCAACTCGTCAATTGTTGGAGAATTCAAAATTCTCATCTTCTTCTGCAGATTAATATATGGTATTGAAGGTCTGAACTTGAGTGAATCGAACTGAAAATCTCGATTAATTGGTGGATTTTGGAATAGGGGAAATAGTTAATATCACGGATTTTTTACTTCATACATTTTTTTCTTTCACACACTTTTTCTTTACTGGCATAGATTTTTTCTTTACTGACACGAATTTTATAATTACTAGCACGAATTTTGTAATTGTTGACACTTGTTTTAGCAACCTGTAACTTTTAATGTACACACTTATATCTTAGGTATAAAAATAAGTGAGTCATGGTTAGAACTAAAGGAGGGAAGGCCGTGTCGACGCCATCAAGCAAGATTGGAAAGGCTAACTATTTCTTAAAGATGGGGCTCCTTCGCCATATAGACGACACCCTTGTTGTTGCTGATTGGGAGAGGCTCCTGCCTCCTCGTGACTGCCACCAAAAGTTGATCTCTTTTTAAGATTGTAGTACTAGTACATTTGGTTGCTTTTGTCGTTGTAGGACTCGTACATTTGGTCGCTTTTGATGGTTGTAAGACTCGTACTTTTAGTTGCTTTTGATATATACCTTTACTTCTTGGGTTTATTGTTATCGTAAAACTTAGTTTTATCTGTCCGATTCCTATGAGTTGGCAAGGTATACACCTTTACTGGCAAGTAAATAAACGTTATTGGCACAAATAATGTCAAAACTGGCACATACTAAATTATCGAAAACTTCATAAGACAGAAATTGGAAGTAAAGCCGAGGTAGTTCGCGTAAAAATAAGTGCCTATATACGTAAATACAAAAGAAGCCCCAAAATGCAAAGCGCGGACAAATAAGTGCCTATATCGTCAGATGAGATTTCAAAACAACCCTCCGATGACGCTGCGGGGGGGATGTGATGATCCTCTTTCGAAGAGCTCCCCAAGTGAAAGGAAGGTTGTTTATTGTTTGTTTTAGGACTCTTAAGGCTGGATATCCCTCTTTGGGGGGGGGGGGGGGTTTGTGCTTGTTTATTATTTGTTTTAGGACTACATGTTTTTTTTTTTGCATTAAGACTCGTGCATTTGCTCGCTTTTGATGGTTTTAGGACTCGTAAGAAACTCCCTATTATTGTTTTTATAACTGCAGGAACATGTTGGCTTTAGTTGATTTTAGGAGAGTGTCATGGTCCTCATCCCAAGAGCTACCCAAGTGGAAGAAAATTCCTCGTGCCCGTTGACCAACTCCAAAGATAGTTTCCTCGTAATCGCTACTGAGACATATTATCTGTTTCCCACGGTCCTTGTCAGGCACTTTGCCTGTTCTTTCTCGTTCATTGATTTTCGTGGCGGTCCAGGTTTCAGAGGCTTGTCTCTCTGTGCTAGTTGTGTCAATATCCGTGCCAAATGCATTGTTTTCCATGACATCCATAAGGCTCAATTTAAGTTCCAATTTCGTTCACCGAAACGTACAATGAAAAAGGCCATGTACTGAACATTGACAGTGTCCTTCATGAATCGGAGGTGATCCATGTACTAAACATTGACAATATCCACTACATTTACCCTTCGAAAGACTTTGCTATACATAAACCTTTTTGGCAGGGTTAAGTCTTCTTATGTCACGAAATATATTATAGGTGACACAATTTTTCTTTCAGTAGTCAGGCAAAAAAATTCCTACTGTCTGTTCAGCGTCGAAGAACTTTCTATGGTGTCCTGTATTTCTCTCTCTGTCTAGAAAATAATCTCACTTCGAAATATTTTTTTCCCTAAACATCTATAAAGTGGGTGTTTATAGATAGATAAAATTAAATTAGGTTCAAAAATAAAATTATTTTTTAATTTTAACAAATGAAAATGGTTGAAAATTAGTTTAAAACAATTAAAGTTTAAGTAACGCCACTTGACGCCCTCCTATTTGGTCCCTCTTCAAATTTATTGAGAAGGGGAAAATCACCACTGATGCCACTTTTTTCTTTTTTCTTCCTTGTTGCCGGGTAAGGGCTATGTCACCTATGTGGGTCACTATTTTATTTGCAAAAATGACAATTCCTTTCCCCCTTGCAAATTTTGGTATGGCAGTGTCATTTTTGCCAATCCCAAATTTTTTTGGTATAGTCTTGCAAATATTCCTTACATATATCTGTGACTAGGTTTTAACAAATATAATGATGTGTAGGATATGAATGAACCGTTTGCTCATTCTCTAACCACTGATTAATTTATACTCTATCTATTAATAAAAATAAGCCATTTAAAAAAATCCACATTTTTTAAAATAGTAAATAAAAATATATCGATTTGTCTATTGTGTGCCTTAAAGAAACATGATAATATTTTATTGGGAAAGAAAACTCTAAAAGAAAATGGGTAAACACCGTAATCTACTTTAAAAATGGCTAAATCGGTGTATCTAGGGGAACCATTTCCCAATTTGGCTTCTTATCCTATGCCCAAAGGACATAGAATAAGAAAACCGAAAATATATTTATACCCCTAATTATTAATTTATTTTTTTCACTTTATTGAAAAATTACAACTAACGCCCCAATCGGGGTGGCCCAGTGATATGGAGCAAGGGGTAAAGTAAGGAGTAAGGAGGTCATACGTTCGATCTCTGTCTTGGGTGAAAATCCAAGGTTTGCCTTGCTCCTTACTGGCTACTAGTGGGTCAAGCTGGTTGTTGCAAGCCGGTTTACCTAGTGTGTAGCTCTTGCCGGCTGGATCACGTGCCCAGGGTTCGCCACCAAATGTGGGTTTCCTTGTCATAAAAAAAATCACAACTAACATCTTTTTAATAATTACAAATACAATTTTGAAAGTAAACGTAACACAAAAGTACCTAAAATAATATATTTTTTCTTAATAAAATTTTCGCCCTAATATGACATTTTTTTCTCAACGAAGGAAGTATGCCTCGGCCTCTTCCTCAATAGCATACTTCGTATATTATTTTTATACAAGAAAATATTGGAGAGACCAGACAACAACTATCTGACCGTCAAGAGGTCAATGGATATGTACACATCATACTAAAAAGTATTTCGTGTAGAACCCAAGATAAAACAAAGAACGTCAAACACACAAACGAAGAACGAAGCCAATTAGCACCGCTGGTTGGTACATGGTACATCAGGACGCTATCTTCTGTGTGAAGTGAAGACAAAACTCCAAAAAAGCACCTCCTAGAAACGGACTCGTCTCAAACACACCACCATGACCCGACCAGTCTCAACTCAACGCCGCATCTTCAACAATCCGAAGCACACGTAGGAGTAGGACCATCAAAAAGTATAAGTACAGAACAACCCGAACAAGGTACAACAAAAAGGTCAAGGTCTTGAAAAGCAAGGCAAAGAAAGAGGAGGAAACAGAGATGGGGGGTCCAGATGTACTCGGGCCTTACGGTGTATCATGTACGCAGATCTGACCCGTTTATACGAATGATATGGATGGTCAGGATTAAAAGTATTTTTTTATTTTTGCTTTAAATATTGTGGAACCGCTGCAAAACACCACTAACCCCCTTTGTATGGCGCGTGTAATGTATGCCCGACCATTCAAATCCTTGCCTTTTTGTGAAGATACATAATTTTTTTAATATTAGTGGGGCCCAATTGGTGAAGAAAATCAGCACTACCCACTACTATACAATGAAACCGAATATGTTAAAAATCTACCAATTCTATTGAATAATTTGTCGCATGCTACCGAATATTTTTTTGGTCCATCATTTCAAATAAAAGAAACCTCAAATCCATAAATAATACTTACGGTTTATACGAATAATGCTTCATATTTTACCGAATAATGTTTAACATTTCACCTTTCATCAGATTATAAAGGATAATTTTAACCATCGCATATTCCCATCCAAAATTTCATAAATTCTACCGAATAATGCACATGAGTTAATTGAATAATGATGAAATTTGCCCTAAACGTCTCATAGTTGATGCATTGAGATTAAAAAAATTTGTCTTCTTAAATGAATAATCATTAGAGATTCACCGAATAATGCTTGTATTCCATTGAATAATGTTTCATGTGTACCCAAATATTATTAACCATCTCTCAGATTTCCCCTACACAATTTGTTATATTCTACATAATAATAAATAGATTTAACAACCAATAAACAAATTCGACGATCAAATTATGTAACACCCCCTTCTGTAAACGAGGGAATGTTCCAGCGCCAGTAGTTACTCAGACTTTAAGGTCTTTGTAACCACCTTAGGCTTATAGGGACATGCTACCATGCTCCCATAAACAAGATGATAACTAAAGAAAATATAAATAGCGGAAGACTTAAATATAATAAATCATGCTTTTATTAAACTCATGATTCAAATTACAATATTTGATACATCAAAACATTACAACGGAAGACTTTGTAAAAATAAACATTTACCGGTTATACAATATTTTCTTCAAATCTTGAAAACTTAAAATGTCGTCTTGAACTTCTTCAACTTCTCTTCAAAGACTCGATCTAAACCTGCGAACTGGAGGCTGAGGTATTATTCGGAGAGAATGAACCCCTAGCCGTCCAAACAAAGGACGGTTAGTTCACGAGAACTAGCAAGTGTCGGCTCGAAAAACTGGGACTACTTTGGACTCAAACTCAGTGGCCATAATAAGGTATGAATTGAATCCAAATGAGATTATTACTGATGAGAATATTTTAGGTAGGCTTTATATTTGATGACTCAACTTCTGTGACATGGATAACCCCGAAGGGTTGAATAAGAAAGTGATGTAGGTGACAAGCACCTTAGGAACCATACCCCGATTACGGATGGGATATGATATACCTTTAGAAATGCGTTTATGATCACCATGAAAATATTTTTCTTATTAAGTTCGGACTCAATATCGGGTTATGAGGTACTCCGTGTGGCCCAAATCCGTCCCGCTAGTAGTTACCCAGGCGTTAGGGAGAGCCTACTATTAGGAGTGGGAAGAGGGTTGACTTCGTGTCCTCCGATATCAAGTCTAAACAAAAAAAAACTTTGGCCAAATTAATATTATTCACTCACTATCTCACATTGCATAGCTTATATATAGATATATTTTAACACATCACACGGATATCATATATGACCTGCTCACTTTTATTTTAACATTAACTATATTATACCGGCCGAGTCTGGATAGGACGTCCGACCTACCTACGATTCCGTAGTCAGATTTCATCTCGAATATTGTATCTCGAGCTCCTCACCTATGGCTACTGGTGGCGCGGCGGTGCAGCTCGGCGACGGCACGGTGGCTACGAGAGATGGTGGCGGTGGCTCCGGAAGTAAAGAGTGGTGGCTCCGGTGACGATAGCGGCGGCGACAGGAAAACCTCCAGGTGATTCCGGCGATGAGATGGAGTCGACAAATTTTGGGGTTTCGAAATCGGGATGATTTTGAGAAAATTTTGGGAAAGGAAATGTTGCTATATGTGTTTAGAGCGCGATGAACTAGCTTGAGAGCTCGGATATTGGCTAAAAATGGTGGGCGACAGTAACGAAGGTCGAAGGGGGTTTTATAGGTCGGGCTTTCAATGTGAACGGAATCGCGAATTGAAGGCGTCATTGAATCGGAATTGATAAGAGGAATTAATATTTATAATCAATTCGGTCTTTCAACCTTATGTACCACGTCAATTGGATGAGTTTTTAGGATTAGGGTTTGCGAATTTGGACGGAATTGGGGCTTGATTCCTCCTTTAAAACAAAATTGATTGCACAATGATGAATATCATTGAATTTGGGATAAGACTAATGTTTGAAACGTTTTGAATTAAAGCCAAACACATCAACGCCTCCATGGAAGGTGCACGTGAAGATGCACGCAGAGAGGGAGGAGGAAGAAGCGGTTCAACTGAACCGGCTTTCCTTTTTTTCGGTTTTACCAAACCGGTTCGGTAAAATAGTTGGGTTTTTCTTTTGTATGTAACTAGTACTTTTCCTGTACCTTGTACGGGTAAGTATTTTTATTGAAAGTTACCGTTTTAGTTCTCCCTCATACCATGAATATATTTCATTTTATTTAAATTGTTGTAATGTTATCCATTAAATTGTAATGAGTGGGAGGGTCAACCCCTTAATGGGCCTACAGTAACCCGACCCAGATGTAGAATGGGCTAAGCCCACTTGAACTGGTAAGGAAAAATTTTTTTTTAATAAAAATAAGTTACATATCTCAAAATGGAAAATTCTTCTTGATTGAGAGCATAAGCAACCATGAGTTTTGCTCACCTTAAGGTTACTAAAAGATAAACTCATGGTTTGAGTTTTACCTTAAAGTAAGGGAATGAAAGAGGTTACGTTGATAGAGAGAGGTAACCTCTTCCCTTTTCCAATTTTCTTTTCTTTTTTTTTAATAAAAAAGTAATTGAAAAGATATAATAGTACACATAATAAAGGGAAAGAAAAAGTAAAAATAAATTTGAAAAGAAGTTAGAGGTTTCCCATGGTTGTAGAACAAACCTTTTAGGATAAGGTAGAAAAAGTGAAAATAAATTTAAACAAAAAAATAAATAAAGTGTAAAATTATGATAGGAGTAGAGAAAATAAAATGTGTGAAAGGTTTCCCTATGGTTGTTGATAGTCTGATGACCTACGAGTCTAAGACACATTGCACACTTATAACTAAAGGGTTGTGTGTCATATTTATATTCGTTGATCTCCTTAATTTCCACTTTAGACTTGTTCTCATTTACAGGACTATAGAAATGCGAGCATAGCCATCAACCAAATACTCCTAAGCCAAGGTTTGAGTAAGCAATTTTAATTATTTTGCTAAAAAATTACTACATATTAAATTACTTGGAAAAATAAATTGCTCTCGTTGTGCATATATAGTCAACAGAGAACAACAATGAACGTTGGATGCGCATAGCTAATAGAGAATACATTTACCCAAACTTATCAAACATCAAATGCCTCCTTTTAGGCCTTTCGAGTTAGCTAGTAACCTCACCAATAATATATATGTTAAGTTACTAACATGATGTTATGGCAACAAATCACAATAACATTTAAAATACCCAGATGTACCATTCTGCACTAAATAGGATTGCAAAACCAATATCCCACACAAGTGATGCCTGAAAGGCCTGCAAAAGCAATTGTCTCCAACAGTAGGATTAATTGGGTTTGTTGGCTCTAGAAGAGGGACCAAAATTTCCCCCATGAAGCTTTCCGCCGTAGAGTTTCCTTCGCAGACGCTGATGCCTTTTGTCTCTTGGACTTAGGTGCCTCTCCAGTCTTGGATGCTCTAGTTCTTGTCATATCTACAATTACCATTCAACTCAAGTATAAGATTAATGTAAAATATCGAATACACCAAAGTTTAAATCACGTCATTTTACAAAAACTTGCTCAAACACCTAAACAAATTTCATATCCTATACATGTTTTGGTCAACCATTATTCCTCCAAATTTTCTCCAAAGTGGTAAGATTAATATCTCGCTTGTATAGTGCATCTTGACAATTGAGAAATAGAAAGTGGGATACAAAAGCAACCGAGAATCATATTCAAATTCAAAGAAAAAAATGAAAGAGAACCCACCACATGAAAAAAAAAATTCACCTAGTCCGATTCTATCAAATCTTTTTTGAAGAAATTATACCAGAAGAGTCTATTGAATGGTATACCAATATTTCTTGGTAGGCAAGTAAACAGCTAGATTAAACCTTGAAAAACTCAAATTCTATTAAAATGAATCTCATGAATCATGATAAATTATAGTCTCCTAAACCCAAGTAAGAAGAGGGTCCACTCAGAAGAATCGCTCTCTCTATCGCGTTTCATCTTAGGGCTTTGACGTTGCGTCTCTCTGTGCGACTGTGCGATCATGAAAAATAGAGAAAACTTTTTTCTTTGAAGTCTTTTTTATATTAAAAAAAAAGCAAAGCAAAAAAGAGGGATGGATGGAGAATCAAACTCGGGCCCATTGTCTTCCAACATATTCCTAACCTTTATAATAAACCAAGTGAGCTATGAGGAATTTCTGATTCCATTTACATTTTTTTCATTATATTTGTACTTAGTACATAAGTCCCCCTACACATACATATATACGGAGTATTTGTTTACTCCCGAACCCAAGTGGGGCTAAAGCCACCCCAAGTCCACTTAGGTCTACCACTGAACCTCACCACCATAAATTTTTTTATTGTTATATTCAAATTGTATTCGATATGGAAAACTGTTTTTCATGGCCATGAAATATTTCACACCCTTGCTGTGAAACCAGCTGAAGTAAAAATATAGATTAATTTTTTGGATAGTTTTAAGGTGTTGCGTGTTACCATGAAGCCCATATATCCCAAAGGTAACCTCTATTTGAGTATTTCTTTTGAAATGTTTATATAATTAACTTCTTTTTTATTCAATATCGAAAACTGATTTTCAAGGCCAAGAAATATTTCACACCCTTGATGTGAAACCAGCTGAAGTAACACTATAGATTCATTTTTGGGATGATTTTAAGGTGTTGCGTGTTATCATGAAGTCCATATATTCCAAAGGTAATCTCCATTTGATTATTTCTTTTGAGATGTTTATATAATTAACTTCTTTTTTATTCAATATCGAAAACTGATTTTCAAGGCCAAGAAATATTTCACACCCTTGCTGTGAAACCAGCTGAAGTAACACTATAGATTCATTTTTGGGATGATTTTAAGGTGTTGCATGTTACCATGAAGTCCATATATTCCAAAGGTAACCTCCATTTGAGTATTTCTTTTGAGATGTTTATATAATTAACTTTTTTTTATTCAATATCGAAAACTGATTTTCATGACCATAATGTACTTCACACCATGCCTATAACGTCATTGCACCCATATGAAATGCAATGTCAAATAGACAATTAAATACCATTCAAATAAAATTATATAATCCCAAAAAGACAATTAAATAACATTAATAACATAAAGAAATTGTAAATGTTCAAACAAACCACACTTCAAGTCACAACACAAAACGAAAACAAAACAACCAAATGTTCAACAAACCAAACTTCAAGCCCCAAAACAAAACATAAAATAAACAACCAAATGTTCTTGAAATTGCAAATGACCAAATTTCCACGAATTCAACTACATCTACGACTCCACCTTCATCTTCTTTGTTGTGGATCCCTCGTATGCATATGGCTCATCTCCATCACTAATGACCTCAAGAGGATCATATTATACAAAAAATTTAAGATATAAGGATCACTATATCACAAGTCAAAACATACTTTATTTGATTGTAAACACATGTTACCTCATGCATTTGATGCTTTGAAAGATATGCATCAATTTTTTTTTTCTCATCGTTATTCATTTCCTTGACGGTAAAAGATGAATTTACCAAATGCTTGACATTATAATTGGAGATTTCAACCGCAAAGATAAATGTCTTCCCTAATATAGCCCTAAGTTCATCCGGAATCATCAAAGACTCACCTCCCTAAAGGCATATATGTAAACTGAAGGGGAACATTTTTAGGCAGCATATAACCATTTCATTAAAGGAAGGATTTTTAGGCAGCATATGTTATCCAGCAGCAACAATGCACTCGAAAACACTCGAAATTTTGAAGAGAAATCAGCCCTAGAGTGAAATTAGAAGCAAAATTAGTCCTAGAAGCGAAATCAGTCCTAGAGCACTCAAAATTCAGAAGTGAAACCAGTCCTAGACCGAAATCAAAAGCAAAATCAGTCCCAGAAGCGAAATCAGAAGCAACATACGTGAAATCAATCCTAAAGCAATCAAAATTCAGAAGCATATGCGAAATAAAAATCAGAAATTCAAAAGCAAGAGAAACAAAATCGAAATTCAGAAGCAAGCGAAACAGAGATTCAGAAGCCATCAACACACGGCTTTATCAACAACAACAATGCACTTGAAAACACTCGAAATTTTGAAGAAAAATCAGTCCTAGAGCGAAATTAGAAGCAAAATCAATCCTAGAAGCAAAATCAGTCCTAAAGCACTCAAAATTCAGAAGCAAAATCAGTCCTAGAGCGAAATCAGAAGCAAAAATACAAAATCAGCCATATAAGATCAAAAAAATACCCAAGAAGAAACCGAGCATATAGAAATCAATACACTAAAAATACAAAATCAGCCATATAGAAAGTAGCAGCTATGATCCAACATTCCAACTCATCACAAAATTCGTGTCTTGGTTTTATAACTAATATTGCAAAGAAGAAACCGAGCATACTTGAGAGACAATAACTCATTACCATAAATAAGAATATTAAATCTAAGAAGAAACCAAGCTACTAATGTAACGCAATCGGGCCGGACCAACATTCTAGCTCATCACAAAATCTGTTGGCAATTTGTTTTAGAGTTGGGGTGTTTTCATGTACTGCATCTTTAAAGGCTGTTTCTTAGCAATGAAAATCAGTAGCAAGTAGATAAAATTAATGCTCACGCCTCATCTTTAAAGGTTGTTTCAACTGTGCATTTAGAGAGAGCATTTTTTCAGGCAACCATGCTTTACCTCATTTTTCATAGAAAGATAAGGAAAATAATTCCAAATCAATTTAGACATGCCTGCAGACTCGTATTTCTACTTAATGTACATGAACATTCTGCCTATTCCATATATACATGCATTTGGATCTCAAAACTTACTATAATTATAATCAACAAACTACCAATGAAATATCAATTTTGCACTTGAAAAGTTTCATGTATATATGAAACTCAAACTAAGAAATTAACACACAGAAATCCTTTAAAAATGTGTGTGAACGTCATGCATGTGAATTGCATAGTTGGTATCTTCAGTGAGCAGTAAAAAGAAAAGAACTTTATGAGATATACATGTTAGTCCTTCCTAGATAAATTTCTTGTGCAGTTATAAAAATCAATAGCACATATGGATATGATTAAGATTAATTTTTTGATGCAGAGACCTCAACTAACTCTTAAATGAAAAAAGATTAGGTAATTATAGCATATCAATATGTGTTTTTTTTGTCTTGAAAATTGCATAAGATCTTACTACCATAAACACAGTTGCTAGCAATTACCATGACTGAACCCGATATGGTAAGCCCTTGGAAAGGTCACAACAAATTCACCAGGGTTCTGTACTAACCTAAATCAAAAGATGCAACAAACATGTTAGTATAATTTCAAAATTACAAACACTAAGGATAAACTTGCAGAAATCTTTCTACAGAAAAAAAAAACTAAGGTTTGATTTGATGAATACAAAGAGGATAAACTACTCGAGACTAATCATTCTATGCAAATAAAACTTTAAACATTGCATAACTATCTTACTTGCAACATGGAATGCCCTTTCTGGTGACTACTTCAGGTGATAATATAGTAGTCTTTTCACCCAGGATTGCAAGTGCAACTACGATATGGAGATATGAAGGGTCATGAAATCTCATGGTAAACAAATCCCCTAGAATTTATCAAAATGTATGCTATGTTGACAAAATAGCTAATGACAGTGATATGCTTACCAAGGGTATTCATGTTATCTGCATAAGCCTTGTCCTGAATAACCTCCTCAAAAGCAATCGGCTAGATATTCAACTTCAAGAAAATCCAAACGGAATCAGAAATTCATACCATAAAAGAAATTTCATGAATACTAACGTTTTTCTAGATCCCTTGAATCTTATATATGTTCTTAATTCATAAAAAAAAATGAAAGGGTATAATTAAAAGGCTTGTACAAACCTCAAGTAGCACAAAGAATAGATTCATTAGAAAAGCTTGAACCAAATTGTTCATGAGAACCATAAACAGAGCTTGAGTCGGTCCTCGTTTTTCATTGTTTTAGTATAACATATGCATTCAACAAATTAAGACCCATGAGAAGCATAAACAGAACTTCAGGAAAAAAAAACTCAGTTAAGGAGAAATCTTAAATTGTATATACAAAAAAAGAAAAAAACATGCCTACCTAAAGCTAGGTCGAGAATGACCGAGACGCCAATTGAGAAACCTCAGTTTCCCCAAACTCTTGAAACAAATAGAAAATCGCAATCTAAAAGTGAAATTTTGGAGCCGAATCGAGAAAATACAGCGTTTTCTAGGTTTATCTTCTTCTTGCGGGATGAATTTAACATGAAATTTGAACTTTGAGAAGTGAGTGAGTGAATTCCACCATTTAAACTGACAGATTCATAGAAAGTGAAGATTGGTATCAACCTAGATTTCCTCCACCAAATTACATTCTCATAAGAGAATAAATAAATAAATAAATAATCTAAAATCCCCAAATCTCTTCCCTAAACCCTAAAATTTTGAATTAAAATGAAAAAAAATTTGAAAATATACCTGAAGATTGAGCAGACACGTTCTTCACACCACCATCGATCGGGTTCTTCTCACCACCCTCACCGTCGTCGAGTCCGATGGTTATTGGACTCTTCTCCACTATCAATTGGAATGGGAAGAGACATCCCGACATCGTTGGTTCCGTTGTCGACTCTAGGGCGTCAGACAGTCCGGTGAGAAAGGGATAAGGAGTTTGTGGTCGAAGGAGAGAGAGACCCGATATAGAGATGGAGAGCCGTCAGGGTGAGATACGAGTAGAAGATGCCATGGGAGGGCTTTAGATTTGGCTTCAAAAGAGGTGAGACGCCATGGGAAGTCTTCCAGAGAGAAAGCGCTTTGAGTGAGAGAGGAGAATGGAACGTGGGTGAGAATGGGTGAAAACCGTATTTCTTAGATTTGCTTAGAGTTCGACACGTGGCTCAATTTTTACTGAAGACATTACTTCTAAAATACAAGGGGTGGATAAAAGGCTATTTATTAAATTCGAAAAATAGATAAATAAAATACAAGATAAAATCCCACACACACATATATATCCTTTTAAATAAATAAATAACTTATGATAAGTGCTTTTATTTAAATAATTATTTCAAATTAAATTACATAACATAATTATTTTACTAGAGATAACTTTCAAAATTTATAATCAATATTATTAAAATCATAAATTCATCATAACCTTTTAGTTATAAAATATGTTAAAGATGATAAGTCATATCATAAATCATACTTATTTATTTAAAAATGATATCACATTGGGTATTGAAATAATTTAAGTAAAACACATTTTTAAAAATAATGAACTCCAATCACTATTCATAAAAGTAATTATACCACTAATAACAATGACAATAATAATATTTATTTTAGTTAAAATAATAATGTCAACCAAATTTTATGTTCTAATTACTAAGAACCAAATAATAAGGTATATATTAAATAAAGAATTTTACAAATTCTTTTACTTCGAAAATTTTTATAATTATTATTATTTTTATATTTACAGAAATACCCAAAAATACTTTGGGTATTTCAAATTACACAATCAAATTACACTCCTAGCTATGGCTTCAATCTAACAATCGTCGTCGGGTCCTTCGATCACCATCTAAATCACTTGCAGTTGCTAGAAATATTACGTACTCGCATGTGGTCTCTTAAATCCATTACAATTTAAAAAATTGACAATTGTCGTTCACATTTGAATCAAAACTAACTAGAATTAGAAGTAATGAATAAATCTACTATTCAAGTCAAAATCAAGCAAACAATCTTAAAAAATAACATCAAAACAATCGAATAAACATTTGTATAGTAATAAATCTCACAAAATCACACAAATCTCAAACATTCTTCAGATTTAACCATACCCAATCCCACTTTGTGATATTCAATCCAAAACCTAGCAATCAATATCAAAAATATCCAATTCCATACCCAATCCCCCAAAATCTACTATTAAAGTCGAAATCAAACAAACAATTCTACAAAATAACATCCAAACAACCGAATAAATTTTTGGCCAGTTTGCATAGATATACCAAAAAAAACTTAGGGCGTGTTTGGCAACGGGATGGGGGTAGGTGGAATGGGATGGATTTTGTGGGGTGGACGGGATGGGGATGGAAACCCGGGTGGGACCGGGTGGAATTTTGAAGCCAGTTTAATCCCGTTCGTGTTTGGTTGAAGTTTAAAGTTCATGGGATGGGGGTTAATGGAAAAGACACCTTTGCCCCCACTTTGTGACATGAAATGACAAAAATACCCCTCAAACATACCCCTGATGTCAAGCCCAAGCCCTTTCCTCTTCAGTTCGAAATTTTCAGACTCCTCCCAAATTTGTCGACGTTGGCGGCGAGCTCTACCCCGGAAGCCTCCGACGCGTCACCTCCCTCCCCCTGCGGTACCGACGCCGCCGACAACCTCGGTCTCCATGTAAGTCATCTACCCCTATATGTGTGGTGTCTTCGCTGATGTCAGAAATCGAATTCGTGTGTCCCCTATTTTCTCTAGTCGGAGACTGAATTGGGGGAATTTGATGAATTTATGTGTTGATGGGATCTGGAAAATTCGTTCATTGAAGATTCAAGCCCCTCATTGGGGTTACTAGCGAGGTAGGGGAAGTCGATTGGGGTCGAGGATTTTTGGGGAATTAGGGTTCCGGAATTGGAGATTGTGTACTTGAACTGATTTTCGATTGGTTGCCACGAATTGGACATTGGGGGATTAGGATGTTGATGGAGAGAATCGACGAGTTCAATTAGGTGTTTATTTCTATGTGTTTATAATCACGATTATTTCCGGGGGTGTAGTAGGGGCTGTTATAAACGAAGATGGTCTTGATGTTCATGTTCATGTTCTGCTTTATGTGGTTGTTCTTGTTGGGGTTGTTGTTGTTGTTGGTGTTGTTGTTGTTCATGTCGTTGTTATACAAAGTTGTTGTGTTCATCCATGTTGCTGTTCATGTTGTTGTTCTTGATGGTGTTGTTGCTGTTGTTGTTCATGTTGTGTTGTTCATTCATGTGCTTGCCTTTGTCGTCCTTCCAATGTTCCCTTACACAACCCACATGATTCATTCGAAATCCGCGATCCTCGTGAACTGATTGTAGCTGAGAGTATGGATTCCTCTTCCAATCCAAAGGAGAAAGGAAAACGCAAGGCTAAGAAATCAACGGTTACGAGTACTGACACCAACAACTACGTACCCCCCCGCCTTTTACTGGTCTCTGACATTGTCAAAGAAGTTGATGCTTGTGCTCCTGGACTATCAGCGGGAAAGTGAAAAGGACCAGTCCTTCAAATGGGGGCCCATCAATACCGCATTTGAGGCGGCGATTGGGAAGAGGTGCAACCAGTACACTCTTAAGAACCGAACTCGTGACATGAAGGGCATATACCTATTGTGGAATAAGTTGAAAAAAGGGGAGACTGGCCTAGAATGGGATGAGGCGACTGGAACCATAAGTGCACCGGACGAATGGTGGGATAAAAAAATTGCGGTATGTGCTCGTCTTCCCTTCCCCTTATGTCAATTCAAAGAGATCCCGTTGGGTACGTCGTCACCTCGTCATTCATTTGCGCAGGAGGATAGCAACTTTAGTAGGTTCCGGAAGAAGGGAATCCCTCCGGAACTGGACGAGCTGTTCCACCAGGTGTTCGGCGGCACAGTTGCCACCGGCGAGTTCTACGTAGCCCCCTCCATGGACCCGGTTGTCCGTGCTGCGCAGGTGGCGCAGGAGGCCATCAATGGGAAAGCCAATCAGCAAGAGGACGATGACGGTGACACCGAGTCAAGGGGTGACCCTAAGGAGTCCCAATTTGAGGGTGTTGAGCAGGAGTTTGACGAACTTTTCAACACCCCTCGCAACGATGCCGCAACGCCCTCCATGCAAGACTTTGTGCAGGGCATTGTGGACGACGATGAATCCCCCCCTCAAGTGGCTCAAGGGGCACCAGGCGCCGATCCGTCATAGCCGTCTACGGGTAAGCGTCCGGTTGGTTCTGAGACTACCTCCTCCCGACGGAGCTCCAAGCGCAACGTCCGCGTGTCGGAGGGGAGTAGACTGTTCGAACGCAGCGTAGGGGTCATCAAAGACAGCACCCGAGAGATCATTGACGCTATGCACAAGGACGAGGTGTCATCGAATGCCCCCCAAGACACAACGAAAGCAGTGTTGGATGTGGTGCGGTCGATGGTTGCAGAGGGTCTTGTGGCCGAAGGTGATCCAATTTGGTGCTTCAGCTTAGCTGTCATCAGAGACAACACGCGACGTGATGTCTTTGTCCAGCTTGACAACAACGTCGCCAGGCTGAAGTGGCTTAGGTGGTTGTATTCGACGAACGACGGGCAGCAGCCGAGCGCCATACACCTTGACTGACCCTCCACAAGTACCCCCGGACCAACGTTTTTTTCAATGTGAGAAGTGAGCATCTCAATAAGGACCCAGTTTCTTCCACATGTTTATGTTTGTCATTACATTTGTGTTCGTGTGTTATCGCATTTGAAGGCCAGGTTAAGACCTTCATATATACGTTTATGTGTGCAAAATACATTGTTCTGTGATGCCTACATTGTTGTCTTTGCGATGTAATAACCGTTTCAATGTAGTGGACATTTTTTTCCCTTGCAATTTGTGTCTTCCCAATCTATGGTTGCAATAACATAACCCATGTGCTAGGATATGGTTGGTTCTGAGATCTGAGCTCATACGACTACGTCAATGCAGGCGGATAGAAACGCTGATTGAACGTCGTCGTCGACGAATACGTCGACAAGGCAAGGGCGCAGCTAGATTCATCGCCATCCTCCTCAAGTTGCTCCCATATGCCCACCACTACTTTACCCATGTGCACAAGGTTCCCCAGTTCATTGGGGAGTTTACAGGGGCACGATGGGTTGACGAAATCCTTACCCACCGTTCGCATACAAGAAGCGTCAACGCATTCAGAATGGAAAAGGGAGCATTCATTCGACTTTGTGGGATGCTCCAACATCAGTACCGTCTGCGCGGATCAATCCAAATGTTTGTGATGGAGAAGGTTGCCATCTTCGTCAATACCATGGCTTGGGGCTCCAGTCAGCGCAATTCTTGCGAGCGTTTCCAACGCTTAAGCAGTACAATTTCGGAGTCCATAACCAATGTGCTTGATGCCATATGCGGGGGGAGCTGCAACGAGTACCGCGGTCTTGCGGGGGACTTGATCAGGCCCAGAGACCCTCGTTTCAGAGACATTCCTGAGCAGATTGCGAACGACAACAGGTACTGGCCATACTTCAAGGGTGCAATTGGGGCTATCGACGGAACGCATATTGAGGCCGCCCTTCCTAAAGAAGAACAACAAAGGTTTCGTTGCAGGAAGGGGACAACAACGTTCAACGTCATGGCCGTCTGCGACTTCGACCTTCGCTTCACATTCGTATCCGCTGGATGGGAGGGTAGCGCACATGATGCACGTGTCTTTGATCACGCAGTGAAGACGCCTGCGCTGAGGTTCCCACATCCACCAGCAGGGAAGTACTACCTATGCGACAAGGGGTATGGTCTCCGAAATGGCTACATGATCCCGTACTCGACGACGAAGTACCACATACCTCAGTTCGTCGCATCCCAACCGAAAAACAAAAAGGAAGCATTCAACAAGTCACACTCATCCCTCCGAGGCGCCATCGAGAGGACCTTTGGTGTGTTGAAGATGAAGTCCAGGATCCTCCGTGGTCTCCCCAAGTATCCGATACGGAAGCATATTGCGATCATCATTGCGTGCTTCGCTTTTCACAACTACGCCCGGGATGCCCGCAATGCGTCGGGCTCAGACTCAGAAGACGATGAAAGGTTCGTCGAGCCCTCCGTGGACACTGATGCACCCTCCGACGGGGACGGTGACGAAGACGCCTATGACGCGGGAGAGGAGGTTGGCCACGAGGACGATGACCCCTTCGTCCCCGTGGACGACGCCGCGGGGGCAAGCCAAGAGATCAAGGCGCTTAGGGGCGAAATTGCTCACCAGATTTGGAACGACCGTCGCGTTAGATAGAAAGCACGCTCGATGTCCGATGGGTAGACGAGGACATCATTTTTTGTGTAGTCAGGTGGCTTGTAGTGTGTGCATGGGGTCGACAAATGTCATTCCTGTGGTAACATTTTGTGGAAGTGTTTGGTGTTGGATGTTGTGGTAGACGAGGACATCATTTCAGATGTTCTAGGTACGTCTTTTGATGCTTCAATTGTACACCGTAAGCCATACTCTGAATTGGACGTCATCAATTCAACTGATTATAAACGACATATTATAAACAACGACATACAACTGATTATAAACAACGACATAGGGGTTGAGCGATTTGTTGCTATCATTTTTTGCGTACATATTATAAATTACAACGATGATGGTTCTACATACAAAGGCCCAAAATGCACCATAGCAAAATGGGTGCCACAACACTCGACATACAAAAAGCTTTACCCATGTGCCGAGGTTGCAATGTTGTGGTTACTGCTGCCTTACATCCATGATCCCGAACTGCACAAAATGGGGGTCGTCAACCACAAAGGTTTGTCTTGCATTACATGTTCCCAGCTACGTCAACCATAAACTGAACATAAACCAAAAGTCTAGAGAAACAACAAGCACAAAATATTAACAGAAGATCTTCATAACAGCTCCACGACTACGGCCTGTGGACCAGCGGCGCAATGACGATGAGGAGCACGAGGATAATCCACCCAAGCAGCCTGGTCATGTGGGAGAGGCGACAAGCGCGGAGCTGCTCCCCAGCGTGGTCCACCCAGCGCTCACACATGAATGTGCTCAGCTCAGCAATCCTCTGCACCATGGTGTCGTTAGTGACACCAAGATTGACGTTCAGGGCCCTGGTCTCCTGCAGCTCGTCGTTGCACGCATTCAGCAGGTGCTCCCTGCGCGCGTCCTGTGCCAGGAGGCCCCGGACTTGGGCGCGCAGCTCCCTAACCTCGTCACGGTACATGGCCCAAAGCGCGTTATCCTCCTCAACATCCTGGGGGTCGCGGGCGTCCAACTGCGCCTCGTCCTCGTCATCTCGAGTGCGACGACGACGACTGGAGGCGCCATAGTCATAGTCACTGTGGAGCCAATAGTACGCTCTGGGGTCCCCACTTGCGTAGCTACGGTCGCTATCCGAGTCGGTGTCGGAGAGAACCTCGGTGTCCGAATATGGGTACATGCTTCAGAATGGAAATATCATTCATTAGATATTCAGTTGGACAATATAAACCAATTGCCAATATAAACCAATTGCCACCTAACTTAACCATAGATTAGTTGGACAATATAAACCACTTAGTGCTAAATCAAAACAAAAATATGAAAGAAAGAAGATACCTAACAGAAAGCAAATTGAAAAGACAATCGAACAATATCATATTCACATCAGTTAGCAAGCTAGAAATTATCCCTTGAGTCTCTTCTAAAGCATTTCAGAAGCAACAAAAGTCTCTTCTAAAGCATTTCAGAAGCAACAATGAACTCAGAAGGAACAAGGTAATGTCACACATTTTTTCTGAGCCTCAACTACAACATAATGTAAAAGAAAGGAACATGATTAACAACAATGAACTCAGGAGCAACACCATAAATTGAAATACCAAACAGATAAAACTCTTTTGTTCAAGAGTCCATCAATTTTACACAAAATATCATGCAACAAGAAAGTGACAACACCTCCAAAATGAGAGACTATTTTCCTTTTGAATGATATTTTGATAACACCTCCAAAATGATGTGGAACCATTTAACTGGACTGTTGGTTTCAACTTTAAAACTCTTCCGAACACCTAACTAATTAAACTGAATGACAATAAGGTAAGCAAATGAGCAGCCAGGAACAGCTCTATAAATAAGAGGTGTTTTAGATCTCCAACAGAAAGGATAAGAGTAGGTAAAATTAATGGTTCCTTGTAGGTTAACAAGCTAGAAATTATCCCTCAACAACAACATAATGTAAAAGAAAGGAACATGATTCACAACAATGAAATCAGGAGCAACACCATATCCCTAGAGTCTCTCATATATCAGTTAAGAAGCAACAAAAATCTGTGGAGTCTCTCCTATATCATATTCACATCAGTTAACAAGCTAGAAATTATCCCTTGAGTCTCTTCTAAAGCATTTCAGAAGCAACAATGAACTCAGAAGGAACAAGGTAATGTCACACATTTTCTGAGACTCAACAACAACATAATGTAAAAGAAAGGAACATGATTCACGACAATGAACTCATGAGCAACACCATGGACCTAGAGTCTCTCCTATATCAGTTAAGAAGCAACAAAAAATCTCCTGCAGCTCCAACAATATCATATTCTCATCAGTTAAGAAGGTAGAAAATATCCCTTGAGTCTCATCTACAGCATTGCAAAATCAACAATGAACTCAGGAGGAACAACAAGTTCACACATTTTATGAGATTCAACAACAACATATATAATGTTAACGAAAGCAACATGATGGACAACAACATAAGCTCAAACATAATGGTGAAACGCATTCTATGATTGAACAACAACATAATCTCCTAAATTAGTTATCAAGCAACAACATATATGAGTAAACATGGTAACTCAAATCGAAGGTTTTGACGATATGAACACCGTAAACTCCAAAAACCCCATCCATGGAAGCCAAAAATCATGTCTGACACTCGAAACCCTAATTTGACAATTGTACCCCAAAACCCTTTTTAAGTTTTGCATCGTTTTTTCATGGAAAACTGAGAGTAATAACCCTAAACATGCAATTAACTCCATGGAAAACCCTAGCTTTCAATCGATTTGGGGCGAAATGTTGAAAACCGCCGACAAATTCCCCATTTCAAAAAAAAAACCTAGCTTTTAATCGAAATGAGGAAGAATATTCAAGAACTAAACGATCGAATCCACAAAACAACACAATCGGCTTACCTGGAGGTGCAAATCGACAACAATGGAGGCTCCTCAGTCGTCTTCTTCGCCGATGTTCCACGAATCGTCCCTGGTAAGAGTGAAAAGAGAGAGGTGTGAGATTGATGTGTTCAATTTTCGAATTTATGGAGGAGAGAGGGAGGGGCAGATTTGGGACTCTTCGGCTTCCCATCCCCCAAATCCTCCTTCCAGGAGATGCGTCGCGCATCCCGTCTCATCCCCCGCATCCCCGCTTTTCCATCCGCTTCCACCCCCGCGCATCCCTCGCCAAACACGCGGGCGCGGTTCCCGAGAACCCACCCCCACCCGCGGCATCCCTTCCCATCCCCTATCAAACACGCCCTTAACTTTGCAAAAATGTCTATGGGGGGTATAATTTGCAAGAGGGTGTCAAAATGTTAGATTTGCAAATAATTTTTTTACCTATTCAACCATTACCCGGTTAAAAGAAAGAAAAATGGCGCCAGACTCATTCACACCAAATTTGAAAAGAGGGGCAAATGAGATGGTGACAAGTGGCTCAACTTATGTTTTAATTGTTTTAAACCAATTTTCAGCCATTTTTATTTGTTAAAATTAAAAAAATAAATTTATTTTTGAACTTGATTTAATTTTATCTATCTATAGACACCCACTTTATATATGTTTATGAAAAAAAATATTTCGAGTAAAGTTGGGTATACATCGTATCTTGATGTCAATTTGGAGTATGACATGGATAACCGTTTGGATGGCAAAGACAACAATTCAGCTGACACAAAAATTCACACAACTGGCAAGATAAACCAGAACATCTGGGCATAATCGACAATCATTGCTCCGGAGATGAAAGGTAAAGTTGCCGACGTGGACATAGAGGAGGGGGCTAAGAGCATCTGCATTCCTAGATATATATATATATATATATATACTAATATGATATAATAATTATTTATATATATATATATATATATATATATTATTTTCAATATATATACTATGTTATCACTTATTAATATAATATCTGTTGATATATATATATATATATATATATATATATATATATATATATATAAATTATTATTTTCAATATATATATATACGAAGTACTAAAGTTCCTAACCAATACAGTCCTGGCGAATGCGAAACCCGAATATTTGTGATGTATGCTTACTAGCCAGTAAATACTATTATCTAGCAAGTGACAACAATTTCTTAGCCAATGTAGGAGTAACCCCTGTCAGATCTCGTCTACCTCAGGAACTTCATCGGATTCCTCCTCTCTCGATGCCCCTTCTTTCTTCTTGTAAGATAAAAGTAGTTTTCCTCCTGTCAACCTCTGGATGAGCAGTTGATGAGCCGCCATATCTAAACAAATGAAGGGGCTGGTTAAAGTTCAACTGTTTATTATCCATCAAGATGAATACTTTCTGTGCTACAATGAAAGAAGAAAGAAAATGCTCCCATCAATGGGAAATGAAATTTCAACTTGAATCCGAACCAGAGAGAGCGAGAGCAAGAGAGGAACCTGATATGAACAAGAAGCCCGCAACCGACAATTCGATTGCAGAATTGGGAAAGAAATCAACGGGAAGAAAATGGGAGAGGATGGAGGAGGAATAAACCGCAACGTTGAGTAATTCAACTCTTGTTGTCCCGTTTCTGTGGTCTTGTTCTGAAATTTGTCTCTGATTAGGTTCTGATTTCTCTGCAGTGAGAAAGTAATCCAAATCAATATGATGTCTACTACGATTATCAACGAACCGGTGATGGTTTCGTCACAAGAATCATCATCGTCGACGTCCTCGTCTTCCAATGCAAACAGCAAGAACAAAGCGACTTCGGGGACTCAGATCGAGATAAAATCGGCAAAATGCGACTACTGCGCGTGCTCACGATGGAGTGCTCACGGGCGTACATATGGCTTCGGTGCGGAGTTCTTGGTGATACAACGAGGGAAGCAAAATCGAGAACCAAAACCGACAGTGGGTTCAGTCGCCAGATTGCTCAACAGAATCCGCCGCCTCCTCCGCTTCTCTCCTCCTCCTTCGCCGCTCTTCTCTCGCAGTCGCCATTTTGGAGTTTTGATTTTGTGAAGATGTGAACCCACTCTCTCTCTCTCTCTCTCCTTTCCTAAACCCTTAAATCCCTCCCAAAATCTCCAAATTTTCAAAAGCCCGCCCAAACCTACAATACAAGGTCAAGGTGACCTGTTACTTCTGCAAAAAAAATTACTTTTTGACATATACCACATTTTATTTGGGGGGTTGACATTTTTGCAAAGGGCTAAATTTTTTGGTATAGTAATGAATAAGCTTATTCCATTCTTTATATATTTAGCCATACCTAATCCCACTTTGTGATATTCAACTCGAAATCAAGAAATCTATCTCACAAAATATCCAATTTCAATCAATCCCTTAAAATCTACTATTCAAGTCGAAATCAAGCAAACAATCTCACAAAATATCATCCAAACAACCGAATAAACATTCGTATAGTACGAATAATGAATAAATCTCATAAAACCACACAAATCTCAAACAAATTTTAAAACCCAAAAAAGATTGATACTTAGTGCTTACCCATTAATGTAGGCCTGGACCTCGAAGACAACACCAAATGAAGATCACAACCGCCTCCTCGCAACCCCTTGGACTCGATTCGCATGGATACTGGCTCGATTCGCCAAGTCGACTCGATTCGACTCTTCGATCAAAGAGCTCGGTCTTCAAAGTGACACTTCTTGGATGCCTCAGCTCACTGCTGGACTCCGGAAAATCACTCCCGCCTTCGCCGTCGATCAACAACATCACTGCAAACTACCAATGTGCTCAGTCCTCTGGGATGTCCTTTTCTTCGTCTCCACACATGGTTTCGGGCTCCACAAAGATAAAGAAGAAGAAAAAGAAAATGTTATTTAGGGTTTTCCTATCTGCCACACGCTCTACACGAACCAAAAGAGTGAGTTTGAGATTACTTTTCCACATTTTTTTTAAAACTGCCCAGGACACGTGGAACCATCCCGTCTCTTCATTTCATATAGATCATAGGTCCAGATTTGTATAAGATGAAGCCGAAAACTAAAAAAATCCCCTATCACGTCGTCGGAGTGGGGGTGAATGGCCACGTGCGCTAATTTGATTGGCCAGCGGTCTTACTTGGGGTGCCCCATTATACATTTGTGGGGGCACCTTTACCTAGGCCGCAATAACTTTTGACGGTAAACGATCTTACCTCGATTCCCCATTCGCGGACGACGGGGTAGTGTAACCAGTGTCGCGTGGATTAGCGCTAATCCAATCCACTTCATAATTTTCATCCTCATTCAGGCTTTCCGAATAAGCGAGCTCTGCCTCAACGGAGAAGATGGGTATGTTGAGATAAAGATAGTAGTGGATTTATACCTGTGATCCTTGATCAATAAGTTGCTAGGGTACTTGTCCGGTGTCTGACTTATCAAAACTGCAATATAGGATTTTTAGGCTCTCTTACTGCTCGTCGTTACCCCTCTGTTATGAGGATTCCCCTCTTAATTCGTCAAAAAGCCCTCGATTAGAGAGATTTTTCGGTTTTATAGCTCGAATGTTAGAGCTTTCGGGGACACGTACGTCTGTCCTCCGTCACATCTATCATGAGTGAATTGCCACGTGTTTCTTTGATTTTAACATGTGGATGGGCGGCATGTAGGACACCTCTTCTTGCTTTTCTGTGTTAAGCCGTCCGCGGACTCTGAACATCAGCGCCATCCGCGACTCGTTTTGTCTTCTTCTCTTTGTAGATTCTTTTAAGATAAGGGGCGTCATCAATATACATGATACACCGTAATGGGTGATGCAACTATGCAAGTGATGGATTAATTGGGTGATGGGGAGGATATGAAAGATTAATTTATACTCAATACCCATCTCATTAACTCAATTCAATAATAATCCAATAAGTATTCAAAAACTCAATTAAATTTATTATTTAACTCTCTTTGTAGATTCCCATGAAGTAACTTCCTGTGAATTTTAATTCCCACATTGAACCAAACGAACTCTTAGTCTGTATTTCTAAGACAAATATTTTATTTAATGTTTGAATACTGTAGGTGAAGAGTTAAGTGATGGAGATGGGTGGATGAAATTTTTTACTACATGATAAATATTAAAATGGTAATTTTCACTTATAACGGTCTCTTTTCCACTTAAAAACTTCTATCTATCTATCTGTCTATCTATCTATCTATCTATATACATATACTAAGATCAATGCCGAGCATCCTAAATTTATTTTATTTTATCAGGTAAAAATTCGACGTACCGGATAGGCTCGGTGGGTCGATAGGCCGAAAAAATTGGCGACGGACAAGCCGTCAAATAAGCTAAGACGTAACACAACAACAAGACAGAACCATCTAATTACAAGGGAGTATAAGTGAAGACTAGCATCATTGATGAAAGTGTAGGAGCAGTATGCAGCAACTCATCCGTCAGTTGGTAGAGGCGACGCAATGAATCCTTGAGGAACTAAGTGGGAACCACATATTTGGACTCTGTCAACGAGCTTTCGGGTTTCGATCACGTCCACGACCTCTCGCACGTCGAAAAATTAGAAGAAACACTATTCAAAAAACCGCTAGATCCCAAAGCCACACAACCACCCAACCAGGCAACTCGACAGCGCGCCAAAAACTACAGGTCCAATATGAAATACTTTTTTTTTCTCTTTTTTTTTGTTTGGTTCCATGGTTGTTTTGGGCCAAAGGCAAAACCTAGGGTCCAAAGTAGGAAAATATAACCCTAAGTAGACAACACCACAGGTCTCCTTCAAGCCCAAGGAGAACCAAGGGCCCCGACGATCAACAAAAGTGTCGACGACAAAAGGGTAGCACAACACCACGACAAAGACCTTAGAGATCGGCGAGGCGAGACCGACGGACAAGGATGGGCAACCAGACACAACCAAGATGCCGAAGCCCCAACCTATTTACACAAGGGGAGGGAAACCCGCCACCCACCCCGACCGAACCTAAACCAGACGGCAATGGGAAGCCAGGAGCCCCAGCCAAGCCTAGAACGTGACTAGTTGAAGAGACCAAAGGGGAAAAGGGATAATCATTGGCGGGAATTACAACCCACGATTGGAAAAACCGACGGACAACCATAAACCAAGGACATGAACCACAGGACAACACTCGAAAAAGTTGAAACTCCGGCCAAAAAACCACCAAGAAACGATGGTTGAAGGTTGACAGAGCGTGATCGGAGGTGGGGATTAGGCAAAGAACCGGATTGATTGAAGGAAGGATAGATTGTGAGAAGGATACCAAACTGGATGGAAGCACAATTTGGGGTCCGAAATAGCGATTTGTATTCTCAGATTGGGGATTTCATAAATTGGGTGTTTTCAAAAGTTGGGGGTTTTCACAAGAGAGTTTCTCTCTCTAAGCCTTTGCTTAGCATCCTAGCTATATTGCACGTTGTGGTTAATTCTAAGAAAAAAAAATTAATAAAACAATATATTGTCATGGTTTATCGAAAGTTATAAGCCACAATCTATGTATATATTTTAATTAATTAAAAAAATATAAATAAAAAATATTTCATAGTCATACTTACCAAAAATATTAATAGATGAATATGTAGTATTTGATAAGTGTTATTTTATTTATATCTAAATTATTTTTTGGTGAAAAGAAATATTTATATTAAAATTATTTATTTAATAATTGTTATTTTATTTATATCTATATTATTTTTTGGTGAAAAGAATTATTTATATTAAAATTATTTATTTAATAATTGTTATTTTATTTATATCTATATTATTTTTTGAGGCCAACATAATTTATTAAAATATTATGTAGCCAAAATGTAATGTAGCCAAAATCCATCCGTGCATAAATATTTTAGTAAACTAACATAATAAATATGTACTATATATTTAATAAAAAAATAAAAAAAATATTTTTAAAAATCAGTTTTATCTATTAAATTACATGAGATCCAACAAATGGTATATTAGAAAAAAAAAGCATTTTAACTTATAAATGTGAATTTTTATATATATTTTGAGATAGTCGATCTAAATAAAAGATATTTAGATTCTATATAACATGTCGAACTAATTTTATTTATATCTATATTATTTTTTGGTGAAAAAATAATTTATATTTAGATTATTATATTTTTTATTTATTGAATTCTATCTAAATTATTTATAATATTATATATTCTTCGTGCACGGGACGAGACACTGGTTACTAGTACGTAATAATTAGGACAAAATATGTGATGAGCATCATGAGCTTGATCCTTTCTCATCCCATATATTTAATGCTCGTGGATCATATTCGAAACTAATATGAAAACACGAAATAAATGTACTAAAAAATAAAATAAAATGTTACTAACAAGTACGTTGATCGATTATAATAGAGAATAATTGAAAATTTACTACAAGTAATTTGAAAATTTCATAAGAATGAACACCGCTAGAATATTACAATTAGACATCATCTGATTTAAGTCTGTCAAAAAAGTAACCGATGTTAAATTAATCTATTACATCTAATAATAAATTTGTGATGTTAAAAAAACTGAAGACAACAGTTGATTTTTTTGACAGATATTAAATAGTCAATTTAAAAAAAGAGAAATTCCCTTTGGTACCCCTAAGGTTTTGACAATTCCGCTTGGTGCCCTAAGGTTTTATTTTGTCCGAATGGTGCCCCTGAGGTTTGTCAAAAGTCCGTCTCATGCCAAAAACTCATATTTTCACTTTTTTAAATCAATAAAATGGCCTATTATTTTTCCTTATTTCACAAGACCCCCTTTATTTTTAACAACGAATAAAATTACCTATTATTTAACTAAATCAAACATAAAAATGAAAAAAAACACCTTTTATATATTTTTTCAATAAAACCACACATAATTTTTAAAATTTTAGCAAAAACTCACCCATTGTTACAAAATTTTTTAGAAGAAAATCAACCTTTATTTTTAACATTACATAAAAGATTCATTATTTTTAATATTTTGCAAAAAAAAAATCTCATTATTTGTCAAACATTGTACATACATAACATACCACCCATTTTGTGAAAAAAAAATCAATCCATCCTCACATTTTGTGAAAAAAAAAATTGACCTATAAATTACGAAAAGGAAAAAATCATAAAACCATACTTTGGATAAAAAAAAAATCTCCTTTATTCTAATTGAGTATTAGGTAAAAAAAATCCACCCTCTTATTCATCAATCCACCCTTTATTTTTTACATTACTTTTTCCAATAAAATTCTAATAGAGTATCGAGTTAGATTGATAAATTAGGATGTTTCTTGCTGGGTCAACTCGATCTGATCCGACATTTCCAGTTCAGGTGAAACCCAAAGACCCGATTTTAAAAGAAAATGATAATTATAATGTATTTCTTTCCTATACAATGAACTATTGTGGCTAAATATTAAATTGAAAAAAATAGTAATTCCGGGTTTACGGATTGAACCGGAAAAAAAAAATACTACCAAAATATTGAGCCACCATATGATCAACCGCATTTACAATTGTTAAAATTTAGTGAATTATAGGTTAAATATTATTTTGGAAAATAATAGGTGTTAAATATTGTTTTGGAAAATAACGAGTGTTTTTATTTTATTTTTTCAAAGTATGGAAACTAATATGTCTTTTGTATAATTTTAAAAACCGTAATGATTTTGTTTTAAAAAATTTGGAAGAAGGGTGATTTTGTGATAAAAGTTTTGGAAATAATATGTGATTTTGTTAAATTTTAGAAATAAGGGTGTTTTTTCAATTTTATCTTGAATTTAATAGGTAATTTTGTTCATTTTTAAAAGTAAAAGAGGTTTTGTGAAATAAGGAAAAAAATAATGAGCCATTTTATTGATTTAAAAAAGTGAAAATATGAGTTTTGGGCATGAGGCGGACTTTTGACAAAACTCAGGGGCACCATCCGGACAAAATAAAACATTAGGGCACCAAGCGGAATAGTCAAAACCTCAGGGGCACCAAACGGAATTTCCCTTAAAAAAAATGAAACGCGCGCCTGATGAAATTTTCCATAGCGTTTAAACGCCCGCCTACTTAGATTTTTTTTTAAACACCCGCGCATACTTGGTGAAAAATGAAAATAGGCCAGGCCTATTCTCATACTTGTGTACTTGAACGGATTGAAGAGGCAGAGCCCTCTTCTCTCTCCCGATTCTTTGTCTCACCTTAGATGTCACCGTCACCACCACTACTACCACCACCACTGCCACCGCCACCCCTACCTCCCAGCTTGCCCGCCGCCGCCTCCACTAGCGCCACCTCCTCTCCTCCTCTTTCTCCCGAATTCATCTTTGGCTACTAAACCTCACCAATTTCTCCGCAAATCTGAGATCTGTCTCCCGATTCTTATTCGAAACCCAAAAACAACTTTGGAAGAGACGAGAAGCCATAAAACTCCCTGACCTCTCTCTTTCCCTCTCTCTCTCACACACTCGAGTCTCTCTCACCTCCGAATCTCCCTCTCTCTCTCTCTCTCTCTCAATCCCTAGATGGCAAAGGCTAGAGAAGATGAAGATCGAGAAGGAGAAGACGGAAGAGCTTTTGATGTAGAAGGATGAGGTGCTGAGGGCGAAGGAAGAGGAGACCGAGAACAAAGGCAAAGAGCAAGAAAAGCATCAAGTTGAGCTTAAGAAGTTGCAGAAGAGGGAGGAGTTCAAACCTAATACTGTTAGTATTTGCTTAATTTTTTGATTCCAGTGTTGATCTTTTGTCATTTGACTGGGTTGTCATAGGTTCCTGAGAAATTAGGGTTTTGGACTTGAAAAATCCCATTTCTAAAGATCAAAATTCCATTCATATGTGTTCAAACCTAATGTAGATATTTAATTTTCTGATTTGAGTGTTGAGATCTTTTGTTACTTTTAGATTAGACTGGAAACATTTGCTTCAGAAATTAGGGTTTAGGACTTCAAAAAATCCATTTCCACAGATGAAGATTTGTTCCTATGTTCATGATTTAGCAGCTGTTTACCTATAAGCTAGCCCAGGAAAGAAATTATGTGGTCCATTTTAGGGATCAACAGTATGCCCGTTCAATGGACTTTTTGGAACTGGACTTGTTCTCAACCATGATTAACTTTACCTAAGCATCTTCTATAGTTGTATTGAAGAATATTTTAAAATTTGTATTTGTTGTTTATTTATGGCAGTGACAACTGACAACTTGATAATCAAAATTACATGGGTTAATGTTTGAAGCAAAAATGGGGCTTTAGTGCTACACTGAGCAAAATCTCATTCAGTGGAAGAAAGTGAGCTTCATCTACTAGTTAATCTTTAGGTAGAGTTTATTCTTTAAAAAGAGCCTTCCTCTCCATTCATTTGAATTTGTAGTTTCATGTAGTGCATTAGCATCCTAATATTAGATCATATTTTTCCCTCTTCCATTTTCTTTCTTCCTTTTGTGTGGTAGGGGAAATCTATATCTTCTCTTACCATCTGAGGAAGCTAACCCTTGATCATCCCATTTTCCTTCTCAGTATAGAGCTGTGAACAAGGATTTCAGGCTTTTTCATCTAATCAAATTTTGTCTTTGACAGGTTTTAGTTGATGTGGTTGGCTTGGTTGATGAATGGGCTGCACGTTTCTTTGAGGAACTTGACTATGTTAATGAGGGAGAAAATGGGACTATTTTTGCTGAAATGATGAAAAAAGATCTTCCACAAGTAAATGACTCTTCCTCTCATTCTCCTATAGTAGGTTTTTCTTTGAATGACTAAGTTTTTCCTAGTTCCCAAATTGTTCTTATTATGTTTTCTTATTGGTTTCACCATAAATTATAAATGTTTTATATGATGGTCTCAATATGTCAGGCAAAAGAAGTTTAAAGGACTTGCATTTAGATTGAATCTGCAGTAGATTAAGATGGATCTGAAGCAAATGTTTAAAGGGCTTTTGGAATGGTTTATAATCTCTTGAACATATCCATTCATGGTCAAGTTTGGCATTGATGGAAAACCTTAACTTGGTCTGAATTCATGCATGTACAAGCTGAGAATTTCATTTCATTTTACATGCATTTTGTTGGAGAGTGACAATGCATAAATATCAAGTAGAGGATTTACATGAGTTATCTCCCCCCACCCCTAGAGAATAATGCATCTTGTATTTGCATGCCTATTGATTGCAGGTGCTTTAACTTTGGCATGGGAGTAACTATTTTTAAAAGGTAAGGAAAGTTAACTATTTTGACGGATAAATAGGTGTTTGTATCCTTCTCTAATAGCCTGGCAACACTCTTATATATTCTGAATTTGTGGATTTTATCTTTCAGAGTCAGCTCACCTTCTTCTAGTCAGCTTGCCACGCCTATTTCGCTCTGTCCCTTCCCCCGGCGACCTCTCTCCTCGCTTCAGATCCTCCAACGATCTCTCTATCCCATCCTCCAGCGACCTCCCTCCTCCATCCTTCAGATCTCCCCAGTTGCTCCTCCGTTCCCATTCTTCCTCCTCTCTCACCCTGCAAGCCTCCTTGCAAGCCCATGCTCGCCGGACCACCTTCTCTGTTCGCTCTCTCTCTCTCTGACATACGGCACTCTTCGTTCTCTCTACACAATAAGTACACTCTTCTTCTTCTTCTATTCTCTTGTCTGCTTGATCTTTCTTTGCTTGGAATCTATGTCTATGTTCGATCTTTCTCTTTTCCGAGTGATCTTTCTCTACAATATCTTTCTTTGTTGGAATCTATGTCTATGTTCTTGATGGATTAAAGAAAATCCCTTTGCTTTTGATGATTTCGATCCTTCTCTCTCTTGATGCGTATTTGAAAATTGAAAAGAGGGGAAATGAGATGTGTCTTTGGTGTGTGGACCAGTTTTAGTTACATAGAAAGTGTGCAATGTTGCTTTGATTTGGAAGATTGGCCTAGTATGATTCTGGCTTACCTAATGTTGAAGACTGGAATTTTCTGAAATGAAGATAGAAATTGGACAGTGAATCTTAGGTTACTAGTTTTGGATGAGATTAGTGACTTGAATAGGTTATAATTTTATGATCCGGGAACAGTAATTTGACAAATACTTGGCTTTTACTACTGACTTTTACATCCCCTCGACTCATCAAGTGAGATGAATATGTTCCATTTGTGCACTCAGGAGCTTGGATGGGTTTCACATGAAATGGGGTTGCGACTAACAAAAGGGTTATCATTATCACTCATGATTTAGCTTTGCAACTGCATTTGAAGTATACAGATTGTTATTTCCTTTAGTATTTGGTTTCTTTCATGATACGGCTAAAATATGCTTTTGTAACAGATTGTTATTTCCTTTAGTATTTGAAGTATACAGATTGTTAGAGCGATGGTAGACACTACCTAATCATTAAAGATAAGTAATAATTAGAATGCTTTTGTAACTAGGTTCAGTCATTATGCTCCAGAAATAGAATTCCTGCAGAATGAGATAGTAAAGGCACTTAATCTGCATAATTAGTGTATGCAGATTCTGTTGTTCACTTCTCCAACTAGCTTCTGTTGTTCACTTCGCCGTGCCTTGCCTACCATGTTTTCAAGGCAAGTTTGCATAGAATCAATTAACCTTGTTCTGATGAATCTTAACTGGCATTTAAGATCTCAAAAGTTTCAAACTTTGCACATAAATCTTTATATCTATCTGTTTATCGATGTTCGATCTGATTTAGTGCTAGGAACTTTATTCAGCAACTGATCTCTGAGACTCTGAATGTGGTATGATTGTTATGACTATTACTTGATTTGTCAGAGATGTTTAACGCTGCTGGAGAATCGTGTGAGTTTTTGTACGTAAATGTGGATATTGTAGCTAGTTTAAATGCTCATTTGATGCTGACAAGTTCTAACTAGTTTGCCTGAACATTTTGGATCTTCTTTATCTTAATATTTTGATACTTTAATGGGTTGTGTTCACCTTGTACTTCTCTGTATGTCTAGCAGGAAAACTTGATCAACTTAATTTGAGAAAGATTCAGAGAACAACAATGGCAACTCAAGGTCTGAACGAGAGGAAGAAGCAACGAACGACAAAGAGGAAGATCGTTGCATATATCTTGGCCTTGGTATGCAACCGAAGAGTGATGAATTTGTATGCTTTTGTTTTTGCCTTTAGAGCAACCTTTGAAGCCGGGATTAGCTTGAACCTCTTAAATTTATTGTTGTGCCCATTTTGTTTATGTTCAATTGGGATGGGTACTTTAAGCCCTATTTTATATCGAGCAAAGGATGTTGTGTATCAAATGAAAAATTATCAGATTATAAAGGAAAAGTGTTGTGCCTTAATAGCTATGAAATCGAACCATTATATAAATCGGATGTTAGTATCATTATAGACATCATCTGAATAATCTAAATGAATGTGTAATATATATTTTTACATCACAATGTTAATAAAAATTGATATATATTACTAACAACAACATCTTTATAAAAATTTAAAATGATGTCCATATCATATTAATACATCAGTTATGTACATATTTCATTCGATAGATTATTTTAAAACAATAAAAAATCACAAATTATATATATGAAATTAATATACACAAAATCAATATAATAAAAATGATGTCTATTTTGATTTAATATATTAATTATTTTAAAAATAGTGATGTAAATGTAAAATTTAGGCTTGGTGTGGACAACTTCAAAAGCTTATAAATGAAAAATAATGAGGCTTTAACAACAAGTAAACATATCAAAAATAAATCCGAGGGACTGATTTATATCTATATTCAAAATAAAACATATGTTTTAACCAAGAAAAGACATCGGCTTAAAACCGATGTGTAAAATTTGATCTTTTACTACACGCACAAAGAGGTCGGAATTTTTTTTGAAAGACATCTGTTTACAACAGATGTCTAATTGCATTTTTCTAGTAGTGGAACAAGGCTGTGTATACATTATTGACTTTTGAATACGCATTTAATACATATTTTTACTTGAATTATAAAACTTATATTACTTGATAGAATTACCTATATATTGAGGATTATATATTACGATTTTATATACTACGGAGTATTTTCTTTTCTTTCTCAAAATGTTGCTTTTACCATGTAACACAATCTTTCTATATAGATTATATCCTATACTCACGCACGAAACCAGAAATTAAAATTTAGGTGAGTTAGATAGACTAAAATTTGCTCGTACTCATAATTTTTTTTATTAACAAAACCCTTAATTTAATTACAAATAATAATTTTATTAATTTTCCTTAATAAATTTTACCTACTATTTTATTTTTGTAAAAATGGGACGAGCTGAAGTTGACCCTAGCCCCCCCTCAGTCCGTTCCTGCCTATACTCTAAGGGTATATGATAAAAATCTAAATAAGGCCGAAATATTTCATGTAAAAAAGTCAATCATAGGAATTTAGTTTTAGAAAAATTAAACTAATTAAAGTTTTAAAACATTTCAAATTTAGAACACTTAATTTACATACCTTAAAAATGTGGTAACCAGACACCACCTTATCTATTTGCATTATAAACATAATACAATTGGAATCCAAACACCCCCTTATTCTATTTTCTAAGAGTATAGGACAGAAAAAATGAAATAATATATATCAGCATAAGGTTTTTTTTTATTTTTTTATTTTTACAGTAGATAAACAATCAGAGCTGCCACTAAAACAGTATCACTACTTCTAGATCATCCTGAAGGATGATGTTATATATTAGCATAAGTTGAAAATCAATTCTACGGCTAGCTAGAGTTCAAAATAGGTAAATCATTCAATCTCAATTTAATGGTTAAGATTGAAGAATTACTTAAAATTTTATTTTAACTTTCTCAAGTATTACTGATTCTTATTAAAATAATATTTTCATCTCTATAAAGTTCAAGAAGAAAATCACAAGAATCCTTTTAAATAGTCAAGATTTTACCAATTTCACTTAAAGATATTTTCAAAACTATATGATATCTCATCTCATTCCCTATATACTACTCCATCCGTCTCAAAATTTAAATCGTTTTAGGATTTTGCACAATTTTTAATAAAACACCAATCCATCAATCAACATCATGTCATGTACATGGGTATAGCTAGTTTTAGTATAAATACCCTTATATTAGTTGTAATTGGGATATGAATGAAATAATGAAAACTCAATTACCCCTTTTCTCCTAAACCCTTTACTATCTCTCTACCTTTACTCTTCCTTCAACCCTAAACTCATTCTTCCTAATTCTCCATCTTCTTCCCTAATCTCTTCCCTTAACCTTTCAATCTCTTGATCCCTATCAGGGACATAACACATCATCATTCAACTAACTGTTCCATAAATTTTATTATTTTTTAACATCCACTACATTTTTTATCCAATAAAAATCTTAAAAAAGTCAACAATAAACAAATCGATACAAATCATTACTATCCCTTACCTGGAAAAACCTAAAACGATCTAAATTTTGATACAAGATTTAAAGGCTAAAACGACATGAATTTTAAGACGGAGGGAGTATATATGCTTTTTTTTATAAAAAAAACCCAAAAGTGTAAAAGCAAAAAAATAAATGTAATTAAATGGTATCTTTCACGTTCAATTCAATCAAATGAACCATCATTTTAAGTGTTCTCTTATCAAGCCAGCTGGCCTACTTTGTTATATACAGTAGGACCTTATCAACATTTATTGCAAATAAAAACACACATTTAATTGATTAATTAAAGACGTCATATCGGGACTTTATAATACTGGTATTGACTTGGATGCTTATACATTACTGTATTTATAACTTTAAATACCTTATATTAAATGTTAATATGCAGAGACCATTTAGTAAACGCACAGCACACGATATCTGCCTACAAATTAAAGGTTCGTTATATTTGGTATGTTTAATTTGTACCAAAATTAGTTAATTTTTGAAATATGTATTGTAGAGATATCCTGCAAATTTATTTATTCGTGAAATCGAATATAAATTGTGATGAGTTTAGACGTGACTCCATCTTTACATTGTGAAATAATATATGGGTCATTAAAATTGGCCATTTCTTTAGTGTGCAGTAGTAGATGCTTCACATTTTCCATGTCGATGTTTGTTGCATTAAATACAACACATCCCTACAAACTCTGTCGCTTTTGCGTTTCATTCGTCGCATTTGTTATTCGTCGCATTTTTTTCGACTTTTAACTGAGGTAATTCACAACTTAAATACTAGTTTTTAGACCACCTGATTGTAAATGATAATTTAACCGCCTGGCCCAATGACTATTAATAAAGATGAACATCGAGTAATGTTGCGATGGCAATGTCAACGAGATAAGAAAAAAAAAATTGATGCGTTTTTAGTATTTATGGTTATTAAATGAAAAATATCAAGTTGCATGTTATCACACACTATCAGTGGCGGATCCTGAAGCGTTTGGTTGAGGGGGCGAATAATTGATCTCTAATTTTTTTCCGACAAAATCATCAATATTTGAAGTTTTCGGGTTTAATTATAGTATTAAATTATAAAGTTTAACAAATGATGATTATGATAGAGGTGTATTAATTTGGTAAATGATGTGAAAAATAATTTATATCGTTTCAATCTTGAAACGTTTATAACTTTTTACTCAGTTATCAGATTTGAACTTATAATATATCAAATCGAAGCTATTGACAAGAAGAATATGTATATTAAATTTCATTTTTGATTGGGGGGGCGACTGCCACCCCCGCTCCTTTAAAGGATCCGCCCCTGCACACTATGCACAAAATTTATGTAGTTAGGGATATCAATATGTAGAATATTTCTGACCCGATCTGACTCATTACCCGCTTCAAGTTTCACTCACCCCGTCTACGGTTCACCCATCATCCAACGTTTAATCAGGTGGATCGGGTGAAAGTCCGGGTGAACCACATCCCATTATATTCAACCAAGAAACTTTTAGAAAAACATCAATGCAAGGATCAATGCTTTACCGAGTAAACAACTAGCAATGTAAAATTAACTTAATCGATATCATATCAAATAAACAACATACATCATAAACAAGATCATTTACTATAGTATAAAAGTAAATGTAAAATGATATTATTTAGTATATTAAGCGGAATATGTGTGTGTGACGGGTGAGAAATGTGTGGGCCTATGATGTCTTGTGGCGTGGTTCTGTGTTGGCTTTGATGACAAAAGTGCTTGCCCTCTGGATAGGTTTGGTGGATGCAAAATGGATGAGCCTTCATCAAATGGAGGTGGATGGGAACAATTTGACTGCCGTAAATGCTATTAGAGGGACTTGGAAGTGCCCGCAACTATGTGTTATGAGAAGAGTGTGTTTGGCCAGAGATGGTGTTGACAGATTGTCTCATCTTGCTTAATGGTTTTGATCTGGCTTCCTACAACCATGTGTTCCAAGAAGTCAATCAAGTGACCAACAAAGTTGCTTAGCTTTACTTCTTGATGGATGGTGCTTAAATCGTCACTCACCAAATATTTGTACTCTCGTTCGTAAGATCACTATTGGGTGGTGGATCAGCAAGGTCTTACTTCATCTAAACTCTTACTTTGTTAAAAAAATTCAAAGTTTACCATTCTTCAAGATATATATTTTTTTGGTGAGTTTCTTCAAGATATATCTACACGAGACCCAAGATTGTCCCACGTCGAAAATTTGAATAATACAAACCTAGTATATAAATTGGTAGGTTACTTCTCTTATATGTAGTATTTTTTTTTATAAGGTAATAATTCGATATCTGACAAGCTTGATTCTTGACAGATTGGTAAAATCGACAAACGAGAATATCGTCACAAACAAAAACAAAGAAATCAACAAATTGACTATTCAAAATAGACTGAAGCAGGATAAAAATGAAGTCTTCAATGAAACCATAGGGAGCCAGATGTCAGTGTCGACTGAGAGCACTACCAAAATAGCACAGCTGGAGAGCAGGTACAACAAGACACCAATCCCTAGTGGTGTGAAGATATAACTCCAGCGAAGCGCCTCCCAGACAAAGGAGTTGTCTTGAAGACACGGTCACGACCCCGACCAGGCGAGACTCACACAATCTATTAACAACGAATGAAAAATCAGACACCAAAAGCACGTGAAAAAACACCAACTAAACCCAACCCACAAACAATTAAGCAAAAACAAATCAGAGAAAGCCTCCAATTTTACAACAAAGTGAATAATTTATAATAGTTATATCGGTTCAATTAAATTTTTATTTAAATAAAAGCTGAAATGCATGGGTTCAAAGAATTTCAACCTTGGGCCCAAAAATAATAATGGATTGGCATTAATTGTACAATTTTAATCAATTTATGTTTAGTCCTTTTTTGTTTGTTTATTTATTTATATTAATTAATTTATTTTAGTCCTTGTCATGCAAGGAGTTGTCTTCCAACGACGGCTAACAATGAGCGCAAACAACACCGCCATTGACGCCGATGGAATATTGGAAGAGGGATTCGATTATCTAACCAAACGTACACAACATATCAGTGTTTGTCGTTCACTTTGGTAATCTGGTTAGAATATGGATTCGAATTGAAACTAAATCGAACTTGTTCTAAGTTATTAGGAACAATTTTTTATTCATAAACATTATCAATTTGATTTTTGGGTTTATCTGAATCGAATCAATTCAAAATCATTCAACATTCTTAACATACAAAGATTATTATATAGTATTGTATGCATAACAAATCAAGTGTTTTATAAAATGGAGATAGTATTTTTATAAAACTTAAGCTCTAACAAAATTGTTAACAAAAAATAATAATTGAATTTGAGATTACAGATAAATATTTTTGAGGTATCCAACAAAACTACAAAAGTTGGTATGTATAATACACAAACAGAAAGTTTCACGTAAAAAACAAAAACAAATACGAAGTATACAAAGCACAACAAACACTTTAGGCGTTGACAAGAAATCTAAAATTAAATCACGTTGTCGATACGCGCGGAGGTTTGGTTTTGGAAGTGGTCGTAAGACCCACTCGTGCCACTTCCTCATTAAAACAATTCAAAATTTCAAACTACCTGTAATGCAACAAACAATCAGCTATACGTGTCATAAGTGCTCGTCCTCTGGATAGTTTTGGTGGATGCAAAATGGACGAGCCTTCAACAAATCGAGTGGATGGGAACCACTTGATTGTCGCCAATGCTATTAGAGGGACTTAGAAGTGCCCGCAACCATGTATTATGGGAAGAGTGTGTTTGGCCGAAGATGGTGTTGACAAACTGTCTCGATCATCTTGCTTCATGGTTTTGATCCGACTTCCTACAACCGTGTGTTTCGAGAAGTCAATCAAGTGGCCCACAAGGTTGTTCATCTTTGCTTCTTGATGGATGGTGCTTAGATCGTCACTCACCCAGAGCTTTGTACTTTTGTTCGTAAAGTCACTATTGGGTGGTGGTTTAGTAGAATCTTACTTCACCCAAACTCTTACTTTCTTAAAAAAATATATTCAAACTTTTACCATTCTTCAAGATATTTATTTTTTGGTGTAGTTTCTTCAAGGTATCCGTATATCTACATGAGACCCGAAATTGTCCCACATCGAAAATTTATTTGAATAATACAAACCTAGTATATACTCCATCCGTTCAAAAATATAAGTCTTTTTAGGCATAAAACTTTGTTTAGAAATATAAGTCATTTTAAGTTTTCTAGGCATTGGTGTGAAATTCCGGCGGGCCATATGACCTGGGGGGTCACGCACGTCCGAGTGCACCATGCGCTAACCAAGCCGAGCACACAAGTCGAGTGGGGTTCCATCCTAAAACTAATTGGTGTTAGGTGGGGTAGCCCACCGACTTATATGCAAGGCTTTGATTCATCATATTATTCAATGTGGGATGTCACTTAACATCTTTCCACACACCCCCTCAAGTGCAACTGTCTGGCCCCGCAATATCTGTCAGTTGCACTTGACGATTTAATATCTTAAGGTCGGCCAACCCATTAGACCAGGATCCCAAACCGCACCGCATCTAGCCAAACCTCGGCTCTGATACCATGTGAAATTCCGGGGGGCCATATGACGTGGGGGGTCACGCACGTCCGAGCGCACCATGCACTAACCAAGCCGAGCACACAAGCCGAGTGGGGTTCCATCCTAAAACCAATTGGTGTTAGGTGGGGTAGCCCACCGGCTTATATGCAAGGCTTGGATTCATCATATTATTCAATGTGGGATACATTTAACATCTTTTCACAATTGGGTTAAGAGAAAAGTAACTTTTTGACTTGTTTTATGAAATGTTATTGGTTGTGGATAATTAACGAGGGGTATAAAAGTAACACTTTTGTAGTTTCCTTAATATGTATGCAAACACTTAAAATGACTTATAATTTTGAACGGATGTAGTAAATTGGTAGGTTACTTCCTCTCTATTTTTTATAAGGTAATAATTCGATATCAGACAGGCTTGGTTCTTGATAGACCGATAAAATCGACAAACGAGAATACCGTCACAAAAAAAAAAAATCAAGAAATCGATGATTCAAAATAGATTGAAGCGAGATGAAAATGAAGTTTTCAATGAAACCATAGAGAGTCAGATGTCGGTGTCGACTAGAGAGCACTACCAAAATAGCACCGCTGAAGAGCAGGTATAATAAGGCACGAACCCGTGTTGGTGAGAAGATATAACTCCAGTGAAGCGTCTCCCATATAAATGAGCTGTCGTGAACAGGGCCGGCCCTGAGAATTTTAGGGCCCGAGGCGGTATAAAAAGGGAGCCTTTTAATTAACCAATAAATAGATTCGTATTTTATTTTTCACTAAAAGAGAAATTTATGGACTTTAAGTAGTACATGAGTATGACTAATATGACAATCTCTTGATACAACAAAACAAAAGAATATGATTTTTTAGATTTAAAAATATACTTATTTACTAAATTTTATTATATTTCCTTACAAATTCTATTAAAAAAATGTGAATTTTCTAATGAGAAATATATAAATGTGAAAAAATCTCTTTTTTTTGCAACAATCTCTTGGTATAACACAAAAAAATACTAAGCTTTTTAGATTTATCAATATACTTATTAATTTACTAAATTTTATTATATTTCATTACAAGTCCTATTTAAAACCATAATCGAATTTCCTAGTGAGACATAAAGGTGAAAAGTTTTAATTTGCTATTTTTTTCCCTGAATGTAAAACGGTATGATTAAACATTTTAAAACATATTGTTAATTTGCAAATTTATCCCAATAAAGTATTTAAATCACTTAAATAAATTAATTAGAGTACCACAAGTTATTACTTAAAAGCCACCTGTTTTTGCACTTATAACAAAAATTGAAAGACGGAAATCTTCTCACACTCTTTGTCGTTAACTCAAAACATTATATAAATTAATAAGTCATATCATAAATGAGTTTTTTTACGTATAAATTTTAATAAATGTTTTATTACATGTAAATATAATAATACATAATACATTAAGTATATACGTATAACGTAATTTTTTCCGAGGCCCTATTCGGTAGGGGGCCCTAGGCAACCGCCCCTTGGACCTACCCCAAGGGCCGGTTCTGGTCGTGAAGACACTGTCACGATCCCTACCAGCTGAAACTTACACAATCTACTAACAACGAATGAAAAACCAGACACCAAATTAAAAGCACATGAAAAAACACCAACTAAACTCAACACACAAACACTAACACTCAAGCAAAACAAGTCAGAGAAAGTTGATTCCAATTTTACACCAAATTAAGTGAATAATTTATACCAGTCGTTTGAGTTCAATTAAATTTTTATTCAATAAAAACTGAAATGCTTGGGCCAAATAAATTCAACCTTGGCCCAAAAAAAGTATGGATTGGCAATCGTACAATTTTAATCAATTTATGTTAGTCCTTTTTGTTTATTTATTTATATTAATTAATTTATTTTAGTCCTTGTCATGCAAGGGGTTGTCTTCCAACGACGGCTAACAATGAGCGCAAACAACACCGCCACTGACGCCGATAGAATATCGGAAGAGGGATTCGATTATCTAACCAAACGTACACAACATATCAGTGTTTGTTGTCCACTTTGGTAATCTGGTTAGAATATGGATTCGAATTGAAACTAAATCGAACTTGTTCTAAGTTATTAGGAACAATTTTTTATTCATAAACATTATCAATTTGATTTTTGGGTTTACCTGAATCGAATCAATTCAAAATCATTCAACATTCTTAACATACAAAGATTATTATATAGTATTGTACGCATAACAAATCAAGGACAAAAAATAATAATTGAATTTTAGATTACAAATAAATATTTTTGAGGTATCCAACAAAACTACAAAAGGTTGGTATGTATAATACACAAATAGAAAGTTTCACGTAAAAAAACAAAAACAAATACGGAGTATACAAAGCACAATAAACACTTTACGCGTTGACAAGAAATCTAAAATTAAATTACGATTGTCGATACGCGCGGAGGTTTGGAAGTGGTCGTAAGACCCACTCGTGCCACTTCCCACATTAAAAAACAATTCAAACTACCTGTAATGCAACAAACAATCAGCTATACTGCATTACAGACAATCAGCTATACGTGTCAGCTATTCCCACCGTCTGATTGCGTCCCCGTCGTCGATCAGTCATCATATCCAACGGTTGGTTGCATAGCTTCACAAGTAAACACGCGTCGCAGAGGATCTCCTCAAGGTGGGGCCCAGCCAATTAAGAAAGCGGGCCATGAAATCAAAACCACATAAGTAACCGATCCTTTCTCTCTCTCCAATATTTATGAGAATCAATTCAATCTCTTCTAGAGATAGAAACTCCCTTTTATATCTCTCCTTCTCTTTCTTGATTCTTGATGTTTTGAGTGCGATTATTAGATGGAAGTTTGTTGATCTGAAGGATCTAGTTAGAAAAAGAGGGCTTTTTTGATTGAGTTTCTTTCTCAGGGAATACCAAAAAAGAAACATGGCTTCGGGTTTCCCTGGCGGTGATCCGGGCTTCTACGGTGGTGGAGGGCGATCGATCGGTAACGGTTTCGTGGAGAATAGTCACAACGGCGTCTACAGGTTTCAACAGCAACAGCAACAGCTCGCCGGGAATCCGGGTCAGCAGATCGGGTACCGGAGGCCCGATTTGATGATGATCGGGAAACGGTCGCTGGCGGAGTTTCAGGCTTCCCCTCACGCCGCGCCGCAGAGTTACTTTCAGCAACAGCAGGGCATGGTTGGTGGCGGAGGAGGGGGAGGGTTGTTCTTGAGATCTATGAAGCAGAGGACGGGAGGATTCAACGGCGGCTTCCAAAACCATACCTTGTCTCCGATTTCGCCGCTCTCCCCATCGATTGATCTTTGTTCTCTCTCACAGGAGCATCAATCGCCCTCTCTCTCCTCTGTTTCGTCTCTCTCCACGGCTTCCTCCGCCCGCTACGGCGTCCCTTTCTACCACCACCAACAGCAACAGATTTACCAGTCGAATAATTCGGCGACTCCGGGCCCGAATTTCAACCCGGGATCGGAGAATAGCAGCCAGATGATGTCTACTCTTCAGGAGCTCGAGAAGCATCTCTTAGACGATGACGACGACCGGATCGGAGGAGGAGACGGAGAAAACGACGCCGTTTCCGCTATCACCAACATCGACTGGTCACAGACTTTCCAGGATCTGATCTCCCCCACCGCTACCGCCACAGCAACCACAACCGCAACCTCCGCCGTGGCGACGACGGCCAACACCGTATTGCCTTCACCGACGTCATCTTCGTCCTCCTGTTCGTCGTCGAAAACCCCTCCGCCGCCGCTGTTGCTCGCTCCGACGCCGCAGACACCACCGACTGCCAAACCGGCGGAGCTCATCTCGGAGGCGGCGATGGCGATTGTCGACGGGAAATCGGATGAAATCGCCGAAACCCTTACTCGGTTAGCACAGGTGGCGAGCCCCACCGGCGATCCAGAACAGAGGCTGGCGTTCCACATGCTCCACGCGCTCCGGTGTCGCGTCTCTCCGGGAGAGAATCCACCTCCGGTCGCTGAACTGTACGGAACCGAACACGTGGCGTCCGTCCAAGCGCTCTACGACCTCTCCCCCTGCTTCAAGTTCGCTCTTTTGTCCTCCAACTTGCTCATTCTGGACGCCATAGCCTCCACCATGCAAGAGAACGGAGCAGCCCCCAAAGTGGTTCACATAGTAGATTTCGACGTCGGCCACGGCCGGCAGTACGTCAACCTCCTACGCGCTCTCGTGGAGCGTGCGTCAGAAACGCTTCGCAGCAACTCTCCACTGGAGCTCAAGATCACGGCTGTCGAAACGGAGGTGAGGGATGACAAGGAGGCTTCGAAGCGCTTGGAAGGGGTGAAAGAGAGCCTCGTAAGAATCGTGGCGGAGAAAGGCGCGGCCGCGCGGTTTTCGGTGCGGTTCAACTCGGTGGTCTGCCCCGTCGACGAGCTGACCCGCGAGTCGATCGGGTGCGGGCCCGACGAGACCCTGGTGGCCAACTTCGCCTTCCGGCTCTACCGGGTGCCCGACGAGAGCGTGTCCATGGAGAACTACCGCGACGAGCTCCTCCGCCGCGTGCGGGCCATGCAGCCGCGGGTGGTGGCGGTGGCGGAGCAGGAGTTGAGCGCGAACACCGCCCCGTTCGCAACCCGAGTGAGCGAATGCTCGGGCTACTATGGGGCGTTGTTCGAATCTCTCGAGCTGGCCCGGGAGAGCCCGGACCGGGCCCGGGTAGAGGAGGCCCTGGGACGGAAGGCAGCAAATGCGGTGGCGTGCGAGGGGCGGGAGCGCGTGGAGCGTTGCGAGGTGCTGGGGAAATGGAGGGCCCGGATGGGGATGGCGGGGTTCAAAACGAAGCCCGTGGGGCGGGGCGTAGCGGAGTCGATGCGGGCCAACCTGACGAGCCCGGCCCGGGGAGGGAACCCGAACTTCACGGTGAAAGAGGAGAATGGGGGAGTCTGCTTCGGGTGGATGGGTAGGACGCTTGCGGTTGCGTCTGCTTGGCGTTAACTTGCAAGGAATTCTATACTCAAATTATTATTATTATTATAATATAATATATTATAAGTTGATTCTTAGTTCTACTTTTATACTATATGGTTTTTTTAATTTATATAATCCTAGTATAATTGTTGATGGTTTAGAGAGAGAGGGGAAAATACCCCCCACCAAACTTGAAAATAAACGTGTATTTGGATGCAAAGAAAGACGAATTTTTCGCTTTATTTTTTTTGGTAGTGATAAATTGACAATTCGTGTAAATAAAGTATATTGATTGAATTTATTAATGGGAGGCTCGTAGGAATATGGGGATGGGAATTTTCCCTTTTCTTCCTTAATTTTCGGATATACAATATGATCGATCATGATTTGGAATTTCATACGCTTGACGTGTCAAAATGTAATCCAATCCAACTGAATAATAATCTTACCAAGAAATTTTGGGATTTAGATGGGACCGACATTTTTTTTAAAAAAAATCTTGATCAAATTCACATTTTTTTTTGTCACCATAGGTCATTTTTATTAACTAAGGGAGACGTTATGTGACTTTAGTTACACCATTAAAGTCCTAACAAGCTTCTGACCAAAAAAAAGTCCTAACAAGCAACGTGGAATCAAACATATAGATTAAATAATTTGAATATAAAAGATATCTAAACTTGAAATGTTTTATTTAATGATGTCTTAACATTAAATAGGTTTTTCTCTTTAAACCAAAAAAGAAAAGAAATTAATAAAGTGCATTAGAAGCGCGGAGAGATCCGACTCTCCTTTTAACCAAAAAAATATTAAATAGGTTTTCTAACTTGTGGAATTTATAAATGGAATGAAAGGTATTTTTTTATTTAATGAAAATGAAACAAGAAATCATATCATGAGATTTATGAGAATATACTCACTCCAATCATAAATATATGATATTTTAGAAGTATTATTTTGATCAATAATGTAAGATTTTTTAGATTTTTCAGGTGATGGATTAATAATGACTTCTAATTATTTTTGTATTTTTTAACAATTTTGATTGGTTGTAGAGAATAGTGTAAATTTATATATATATATATATATATATATATATATATATATATATATATATATATATATATATATATATATATATATATATATATATATATATATATATATATAAATTTATGAAAAAGTTAGCGTAATTATGATCATTTTAAACGAGGAATGAATTTTTATTAAAATACGTGTATTACTTGTTAAAAAGTCTTATATTATATATTGAACGAATACAGTATATTGTTATTAGAGTTAGATTTTTATCCTTTTTCATCCATATATAGGCTATACACCCTTACTATTATTAAACATAACTAAATCTCGATACCAAAATTGGACTTAGATTTTTAACCTTCCACCTCCTTTGGTCTTCGTTCGGAAGCCTCCACGATTTCTCCTCGCTCTCTCGATCTCGAAGCGTCGCGGTCAAATTCCGCCACCGTCACGCTCACAACCACCGCCTCGCCGCCACCAACACCCTACTTTCATATTCAAAGGCTTGAAAAACCCTAACCTCACTCTCTTCGACATCTCATCGTCATCGGAATCTCTCTCATCCACCTTCGTTTGTGCGCTGAAGCCCCACGTCGTTGTGACTCTGTCGTAACTGTGCCTTTGTGTTGCTCCACACCTTCCTTGGTTCTCCGGCATCTCTATTTTCAGGGTCTACGTTTTGTTCAAGGCTTCAAGCATCTGAGAGTGTTGTCAGGGACTCGGGCATTCTTAGCAAAAGGAAATTGTGCGTAGTGAGGAGTGAGTCACAATACCATAATAGCAAAAGAGTGTTGGGCGACAAAATCAGAAACGATGCTATTCGAGAAAAGGTAGGAATGGCTAGTATTTAGGCTAAGTTGCGGGAATTGAGACTCCGATGGTATGGACATGTTCAGAGGAGAGATCCAAATGTGCCAGTGCGTAGGTGTGACAACTTGCCTATCGAAAGCGTTCGGCGAGGCAGAGGGCGTCCAAAGAAGAGTTGGGGTGAAGTGATTAGACATGATATGACCGCTCCGGGACTCTATGACGAGATGACACGCGATAGGATTCAGTGGAGGAGTGCTATCTGAGTCGACGAACGATAGTCGGGGGCAACGTGTCTCGCTCATGCTTCCCTTCTATCTCAACTTCCTTACGTGCATCCTTTCCATCTTTTCATCTTTGTCCCTTTTGCGTTTTATTCTCTTAATTTTCAGTTTCTAGTGGTGTGCTTTTCTCTTTCCTTTGATGTCCGGTCATGGATCACTCGGAAACACCCTCTCTACCTAGTCGGGGCAAGGGTGCGTACATCTCGACCCCCAGACCCTGCTCTGAGCGGGAGATATTGGGTTTGTTGTTGTATTAGGGGGAAAAATCAACCTTCAAACAATCTTCTTCTTTTGGAAAATATTTTTTAATTAAAATAGTTTAGTCATATTTTAAGCGGATTTTCAATCCTATGTCATTTTTCTATGCTCTAATGGCATAGGATAAGGAGCCTAATTATGAATGATTTTCCTTAATTTAATTATTTTAGCCTTTTTTAATATTGAATTTTTAGGGTCGATACTTCATTTGATAGAGAATCTTTCTCAATTACACTTCTTCGGACATAGGGTAGAAATACCGTATTTTAAATTAGATTCTTAGTTTTTTTTAAGAAATCTTTTTCAATTAATTTTTTTTATAATAAACTTAAAATATTATCCAAATTTAAGTGTAGTGTGTCTAGTAATAATGCCATGTGTAGTAGGATCTCTGTATATGTAACTTATCAATCTAACTCATAACTATTTTGGTATATATACCAAAAGATACTGGATTCATAAAAGCTCTAAAAGTTGCAGATAATGTAAAGGACCTAAAGGTACTTGAATCGGAAATTGATCTTCGATCTATGAATGGGGAGGGTGTGGCTTAAACTCAATTTGCCTAATTCGATGTTGGGACAACACTCAATTGTGGCCGACTTGTATGGACAGCTATCTTTACCTTATTCGCAATTATGGTAACGGTGGGTCTGTGGGTCCCACCGTACATTTAGAGAGTGAGGGGAGATCAGAGGTAAATAAACTGTGAGTTGTGACACATCTTAGCCGTTAACCTGCTACGATTATAATTTAATTTAATTTTTAAATTTTGGTAGGGATGGTTCTAATGTTCTTAAAGGCGTTAGACGCTGAGCGACCACCTATAGCACCTAAACGGACTTAAAATTACGCAAATTTTTTCAATTTAACATTTAGGACATGTCAATTATTCATATAATATAGTTAAAATCCATATAAATTTAAATTTGTGGTGTTTAACTAACAATAAAGTAAATAAACGCAAAACTATTCTAAGTCGGACTAATCACATGTCGAGTTAATTGTTAGGGCTAAACGGGTCTAGGCGGGGTCTAGACGGTGCCTAGACAAATTTACGCCTAAAAACCCACCCAAGCTTAAAAATTTCGAGGTGCCCTCCCACCCAGCACATAGACGCCGACTATGCGCGATTTTTAGAATACTGAGAGGAACGTTTTTTTTATAAATAAAAGTTATGAATTCAATCTAATATTTATAGATTTAATTTCATCCAACTTGTCGTTTAAGATGTGTTTAAAGTTTACGTTATAAGATTGGTTTACATCCGATCCCCCTTCTTTCTATATATATTATTGATTGATTTCACCATCATCAATTTCCTTATCTTCCCTTCACTTGTACTCCTTTTGGGCTGTTAAGTTGCTGGTTTGCCAAGTTAATTTGTGTAGTTAGTTTTGTTTGTTCTACTGGAGTATATTCTCTTACAAAAGCTTATCTTCGGTGGGTGTACATGGACTTTTGCACTTAATTAGGTATCCCAATTAACAAATTAAAAACTACTAATTAATTTCTTTTTACTGTTTATTTTTTATTGAGGCTATTAAAGGTGATCTCAAATTAATTAAGGGTATTTATATAGGAGTTTTAAGATAAGGGTAGTTATGGGAGTGCATTTTATATAATTATAACTACTACTTTTCCCGAACCGTGTTTGAGTTTTTTCATAATGTTTTCAATCGAGTTTGATGTCTTAAACTAATTACTCGACACATCAATTTTCTATTAATATATCATTTTGCTCATGCTTTCTATCATGTCATTTTTTGAAATATTTGGATATCATTGTGAAATCTTTCTCAAGACGATTAATACTTCAAATTTAACAAAGAATAGTAAATCGACCACTTCCACACTTCTCCTGACATCTACTCTACTTGAAGGCAAATAAAGGAAACAATATGGTTTTCGGCCTAAGAAAACTGAGTTCAGATCCTCTATGATACTTTATCTATTACTCATCATATTATACCTCTTAAAATTGGTTAAAATTATAAACCAATTTGATAACGATTCCTTATGCTTAAAAGTATAAACCTTATATAGCTAAAGAATAAAAAAAAAGATATTTAGTGTGTGTTTTGGATAATTCAATTCCATATTTGATTGGATCCACAAATTGATTTTCATAACCATAATAGATTTCACACCATGCTTGTAAAATAGGCTGCAAAGAATGAATGGTTTATGCTTTTACTCATTTTTAAGGCCGTGCGTAATTTAATCGGAGTCCAATTATTCTGCTTTGACCTCTAATAGACTATTTCTTTTTAGATATTTTATTTTGGTATTTGTTATTCTTATTCTTATTGTATTTAATATTGAAACCTAATTTTCACCGGCATAATATATTTCACACTATGCTTGTGAATTGGGCTGAATAAAATGAATGATTTATATTTTTACTTGTTTTAAGGTTGCGTGTATTTTCATGGCAATTCAATTATTCCAAATTGATCTATAATATACGATTTATTTTAAGATGTTTTCACCTTTTATTATTCTTATTGTATTCAATATGAAACCTTATTTTACTCGCCATGATATATTTCACACCATACTTGTGAACTGGGTTGAAGAAAATATTTTTTGTTTTGTTTTTACTCGTCTTAAGGTTGTTTTTGTATTTTTAATCGAGATATGATTATTCTAATTTTACCTCTATTAATTTTCACCTTTTAACTAACACAATCTCAATCAAACCTCAATTTCCAACCTTCAACAGAATGCTTAACTTCACTCAAAGGAACTCATTAAACAAATGCCTTCGATTGAAGCAACCTACCGTGAATAGAATTAGTTTTCTCAATTCAGTTGAAACATTTGAGCAATGAATCCTCTGAGCAAGAAGCTTTTAATGAGAAGTCATTGAAGCAGCTGATTACACATTGTTGAATTTCAAGTCCCAATGCTTCTAAGGTAGTCATAGTTGATACCAACAGACCTGGTTTGCTTGTGCAACAAATCTCGATCCGAGTATCTGCATTTCGCCTCACTATATCAAACTGCACATAGCAAGTTCCAAACAAAGATCGTAAAATAAAAATTGACCCAAATTTGTCCATAAATAAAAAACCAGCTGACACAACTTTGATGAAGTCCTCACCAGTAACTCATTTTGTTTTAGGTCTTTGAAGATGCTTCCTCCATTTAAATTTAACTCACTTGAATTTACGTCAATTTCCTCTTGCAGATTGCTAATACTTTCTTTTAATTCTTTCATGTAACCTGTTGTATCTCCAAGTATTGATGTTCTGTCCATCTGCTCTTTCAACCAAAGAAAGATCAATCATATAACTAAAAGTAGGTAGAATTAAAAAATATGAAAAAGAGATAAAGATAAAGAAGGGCAGATAACATCCCAATACCTTGTTAATCTTCGAAACAACCGATCTTAACATCGAGAGGCGATCATTCAGCCTCTTCCTTTGCCTCCTCTCAACCATTAGATTCTTGGAAGGTTGTCCTTCAAGCTTCATCTTCTTCTTCTTCTCCATGCAAAGCTTCATGGTGAAAGGTGGGACTTCCATGGATTGAACAATCTCAACTTTGCATTCAGCAAGGAAGAGAAACATTTGAGGCCAACCCAACATAACTAATGAATGATTTCTACACAACCAGCTGGGGATTTGATACATTTGATGAGATGATGATCCCACCCCCTCCTCTTCCTCTAATTCCTACAGCCGCTTTTGAGTCTTTCACTTCTCCCATTGGACCCAACTTAGATTGCTCATTCAATGACCTTTATTCACCATTTGATGTGAAATTCACCACACCACCAGATTTGGTTGATGATTTTAGGCCTTACCACAACCATGGAGATTTCATAGTTTCAATGTGAAAGTTCTCAGTTACTTTGTATCTCTCTCAAATTACTTTGCACGAAATCCTTAAAAAAATATGTGAGAGTTCTCAGTTACTTTCATATCCATCAATTGATACTCCTCAACTTTGAATGTAAAAAAACAATCTCAATCAAATCTTGCTTTCGTATGTGCTTCTTTACATGAGAGTTCGAGAATACCAAATCTGCTTCTTGAATTTTGGGTTTTTGCTATTTCAATCAAACCCTAATTATTGTAAAATTGTTGATTAAAATAGAAATCCCCAAAGTTAACCAACAAAACTCTAATTGACAAAGAAAAAATCAATTGAATTCAAATACTAACCTCCAATTACGCAACTTTGGCCGCTCACTGATTGCGCACCGCCTCTACAACAGCAACCCCTAATCAATTATGAGCAAGAAGATAATTATGAGGAAGAACGTGGAACGAAAATCCAATTTCGACTTGTAATTGCGAGGAAGCAGTTGAAGGAGAAAACCGATTTCAATTTGGAATTGGTATTAGGAGCAGTTGAATCCATGGAGAGAAGAACGTGGGTGGGGAGAAAGGCTGAAAATTTGGCTTGGGAGCAGTTCAATCGATGGAGAGAACATGGGTGCGGAGAAAGGCTGAAAATTTGACTTTTAACTTTGCTAAGAGAAGGACACGTGACGCAAATTTTTACAAAGACATTGCTTATGCAATTATAAGTATAAGGGATGGATGAGGTTTATTTGTTAGTATATACGTAGTATATTTTTTATAGTTATTTTTTCTAAAGAAAATCTATATGAAATATGAAATGTCATTGAGTGCTTAGTTAAAGGTATTTTATAAAGATTTTTTTAAATCTATATTTTGGATATTTTTTAACCGAGGTAATAAGTCGAAATCTCAGACAACATCATTGTCTGAGAAATTGAATGGAAAATGGCTAACGAACAACTCACAAAACCACAACCTCGCATACAACAAGAAGGATTTCGGATAGTTATTTGTATATGATTGTTCTTGTGTGTTTTTTTTTTAATTTTTGGTCGATCTGATTCGTATCATTATGATTAGCTCGTCTAACGATTTGTCGACTTCTCAAATTAGTAGACAATTTGTTATCTGATATCTCAATTTTTTCCTTAAAAAAAGCGTTATGTAGCATAGTGGAAGAGGGATGGAGATCCTAAAATTATAATAAGGGTCACATATAAGGTGGTCAAACATGTGCACCTAAAATTTTATGGAGTAAGGGGGGATGTCTGGAGGTCTCGGGTTCGATCCCTACCTCCGCCCCTTTCCTTGGATTAAAATCCAAGGTTTGCCTTGCTCCTTTCCAGTGGGTCGAGCCGGTCAGCGCAAACAGGTTTACCAGGTGCGTGGCTCTTGCCGGCTAGGTCACGTACCCGGGGTTTGCCACCAAAGGTGGTTTCCTCGTCATAAAAAAAAAATTGTATGGAGTATCTGGTTGTGGCTTTTTTTTTGTTTGATTTGTATCATGATGATTAGTCTATTTGTTGGTCGCGGTCGGTCTCTTAAATGGTTAGATAATTTATTATTCGATCTCTCAAATTTTTTCCAAATATAAACATGCATTGTATGTAGCATAGTAGAAGAGGGATTGAGATCCTAAAATTATAATCGGTTTTTCTATCCTATACCCTTAGGGATAAGACTTTAAATTGGAAAAGATTCCCTACAAAAAAGACAAGCGACCCTAAAAATCTAATTAAAAAAAGGCTAAACTAAATAATTTTTTTTAAAAAAAAAATCAAATTTAGGGTCTTATCCTATACCCTTCGGGTATGAGATAGAAAAATTAAATTATAATAAGGATCAAATGTACTAATATAGTAATATATTAATGTAGGTGGTCAAACATGTGCACCACATGTTTGACCCTTTACAAGGGGGTATACTTCTCCTTTGGAAAGACATTCCCTCCACCTTCGGTAGGATTCAACTTATTGCGGTTATGTATAGGTTCATTCATTTGGATTACCATGACAATCAAACGAACACAACTATGGCTGTAATCATTGTTTATGTTCCACCAGATAACCGATATAAGAGTGCTTTTTGGGACTATGTTATTTCTTATGTAGCTAACTTAACTTCTCCATATTGTTTTATGGGCGACTTGAATGACATTTCATGTAGCAGTGACAAACTGGGTGGTGCTACTCCAGTGTTATCCCGTTTCTCTCGGCTGCACGATTTAAAGACACAACTTAGCCTTACAGATGTGCCTTCGTTTGGTGGCCAATTCACTTGGAGGAAAAGGAAAGAGGGCCCCTTCAATAGCTTTGCTAAGTTAGATCGTCTCCTCATTCATAGTTCTTGACTCAACTACTTCCCAGGTGACAAGAGGAAAACCTGTCGTTGTTCTTGCTAAAGAATACTCAAACTCACAACTAGTATAGTGTGTAAGCAAGAGATCGATCCACAGGGAAATCTATTCAATTCGAGTGTCAATTCTAATCGCTAGTAAGAATATAAGGGGTTTTTGGTGTGAAAAAGGTCCGCCTTTTATCAAAGCGTAAGTAAGCAAACAAAGTAAATTGGTTTTGGAATGCAATGGAGAGAAATAGGTTCACCTACAATTTATCACTTCGATTGATGAATTCGATCCTTGTTTCAGCCTCTAGTTCTTGCATTTTCCTATCAATGTCCTTGTCCAGATCTTAGGTAAATTACTAGTCCTACGAGTCCTAGCAACCCTTATCTCTAAATAACCCTAACACGGTTAAGATTCAACCTAGAGATAGCATTAAGATTACGAATTAACCAAGGTACACATAATATCAAGCTACGAGTCGATATTCAACATGTATTCAACTTCCTACACATCCAATTAGTCCTACGAGTCCTAAAAGGATATGATTGCCACTTGGGTTAAGGTTCGCTACGAGGAATCTACAAAACCCTAGCAATTGAATGAATCTACTCTAACTAGTTGATCAAGCCAGAGAGAATAAAACACATTCAAGCAATTAAGCATAAAGAAGTCAAAACATTGGAATAGGAATAAGAACTAGATTAAGAAACTCACAATTCAACAATCAAAGATCCAAACTGTAGGCGAAACCTTGAGAGTTTAGTTGCTCATGCTCAACAGCGCTCTCAACAATTGAATAAAGTGCATAAGGTAAGTGGACGAAATAAACTAGAAAAGTCTTATAAAGGCCTCTAAGATTCGGCCAATGAATAGACAAAAAACCCTAATAAAAATCCATTCAGAACGGCGTGTTTCTGCGAGGGCCGTGGGGTGGCCAGGCCAGGCCGCGGGGCGGCTAGCGATTATCGAAGTTCTCTGTCTTCCCTTCGAGCTGCGGGGCGGCCGGCGATTATTCTGAGCTTCTTCTTCCGAGACTTCACCAGCTTCTATGCATCTTCCTTAGCTTGTTTTCGCTCTTTTCCAATTCATTTCACCTTCAATCTACTATACCTGAAATAAACCATAAAATCATGTAGATTCCGCCTCTTCTAATTCAACAAATGATTATGTAAATTCAACTAAATATATGCAATATTCACAACTAAACTATGCTAAATACAATCTATTATGCAATACTAAATATGCTCTATCAAATTCCCCCACACTTGAACCTTTGCTTGTCCTCAAGCAATAGAAAACTCAACTCTGCAGCCCCACAGAATAGCAATTCATGTATCCACACCTCAATATTCTTTAAGTGCATGAAAAACTAGCAAACACAATAGATTAACAACATCATAGCACATAATTGGAGTAATCACTGAAATCAGGCAACCATATCCATTCTAGACCTCACAAAGGATATGTGTTTCACTCTCGCTCAAGTGTTTAGGTTTAAATGTTTACGCTCAAAACTCAATCTTCAAAAACTTAGCTACAAGAGTCTTGCACCAGTGTTCTAATTCTCCACCCCTGGTGACTCTACACACAACAAAAATCATGAGGTCTTTTAATTGGGTTGTAATGGGGCCAAGGTAGAACATATAAGGTATGGAACAATTTTGGTCATGTGGTGCTCATAATCTGGGAACTAAGGAAGCTACCAAATCATAAAACCACTCATAAACTTCTCTCACCATATCTCTATAATGCCAAACAACACCAATCTCAAGCATAAAACTTTACAAATCATACTCAACTCATTCCTTTATTCTTTTCTTCTTTTTTTTTTTTTCTTTTTTTTTCCATTCATGCTATATCAAATGATTTTCCTTGACTTTTGCCCCTAAGTGAATTTTATCCTCCTTAGGTCCCAAGTAATAAATATGCTAGCAAGAATCAAACATCTCATAAATACACCTTAATCATACAATCCACCACTAAAACCATCATCCACAATATAGATATTCACCAAGTATTCCTAAATTCCCGGATGGGGTCAGGCTATCATTGGTTATGGAAAAATCTTGTGGAGCTATAAAAGAATAGGCAATTAGGCTCAAACTGGCTTCAAGCAGAGGATAATATGTAAGGTGGGAATAGAGTCAAATAGGGCTAATAAAGGTGCCTCAATCATGTTTAAGTCATGTGCAGAAACCATAATATGCAGCCTTGAACAAGATATCTAAATGCAAGTCAAAGAGGAAGCAATTGAAGAGAGTACACACAACAAGCAAGATGACTCAATAAAGTGTAGTCCTGAATAGGCCAAAATAAGCTCACCAGGTCATGTCTAGAACTTCAAAATCACCTAAAATTCCAAGATTTTATGTGCTCAATCATTAATCAATCATGCTAACCAAATAGTGTAGAAAACATATATCGAAGGCTTCAACAATCCAAGCACATCATGGGGCATAAATATCAATAGATCAAATGGAGGACAAACGACATCCATATGGGGAAATAAGACCTATTCCTAATAATGCAAGAACTAAACTTTTTTATTTATTTAATTTTTCATCATTTGTTTTTAGAATAGGAATAACAATAGCAAAAACTAAACATGCATACAACCAATAGAAATAAACATGCAAACTTAATAATCAAAATGCAGTGCAAACTTAATAATCAAAATACAAACGTGACATGCAATTCTTCTCCCCCACACTTAGTTCTGACATTGTCCTCAATGCAGAAAAGAGAACAAAAACATCAAAATAAAAAAAAAAGGGAAAAGAAAAGAAACAACTGACATGCTCACTGATGAGGTGGTGGCGGCGACGGGTAAGGTGGAAACTGGGGATATGCATATCGATAGAAGTCCTCCTGCCTCTGCCACATCTGCTCCTGCATCCATCTGATTGCTGCCTGGCTCTCAGAGACATCCTCCAGGGGAGAAGTCAAGCCATACACATCCCTACGAATGTCGCCAATATCCACATATAGTTGCTGCTGCTGATCCCACATCAAATTCTGGCGCTGGGACATCTGCTGCTGGTGCTCCCACATGGCGTCCTGACGACGCGACATCATCTGCTAATGCTCCCACATGGTGTCCTCACGGAGATACATATCTGCCATCCTCTGCTCCAACGCGTAGTAGTCCGGACCAGCGCCTCCTGTGCCAGAAGGTCCAGCACCACTACCTCCGATATCCGTCTGAATTCCATGAACATCAACATCACCTTCCTGCTCAGCATCGGGAGCACCATCCTTATCATCATCATCATCCTCATCCATCTCATCCCCCATGTAAAATCAGCTGTTGTAGGGCCAAAAGGGAGATGTCGAGGCAATCTTAACTGAATCTTCCCCAGATGGCCTGTCCGCCAGATCCACATCGGCAACGTGCCATCCAAGTGGCCAGCTTTTCTCAGCTGGGCTTCATCATATAGAAATGAGTCATGCAGAACATCAGGGACAACGCTCACATCGATGCACACTCGAGCTATGAGGGTGATAAGACCCCCAAAGCTAATTGTTGCCTTGTTGCGCTTGTCTAGGATGTCCTTGTAGTTAATCAGAAACATATCCACCCAACCTGGGATCACTGGGCTCTCTGGCGCCAGACACCACAGAAATGACATATCCTTAAGCGAGATCTTGTTGACCTCAGCCTGTGCAAAGAATGTGTTCGCCAGAACCTTGTGAATCAGCCGTAATGAAGGATGGCGAATGCTCGAATTGTATTGGCCCTTCTTGGCCTCAAAAGGCACCCTAGTAGACTTCATCCAAAAAGCCAAAGGACCCTCTCCCTTACACACATCAAGCCAACCAACAGTAGGTGCAAAAGTAACACCAAAAATCTGCCCCGATCTCTCTTTCGATAGCGTGAAATCTCTCCCAAGCAATCGAAAATCAATAGATGTACGCCCCACACTCAAAGTTTCTAAAAATTCTTTACATAAGCTTGAATATGTAGGGGCATTCTTCCCTAAAAACTGTCCTAAGCCCCCATGCTCTAACAATTGCCTAGTACATACATCCATCTGTAATAACCGAAGTGTAGGCTCATGAAAAAATTTTGTTACAAAGAAATTTCGAGTGTTGAGAACATTCCACTTCTCCTTCTAATTTCTATTCATTCCATGTGGTCTAGACATTGCTAATTTGAGCTAAGGAAATCACCCAACAAGAATGAAAGTGAAAAAAACTCACAAATGGCGAGTCACTGCAGAGGCCGCGGGGCAGCTGAGAAGGGCGACGGGGTGGCTGGCGACGAGCTTGCCGCGGGGCGGATGGACAGGCGACGGGGCGGCTGGAGAAATTCCGGATCTGTGCACTCCGACGTCGGATCTGTTCTCCGACGTCCCAAACCTTCCTTCTCTGTGGCGGTTGCGAAAGAAACCTCTTGAAAGACCTTAGGATGTGCGATGTGTGTGTAGATCTAGGAAGTAGAGTTGATATGGTGGATTTTGTGTAGAAGGAAGATGGGAATAATGGGAAAGAGGGGTGATTTTGGTGAAGGTTGAAAGCTTGGAGAAAGATTGTTAATGGAGAATCTGGAGGTTGAAGAAGGAAGAAGAAAGATGATTCTTTGGGGCGAGGGGGCGGCTACTGAAGGAAGGTAAAGAAAAAGAAGTGGTTAGGGTAAAAGTGGTGTAGCAAGTGGGGGCCCACACGGGCCCCTTTAAATTTTCTATCCGGAAAGGGCCGCGGGGCGGCCATGGTGGGCGACGGGGCGACCATGGTGGGCGACGATTCCGCGAAGGATTTCGCTCGGCGCCTTGGCCGCGGGGTGGCTCATTCTAGCGACGGGGCGGCCCGTCCTTTTTCGCCCTTTTCCTTATTCTTTTCTTTCCTGCAGCGTTAGTATCCCAAGCCGACCTAAAACTAAACTAAAAACTTAATGTAAAAAGAAAATAATACCTAAACTATTACCTTGGGTTGCCTCCCAAGCAGCGCCTTTGGTTACCGTCGTTGGCTCGACGTTATATTCATCCACTCATTCAAGACTCAAGCGGAAATCGACAGCGCCCTCAAAAGCAAATCAAACTCTCGTGCCCAACCGATATTTGAATGCACACTGAAAATGAAATAATTTGTAAATAAAAATTCAGCAATGAGAACCATTACCAACTTAGCCTTCATCCGAGCTTGATTCTCCCTCAAGGGTATGTAGGACCACCAACACAGCTCTGCTTGTGGTTTGTTGAAGTAGTGGATCCATGGATCGACATATTCACCAAAATCTCCCAATTTGGAAAAAGTAACAGTTTCTTGTTCAGGGACCACAGAAATTGCTTCCAGACTTGACTCTTTGATAGGCGAGTTGGGGATGATCTCTACGAATGGAGGGAGCATCGAAACATACTCAATCTCTAGGGATGTCTCCTGAGATTTCGTGTCGATAACCACTAGATGCTCTTCTTCATTATCGGAGAATTCATCGTTGCTTGCATCTTGGCTTTCATGAAGTTGAGGAATAGAACATTGCTGAACTACCAACTCCTTCAATGTTTGAGAGAGTTGGATAATTGATTCCCCATTTTGATTCACTATCTCACATAATTGCCCTATTTGCTCCATCAAGACAATGGTTGAATCCTCCAAGGACGGGTCGGGGTACTCCATTGGTTGAAACGTCGAAGTGTAGGATTTTTCCTCTGCCGATTGGTCACCCATGTAGCAGAGAAGATCCCATAATCCCGACACTCCTAAACCAGTAAAGCTTCCATTGTTTATGGACCTGGCAAGTTCTCGGGTCTCAGGAGCCATGCCCTCAAAAACGCAAAGCACCACATCTCGCAAACTATCTCGGAAACCCCGTGAATAACGGATGTCAAATAAATTTTGCACTCTTGTGAGGTAATTGTGGAATTACTCTCCCTGAAACTGCCATAACTTCAACATCTAGAAATATTAGCAATAAGGTGCCGTGAACCGTAAGATAGGTCCATGACGGGGTTAGATGTAATTATATACAAAAGTTAGCGATAAAAAAAACAAGAAATTGACAAGAAGTCCCCGGCAACGACGCCAAATTTGACAAGAGGAAAACCTGTCGTTGTTCTTGCCAAAGAATACTCAAACTCACAACTAGTATAGTGTGTAAGCAAGAGATCGATCCACAGAGAAATCTATTCAATTCGAGTGTCAATTCTAATCGCTAGTAAGAATATGGGGGGTTTTTGGTGTGAAAAAGGTTCGCCTTTTATCAAAGCGGAAGTAAGCAAACAAAGTAAATTGGTTTTGGAATGCAATTGAGAGAAATAGGTTCACCTACAATTTATCACTTCGATTGATTAATTCGATCCTTGTTTCAGCCTCTAGTTCTTGCCTTTTCCTATCAATGTCCTTGTCCAGATCTTAGGTAAATTACTAGTCCTACGAGTCCTAGCAACCCTTATCTCTAAATAACCCTAACACGGTTAAGATTCAACCTAGAGATAGCATTAAGATTATGAATTAACCAAGGTACACATAATATCAAGCTACGAGTCGATATTCAACATGTATTCAACTTCCCACACATCCAATTAGTCCTACGAGTCCTAAAGGGATATGATTGCCACTTGGTTTAAGGTTCGCTACGAGAAATCTAAAAAACCCTAGCAGTTGAATGAATCTACTCTAACTAGTTGATCAAGCGAGAGAGAATAAAACACATTCAAGCAATTAAGCACAAAGAAGTTAAAACATTGGAATAGGAATAAGAACTAGATTAAGAAACTCACAATTCAACAATCAAAGATCCAAACTGTAGGCGAAACCTTGAGAGTTTAGTTGCTCATGCTCAATGACGCTCTCAACAATTGAATAAAATGCATAAGGTAAGTGGACGAAATAAACTAGAAAAGTCTTATAAAGGCCTCTAAGAGTCGGCCAATGAATAGATAAAAAACCCTAATAAAAATCCATTCAGAACGGCGTGTTTCAGCGAGGGCCGCGGGGCGGCCAGCCAAACTGTGGGGCGGCCGGCGATTAATCCGAGCTTCTTCTTCCGAGACTTCACCAACTTCTATGCATCTTCCTTAGCTTGTTTTCGCTCTTTTCCAATTCATTTCACCTTCAATCTACTATACCTGAAATAAACCATAAAATCATGTAGATTCCGTCTCTTCTAACTCAACAAGTGATTATGTAAATTCAACTAAATATATGAAATATTCACAACTAAACTATGCTAAATGCAATCTATTATGCAATACTAAATATGCTCTATCACCAGGCCTACGGGTTCAAATCCACCCATTTACTAGCTCAGATCATGCCCTAATCTCAGTTGAGTTTTCTTAATTTGTAACTAAGTGTAACAAGCCATTTCGTTTTGAAATGGCCTGGACAACACAACGAGAATTCCAAAATATTGTTAAATAAGCATGGCGTGTTAACCACGTAGGTTCACCAATGTTTTCTCTTGCTAAGAGATACAAACTTATTAAAGGCTTATCCAAAGCATGGCATAAGAGGACTTCAAGAAATATTCATAACCAAGTACAGTCGACTGATGATGCACTTGTGCTCATTCAGACTAAACTCCAAACGGATTGTAATCATCGTAATCTCAGAATCCAAAACAACCTTCTTAATAAACGAGAGCGTATGCTCGACTTCCAACGTCGATATTGGGGTCAACGGGCTAAACTAAAACATATCAAGCTTAATGAATCGAATTCGGGGTACTTCCATAGGAACGCTTCTGCAAGGTGAGCTAAGAAATTAGTTACTAATATTACATTAGACAATGGTCTCAAACTGTCAGATCATAACCTCATTAGAAAGGAGTTCCAAGTGGACTATGGTAGGAGATTTACTTCTTCTTATCATCCTACGCTCATTGCTAATACACAAACTGATGTTATCTCACATGAAATTCTTGACACCGAAAATGATATGCTTATTAAACATGTTTCTAACTCTGAAATTAAAGAGGCATTATTCTCAATGTCTTCTGATAAAACACCGGGTCCAGATGGTCTGCCACTAGGCTTCTTTCAAAAATATTGGACGACGGTGGGCCCTTCGATCATTAAAGCGGTTAAGTGTTTCTTTTGGTCCGGTAAGTTACTTAAACAGTTCAATCATATCACAGATTCATTACCCTGATTCCAAAACGTGATAATCCTTCTACCATTAATCATTATAGGCCTATCAGCCTCTGCTCTACAATTTACAAAATCATTGCCAAAATTATCTCTAACAGATTGGGTAGGGTTTTCGATAAGCTGATTCACCCTTTACAATGGGCGTTTACGAAAGGTCGCTCAATTCAGGATAATATCCTCATTGCACACGAAATTTTTCACAGCTTCCGGGCTAAAAAGGGTAAAGTTGGATATGTAGCTATGAAGCTAGATATGGAGAAAGCTTATGATCGGGTCGAGTGGCCCTTCCTCTTTACTGTCCTTAATAAATTCGGTTTTCATGATAAATTCATCAATTGGATAAAGGAGTGTGTCACCTCTGTTACATACTCTCTTCTGATCAATGACGAGCCTTGATGTCCACTAAAGTGACCATGTCTTTATATACATTTTAGCTCCTTATTCTATATACTTTGCATATTTCGGGTTGGGAATATGTTTAATTTATGTAGTATATGCTTATTTATAAGAAATAGAGGTCTACATAAGTTTTGGTTTAATATTACAGAAGTTGAAGCTATTCCGGGACGAAAGCAAAAGATGGGTTCCACTCCACTTCGACCAGGTCTTACTCGAAGTCGACTAAAGCTGAAAGCAGAACCAAGTCGAGGACAGAAAACGAAGGCAACTCGAGCAGGACTTTACTCGACGTCGACTTACTTACTCGACGTCGACCAAGACCAAGAGGCACACCCGAGCTCGAGGAAGAAGAAGCTGCTCAAGAAGATAAGGACAAGCCAACTTTACTTGACGTCGACCAAGTAAAAAATCGAGTGAAGACCCAGAATCGACCCGAGAAGCTGAAGAAGAAAGGAAGAAGTCGATATCAACTTGACTTAGTTGATATCGAGTTAAAGCTGGTCGATGTTCACTCCTGGAAGCCGAAATCGAGTTGCTGAGCTGAAGCGAAGAAATGTTGGTCGATATCGAGTAAGCCTACTCGATATCGAGTTGACCACCAGCTGCCGATTTCGAGCTAGTCCGAGTGTTGTTAAGGTTCTATCCCGAATCCAATGGAGATATTTTCGAGAGAAGATTCCCAACACTTGAAGATTTACATATTTTTATCTTTTTTTTTTATACCTTTTTATCAATCATAAGGGTTGAACAATTAATTACCCTAGGATTTATCTAGTTTTACTTATTTAGATAGATTTATTTCCAAGTAGAGTTTTATCTTTAGATATTAGATAGATATTCCTTCCTTGATTAGAAAGGATTGGAAGCCTATAAATAAAGCCTATAGGGCTGGTTTTTATGCATTCAATCTTAAGTAGAGAAGAGAGAGAGAGAGAGAGAGAGAGAGAGAGAGAGAGAGAGAGAGAGAGTGGAGGCCGAGAGGAGTGAAGGAGCGAAAGCAAGTTGGCTTCGATCGGTTGTAAGCTCTGTTTAGTTTATTAATGCAAGTTTATTTTCCATCAATGATGTCTGCGATTGCGATGAAGAACGAGTAGTCCACCCACTTCTAGGGTTGGGGCGAGCCCAGCGATAGCCAAGCGTGTTTGAGGTAAAGAACCGACCTTTATTGTGTTTTGAGCATCTACTACCTTTTATGTGTTTATTACCTATTTAATAGAGATCCATGTGAACAACTTGGATTATAAACATAAAACCGGTAGATACAATTAGGGTTTCTTGAAAGAGTTGTCTAATTGTTGCAAAAGGCGAAAGCTTGATCATTTGATGCGATTTGCATGATTGTCGTTATTTATCTTGCCTTATACATGTTTGGTTATCGTTGTTGCAAACCCCGATCTTGGAAGTTTTCTTTTGCATAGTTTATTCCGAATTCCGCAAAGATTTGTCTTTAAAGTTTTTCTTACTGCTCGATTTCGACCAAGTCTGGTCGACGTCGACTACTCATTCTCGATCAAGAAGATTGTTGTTGCTTCTGTCTCTGCAGGTTACTGAAGATCGACTAGGTTTACTCGACTACGACCAAAACTTACTCGACGTCGAGTTGGCTTACTCGAGATCGACCAAAACTTCAGTGACCTTCGCTTGCTCGGATTCGACTGTGCTTGACCCCCTGTCGACTAACCTTAGTCGAGGTCGATTACTTCTGAAGTCGACAACCACTTGTGAGATTCCTCCGCTACCTGAGATCTGCTGACCAGCTTCCTCGAGGATCGATCCTGACTTCCCACTGCTACATCGGGAGGAAGTCTTGTAATCATTTGCGTAGGCATAATCCGGTTTGATTTATATTTTTATATTTTGAACTTGATTTCCTCCTACAACAAATTGGCGCCGTGTCGAGGAAGCAATCATTCGCGCCTTAGGTAGTTAGATCTCACGTTTTCCTTTAAATTTTGATTTTGTAGTGTATGCGCCGTTCTGGTCAACAACCTGAGTTTGACGCCTTAGACGATCCAGAACGCCTTATACACGTCCACGCTAAATTGAAAAGAGCCATGGCGGCCGCAGAAACACAAGCACAGCTGATAGAGAGGCTTCAAGCAGAGTTAGAAGCCAAAAATACTGCTCTTGCCGTTGAGAGAGCACGCAGTGAGCAGGAAGCTGAGCGAAGGAGGCAGGCAGAAGCTGAGCTTTCCCAATTCTCTACCACTGCAGAGGATTACATGCACCCGACTCTTGTCGTGCCTGAATCGGCTATTCTAATCCCTGAAAATAACTTTGAAATTCGCACTGCCTTCCTTATTGAAATTAAAAATAATGCTTTTTATGGAAGGTTTAATGACCCTTTTGAACATATTACCAATTTTTCTGATATGTGCCATACTCTTGCTGAAGGTACTACTCTGGAATATGTCAAGATGAAAGCTTTTCGTTGGTCTCTTGCTGGTCCAGCATTGAAGTGGCTTGAAAGACTGCCTCCACGATCCCTCACAACATGGGCTGAGGTAAGGCAGGAATTTCTTAATAAATTCTTTCCCCCTGCCAAGACAGCGCTCCTCCGCTAGAAGATTACAGCTTTCAAGCAGAAGCCTGGGGAGCCGCTAGCAAAAGCATGGAAACGATACAAGGATCTACTATGATCTTGCCCTACACATGGGCAGCCACCCTATGTCGTTCAGGAGATTTTCTACAATTCTCTTGATCTGGCCGCTAAGGATAGGATCAACCATTATACTCATTATGAGTATCTGACGATGCCACCGGCTGTCGCATGGGCTATCCTTGACAAGCTCACCAATTTCGATAATAAGTATGGGGCTCCGCCAAACTATGACGAGAATGCCTATGCAAGGCCAGCCCCATCCATGCCCCTCTATGAGTCTTCTAAGAAGATTGATCCAGATGTCAAGGAGCAGTACTACAGAGATCAGAATCGCAAGCTCCTCAAGAAAGTCAAGTATTTTTCTGTCAACCAGCCCTGCATTGAATGTTGCTCACTGCGGCACACCACTACAGAGTTCCCACACACGGAGCAAGTCAGGATGGCAGAAACTCACGAGGAGGTAGCTTACGCAGGGGGTCCCAACCGTTATATGGGGGACCAAAGGTTCCAGCAACCACAATGGAACCAAGGTGCCCCTAGGAACCCCCCGCCATACAAAGCTACAGGACATCCAGAAAGAGATCAACGGAAGGATGATCTACAAATGATCCTCGATGAGATGCGCCGGAATCAGGCACAACAACAGCAGTCTACAAGTGCCATCAGCAATCAGCTCCAGAACATCAATACAAGATTTGGAGAGCTGGACATCTGGAAGAGGAACATTGAGACCCAGATGGGTCAATTCGCGGCACAAATTCCACGACAGACCGGGCAACTCCCTAGGCACACAGAACCAAATCCCAAGGGGAAGACCGGACACGTCGCGACTGTAAAGCTCAGGAGCGGGCACCAACTACGTGAGCCAGAGGTCGGAAAGCAGCAGGACGAGGCTGAGAAGGTACTCGACATCGAGCAGAGCCAAGTTGACGTCGACTAGACTACTCGACATTGAGTAGAAGTACCCGAAGTCGACCAACCTCACGCCGACCAGGAAGCTTCTGCGCATCACTCCAACTCGAAGTCGACTATAGTGTTCGATGTCAAGGAACACCAAGTCGATATCGAGGACTCTGCAATACCTCCGACATCTGTTCTGGCTCCCAAACAAAAGAAGATCCCACTGCAGGTAGGTTTAAACGCTTTGTTAAGATGCTTCAAGAACTAAATGTTTCAATTCCTTTTACAGAAGATCTTCAGGAGATGCCTGCATATGTCAAGTTCCTCAAAGAGATCCTTAGCAACAAGCGATCAATCTCAGAAATCGCCAGCGAATGCAAAAGGATGGATTTCCCTGAGAAGAGACCTGACCCTGGTAAGTTCTCTATTACCGTGGGATTCGAAAAATTTAACTATGAGGCCTTATGTGATTTAGGAGCAAGTGTAAGAATCATGCCCTTATCGATTTGGCAAAAAGTGAAGATAGGATCCATAGAGCTTGTGGATGCCAAGCTATACATGGCAAACAATACAACGGGTATCCCTACAGGTATGGTCGATAATGTCCCTGTCCAGGTTGGCAAGTTCTATGTCCCCACTGATTTCCTTATTATAGATTGTGCTGAAGATCCTACTAGCCCTATTATTCTTGGTAGACCATTCCTAGCTACTGCAGATGCTAAAATCAACGTAAAGCAGCGATTGCTCACCTTCACGATAGGCGACGAGATCTTAGATTTCTCTTTTGGCCCTACAAAGGAGGAAGTCCCATGGCTGGAGATGAAGAGCATCAGCAACCACGAGATCAAGGAAACAACGGAGAAAAACACCAAAAAGCTACTCGACGTCGACAAGGTCTACTCGACGTCGACCAACCAACTCGACTTTGACCAAGCTTACTCGAAGTCGACTTCCTCTGTTGAACACCCGACTTGCCAAGAGTCTAAGTATGGGGTCCCAGTACTCGACGTCGACCAGATCTACTCAACGTCGACCAACCCTAAGCCCAAAGATTTCTATTTTGGGCACGAAAAGGTAAGCCCAGGTATGATTTCAACCCCTTCTCTGTCCATTAATAAATTTAATAAATATTTAAGGGGAGGTAAGGCCCCGTGGCGAGCTAATCTGCGAAGGATGAGAGCTGGAAAGAAGAAGAAGGAAGGCAAGGAATACTATGCAACCAACAACTTATTAGCTGAGCTTGCATACTACCATCAGGACCTAGATGATCCGGGAGAAGGGCCAAGCACAAGGGAGGCCCACATTCACGGTCCTTGAGCACAAACGGAGAAGTCGGCCTAGCGACTCTAAAATCTAGAGCATGTACATAAGACTTTTGGATTTTAGGACTTTTAAAATTTTAAGGTTTTTTTTTGGTTTTTTTTTTTTGTTTTGAACGCTTCATGTGGAAGGTCTTGTCTTTGTGAAAACTAACATTTTTAGGTCGAGAAGCATAAAAGGATCGCAAAGAGTGAAAAAAAAAGTCCCTGAAAGTTAGTCGAAATCGACTAGGCAAAGTCGAGATCGACCAAGAGGAGCCGCCCAGAACTACTCAACATCGAGTAGGCCAACTCGACGTCGACGAGACAGAAGCTTCCTCGACTTCACCATTCCACTCGAAGCTGCTAGTTTACTTGACGTCGACCAAGCTCCTCGACGTCGACCAACTTAGTTACTCGACATCCCCTGTTTTGCTTCCTCAGCGCGTTATTCAATGAGTTCCTTCCTTTACCCTTGTTTTATATTGATTTTATACGGTGGGGACACTGTATATTTTAAATATGGGGTGGGGGAAGAGCTTAATATTATTTATTTATGTTCTTTCTTTTGGTTTTATATGGTGAATTTTGAGTAAATTTTTATGCTTAATTGCTAAACTCAAAGTTCTATGAGACATCTCCCAATGCTTGTAAATTGTTCAAAGATTAGTTTCATGGAAGTTATTTAGCTCGACGATGCAAAATTGGATTCATTAGAGATATAGCATGAAATTGCCTAGTAAAGGGAAGTCACAATGAAGTGCATTATTTCATTGAAAACCATGAAAGGAGGTAAAATTTGATGTTGCTTTTGATATGTTGCATGATAAGAGGATGGAGGACTTTATATTTCCATATAATGCTCATATTTTGATATCCTTAGCCTTACCTATGCTTATGCATCACAAAAGCCATACTATGCCTTATTTCAATTATTGCTCCACAGGTTCCAAATATTGCCATTCTTTACCTTATACCCTATCCGGGGATTATGTTGTGAATGATGTTACATTATGGAGAAGTCATATGGTATTTGTGTTGTTATCATTATTAAAGTTTGGCAGGAATGTTTGAAATATATGGAAAATTTAATGAGTGAGAAAAAAATCCGATCACCTCAGGAGATAAAGGTAGATCGACCCTGCTTACTGAGATAATAGTTTAGTGAGATGGGACACACATGTGAGGAGTCCAAAGCACTAAGTATTCGGGGCCATTCATGACACCCATGTTTGCGACTCGCGAGAAGGCAGTGCTGAGGTTAGAGAGGTAAAAGCATACTATTGAAAAAAAAGCATTGAGCGATGAGAGAAAGATGATGATTTTTATGAAGAAGGAATGTGGTATGAAAGTTTGGAAAGTACTCCATTTCCCCGAATTATTAACACCACATTGCCAAAATTTTCCCACCTTTAGCCTTTTACCTACCTACTCCTTATTGAGCTTAAATTAAAGTGCTCTTGATTATTGATGCTTTGTCACATGAATTGTTTTGCATAACCCTCATTTTGTGAGTAGATATTGCTTTTATTTCACATGCATGGATCGTGGAAGAAGTACCTTTTCGATGATGATAATTGATTGCAGGGACATATAAAAATGAATCTATGATGTTGAGAGTTTTGAATTCTTCCCCTGAATGACCATCCAAGATATTGCTTGGGGACAAGCAAGCTTAAGTATGGGTTGATTTGATGTCCACTAAAGTGACCATGTCTTTATATACATTTTAGCTCCTTATTCTATATACTTTGCATATTTCGAGCAGGGAATATGTTGAATTTATGTAGTATATGCTTATTTACAAGAAATAGAGGTCTACATAAGTTTTGGTTTAATATTACAGAATTTGAAGCCATTCCGGGATGAAACCAAAAGATGGGTTCCACTCGACTTCGACCAGGTCTTACTCGAAGTCGACTAAAGCTTAAATCAGAACCAAGTCGAGGACAGAAGACGAAGGCAACTCGACCAGGACTTTACTCGACGTCGACTTACTTACTTGACGTCGACCAAGACCAAGAGGCACACCCGAGCTCGAGGAGGAAGAAGCTGCTCGAGAAGACAAGGACAAGCCAACTTTACTCGACGTCGACCAAGCCAAAAATCGAGTGAAGACCCAGAATCGAGCCGAGAAGCTGAAGAAGAAAGGAAGAAGTCGATATCGACTTGACTTAGTCGATATCGAGTTAAAGCTGGTTGATATTCACTCCTGGAAGCCGATATCGAGTTACTGAGCTGAAGCGAAGAAATGTTGGTCGATATCGAGTAAGCCTACTCGATATCGAGTTGACCACCAGTGGCCGATTTCGAGCCAGTCCGAGTCTTGTTAAGGTTCTATCCCGAATCCAATAGAGATATTTCCGAGAGAAGATTCCCAACACATGAAGATTTAGATATTTTTATCTTTTTTTTTTATCTTTTTATCTATCCTAAGGGTTGAACAATTAATTACCCTAGGATTTATCTAGTTTTACTTATTTAAATAGATTTATTTCCAAGTAGAGTTTTATCTTTAGATATTAGATAGATATTCCTTCCTTTATTAGCAAGGATTGGAAGCCTATAAATAAAGCCTATAGGGCTGGTTTTTATGCATTCAATCTTAAGTAGAGAAGAGAGAGAGAGAGAGAGAGAGAGAGAGAGAGAGAGAGAGAGAGAGAGAGAGAGAGAGAGAGAGAGAGAGAGTGGAGGCCGAGAGGAGTGAAGGAGCGAAAGCAAGTTGGCTTTGATCGGTTGTAAGCTCTGTTTAATTTATTAATGCAAGTTTATTTTCCATCAATGATGTTTGCGATTGCGATGAAGAGCGAGTAGTCCACCCACTTCTAGGGTTGGGGCGAGCCCAGCGATAGCCAAGCGAGTTTGAGGTAAAGATCCGACCTTTATTGTGTTTTGAGCATCTACTACCTTTTATGTGCTTGATCATTCGATGCGATTTGCATGATTGTCGTTATTTATCTTGCCTTATGCATGTTTGGTTGTCGTTGTTGTAAACCCCGATCTTGGAAGTTTTCTTTTGCATAGTTTATTCCGAATTCCGCAAAGATTTGTCTTTTAAGTTTCTGTTACTGCTCGATTTCGACCAAGTCTGGTCGACGTCGACTACTCATTCTCGATCAAGCAGATCGTTGTTGCTTCTGTCTCTGCAGGTTACTCGAGATCGACTAGTTTTACTCGACTATGACCAAAACTTACTCGACATCGAGTTGGCTTACTCGAGATCGATCAAAACTTCAGTGATTTTCGCTTGCTCGGATTCGACTGTGCTTGACCCCCTGTTGACTAACCTCAGTCGAGTTCGAGTACTTCTGAAGTCGACAACCACTTGTGAGATTCCTTCGCTACCTGAGATCCGCTGACCAGCTTCCTCGAGGATCGATCCTGACTTCCCACTGCTATATTGGGAGGAAGTCTTGTAATCATTTGCGTGGGCATAATCCAGTTTGATTTATATTTTTATATTTTGAACTCGATTTCCTCCTACAACAAGCCTTCTGAGCAATTCAAGCCTTCCAGAGGCCTCCGGCAAGGTGATCCGCTGTCACCTTTCTTGTTCATTCTGACAGCGGAAGTTTTGGCTCGTAATCTTCAGAGGGAATCGGTGGTCTCAAAGGACTTTGGTTTCAGCTGCTCTACGAAAGGTACGAAGATCCCCTTCCTTGCTTTTGGTGATGATATTATTATTTTCTCTAAAGCTACTCCTTCGGCTTGTATTAAAGATTCTAATATCTTAGAGAACTTTTGTTCCATTTCTGGTCAAAAAATTAATTTGCATAAATCTAGCTTCCAAGTTTCTGCTAACACCAATGCTACTGCTATTAGTTCTATCTCGGCTACCCTTGGTATTGGTCGTACTAATGCCTTGGATAAGTATCTTGGTTGCCATATTATTAACGGGAGGGTTAATAAGTCCACCTTCGAGGATGTCGTCCTTAAAATGAAGTGTCAGTTGACTAAGTGGAAGGTTAACAGCCTGTCGGCTCAGGGTCGTAAGATCCTTATTAAAGCTAACCAAATCGCTCAACCCTTGTTTCTCATGTAGTCTTTTATGCTTCCTAAGGCTATTCTAAATGAACTTGATAATGTTTATCGCAAGTTTTTCTGGAACAAAACTGATAAGTTCACTCCCATGATCAGTCGGGACAAGATTTGTTCGGATATCCAGTCTGGTGGACTCGGTATCTATAAGGCCGAGACTATAAATACCGCTCTTCAGATGAAACTTTTGTGGAAGATTATGGCTCATTCAGATAACCTCTTGGTTCGCATTGTTACTAAAAAGTACCTTAAAACTATTCCTCTTCTGGCTTATGAGAGGAAAAATACTTCTTCTTGGCAATGGGCTAAATTGATGTCGATCAAGCCTATTTTCTCCAAGGGTCTGCGCTGGAGTGTGGGTGACGGTCGTACTATCAAGTTCTGGACTGATAATTGGATTTCAGATAAACCCCTTGCTTCCTTTATTCAGTTGCCGGTGGATGAAGCTCAATTGAAGGATACGGTTACTGTTTACATCCTTCCCTCTAATAACTGGAATACTTCTAAATTGCAGGAAAACCTTGCAAATGTGCTCCAAACTCAGCTCTTGAATCTTATCCAACAAATTTTTCTACCTTCCCATTCTATCCAAGATCGCATGTATTGGGGTCCGAGTTTAGATGGATGGTTCTCGACGAAGTCTGCTACCAAGCTTGTGCCTAACGACACGGCAACAACAGACTACGTCTGTAAGTGGATTTGGAATCTTAACGTTCCACATAAAGTTCGTATGTTCCTTTCAAAACTTTCTAGGGATGGTCTACCTACCAAGGAGCGATTGGCTAAATCAAATATCCATGTACCCATGTCTTGTGTTCTTTGTGATGCCTTCTTAGAGTCTACGGACCACTTTCTTCCTACCTGTAATATTACCAAAGAAGTTTTGAAAGCATTGGGCTTATAGAGTTACAGATTGCAAACCACAATTTTCCGGTCTTTAGTGGGACTAAACACTATCTCACGTTGAATTCTTACTACAAATCCGTTGGTCCTAATAAAATGTCACTCTTGACATATTGTTGGTGGGCCTTGTGGTACTTCCGAAATCAAATTACGTTTGGTACTCTCGACTCCGTACGGGTAACCGATATTACTGTGTTCATTCATACTTGTCGGCAAACTTGGCTAGCAGCTTCTTGTTTCGAACCTGATGAGGAATTGGTGGAGCCTTCGAATGGTCTTGTTCCCAGAAAGCCAACGGGGGTTTTTCTAGTTCAAATTCTGGTCGTCTTAGAGCATGGGAAAAGCCTCCCTCGGGTTGTCACGTACTTAATTTTGATGGGTCCAGGTTATCTTCTGGCGAAGCTTCCTACGGTTTTGCTATCCGTGATTCGACGGGTAATATCGTATCTATGGGTAATGGCACATGCCCGGGGGTCTCGATCTTGTATGCTGAAACCCTTGGACTTGCCATGGGTGTTCGACAAGCATTACAAATTGGATCACAATCCCTACTAGTGGAAGGTGACAACCTTACGGTAGTAAAAACACTCCTAGGTGACTGGAAATGTCCCTGGAACATTGAGCTTCTACTATCAAATACGAAACTATCTCTCTATGAAATTGCTAATGTTGTTGTTCGTCATATTTTCAGGGAATCTAATACTGTAGCAGACCGGATTGTTCGTCTTGGCTACAGTTCCCATGCCGATGGACATTTGGACTCTGATGCAGAACTTACGGTTCTCGTCCGGAAGGAAGCTCTAGGAAGGTGCCGGGCTGTGCGTCCTCGGTTTCCTGACTAAATTCTTTCCTAGCTTCAAAAAAAAAATAAAAAAATTGCAAAATCTGCAATCTATATGAGAATATATTTCGAGATTAGGGTATATAGTTTAGAATTTGCCAACATCACATTTGAAAATAATACGAATAATCACTGCATTCCCTACGCCATAATACTATTATAGTTATCGGCAAGTACTTTTTAGTACTCCTTCCGTCTTAAAATATATGTCGTTTGTCTTTTTAACACGTTTATTAAGGAGCTAAAAACTATAAAATATTAACTTTTTTTATTATTAATTTTTTAAATAATATTATTCTTATTATTTAATAATTATAATATTATGTAAAAAAATAAAATAAAAAAGTTAATATTTTATACTCTTTCCTGGAAATATAAGATATTGGACTTTTGTGCACGTAGTTTAAAAAACTTAAAACTATATAAAATATTAATGTTTTTAATTAAATTTTTTTACATTATAATACTTATTACTAATAAGTAATACAATATACAAAAATTTAATTAAAAAAATCAAGATTTTATATAGTTTTTAGCTCTTTAAACTACGTGTACAAACAAAAGTCAAATGCCTTATATTAAAAATTCGGAGGGAGTATAGTTTTAACCTCCTTAAAAAACGCTCAAACAAGTCAAACGACTTATATTTCGAAATGAAGGGAGTATAAAATATTGATGGGTATAATAATATTTATGTATGTATATACATATATACACACAACCCGATTAAGACCGTGAGAAAAGGTAAATCATGGTTACTCAACCGATAATAAGGGACCGAGACAGTCTTAATTATGCACAAAGAACTCTTTAGTTGAGAGGTTGCTTCTAAACTACCGTTGATAAGACTTGATCCTTAGTCCATCCTCCAAATATCTCCCTATAAGTGAAACCGGTCGAGCGCACCTTTTTTTTTTTTTTTTTTTGAAACGGAAATAATTTGGTCATAGAGCAGAGCTCTATCAGCCAAGAGCATCCTTGCGGATGAGACTACGCAACAGAGAGTCATCAGGAGTCAAGGAACCGTTTGAAGCAAAAGCGATACGTGATAATCGATCAGCTACCAGATTTGCCTCACGGAAGACATGACGAATCTCAACAGAACCAAAGAAGCCCAGCGAGACTAGACTGTCTGAGACAATCATTTCAGAGTCTCCAGTAGGCTTCCTCAAACCTTTTAGACTTTTTATTATTGTTAGGTTGTCCCCTTCAATTGTAAGGTTAGTTATTTTCAGTTCTTTTGCAGCCAGAATACCCTTCTAGAGACCCATACTTTCGCAGCCACAAACCGAATTGATTGGTGATGGTCCGTTACCGGTGTAAATTGGAGAACCTACAGAATCCCGAAGAATGAAGCCATAAGTGCCCAAACCCACATCGGGAAGAGAACCATCGAAATTGAGTTTATAAGTTCCAGGTGGCGGGGGTTCCCATTTGGTTCTCTTTCTTTTCGATATTGGTCTTGGTTTGTCAATATGTAAGGATGATGTTTTGTTTTTTGTACAGTAGTCCGGTGAATTCAGATGCGATGTTTTCCAGATAAAAATCTGTTCTCTTACGAAGGATAAGATGCTTCTTATGTTTGGGTTTATGTTTTCAAAAAGTGTTTTGTTTCTGAAGTACCAAATACCCCACCAAACAAAGGCCAGCTCTTCAAAACCTTTAGTTCCAATTGTGTTTTTGATGTCCCGTAGTGTGTTGTTTAAATGTTCGTCTTTATTGAAGCATCCATTAATTTTCCGAAATATAACCGAGTTACTTGCGATCAGGGTTTCCTTCGAGATAGGACAACTCCAAAGCAAGTGGTTTAGGTCTTCAAAACAAGAGTTACAGTGGAGGCAATTTGATCGAGCGCACCTTTAATTTACTAGTAGTACGTACGGTAGTAGGTTGTCCCTTCTTTTGCTCTTACACTAACTACGGCGGCAAGTCTGCAATCCTTTCAGATATTATCACTCGTAGCGGCCCCCAATGTATTAAAATTTGCTAAACGGCCCACGCTAACTCGGTAATACTAGACTAGGTAGTAGAGCCGGCAAAATCTAATCTGATTCAAGAAATCCAACCGACTCACCTGAATTCAAACTCGACCAAACTCGAAAATTCAGAGTCATCCGTAATCGAAACCTAGGGATTATAATGGGTTGGGTTGTGAGTAGATGATCTACTACCGTCACCCGATCCACCACCTAGAACCCTTCACCCTACTCGATCCATCACCCACCAAATATTTCACCTACCCCATTCACCCATCACCCACCGGTTGAATAGGTGGATCGACTGATAATTCAGGTGAAATACACCTCATCAAATTCAACAACAAAAAATATAGAAAAATATACGTCAAACACTATGATGAATAAACAACTAGCAAATATAGTAAAATTCGGTCAAATACATGTAAAGATCCACACAACTATCAACATTTCCAGCTAGAAGCATGTTTGATATGTTTGTTTAATTAGGATTTGGGGTATATTGGTAATTTTGTATATATAATGTAATTATATAATATAAGTCAGGTGACGGGTCAGGTGACGGTGGGAAATACCTTCACCTGAATCCGACCCGACCTATTACCCGTTCACCCATCACCCATTTAATATTGCTTATATCGAATTTTCACCCACTTTTATGGGTCAGGTGAGACGAAAACCGTCGGGTGCGAGTGATATTACCATCCCTACCCGAACCAGAGACTGAACCCGGCCCGAATCAAAATAAACCCGAACATAGACAAACTTAACCTAACCCGACTCTCAACCAACCTGAATACGACAATCATCAATTATGAGCAGTACAACTACAAACACATAAGAACAAATTTACAATACAAAAAAAAAATCTCCCCTAACTCACCTGAGTTACCTCCATTAGGTGATTTAAACAAGACAATGTTGTTGTCCTCTTTCTCCATGTTTATAGGTGACATTGACTTAGACTTAGAACTATAATTATAATCAAATGGGATGAGTGGATCTTGTTGTTATGGACTTTTGAAATCCACAAGATTAAAAACAAATGGTCGAGTCACATTCTTTTCTAGTTTTTGGGTCCAATCCAATACTCTAATATCTTCTATTCTTCTTAAAAAACTAAAATCAATTATTTTATTTATCATCTCATAAAGAAAAATTACCTAAATCATTTATTTTACTTGAAAAATACTTAAAAATTAAAATTATTATATTTATTTATAACATCTCCTAAAAATTAAAATTACTTGAATCATTTATTTTACGTAAATTACATCAACCGAATCAAAATACCCCTAAATATCTAATTATCCAAATGGACCGAATATGATTAGACCCCAAATCCAAACAAATTATATCCACTTTGATTCGAAACCGAAACGAGACTGACCCGTCTCTTGACTCAAAACCCGAACGAGTCCGACATGCTTTTTTTTTGTACAGTAGGCAAAAGATGGTTATGTTCAAAAGAAATTTATTTTGTTTCTTTTTATGCCTAATGATTATGTTCAAAATAAATTTATGAGAGTTTGAGACATCACCCATCTTGCAAGAGTTCAAAGAAAAGAGTCATGGAAGCTAAGACAAAGCTCGACGATGTAAGAATGGATTTATTAGAGATATTGCACAAAATTACCTAGTAAAGAGAAGTCTCAATGAGGTGCAGTTTTTTTCTTGAGAAAACCACAAAAGTGAGGTAAATTTGATGTTGCTTTTGACATATGCCGAATAAGAGGATGAAAGACTTTATATTTTCCATATGAGCTTATTATATATCCTAGCCATACCTATGCTTATTTCCATCACAAAAGCCATATATAAGCCTTACACATCATTACATTATTTTTTCTCCACATGCTATACACATTGCCCATTTTCTACTTTATTTCCTATCCGAGGATTATGTTGAGAATGGAAGTCATATTTGGAGTTGTTATATGGTTGTTTGTGCTGTTATTATTATTATTGGAGTTTGGTGGCAGGATGATTGAGATTATAGAAAAGTTAATGAGTGAAAGAAAATCCGATCACCTAGGGATACAAAGTGATCGACCCTGCCTGCGTGAGATGTTAGTTCCGCAGGATGGGACATTATAGTGAGGAGTCTGTTGTTGCAGGAGGATGGTCAAGTATGAAATAAATATAAAATAAAGATCAGACTGACTTCCCTGTCTCAGCAAATAAATACAAGACTTCCTCCCGTTGTAGTAGAAGGTTGTCAGGATCGAATCCACGAGGAAGCACGTCAACAATTCTTAGGTAGCAACAAATCTCACAGACAAGCAACAGAAAGACAGAGATAAAAGCAGAAAAGACAAAGCAAAACAGAAACAAAAGCAAAGACAGAAAATAGCGAAAGAAAGTAAAGAACAAAGCAAGACAACAGACGTACTCGATCTCGACAACTACCTACTCGAGATCGACTAGAAATGGCAAAGACAGAAACTTTGGAATCGAAAACAGAAACTCAAACTCAACTCGATATAGACCAAAACCAACTCGATCTCGACAACAGGTCTACTCGAGATCGACTACCAACAGCTAAAGACAGAAACTGCAAAATCGACAACAACAGCCGAAACTCTACTCGACCTAGACAAGACAGTACTCGAGATCGACTAAGGCCTACTCGATCTCGACGAGCTCCTCCTCTGTATCGACTGGAAAGACAGAAACTTAAATTGCAAATTCTCGAACCCAAAACTCAGATTTTCAACGAAATAAATCAATATAATAAACGACTTCCAAGACCAGGGTATCAACACCACAACGATAACCATGCAAAGTAACACATAAAGGCATAAACTAGGTAAGATCATGCTTTCCATCAAAATAACTTTCGTTACTAACAAATAGGCATATAGAGGCTTTCGCATAAACCCTAATTGTTACTAACCCTTTTCACATAATTAATCCAATTTGTATTAAGATCACTTTCGCTTCAATAATACAAACAAGGATCACCTTCAACTCTCGCAAAAGAATCATGCTCATAGGGATAGAAGACGAATTGCATAAAAAGATCTGACCTTTACTGCATCATCTCACATGGCCACCGTCGGGCTCACCCCAGCCCCAGAAGTGGGTGGACTACTCACGCCTCATCTCAATAGCAGACATTATTTGATGAAAAGAAACTTGCATTACACTATATTCAAAGCCTTTACAATCCCGGCAATCAACTTTCGCAGAATGCCAAAACCCTAAAAACCTTAGAACTCCTAAAACTTCTCTGTGGAACTACTTGTCTCTGACTGAAATTGAATTTGTGATGGAATGAATGAAAAACCAGCTCCTAGGGCTTTATTTATAGCGTTCTATTCCTTGCTAATCAAGGATAGAATCTTCTATCTATATCTAAAATTATATCTACTTGCTAAAAGATAAATAAATGCAACAAGGGAATTAAATCTTTAAAGGAAAATAATAAATCTAAAGTCTTCCATGTCTTCTCCATAGATAGAACTTGATAGATGTTGATAGATCTCGGCCAAATTGGATAGAATTGGATCCAAGGACTCCCAATCCTAGTAGGACAGCGAAACCGCTTAATGCGCTCCCGGACACGGCTCGTCGATCTCGAATAGGGCTCCTCGAGATCGATTAGGATTGTCGTCGACGGGTGTGGCTCGGCTTCTCGGGTGACCGGTGCTCGACAAGGCTCGGACATGACTCGGAGGTCTAGTCGATCTCGAGTAGCCCTACTCTGTATCGAGTAGGATTCGTCGTCTGGCTGGCTTGGTCGGGTGGCTCTTCTCGACAAGGCTCCTATCTGGGCTCACAGGTCTAGTCGATCTCGAGTAGCCCTACTCTATCTCGAGTAGATTTGCTCATCGACTAGGTCTTCCCGGGTGGATCTACTCGACATGCTCGGACCTTGGCTCCGGGCTCCTCGATCTCGACTAAGCCTCCTCGAGATCGAGTAGAGGTGGTCTGCGTCTTCGTCCTCGGCTTCTCGATCAGCTCCTTTTCTCGACTCCGGATGTGGCATCTAGGCTTAGTCGATCTCGACTAGTGGTACTCGAGATCGAGTAGGGTTCCGGAGTCAGGTTGCCTCGGACTTGGTTTCCTCGACCAGGCTTTGTCGACCAAGTCTGCTCGGGCTCTCTACTCGAGATCGAGTAAGGTGTACTCGACATAGAGTAGCTCTGGCTTCAGCTCGGTTCGTCCTGGTTCTGTACTCTCGGATTCTGGACTTCTGTAGTTGTTTTCCGAGCTTTTCTGACCTTCCTTAAAATTGTTGTAGAACGACTTGAATTCTGCGAATTTAAACAGAAACTGGTGTAGATTCCATAATTTGGCAAATAAACATAAACTGCATAGATTCTGTACTATCTTGTCCCAAATGAATGAAATGTATGCGGAAATTGACATAAAAGTTATGTAAAACATGGCAGATTCGGCTCACAACAGAGTCCGAAACACTAATTATCTAGAGCCATTCATGACACCCATGTTTGCTACTCGCGAGAAGGCAGTGGTAAGGTTAGAGAGGTAAAATCATTATTATAGTGAAAAAACAATTAGTGATGAGAGAAATGTGAGAAATCTAATGAAGAAGAAATGTGGTATGAATCTTTGGAAATCACTCCATTTCCTTGGATATATATTAGCACCATATGGCCAAATATATCCCACCTTTAGCCTTTTACTTTTCTACTTCTCTTTGAACTTACATAAAGTCCTCTTGATTATTGTTGATTTGTCGTAGAAAAATTGTTTTCATAACCTCCTTTTGTGTGAGATGTTGCTTTTCATTCACATCACAGGCATGGAATTGAAGACATTAGTACCTTTATAAGGATGGAAATTGAGTGTTATTGGTAATATGAAAATGAGCCCACTATGTTGAGAGTTTTTGCAGGTTTCCTCTGTATGACTATCCAAGTTATTGCTTGGGGCAAGCAAGTTTAAGTATGAGGTGATTTGATGTCCATGTTTTATATCATGTTTTTGTGCTCAATTTAGCTCCTTATTCTAGTTATTCTTATATATTTTAGGTTGGAAATATGTTGAATTTGTGTATTTTATGCTTATTTACAAGAAATAGAAGTCTACACAAATTTTGGTTTAAATTTGCAGAATTTGGAGCTATTACCGAACAAAACCAGGAAGAAGGATCGGCTTCAGAAGTCCACTTGATGTCTACTAAACTTTACTCGACATCGATTGAAGTTGAGCATGAAATTGGCTAAGTGTTGGACAAGGCTAGCTACTGAAATTTCACTCAACATGAGCCCTTGAGATCGACTAGACCACTCGACGTCGAGTGAAGGTGTCAACACTTAGCAGCCGAAGGAAGAGAAGCACTCAAGATCTACTGAGGATGACTCGAGATCGAGTGACCTGACTCGACGTCGACTGGACCTACTCAACGTCAGACACGCTTTGACAAATCCGATTTGAAGGAGGATTACTTATGCACGGAGACTAGATCTTTTATCTACCTTGAAGGTTCGATAAAGTATAACAAAGTAATGTAAATATACTCTAAAAGGGGGGTTGAATAGAGTATGCCAGTTTTTCGCAGGTAATCTCAAGACTTTTGAACCTCGTGCAAAACCCTTTGAGATTAGACTTAATCCTTTCTCTGGAAAACCTGAATCACAAATAGGTTATACAATTCGAACAAATGCGGAAATATGGTAAAGCAGTAAGTAAAGGACGCAATGAATTGTTTACGAGGTTCGGCACGAACTTGGCCTACGTCCCCGCCTAGGGTTCTTTTCCACAACCCTATGATTCAACCGACTTTTATCGATTCACAAGACTTAGGATCCTAATAGCTCACCGAGAAGCCTCTCTCCTATACAATTGCAATCTAGTCAATTCACGTTCCCTTTGATTCCTAGACCAATCTAGAAGAGCCCCACCTCTCTCAGCTATCTAGTACAATCCTCTTACACTTAGTGAATCAATCGCCTAGTGTTCACTTCCTGAGTTAAAACTCTCGAGTATAACACTCTCTCTGAATATATCCTATAAGCTCATTGTGTAACTCTCAAATGCTTTGAAACAAAATATAAGACTCTTAAGAACAAGCAGAGAGAACACGCCGAAGAGAGATCGTAAACTTGAGGGCTGATTGTGCAATGATATTCGTGAATGTACGTCAGTCCACTCTCTCTTCTTCATCTCCTTTATATAGTGAAGATCATCGGCGCCACTTGAGGAAGGAATATTCTCCAACGGCTAACTTGGATTATGGCTTGCGGGTGGATCTTTGAGATCTTCTATTCTTGGAAATTCTGAAGCCATAATCTCCGATTTTATTCTCCACGTTATTCAGCCCAAGGAAGGAGATATAATTCGAAAAGCTTCCTGAAATGTTAGTGCATATATATATAATAATATCCGAAAGCATATAATAACATATAATAATATTCAGACATAATATAATAAAGTACAGGTTTTGTGTTTCATCAACACAACTGTAGCTTCAAGACCTTTGACACAAACAGTGTATCAAAGCCTTTGAAACTTATTCCGATTTTCACCAAGGGAGTGGAGTTATCAATCTCCCCCTTGATGAAAGACAAAACATATGCATCCCTGCAACTTAGTCAAACAGATATATCATAAGCAAAAAAGGACTAAGTACCTGCATGGGTTAGACGAATGTTGGATCATAATTTTAAAGCGAAAAAAATCCAACAAGGTAAAGCAAAACAAGGTCTTCCAAGACCCTTGGTTCACAACAGTTTCAAAGTCTAAACCATCAAACCATCTCCCCCATTTTTTCTTTCAACAAAGGGAGGAGTATAAAAACAGTCACCAAGAACAGACTTACCAAAACAATTCAAAATTCAAAAAGATCATTTCAAATATTAAAGGCAAGAAAAAATTTATCCGATTTTCAAATAATTTCCACAAATAAACTATACTCGGATAAAATAAAAGGATTTTTCCGAAAATAAAATAGGTAACATATAAAGAAGGTTAAAATCCATTAAAAACATATTTGATCAAATATCTAATAAGATATCAACCAAATATTTGATCCGTTATATGTGCTCTACTGTTCAGTTCACAACCTTTGAAATGAGGTTCAAGGATCTTGACATTGAGTATAAGTTTTCTTTCGTAAAGGGAAAGCTCCCCCTACGAAAGTGCATCCCTGTTAAGCATTACAATCTCTCGTCTAATGAAGGTGAACCTATCCTCTGCCAAAGGCTTATTAAAAAGTCAGCCCATTGATAATTAGTTGAAATAAAAGATATGGACACATCACCTTTTTTGACATGGTCTCTAATGAAGTGATGCCTTACATCAATATGTTTGGTCCTTGAATACTGAACACGATTCTTTGTGATTGATATGGCACTTGTATTGTCGCACTTAATGGGAATACCTTTGAGATTGATGCCAAGATCTCTCATTTGTTGAGCTATCCAAAGGATTTTGAAGCAACATGCTGCAGCTACTATGTATTCGGCTTCAGCAGTGGATAGAGCAACTGAGTTTTATTTCTTTGAATGCCAACCGATCAAGGATGCTCCTAAGAATTGGCAACATCTTGACGTGCTCTTTCTATCCACCTTATAGCCTGCAAAGTCTGCATCAGAATACCCAATTAATGTAAAATCTTTTTGCTTTAGGTACCATAAGCCAAGCTCCTTAGTGCCATTGAGATATCGAAAGATCCTCTTCACAACCACGAGATGAGATTCTTTAGGATCAGCTTGAAACCTAGCACACATGCAAACACTAAACATGATGTCAGGTCTACTAGCTGTAAGATATAGCAAAGATCCAATCATCCCTCGATACTCCTTTTGATTGACACTCTTCCCAGTCTTGTCTTGATCTAGAGATAATGTTGAGCTCATGTGTTTCTTGCATACTTTGGATTGATCCATCTTGAATTTCTTCAAGAGATCCTTAGTGTACTTGTTTTGGTTGACAAAGATCCCTTTATTGGATTGATGAACTTGTAATCCCAAAAAGAAGTTGAGTTCACCAATCAAGCTCATCTAAAATTCACTGCACATGATGTCAGAAAATTCCTTGCACAAAGATGTGTTAGTAGCACCAAATAATATATCATCAACATATATTTGAATAACCAAAATGTCCTTTCCTTTGGTCTTGATAAAAAGAGTCTTGTCGATCAACCCCCTTTTAAAATCATTTTCTAAAAGATATTTTGACAAGCGCTCATACCAAGCTCTTGGGACTTGTTTCAAACCATAAAACGCTTTGTCTAGTTTATAAACGTGATTAGGAAATTTCGTACTTTCAAAACCTGGGGGTTGAGCCACATAAACTTCTTCTTCTAAGAAACCATTAAGAAAAGCACACTTGACATCCATTTGATATAACTTTATGCTCATAAAAGATGCAAATGCTAGTAAAGTGTGAATGGCTTCAAGCCTGGCTACGGGAGCAAAGGTCTCCTCGCAGTCAATACCTTCCTCTTGATTGTAGGCTTGAGCAACAAGCTTTGCTTTGTTCCTCACGATCTTACCATTCTCATCTAGCTTGTTTCGAAATACCCATCGTGTGCCAATGACTGATTGATGCTTTGGCCTAGGCTTCAAGGTCCAGACTTTGTTCCTTTCAAATTGGTTAAGCTCACTTTGCATAGCAATGATCCAGTCTGGCTCTTGAAGGGCCTCATCTACTTTAAGTTTAGAACGAGTTTGAACACTAGATGTAGGGTCAGAAATGATATCCTTTAAAGAGTGTGATGAAGAGTATTTGAATTTTCTTTTGCTAGTCTCAGCTCCTTGATTCGTCACACCAAAATGATTGATTTGTGGTACATCTGACTCCATGGACCTGTTAGGTTCAGTTACAACAGTTTCTGACGTCTCAACACTGTTGGATTGGACATCAAGGGCTTTGGACGAATCTTCAACATTTTGGGCCAATTCTTCAGTGTTGAGAATATGTTCCTGCATGTTCCTCTTCTTTGTGTTCTTGGTAGCAGCATCATCACCATCCTCATTCTCTGTATGGATGTTAAGATCTAAATCTGCAACATTTTCACTCAAAGAACCGTCATTGCATTCATCAAATATAACAACAAGCATGTACTTTTTACCATTGAGAGATTTGACTCGCATAGGACCACATAAATCCATATGTAAAAGTTCAAGGGGTCTAGAAGTACTTACAACCTTTTTGGGTTTGAAAGAGCTACGTGTTTGTTTACCTCGTGTGCATACTTTGCACATCTCAATACCTTTGAAGTCCATCTCAGGTAGTCCTCTTACAAGCCCTTTGGACACAAGCTTTTGTAGTGTATGTGGATTCACATGACCGAGTCTCCTGTGCCAGAGCTTTGGATCGTCTTTCAAAGCCTTTAGACAGGTTAAGCTTCCTTGTGCCACTTGCTCAACATTTACAGCATATATATTGTTGTAACGATATGCAGTCAGAACAACTTCACCTGTATCTTCTCTGCATACTAGACATCTTTTCTTGTTAAATCTGACATCATTGCCACTATCACATAATTGAGATACACTAAGCAAATTATACTTCAAACCATTCACAAGATAGACATTTTTAATACTATGGTTGGAATCACTCCCAACACTACCAATACCAATGATGCCGCACTTTCCTTTGTCACCAAGAGTGATTGTTCCAGTGGATTACTTCTTTAGATTATGGAAAAGAGAACTCCTTCCACTCATATGCCTCGAGCATCCACTATCAATAATCCATTTTTGCTCTTTCACCTTGGTGATCTCCTGCAAAACAAACATCAACCTTTGTAGCTAGACCAATAAGCAAATTTAGATCCATTATTGGGATAAACCATATTTGGTAAAATAGTGCCTTTGGGGACCCAAACTTGCGTTATCCGTTCTTTTCTCAAATGAACAGGAAATGTAGTGCGAATAATATGTGGAACCTTTCTTCTATAGGGGCTGGTCTCTTTTACATGTCCCTTTCTAGCACAGTGGTGACATATAGGAGATGTTCTGCTTCCTTTTGCCTTTACAAAAGTGGTAATGTGCTGCTTCTTTAAAAAAACCTTGGATTGTAACCAATACCACTTTTGTTTAGAGAACTTTGTTGCTCACCCAACATCCTATCAAGAGTGCCTTTGGATTTGGTAAAAATTATGAGGGCTGTCTGTTGGTTTTGAATCTTATTATTCAGGGAGATCTTCTCGTTCTCTAAGTCATGATGTTCACTTCTTAGAGAGGAGAGATCTTGCTTGAGTTCAGATTTCTCTGAGTCAAGAGTCTTGACTTTAATGTCAAGACCTGAATAAGAAGCTTTAAGACTTTTGACCCTTATAGACAGATCCTCAATAGTTCTTTCCTGGTCCACAGTTTTCTTAATAAGAGTGTTAGTTTGGGCAATAAGTTTCTCTTCATTGGCAATCATATTAGACAGGAATTCCGATAATACCTCTTTTGGACTTGCCATGAGCTCTCTTACAGTTACCTCGAGTTACTCATCATGGGATTCATCTCTTGTGGCCAAGAGACAGAGGTTGACCTTTTCATCATCGGAATTTGAGTCACCTGAGTCGGAATCACTCCAAGCTGCCACCATGGCTTTCTTTTTCCATCTATCACCTTTCTTGAACTGGCTCTTTGTCTTTTGAGGGCAATCTTTCAGTAGATGGTCTGTTTCACCACATTCAAAACAAGAAAAAGGTTTAGTCTTCTTGTCATATTTGTTGTATTGAGACTTACCTCGAAATTTAGAAGACTCTGATCCATCTTTGTTTTTGAATTGCTTCTTCATCTTGAGGATTCAAGAAAGACCCCTTGTAATGAGATCAAAGGGATCATCCTCATCATCATCGTCATCTTCAGAGTCAGACACATCTTTGGGCTCATCCTTCTTAGACTTGAGCGCCAAGTTCTTAGTGCTTGCTGGAAGTTCTCCATCGTCTTCATTAAGGATCATCTCATGCGTAATCGGTTTCCCAAGCAGGTCATCAAGGGGCAGAGTGGTGAGGTCTTGGGCTTCCTCTATGACTGTTACTTTAGGACCCCACTTTTCTTTTGAGAGGGACCGCAATATCTTCCTCACTTTCTCAACGTTCGTAAAGCTCTTGCCAAAAGAGTCAAGGTTGTTGGTGATTTCTGTGAATCGTGTGAACATGGCCTTGATAGACTCATCAGGCTTCATTTTGAAAAGCTCATAATTTCGAAGGAAGATACTGATCTTGGTGTCCTTTACTTGGCTGGTTCCTTCATAGGTGATGACTAGCTTGTCCCAAATCTCTTTAGCTGACCTACAAGATGAAATACGGTTAAACTCATCAGTGCTAAGACCACAATAAAGTAAGTTGATAGCCCTGTGGTTTTTGGAGACGAGTTCAAGATCCGCTTGGATGTATTTAGACTCCTTCTTCGCAATTTTGGTTCCATTTGGTCCGTCTTTTTTTGGAACCTTCGAACCGTTCTCTATAATGTTCCAAAGTTCCAGATCTTGATCTATAATGAACATCTTCATCAATGATCTCCAGTGGACAAAGTTGTTTCCAACAAAGAGTGATGGTCTAATGGTAGACCTCCCTTATGCAAATCCTCCGCTTGCTTAACCAGACATGATAAAACACTCACAAGATTGTTAGATCGAAAGCAGTGAGTAAAGCTCTGATACCAATTGAAGGTTCGATAAAGTATAACAAAGTAATATAAAGATACTCTAGAAGGAGGGTTGAATAGAGTATGCTGGTTTTTCGCAGGTAATCTTAAAACTTTTGAAGCTCGTGCAAAACCCTTTGAGATTAGACTTAATCTTTTCTCTGGAAAACCTGAATCACAAATAGGTTATACAATTCGAACAAATGCGGAAATATGGAAAAACAGTAAGTAAAGGATGCAATGAATTGTTTACCAGGTTCGGCACGAACTTGGCCTACGTCCCCGCCTAGGGTTCTTCCACAACCCTAGGATTCAACCGGCTTTTATTGATTCACAAGACTTAGGATCCTAATAGCTCACCGAGAAGCCTCTCTCCTATACAATTGCAATCTAGTCAACTCACGTTACCTTGGAGTCCTAGACCAATCTAGAAGAGCCCCACCTCTCTCAGCTATCTAGTACAATCCTCTTACACTTAGTGAATCAATCGCCTAGTGTTCACTTCCTGAGTTATAAACTCTCGAGTATAACACTCTCTTTGAATATATCCTATAAGCTCACTGTGTAACTCTCAAATGCTTTGAAACAAAATATAAGACTTTTAAGAACAAGCAGAGAGAACACGCTGAAGAGAGATCGTAAACTTGAGGGCTGATTGTGCAATGATATTCGTGAATGTACGTCAGTCCACTCTCTCTTCTTCATCTCCTTTATATAGTGAAGATCATCGGTGCCACTTGAGGAAGGAATATTATCCAACGGCTAACTTGGATTATGGCTTGCGGGTGGATCTTTGAGATCTTCTATTCTTGGAAATTCTGAAGCCATAATCTCCGATTTTATTCTCCACGTTATTCAGCCCAAGGAAGGAGATATAATTCGAAAAGCTTCCTGAAATGTTAGTGCATATATAATAATATCCGAAAGAATATAATAACATATAATAATATTTGGACATAATATAATAAAGTATAGGTTTTGTGTTTCATCAACACAGCTGTAGCTTCAAGACCTTTGACACAAACAGTGTATTAAAGCCTTTGAAACTTATTCCGATTTTCACCAAGGGAGTGAAGTTATCATACCTAATTAACTTTTATCCTTATGGGTTAAAGACTATTTACCCTAAGGAGTTTCCTTATTTTTATATTATTTTATTTATTCAAGTTTTAGTAGGATTAGAATTATTTTCCTTGGCTAGCAAGGACTAGTAGCTATAAATAAAGCCCTAGGGGCTATGTTTTAGTCATTCAATTACAGAGAGAACAATTCTCATAGCTTTTAGGTTTTGAAGCTTTAGGGTTTTGGTGTTCTTACGAGAGTTGGAGCGCCGCGATCGTAAAGACTTCGAGTTTGGTTTTATGCAAGTTAGTTCTTTTTTTTAATCATGTCTTTGGTTACTATGAGCGAGTAGTCACCCCTTTCTAAGGTCGGGGTGTGCCCGACGTTAACCATGCACGCTTGAGGTAAGTTTTGATGTTGATATTTGTTATGTTTTGATCATCTCCTACCTTTTTGTGTTTAGCCCTTATCGAAAGAAAAATGAATTCATGTTAAAAACTTGAATCCTAAAATCGGTAGAGACAATTAGGTTTACTTGAGAAAGATAGATCTAGTTGTTGATGACAGCGAAAGCTTGTCCCTTTGATATGATAGCATAATTGACCGTCTCACCTTATCTCTTGCATGTATGGTTATCGTTGTGGTAAACCCTGGCTTTGGAAGATTTTTCTTATATTGTTTACATCTGTTATTTGCCGTTCGTTGAGTCCTCGAAAAACTCGACAACCCTTTGTTATTTCTGATCATCCTTCGATTCCATTCTTATTTCTTCGGCCATCTTTGCCGACGCCCTTGTTACTGTTATTTTACTCGACATCAACTAACTCTCAGTCGACATCGAGTACACTAGGTAAACTAGCAGTTTTCTTAGCCAGTCGACATCTTTCACTCGACATCGACTAGCCCTAGTTGACGTCGACTGCCGTTTTTGTTTTGCAGGTTTTCACTCGAGATCGACAGCCACTCCAGTTGACGTCGAGTGACTTCTTGTCAATTGCAGAACGTTGTTTCACGCTACTTTGGGATTCCGCTGACACGCTTCCTCGTGGATCGAACCTGATTTACTTCCACTGCAGCAGGGGAGTCTTGAATTTATTTGATAGGCTAGGAGTTGCGGTTTGATTTTATCTGCACATTTTCATATTCGATTCTCCCCTGCATCATCAGCCAACCAAGTCTTGAATCATAGCAAAACCACAAGAATTCTAAGTATGCATAACGTACCTTGAATCTCTAAACTTCCAACCTCTCATCTCTCTTTATGTTTTTAGGCTATGAATGCTTGAATAATGAAGAAAACTTATGACAGGCCTAAAGTCGTTATGCCAAATCAAAGTAAATTCCTAAGATGCAAACTATAACAAGTATAGTAGGTAAGTTAGGGTCGAACCCACAGGGAAACAGAATCAATTGTAAGAGCAAGTATTATTACCCAAAAGTAACCAATTCAAGGGGGAGTTTTGTGTGTAAACAATAGTGACAGAACAAGTTGCAATAAGAGGTTGCGAATATATGATGGAAAAGTATCACACCAGGTAATTATCCGCACAACAATTGAGATGGTTCATCATCGCATTCTATGAGTCTCAAGTTCTAATGTCCAGTAATTGTTCTCAATTCAGATCGTGTAATAGCTTTTAGTCCTACCAGTCCTAAAAGCACTTATCACCAAATTACAAGGGAAAACCTTCACCGAATAATAAAGCGATAGCATTCAAACATGAATTATAATGAGATACAAGCGATTCTAACAACCCGTTAAAATAGCCTGTAATCGAATCTCCTTCACAATCTACTACAAGCAACCTGCGTATGACGATTGGGTTTGCTACAATGAATCTACAACCCCAAACCTGGAATTGGAGACCCTAGCAATATGACTAGTATCGATAAACCTAGGTGATCAATCCAGATTAACCAATAATAAGCAATCAAGCAATAAGCTCAGGAGATCGAAACAATTAACAAAGGACGAACAAGAGTAGAATACTCACAACCAAATCAATCGAAGGCTTCAAGGAACCAAGTGCAACAACGGAGAGTTAGTTCTCCATAGGGTTTGTGAGATGAAGAAAAGGAAACTACGTCTCTGGAAAATAACCTAATAATCTCTAAAACTTTCGTTCGGAAATAATATATATCCTACTTAAAGGGTTTAAAATCCCGTAAAAATATAATATTAAAACTAATAAGATCGGGAAAAATCGGATAAGAATCCGTCTCCAGGGACTGACGCGGGCGCGTCAGTAGCAGCGCGGGCGCGCCAGTGTCTCATCTTGCTACTTCCATCTGGTGCCTCGACGCGGGCACTTCCTCCTAGCGGCGTGGGCGCGCCAGTTGCAGCGTGGGCGCGCCAGTTGCAGCGTGGGCGCGCCAGTTGCAGCGTGGGCGCGCCAGTAGCAGCGTGGGCGCGCCAGTAGCAGCGCGGCCGCTCCAAGGTCACCAGCTTCCAGCTGCTTCCGAACTTCTTCACTTCAACTCTTCTGTAACTTGCATGATCCTATGATTTCTTCAACTTCTTCAACAGGTTCCGAATCACCAAGTTCATACAAATATCTCTCACAATGACATGTAAATGATGACAAAAACTACTAAATGCGCTATAGAATATATCGCATGTCAACTTACTAAGAAAAGAACCTAATATATGGCCTTCTTGTGTCGGCCAAACCCTAGTATAAAAGTTTCCATAAGATAGAATTTGGCTGAATGCGCAAATCCGAAAATAGGGAGACCGACGGGCGTCGCTAATGCAGCTTTGACAACATTGACAGACTGAATATGTAATGCACTTAGCTTTTGTTCTCATGCTCCTTAGCTTCAAACTATAAAGATGGGATTTCTCCATGTTCTTCATTTCAGCTTTTGTTCTCGTGCTCCTTAGCTTCCCAATTCGACTTATAACCTTCATTGGCTTGTTTCATGCTCTTCCATAGCTTGTCCCTTGAATCTTTTTAACTTCATTTGCTCATGATTTCTCCACCTTTGAAGCTCGGGTCTTGTAATCTACAAATAAACACTAAAAACAGTAGATTCCGAACTTCGAATACCAAATGATCAAGAATTCAAATAAGCTTATTAAACATGCAATATAGAGACTCTAATGCACCTAAGACCACCTATAATGCCTATACAAAATATGAATTATCACCATGTTCGGATGGTATGACTGTTGAATTTTACCAGCACTACTGGGATCTGGTAGGACCATCAATTATAAAAGTTATCAAAGGCTTCTTCCATTATGGACGGATACTTAGACAAATAAACCAAACATTTATTATCCTAATTCCAAAATGTGATGACCCGAGAACAACAAATAACTACAAACCAATCAGTCTATGCATGACCATTTATAAGACCATTGCGAAAATACTGGCGGATAGAATTAAGCCCTTGTTGAGCAAAATTATCCACCCATTGCAAGGAGCTTTTATTACCGATATAGCAATTCAAGACAATGTGCTAATCGCTAATAAGATTTTTCATACCTTTCGAAGCAAGAAAGGTCGAGAAGGATGGATTGCAATTAAATTAGAGACGGAAAGGTTTGTGTTCTGTAGGAAATTTTATGGTTGGATTAAGGAATACATCCAAACTGTATCGTTCTCCGTTTTGGTAAACGACGACCGACTAAAACGTTCCAGCCTCTAGGAGGCTTGAGACAAGGTGACCCAATATCCCCGTACCTATTCATCATAGGTGCATGAATGCTAGCCAGGAGAGTCCAATATCAATGTGACCAAACTAGAAACTCTACTAGATTCAAGATATCTGGAAATGCTGATCATGTTCCCTTCCTCCCCTTTGCCGACAATATAATGATATTTTCCAAAGCGACAACGACAACATGCTCAACAATGAAAAAGAGTCTGGACGAGTATTGTGAGATCTCTGACCAAAAAATAAATTTCCAAAAATCTGCCTTTCAGGTTACTAGTGGGATCTCAAATGAGCGAAAACAACAACTTCAGTACTGCCTGCAAATTTCGAACCAAGCCTCTCTAGAAAAATACCTTGGCCACCCTATCATAAATGGCAGAGTGGCTAAGGAGACTTTTGGTGAGATTCTCGGGAAAATAAAGAACCAATTAACAAAATGGAGAGGAAATGAACTATTCTAACAAGGAAGATCGATTCTAGTCAAAGCAAATTTGGCTGCCAAACCAAATTACTTGATGCGAAATTTCATGCTTCCTGCAAGCATACATTCAGAGCTTGACATAATTAATAGATGTTTCTTCTGGAATATGGACTTGAGGTAAAAGCCTTTAATTGGTTGGGAAAAAGTTTGCAGAGCAAAAATGAAGGCGGATTAGGTATAAACTATAATCAAAACAAAAGATATGGACAAGGCCCTTCAAATGAAATTATTATGGAAAATTCTAGCTGAGCCTCATAATGGATGGATGAAAATTATAAGAGAAAAATATCTTAAAGATGACAAAATTTGAGATTACAAAAAGAAGAAAAACACTTCATGTAAATGGGCTAAATTGATGGAATTAAAAGACGAATTCTTTCAATGGCTGATATGAAAAATTGGCAACGGAAAAACGATTATATTTTGAAAGGAAAAATGGCTATACAATGAGAATTGCCTTCAAGAAATCCGACTTTATGACCAAATAGAAGAATCCGAAACAACTGACTAGTTTATATAAAACCAGACAAAACTTAGAATGAAGAAAGATTAAAAGAAAACCTCCCGATGAATCTTATAGACGAGACCCTAAGAAACCATATCCCTAAAACAGAGATTGAAGATAGATTATATTGGAAAGCTAGTATAAATGGATGTTACAACAGCTAGCGCTTTGAAACATATCACAAAAGCAAGAAGAGCTAGCTGCGACCCATTAGAGTGGATATGGAAGATTGACTGTCCGCTGAAAATTAAAACCTTTCTTTGGAAAAATATCCTCAATATATAAAACCCTAAAAAAATGAGACTCAAAAACAAAGGAATTGATGTCCCTCTAGACTGCCCCCTCTGCACCCATTGCGAAGAAGACACAACCCACTTATTCACGACATGCCAGACATTTCTTATTCTAATCGGAAGAATGGACAAGTAGATTGAAAGAATAATACGAAACAACGACAAAACTAACAAGACCTACAAGATGATAAGTATTGAAATGTTTTTCCAACTATCTGTTACTCAGAAAACGATACTAGCATTTTCTTTATGGGGGTTCTGGTCTATGAGGAATAAATTTCTTTTTTGAAAATCATAATTTTAGAAGTATGGAACAATGGATTAAGATCATTACACAATATAGGTTATCTTGGAAAGAAGCTCTAGAATATGATCAAGAGAACGATGAAGCTATATCTATACATCACAAACCTCAAAACCTATCGAGACGCCAGAGAAAAGTTAAATGGAAGAAACAGTCCTAGGGATTCATGAAGCTAAGTTTTGATGGAGCCAAGACCACGTCTGGTCAAACTGCTGCTGGTTTTGTTATCCGCAATAGCCGTGGTTCGCAAGGACTTGGAATCGCTTTTTCGATCCAAGCTGAGTGTCTCGGCCTTCACGCCGGCCTTCTGACTGTTGTGAGGATGGGCTTCTCTCACCTCGAGGTGGAAAGAGATTGTCTGACCATTGTCAACGCCCTGCAAGGGATCGGTACTTGCCCGTGGACTATTGAGATGGTGATCTCCGACGTTCTCGGCCTCTTGAAATCCTTCGAGGTCATCGATTTCTCCCACATGTTATGGGAAGGCAATCAGATTATTGACAGATTGACACACGCTGGTTTGATCTCCTCTTTCTCTGTTGAGCGGTGCCCATTTGAGATTGAGGATCTCTCCCATAAGGACGCTATTGGGCAATGCATGTGATTCGACCGAGGTTGACCACCCTGTTAGGACCCTCGAGGTCTGACCATGGCGATCGATGATGAATAAGAAGAGAGAGATCAGAGGGAGAGTGAGAGGTAGAAGGAGAAGATAGAGATGTCTTTGGAATTGATTCATGGATAACCTGTACATACAACCCTATGGATACTTATACCACAATACCCTCACTTTCTACTATTTACAATACTCACCCTTATATATCTCAATCCTAACATTACTCCCCTCTTATAAAGCTTTGTCCTCAAAGCTTATTAGAGGTTAACCACTAATACTAATGAAAAGAGCGACCAGATCATTACAATGCATCCCAATTGTTGGTGTCTTTCCATGAAATGAATGCCCAAGCTGCTGCAAATTGCTCTCATACTCTATGTTGACTCACTTTGGTGATCCAATTAACTAGAAGCCTAGTACCAATAATTGCAAAATAGGTGGTGTAATTTGGAATTGATCCACCGTCAGTCTTTGGTCCTTGTATCCCCTCTTGCTTAACACTCTCAGGAAAAGAGCTTGCAGGTCCTTGTATCCCCTCTTGCAGGTACTTAGCAGTTTAGCAAAACAATATGACCTCACACCAAATAGGATTCCCATTATACATGAACCCTCCTTTTATGACAGCACCTTATTCAAGGCAGCAAAATTCACAAAATTCAATAGCCAATTCAGTAGCTAATCCCAAGCACAAGTCAATTGTCTCAGTTACCTGCAAGTTTCTAGGCAGCCCTTGATACTGACTTCTTGATAAGATGACTTCAACACCATGCTCATTCAGCTATGACAGTAGGAATAAGATAAGTTGTTGTGCTTGTAATCACTTCCCAAATAGCATTCAAACTAACCACCGAGATTATCTCACCACACATGAGTATATGCAATTTATCCGCTCGGATAAAAAATCAGAATACAAATTAAGATCCCATGTGCCTTGATCGAATTAGAAGTGGCTCCTCTATCAATGGGCAATGATTTCAGACCATTCCTTATAAGCTTGAGATCAAGAATCAACCCAAACACCTCATTTCCATACCCCATGTCTTGAACAACATCCAAACAATATTGACTAATACAGCCTCCTGGATCGAAAATGATGGAACGGAAACTGCTCAAGCCCTCTACCAGTGCCAGCACTAATTCAGTACTCATACAAATTTTCCCATCGACTAGTGCATTGGACACTTTATTCCTTCTACTAGCCATTTTCCCAAACACCTTGTGTGCACTATTGAAATACTCAGTTGAATTCCACAAAGAAACATGCTTGTCCAATTTTTTAGAATTAGCTATCCTAATTCCAATCCATTCAATCAACAGATTAACAAATTCAGCCAACGCGTTTTCAGAATTCATAACCTTGTCGGGCTTGAGATTTACCTCAGAACTGTCGGTTGTGACTGGGGGCTCTTCAAGGCCATTTTTGCTCTCCGGGACTGAAGGTTTCTGCAACCCTTCTGCACTTGAAGACTCAGTCTTAACCGAAATCTTTTCGAAATTTAACCAGCTTGATGCAGTGATTTCTTGGACCTGTGTTAACAATGTCGCCTCTTCTTCGGCTAGTTCAGACTCCAAATCCCCAAGAACACCATTCGCAAGCACCTCGGAGTCTTGATCGACACTCTCTTGAACTGTTTGCCCCTCTACACGAACGTCAATTGCCATCTCCGTTGAGTTAGGGGTTTTCATTTCCATCAGAGCAGAGATCGATGAAATTGGCTTCGGATTCGTCTGCGGCGCCCGTTCTTGAGTTACTAGCGTTGGTGTCGGACCTCTATCTTGAATTGATTTGTTGTGGAGCTTAGCCAATTCAATGGCAACCACCAATTCTTTAGGCCTGCCCAATTTTACTAGGGATTTGATTTCCCAGTTTAGGTCGTTGATATAGCATGATATGAAGTACGACTTTGGCAAATACGGATTGTAGAACAACAACCCTGATCGGACTTGCTCAAACTGCTCATTGTACTCCTCAAGGCCATCCCCTTGGTTGAGATTGTTGAATTCTTCAAGAATCTCCATAGCTCGTTTCTTGGTTGCGATTGTGTTCAGTCGGTGCCTTCGGCACTTCCCGAGGACGACTGGCTCTGATACCAATTTGTTAGGACCCTCGAGGTCCGACCATGGCGATCGATCGTGAATAAGAAGAGAGAGATCAGAGGGAGAGCGAGAGGAAGAAGGAGAAGATAGAACTGTCTTTAGAATTGATTCATGGATAACCTGTACATACAACTCTATGGATACATATACCACAATACCCTCACTTTCTACTATTTACAATACTCACCCCCTATATATCTCAATCCTAACACACCCCTAAACCTTCTCCATGTATCAAAAAAAAATAAAAATAAAAACAAACAAACAAACTCTGTCAGTAAAGTAGACAATTCTCACACATAAAACTTGTTATGTTATTATGATGTCTTGTCGCTTAGGATAAATTTTAAGTTAATACTGAGTAACTCGATCTCAATCAGCTAGAATCGCATTCCTACAAAACTTGTTATATTAATTGGTTTTAAGACCCGTTTCAATATTTTTCCCCTAAGTTTATAGATCAGCCCCATCATAAATTTTGTAGTCATATAAACTTTTTGATGTGTTTTGATAGTATGATTTACCCTTAATTGTGTGTTCTGACATGTATACCCTTCATGATATATTGTAACATAATATCTCACCATTACTACTATACAATCAGTGAATAGTATAGCAATATTAATTGCATCGTACTCCCTATTATGTAATACCAAGTTTTTTGTTTTGTTTTTTAATTATATTGTCTAACACGTCTTGTAACATTGTACGTCTCACACCACATTGTAACACAATATCGATCGATCTCATAGTTATTAATTATAATTAACTCAATATACTATATCTTAGAAAAATTACATTATTTTAACACAATATCTCGCCATTATTCTAACACAATACTGAGTATATATATCTTAATAATAATACATCTGTCAAAGTCCGACTCGGACCGATGACTGGGGGTCCTGTACACGGGCGCACATGCGCTTGTAGCCTAGCACTAGCACACAAGCCGAGTGGAGTTCTATTCTAAAACCAATTGACAATAGAAGAAGTAGTCCACCGACTCATATACGACCATCTAGTTGAGATTTGGACAACTGGCTAATCCATACCAGGATCGACACGGGCCGTTAGGCTAATCGCTCTGATACCATGTCAAAGTCCGACTCGGACCGATGACTGGGGTCGTGTGCACGGGTGCGCCCCTGCGCTAATAGCCTAGCACATAAGTCGAGCGTGGTTCCATCTTAAAACCAATTGGCGATGAGAGGAGTAGCTCTTCAACTATAACCGATGTTGGACAAACACATTCCACCCCTCAAGTGCAACAACATTTTTTAGCCAAGTTGCACTTGCCACATGCGCTTAAATGGGAACCAATGCCCGCGGCATGTCAACAAGGCCAGCAATCTTACTAATCCGAAACCCAGACCGCAACTAGCCGAGCCCGGCTCTGATACCATGTCTAACTCCGACTCGGACCGATGACTGGGGGTCGTGTGCACGGGCGCACATGCGCTAGTAGCCTAGCACACAAGCCGAGTGGGGTTCCATTCTAAAACCAATTGACAATAGAAAGAGTAGTCCACCGACTCATATACTATGGCTTGTTATGTTCAACTTTCGATGTGGGACACTTTATCCTTTCACATCTTAACAACATCTATGTAAATATATAGGATTAGACCATATATTTAGATATTATGTATGTTGCAATAAAGGTGATATATTGTGTTACAATAACAGCGAGATATTATTAAACGCTGAAATATTATCTTACAAATTAATAATGTTAATCATATGCGTGTGCTTTATTATTGAGATATTATGTTACAATAAATGTAAGATATTGCTATACACGAAAATATTATGTTACCATTATACCATAATGACGTTAATTGATGCTAGTTTTTTTTTTTTTTTTTGAAGCAAGATAAGAATTCGGTTCACTGGACAAGCCTAGAGAAACCGAGAGACCGAACAAGTCGGTAGATGGACTAACCATCATGTACAACTAAAAGAAAAAAACAGAAGCAAATGACAAGTAAAATAATAAAATAAACGTACAAGCCATCCTACACCGAAATTATAAGTCAGAGGCAAACGAAATGATCCGTAAACCCGACTCGAGGCCAAACCATTGTCCATTAAAGCTCCGAAACCATCCCAAACCCTCAAAGACGATAACAAGATCGTAAGCGACTACTAGGTAGTCAAAATAGAGGCGGATGAAATGGGTCAAAGAAGAGAAAATGAACAACAATAAAACGACAAAGAGACGAAAGAACAGATTGAGATTGGAAACGAAGGTCAAAACAAAACTAGTATTGAAACAACAAATAGCAATAACCTTGACCTTAAATCCCGAACAAGATTATTCCAAGCATTCAAAATAAGTTCAAATCCGAACAATAGTCAGAGAGTAAATCCGAAAGACGAGCCGATGGAGCCACCGAGAACGAGGACGGAGTCGTGCGTACACAACACTCAGCCCAAGTTCCCGGACAGAGGCGGAGAGCAGCTGGCCGAGACCAACACCAGCGGCTGAACCCATGGTGAAGAAAGGTTGCGAGAGCGAGGAGCGGAGGTAGACGCCACGGAGGACGGAAGCCCAGATCCGGGCAGAAAGGCTGGAGGGGCGTATGACGGCGGTGACCAAATCATCGGGTGAGAGGAGGCGGAGCCCAAGGAGTGCATCCCTCTCAAATTGGAGATTGGTGGCCCGGGAGAGAGATGGCGAAGCCCAAGGAGCGCAGGCCAGCGCTGAACAACGGCGACGGTAGGCTTGGATGTTGGCAGCGGGCCAGTAGCCATGGAAGGAAGATGGCGGTGGTGACCATTACAGGCCGATTGAGGGAGGAGATGGCGGTGAAAACCAAGGAGGGTTCAAACTCCAGAGGAGGACAATGGGGGACGGGTGTAGGAGGTGTCAAAGCCTCGGAAAAGCAGCATGGCGGGCTGGAAGAGGAGGTGGTGATTGTGGCAGCAACCGAGAGCAACGCGGCGGCGACGGAAACTAGGTCATGGAGGGTGGCGGCGGGCCAAAACGCTCTGTAAAGAGCTCCAAAGTTGTTTGTTTAATTGTTGGCATCAATAATCCTTTTAGGATTTGACTCCTCTCAGGTACTGTAGGGTGAAGTTCAACAAATCCTAACCATTAAAAGATGAGTGTGTGATAAAGATTGCCCCCTCCTTTGGGGCCCATCCCAGCCAAATTTATTTTTTCTTTTTCTAAAAATAAAATCTGTGAGGAGAAAACTAACTTGATGGTGCAATACTGCACCGAAATCAAACCCGTCCTTTTAAAACTAGCTAATTGATGCTAGTTAGCTTTATCGGGTATTGAATCTAAACTATTTTTTCCCCTTGTAATTATATTTTTCTTAAAAAATTATACCCACTTTTTATATTTATTATTTAAAGATATTTACTTTTTATATTTATAAATAAAAACAGGGCAATAACAGAGATAAAGAGGTATTGATAGAAATAATTCATTATGGGATGTTTAAACTAAAAAAATAATATTAAAAGGTTACTGATTCGATCTCCAATTCCCTCTTCTATTTTATAGCTAACAATGTTATATATTATGTACATTACTTGCTTATAATATTTAGATCGGTTTCTCGATTGTGTCTTAAAGACATAGGATAAAGATACTTTATTGGAAAAGAAAACCCTTAAAAAAATGGGTGAATCTCATAATTTAATTTGAAAATGGCTAAATATATCGGGTGTATCTAGGGGAAATATTTCTCAATTGGACTTATACCATTAGAACATATGATAGAAAAACTGTATTTAGATATATGTGCATGAATGTTTATACCTATCACATAAAATCTATATACATATACTAAAACCGATGCATTGTTGCCTGCGTGGCGGTGCGTGAATGCATCCGCTTACGTGGCGGCACATGAGTGCACCTCACAAAACTTTCTCCCGTCAAAAAGGAAATCTAATAAAAATAATAAGATAGTTCTAATCTATATAATTAACAATAATTATTTTATTTTACCATTAACTCATATAAGTGAATAGATGGAATATCTTATAAAAGAGTAAATATTATATAAAGAAATAACTATATCAATATAATTAAATGCAATAATAGTAATAAATTTGGCATATACATATATACAAATTGTCATATAAGTGTATCTTCATCTGGATTATAAATAATCTATCCAATGGACGATTTATATATATATTACACCATATGGACGGGACCTAAAAAGGGAATTAGGTTCACCCAATTGCCATATAGATGAATTTTATGGCGAGTCTTTAGAGTCTAGGCGGGTCTTGGTGACCTTGGAGGTCTTGGTGGAGGGGTGAGGTAAGGGGTTTAGGCGGGGGTCTAGGCGGTTGGTGCCTACGTGGCGGCACGTGAGTGCATCTGCATACGTGGCGACGCGTGAGTACATCTCGCAAAGCTTTCTCCCGTCAAAAAATAAATCTAATAAAAATAATTATTTTATTTTACCATTAACACATATAATTGGATAGATGGAATATCTTATAAAAGAGTAAATATTATATAAGGAAAAAACTATATCAATATAATTAAACGTAGTAGTAGTAGTAATAATAAAACTAATTAATAAAACTAATTTTCATAGTCATACTTACCAAAGATATTAATAGATAAATATGTAATATTTAATAGGTGCTCTTTTATTTATTTTAGATTATTTATTGGTGAAAAGAATTATTTATATCAAAACCAATTATTTAATAATTGTTATTTTATGTCTATCTATATTATTTTTTGAGGCCAAAATAAATAGTTAAAATATTATATAGCCATATATGTCGTCACAATCCATCCATACATAGATATTTTAGTAAACAAATGTAATAAATATATAGCACATATTTAATAAAAAAGAATTTTAAAATTTAACGCATTCTCCGTACACGGGACGGGATCTTCACTAGTACATATATAAACAACTAGTGTATGCCCCGTCCCCTGCACAGGAATGTGTTAACACAATATTATAAAATTACATTTATTATCTATAAAAAAATCATATTATAAATATGAAAATAAAGAAAGAAAGAAAGAAAGAAAGAAATATGAATTACATTATGATAATTAAACTAATAACTGAAAATATAAGATTAAAATTAATATAGATCTAAATAACTCATTCTCCTAAAAAATAATATAGATACAAATAAAATAACTATGAAATAATTAATTTTTATATAAATAATTCTTTACACTAAAAATAATCGATAACACCTATCAAATATTTGCTACTATGTATCTATTAATATTTTTGGTAATTCTGATCACTGTTCTAAAAAAACATTTCAAGGCCCGCTTAGACCCCCGTCTAAACCCCTTACCTCACCCCTCCGCCAAGGCCTTCGAGTTCAAGGTCACCAAGACCCGCCTAGACCCCAAAGACCCGCCATAAAATTCGTCTATATGGCAATTGGGTAAAGCTAATTTCTTTTTTAGGTCTCGTCCATATGATGTAATTTATGTATAAACCGTCAATTGGATAGATTATTTATAATCCAGATGGAGATACACTTATATGTCAATTTATATATCTGTATATGCCAAATTTATTGCGTTTAATTATATTGATATAGTTATTTCCTTATATAATATATACTCTTTTATAAGATATTCCATCTATTTAATTATATGAGTTATTGGTAAAATAATATAATTATTTTTAATTATATAGATTAGAACTATCTTATTATTTTTATTAGATTTCCTTTTTTACTGGAGAAAGTTTTGCAAGATGCCCTCACGTGCTGCCACGTAAGCAGATGTACTCACACGCCGCGACACAGGCAACAATGCATCGATTTTATTATATGTATATTTTTTTTTGATAAGGTAATAATTCGAAGGTCAGACAAGCCTGTCTCATCGAGAGGCCGACACAGTCGGCAGACGGAGAACCGTCAAACATACAACCAAACAAACCAAAGCATAAAACAATATATAACGGTGCAAACTCAAGCAAACAAACTCTGCAAAAGACGAAACCTAGCAGACCTAAACCAAACTGGATGAGGCCGAAGACGACGGACGAAGCCAAGCCCTACCCTGAAGCAGAACCGTAGGCCGGCGATGAATCAGGACCCGATCATCATGTGGGCAGTGAGGACGAAACTCCAAGGAAGCAGTCAACCCGAGTAGTGGAGACGCCACAAAACACACTACCACGACCCCAGCCTATCCCGACTCCGACTATCAGAACCAAATCCATGGAGAAGAGTGCCAAATCACGCAACCGCAGAGCCGAAAACCGCTTGAGAAAAGAGTATCCATAAACCCAATCGGGATTTAGTCAACCGTAATGGAATTTTGATACGAGCCCTCACGGGATTTTTCAAGCCCTTTCGGGATTTGATTCCAATCTTTAATGAAATATATATATATTTTGATTAGGAAATAATTCGAGGTCGGACAGGCCCGGACCTTGAGAGGTCAACAAAGTCGGCAGACGGCAAGCCGTCTAAGCATACAACATAAAAGAAAATACAACAAGGAAACAAATACAATCACCTAGTACAATAAAAGAACTACACAAAATAAACCCGGAAAACCCCCAGGCCCTAAACACACAAGCGAACATAGCAGCGAGAAGAAGGAGACCCGGCGGGGAGAAGTGGATAGCGAGCGCATGGGATAGCATAGCTGACACGATGTCTCGCCGCCGGAAAGACGAAAAGCAGAAATCCACGAAGGGCAAAGACGACTCCCGGGGAAGTATGGATCACACGACGTTCCCTCCACCTAGATGAAGGATCTTCGGAGACAACGAACACCACCAACACGATCACTTCGATCAACCAGGGTCGCAGAACTGCTCCTCAACCGAAACTAACCACGAATCCAGCAGACAGAACTCCAACCAACCCGAGAAAGTGAAGCACGACCGCGAGAAGACGAAGAGCGCAAGAAAAAACCGGAATTTATTTACGCAAGTTATTTTAATTATTTCTTTATTTTACTTTATTTAACCAATGATAATTGTTATTATTATTATTTAAATTTTTCGGGGCAACTTTGGGCCCAAGAACAGCCATCGTGGCGTGAAACCACCCACAGTGGACCTCCAACGGGCCCAATGCAAACCCAAGGCCAAGGAAGCAATGAGCGGCACGAGGACAATCCACCAGACCAGCCACGGTGGCCAGGAGGCGTAGACGGCGACGCAAACCCGATGATGCAGCCTGCCCGGCTACGCTGAACAACGACGGCGGAGGACCGATAGTCTAGACCGATGCCGAAAAACGAGGAGGAAGGAGGTAGAGAGGAGCCCGGGCAGACAAAGATGCAACCGGATGTGACAGCAGCACCGAGGTGCCCAGGTTGAAGACGACTCAGCCCAACGGTGAATTGGGGGCGAAGAGAGGGCAAGCTGCGAACGTCCAGGAGGCATTAACTCCCCAAATTGAGGGACCAATTTGAGCAAATGGAGGACGGGACCTCCAAACATAGCCTGAGAACAGGCCAATTTGGGCACAAGAATGAGGAATTGAAGAGGAGAGGTTGGGATTGAAGGTTTCGATAGGGGGTGTTTCACGCGTGAGGAGGCACGCCACGTAGTACAACTCTCTCGTGGGTGGGGTAGACTTCGCCGGAGCAGGGGTGGTGGCGAGTGGTAGCGGCGGCTGAAGCCAAAATTATTCACGCCGAGGAGGCGGATTGGTGGCTCCCGGAGGAGATTTAGGGGCTCCCGGAGGAGATTTAGGGTCTTCGGATAGACTCGGAGTCAGGGTTTAGCTCCAAAAGAGAGCGTTTCACTCATCTCAAAGAGAGGAATTGCTTGATGATACATGTTAATGTGAAAGCCCTCACCAATAAAAGGCTAGGCCTGTAGAACCGGCAACGAGAAAGAAAAGGACCTCGAAGCAAACGACGCCAGGGAAGAGAATGCCATCGTTGAAAAAGGCAGTCAACAGAGGAGAGGCAAAATAGTGGGCAAGTAGAGGTTGAAGACAAGGTTTTACACAGAAAAATTGGGGGGCGCGTGGGGCTTTGCCCCAGCGCGTACTTCCGAGCCCCAAAGGGATTTTTGCTTTTAATGAAATATCTATATATATATATAGTACTTGTCAATTGTATTTATTTTTATTTTTTATTTTCAATATTTCTAACCAATTCGGGCCCCTTTGGGCCCAAGTCAAGGCTTAGCTTTGGCCCGAAGAACAACCCATGGGTACAGAAATCAGGATACTTGGGCCCAAAGAAGAGCCATTGTCACTGCCTCACAGGATCAGGAGAATTCCGATCAACACGGCGCGACAGATCTACCTTGGAACAAGGGAGAAGAGCACCCGGGGCCGATTGCACAGCCTGGACTGACGATGCAGCCAGGCCGATTCCGAATGGAGCAGACCCATGGCGAATCAACAACACTTCGTGCTTTGCTTATCAAAATCTTCCAAGTTGGATTCGACATATGTGAGTTGATGCCCATTACTGGCATACATAATAACATATATACAATTCAATTAATCCACAAATCCTCACTTTAATTCACCCACTCATTCACTATAATCTACATGCCGGCAACCAAGAAGATGAAGTCGCCGACCAGTGCCACCGAAGGGGAGCCAAGAAGGGGTTGATTGTAAAACCATCTGAACCAGACTACCCCAAGGGAAGAAAGGAGGATAGGGTTACACAAATCGGACAAATCAGTTGCATAAAATGGGGGAGAAGACCCAGATCTACAAAACCCCAAAAACGAATTTGGGTTTCAAACGAAGACCGAAGCGGATGAGTCGCAATCGAATATGATTGACAGCCGGTGAGACACCGGTGCTTTACAGTGGTGGGGCCACCTTAGTACGAGACGGTCGGAACCGAGATGAGGACGACCGAAGCCAGGTTGAGGCCGGCAGAACCGGGGTTGGGTCTCTCCCTCTCTCTAGAATTCTAGAGAGAGGAGGAAGCGTTTTTATTCACCTTTTTCTATTTATATGTATATATATACGCGTATGTTGTATATAACAATATATTAAACTAAACGTACCTCTGGACCTACTGGTGTTTGATTAATTGAATATTGATAAGAAAGTTGACGAGGATGGAGGAAGGACCATAATTACTACTCCCTCCATTCTTTTATATTTGACATTTCACTGTTCAGACACGTTTTTTAAGGTACTAAAAACACTATAATATATTTATTTATTTAAATATTTTTTTTTAATAATTTCACACTTATTAGTAATAAGTATAATATTATGTTAAAAAATTAAATAAAAAATTAATATTTTATATAATTTTAATATTTCTAGAAAAACGTGCAACTTTCAAAATGACAAACATTAAAGAATGGTGGGAGTAAATCCTAATTGCTGAGTTAATTATATACAAATAACAAATGCATGTATGTCCTTTTATTCTATCGTTATTTTTGGCTATTAATTATATACATCGGTATAAGTTGGTGGCACCAAGCTTCGTGCATCAAGCGTATTGATGACCTACCTAACATATGTACTTTCTTTGTTCGTTTTATATGCCCACACCGGGCCCTTACTAACAAATGATTGCTTATAGATTAAAAATATGAAGCTTAAAATATTAAAAATAAAATGTAGATTCTTTTATTAATATTTATATTCAAAATGACCTAGAATTGGTTCAAAAGATATAAATTAACTCAATTTATAGAAAATCATTTTTTTAAAGAAAATATACTATTATTTTGTCGGATTCAATCAAATATTTTGTAAATATCTGCCGCTCTAAGTTTTTATACCAAACTTTCATTTCGGGTATATATTTTATATATCAATCTGCCCATTTGGTCATTGATTATATATAATTGTAATGGAGAAACAATGAAGTTTGATATTTTAAACTAGTAAAAAAAATTGAATAAAATGATATTCAGATACATCACTTTAATGATTGAAACTTAATAATTGAAACTTTAATGAAATACAAACAAATCCACATTAAAAAAAAAAGTCCATCCACACTCTTAGGTAATGTTTATCAAAAAGTGGTTGAGCGGTTCTAGAGGGGGCTCTCCCCTCTCTCTAGAATCCCAACACCCAACTGTTTATCTCTTCACCCTTCTTGTATCCCCCTTTCTGTATAATTGTTGACGAAATCAACTTGGGATTTTTACTTTTGTTCAACTTTCCCTGTAAAATTTCCCCTGATTTTGGAATTTTGTGGAACTGATCGTCATTTGGTCTCCTCCTCAAATGTCAATCTAGACTCTCCTCTTCGTTTGTTTGCGTCATCCGGGGTGGGCCACTGACTTCTCGTTTTCGATTGTTCGGTTCTTCCTGAGTATCTACGTGTGGGCATTTTGGGTGCGGGCGTCTGGTGGGCGCCGATGGCCGCGCCGTTGTCTCCTTCCTTTCTCCTCTCCTCTTTCGAACCTCCGAGTTGTTGGCTTTCCATCGCGCCGGCGCTACTGTCCTCACCGTCGGTGGCAAGTCCCATGGGCGGTTCCTCAATGTTGATTTCTCATCTCCTCCCGTTTACCCTCTGACCTCGACTTCAGTTCTCTCTCTATCGATGGTCTGACCGTCCTCCTGCTGTTAGGGTGGCCTAGCGGCGGCGCTGTCCTCTGCGCTTGGCTGGGTATGCGCTATCCTCCATTGGCGTTGGTTATGCACTCGTGTGTCGTACGTCGTTGCATCTCTCTTCCTTGAGTCCAAAGGTCTTTTCTTGGGCCCGAGGAGGCCCGTAAGTCTTGCATTGGGCCATGCTTGTGGTCCTTCGGGCCCAAGTATCTTTTCCCTCGGGCACAAGCTCTTGGTCCTTCGGGCCCAAGTTTTTGGACCTTTGGGCCCAAGGGTTTGAATAGTGGATCTTAATTTGATTATATTATATTGCTTATAATTTCATCTTGAAGGATCAATTTCCCGAAAGGGTTGACAAAATTTCCGAAAGGGTTTGAGTAAATCCACCCGAAAGGGTTTGACTATATCCCGCAAGGGATCGATCTTTTTTTGTAGGTGTAATCTTGTTGGTGTTTTGTTCGAGCAGTTTACGGCTCTGCTTCCAATGTTTCGATGAGGTCTTCTGCTTGGTTGGGGGGCGTGGAGTCTGGAGTCGGGTCTGGCTGGGGTCGAGGTGGTGCGCTTAGGGCGACTCCGTATCCGGGATTGTGTTTCCTTGGAGTTCGTCCGCACTACCTACAGGAGTTAGAGTCCTGTTGTACCGCAGGTCCATGATGTCACTGTTCGGTGGTGCTTGGATTCGTTCTTCGGCGGCTTCCTCAGCTTTCTTAGAGTTAGTCTTCTTGATTCGTTTTGTTGCATAATTTATTCCTGTTTGTTCATTTCGCTTGTTGTCTGTTTTTCTAGTTATAGGTTGTTCGTTTGACGGTTCCCCGTCTACCGACTTTGTCTACCTATCGATGAGTCCGACCTGTCCGACCTTCGAATTTTTACCTAATAAAAAAAAATGTTTATCAAAAGATAGAAACCCCTCTTTGATGGGTGAAGAACGTGCTTCACGCGCCCCTCAAATCTCCCCCAAACCGCCTCCTCGTATCAACGTTCTCCAGATCCAATTCTGTCAAAACCTTCTCTCTAATCCTCCTTTGAGAGCCCGAAACGACGATTTTCAGGCTTCTCGCTGCCAATTTCGTTTGCTTGATTTCGTTTCGACTGGTGTTTGTGCTGTTGCCTAGCGATGGTAGCTAATTATTAGAGATATGAGAGCTTCTTATTTATACTATCCATGTATATTATGATTTGTATAGATTTTTCCCTATCTCTTTGTAACTGTAATTGTCTATATAATATCACATCCTTTGAATGAGAGAATCATTAGAGCTTCCATATCTTTTATGGTATCAAGAGCCAATTTTTCCAAACCCTAATTTCTCCTTCTTGTCCGACCATCATCACCATCGGCATCATGTCTGCCATCGACAGCACCTTCGGCAGCAACTCTGGCGACAAAACACCGCTTGTCAACCCACCTCCTCCCTCCGAAAACCTCATTGGCTTCTTGCTTCGTGAGGAAGAGCGTCTGCTTGAAGTTGGCCGCTTCCTTCAAACTCATCAACCAGCGGCCAACTATGGTCAGTCGCGCCCTCGTTGTGCTGATCGGTTGTCGACCTACTCCAACCAGTCCCCGTCCCAGCAGCGTGGTCCTCCTCCTTAGCGCTCGTCTTCTCACTCGACTGGCGGCTTCTCCACCGTCAATAAGGACCCTGCTGCTCGCTCTCGCAACCGCCCACAGTGCCAGCTTTGTGATCGCATTGGGCATCTTGCTAAGGACTTTTTCAGGCGCCTGAATCTTCAGGCCATTCCGTCCCAACACCCAGTTGAGCGCCTCAATCAGCAGCAATCCACAACCCCTTCAGCATATGCCGCGTCCACGTCATCACTTCACGACCCGGTGTGGTACTTTGACACGGGTGCTACTGACCATGTCACCAGCGATTTCAACAAGGTCTCCATCAACTCCGATTACAATGGTGGTGATCAACTGGCCCTCGGTAATGGTTCTACCCTACCAATTTCACATATTGGCAGCACCTCTTTGCCCACACCCCCACGTCCTATTTCCTTATCACATGTCCTTATTGTGCCTTCAATGCATAAAAACCTTTTTAGCATCTCCAAACTAACTCGTGACAACAATGTTTTTCTTGAACTTCATCCTACTTTTTTCTTGATTAAGGATATGTAAGGGCGACCTCTTCTCAAAGGCCTGATCAGTGATGGCTTGTACAAGTTGCCTCCGTAAACTTCTGCGGTCTCCAAGCAAGTTCTGGTGGGTGATCGCACATCTCCGGCACATTGGCACAATCATTTTGGTCATCCGAGTTCTGCAATTTTACAATACATGTTGCGTCAGTTTCATTTACCTATAGTGTCGAATAAGGCCCCTGGCCCCTGTCAGTCATGTTCCTTAGGGAAAAGTAAGCATCTCCCTATTGTGTCGAGTCATGTTCCCAAAACATTTCCCTTTGAATTGGTTTATTCAGACGTTTGGGGTCCTGCACCCACTTTACCTTTAAATTGTTGTCGTTACTTTGTGTTATTTGTTGATAATTGCACTCGCTTCACTTGGATATATTTCTTGACCCACAAATCCCAAGTCTTGGACTATTTCTGTTTATTTCAATCCATGATCAAAACACAATTTAGTGCCACCATCAAAGAACTAAAAACTGACTTGGGGGAGGGGGGTGAATTTCGGTCACTCATGCTACAACAGCAAGGCATTGTCCATCGAATCTCCTGCCCACATACTCCATCCCGAAACGGTATGGTTGAACGTCGCAACCATACAATCCAAGAAAAAGGTCTTACCTTGCTTGCTCAATCTCGCCTGCCTCCCCAATTTTGGGAGCATGCATTCCATATTGCCATCTATCTTCACAATCGAACACCCACCCAAGTCTTACAATTTGACTCACCCTATCTCTGTCTGTACAAGCGTCTGCCTGACTATAAGTCACTTCGGTCCTTTGGTTGTCTTTGTTTTTTGTACCTAGGGTCGTACAGGTTCAACAAGTTGGAGTTTAAAACCCTGCCTTGTGTCTTCTTGGGCTACAACTCCTATCATCGCGGCTACCTCTTCTTCCATGCAGACACAAAAGGCACCTATGTTAGTCGTCATGTCGTATTTCATGAGTCTGAGTTCCCGTCCGTTGGTTCGTCATCCTCTTCTCCTCCCTCGATGTCTGATCCGTTTGTTCCTCCGCCCGTGCCACTATCGTTCGATCTCTTGGGTGCGGCGTTGGCTATTCCCAGGTGCCGCCAGCTCTCTCACCACCAGACTTGACCGCTACAGAATTTGCCTCACCGATCAGTCCTACCGAGAGCGAGACGTCGTCTCCTTCTATAGCCCCAACCTCACCCTTTATGTCCCATCCTACTGCTCCACCGCCCTCCCTCGAAGCTGACTCCCCTGACTATGTCCTCCCGCCCCCAGCCTCCTTACCCCATGCCATCTTCGTCCTATTGACTAGAGCACCCATCCCATGCAGACTCGTGCTCAATCTGGAAAACTTAAACCAAAGGTCCTCACTTCCTCTCGACATCCTCTCCCACCCGACCCCCAACCTGACGTTGAACCCAAAACCTTCCGTCAAGCCGCTCCTCACCAGCAGTGTGTCACCGCCATACGAGCCGAGTTCGATGCCCTTTGTCGCATAACTACGTGGTCATTGGTGCCCCGCCCTCCTCGGGCCAACATTGTTGGGTGCAAATGGGTCTATAAGATCAAACGGAAAGCGGATGGTTTGATTGACATGTATAAGGCTCGTTTGGTTGCTAGGGCTATCATTAGGAGGAGGGTTTTAATTACTTTGACACTTTTAGTCCAGTCATTCACCCTACTACCATTTGCCTTGTCCTCACCATTGCTCTGTTGCGTCAGTGGCCGATTCGCCAACTCGATGTAAACAATGCGTTTCTGAATTGGGACTTGGCTGAACATGTGTATACGGAGCAGCCATAGGGGTTCGTGGATCCTAACCGCCCATCTCATGTCTATCTCTTACGGAAAGCTCTATATGCTTTGAAATAGGCTTTGCAGGCTTGGTTCAGTAAGCTTAAGGCCTTTCTCCTCACCTTTGGCTTTCGAGGTTGTCAGTCCGACTGCTCGCTCTTTCTACACTCCAGCTCCGCTTGTACCATCTATGTTCTTGTCTATGTGGACGATCTGCTTGTGACAGGGAGATCTATATCTCATATCGACCGCTTCATTGCACAGCTCAACCGTGTGTTCTCTTTGAAGAATATGGGAGACCTCGATTACTTCCTAGGCATTGAGGTTACCCGCACGCCCGCTGGTCTTCACCTCTGTCAACAAGGCTATATTTGGGACCTTCTGACTCGGTCTAAAATGGCCGATGCCAAAGCCATCTCCACCCCTGCCGAGCCTCAATCCCGTCTGACTCTCTCTGGTGATCCAATGCATGATCCGTCTCTATATAGGAGCATCATCGGTGCTCTTCAGTACGTCACTATTACTCGGTCTGAGATCTCATACGTGGTTAATCGCGTGTGTCAGTATATGCATCGTTCGACTGATGGGCACTGGTTATCCGTCAAGCGCATTCTTTGTTACTTGAAGGGCACTATCTCACATCGTTTCACTCTTTGACCCACCTCGGAGTTTGCTTTGACCGCCTTCTCGGACGCAGGGTGGGCCTCTAATTTTGATGACTGTCGATCACAGTTTGGCTATGCGATCTACTTCGGCTCATCGCTCATCAGCTGGACTTCTCGAAAGCAGCGGATTATGGCACGGTCCAGCACTGAAGGTGAATGTCGAGCGGTTGCAGTTGTTGCGGAACTCAGTTAGATCCAGCTACTGCTTCTCGACTTACGACAGTCTCTGATTCACCCATCGTCGCTTCTGTGTGACAGCATGAGTTCTACGTTCATGACTCGCGATCCTGTCCTCAACAGTCGCTCCAAGTACATTCATATCGACTTTCACTTTGTTCGTGAGAAGGTTGATGCCCGTGAGCTCTTTGTTTGTCACATCAGTACCCATGATCAGATTGCGGATATCTTCACCAAGGCCCTTGGCTCCCGTCGGTTTGATCTCCTCCGCTCCAAGCTCCACGTCGGTCCTCCGCCTTGAGCTTGTCGGGGGTATTAGAGATATGAGATCCTCTTGTTTATACTATCCTTGTATATTACAATTTGTATAGATTTGTTCCTATCTCTTTGTAACCTTAATTGTCTATATAATATCATATCCTCTTAATGAGATAATCATTAGAGCTTCCATATCTTTTACTAATAAAAAAACACAACCCTGTCTTTCTAGCTGTTTCTCTGTTCGATCCCTTCTCTTTTATCCTTAAAATCCAAAAATTTATGAGGAAAAAAAGTCAAGAAGAGGGTGGCTCGGTGGAGGAGGTGGTCGTCCGGCCGTTTGTTAGGTTCGGCGGCGTTTGTCTTGCAGCGGGGCGAGGCCAGCACAAAGAGATTCAGAAAATTGGGGGAGAAAGTTCTTTTCCAGGGGCGTTGGGGTCGGTTCAAGTGCGGTTGGTGGAAGGTCTCTTGACGAGGCCGGTTCGGTTCGATTGACTGCACTTGCTGGCGGTGGTTGTGGAGTGAAGCTGCCCTCTCTCCCGGCGATGGTTCTCCGTCTCCTTTCGGTGCGGGTGTGTCCATCTTATCCGTGTTCAGGTTTTGGTACATATGCCTTGTGTGGTTTTGTATTTCTCATAGACTTATTAAGAAATCCCTTGGCATTACTGTTGATATAGCTTACCTGGTGTGTTTAGTACAAAATCTTACCAAATTTTGGTGTTTGAAAAAAATGGTGTTAGAGGTGTTTGCCTCTTCACCCTCTACCCTCGAAAGGGCCTTAATCAATCTATGGAGCTTGGGGATATAATTGCTCATATTTGCACTTGTGCCGATGAAGAAGTGATTTTCATGGATTCTGTTTTTGAAACATCGAGCTCTGCTTCGTCAGTGGCTTTTGGGGCAATATTGGCTTCTCCCTTAATGATCTTTGTGCTTGACATCTTCTTTTGGATGATTAATACTTTTCTTGCTAAAATGTTTACTAATTGTAAGTTTGTCTTAATCTTGTATTATCAGCGGAAACTATTAACCCAAAAATTGGTCTTGAACCATCCTGCTCCTCCACTCAACAACACCCGAAAGGGCACCAACCCCTGAAAGGGCAACACCTCTCGAAAGGGCGTCGACACTAGTGTCGAAAACTCGGAGGCTGAGGGGGTTATGTCCACCGATGATGCTGGATATAACATTATGAGTACTCATTGTATTCCCTTACATTTGTACTTTGTCTCAGTCCTCTTGTGGTGGCTAGAACCTGTGTCATGCTCTGGTTATCAAACCGTGAAAGCCATTGCCGCTTGGTGGTCAGATTACCCTGCTGATGCCTCGCTTTCTTCGTCGGCTTCGGGCAGCTTTATTCCTTTGAAGAATACTAACTTCCCTCATGATGCAAATATGGATTTGTATGTTTTGCTTTTTTCAAAGACCTCAGTTTATGCTGCTGTTGCTGATGCGTTATTTGGTGTTGAACTTGAGGCCTTAGAGTCTTCCATATTGATGTATGGGTATGTTACCTAGGTTAGCCTTTGAGGTGTTGTTCTTTGGCTTCTTACATTCATTTGTTGCTCTGCGAAGCATTCTTGATCTCTTTGCTGTGTTTACTGGTTTTTCCCTTGCTTCCTTCGTTGCTCCTAGCGTTTCACCCTCGGGTGCGCACGAGTTTGAGCAGTAGGAGGTCGGGATGTCACCGAAACCTCAATCAGGAAAGCATATTGGCAAGTTAGGCAAAACTGTATTAACATCACCCATGCTGAAGAGAATGAACGATCAACTTTATTGGAGGGGTTTTCTCTTGTTTTATAAAAAATCATTATGTATATCCTATTATGTTTATAGATGGAATTTGGGCAAATTATTCTTGAATTGTTCACATGGTGTTTATAATGTATACCATTGTATCCCGTCTCTTGGACTTTTTCGTGGAACAACGCTTGCATTTAATTATATTTGTTTATGCAGGATGGGTATGGCCTAATAAAAAACTTAAACTAAACAGCTTGGCAAAACCGGTTATAAATAGGTTCAACAACAACAACAACAAAGTATTTCGTAATGATATTTTGGCTGCCTAAATTTTGTATCTTCGATCACCATTCATGAATATTTTTTCCGCTCATCTCGCTTTGTTGTGATGTCTTGGGATTGTCCCACATCGAAAAACACGATAACTCGAGCCTTGCATATAACTCAGTGGGTCACTCCTCCTATTGCCAATTGGTTTTAGGATGGAACCCCGCTGGTCTTGTGTGCTCGGCTTGGGTGTGCATGATGGGCTCTGCCGTGTGAACCCCCCCACGGTTATATGGCCCACCGAGATTTATCATGGTATCAGAGCAGGTGTGGTCCGGGACCCTGGTCGATCTATTGGGCTAGCCGGCCTTTTAAGGCTCAAGACGTCAAGTGCAACTGGCTTAATTGCGAGGCCAGGCAGTTGCACTTGAGGGGGCATGTTGTGATGTTTTGGGATTGTCCCACATCGAAAAACACGATAACCCGAGCCTTGCATATAACTCAGTGGGTCACTCCTCCTATTGTCAATTGGTTATAGGATGGAACCCCGCTGGTCTTGTGTGCTCGGCTTGGATGTGCATGATGCGCTCTGTCGTGTGAACCCCCCACGGTTATATGGCCCACCGAGGCGCTAAATCCACCACTGGTTTTGTGTTGCTTCTTTTGGTGTAAAAGAGAAAAGGCAAAAAATGATGACAAGTAGTCGGAGCAAAATTTTAAAATGTTCACCATTGGGCACCTATATCAAATGTAAAATTTGGACATCGATTCAACTAAAATAGAATATGCCCTGGTTTAAAATAATAAGGCATAAACCAATGGAAATCTTAGCAACCATTTTATATGTCAATTTGTGTTAAATCTGGAAATCGAGCTTGGTTGATGATTAATCAATGGAGAAAATCAAGGTTTGTAGAAGGAGAGGAAACAGAGGAATCAGGGGAAAAGATGACGGAGGAAGAGAGAGAACAAGAGTTTCATTGCTGATCATCTTAGTTTGTTACATACTAGAATCCTATTTATAGAGTGGGTGAGTTAGTTACACAAGCTGTGATTGAGTGTGTGCAAGCCTATAAGATCACCCTGGATTCCTGGAACCTAGCTAAGAACATTTAACATTGTCAACAACATGAGAAGATGAATGAAATGGGAAGTGGCGTTCAAAGAAAACCACTTCTCTAGTATGAATAATGTGCTGAGAGTTGAAGTCCAAGACTGTGTATGCACTCTTCCCATAAGAGTAACCCATAAAAATACAAGGAGTTGCACGAGGCTGGAACCTAGCCGAGAACATTTGATCTTCATACTTCAACAATATATGTCGTATGTCACTTTGAGTCTTCCTCATTACTTGTTCTGGAGATTCATTATAATTCACGGTTGTGCGACATTATATACAATGGATGTTGATATTGAATGTTGAGATGTGTTATGAGCTTAACAAGTCATGTGTATAAGTCGACAAACTACTTCTTCTGTTATTAATTGGTTTTAGGATGGAACCTCACTCGGACTTTGATATATGGTCTCAGGGTGGTTTAGCCAAACGGCTCATCTTTCGATATTGGTTTGGACTAGCTATAAAGAGAATGAGATGCTAGAATCAGTTATCTAAGTGTCAGCTAGGTGTATTCTCTAGTTTTACTAACGTGTTGAGATGTGAAAAGACAAGTGTCCTATATTGAAAGTATGAGCTTCAACAAGCCTTGTGTATAACTCGATGAGCTATTTCTCTCATTACCAAATGGTTTTAGGATAAAATCTCACTCAACATTGATATTTCAGCACTTAAATATGAACCTAAATTTAACTGCAGTTTTCTCCTATGTCTGCAAATAGTTTGATGATTTTGCAGAGCGGGAGAGTGTGCTATAGGAGTTTTGTTGTATTTTAAAACATTTTGGGGGTATTTTCATAATATTGTAAAGTTTATGCTAGAAAAGTATAATGCACTCAAGTCAGTCTGCTATTTTCAGTAATTTTCTCAAAATGATAGCATCAAGCATTTAACATACTAACATAGTGTAGCTTTCGTAAAAAAAAAGATGAGCATTTTTGCCTTCAAGGAGTACAGTACAAATGTACAATTGTAGAAACATTTCATTAATATTTGTCTATTCTTGAAGAGAGTTTGTATTATATTTTGTCCTTTATTTTTATTTTTTTTGATACAATCATATAAGGTAAGGATTTGGAAGGTGTCAGGCATATCCACCATCTGATAGCATTCCTTCTAACGAGAGAAAGAAACTCTGGGTTCGACATGTTTGTCTCGTGCTCCGTTGTATGTCGTACATGCGTCAACTTGTCAACAATCTGGTTAAGTTTACGGAAGACATGTGTGGAGGACGACCACTATCAAAATGACGAAGTGCAGAATGTCCGTGATGGTTATCTCAATGTCCAGTTTCTTATCATGAAGTGTTTTTTCGTTACTTTCTAATTTTAAAATATTAAACCTTTATAATTGAGGTGTTGTAAATTCAAATCCTCTCCTCGTTATACCTAAAAAATGCATACGCTAGATACATCTATTGGCTTATTTCTCTAACTATTTTTTGGTAACTTGTGAGATGACATTATCAAAATGTAAAAGCTATAAGTGCTTGGCTTGCACATTAAGACCACCTTGTTCAATTTTCTACACGATGTGAATTGCTTGTATTTCCCTTTGAAGCAATGCAATGCCTTATTTGTATTCCTTTAAATTATCTCTCCCTTTCATCTCTTCCCCCTTCTTTATCTGTACCCATATTCTTCCCTCTTACTTCTTTTCTTGATTTTCGCCTTCAGCTCGTTGCGAATCCAAAAATCGACATATCGAATAAACCGATTAAGCAATTAATTAAGTGCTTACAAGGTAAGTTATAATAAGGGTTTGTTTGTTGTTTCTTTTGTACCAATATGTTTGTTTTATTGCGTTATGATTAATTTCTATTTTTGCAGTGTGCTTGGATTAATTCATAGTTGACACCTTGAAATGACAAGAGGTTTTTGTAAAAGAATCTTTTCATGTTGGGGTGAGTACTAATTAGTCATTATATATGTGTGTTGCTTAAGGGCATCTCTAAACTGGCTTAGTTGTTCATTAACCCCAAATTAGGTACATATGATGCATCACACATTCACCAAGCAGATGTAACAGAGGAAATCAAGGAAGAATACGCCGAAGCCTTCCGGACTCAATCCTACTTCGACTTCTGGAGCCGCGTGGTGGAGATAACGAACCTCGATCCTGTCATGACCGTGTCGTTGGAGTCTCCTTCGAGCACCGGTGCTCGCCTGCCCTCATACCGACTCTTCGCGGAGCACCTCTTGGATCCGGATCAGCCAACGATAACCGCTTTGCTCAACAAAACCCGGTTCTCGAATGACATCAAACTCCTCCTTGTAGACTACTTCTTAGAGACATCCAATGCGTCCTTCCTCTGCAGCCACCTCTTGAAAGACATCGACCACATCCGAGCCAAGCACCGAGCCCTCAAGAAGACCATCGTGGCCCTCCACTCGAACCACGACGACCCACAACTCTCAAACCCGCTTCGTTTAATCGAGCTTTGCAAGCCCAAGAACTCGCTCGTCCCCCCATCGTTCTCGTCGACTCGGTTCCAAGACGTGCACGCAAGGTGCTCCGATCTTCTTAAGAGGCTAGAGCTAAGCCGCGACGACGTTTGCACCAAGCTACGGTCTCTCAAGCGGTTGCAGCGAGGCTGCGCCGTGGTCCTTGTGTTGGCGACGGTCACGATCACGCTAATCGTGGTCACGCACGGCCTTTTCGCTGTGATGGCATGCCCGGGAGTGATGGTGGCTTCGATACGAATGGGGTCGGTTAGGAAACTGGCTAAGGCTTATGCACAACTCGATGCTGCGTCGAAGGGGACGTACATCTTGACAAGGGATCTGGATACAATAAGTCGGATGGTGGGTCGAGTGAACGATGACTTGGAGCACATACGGGGGAAGATAGGGCTGGTGGGGGTGCTGAGCGTGGAGGACAGGCTGGAGGCGAACGGGGAGGTGATGAGGCAGCTAAGGAAGAACGAAGGGAGGTTGAGAGAGCAGGTGGATGAGTTAGAGGAGCACTTGTACTTGTGTTTTATGACCATTAATAGGGCTCGGAATCTTGTTGTTAAACAGATTTTGGATTTGAAGCCCAGTTAGCTAATCTAATCCCTTGCAAAGTTCTAGTTATAATCAGGTTTGTGTTGTTGATTAATTAATTTGTTGGGCCTTGTGTATATGTGCCATTTCAATGAAAGTTCAGACATATCTAAAACTCAAGGGTCAGCCAAATCAGCAAACACAAGAACCGTCTAAAAGCCAAAATATATAAAAAAAAAAAACAAAAGGGAATGGTGCAAACACAACCACACTTTACAAGGAAGGAAACTTTTTTTTCCCAACCTGTTTGAAGTTTTTTTTTTAATCGGGCGAGAATTTGGGGTGTTAACCACGGTTGTACTACCACCTAAGAGCGTCCTTGCGAACGAGAGTTTGAATCTCTAGATCACAATCACATCGCAATCATCATCATGATCACAAGCCAGATTCTATGATGATCATGTAGACTTGTACATAGAAGATCATAGCTTGTGTAACTGGCTTACTTGTCCTGTAAATATGACAACAGTCTTGTAACATAACACACGATGATCATCAATGAAAGCTTTACTCTCCATTTCTCTTCCTCCTATGCGCTTCCTTTGCTTCTTCTCCGATTGCAGAGCTTAATTCCCTCAGGTCATTGGTTGATTACCAATCTTGTTTTTCCACACTTCCGCACAGTTTGACAATAATGTTGAGGCTTTTAGCTCCCTGGCTGATTGTAAACAAAGTCCGCAAAGTTACCTCATCCTTTCTTTCTTTCTTTTACATTAATCCTCATACTTTTAGCTTGACCTAGACAAACTTAGATTTTACATTAATCCTTATACTAAAACATTTTCAAATATTCATAAAATTGAATTAATTTCACACTATAAAGCTATTTAATTCGAAATTTACATAAAACCACCCATTATATATGGCCCTTTACACTTAACCACCTACTAAAAACGAAATTACATAAAACCACTCATTAAATTGTTTTGTTTTCAAATCACCACCCACCACATAATTCCATTAGAATTCCATAGTATATTTTAATATTTTATACTTAAAATTTAAAGTTTAAACCTGAATATATTTAAATTATATTTATTTTAGGGGTAAACACTTATATTAATATATTAGGGGAAAAAGCGTGTATAAATTTTAAATTTATTTGAAGGGCGGAGGTTCTAAATGTGGAAAATATTATTTAATTTTATTTAAAAAGTCAAACACATTTTAATAAAGATACATTTAATAAAAATACTTTTGAGAATTTAAACAATATTTAGATTTTTTTTTTCATTTTTAGTATATAGTGGATCAGTGTAGGTGTTTACAAATATGAAAGAAAATGAGAAATTAATTATTAGTTTCAAAATAATTATTAAATTTAAACAATGCTAATGAATTATATAAACTTATTTTAATTTAATTAAAAAGAAGTCTATAAAATTTATAACCATTTTTGGGAATAAAATAGAACAAATTTTTTCATATATACATCAAGTTTTTAAAAAGTATTTTAAAAAAAATTAATCAAATATATTTTTATATGTATTTGAGATTTTAAGTTAAATTTAAAACTTAAAATAATGTAATATCATATATATTTGACAAAAAACTAATCAAAATAGACAACGGGTGGTGACTTGAAAACAAAACCTATTTAATGGGTGATTTTCTGTAATTTTTTGTTTAACGGGCGGTTAAGTGTAAGAGATTATATATAGCGGGTGGTTTTCTGTAAATTTTTCTTTAATTTATTAATAAAATGAAAATTTTGCTAAATGTCCATTTGGGATACCCCTTTTGAATAAATGTTCATTTTCATAAGGCAAAGCAATTGTCTCAAATTGACATTTTTGTCACCCCTTCCCATTTTTAATTTAACCATTGTCCTTCCTTCCCATTTTAAATTTAATTATTGACCTAATCGGTCAATGACTTTGGTGACACGTGTATGGTGACAAAGACCCATTTTAAATTTAATTATTGACATAACCGGTCAATGACTTTGGTGACACGTGTATGGTAACAAAGATTTTTTTTTGTGACAACTTTTATTTTACATATATTTTTTTTTACATATTTGTGTCATCATTGTTACAGGTGGTGACAACTTTTTTTTAACGATGACACAACTTTTTTTTAACGACACTGACAGTGTCACCACCCTTTATCATTGACCAATGAAGAGGTCGAGGTCATGTTGGCGTGCCTAATTGGGAATGCGCCGTTTGCTTGGAGGAGTTTAGAGAAGGGTCGGAGGGGACAAATTGATGGCATGCTCTAATGTATTTATGGAGACTGCATCGTTACATCATTACATGGCTCGACCCTCCGTTTTCTACCCTTGTGCCGTTTTAAGTAGGGATGATCGGATTGGCGTTCAATTAATTAAAATAATTAAAACATGATGTAGGATATTCAATTTAGGGGATGATTGTAAAAGATCCCTTCCCGAGGTTATCGGCTAGTCCTCCACGGGCCGACCACTAGCCTGCAAAGCACTCGAGCCGGGTAAGCCAAGCGGCAAGCCGCAAGACAGGCTAACCCATGCCAAGGTAAACCAAGGCATGAGTACCCACTCAAGCACAAATTGCTCCTAGTGGGATTTGAACCCTTGACCTCATGGTAGTGAGGCACAAGGAATCACCTCACTCTTACCACTAGGGCAAGAGGTCATTGGTGTTTTAATTAATTGTGTTGATTGATTCACTCAAGAAACACTCAGATTCAAGAAAGAGAAAGAAAACTAAGCTCTCAAACCATAGAATTTCATTACATTGAAAAACAGTTCACAAATGAGGTAAACACCTCTATTTAAATCGGTTACAAGGAGGGAAGAGGTTATAACAACCTACCCTCTTATTTTCCTAATTACAGAAAGTAGCCTATATTTCTCAAGACCTTACAACACTCCTTCTCAAGTTGAAGTTGCAAACTGATTTGTAACTCCCTACTTGCTAAGTGTTCTGTCATATATCTCACTGCACACAGTTTTGGTAAAGATATCTGCAGGTTGTTCTTTTGTTGAGATGTAACCAAGAACAACCTCTTTGTTTAGAACCTTGTTCCTCACGAGGTGACAATCTCCTTCAATGTGCTTTGTCCTCTCGTGGAACACTGGGTTCTTAGCTATGTGTAAGGCTGATTGGTTGTCACAAAACATCTTGACACAGTTTATCAGCACTCCCAGATCCTTTAGCAACTTTACTAACCAAGTGATTTCACAACAAGTCATAGCCATTGCCCTGTAATCTGCCTCTGTTGTAGACATGGCTACATATGACTGTTTCTTCGACCTCCAAGAGATTAGGGAAGGTCCCAACATTATACAAAAACCTGTAAGTGATTTCCTGGTCATGGGGCAACTTTGCCAATCTGCATCACAAAAGGCTCTCAGCTCCAAGTCTTTACTCTTGGCCAACAACAAGCCTTGTCCAGGTGCATTTTTCAATTACCTCAGCACATGTTTTACTGCTATCCAATGATCATCAGTTGGTGGATGCATGAACTGACTGAGCACTTGCACTGCATAACAAATATCGGGCCTAGTAATGGTTAGATATATCAATCTACCTACTAGTCTTCTGTAAGTTATGGGATTCACACTTGATCAGCCCTCTTTCATGTCCAATTTCACCTTTGAATCCAGAGGGGTAGCCACTGGTTTAGCATCTGACATACCAGTTTCCTTTAGAACTTCAAGAGCATACTTTCTCTGATTCAAATAGACCCCTTGCTCAGTTCTGCCCACTTCAATTCCAAGAAAGTACCTGAGCTCACCCAGTTCCTTCATCTGAAAATTCTTGTTTAGATGCTCCTTTAATTTCTGAATTTTAGCCTTGCTATCTCCAGCTATGATCATATCATCCACATAGACTAGGAGTGCAGTGTATGTCCCTTCTGTTTTCTTTGTGAATAGAGAATGATCAGCTTCTGATTGCACATATCCTGCTTCTCTTACAACTTGAGAAAACTTGGCAAACCATTGTCTTGGTGCCTGTTTTAATCCATATAAGGATTTCTTTAGTTTGCATACTTCACCTATTCTTGCATTCTTCACAGTGTTGCTCTCATCATTACTCTCTTCCTGGGAGCAATGCTGGAATTTCTTTACGTGATCATAGGGAGGAGGTAATTCCATGAAGACCTCCTCCTCAAGCTCACCATGTAGAAAAGCATTTGTCACATCCATTTGAGTGACATGTCAGTCCTTAGCAGCTGCTAGTGTGAGCAAAGTTCCGACTGAAATCATCCTAGCCACTGGAGCAAATGTCTCACTGTAGTCAATCCCTTCAACCTGAGAGAAGCCTCTTGCAACTAGACGAGCCTTATATCTGTCCAGAGTTCCATCAGCCTTGTAATTCAGTTTGAACAACCATTTGCAAGTGACCATTGACTGATTAGTAGGCCTTGGTACAATGTCCCATGTTCCAGTCATTTCAAGGGCATTTAACTCTGTTAGCATAGCTTTACACCATTTAGGTTTGTGTAATGCCTTAGCTACTGATGTTGGCTCAGATAAAGGTGCCACATTGAAGATAAAGGCTTTGTATGATGGAGAACACAATGAATAAGAAATACAGGAAGATATAGGGTAAGGAGAAGTGAACCTGTCAGTAAAGAGTGCAGCCTTGGTGTCAACATTGGAGGTACTGCATACAAAGTCTTTGAGCCAATATGGAGTAGAATGAGTCCTTGTGGATTTTCGAAGAGAATGTATTGGTGGTTCATGTGAGATTTCTATAGGAATCTCATCAAACATGGGAGGGACAGGTGAAGGTGAGTAATCAGCTAAGGACTCAGAAGTAGAGGAAGGGTTAAGAGATGGAGACTGTGGTGGAATATGAGGTTCAATAGGCTCAAATAGAGGGGCATAAGGTGAGAGATAATCATCAGAAAATGTATGAGGATCAGGAGATGGTGTAACAGGCACAGAAGGGTTGGCAAGTAGGGGGTGATCAGAGACAAAAGGAACACCTTGTATCCCTTGAAAGTAACATCTCTGCTGACACAACATTTTTGAGATTTTAAATTGTACACCTTGTATCCCTTGAACCCAAAGGGGTAACCCAAGAACACACAGGGATCAGCACGGTCATCAAATTTCTTTCTGTTGCTCCCAAGAGTGGAGATGTAGCACAAACAACCAAAAACTTTAAGTATAGAGTAGTCAGGAGGTTGGTAAAATAGAGTTTCATAAGGAGATATGTGATTAAGAAGAGGTGTAGGTAGTCTGTTTATGAGATATGTAGCTGTGAGTATACAATCCCCCCAAAATCTGAGTGGTAGAGAGGCATGAAATCGAAGGGCCCGTGCAGTTTCAAGTATATATCTATGCTTTCTTTCAACTCTCCCATTTTGTTGGGGTGTAGTTGTGCAGGAACTCTCATGTATAATACCTTTTGTGTTTAGAAAAGATGAGACATCTGAATTGAAGAATTCAGTGCCTTGATCAGATCGAATTCTTTTTTACTTTGGTGTTGAATTGAGTTTCAATTCTGGTGATAATGCTTTGGAGAGAAGATGGTATCTCAGTTTTGGACTTGAGAAGGATAGCCCACACACTCCTACTTCTATCATCTACAATGGTTAAGAAGTACTTATGGCCATTATATGTTTGGGTTTCATAAGGTCCCCACAGATCACAATGTAAAAGCTCAAAATTATGTGCAGCAAGAGATGTACTAGAATTGAAACTTTTCCTTGTTTGTTTTGCCAAAGGACAAACAGTACAAGTAATGTCAGACATATTATTGATGTCTTTTTTAATATAAGGAACAGAAAGAAGTTTGTTTGGTGGGGCATGCCCCAATCTAAGGTGCCAGAGAGCACCCAGATCAGATTTACAACTTGAATGCTCAAGAAACAAAGGTAACTGAGGAGCTGTGTTTGCAGAAAATGTAGTGGCTAACAGTTTCTTCATTTCTGGCTCATTGACAAGGTAGTACAGTCCCCCAATGTCTTTACTAACAACTATCACTCTCGTCCTTGCATGGTCCTGGATAATACACAGATTATCCCTAAAGTTAATATCAAATTTGTATTCAAGGATGAGGGAGCTCACAGACAGCAGATTTAATTTGAAGTTGGGTATATAGAGAACATTGGATAAGGTCATTTGGGGTTGGTACTGCCATCACCTTTATGAGTAATGGGGTTGGTACTGCCATCTCGAAAATGGATTGTAGATGGATGTGTAATAGGTGTTATTTGTGACAGAATAGATTGTTTATGTGTCATATGGTGTGTGGCACCACTATCTATAATCCAAGCATCAGACAAGCCATAAACATTACATCAAAAATGAAAGGTTGTACCTACTATATGGACATTAGTGCTCTTCTCCTTAGGTTGGCTCATCAGTTGCAGTAGAGAAGCCATCAATTTCTGATTATCATCAGACAGTCTTTGGAACAGCTTCAGGTGTCCATCACTTGAGCCTTCAGTGGTGGCATTTGCTCGAAACTGCCCTTTTTTTTGGATCAATTGTGAATCTTGCACCTCCTTGTGGCTTGTACTTACTCTTTGGGTCCCAAGATGGATAGCCTATCATCTCCCAACACTTATCAGCTGGATGATTTCCATCACAATGGTGACATTTCTTCCTTCTTGGTTGCTCAGATCCATCCTTCTTTGAAGGCTCAGAGTCTCTTTGTTGTTCCCTTTTGGACATCAAAGCAGTGGTGTCAGTTTTCACCCCAAGATCTTTCATCTTAGAGCTTGATTCATCTTGCAAGAGCAGTGAGTGAGCCAAACTTGCAGACGGAAGAGGTGTTTGAAGCAGAAATTGTCTTCTAGCAGGAATGTATTGGGATTGAGCCCCATGAGAAACTTCATGAGTTTCTCTTCTGACTCATCAGCTTCAATCTTCCTATTTAGCTCACATTCACATTTTCCACATGTGCACCTGATTGGTGGAATTAGCCCCGACAATTGCTGCCAATATCTTTTCATCTTTGTGAAATACTCAGTAATGCCAGTTGATTGTTGCTCGCAATCTTGCAATTCTTTCTTCAATTGAAACAGCAAGGGACCATTTCTTTGACCAAAACTCTCAGCAAGGTCATCCCACATCTGTTTAGCAGTATCAAACTCATCTAGAGTTGCATAAATTTCCTTAGACACAGTGTTTAAAATCCAAGAACAGACCATGTCGTTACACCTAGTCCATAGCGCAGAGTTTTCAGCAGTTTCAATCACAGATCCTTCTACAAAACCTAACTTGTTCTTCACAGATAAAGCCTTAGACATTGCTTTCTTCCACCGACGAAAATTCTCACCAGTCAATTGAATTGTGGTTAGAATCATACCAGAGATGTCGGATGGGTGAATGAACAACGGATTCTGTAGATCTGTGCCTGTGATCAGCTCGCTTCGTCTTCGCTCTCGCTCATGAGATCTGTCTTCAGCCATGGCGCCTTCTCAGCACTGCAACTACGACAACTGGAGCGAGCGAGATCTAAAGCGAACACCAGTTGCGGAAACAGATCTCAGCTTGCAGCACAACACTTGATTCGATTGCTCACTGAGAGATTGATCAATCGAATTGGCGCGCGATCTCCTGCAGCTCTAATACCATGTTGATTGATTCACTCAAGAAACACTCAGATTCAAGGAAGAGGAAGAAAACTAAGCTATCAAACCATAGAATTTCATTACATTGAAAAACAGTTCACAAATGAGGTAAACGCCTCTATTTAAATCGGTTACAAGGAGGGAAGAGGTTATAACAACCTACCCTCTTATTTTCCTAATTACAGAAAGTAGTCCATATTTCTCAAGACTTTACAACAAATTGAATGCACACCCCTAGTTTCGTCTCCTGAATCAACTAGCTTTTATTCTTGAGCTATTTGAATAAAAGCTACATTTTAAAGTTCGATCGATATAGTTTAGATTTTGACGCTAGATTTTCAAGTTCGATTAAATCTGGGTTCAGGTGAGTCACAGACGTTTCTTTGTTCAGGTCAAATCTTGCTAGCTCTACTCCTTATCTCCGCCAAAATATTCTTCGTGGCACCGAGAGACTCTTTGCTACAAGGCAAGCGAGTTTCGTTTCCATTTACAAGGCATTAGCAGATTGTGTATTGCATTTGGGCTGAATTTGTATAGGCCAATCATTCAAAGGCCCTATAAAATAAAAAACAGAAAGTGGGCCACAAGGCCCATTCACAGGTGAGAGATTTTCAATTGCTTACTCTCCCCACGTTCATCCTCACGCTACCTACTGTTCGGACTTCGGATTCCATTTGAAAAGGAACAAGTTGGATTTTTGCAGGCAGCAGCCAAGGATTAATAGTAAGTTCTATAGATTTGTCTCTATTTTATTTTGTTTTAATCCTTTTCCCTGGATTTGGGATTTGTCTGAGCGAACAGGTTTCTAGGGATTTCAATTGCTTTCCATTTGAAGCAATTTTAATTCATGTGCAAATTCGGGTTCTTGAAAGAGTCAAAATCAAAATCATACATCACTATACAAAGTTTAGTATCTTGTTATGCTTCAATTACAAAGCTGCAAACTACAGGCTAGTTATTTTCTGTTGGTTTAAGCTGCTTGGATATGATCTATGAGTAAATCTGAAATTGTGTATCTGAAGGACCTGAATTACCGAAAAAAAGAAGGCAATAGTGTATATGAAAGATGGAGATGGGAATACATCTGAAATTTTGTATATGAAGGACCTGAATTACTGGTATGCGGTAAAAACAAAGCAATAGTGTATATGAAAGATGGAGTTATTGCTGGATATCCATGAGTAATGAGTTTGATCAACAATTCCTGAAGCTTAGTTAGATTGCTTATATGGAAGGAATGGAATATTTAAATGTGTCTTAAAGTTGGTTTTTTTTTTGTTTTTTTTATTGATTTGGTTTCAGGGGTCTGTTGAGATGGATCAGAAGGTAAGTACTGTGAAGAAAATCAAATCTCAGTGTGATATTGAAGCTTTGAAGAAGTGTTTGGAAGAAAACAATGGGGATTACTTCAAGTGCCAGACACATATAGAAGCTTTCAAGTCTTCTTGTGCTGTGAAGAAGCCAAACTCGTCTTTAGATCCCGCAACAAATATGAAAGGTAGTCCTTCTGCATAAGCCATACAGTGTTTAGCCTTTCGTAATCATTTTATTTTCCCTTACTGGTTATTTTATGATGGAATTCATTTGATATACTCAAAAGTAAATCGACCTCTAGAATCAATTTATAGTCCCTCAATGATCGCTTTAAAGAACCATGAGCTCCGGTAGAAACGACTGCTTAGATAACTCCTTGGAATGATAGATGTTTTTAATCTGTCATAAAATTTTCACTCACTCAGCCGATAGAGGTTTCTAAGTTATAATCAGCTGTTTTATTTATTTGTTGTATTCTCGCTTTATCTTCAAAAATTGTATGGTACTATGATCTCCTCCCACCATAGCCAGTGGTTACTCTCGGTGTTTTTAGCGACCATAAACACAAAATGTCCCCATAAGGTGTAAACTCAGTACTTCTATGTATTTACTCTTGTTGTTTTTTTTTGCAGATTAAGGTGGATGATATTACAGGAAGGCTCTTTGCATTGCCATCCATTTTGGAAGCTGTTTTGAAGTCTCGTTTTATCGGAAGAGTGGAATCGATCTTGGTTGTCTCAATTGGACAGATCAAATAGAAAAGAAGTGGAGCGGGTAGTATTTTGCTTGTTTAGTTTTTGGGGTTTACTACTTCCATGGAATTCCATTTGACAGATAATTAATTACTCTATTATTTGTAAGCAAATGGGTGCCTTATTGTCTTCGTTTCTACTAACAAAAGAAATGACAACTTTGTGGGAATCACTGTTTTTTGTTTACTGTTTGTAATTTAGGATTCCACCCTTTGTTCATCAATCTGTTATTTAGTTTCCCATAATCAAACATATGTAAACATCTTTGGGATTCTCATATGCTCCAAACTTTATACCTGTATATTGTGTGTCGTGTTCGTTACAAATTACCAGCAATCAAAAGTGTTAACATTTTATTTGTCACAAGCAACAGGCTTACGGAATCCACTTGCCATGTCCAGAAGACAAAACTATAAGAAAAAAATAATCTGAATTGACGACTCTCCATATAGAGACTGCTAACTGCTTCAAGGTATAAAAAATCCGAGCCTGATCAAAGAGATTGGTTGCCCCATTATAACAAGTTCTCGCCGGATCAGCTTTAACATCAACAAACCTTGCAGCTCTTCCTGCAAGTACCATAGTAATCAGGAGAACCAACCATGAAAACAGGATTTCTTTGGCATTCCCCACTGGCAGCCCAATGTGGGCAGGCGTCATCTTGATCAATGCATTCCCCGTCATCTGAGCCAGCTGGAAGTTCCTGTGATATGATGGGCCTCAGGTAGAAGAGTTTCACAGCACACCACAGCTCCCCATCAAGAACAGGTCGTCGTTCATGGGAGCTAGTCTTGTCAGGTGACGCATTGGGCCACACGTTGAAGAATAGAATAGCATTTCCTTTAACAGGCCTCAGTAATTCATGTTGCATACTCTTTATCTGCAGGAATTGGATGAGATTTACCAATATGTTAACTACATTTGCTTGGTTGGAGAACTTCTTATCTGAAGGGGTTCTGTACATTCTTCACACAACAAAAAAGATTCATCTACTTTCTAACAAACTAGTTAGGATTGTTGTTCCCCTCCCTCTAAATAGGAAAATACATTTATTGATGAGTCACCAGACTTGAAAACAATGCGTGATAACACTGAAAAAGTGTGCAAATGAAGGTTTGGTGATGGGATGAGTTTATTTTTCCCTTGAACACACTTAAATTAGAATATCTTGAAAATTCATTTAACTTATTGTCATTTTAAATGGAAAAAAGATTTTCTGAGGCAACACTCAAAGCAAGTTATATCTGGTTGGTTAATTGGTAGGTAAAAGGCATACAGTTCAAATGCTGGGTATTACTACTCAAATTTCACCAGTTGTAATTGATGTGAAAGGGAGTTCTGCAGCAAGAGTAATGCGTGATAGAAAACAGAATTTTCTCACTTGCCTCAACAGAAAGGTTGTTTCTCACCTTTGAATCAGGGAAGACAAGTTCACCACCTTGAGTAGCATTAGACAGATATAATAGCACCGTTGCCATCAAAGGTTGATTTACTTCCAATGTGGATTTGTTCCCAAAATAATCATATTTTTCAGTTGCCCATTCAGAAGTGTAATGCTGAACCTGCAGGGACCTGCTGTTTTCTTGTAGATTAAGATCACAGCACAGCAAACATAGATTAGGAGGATAAAAATAGCATAATAATGAAGGAACTTCCTGGTTGCTAAACAAAAAAAAATGTTTAGAAAAAGATGGATTTTCCCGGATGTAAGGAAAATCCCTTATCCCTTTCCCAAACAACATCTCACTAAGGGAAGACGAAGTAGGGGACTGTACCATGAGGAAGAAAACTCCAAGCTGAAATCCTTTCCTCTATCCTTGAAACTACATCATCCTAGACAAGATTGCGATAAAAAAAAACTGGGTGAAAAACATTGACATGATTTATAGCTATGAACATCACCTTAGGAGTGGACACAAAAGCAAGGGCTCAAACATGTAAATGATAAGATAAATCTACTAATGATAGAAAAGCCTCCTGGATAACACATCTTATTTCTTACCTTAAAATCAGAGGAATTCTTTTGTGAAGTTATGCTCATAAATTTGGTACTCTCACCCACAGAATCTCTGCCTTCTATCCTTGTACGAGCCTGAAGTGTTAAAAAAAAATGGAAATCTTATGTTTAATCAGGCAACAACTGTGCAATTCAGAACAGCGACAAAGGGGATTACCATAGATATGAGATGGTTGCACTCCTCATCTGTGATAAAGCCTCTGTAAATGAAAACCCTATCCAAGCCAAGAAAGATATATTCAATAATTCATATGTTGTGATTCTGCAAGAGTTAACTCTTATCCACTGCCACACAGGTTTATGCCAGATTCATGAACATGATGATTGCCTAGAAATTCCTAATTCTGCTTTACAGCTGCGATAAACTTATCAAGATTTCATTCAGAAGGAGCAACATCAAAATACCTGACCTTGGCTGCCAAGAAAGTTGAACAACTTGTGACGGGTCTACCCTATTGAACTGCACAGGAGCTTTCTGACTCGGTAGCTTGATTCTCAACTCCTTTCGGGCGCTGCAACAGGTATTTATTTCCATCATGCACCATACATGTTACCAACCAAGAAGGATGCAACAAGGAAAAGGGCACCAGAAAAGGCAAGTCTAGCAGTAAAGTTGGTAGTTCAAATATATTGGCTAAACAGTAAACACACAATCTTCATATGATCCCATCAAATTGCAAGCAAAATTGCATGCTTCTACAGTTCTACTTGAGATTTGAGAAATACATCTCAGTGAATTACTAAATTGTAAGGAACTAACAACATTGATTTCAAACTTCGCAGTTTAGAGGAATTCAGAGGCAAACCATATCCTTCAGAATTTAGATAAACCCTAAAAAGTGTCTTCACATCATTCAAGATGCACACAAACATCCATCACTCCACGAAAAGGAATACGATGAACCAGCAAAACCAATGGGTTTACTCGACAACGTCACTAACACGAGTCGATCGATCGAATACATAAAAATTCGAGAACTGAATTATCCTCCATTTTGGCATAGTCTGTTCCGAACCGGTAAAAGGAAATCAAGCAGGGAGATTCTACTAACCCTAGGAAGCATGAACAGCAACAATAATGGTGCTGAAGAGGATGACAAATGATCACATCGTCAAAAAAGGGGGAGACAGAAACGAAGGGTAACAGGGGAAAAGCAGATTTTGGATTCATACCTTTCAGCGAAGATGTGATGTGACTGTGAGGACAACAAGGCAACTGCCAGAAAAAGAATCGCCGAGAGAAATGACGCCATGACTGGACACTTGCAGAGAAGAGAAAGGGAGAGTGCGCGCAGTGGGTGATCACAACGTTGCAAGGGTGTGTGTAGGGATGCGCAGTGTGGGCGTGGCCGCGTGGGAGGGTTTTGTCTCACTCCTGTCTCCGGGATAACTATCGGCTTTATTTTATTTTATTTTATTTTGGGAAATTCCACGTGGTTCCTATAAACTTTTGCAAATTTCGTGTGATATACAAAATTTTAAAAAAATTCTCATGGTACCCGTAATGTTTTGTTTTTAAAACCAAAAAGAATTTGGCAGTTGATAAGACAACTAGCCAAGGGTATTCCGTAGGATGATGTTGTGAAGCGCATCGTCATGAGGGATAGAAGTGCCAGAGTGTGGGGATGACCGATGCGATAGACAATCGGCGACACCATTGGTCCATTACCTTCCCTAAAAATATATAGTATCTCTATGTCATAGAAATGGTGGAGAGAAAGGAGACAGTCGGATAGAATCGTCTCAATCTCGTCGGAGCAAGAGCATCCAGTCTTAAAACTGTTAATGATGCTAAGGATATCACCTTCAATAATTAATTTATCTATTTTTAGATCAATTTCTTTGAGGTTACTTTTCCAAAAGCAAAACCCTTCTAACCCGAGTGCTGAGGGGAAAGGTGTCTGACTCGCTTCAGAGAAAATGGGGGTACCTCTGTCATTCCGAATAATGAATTCATAAGAGGGTGAAGTTGATGGGGCGAAGGTTCCATAAAAATTGAGTTTGTGCCATCCAGGTCTCGGTTTGAAACATCTACAGCTTCTGCGCGAGTTTTTCTTCTGTATTCTAGGGCTGGTGTTGGGAGGTCTTGGTTGGGTTCAATGTTTGCTCTTTTGATTTGTTCCAGTTGAAGGTCTGTTTAGAGATAAAGGATAAGATTGCTTTTAGGTTAGGGGTAATGTTGTTGAAAGCCTTTTTGTTTCTGAAGAACCAATAGCTCCACCAAAGGATAGCCAGGGTCGAAAAATCTTTGAGTCCTAGATCATTTTTTAGTTTAAGGAGAGTGTTAGTTGTAGTTGAGGTTGTGTTATAAGCATTGTGTACTTTCACCGAGATTTGTGGAGAGAGAAGTTGGAGAGTTGTTTTTGTTATGGGACAGTTGAAGAGTAGATGTTCGATGTCTTCGTAGGACATGTCACAAACGGGACAGATTATGGGGATGCCTATGCCGCGGAGAGCTAGTTTGGCAGTAGTGGGGAGATCATCCATAGTAACCCGCCAAATAAATTCCTTAACTTTTGGGAGACAGTTTAGTTTTCAGATCCAATAGAAGTTTGATTTGGAGTGTTGTTTGTAGTTATGAATCATATCTATTGCCGAGGCAGTGGAAAACCACCAATTAAGTACGACTCCATTTCCAATAAAGTCTATCTTGTGATATGTTGTTTTTCGGGATAGGTGTTTTGGAAAACAAAGTTTCGTTAAGGTATATGTGATACCCATAATGTACTTTTATTTTAAAATTTTGAGATTTTGATTCAAAAAAATTCTATAAAAATTCTATTAGTTTGAATATTTCTAAAAATTTTTTTTTAATATACATTTTCTTAGAGATAATCCAGCCAATTTTTTTCTCAAAATCTTACGTATATAACTTTCATTTGTTCTCAATGTTTATTTTTTGTTTTTAAGGAAAATTGATCAAAAATAATATGAACTAATATCCGTGAATCAATATTAATACGTACTTTAAAATTACTAAAAGATCTACAAACTATTCCACATTAAACCAATTTTGATATGAGATAACTTTTCGGCTAACTTTTTGACGTAGCAACCGGGGGTTCAGAAAATTAATGATGGTGCCACATCATTAAATTGCCAAAATTTTAATATTTGTAAAAAAAATTAATTTTTACTATATTTCGGTATTTAATGAACTGGCTCCATAGCATTTTTTAATTTTTAATACTCAATTAAAGGTGTGATATTTTATTCTAATGATGCATAATAGTACAATATATTGTAAGATATTGTATAAGCTAATTTATCAAAACCTCGTGATTATCATATGGACTTTTGCAAAACCTTATGGCACCACGTGGAATTTATGAAAACTTTGTGTACCACATGGAAATTGCAAAACTTCGTGATCACCATAAGAAATTTCCCTTTTATTTTCTTTAACTCAAGTATTCCAAGCATGTGATAGATTATGGCTCCGTACATGCCAACCTTTATATTGGAAAAATAATAAAATATAACATCAATATCAACTTTGAAAAAAAAAAGGAACTCTTACTTTATAAAAAAGTTTAATAAATTTTCAAGGCGATATTTTAAAAATTAGCAAGGTGATATTTTACAAAATACAATTATTAAAAATTTTAAAAATGTTTTTTCAAAAAAAAAATTATAAATATATAAAAATAGATGTTAGGAATATAAATACACTTTTTATAAATTTTTAAGATTAAATAAATATTAAAAAAATTAGTGGAGTAGGAAGGGTTTTAGAAGATCCCACTTGATCAAAATATATACCTACAAATCCTATAATGACATGTTTTGATCCCACTTGATCAACTAATACTTAATAGGAATCATTTACGCACTATAAGTAAACACATATTTCTAATATTTTTTTTTTACTATAATGATTGATTTAACCATATAAAATGACAAATCTATTAATTAATTAATTATTAATTAATATTACTAATTCTACTAGCATTTTGCCGACGTGGCACACCCATAATTAAAGTTGAATTTTTTTATTCAAATGGTCTTTTCTTATTGGTCGATATTATTTTAGAATATCCACTTCCTATTATAAATTAACTATTTATCCCAATCTCTATATGGTAAGTTAATATTATATCATGTGTTCATCATGATTTCGGATATATTAACCGATCTTGCCCTATCTATTTCATCAATATCTTTGTACCTCTTTAATTTTTACCTCACAATCTTTTAACCTCTTTAATCTCTTTTCTTTAGCAACATCTTGCATTAATCAATAAATCATATATATGTTGCATTAATATCTTCAATTTTCATGTACCTCTGTACGACTGTACAACACTAATTTTTTTTCTTTTCTTTTCGGACATGGCTATCCTTATATATTGCATTTATTATATCTTTTGATAACTTTAATTTTTCATGAGTCTTACCGCACTAGCTATCGTTTCTTTTCATGTGTTGCATTAATATATTTTGCATTAATTAATATCATTCATATGCATACTCCATCAATACAAACTGCCTATTATATTACATTTATCACCTTTTTCTTTGTTTGGTGAATTCCGATCCACTCATATTTATTCTTTCTTATTTTAAGTGATATTGATATCATTTGTTGATTCTCCTTAATTATAAATTCAATTTTATAACATCTTTAAAGTTTCTATATGTTTTATGGCACTTAGAAGTGAATAATAAGGGTGTCTTCTTCTCCTCATGAACATTATATTTCGTTTTTTTATCGTAGGATGGCAACTAATGCAAAGTTTATCAAGGACATTCAGTCAAGTCAGTCTTTCTACAAGCTTAATGTTCGACTTATCCAACTTTGGATGATATTTCATAAGGAACGATGACCGAAATTTCATGGTATGAGTTGATTTTTATTGATGAATTGGTAAGCGTTCATCCACTTGAAAAACAGAATTCAGTTTATATGTTTGAAAAGTTAATAGACGGAGGGAGTAAAAGACTTTAGATGGTAAGCGTACATGACTAAAATATTGTTCTATTATATCATCAAGTCCATTCTTTTGTTTGCCGACATTTATGGTATTAGTATGGTGCCCTTTCTTCACCCTTCGTATAAGTGACACTTATTATAATTTAAGTTTCTTTCACTGTCGTCGCTTCTTCCATTCAATCTCTCTTTTATCCATTCTTTAATATATTGATATAATGGCCAACATAATATATTATTAGTATGCTACTTCTTCCATCCATTTTCATATGTGTATTTTCAACTAAACACTTTATAAGTATCTCACAACTATAATGCTCTAATCATTTTTCCTTTTGTGATTTATTTTTTCAATAAATTTTGTTATAATACTTCAATAGATGACGTGCATGGAGCCACAACCATCGTTTGGGCAAATATGCTATATAATTTTATATGTTTCATTTTTGTTGTTGAGTTATGTGGTAGATACACTTTCATTTTAAATCCAGACATATTTATCATAATTAATTAGTATTAATCATTTGAGTAAACTATTATTTGTTTATTCCTTTATATAACTTAGAATTTTTTTATTATTGTTGTTATGCATGTCAGTACCGACTATAATAATTGTCATATTCATAATTTCAAAACATCCCGGGCCTTCAAGGCACGGGTATTACACTAGTTATAATACTAAAGGAGAAGTCGCCTACGACATGTGGCGGCTTCTCCTTTAATGTAGCGTTTTTTTAAGATTAATTTATTTAATTGATTTATTTTAATGGTTTGTTAATTTTTAGTTGATATATTTTAATTGTTTGTTTTTTTATTGTTAAAATCTTAACTAATCTAATCTAATTTAGAGGAGATCATAACCAAATCTTAAAAAATCAACGTGTTGTTAATTTATATGATTGATTTGGATGAGGCTATCGGTAACTTTTTTTTAAGATTAATTGATTAATTTTAATTGTTTGTTAATTTTTAATTGATTTATTTTAATTTGTTGTTAATTTATTGTTAAAATCTATACTTATCTAATTTAGAGGAGATCCTAACCAAATTTTCAAATATCAACGTGATGTAAATATATATGATTGATTTTGATCCCCTAAACCTGTTATCGGTAGATTCTTTTTATTATTTATTATAAATCAAATTACTTATTTAAATACATAATTCATTCATTCATTCCTTTTCCCCTAAATCTTAACTGATTGATTTTCTTTTTCAATTTCTTTTTATTAATTTCACTATAACTATTTTGAATTGGATATTTTTGCAATTTTGAATTTGAATAACAATTCGGATAAACTATAACTATTTTTATTAATTTCACTATAACTATTTTTATTAATTTCACTATAACTTTTTCAATTTTCTTTTTCAATTTCTTTTTCAATTTCTTTTTTATTATAAATCAAATTACTTATTTAAATACGTAATTAATTAATTCATTTATTTTTCCCTAAATCTTAACCAATTGATTTTGATTTTAAATTTCTTTTTATTAATTTCATTAAAATTATTTTGAATTGGATATTATTTCAATTTTGAATTTGAATAACAATTCGGATAAACTTAAATAACTTAAAAATCTAATTGGTTTTCTTTTTACTATTTATTATAAATCAAATTACTTATTTAAATACGAATTAATTAATTAATTCATTTTTCCCTAAATCTTAACTGAATGATTTTCTTTTTAAATTTATTTTTACTAATTTCATTAAAATTATTTTGAATTGGATATTATTGCAATTTTGAATTTGAATAACAATTCGGATAAACTTAAATAGCTAACAAAATCTATATTGGATCTTTTCAATAAGATTCGTATACAAAAATACCCTTGTGGCTTCAATTCTATAAATTTTATCGTCTCTCCATCAATGTGTCTTTCTCACTGTAAGTTTTTATTCATCATTCTAATTTATTTTAAATTTCTTGCAATCTTGTCATCGATCTAATTTTTAGCATTTTATCTTTCTACTTTGATTGTTTGTTTATAATTTATTTGAATTGGCTCTTAATTAGTATGTGCATGCAATTGTTTTGTTTATAGGATAGGATAGTGTAAAAGTAAAACTTTGGGAATCGACTTGATTTAGTTCAATTTATGTTTTTCTACCCCCACTCAATAACGTCATAGTTTTCGAGGTGAGTAATGTACAAATTTCTATTCTATAATTATAATTTACAAATTAAACTATTAATGTATTTCTATGACCTTTTAACTTAATGTACGTGGATGGTTTCATTTCTCTATTGGGATAAAAATTTCCCTATTTCAAAATCTTAATTATTTTTTATTAAAATAAATATGTACGTGTGTTAAAGACGTTATAGGCAATCCAATTCGACCAGTTATCGATTCTCTTGCACTCACATTTATATAAAAATTAAGATCGTTATGTTTGTGGTTTGCCATTGTTGTTGTGAATTCCCATCTCTCCCTTTATTATGTTTGATTTGAAATATATGCAATTGATAATGAAATCTCTTTTAATATATATGTACGATAAAAACAAATCTCAACTATGTATACTAAGAGATAAAAACAAATCTCAAGTATACCTAACAAACCACAATAAATAAATAAATTTACTAAACAATTTTCAAATATAAACAATACATTCATTTATATTGTTCCACAATATAATTGAAAGATGACAAATGCATTCAAATATGACAAATACATTCGAAGAGAAGAAGAATAAATTAAAGAAAAACAATTTCAACTCTAAATAACAGTACATTTCATATATAATTTATGATTATTTTTACATACATGCATTTGAGTACAAATATTAATCAACAATGGGATAAAATTCTATCTTTAATTATAAATTTTCAAAGTTTTTTTTACCATTAACTATATAATAATTAACAATGTTTAGATGTGAATTTACTTAGAGTTTAGAGTTTATTTGGAAAAATTATTTATACATTTTCTAATATTAAATATATTAATTTAAAAAAAATGCCCGCACAAAAGTGCGGGTACTAAACTAGTTAACACTTTAAAATCATTGACGGATCTTGGGGGCTCAAGGTAGTTGCAACTCCCTCATATCTCGAAAGGGAAACTTAGGATAAGTAATTTTTTATGGATTTGTTTTGGTAATTGTTACTAATTTTAAGAATAAAAGTGTGTAAAATTATTAATGAATCACAAGGATAGTTTAGCCTAGTTGGAAAGGGGGTCATAAGTTCAAACCCTATTAGCTTTACTTTTTCATAATTTTTATTTCTCTTAGTTTTTTCTACTAAAAATACCTAATTAAAAATAAGTTTAAGTTTAAGTTTTTCTCCAATATATTTAAACAAAAAACTTATTGTATATATATATACACATAAAAAAAATTCTCATTTTTTTTACAAAAAAAAAATGATATGTAAATCACAAGTTTAAGATTTTTTCTAATACATTTAAACAAAGAATTTATTTTTCATACATACATGCAAAAAAAAATTCAAATTTTTTTTAACCCCCCTAAAAAAATTATGGATCCACCACTGTCTAAAATGATATAATTTAAGAATGGAGGGCAGAAATGATGAAATAAATTAGAACCGAGCAAACACAACCTAGCGTAGCTCAATCCTAGAGCGTCCTTCCGAACGAGAACCCAGAGTTATGCATCTTCCTCCAAACCTTCGTTGGTATGGATATTGTAAACAAGATGAGCAATCCTACCTGTAACAACATTAGCTTCCCAGAAAATATGACGAATAGAAACAGAATTAAAGTTACTAAGAATGAGTTATTCGTTTGTAGGAGTTCAATGCTCAAAGGGCACTCTTATCTCCCAGTAATGCTTTTATAACGGACATGTTATCTCCTTTGGTTTGCAGATTATGAATCCCTAATTTTTTTTCTCGTATAACCCCATTACAAAGGCATAACGCATCAACATATACGATAGAAGTATTATGACAAGTACCACCACCCATGCTAACAACATTCACATACAGGTCCCGAATGACAAAGTCGTACGATGCCATACCCGAGTTTAATTTTGATCCATCAAAATTTAGGATGTGTTTTCCTGCGAATGAAATTTTAAGGGGATGGAGATTATTTTTCATTGTGAAGGGATGAAGATTATTTTTTATAATGGAAGGGATGCTTATTATTTTTTGAAAATAATTTCGTAGGTGTTTGGGTGATTGAAAATTATTTTTTATAGTATTAGGGAAAAAGTCATTTTTACCCTTCTTTTAAATTAGTAAAGCTTAATGCAAAGCCAATTTTCCAAAAAAAAAAAACAACTCATGGACTATAGGTATCTATTGTGTTGATGTCATAATGTGTTCCTCATAATGATGTACTCCCTCCGTTTACAATTAGTTGACGTTTTAGGTAAATTACTCTCAAATTAAGGAAGGAAGGTTCATTATGTAAAGATGACGTTTTTTTGGATCAGTCTGTAGACTCTGTACGTATGCCTCTATAACTTCCACTTTACTCCCCAAATTAGATGCCATGTATAATTAAGAGGGACAACCGGACAACTGTTGCTTTTCCAATTAGTTTTACATTATTTTTAATGGTAGAAAAGAAAAAAGAAAAAGAGAGTTTTATGAAATTGAGTGGGACAAGTGGGTAAGTAGGTTAGGCTTCTCAGACGACAATTATTTATCAAAACGTAAAAAATCACTACAACGACAAGTAATTCTTAACGGAGGGAGTATAGATTTGAGTGGAAAAAAGCTCTCTTTTGAGGAGAGAGCAAAAACCTCGTAGGGGTCTTCCCTCGGCAGCCTAAACAACCACATTCATGGTGGTCTGAAAAACCTCCTTCGGGAGTCTCAACCCTCCTTCGGGAGCCTCAATCCACCCTCTTCGGGTGTCTCAATCCTTCTTCGGAAGCCAACAATCCGCCTCTCGGCGAGATGAACCTCGGCTTCGGCCGCCTCTTCTCCTTCTCGCTCGGCTTGATTAATGATGTCCATATGGCTTTGTGACCATCCTCTCATGGGTTGTATCGTTGTTGGAGTTGGTCTCGCTTTCTGGCGGTCTCCTGTCGCCGCCCTCGGACTTCCTCCTCCCTACATCCTTGGTCCCTCCTGCGCGTTGGGGCTTCTGTTTCTTCCTTATCCCAAATCTTCTCTGTCGCCTCGCTGATGTCGGCCTGTGGTGGATGTTTCGCATCCTCCTTGTGCTCCGATATTATGCTCGGCGTCGGAACTACAATTGCCTAGGTCGCCGGAGTTTGTTCTCGATGCTCCCTTTCAAGTGTTTCCTTTTCTCCAGTCAATAAGCTCCGTTTTCTTGGGGCTTTTGTATATTCTTTGTAGTAGCTCCCTTTTTTTTTATATCACCGATCTAAACCAATTCGAACAAACTGACCTTCGATTCCTATTCTTGGGTTTGGTCCGAAACTCTTATTGTTTCTCCAGTCTCCCTCCTTGTCTCGGGATTGTGGTTGTTGGGTTACTGTCGAATCCGGGTGCTCCTTTTGTCCCATTGCGATATGCCCTTCTTCCTTCTTCGGTTGATCCTCCATGGATGCTGTAGTCGAGCTTTTTGGGAGGAGGATGAAGGGACAAAAAAGAAAAGAAAAGTGGAAGGCGTAGTCGGGCTGCTTGGGCCCCAATGTGGATTCCCTTTTTCCCAAACAAAGAAAAAAAAAGAGGTAAGGCTTAGCAGCCGTATGAAAAGTTGGCCCCATGGCTTTGGGTCCCATTGTGGCCTGTTGGAATGGTTTCAGACCTTAGTGTGTTCTTTGGGCCCAAAGCTTTGTCTTGATCCCCAAGTTGGCCCTAAGATATTGATTCATATTAAATAAAATTAATAAATAATTACAAATTATTATCATCTCACTATAAATAAATTCCGGTAGGGTTAGCTTAAATCCCACTAGGGTCTCGGGTGCGTTCGATGCAGGTGATGTGTGGCTCTGCGTTTTGGGGGACTGGACTTTCTTCTCCGGTTGATGGGGTTCTAGTTGTTCGATGTTGGGACATGCCGGGGTCGTGGCAGTGTATATCGAGGCGTCTTCTTTTTCCGGAAGGTTGTTTCCTAGGAGGATCGTCTTCACTACCCACATGTGACTCCTGATGTACCGCTGGCCTGCGGTGTTACTTTTGGGTAACGCTTGACTTCATTCGTTCGTCTACGTCCTCATCTCTTCTGGTTTAGTTGGGTTTAGTTTCGCCTTGTAGAACGCTTTGCTTGTATTTTGCACCTTTGTTGTATTTTTGTTTGTTTATGACAGTTATCTGTCTGCCGACTTGTCGGCCTTCGAGGTCCAGGTATCTCTAGCCTCGAATTTTGACCTATTAAAAAAATGTGTTCCTCATGGCGATTGAAGGTATCCATTGCTGTTTATCTCCAGCAACAAGCACTAGCAGCCAATTGAAACAAGTATTCCGTGACAACAACCAATTGTAGCAGTCAACTAGGGCTGAAAATCACCCGTGGGTGACCGACTCACCCGACCCGATTATACGGGTGAAAACCCGGAAAAAAAACAGGTGATGGATGGGTGATGGGTGGGTGAAATGGGTGATGAGTGATATGTTTTTCACCCATTATCCGGCTCGCTTAACCACCCTTTAACTCACCCGTTTATTAAAAAAAAAAACATAGTTTATAAAAAAAATACAGCCTAACATAGCTACATATTTCTCAATTTTTTTTTAATTCTAGCTTTTCTCCTTTTTAATTGTTTTTGTGCAAAAACAATTATAAAAGAATATAAACTTATTTTATTTAACCCTACATCACATCTTTTTTTTAAAAAATTATTTGTTTTGCATACACTACTAGAGGGTAGAAATTTTGCTCGTTTCAGCGACTTAGCATTTAGTGTGTTAATGCATAATTTAACCAAATTGTTTTTTTTTTTATTTTAACTAAGAGTCTAGCCACGGACTAAAATTGATCTCATTTGATTTGATATTAAACTTTTAATGCTAACTTTAATTTGTAAGCCGAGGATAGTGATATATTAAAAAAAAAGATGAGGATAGTGATATAATGTTCGAATAAACCTTTACACATTTAATAAGATTTCCACGTTGGCGTACGTGGTTAGTGAAATTATCGAATATGATTGATTTCTAAGTATATCATGTGACTCATTTTCTTTTAATTTACTTCACCCGATTATCCACTTCACCCACCCGATTCACCCGACGGATCAAGTGATTTTTTTTTGTGAGGGTCGGGTGGAAAAATGGCTCCACCTACCCATCACCCGACCCATTTCCACCCCTACATCCAACAACAGGCATTGGGCAAGTATATGTTATGAAATTTCGGACAAAGTAGCGAAATCCCCAATCATTCAAATCCTAGATAAATCGATAAATAGGGGTTGAGATGAACAGAAGAAAGTCGATGGATGTGGATAGGGGGAGAAGATAGGGAAGAGGGTTGAATTCCTAGAGTCAGAACGAGGGCGAGGCTGTTGATTGAAGGCAATTCTAGGCGAGGAAGCTAAGCGAGCGGCGACGACAAGTGCACGAGTGTGGGTGGCAACGATTCCGCACAACAGTGAAGGAGGGAGAGGAGATGGATATCGATTGAGCATTGCGAAGGCGATGATGAGCAGAGATCCCAAGGAACATCGGCAGGAAGATCGAAGATGAAAGGAAAATTGAAGACGAACAACGCTTGTGCGAGAGCCACGCCAAGGGAAAAATTGAACGAAAAACCTCACCCCGCAGGTCCACCCCCTCCACCGGCCTTCGATTGCCTGAGTGGGAAACTGGGATCTCCACCCCCTTCCACCCCCATATCGACAGGCTTCCATCTCCTCCGTCTTGAGCCAAACGATGACGCTCAATTCCCGGGGATTAATCCCCACCCGATTCACCCCCTCCACCCCTTAAAAAATGGGAGGAAAACATGCCCTAATTAGTTTAAAGGAATTCAGATGTGGGTTATCCCAGTGGCACTCTTTATTCCACTTACCATTTGTCATATGTTTCGTCCCAAGACGACCGCACTAATTAATACACTCGTCCTCCTCAAACGAGTCAGTCTCTAAGTTGAAGCGCCTAGGTTCTAACCAAGTTTGTTTACTTGTAAGCAGGAAGACCCAAATATTTTTTAACGTTATAGTAGGTATATTACCAAATGTCAGCTAATTGCGGTGAAATTTAATGCCCACTAGTAGAGCGCAATGTCAGTCATAAAACCAAGTCAGCAACACCTTAATTCTTTGTAGAACCACCCTATGAGTGTGCAGCTCAAAGTTTACACCCGTCAAGTTAGGAATGGGGCAATTTGTATCACACAACAACTGTTTAGTCATTACGCACTCCACGAAAGTATGATTCGTAGATTCATAAGGGCAATCACAAAACACGTACTCCATAGGAACTGCAATATTTGAACGTTGCAACTTGCCTTTGAACAGCATACCGTCTTTCGCAATTTTTCACAAAAAGTGATGAACTTTAGGTGAAACGTCTAGCTTTCAGATCCATTGACATTCAAAATTATTAGTGAACGAACCCTAAGACTTGGACCTCAATATAGCCTAATACAATTGGCTAAGTGTTGATGTCACTCTTCAACACGGAGCAAGCATGTGATATATTTTTCCATTCAATACATAAGTATGCATATTTACATAATTACATGAGGCCATGAGGGTGACGATTCTGCTTGCTTTGCTGTATAGTCAGGTAAGCATGTGAACGGCGAAGGTAAGGTCACAAACATAGCATTTCTATAATTAGACGGACATACCCTCCCGAATCAGCATAAATTACCCAAATGCCATACTGACACGTCGACTACAAAGGGTAATATAGCCCGGGCCGTCATCAGTAATGAAAAATGATTGATTTTTCCTTTTTGTTTTTTCTATTTATCCCTTTTGTCTATCTTCCCATGTTTTCCCCCTCCTGGGGGGTGGATGGGGGAACTGGTCAATCATGGCTCTTCTCGGTTGTTCTTACAGTATATATATGTTGAAGGTGCGTTTGCTCATGCCACCGCGAGTTGACTAGTAGGTAGATACCCCTCTACTTTTCTTTTCCTCCCTTTGTTGTTGCCTCGACAAAATTGATTAATTATTGTGGCTTTTGACTTCTTGGTGTGTCCTCTGGAATCAAGAGCTCGGCAGACAACTGAAAATCTCATCATTTGAATTTGCGTTGAGAGTGTCAATCAGAAATCCTTTTCTGAATCAGTTGGAAATTGGAATTCCTGTATCAAGCTTTGAATTTTGGGAATTGGGGTTTCTGGGTCGCCTCTTGTTGCTTCTTTTGAAGTGGGTTTTTCCTTTTGGATTCGGAAAATAGGGTTCTTTCCTTATCAGGTGAGTGAATTTGCAGTTTTTAGAGTACCCCTTTTGATCAAGGCGATTCTCAGATAGTGTATACAATCTTGTACTTGGCAGTTCTTGCTCATTAGATATCCTAGTTGCTACTGGTTCATTCCCTTCTATTCTCTTGGTTATTTTTCTGTTGATATTGAAGTTCAATTTCTGTGTTCTAGATCGCCCCAACTTTCTATATGTATGTATACATTATTTGATTTGGAAGGATCTTATCCTGCAATTTGGGCATTTGCATATAACCTAGTCTGTTTATAGAGAGTACAGATTTCAGCTATCTAGATTGATAGTCAAAAACCCCATTTATCCTATATTTGTGTATCAGCAATCCCATTGTATGAAACCAATTATTTCTGTAGCCTCTACACACACTTTCTTGTCCAAACACAGCCCATTAGTTGATCTATGATAAGCATCTTAGACCATAGAGGACAATGTCCATCATCTGTGGATTGCCTCTGCTCGAGTGTGTTTACTGCCTTGCCTGTGCACGGTGGGCATGGAAACGGTGTCTCCACAATGGCACCCGTGACAGCGAGAATTGGGGAATTGCTGCAGCTGAAGAGTTTGAGCCAGTTCCTCGTCTGTGCCGTTACATTCTTTCTGTGTATGAGGATGATCTCAGACACCCGCAATGGGAACCACCCAATGGCTATGGGATCAATCCAGATTCATTGTTAATGAAAAGGACTTATGAAGAAACACAGGGGAAGGCCCCACCATATATTTTATATCTCGATCATGAACATGCGGATATAGTTCTTGCTATAAGAGGCCTGAATATGGCAAAGGAAAGTGATTATGCGGTTTTATTGGATAATAAGTTGGGGCGACACAAGTTCGATGGCGGGTATGTTCACCATGGACTACACAAGGCGGCAGAGTATGTGTTGGAGAAAGAAGGTGTTGTTTTGAAGGACTTGGTGGAGAAGTATCCAAACTACACTTTGACTTTTACGGGGCACTCCCTTGGCTCGGGTGTTGCTGCAATGCTAGCTATGGTGTTAGCTCGGGATGGGAGTAGATTGGGCAACATTGACCGGAGAAGGGTCAGGAGCTATGCTATTGCACCAGCAAGATGTATGTCGCTTAATTTGGCTGTGAGATATGCAGATGTTATTAACTCTATCGTCCTTCAGGTAAGTTGCTTTTTGCATATGATACTACAAAAGCTTTTACCAGTCAGTGCTGCTTTAGTATATCTCTTATGTGAACTCTATGGAAAACATGAGGACCCTATTTGTCATTTCAATTGATAACATTTGAGTGTCATTTCCTTTTTCGTTGTAAAACGTTGTTCATATTTTGTGATGTCATAGGAGTTCTAGAGATATGGTAAAGAAATTCCTTGATGTAACTTGCTTTGATTGCTGTCAATTGTGTGTCTTGATATATGAAACCAATTTCACAATCTTTCATTGTGCAAGTGTCTGCTGTCTTCTTAGTACCGGAAAGTTTTAGTTACCAAAGTTTGATTGTTTTAGTAAATTCACGAATAAACCTAGTGTAGCTCATAAATTTTATATTTCAAATGAAGAATGGTAACAAGTAATGGAACACTTGTAATTTGCATAAAAAAAAGCTCCTAGCTATACATTGAATCACATGCGCTTAGCTCATGTTCCTTGACTAGGCTCACAGTTAGCTCTTTCCCTGAAAATCTGAACTGCTCATAGAGGATGTGATATTTTTATCCCTAGTCTGTACTTTTGTTTATCATGCATTCTAATTATGCTTATGTGACTTATCTCCCTAATTTGTTTAATCTACAATCTCTTTCTAACATCAATGTTTCACTTGAATCTAGGATGACTTTTTGCCAAGGACGGCTACCCCCTTGGAAGACATTTTCAAGTCACTCTTCTGGTAATGTCTGATGTAGTGCGAGATTAATATATTTGAAATTCTTTGTAGTATCCTCAGCAGTGTAGTTTTGTTATCACTAGTCTTTGAAGCCTATTTTGTTATCGCAGTCTGGAACTCAAAATGCGAATTTATTCACAGAAGTAATTTTTTTCTGGGTAGCCTATTCACAGAAGTTCTTAATGGACAATGTTCGTTTCTAAAATGTTTGCTAATTTATATTTATTGAAAAGAATGTGATCTTTCTACTCCTACTACCTTCTTCTAACACAGTTATTCAATTGGGGGTGCAATTCTCAATATTTTTCTTCATTAACTTTTTTGGCCAATGATTTCACGAACAGCTTGCCATGCTTACTATGCGGAAGATGCGTGAGAGATACTTTTCAGCCAGAGGAAAAGATGCTTAAAGATCCAAGGAGGTTGTATGCACCTGGTCGGCTATACCACATTGTTGAGAGAAAACCTTTCAGGTAGATGCAGGCATCATTTTCTGCAACTTCAAGTAAAATATGCCATGCGACTGTTGGTCACTAAGTTAACTTGATCCTCCAGGGATATCATGTTCTGAATTATATTGTCTTGTAAGAAGAATGTTAATTTACATTATATAATTGTCCAGTTATCAATCAGCAGTAAAATTCTTGCCCAGCTTCTAAAGGATTGTACATCGACATATCCTTCTTGCAGGTGTGGAAGGTATCCACCTGTTGTTAGGACGGCTGTGCCTGTCGACGGGAGATTTGAGCACATTGTACTTTCTTGTAATGCAACTTCTGATCATGCCATCATTTGGATAGAAAGGGAAGCCCAAAAGGCTTTAGAGGTGGGTTTTCTTGTTATTGGAGGGTTTTTAGTTTCAAGTTGTATCTTTGAGCAGGGTTAGATCATTTGTTGCGCAAGTGCATATTTTCAAAGATACTTGAAATTTTATGTCTGAGTAATACGATGTCTTTCATATAATAGGATTGGAGAAGACAATTCATATAGCTCGTAATTAGACTTGTCAATAGGGTCAGGAAGTTAGGGTCTGGGTCATTTATGATTTTGTGTTTGGAAGTTTTGGGTTCTTTTTTTAGATCGAAAGATTCGCAACCCTAGATGGCTTGCGAAACCGGGAATTTAAGTTATTCTGCGATTTGGTTTATTTAAGGTGGCTAGTTTCGAGTCTCAAGTCTGTTCCCTGAAGATATACTGCACTGCTGTTTTGTGTTGATATTTTTGTGAAGATTCGGATGTTTTGCACCATCATCAAGGGTTTCCTGATAACATTTTCTTCATACGGATCTCAGATAATGCAAGAGAAGGACCAGGCACTGGGGATACCAGCGACACAGAAGATGCAAAGACAGGAGAGCTTAGCCAGGGAGCACAGCGAAGAGTACAAGGCGGCTCTACAGAGAGCCGTCACTCTCTCAGTTCCACATGCCTACTCAACTTCAGAATATGGGACCTTTGATGAACAAGAAGATGATAACAGCGATTATTCTACCAGTTCAAGTGCAGGAAAATCAACCTCAGGAACGTCGAAGAGGAACACAAAAGAGGGCTGGGGTGATCTGATGGACCGCCTCCTTGACAAGGATGCAGCCGGCCACTACATTCCCTGGAAATCACAAGCTGCTGACAAATGATGGAAGCGGATGGAAAGCCAATCGATCAAATGTAACAAACTACAATTACAGAGAGCGGTAAGTATCATTTCTCGATTTACATTCTCATGTGGGATTCATGATCAGCATTTGCCAGTAAGCCCAATTTTGTGTGTTATGAACTTGGTTGGTAAATTAGTCTTCAATAAGAGTAAGATTGACCTTACTCATACACCTTTGCTTTCTTTTCGTCATCTTGAAGAGTTACTCTGTCTTTATATTCAATTCATTCATGGATCTTTGGAAAAATCCCACGATCATGTGGTTCTATTGTACCTTCTTCGATATGTATCATCGTTCCAATTCACAATCTTCATTTCATTCATAAGACAGTAAACCCTAGTCTGAGTTGATTTGAAACTTGACATTTTGAATGAAAGTGATTTATTCTCAAAAGTTATACAAACTGAAAACAAAGTTAAATTGCATACATATCATATCTAAACACTAATCGCTTAGTGTAACAGAAACCGAAAAAAGAATACAAGATTTGGGGGGATTGAAGTTGTTTACTTGTGCAAGTAGACAGAATCAGGTATAATACATTGCATTTTGCAGAGTTCACTGAGTAGTTGCAATGACAAGCAATGTCTTCATCACAAGCCTCACAATAAGAAAGGGTAACAGCAGGGGTAACAAGTTCATAAGAAAAATAGTTGCCAATAGGGGGCAATTATGCACGATTCGGATCGAATTAGAGTGCTCGGCCTTTTACAGTGTCGAGGCTCATCTCACTTGGGTCTGTGGCCTGCAACTCAACTTGAATCCCGTCGAGCTCTCTCTTGAACCTGTCTTTGGAGCTTGCGTAAACCATCTTCATCCTCACCCTTGATGTGTCCGGACACCTGTAAAGGATTTTTTGCATCAACTTTTCTTTGTATGTTACTATAGAGTTATTTAACCTTCGCCTGATGGCTCAAATGGTTGAACATAGGCCAAGTTTCCCACCACAAGGTCACTAGTTTGAGTCCCCATGGGGTGGCCCTTGACTCACAAATCATACTAATCTCATGACGAATTTCATGATTCTCAACCTATGTTTGTAGGGTGTTATGTGAGCCGAGTAGCTCGAGCTTGTTTATATTTGAAAAAGAGTTGAATAAGAGCTCTCACGAGCTTTAAACGAGCAACACATATTGCTCGTTTTTCAATACATATTGTCGTGTAATCCAACTCAATTCAATGTCAAACGAGCAATATGAGCTCAAGCTAGTAGTAAACTTGAGCCGAATATGAGCATAAAACCAAGCTTAGTTCTAAAACAAACTAAGCATGAGCATATCCAAGCTCGTCTCATTCGACTCGAATAACATCCCTATACTAATGCAGAGTATGTGTGTCGTCTAAGGAAGAAGAAGGACCGAATGCCAGGTCAGCAATCCGGGATGCAGAAGACTCAAGAGATCAAAACCGTTCATTCAAGTGCAGAATGGACGATGCAGATCATGGTTGATTTGTAACTAACTTTGTTTAGTTTCTTGTAGTCGGCAATAAATGAGATTAACCGCTCATAACAGAAGCTGTAATCGGTTTTTCTCTAATTGAGAGCAAAATAAAGCCATCGCTATTGATGGTCCCAATCAAGCTTCGTTCTCTCTGATTATCTTCTTCCTTCCTTCATCTCCTCACTCGAATTCGATTCTTTCTCAACCAATCCTCTCGATTGTAACATGGTATCAGAGTTATGAGTAATTCGATCGACAATTCTCGCAATTCGCAATCGACGGGAGAAGTTGACAGTCTCGGAATTGATTCCAACAACGTGCTGTTTCTTCAGCATTCGGATCATTCGAATTATGTGCTCTCTACGCAGTTGCTGACTGATCGCAACTACTACCCCTGGAGAAGATCCGTGGAGGTGTCGCTGAGAGCGAAAAACAAACTTGGCTTCATCACCGGCAAGTGCTAGCGTCCACCGGCTGATTCACCGCTCCTTGATCAATGGGAGCGGTGCAACAGTATGGTGATTTCCTGGCTTACGCATTCCGTGGAGAAGGAGATCGCTGAAATCTTGCTCTACTTCGATTCTGCTGAGAGCTTGTGGCTCGATCTTTATATGGGGTTTGCATTTCCGAATTGCACTCGGATTTTTCAAGTCCAAAAGGAGCTTTTCACTCTATCTCAAGGAAATCTTGCAATAAGTGCTTATTTTAACAAGGTCAAGCGTCTTTGGGACGAATTTGTGGTATTGATTGAGATTAAAAACTGTCGATCTTGTGGTGCTGTTGGTATGTTTCCACAATTCTTGCTTAAATTGCAAGTAATCCAGTTCTTAGTCGGTCTCAATGACTCTTACAACATGGTTCGAACGAACATGTTGATGATAAAACTGATGGCGAATATTGCTGATGTGTATCGTATGTGTCTTGATGAATAAAAGCAGAGAGAACTGCGTTCTTCCACAAGTGTTGAATCGATTCCACTGCCTTGAATTCCTTTCAAAAAGGTCCTAGTACTAGTTACCAGAACAACAAGAGCACCAACAATGGAAGTTAGTCTTCTCAGCAGTGGTCTAATGGTCAATCAAAGAACAGTGGGGGTGCTCCGACTGGCTCTGGTAATAGAATTCAAGTAATTCCATGAACAGGAAGTCCAAGTATTTCTGTGAGTTTTGCAAAAGGGAAGGACACAGTATTGAAAGGTGTTTCAAGCTCCATGGCTATCCTAAGGGCGATAAAGATAAACCTCAACAGAAGAGTTACTCTGCTAATAACTCTTCTTCTGATCTGGCTTCTGGTGGAGAACGTGATACTGGTGATCAGGCGTTGGCGTTCACCAAGGAGCAGCATAGTCAGTTGTTGGCTATGTTGAGCAAGCATTCAACCAGTGATAGTCCCACCGCCTCAGGAATGATGGCAGGTAAGGTTTTATGTTTCTCAATTCATGGTCAAGATCATAAGTGGATCATAGACAGTGGTGCTACCCATCATATTACACCCAATTTGTCCTTATTTCATTCTTTTTTCACAACCCCACCTAATTCCCATATCACTAAACCTGACAGAACCCAATCTTCTATTGAACACATTGGTACAATTCATCTGCAAAAAGACATTATCCTAACTGATGTGCTTCATGTCCCTTCTTTTGCCTATAACCTTTTGTTCGTCAGATAACTCGCTAGAACTTTAAACAAAAATGTCTTACTTACTCCATCCCATTGTTTGCTGCTTCAGAACCTTTCACTGAGCACATCTCTGGTTCTTGGTGAAGAGAAAGATGGATTGTATCTCACCAAGCCTTCTAGTCCTGTTACAGCTCCTGCAGCTCCCATTTCTTGCAACCTTTCTGTGCAGAATTGGCACTACCGATTAGATCACATTCCCTATAGTCAGATGCATTTGTTTTCCTTTCTAAGAAATGTTAGTTTCAATAAATCACATGTCTGTGACATTTGTCCTTAAGCACGACATTGTAGAGATGCTTTCCCTGTGAGTTCTATCAAATCTGTAATTCCTTTTGAGTTTTTACATGTGGACATCTGGGGTCCTTATAGTACTCATACTTACAATGGTTATCGTTTCTTTCTCACCATTATTGACGATTATACTGGCACTACATGGACACACTTGATTTCTCACAAGAGTAATGCTTTTCCTATATTGCAAGCTTTTGTGGGTTTTATTTATACACAATTTCAGGCTACTGTCAAGGTTATTCGATCAGACAATGGGGGAGAGTTTTGCAGTTCTGTTGCTAAGTCTTTTTACACAGAAAAGGGAATTGTTCATCAACTTTATTATCCTTACACACCTCAACAAAACGGGGTGGTTGAACGAAAATATAAGCATCTCTTGGAGACTGCTAGAGCGCTTCTATTTCAATCAAATTTGCCTATTCCTTACTGGGAGAGTGTGCTTCATGCTACTTACTTGATCAATTGTTTTCCTTTGTCATCTCTCAAGTTTCTTACTCCTTTCAAGAAACTATATAATCAACCACCCACGTATGACCACATTAGGCCTTTTGGATGTTTGTGCTTTGCTAGAACTATCAAGGCTAATCGTCTCAAATTTGATTCTCGTAGCAGTGCTTGTCTGTTTCTGGGATTTCCTCCTAGTATTAAAGGGTACAAACTCCTTCATAAAACACATTCAGAGTCTTCATCTGTTCCTTTACCTAGTATTGCTTCTGATGTGTGTCCAGTTGATTATCCCACTAATGCATCTGACCGGGTTTGTGCTTCCACTGATATTGCCACAACATCATATTCTTCATCTGATATTGCCACTAGAGTTACTTCTCCAGTTCATGATGTGCATTCACCTGATCCCCCTCTTCGACGTTCTACTCGTCCTCATTGTTTACCATCTCACCTTAAAGACCATGTGATGAATGTCACATTGCCTTCTTCCATTTTCCCTTGTTTCCCGGTTTTTTTAATTCCATTTGCTGCACCACTGTCACTACACTTACAACTATCATCTCTGAACCTAAATCCTATTCCCAAGCCTCCAAAGATCCACGATGGGTTGAAGCCATTATACGGCCTTAAAGAAGCCTCACGTCAGTGGCATGCTAAACTGGCTTCCACCTTGCTCACTTTGGATTTTCATCCTTCGAAATTTGATTCATCATTGTTCATACATCGCACTGAGAATGATTTGGTCATTGTTGTCGTATATGTTGATGACATTTTTGTCACTAGCACCAATCCTGCTATTATTGAGCATCTTAAAACCACACTGGATACCCTGTTTAGCATCAAGGATTTGGGGCGCCTCAATTTCTTCTTAGGCATGGAAGTAGTCTATTTGGATGACAGGGTGATTCTCCATCAACGAAAGTTTGCTACTGATCTCGTTGCTGATGCCCAATTAGGTGAGGTTTCTTCAGTAGTGACCCCCCTTCCTATCAATTTGAAGTTGGATATTGATAATGTTGGGGTAGTCTTGCATGATCCTTCTCAGTTTCGGTGTTTGATCGGGAAATTGAATTACTTGACCAATACTCGGCCGGATTTGTCATTTGCGGTTCAAACTCTGAGCCAGTTTATGCAGACCCCTCGTGTTGGTCACTTGGATGTTCTATTACATGTGTTGCGCTATGTCAAGGGCACCTTGGGTAATGGTATTCAGTTCTTGTCTGGTATTGACCTCACTCTACATGCATTTTTCTATTCAGACTGGGCTGCCTGTGCCATTTCTCGTCGATCTGTTACCGGATATGTTCTTCTTCTAGGTTCAAATCCTATATGTTGGCGCTCTAAGAAACAAGCTACTGTTTCAAAGAGCTCGTCAAAGGCAGAGTATCGAGCTATGTCTCAAGCAACGTCTAGGGTAACTTGGTTAGTCGGTTTACTTCGTGAGTTTGGCCTTCATAATCTCACTTCAGTTACCCTTCATTGTGACAATAATAAGTCAGCATTGCATATTGCTCGTAACCCGGTGTTTCCTGAGCATACAAAACATATCGAAATCGATTGCCATTTTACCCGGCAAAAGGTGCTTGATGGGTTGCTTCAATTGTCCTTTCTCCCTACTCACAATCAACTAGCTGATGTGTTGACTAAGATCTTTCCTTCAAGTCAGCATCGAAATCTACTGATCAAGCTGGGCATGTTCGTTGATCCTGCTCCAGCTTGCGCGGGGGGGGGGGGGGGGGGGTAATGCAGAGTATGTTTGTGTCGTCTCAGGAAGAAGAAAGACCGAATGCCAGGTCAGCAATCCGGGACGCAGAAGACTCAAGAGATCAAAACCGTTCATTCAAGTGCAGAATGGACGATGCAAGTCATGGTTGATTTGTAACTAACTTTGTTTAGTTTCTTGTAGTCAGCAGTAAATGAGATTAACATCTCATAATAGAAGCTATAATCGGCTTTTCTCTAATTGAGAGCAAAATAAAGCAATTGCCATTGATGGTCCCAATCAAGTTTCGTTCTCTCTGATTCTCTTCTTCCTATCTTCATCTCCTCACTCGAATTCGATTCTTTCTCAACCAATCCTCTCGATTGTAACATATACACTTGTGAATATTCACTCAATTTATTGCTAATTGATGCAAGTAAAACCGGTATAGATGAGATGTTTCAAGTAAGCAAGAATGGTATGGGAAAAACATACCAAGCAATGAAGAAGATCTTGCTCTTCTGAACGTTCTCGTCAGTGGTGAAATCGTAGTCGAAGACAGCATAACGGCACTCGTCAGCAGGGAGGGAATTGGTGAAGTCCTCATAGGTCTCGTCAGCGCCTCCGAGCTTGTCCACAACAATCTCTTGGTCTTCAATCTTGTAGGTGATGTACCTGAACGATCTCTTTGATTTTAGCTCTTGGAATTTCAGCTTGCACTCATCACTCACTGCCATCCCAGACGCCGAATTCGCCTGTATGTATATTCATTCACTTGGGAATTAAATCACACAATTTGAGCTATGTGCATCACAAAATTGATTGATTAATATTGACCTATTGATCGATTGATATTCATGATCATACAGAAATCACTGAATTAAACAAGATCAATTGATGTTTTCATCATCAATCGCAGTGACACTAAACCAAATGATACATTGACCTAAATGATATTCTTGATCATAAAAATTCAAATTCAAAACAAAATCAACCATATGTATGAAAAGAGAAAGGATTAACCATTTTGACGTCGTTATTGATTGCTGCAATGCGTAGAGGTGATCGATGAAACAACACAGAGAATGAAACGAAGAGAGAGAGGAGAGACAAAGGAAGAGGGAAATGCAAAGGGTTAGAGAGGAGAGATCTCCTTCATTAGGGGGACGCAATTGCAGGTCAGTGGGTCAGTTTTTGAGGTGTTCGAAAATTGCGGACATTTTCTTTTTCTTTTTCTTTTTTTTTAAAAAAAAAATTAAATTATTGACAAAATTAGATAATTGATAAATTAAATTAAATTAAATTAAGTTGTGAAATTCAGTAGGGCGGAGGATTGACCTTGATCGTGACTGTTACTAATGTTCTTGCTCCCACGTCTGTTTCCGTCGTCGTCGGCCCTTTTGACTTTTCACTATTTGTATTTATCGAGTTTGATAAAGTTCGTGTTGAATCAACTTTAGACATTCTTTATAATCTGTTTGAGTTATTTCAAGTATGAGTCATTTTCAGTTTAGTCATTATTTGATAATGTTAAAATTATAATTGAAAGTTAAACACACATAATATTGTTAACTAATTCAAAAAAAAATTGTCCCAAAACCCGGGACAGACCGAGGAGTGGGCTGAGGTCTGCTCCAGCCCGTCCCATTTAACAAAAAATAAAATAATAGATAAAATTAATGGAAATTAAACAAAATTATCTATTTATTTATTAAATTAAATTTTTTATTAATAAAAATTACACGTATACGAAAAATTTAGCCTACCTGAGTTTTAATTTCTGATTCCGTGCCTGTCCAAAATCTATGCAATGTGGATGACTATAAGTTAGGACTAAATAAAAGTAAAATAAGTTCAATGAAATACATATTTTACTCACATAAAAGATATTTAAAAAAAAACAAAAACAAAAAAACCTAGGCCATCCATTGGAGACTTGTTCTATACGAATACGATCCATCACTACTACTCTATTTTTTTTTTCCAAGAAAATAGGGAAAAAAGATAAACATATGACATTTTATTATTCTCGCTATTCAAAGTTCTACCCCAAAATCACCTTGGGCTTTCTCATTTGGTTGGCATTTCATTGCTTTATCCGTATAGGGCTATGATATTTATGTTTTTGCTTGTTTCATTCATGACGGTTAGTACGTCTGTCGTTTATCTCAACATCTCGATTTATCCGACACTGGTATGTCGGGTATTTCGAATCTTTACCTTGTTACATAAAAAAAATCATATGATATTTTTTAACAGTAGGCAATCAATGGACACCTTGACTAGCAAGGGTCATACATGATCATCCCTGCAGATGGTGTTATAGAGTTCCCTATTATTAGAGTGTAGGACTCGGGGTCTTAAGAGACGTCAGCCCATGCCACCTATCTCTCTCAGATCCGTTGTCCTCACTTGGAGCATGAAAAGGAATAGCTCTTGTGAGCTGGGTATGGCTTGAATCACTTATAAATCACTACCAACATCCTTGTGATATCCGATGTGGGACGGAGGTGTTACATAGGGAGAGTCGACATGTTACAAATGAAATGTAGTTTTTGCTTTTTAGTACGATAAGTAATAACATTCTCAACAGATTCTTCATTTTGGAGATTTTAGAGTTTTTCAAGAATTTGAAATATTTTTTTGGTCGAATAGATTCTCAATCTTATTCTCCAAAATGCAAAACCGATAGAATTTTTAAAAAAAAAAAAGATTTCATGAATATGCAACATTCTCCAAAACTAAATGATTTTTCAAAATTTTAAAATGGAAAATTTGTTGGAATTTGAGAAAAAAAAATAGATAATATGTATTTTGTTTTCTTATTTTAGAAATTTGTTGAGGAAGTAGTTGGAGATTATTATAATCAAGCCATATTAAAAATAAGGACATTTGACTATTTGAGCCCAAAAATATATATAATATGTATGATACTATGATTGATTATTAAGAGCAACCGAGCAAATTCTCCATTTTAAGTTTTTAGAGAATATTGAGATTTTTATGGTTAACAGCTTTCCTATTGCATTCTCCAAAATAGAGAATGAGGAGAAAAAATGGAGATCATTCCTTAAACTTAGAGAAAACTCTATATATTTTGGGTAAACTCCATAATGGGGAGGCTATTGGAATTTAACCAAAAAAAATCAGAATATATGATTTATAATTCTCTATTTTGAATAATTTTTTTAGGAAAGTTGTTGTGCATGCTCTAAAAAGAAAAGTGAAAAAAAAAAAAATCCTTTCACTCAAACATGATCTAGCTAACTGATCAAACAGCCGTGTTGGGTGTCATAGGGCATTTCCCACCATAGGCCATAAAATAAGTTTTGACCTTTTTTTCTTCCCACCATAGATCAAAATCCATTTTGACCAAAATTATTTAGGCCTATTTTTAAAATGAAAGCCAAATGTGGCTTGAAATATTAATTTTGGAAGGCCAAATGTGAATTTCACCATTTTATTTATTTTTAATTGTTTAATATTAATATAAATTTATAAATCACACAATTAATTATATATAATTATCTAATTATAATTTTTTTTTATCAAAGCTAAAAGTTATAGTATTGTAAAGACATTGACGAGTTATTTGATATATGTTGGATTATCTTTGAATAAATAATATCTTTAGGAAAACACATTCATTTTTATTATTATATCTTCATCAAAATCATACCTCAAAAATAAATATTGAGTTGCATAAACTACTACATTTAAAAATAATAATAAAAGCCCCAAAAACACATCAAAACTATAATCAAATCTAATATTCCGACAAATTCTCATCACTCTCTCCAAAATCATTCCTTGTTCCAAAGTCATCACTCTTATCGTCTTCATGTGAATTTTTCATATGCTTGTTTTAAAGCTACCGGGAAATTGTGAATAGATATCAAAATTTTCATAATGACATGCAACTTGTGATTCACTTTGAAATTGGTTAAAGTTATTATAATCAAATGTAGTAGGTGATGTGTAGAATCAATGAAAATATGCATTAATTTATAGATAGTTTTAAGAATTTTAGCATGCCCAAATTGGTATATGAAGGGGGGCAACATAACGGAGGCTAAGCAAAAAGAGAATATTTTATAGAATATCATTTTTTAATAGGTTATTTTTCATGACATATTTGGTCCGGGGGGAGATGCCCTTATAGAATCTTCCACCAAAGGCCATAAAATGAGTTTTGAGCTTTTTTTACTCTCACCGTAGGCCAAAATTCATTTTGGCCAAAAACAATTTGGCATATTTCTAAAATGAAGGCCAAATTTGGCTTGAAATTTTGGAAGGCTAAATGTGAATTTAGCCATTTTATATATTTTTAATTTTTTTTTACTAAGCAATAATTCGAGCTCAGTTATACATGAAACTCGAGATGCCGACAAGTCGGCAGACGGATGAATTGTCAAACATACAAAAAACCCGAAAATACGGGAAAAAAGGGGCAATCATCACGATATTAATACAAATTATCTAATATAAATTTATCAAAACTAAAATTTATAGTATTGTAAAGATATTGACAAGTTCTTTGATATGACTATAATATTTAACATGTTTGGATTATCTTTACATAAATAATATCTGTAGAAAAACACATTCATTTTTTATTATTATATCTTCATCAAAATCATACCTTATAAATAAATATCGATTGTATAAGTTTTGGTTTCATGGTAATCACTCCGCGTCATGTTTAATGCCGGATATTTTTTCTTCAGACAGCAGAAATCAACTGAGTTGACAGTAGAAGATTTGACACGGAGATTGAGGGAATTTTTAGGCGTATATGTAGTCAGGTTTGGTTGCATAGAAATAAGGAAGACAATTCATATTTGATGAGAGAGGGACTTGAGGATAGGCGTGGCCACAGGTCGGACCAGCCGAGTCAACAGGTTCGACCCATCGGGTCAAGGGTCAGGTTGGTTAACACGAACCCTAACCCGAAAATGTTGGGTTTTTTTTAAACGATATGAGAAGATTTTATCTTCATACCACTTTATATCCTCTATTTCATTTTGATATGGGAAAAATCTCACGTTTGAGGATTAGGGTTGTCATCTTCTCTTGCTTGTTTGAATTCGCCGATGCTCGAAGTCGGAAAGGATGAGACCTGTTTTCGTCGGGAACTTCGAGTATGACACCTACCAGGGGGAATCGGAGCGCTTGTTCTTGAAATAAGAAAGAGTTGAACGAATTGACATGAAACTTGGTTTCATCATTCGCGACCGCAAGGAGTTGTTGATTAGCTGCGGAGGAAGGCAACTTACACTCAAGTCGCCGCTTATGGAACTTCTAATAGGCATCCAGATGGCGAAGGAGTTGGGTTTGACAAACCCAACTGAGATCAAAGCAATCAAGGGATTTTGGCCCTGTCCGTGGGAAATTGAGATCCTCATGACAGACATCCTCTTGCTGCTCCAACCCTTTCAACATGTTAGCCTCTCACATTGCTTCTGGGAGATTAACAGATGCACCAATCACATTTCCCGTCTTTTCCAGTCCGACGCCTCACCAGAGACTCAGCAAGATAAACATCTCTGTATTCTTATCCGAAAGGATGCTCTTGGGTGGTGCTCTAGTAGGGACTAGCCTCATCTAAATTCTTACATGTAACAAAAAAAATCATTTTGATATGAAGTGGGAAAAATGTAGGAATATTTTATATCTTCATTCCAATTCTTTCATCCACTACAATTTCAATGTGGGATGTAATAGAGATTTTTTTTTTTTCGAACTTCATTTCCAACGTGGGAAATGTATGAAATAAGTAAAGTGGGAGTCATGCGATATTGAGATACATATATATATATATAACTTCATGTCTTCTCATTCTATTTTCAATGTGGGAGAAATAACTTTCAATATGGGAGAAAGTTCTTGTCCCACATTGGAAATGAGAGAATAGAATGAAGACCTCCAAATCTATATATAAAAGGAGAAGAATGAGGGTGTATTTGTCTCACTTTGCATATTGCATATTAGTTTATATATTATTATGAATTATTGTAAGAATAATATCCTATTTTTATAGGTTATTTTCCATGACCTATTTATTTGGTCTTGGGAGGAGATGCCCTAGGAGAATCTTCCACCATAAGCCATAAAATGGGTTTTGAGCTTTTTTTTCCTCTCGCCATAGGCCAAAACTCATTTTGTTGAATTTGTAAATGTAGAGTGGCCATCCGGACCAAAACTAATTTTGGCCAAAAGCAAATTGGCATATTTCTAAAATGAAGGCTAAATTTGGTTTGAAATTTTGGAAGGCTAAATGTGAATTTAGCCATTTTATATATTTTTTAAATTTTTTGATTAAGTAATAATTCGAGCTCAGTTATACTTGAAACTCGAGAGGCCGACAAGTCGGCAAACGGATGAACCGTCGAACATACAATAAAAACAGAAAATAAGGGGGAAAAAGGCGTGATCATCATGATCGATATTAATATAAATTATCTAATACAAATTTATCAAAACTAAAAGTTATAGTATTGTAAAGATATTGACAAGTTATTTGATATGACTATAATATTTAACATGTTTGGATTATCTTTACATAAATAATATCTATAGAAAAACACATTCATTTTTTTTTATTATTACTAGGTTATTAACCGCGCGCAAATGAGCGCGATGTTGTCATTTTTTATAATCCGGATGCACTTTCAACTAATCTAAAACGACTTTATAAGTTTAATGAGAAAATATGTACAATATTGTCTCGCTTAAAGTAATTAATAAAAAAAACTGCCTAGAATATCTGCAACTTCACATGCTATATTGAAATCTTGTAGCTAGTAAATAAAAGATACATTATGAAACAATGTCAAGCTCTTTAATCTAGTACCGCTTTCTATTGGTGGAGTCGTGGAGAAGCATGCAATGACATTTTGAAAGCAATTCTATTTGATTTACCCATTTAGTTGCTCCGATCACGTACAATGATGCCTTTTGTTTGATCCATGTCTTTTGGTCCCTCGTCTGACTGAAGGGGCAGTGATCGCGCTTGTGGATCCCCGACCCAGAGATTTCCTTAGCTGTTCGGCTTGAATTAGTCGAGCTCTCTTTTGATGGAGTCGAGCTTTCTTCCTTCTTCATGAGGAGCTCCATAAAGGAAAGTGGGAACTATAAAGTACATTGCAGAAGATTCATCATCATAATTTTAATGATGATATAACTGATGTACTCATTCAAGATCAATGTAGACATACTGTAAACAATAAATACATGTATAACTAGAGCTGGCAATTCGGGTCATCCGATCGGGTTCGGGTCGATCACATTCGAGTCGGGTCACTGATGAGTCGGGTCAACTTGGTCAAAAATTCTATGTCAGGCTTGGTCGGGTCAGATTTGGTCAAAATGAAATTCAGATTGTTTGGGCTTCGGTCCCAATCGGGTTGGACCCATTTGGGTTTTCGGCTAGAATCGGGTCGGTCTCGTTCGGGTTTCTGGTCAGTACTCGGGTCGGTCTCATTCAGGTTTCAAGTAGAAGCGGGTCTACATTTGTTTCAAACTTTTAATTTTTTGGGTTGAATTTGTTGAATCATGTTCGGTCGGGACTTTCGGGTAATCAATTTTATTACATTGAATATGTAATTCATGTTCTTTATGTATTTCAAAAAGTATTTTTAGTAAAATTAAATATGATTCAATATATAATCTACTCATTGGCTCGTAAGCTAACTAAACTCATTCTATTCATTATTAATTTCATTGAAATTTGGCAATATATTGTTATCAAAATCATACTTGATTCCCTATCTAAAAGATAATTCACGTTATTTGTGTCTTTCAAAAAGTAGTTTTCAAAAAAAAAAATCACTACGTATATGATTCAAGTTATAATATCCTCATTGTACTCATCTTTTATTAGTGAGAAATGAGAATTTTGAATTAAAGTCGATCATTCATCATTAAATGAGTAATGATTTACATCAATCTATATGAATATACTATGAGTTGATGACTTTTGGAGTTTTGAGTTATGTAGTAAACCGACTCTTTTGTGAGTTAATCTTAAATACTAATAAAGTAAACAAATTATTGCCTATATGAAAATAACTAAACAAGATTACCTTAATCCTCATATATGAATTCATCTCTGATTATTCGATGGATTCGAATATTCGATGCATTTAAAGTATTCCCTTCATCCCTCATCAAATTTTGGAAAACAAGGTAATATAAAATTACAAATACAACTTATAAAACTATCATATATTCATAATTCATAATTTCATATTTTATTCATTAAAAATCATTATCTTTTACGTCTAAATAAAGTTATGATTTTATATTTTATTCATTACAAATGATTTGATTGATCACTTTATTTTTGTTAAATAGATTATTACATAAGTAAAATTTTATTTTTCTCTCGTCGAATTTTATTTTTGTTAATTAGATTATTCATTACAAAAGAAATTTCATAAACTATTAGGAAATGAAAATAAGAGGGAATAAAAATTTATTGAGAGGGAATGAAATTTGAGGAGGGAATGAATGAAATTTATTGAGAGGGAATTAAATTTGAGGAGGGGAGGGAGAAAATATAGGAGGGATGAAATTTGAGGAGGGAAAGAATGAAATTTATAAATTTGAGGAGGAAAGGGAAAAAAATATAGGAGAGATGAAATTTGAGGAGGGAATGAATGAAATTTATTGAGATGGAATCAAATTTGAGGAGGGAAAAAATGAAATTTATTGAGAGGGAATGCACTTTATGCACTAATGGTTTTAAGTTTTCATTTTGATCAATGAAATTTTTATTTTGATTAGAAATAACATTAACTATCAATAGCTCAATAATGGATTACAGTATTTTTTTTTGTTTTATAGTATAAATGTATAATAGGTGTATATATATATATATATATATATATATATATATATATATATATATATATATATATAGAGAGAGAGAGAGAGAGAGAGAGAGAGAGAGAGAGAGAGAGAGAGTATAGATCATATGTAATCAAGGCTTATTGTGTAATATGTGAACACATCCTGAGCGTTGATCTAGAGAAATCTGATGGACGAGATTATTCTATAATATTGATTAATTGAAAATTAAAATAAATAAAGCACAACACCACTCCTATTTACATGCGCGTGAAACCAACCACCCCCAACCCTAATCTACAATCGCGCCTCTGCCAGAAAGAAAAGAGAAAGTGAAGGAGTGGCGATCGATCAGGGCCAGTGAAAGCGATTCCGATTAGGGCTTCGACTCCTCTCTCTCTTCCATTGAAGGTGCGATGAAGGCGGACGACGACTACAAAGGCGGCGAAGGGACATCGGGCGATTGCGAAGGGCGATGGCTCCCATCGAAGATGGCGGAGGCAGAGGTGATGGCAGGCGAAGAAGGCGACGACGCTGGCGATGGCAGGTGAGGGGTGCGCCAGCGAAGACAGAAGTGGAGTCGAAGGCTGAGGCGCGGTACCGACTACCGAGTAATCAGAGCCCGTGACACAATCCAGCCCTCTAGCAGCCTAACCGAGCCCATGACGCAGCACCCCGAGTCGCCGACCAGGTTCGTTGAAATTGCGATATCAATTGAAATTGATTTCAAAAAACCCAGGCACCTTTGGCTATGGCGGATCTTTAATTGGTATCCGGTGGTTAGGGTTTGTGGAAGATCTCTAATTGGGTTTTGTTCTTGATTTTACAGATTTTGTTTGTTGGATTTAGGATTTTTAGTTGTGATTTCTCGGTCAAGTTTTGCTTGCTCTGTTCTTGATTTTACATATTAGGTTTTGCTTTGTTTGATTATTCCTCAGTCATGTCCTAAACAAATTGGGTATTTTGTGCTTAATTAAATTGGATTGTTGCACCAGGGATGTATCAATTTTGTTGATATCTTGTTTTTGCATTCCAGTTTGTTTAGGACATATCGAATGTATCGATACTATCGAATAATCATGTGATCTAATCGAATAATCCAGTGATATCATTGAATAATTTTTAGTTATTTGTTACAATGACATAAAGTAATGGAACCATTGAATAATGAAACGATATAATCGAATAATCAAGCGATACCATCGAATAATCAAACGATACCATCGAATAATTTTTGGTAAATAGTTTATGGTGTTTTCATGTTGCTAGCCGATCAGAATAATCCATCGATACTATTGCATAATCCATTAATACGATCGAATAATCCAGTGATATTATCGAATAATTCGAACAAAAAAATAACCACCCATCATGTGGCAAGTGGATACGATCGCATAATCCGTCGATATGATCACATAATCCGTCGATACGATCGAATAATCCAGATATAACATCGAATAATTTCAAGAGAGTGCATCACACACGCTCCCAATTCAGCAAGTGGGCTAGAAAAAAACGTGAGCCCCGCTGATTTTTAATAAAAAAAAGCTAAAATTGCCTTTTAATCTCATCCATCCATTTCATCTAATCAACGGCCCAGATGTGTTCACATGTTACACAATAAGCCTTGATTACCCCTGAACCATCCTATATATATATATATATAGGGGGGTTAGGTCATGTGTAAACATCCCTTAAATGTGTTTTGTGTTAACAAATATAAGCCGTTGATTGATTGCAAATGGAAGGACGAGATTAATTACCGAAATTAATTAATTTTAATATGAAAAGATAAAAAACTACAATTTTCTCCTAACACACGCGTGTGATATCCCAACCCAAATCCCCCCTTTTTTTGGACGATTAGAAAACAATCGTCTCTCAACCTCTTCATCGCCTCTCATACTAGGGCAATTCCGGCGAAATTAGAGGGCGACTTCGGCGAATAGTGCTCATCCGAGAGTCTCACCTTTGGTTGTAACGCCTGTATAGTGAACCTAGTCGGCGGAGTCTGTAGGTGGCTTGAAGGGACACAACGATGACGCCATTGTAGCGCACCATCGAATTCACCCCGGGTTAGGGATGAACGCGAATTTTCATTAGAGGGGAGTTGAAATGGGATTAATTTGATGAATATTTGTTGTCTTGATATGAATATTGTAGAAATTTTAGTCACTGGTACGAAATAGGTCATGTTTCATACTCGAGGACGTGATATGAATATTGGTGAAATGATTCTTGATTTTGATGAATAATTGTGTTACTGTGATGAATACTTCTTAAATTTTGCCGAATATTGATTAATATTTGGGAAATTGTGAATAATTGAGTAACTGTGATGAATATTTGAGTGATCGTGATGAATATTTGAGTGACTGTGATGAATATTTGATAAATTTTAACAAAAACTATGATGAATAATTGAGTAATTGTGATGAATATGTGAGTGACTGTGATGAATATTTGAGTGACTGTGATGAATATTTGATAAATTTTAACAAAAAATTTGATGAATAATTGAGTGATTGTGATGAATATTTGATAAAATTTGCCGAATATTGATGACTACTTGGAAAATTATGAAGTTAAAAAACTTTGATGAATCTTCCTCTTCTTCACCGTTCGCTTGGATGAAACTGTCACGGATTTTCAAGGATTTTACATACCAGATTAATAGATCATGATCTTGATTTGTATGACCAAAAATCTTTTCAAAAAGGAAATTGGAGTAAATTGGCAAAAAAAAAAAAAATTAAGCGTATCCCACGTTTTTCTCTTTGGAGAATTCAAGCAGTTACATGTGCATCACACGCACTTCCTTTGTGAGATTGGATTAGTTTTCCCCGTGGGTCCCACTTTTTTTATTAAAAATAAATTACTTAAATTCAGGATTAATCACAACATTTGATTTTGATTCGATCAACGGCATATATTTGTTAACACAAAACACAATAAGACTTGTAAACATTTGATTCATCCTCTCTCTCTCTCTCTCTCTCTCTCTCTCTCTCTCTATATATATATATATATATATATATATATATATATATATATATATATATATATATAGGGTTTGCTTCAAATGTAAAAAGTCCTTAAAGTGTCAAATTTGTTTAACGTGTAAAATTCTAAATTAGGACACGCTATTGTCAAAATTAGCAATTAGTGAATAGCGAGCCTCTTCAAGTGGTTTAACTACTCGTTTTTGCTCCTGCTCCTCTCAATCCATGGCGAAGAAGAGGATTGTTACTCTTGGCATCCATAGCAGCCTTTCTTCCCAAATTCCCGACCCCATCTCTTCCTCACCCCCACCACCTACTCGCACTGGCCGATTTCGCCCCGAGTGGCAGGTTCTCCCTCTTAATCCATGGCGAAGAAGAGCATCGTTACTCTGGGTTGATTTTTTCAGGTTTGCTAATAATTGATTCTGTGTTTGTTTTGATCAATTAGGGTACTCAAACTCTCACGACCGATCGGCAGCCTCACCCTCTCTATACGCACCTGTTCGTTCCACATTTCCCGTCATCGTTTGCCTTCTTCAATCAGTTAGGGCTATCAGAGTCTCAAGTTCGTTTGTTGCTTCTCTTTTGGTCCTCTTCGATCAATTATTCGTCGAATTCGTGTTCTTGATGTAATTAGGGCTCTAAGATTGGTATCTATTGCTTCATGTTTATATTTTGATGATGATTAATTTCTAAATTTTTGTGATTTAGGGGTAGAGATTTAGGGATTTAGGGATTTGCAAGCAAGCTTTCAATTTCCTTTGAATATTCAATGTTAAGGCCTTGAATTCTTGTAATGGCTTTTCTTTTGGTTACTTAATACCTTCTGTCTTGCAGCTTGAGAAAGAACTTTTAGATTTCTGTCAAGGCCTAAAAGTGATTGTATCAAACAATTTTCTTCGAGATCATTGATATGGTCTTCGCTTTAGTCATATTTAATTCCATTTCGCCGATTTCGTATATGTAGCATTTCCTTTTCTCGTCTTTCCTTACTATTATATCCCACCAAGCATAATTGATGGATTTTTCAGTATCGTTTTATCATCAATTTAGAGGAAAATATGCTTCCTTCTATGAGTGGTTTTCTGATCCTTACTCCTCCTGCAAACTCCTAGCATAAATCAGAATATTGCCTTCATCCTAGTGAGTAGTGACGAGCGATTTGTCGGTATTATTGCTTCTTATGAACTGTGATCTCATCTTGTGTGTAAACTAAACATCTAGGGCTCTCTATGCTACACCAAGAGGTGAAGGCCTGCTAGTCCAAAGACGTGCAAATCAGGTGGGAGATGCTGACGAGATCAGAGGCTGAAGTTGCCAGGTTGTGTTTTCTACAGGTTTTTACTTTGATGCTGAAATTATGTTTTAAACTGTCTATGGGAGGATATATGAATTGAATTGAATTTGAAACTGTCTGATTTGATTCAAGTAGGAAATCACCTGCGATTTAATGCAATTTTGCATCCTTGTTTGCTTATATCACTTACGCTAGAATCAAATGTTGTTGTGGAAACTAAAGGAATAGGGCTCGTCGGTTGAGTGAAGGGGAAAGGTCGAGATAGTGACTGCACTGCTAGTTAAATTTAATTTTCTCATGTTTTGCACTTTTGACTGTGCAGTGATTAGTGAGATCTTAATTCCTAAATCCAGCCATTAGTTTTAAGTTAGTGTGACAAATCTGAGATTGGGCATCATTTTATCAACCTGTGGTTACTCATAATTTTGGGAGCTATTGTTTGCATAATGTTGTTTAGCTTCTGAAATCTATTAACAATTATGAACTTCCTTCGTGAGGCAGAATTGTTCCACATTTCCACTGTTATAGCCTTTCCCTCTCTGTATCTGTTCAGGATGTTTGAGCAAAGAAGTTTAAGCTATTTTGGGAGCTGTTGTTTGCATAATGTTGGTTATTGTTCCGTGAAAAATAAATGTTTCTTTTGCAGATGAATGGGTGGAAAATGGTGAAGTTCTTTTATTCTGGTAGGTCAAACCTGTTGTGCATGTGTATTAGGTGACTCCCATCTTATTCAATATTTAATGTTGTTATTCTTAGTTTCATTTTTCATTGGCCTCTGATGCTAACCATTTTACATATAGTTGCAATTTTGTTGGGTGTGGTTGAGATGAGAAAGAATGATATAAAATGCAATTTCAGGAGATTTTGTTTGCTGTCTGGAAAGACTCTGCATTTTTATTCAAGCTGAATTTTGGTAGACCTTCTCCATAGATGCCTTGATTCACATCACAACTTTGAGAAAAGAAAAAGGGGAAAAAATTATTACTGCTCTCTAGAAAAAGAGAGACACTATTAAATCAGTAGCATGACTCTGTAGGGGATTGGTTGCAGTCAGAGGTAGAATAAGTTCCTTGTTACTACTTGTGAACATCTCAATAAAAAGGTTCAAGTATATCTGCTAAACATCTTAAGCTGATATTATCTGCTGGAATTGTTTTGCGGTTTGAGCTATTCTCACCATTCCATTCTTCCTTGTGTGCGTGCGCCTTACTGTCAATTATTCCCTTGTGCAGATGCTTCACAGGTTCTTTTGGTACACTAAAATTTAGTCAAGGCATTTGTCAAACCAAATACGAAAGTAGTGAGCAGCTTGGACAGCGCATATGAGGAATTTTGCAGAAGATGTTCAAGTCCAAAAAGATCCTTAAAACTTGGGCAAGTAATGGAGTGACCTTTCTGGATGTATTGGAGCTTCGCAGTATGATTTTAAGGGTTCTTGAATTCATGATAGGACCTTCCACTTGTGATTTTATAGCAAATAGAGTAGCCTTTGAAAACTTGGGCAAGTAATGGAGTGATTTGCACTTGTGATTTTATAGATCTTATGAATTTCATGTATGGTGGTTTAGAGATCAAGCATCTTGTCTTGCTTTTGTTTGGGTGAATTTGGGAGATGGAAAGATTTAAGTGCACATTTTAAGTGCAGTATTGGATAGTCAATGTGCACGGTTAAGACTTAAGAGATACTAGTGCATACTTAATATCAAAAAGTGCATGAATAAAAGAACAAAGTGATAATATAGGTTTTTCTTTTGTCTTTTTAAGTATAAGAGTTCTAGAGCAAAATTTGAGTTCAAGTCGGTATTCTTATTTCTGATCCTTACGTACTGCTCCTGCAAACTCCTAGCATAAAATCAGAATCTTGCTTGTTGATAATAAATGAAAATTTTGTTTTGTTGTTCACCTGAATGAAAAAGGTTGATTTTCACTTGATTAATGAGGTTTACCAAAGCCACCTGCAAAAAGAGATTATAAATGACTGTCTTACAGACTTTACAGTTAAAAAGTCTCTCTATGTGGGATGCGACATTGGAGTAAAATTTAGTCAATCTGATTTTTTTAAATCATTTTTTCAAATGATTGCTTGAACTAGTAGTAAGTCTTGCTTTCTTAATTGGATTGAGATTTAGCTTTGTGGATTTGAAATTGTGATAGCTAAATTCATGCCTTTTAGGTGTTTGATAAAATGCCTATGAGAGAAATTGAGATTGAGTACAGGATTTCGCATACCAAAAGGATTTAAAGCCTTTTGAAGTTTTGCACTAAAGCCTATTAGCTCAAAATGGGAGAGCAATGTGGCTACGCACAAAGATACGGGCTCAAACCCCGTATAGGCTATCTATGTGGTATCTCTTAATATGTTTCTCTTCATGAATAGTATAAGGTGCAAAAATAAAATTATAATGTGCATTTGTGCAACTGTGAAGTGCATTTGAGCAGCTGTGAAGTGCATTTGTGCAGCTGTGAAGTGCATTGTGTGGCAGATGTGAAGTGCATTTGTGCAGCTGTGAAGTGCATTTGTGCAGCTGTGAAGTGCATTTGTGCAACTGTAAAGTGCAAATATAAGAACATAAAGTGAAAAAAATAAAATTGTAATGTGCACAATTAGAATACAATTGTACAAAAGTAGGATACAATTTTGCAAATTTAAACTACAATTGTGCAAAAGTAAGATACAATTGTGCAGATTTAGAATACAATTGTGAAAAAGTAAGATCATAATGTGCATGAATAAGACAAAAGATGTGCTTTTGAAATCGATGTTTTAATTTTGTTTTTTTTTTACTTTTGAGATTTTTAGTTCACCTCTCGCATAATTTAGGTTGATAGATGTGAGATTGAAATCGATTTTTTTACGTATAAGCTTTTAGAATTAAAGTGCGTAAATAAGATTAAAATGTGCATAATTAAGGTTAAAAAGTGCATTACTAAGATTATAATGTGCATGATTAACAATTTGCGATTATAAAATTCTAAAATTCAATTAGCTCATGATCCATAAACAATTTGACAATGATATGAACATGAAATTAGCTCAAAATCAACCCAACAACACAACCATATCATCAATTTCAATCAATTTTGCTTTTGGCAAAAAGCCTCAAATTCCGCTCCTAAATCAAAACCTAGGTTTTCAATCTCAATCTAAATCATTCAAACAATCTAAATAATTGTAATATAATTTTAAGTTGTGCAAATATAATATTATGTTGTGCATTTATAAACTATGAAATAATTTTGTAATTTATTAAATTGAGATAAGGGCGTATTTTGGAAGAAAGGAAAAGTATGGGACAAAAATTGTAATTTTATCATCCCCTTCCTCACATCCACTGTAAAACTCCGATTACAAATGGCGGTTGTACTGGTGGACTTCGGCAAGCTCCCGGTGGCAGGCTAGGGCACGGCGACGTAATGGGGAGACAGATACGGGACCGTGGTGGCGGGACGAGTCCGTTGGTGGCAATCTCTGGTGGCTTCGGTGGCGGGAAGGCGGTGATCGAAGGCGGCGAATCGGCGCTCCGGTGTTGCTGGGCAAGGTGGAGTGGCTTGTCGATTCCGATGATTCGGATGGGGATTCCGGCTATTGTGAGAAGGAGACGCCGGATCCACGCACGCCTTGTCGAATTGAGCAATGCTCGATGCTCGATTCCGACTATTGCGAGGCTTCCAGCGATTGCAAGGACTCCGACGATTGCGAGGATTCCGATGATTGGGAGGAGGAAGATTCCGGCAATTGAGACTTTGCGCCAGTCCGATGCTCGATGCCCCGCCTCGCCTTTTGCCATATCTGATTGTGAATCCGAGCGCTGAGGGATTAATGGAGAAGAAGACGGTTCATTTTTTTTAAAAATAAACCGGTTCGGTTTTTTTAGAAAAATATGGCGCGCGGTTCGGTTTCTCATTATAAAATTAAATTTTACACGATAAACGTATTTTACACGTTAAGGAGTTTTTACATTTTAAAGCTTCCCTATATATATATATATATATTCAAGGATAATCGGGTCGGGTTGGGAGTCGGGTCGGGTTGGAATTTGGGTCGGGTCCGGGTTGAGTCGGGTTTGTCTGTATTCGGGTCACTTCGGGTTTCGGGTCAACATCGGTCGGGCTCGATTTCGGGTTCGGGTTATGCATAACGCCAAATTTTCGGGTTCGGTCGGATTTCGGTTCGGGTGAGTCGGTCGGGTTTATCGGGTCGAATCAAGAATTGTCAGCTCTATGTATAACTTTAAGTTAGCACCGATAGAAAAACCCCTCTTCTTACAAATATGCATTTTTAATCTAATCTATCAAACCCTCCTACAAACTCACAAAATCCATCACATCATCCTACATACTCACAAAATCACGAACAAAACAAACTCTTATATAGATTTGACCATTCTAATAAACACTTATGCAAGGTAAGATCACATAAGAAACAATTGTTCCATTGCCTACATGATATAGTAAAATGTGGGGTCTATAAAACTTTTAGCAACTATGAAGCTACTACGCTCGGATTCTATTTTGTTTGCTCAATTAATGAACTTTGATAAAACTTTTAACAAGTATGAAGCTTCAGTAAAAACATCTATTTTTATGTAATTGTAGCTCTAATGATTGCTTCTTTAGTTGAATGAATAAAAAAGGAAACTTTATAAACTAAATTGCTCAAATGAGGCAACCATACAACCTCAACAACTAGTTTTACAGAAACTTCTGAGACTTGCTTTTCTGATGCATATTTGATTAGCAATTCATCAAGTTCACAAGTGTCTCCCAGTTATTCTTTCTGAGCTTTAATCTCTTGAGCTTGAGCAACCAAAAAAAAACACAGAAACTGAAAATTTTGGAAGTGTGAGGAGAAATGAAACATAATAAACATTGTGGTATTCAATGACAGATGTGATTACAAATTTTAATGAGCAAAGACACCTTGATGAGGCTGTAACTCTATAAAATCAGCAAAATTTGCATCAGTCGCCATCTCCTCGATCTGCATTTCGAGGCCTCAGTCTCATAGCTACTCTAACCCTCTCTGGAAGTGCAACAAATACAAATTATGAATTTGAGAAATAGAATGAAAAGAATCCACAGAAGCTGCATGGGAACTAAGAAAAGACCTTATGGAGAAGGTATGGACAGACAACCATATACACTTGAAGTTGCATTTTAAGCTTTGAAAAGTAGATACATATTAGGTTAGCAAGAAGAGATACAATGCACTAAAATTATTTGTTGGTGGAATCTTTGAAAGCTCAACAGCCTTTGAGAAAAAAGAAGTCAGACACTTTTCTTAGTTTTCTATCTTAATTTCAGACTTCTTTAAATCAAACACATGAGGCATAAAAACTCCATCTAATCTTTAAATAAAATTATTGACAATATATCTAGAAAGGTTTCCATTTTTTTATAAACCAAAAGTATCTTCCCTATTACTTTTCGATTTTGATATAATATTAATATATTATATCTTAGTGATGAACTGCAGCCTATTATATACATATTCCTGAAGTTTTTTTTGATCAGGTAATAATTCGATGGCTAGACAGACCTGGCTCATCGAGAGGCCGACAGAGTCGGCAGACGGCGAACCGTCAAACATACAATCATAATAATAAAATAGTGCAACACAAAGACGGCAAACAGACAGTCACTAGAAGAACAGACACATATTCTTGAAGTTGAAGCCATGGAAAGGAAAAATACAAAGTCAATTGATGTGAGTTTATATTCTTTAAAATAAATTAAATAAAATGAACATGCAAGTGAGGATATATGTTATACTCCGAATTTAATGACAGAATAAAGGAAATTTGAGAAATCAAAGAAGAGCTGAATTAGGGGAAACCCTGAGGATTAAGTAGTGTTTGTTAAAGAGAAAACAAGATGGAATAAAAGTCACAAGAAAAATAAAAGCATTGGATGCTGAACCCCAAATTCAGATTTACTAATTATGAACCAAAAAAAAAAAAGCAAGTGAAAAGTGAAAAACATTATGAGTAATCCATATTTGAAGACTCCTTGAATTCTTTCTGGAAGTAGCATATATCATTATAGATTTTGGTTCTTGGCATCTGCAATAAGCTACAACTTCTTTATCTCGTATGCCAATGCACAAATACTTGCAAATAACTTATCACTTTCTAAGACCCAGTTAAGTTATGAATGATATGATCATATGGTTGAACTAATAGTAATAGGTTACACCACATAATTACTAAAAAGTTGATCATATGGTTGACCTCCTTACTGCAATCTAAAAAGTTGAATTACTAATGGAATGGTTAAATTGATAACTCGAGGATGAGGTCATATCACATAAACCATTAATCTATTTTGCTTTTCCATTTTATTTTATTTTAATAAATCAAACTTAATTTTGTGCAACACTAACTATACATGTGTACGTATAGCTGATAAAGCTATGTCAATCATCTGAGCAGGAATCCATGTTCATTCAAGATGTAGCAAGACCTCCGAATTAAACTCTGGGTCGGTGACGGGAGATTTTCAGTCGCCTAAATCCTATCAAATGTATCCGACTAACCTAACTAATGTATTCTGGCAAGTACGGGTCGATCCCACAGAGAGTCAACGATTTGTATGCAAGTCAGAGTGTGCTAATAAGAACTAAAAGACACAAATAAGGGGGATTGTGATGGTTTAAACTAACTAAGAATGCAAAAGTAAGCAAAACAATAAAGTAAAACATATTGAATGAATGAATATGAGATAAATAGCTTAGGTCAATCAATCTCAGCAATCAGGTTTGATAACTCCACTCCCTTGATGAAAATCGGAAATAGTTTCAAATGCTTTGACACTCAGTTTGTGTCAAAGGTCTTGAAGCTACAGCTGTGTTGATGAAACACAAAACATGTACTTTATGATTATTATTTCCAGATATTATTATATATATTATGCACTAATAATACAGCAAGAATTTCGAATGTAATCTCCTTACTTAAGCTACAAGACATGAAGATCAAATCTGGTGGATCATGGCTTCGGAGTTTCCCATAATAGAAGATTGTGAAGATTGTCGTGATCTGTTCTAGTCGTTGAGAGAAGATCCTTCTTTGAATAGAGGCACCGATTTGATCTAATATAAAAAGGAGATGAAGAAGAGAGAGAGGACTGACGGACACTTACGAATATCGACGCTCTACATTGCACTTAGTCCTCAGTTTACGATCTCTCTTCAGCGTGTTCTCTCTGCTTGTTCTTAAGAGTCTTATATTTTGTTTCAAAGCATTTGAGAGTTACACAGTGAGCTTATAGGATATATTTCGAGAGAGTGTTATACTCGAGAGTTTGTAACTCATGAAGTGGACACTAGGCGATTGATTCACTAAGTGTAAGAGGATTGTACTAGATAGCCGAGAGAGGTGTGGCTCTTCTAGATAGGTCTAGGACTCCAAGGGAACGTGAGTTGACTAGATTGCAATTGTATAGGAGAGAGACTTCTCGGTGAGCTTTTAGGATCCTAAGTCTTGTGAATCAATAAAAACCGGTTGAATCCTAGGGTTGTGGAAGAACCCTAGGCGGGGACGTAGGCCAAGTTCGTGCCGAACCTCGTTAACAATTCATTGTGTCCTTTACTTATTGCTTTACCATATTTTCGCACTTGTTTCGAATTGTATAACTCTTTTGTGATTCAGGTTTTTCCAGAGGAAAGAATTACGTCTAATCTCAAAGGGTTTTGCAAGCATTTCAAAAGTCTTGAGATTATCAGCGAAAAGTTGGCATACTCTATTCAACCCCCTTCTAGAGTATCTTTATATTACTTTGTTATACATTACCGAACCTTCAAGGTTCTATTCATTGATCATTGAAATCACACAGATAACTTTCTCTTGAATACTTTGTTGTGGAAAGACTAAGTCTCTTGAACTCAATTCCTTATCAAATCTAGTTAACAGGACAACCAGACATTGAAAACCCTAATTATCAAACAATATTCTTGAAATAATCAAGATTCAATTCAATAACTGATGAAGAATAAAGGAAATCAACAAAGACAATCGGCGCGCACAACCAGTTATTGCATTAATTGCAAATCAATTATCTATACAAATCACTAAATCAACCAGTTTTTGAGATTTATACTTTTTTTTTTGTGGGAAAGATTCATACTTTGCTACTCAAGAACATAGATAACTCAACCAGTAATTATCGATGTATAGCTACAGATTATCATGAAAAAAACATCAGTTGATCGGGCTAGTAGAAATTCATGAAAACCCTAAACATTCGTCGCAGAGAATTGATAATATTCAAATAAGAGTATTAAGAAATATAAATCTCACAATGAAATTGCAAACTTGAAGCTTCAATTAATCTCCCTAAGCAAATGAGTTTAGTTATTCATGCTTGATGAGAAATCACAAAAACTCAATTCAACGTATTCAACGTCTGATGAATGTCGATGCCAAAAAAAACCTCCAAAACTAAACCCTAATCTCCTGTATATATCTAATCTAATATAATACTAAAACATATGTTAATGATGCCACTTGGCAAACTCTCCTTAATTATAGACCTAAAAATCTCACGTGGCGAATTTTTATGCCTCTTGGACCCACCTTAAATAAGCAATTAGCTTAATTATTAATTACTCCAATATTATAGTTTAAATAAAAATTTGTTATTCAAAATTGTCAATAATTGATATTCAACCGAGAAGGGTTATCAATTTTTATCTAAATCCATTGAAGATGTTTTTCTAATAGTTTATGGATATTTTTCAAAATTTGGTTACCAATGCTAATACAATATTTTGATCTTATATTTTAATGTAGTCTTTTTTACTTTATTTACAAGAGTTTGATACTTAAATATATAATAATTTTAAATTAGTATTTCAATCATTTTGTTCAATATATTATTTATTTCATTTGATACTTCGTGAAATAAATCAGGACCTAATGACTGTAGATGATAAAACTAATCATTTTAATCATGGAATCATTGATTGCTGATTTTATTTGACATAATGTGTTGATTTATAATAAGATGTTGAAGCCAAACTAAATATGCATACAACAAAACCAAATATTTTCACTATATCTGATTATAAGTTTATTCGAAATGAAATAACTGTTTTCCGGTATAAAAAAATAATTTCTTTATTGTTGCATAATTTTTTAAAAGAATTTTTGTGTAACTTTCACTACATAAATGTAAATAGTATTTTATAAATACCTAAACTGGAAAAAAATCAGATTAAAAACTTAATTAAATAGCAATAATTATGCTTACACAGTTGAATTTGATAATTTACACAGTTGAAACTTTTATTTTTTTAGTCAATAACTTGATAATTATCTTTTTAACTTAAATATTTAATAATTTACCGATCTACTTTAAGAGGCTTAAAACTTTGGCCCTTGATTTCATAGAACGTTATCAGGTTTTTTTTTAATATGGATTTTGTTAATAAATTTCCAACTTGACTATTTCTCTATTTCTTTATTTCTCAAACACCTCCAGTTGTGATTTATAACAAAATATATTATATTGAAAGTTATAGAAAAATTAAAATTTCAAATTTACAAACAAATTCATTCTTAAAGTATCTTAAAAAACATACATTTAGTTTCTTTTCGTAGTTTCAAATATTAAGTTGTACAATATATTTATATAGATGTGAATGTTCATTCAAAATCATCATGGGCAGATGCATGTAGGTATGGAGGTTTGCTCTAATGCGCTTTCTCTCTAATTATCAAACTGATTTTGATTATTTTGTTTCTTTATATTGGGACATGATTGATGTTATCACTAAAGTATTAAAATCTGCTGATATAAGCTAAAAACCTTAATTAGTAAAGATTTCTCCATCATTAAATGCATAACAAAGAAAATCAATTTTAAATAGCTCAATTTGGCAAAATCGTTTCAAATTAACGTTATTTAACTTATGTCCTTGGTAATATAAAATTAGAAACATCGTTTCTCATTTAACTATCATAAATATGATATAATTGATAACCTAATCGATTTAAAAAAAAATAACAACCCATTCAAAATGGTAAAATTTGGTAAATGTCCCTTTGAGATAGGTTATTTTTCTAAATGTTCATTTTGGTAAGTGAATTAAGTAAATGTGCTATTATGACATTTTTGTCCCTGCTACTATATTTGAGATAGGCTATTCATGAACACATCAAACTTATAATAGAAATTTGGTTTGACATATTTTAAATTTGGTCAATTTTGAAATGTATAATATTTATGATTATTTAATCGTATTTATTTTAATTTTTTCCCTAACATATGTCATATCTTAAGGGAATAAGTTAATAAATCAAATCACTTTTATCTACTCAATAATAAATTTATTTAATCTCAATTCACTAAATTTATAGTTTAATTTATTATGGGTCCCTCAAACTTGAATAGTGTTTGGTTAACAATTTTTACAATTTTTAAAATAATGTAAACTTTAAATTAAATACATAGTAAATTATGTTTAGATAATCTAATTAAAAAATTTACACAATAGTGGTTGTTTGATTGACACAATTTATAAGATATTTTATTTAAAAAGTATAGCATTTTAAGCACAATATAAAATTTGATAACCAATTACTACTCAAGTGTTTGTATTTATAAATACATCCTTGAATCACTTTGGATCCCACGGAGTTGGTAAAATAACTCCATGTGAAGTTGGATAAATCCTAACCACTCGATTTTAAATAAATGATTTAGATTTAAATTAGTCTAGCCATTTTTTAATTTATTTTTTAGGGTCGATAGATTCTTATGGGGTAATCCTACCAACTCCACGGAATTCAACTCTACGGGATTCTTACCCTGCTTGAATACATCTAATATCTAATGTAAATAAATTATGGTAATATCTTCTATAAAATATAAAATATTTTATAAATCCCGTGCGTAACGCACGGGTACTGTGCTAGTTCCATCCTAAAATAATGATCAATATAAAAATAAGTGAAAGCTCACAAATAAAGGCCCAAAAGGGAACCCAGCGAATAGGCCCACGTCCAAATCAGAACTTGGTCTGGCTGATAGAACTCGGGTGAGTTCCTGCTGTCCTAGGGCGAGTTCATTTCCTACAGCCACATTGACGTCCAGATTTTTCTGTTTTCAAGGCTGAATTTGGAAAATTCATAAACACTAAAGTTGTAGGTATTCAAATCCTCTTTCCAACAAGTATAAGTACACCCCAAACCGATAACTACAGTCTTCAAACGACTCGTTTTAGTGCAGCGTCGCCAACCTGGACAGCTCCAATCCTTTATATGTTTAGCTCTTCTCCTCGGCTCTCGTGCTCTTCTATTTTCATCCAATCTTTGAGCATTGGCTCGAGCTTAGCTTCACCTCTTTACAATCACTTGAAATCATGCACAAACCTTGTAGATTCCGACTCTAATTGAAGCATAATCAAAACATGAAAACTACTCTAACTCGTACACTTTATCATACCTAAATCTCTCTAAATGCACAGGTTAACACTACCTAAATGTGTCTTATCATTCGGCTTAATTAGAAACCCGGCAATTGATCAACCGTTCAAAGGAAGGCCAGTTGGTGTATTCGACAATCACCCAAATTAGAGAACTAAGTCATTATAGAGAACAGAGTCTAAGAGGCGGTTAATTCTACTCCTAAATTCCACTTCTAAATTTAATCAATCGAATGAATAAGATTTGACAACACCTAAACCCTAAATTCCATTCCTAAATTTCTAAATTCGATTGCCCTTTACTTAAAACAGGCTAACTTTAAATTCAAATTTTCCATCCAATCAAATCCCCAAAGTCAAACAGTTAAACCCTTAATTATTGAAATTTCAAATGAAAAATCGAAGACATACTTTCTTTCGGGCAAAAGAAAATTTGTTGGTGCCACCACCCTCTTCACATCTCACTTGCTCTCCGATAGCTTCACATCGCCCTTTGCGCACAACCACTGAAGACAGAAGCAGCATAGGGATTTCAATGAGAAATATGGGCAAAATTGGGTTAGGGATAAACCATATATTCTTTCAAACTGAATGAAAGCTATTTCAATTAGAAATAGCTTCACATCTGCTACTAACCATTGCCGAGATTGCGATAAATCCAGGCGTCAGTTCTAGAGCTACAAACTGAATGAAAGTATCCTTACTTCTCAACTGCAAAAGTTGTAGCAACAGATGAAATCACTATATGGTTGATCTTAATGATTTATAGAGATTGTTTCGGAATACATTCTTGATTTGACACTCAATTTTACGATAGATCAGCAAAATGCAACGGTTATAAACTTATACAGATTGAGTTTTATTGGAAAGCTAATGAGAAAATCCATTGAAGAAGGAACAATAAAGATATCATAGCAATCAGAAAACACATTTTATTCATTTGGAAATTGAGATGAAATTGGGAAAGAGAGATGAAACCTAGAAATTGAAAGATGAAAACACTATTCTATCGATCCAGCCAACAACATGCGGTGTTTCCAAGAACCTGCGGTGATCTCCTCTCCCATCTTGATAGGCATCCTGTTCAATTGCACAGAGCCCTTGCTCCATGTAGTTTTAAGTGTGCCCACAATGCTTCCATCACGCTGATCATGCCAACAAAAAATAAGTGATCATACTTCATGCACATCATTGACACTTTATCTCCAAAAGATTTTAAAAACAAAAAGACCAATGGAATGTAGGCCTGCACTATGACGTATTGATACGATGATATCCCATCAAGTACTTACGATTAAGCCCCTGCACAGACATATTATCTTGATACTTCAAATTAAACATACCGAAGTTTGCTTTATCTTGCATAGAACCCCACTGACTCCTAGATCTCTCAGCACAAAGCTATAGTTTCTGCTTGACCCAACAATAAAAGTAGAAGGGGAAATAGGAACATTTGGATTTTGCATATAAAGACTTAAACTTAGTTAATAATCATTAAAAAAAAAATCAAGAATATACGGCAGCTTACGTGTGCAAACTGTGAAAGAAGTTGGCCCCCAGAAGGAATCGTGGCCTTAAAATTCAGGCTCTGTTTTTGGTAATTCCTCACCAGGGAGAATGCACTTCACAGCGGTGTATTGCCTTCGAAACAACAAATTCTCAAACTCTTAAATCTCAAGAACTCCAAATCCTCTGCTCCACAGGAGTTGACACATGCCCTGTCGTCGACCCAGGAATATCTCCCTTGATCGAATTCAAAGCCTCACCAGCGTCGTCGGCGCCAGACGTCGGGGGATCCACAAGCACGCAATCAACAGGATCTGGCGGTGGTCCCGAACACATTTCCCTCGAATTTTCCAGAATTCCAGCTGGCTGCCCCGACTTCTCTTATTATCCTCCGCTATCAACCTTTCAAACTCAATAGTTGGGAACACAATACAAATTGAAAATCCAAAAACAACCTTGAATTGGTTCCACTTTGATGAAGAAACTAAGGGGCAAAAATATAATTAGCATTGAGGAATAGTCCCCCAGGAGGAGTCGTGGCCTTAAAATTCAGGCTCTGTTTTTGGTAATTCCTCACCAGGGAGAATGCACTTCGCAGCGGTGTATTGCCTTCGAAACAACAAATTCTCAAACTCTTAAGTCTCAAGAACTCCAAATCCTCTGCTCCACAGGAGTTGACACATGCCCTGCCGTCGCCCCAGGAATATCTCCCTTGATCGAATTCAAAGCCTCACCAGCGTCGTCGGCGCCAGACGTCGGGGGATCCACAAGCACGCAATCAACAGGATCTGGCGGTGGTCCCAAACACATTTCCCTCGAATTTTCCAGAATTCCAGCTTGCTGCCCCGACTTCTCTTATTATCCTCCACTATCAACCTTTCAAATTCAATAGTTGGGAACACAATACAAATTAAAAATCCAAAAACAACCTTGAATTGGTTCCACTTTGATGAAGAAACTAAGGGGCAAAAATATAATTAGCATTGAGGAATAGTACAATGCAACTTTAGCTTTTATATAGTAATGAGATATCTTCATCCAAATCATACCTTATAATTAAATAAATATTGATTGCATAAGTTTTGGTTTCATGGTAATCACTCAGCGTCATGTTCAATGCTGAATATTTTTTCTTCAGACAACAGAAATCAACTGAGTTGGTAGTAGAAGATTCGAGATGGAGATTGAGGGATTTTTTTAGGCTTATATGTAGTCAGGTTTGGTTGCATAGAAATAAGGAAGACAAATCATATTTGATGAGAGAGGGACTTGAGGATAGGCGTGGCCACGGGTCGGACCCGCCGAGTCAATAGGTTCGACCCATCGGGTCAAGGGTCAAGGTTGGTCAACCTGAACCCTAACCCGAAACGATAACGGGAAGACGGGTTAGGGCCGGCCCATTGAACTATCGGGTTACATTACTGAACAGAAAATTTTGGGTTTTTGTAAACGATATGAGAAGACTTCATCTTCACACCACTTTCTATCCTCTATTTCATTTTTTTTTAAAGTGGGAAAAATGTATGAAGATTTTATATCTCCATATTCTTTCATCCACTACAATTTCAATGTGGGATGTAAGAGAGAATATTTTTTTTCCAACTTCATTTCCAACATGGGAAATGGGAAATGTATGAAATAAGTGAAGTGGGAGTTATGATAGTGAGCTACATATATATATAACTTCATGTCTTCTCATTCTATTTTTAATGTGGGAGAAATAACTTTCAATATGGGAGAAAGTTCTTGTTCCACATTGGAAATGAGGGAATAGAATAAAGACTTCCAAATCTATAAAAAGAGAGGAATGAGGGTGTATTTGTCCCACATTGCATATTGCATATTAGTTTATGCATTATTATGAATTATTGTAAGAATAATATACATAATAATTATAATTATTTTTAAAAAATTATTTTTTTCAAAAAAAAATATGGGTATGGGTCGACTTTTTGGGTCAGTGGGTTGGAGGGTCTCGACCCGAAGCCGACTGGTCACCAATCCGGTGGGTCATTGACCCATGGCGACCCGGCGGGTCAGCGGGTTGGGGTTCAAAGCTCTGTGTTCCATGTTAATTACTCACCTTCCTACTGAGTCCATAAGTGATTCATGGACCGACTTATATCAAGGACTTGAGCTGATGGAAGGACTCACCTTCCTGCTGAAGTGCATGAGCACCCTAGCCGGAAAATAAATATTAAAAAATAATTTTTTTTTACATATATTTAGTATTTTAAGATAGTATAACATCTTTAAATGATACTTAAAATAAAAGTGTTATCTACCTCGAGTGGTAATGGAAGGAAGGTGAATCAAAAGGTTTTAGATTCAATTCCCACTCCTTCACTATTTTATTTGTTTTATTATATCATTATTTCTCACGGTTACTTCAAGTGAAAATATTATGTTTAAATTATATATATATATTTTGTATCATTATTCCTCACAATTTTTTTAATTAAAAATATTACATTTAAATTATACAGTATATTTAACACTTTCTATCAATATTGTTTTAAAAGTAATTTTTCTTGATTTTTTTTTCTATACTTTTTGTTTCTCTCAACTATTTAAATAAAAAAATCATAAATAATTAACAATTTTAGTGCCTTTTTAATATTTTAAAAAAAATCTTCTTAACAGGCATACACAAAAAAAAAATCACGAAATTTTTTGGCTGAAATCTTGACTCCGTCACCGCTAACATTATCTCAATTCTCAAAGGTCTACATGATTTCAGATGTTCCACACAAAACAATTTTACAGCAAATGCTACAGAAAAACTTCATAAACTAGTGTGTTGCATTACATTGCTATGGGGCAGAGAGGATTAAAAATGGAAAAGATCCTATCAAGCATAAGAATCTCGGAATGAATAAAAGCCATGGAGAAGATTTCAAAAAAAAAACATGGATCATCAAAACTATAGAACAAAACCTTTGTTGTACACTTTTTTTTTTTTCAAAACTATAGAACAAAAACATGGATCATCAATGAAAGCATAAGATTCAGCTTTCATTGCTAGATGAGGCAGCAACCATTGGAAGCAATCGACCTAGAAGTTCACCACCTTGGGGCCCTGTTTGGATTTCGGTATCCCCTGGATATCTTTTGATTTAGAGGCGGATTTGGTAGTGGGCTCCTTGTCGCCGGGTTGAGGATCATCTATCATGAAATCGTCTTCAAGATCATCACCACTTACAAGCTTCGTTACTCTCCCTCTAGGTGCAGCTGACCAATTGTTCTCTGTAAACCATGGATAGAACATAGTTGAGATATGGTAAAAACTAACATAGCAAAATGGTGGATGAATCCACCATTTTTTCAGTTCAGATGTTATTCTAGGAATGAGCAATTAACACAACAAACAATAAAGTATATTAGGTCTTTATCAAGAAACTATTTCATACTGAGAAAAATCATTAGCAGCCTTTTAGGGACAAGTTTAAGATCAAAGCATGCTAAATTACTTAAAGATCTACCAAAAAACTGTTGTGGAATAACCGATGACTTTCTGAAACAAGCGAGGTTAATACATTGACAGTGTGACACCTATGTCGGTGAGAAAAATACCGCCCCAGTGTGCCAATTTTACACGTTGAGAGGTATGCAAAATTGCAATAGATAACACTATCAGAAGAGTGCCATTGCATCTTAAATGTACGAATTCCTACTTAAGTCAATTCAAGCATTAATGCACTGAAGTCAATCTTGACTTAATCAAATACCCAACACTTCAAGCATTTCATACACGTAAATAAGCAATTCCTCTTACCTTCTAGATTTCGGACAGCGGACGCCCTTTTCCCTTTCTCTGGGCAATCCTTGGCCAAATGAGTCACACCACCACATACTTTACAACAACCTCCCTGTAGTACCAGCAAGTAAATATGTTAACTCATGCCAACGGCTGCAAGTCCACAATATGTAATAACATGAACAATCACAAAATACAGTGAACTGAGCACATATATTGGAAACTATGTAGTTAGCAGATACCTTAGGGTAAACTCCATGTGAATTTTTCGGACAGTTTTTACTCAAGTGCCCTTGTTCATTGCAGATAAAGCAGCTGGCAAATGTTGTCCCACCTAATTTTTAAGGAAACCAAAGGAAAGAAAAGAAGTCATTCTACAACCTTACAAAGCAGTCTGAGCAGTCATAGAATAATCTCCAGGGTGAGAAAAAACGAAAGAATCAAATTAAGTTTGAAAGAGTAAAAAGATGCTAAAAAGATGATTATGATTTATAAACAACGTATTGCATAAAGCACTCAAGTGATATTTCCCGCAGTCCGGCTCCTCCACCCACCACCCTTCTACTAGAAAGGGTAGAATGGCAAAGACAAAGGGTCATCCCAAAAATGATACAACAGTGAAATTACTTCGATTGCTAAAACACATATCATTTGATCTTCTGACCACACTCACAAACAAGTGGACACATAAGTATTCTCAAAGAAGTGATACCATCTTACCAAAAGCCCTTGCAAGTTACTAGATAAACAATATCCACTAAATTAAAGCAGACAACAGCCACTCAAGTTTCGTGTTCTGTAGGAAGCAATCAAAGCAATGCTGCATGTAACAAGAACATGGTCTTGGAACTTGCTCTATGAAAAGTTACACACCCACACTCAAAACTAAACAAGTGCATGCATTAATGTCACATAAATGTACTTATTCACAAATATAACGAATAAAAACAAAAACATAGAACAAGTATATCCCTCGAGAGCAGAGTCTCAAAGAAAAGTTATAAAGAGCATAAATGATTAGCTCAAGTAAATATAGAGAAGTACACTAACAAAGCAGAATACAACACAATCAAATGTTGCTAATGATCACATTAATACACATAAGTAACGAGTACAGTATAAAGCGATCAAGAAAGGCAACCATGATAAAAATAAATGGAGTTGTAAACCACTTTGAATAACATCTAAAACTAATAAACCTAAACAAAATTTCTTCAATGATTAAGGTTTGGATTAAAAAGGATCGATCACTAAAACTAATATTAAAGACTGAAGCCCCATTCATTCACACAAGGATAAAAAAGGGGAAAACATGGTGATTGGTGAAGGAAGAGAGAAATATACCATCTTGTAAAGGTAGTGTGCAATCAGACAGAGAATGCCCACTTTCTCCGCAATTATAACACATCTTCTTGTCCAAAGTGTCGTCACTCTTATTCGGACATCTCTTAATTGTGTGCCCGCGTTCTCGACATAATAAGCATATCTGCACACACCACAAAAATGAAAATGAAAATGAAAATTGTGCATTACAACCTACACATTGCCAACAAACAATAATTCAAATTCCTTTTAACTTGATTTTCTGATACAAGCCAAACATTGTCTAAATTTTCAACCTCTCATATCCACAATGAAATTAGGCAGTTTTCAATAATACAAATTCACACTGAATCGAATAAAAACACAAACTTCATAACATGTAAATGAAGTTTGAGGAACAATAAGCTAAACAAATTGAGAGAAGTACCTTGTTCTTTTCCCACATAGCCTTTTCAGGGCAATTCTTGGCAACATGGTTAGTGCCTTTGCAGATGAAACATCCATCGCCGGGCTTCAATCCAGGGACTCGAAGAGGGTGTCTCTTAAGGGAGGATGGTTTGCTAGGGTTTTTGCCTAGGGTTTTGGGGGCTGCGGCGTCAGACTTCTTGCGCTTGAACTTAGGCTGCCTCTTCTTCTTCTTACCGCCGGAATCCGACGGAGGGGTTGGCTCCGGCTTGGGGAATAGTTCAGGATGTTCCTGCTTGAACTTCTTCCGAGCTTCCCTTTGCCTCTGGCTCACCATTGCTAGGGAAACGGGGGATTGGAGTGAGCTTTGGCTGGTGGAGATGGAAGAGAAGGGCGACGCTAGGGATTAAACCCTCCAAATTGGCCTTTGGTGTTTGAGGCTGCGAATGACATCGACATTCTTTAACACAAGGGTTCAGTTCATAAGCAAAGTTAAATTACATAAACCAACCACAATTTAAAGGAGTTCTTATAAAATCGCCCTAAAAATGAAAATACAACAAGAGTGCCCTTTGAAGAGAATTCCATGAACACATGAAAACATTTAGGACCCGTTTGAAAATGGTATTATAGATATGGCATATGAATATCGAGATATATGTATTGGATATGGGGGTATGAGATTGATATCTACTCCGACTACGGGGTAATATCTTACATACTTTGTTTGAAAAGAGTATATGAATATCATATTAAAAAAGTGCAGAAATTTACTCGTTCTTTTACCCATTTTGTGGGTCTTACAGTGGAGGGGATGAATCAGAGGGTATGGTGGTGGAGTTGTTACACATCCGTCGAAGTTCTTATCGGAGCACCGAGGGTATCCCTTTCACACAAGGCAACTTCGCTGACAACGGGAGAAGGAAGGATCAGGACAACGAAGCCCTTTGAAAAAGTCGGAGCCAATGTATCTAGAGAGAGGGGATAGAGAGAAAGCCATGGTTAGCGTTGTTGGAGCAAAAAGAGGGGATAGCATGAAGCCATGGTTGTCCTCAATAGAGCAGAAGAGGGTGTCAAATGGAAAGTTATATATCCCAAATTCTACAGATATCAAAGGGAAAAAACAACACAATTAGTACATCAAGATATCGAATTGATATCTATATACGAATATACCAAACACAAGATATAGATATAGAAATTTTATACCTATATCCTATATGGCTATATCTATATACTCTTACCAAATGAGCCCTCGCTTTTTTTTTTATGGAGTACTTGTTAAAGGAGTTGAAGATCGATTATAGCCTTTAAAACGCAATAAAAACGAAATCGATAAAGCAAAAACCAAGAACAACACACGATTTGTTCACGCAATTCGATTTAAAGCCTACTCTGTGGGATCTCAAGAGGGGAGATCCGGTCCTAGAGTTTACTATGTTGCAAATGAAGTTACAAGCTAAGCGATGGAGGCAGAGCACAGGAACAGGCAACCCAGAAACCTCAAAACCGAGAAAGACAAAGATGAGAAGTAAAAGGTAGGAAGAAAAGCCCCCTGAAAAGGCAACCGTCGGACCACCGTCTTCCACCTCAAAAGCTCGCACAAGAGCAATCGCTGCTAGAGCTTCCTCTCTATCATTCTCTGCTAGGGTTTTGTAAAATGAGGCTCAAGGATGTACAGTAACCAAAGGAGAGCAATGGAAATCTCCAATTTCATTCCCTACTCTACTCTCTACCACACAAAAATATTTTGGCATATATTTAATCTTAAAAAAAAATTCAAAATTATATTTATGTTATTAACATCTATTTTTATATATTCATAAAATTACATTTTAAAAAAATCATGTATTACAATTTTTAAAAATTAAAAATGAAATATTTAACAAATTATAATTATTAAAAATTTCAAAACATGATTTTTCATAATAAAGTTTTATGAATAAATAAAAATAGATGTTAGTAATACAAATATAATTATTAAGATTAAATATATGTTAAAATATTTTTGTGATGTAGAGAGTGGAGTAGGAAGTGAAGTAGAAGATCTTCATTGAAAGGAGAGCTTATATAACCCTCACAAATAGGTGGGCTTAAGACAAAACCAAATTGGATCGAAACCCAACAAATAGGCCCATCAAACTTTAGCTCGGTTTTGAGTTTTTAAGTGATGAAATAATACACTACTATACATTAGCTTATAATATGGTAACACCTAATGGTCAGGTGATCCAAACGTAGACATATAAACAGGGACGGAGCCAGAAATTTATTGAAGGGGGGCGAAGTTTTATACAAATTATTGATTCATTCTTCGGTAGATTTTTCTATAGTTTAGAGAAGCATAACTATGATATTTTACATTAAACGAATATATATATATATTATTAGTTCAAAGCAAGGTTTTTTTAGTTCAAAACACAACGTTTTTTAGTTCAAAATTGTAGTGTTTTAGTTTAAAACTATGTCATTAGTTGTTATATAGTTATTTTTCTCTTTAAAAGGAAAATGATGTCGTTTTAATCTATAACAACATTATTTCCGTCTAAAAATATATCGTTTGAAACCCACAAAGTCATATGCAACTTGTTAATTGTTCTCTTATCATGCAATAACGTGTAACAAGATATACAAAATTTAAACTTGCATAATTTATTATATAATTATCGAATTTAGTAATATAACCTCTTGTTTCGAAGCTCTTAGGTTGAATTACATTACCAAAATATCAAATTAAGTAAAATATAAAAACATCATGATTTATTAAAAGACATTTGAAATAATTAATCTGTGTTTAACTTTCAAACGTTCATAACTTTTTACTCGGTTATCGGATTTAGGCTTATAATATATCAAAACGAAGCTATCAACAGGTAGAACAATTATAGGTAATGTGTCGGATGAAAGGGGGGGCGAATGCTCCCGCTTTCCCCCGCCTAGATCCGCCTATGCATATAAATATGTCCAAGGATTCTTGCAACCATTAAGGTGCTTCCTAATATTACCTGCTTATGTGTGTATATTATTTCATCACTAAGGAAGCTCCTAAAGTTAACTTATTGTTCTAAGTGCTAATGCCTTACATATTTGCTATTTATTACAATGAACAAGTTTAAATTACAACAAGAGTTCTTACTTAAAAGTTGCAAGTATTACTTACAAGTGATTTGTTGGAAACAAAAATAAATTGATGGTTCATTTTATGTAAATTTCAAATTTATGGGTGGATATGTGAGAAACCTTGTATTTTAAGGGTGGGTTTTTTTTAGGGAAAAGACTTTACATACACTTTACATACACTTTGTGTATCTATACACCAATTCTTTTTCCAAAATTTGTTTTTTTTAGGGTTCGTTGTTTAAAATTTAGGGTATAATTAGTGATTATTGATATTTTAGGGTTTATCCTTTATAATATGGGTATAATAATAGAGCGTTAAAGAAAAATTTTAGGGTTAACTTTTACACTTTTAAAAGCAGTGGATAAATTTTATAAAAATCTATACACGAAAAAAGATACACCAACATATATTTGATGTATGTGCTGTTGGAGTAAATGCTTGAATTTGAGGGAAGGTGAAAAACTTTGTCCCACATTGGTTTCTAGGGACATTGAGAGTTGATTTAAAAGGAGTACTTGTTCCACCATGGTTTGAGTGATGGAATAGGGGTCTCACACGCGCGCACCACCACCACCACCGCCTATCCGGTCCGTGACACGTGCACGGTCTGTTTTTGGGTACCGTTTTATTAATTTGGGCCAGATGAGTCACAAGATAGCTGTTGCGATTTCTGTGACTTATCCTTTTGTTTTTCCGAGTTAATTTTCGTATTTATCCTTTGTTGTAACTGCTCCTGATTTTTCGCCACGTTTTGAATGTGGAGCGTTGTTGTAACCGATCCGAGATTCTCGCCTGCACTACTGGTGAAGGAGTGTCTTCTTCCTCCTTAAAACTGGACGTCTCCTTCCCAGTTCAACACACAGAAAAATCATCTCTCTTTTCACCTTAGTTCTGAGCAAAGTCTTTTATGATTCCAAACCCTTGTTTCGAGTGCACGACTACGAGGGTGGCTGTGTAACCTTGGGGGGCGAAGCCAGTTGCCGACTTGCACCTACGGTCGAGGCAAATTCGCTTCTAAGGCAATGGGTTCAGCATATACCACGCCACAACCTTCTGGTTTTTCTAAACACTTGTTTTCGACGGTTTTCAACTTGGTTTTCCAATCGGCGGCCCTACATTTGCACTTACAATTTATAAGTGAATTACTGTTTGTTTGTGCAATGGCTTTCCAGTTCTTCAAGCCGCTGTTGGATCTGTCGAAGTTGGATCCGCTCGATGGGACCAATTACAAACGCTGGTCGCAGAAGATGCTCATCTTTTTTGAGCAATTGGAGGTCGACTATGTGACGCCGCTCCTGTTGGTTCCGTCGCCGCTACTGCAGAGGAGAAGACGGAGGTCAAGGCGCTTCATGGTGGTGTTGGTGATGCCTCTACTGTCGTCGACAAGGGAAAGAAGAAGACCGACAAGGAGGCTGATCCAGCAGTGCTGAAGAAGTACGAGGAGGACAACAAGACAGTCCGTGGTCACATCCTCAGCCATGTCTCTAACCCTATCTTTGATTTAATTTTAATTCATAAATCTGCGAAACTGATATGGGATATGTTGGAGAAGAAGTATGGGGCTGACGATGCAGGGAAGAAAAAGTACGTCTGCGGGAAATTTATGCAGTTCAAAATGGTGGACGAGAAGCCCATCATGGAGCAAGTCCACGAGTACGAGAACCTGGTGGCTGATATCCTCTTTGAGGGTATGAAGATGTGTGAGGTGCTGCAGGCGAATTTTCTCATCGAAAAATTGCCTGAATCGTGGGCCGGCTACAGGAACCATGTCAAGTACAAGAAGAAGGATCTGACTTTGGAGGAGCTTGTCGGACACTTGAAGATAGAGAAGGCTAACCGCCTCAAGGACAAGCCCAAGCCTAAATCTGCTGATTCAGTGAAAGCTAATCTAGTTGAATCCTCTGTGAAAACTGACAGGTCCAAGCCAGGAAACAAAGCTGGTGGCTCTAAACCTAACATGAAGCCACATAAGGGTTAAAAGTTCAAGAAATCTAACAACCAGACAGACAAGCAGCAGAAGCGGGGAGGGACTGGAATTGGTTGCTACGTTTGTGGCAAGCCAGGCCACAAGGCTTGGTAGTGTCGCAATTGGGCTGATCTTCATAACCAAGGACAACAGCAGAACAACAAGCCCGCAGCTCCAGTCCAGCAGCAAGCCAATGTTGTCAAGGATAACAACCAACTGATAGCCATGATCACTGAAGTCAACCATGTGGGCGGCCAGGTCGATTGGCTCTTGGACAGCGGGGCCACTCGCCACTTCTGCGCCAACAGGGACCTGTTTGCTGAGTTTGAGGATGCTTCAGACGTCGACCAAGTCTACATGGGCAACTCGATTATCTCTCGAGTGCTTGGCAAGGGGAAGGTTACACTCAAGCTCGCCTCAGGGAAGTCTCTTACCCTCGTGAATGTGCTTTATGTTCCTTCTCTGCGCCGAAACTTGATTTCATGTGGTTTGCTTGAGTTAGCTGGAATTAAGCAAGTGAGTGATGCTGGAAAAATGGTTTTAACCAAAAATGGAGAATTTGTAGGAATAGCTTATAGGTCTGACTTTCTGTATGTGCTTGAAACCATGATTGAGAATAATGAGAATGCATCTACTTCTGCTTATATTGTTGAGTCTGTTGATCTATGGCATGCTAGACTAGGACATGTGAATGCGAGATCTATATGTCAATTGCATGATATGGGTTTGATTCCTAGTCTTTCCAAACATGACCATAACAAATGTGAAATATGTGTTGAGGCCAAATTTCATAAACAACCTTTTAAAACGGTAAATGAAAGGACAACTGAACTGCTGGAGTTAGTCCACTCTGATTTGGATTATTTTAAGAACACTGAGAGTAGAGGTGGCAAGCGCTACTATATCACATTTGTGGATGACCATTCTAGATATACTAAGGTATACTTGCTTAGGTCTAAAGATGAAGCAGAAAGCATGTTTTATGTGTATAAAGCTGAAGTAGAAAACCAATTGAATTGCAAAATAAAAAGGCTTAGATCCGATAGAGGCGGTGAATATGTCACCAATTCTTTGAGGGAATTCTGTGAACAAAATGGTATCATTCATGAATTTACAGCTCCCTATAGCCCACAACAAAATGGTATTGCTGAAAGGAAAAACAGAACTTTAAAGGAAATGATGAATGCTATGCTTTCTAGTTCTGGTTTGCCTGATAATATGTGGGGGAAGCTGTATTGTCCGCAAATCATATTTTGAATAAGGTACCTCACAAGAAGCTTGACAAAACACATTATGAACTTTGGAAAAGGGCATTCGCCTAATATGAAATTTCTGAAAGTGTGGGGGTGTCTAGCTAAGGTGGGGTTACCTTCGTTCAAAGTTGATACTATTGGATCCAAGACCTTTGATGCAATCATGATTGGTTATGCTGAAAACAGTGTTGCATATCGTTTTATGTGTTTGAGTGATCGTACCTTTTGTGAATATCGTGATGCTGTTTTCTTTGAACATGTGTTTCCTTTAAAGAAACCTGCATTGCCTGCTATTGATTCTTCATCTCATAATGCATCTTTATCCATGTCTAACACTGTTGTGCCTAATGCTCATGCTGATCATGATGAACCTAGGAAAAGTAAAAGGCGTAGGAAGGAAACTAGTTTTGGTCCTGATTTTGTGACTGCATTTGTAGTTGAACTTAATGATTTAAATGAACTAAATGAGACGTTCATTAGTCTTCATATGATAGAAGATGATCATAAGACCTATGATGAGGCAATAAGTTCATTAGATGCTAGTTTCTGGAAAGATGCTATTAATAGTGAGATAGAATCAGTTATGTCTAATCACACATGGGAACTAGTTGATATGCCTAGAGGAAACAGAGCCATTAGTTGTAAGTGGATCTTTAAGAAGAAGCTTAAAGTGGGTGGCTCAGTGGATAGATATAAGGCAAGACTAGTTATTAGAGGATTCACTCAAAGATATGGCATTGATTTCCTTGACACATATTCTCCTGTTACAAAGATTGCTACCATTCGTGCATTATTTGCTCTAGCTTCTAGCTATAAATTGCTTGTACATCAAATGGATGTTAAAACAGCTTTTTTGAATGGTGATCTTAACGAGGAAATCTACATGGAATAACCGCCAGGATGTGTGGTTCCAAGACAGGAGCACAAGGTGTGCAAACTGAAGAAGTCATTGTATGGACTAAAGCAAGCGCCAAAGCAATGGTATGAAAAGTTTCATCAAACCATACTTAGCTTTGGATTTGAGGTAAATGGATCTGACGCTTGCGTTTATTCAAAGTTGTTTGGTGCTGATTGTGTGATTATATGCCTATATGTGGATGATATGTTGCTTTTTGGTTCCCACATAAATGCTATAAATTCAACCAAACAATTTTTGTCCTCTCAGTTTGAAATGAAAGATATGGGTGAAGCTGATATGATTCTAGGTGTTAAGGTAACTAGAAAAGAAAATGGCTTCATTTTATCACAACCTCATTATGTAGAGAAAATGTTGAAAAGGTTTGATAGTTTTGATCTTGTGCCAGTTAAAACTCCTTATGATGCTAATATGCAATTGCAGAAATTTTTTGGGAATAGTGTTTCACAAAATGAGTATGCTAAAATAATAGGGAGTTTAATGTTTTTGATAAACTACACTCGGCCTGATATTGCTTATGCTGTGAGTAGACTCAGTAGATATACCCATAACCCTAGTAGTGATCATTGGACCGCACTTCACAGATTATTGAGATATCTGAAAGGTACAATGGATTGGGGGTTACATTATGTAGGGTACCCTCAAGCTTTGGAGGGTTACTGTGATGCAAACTGGGTTACTGATAATGATGAGGTTAGCTCCACTAGTGGTTATGTGTTTACATTATGTGGTGGTGCTATTTCGTGGAAATCATCAAAGCAAACTTGCATAGCTAGATCAACTATGGAATCTGAGTTCATAGCTTTAGATTTAGCTGGTCAAGAGGTTGAGTGGTTAAGAAGCTTACTGGCTGATTTACCTATGTGGGGGCGCAAAGCTCCATCTATTTCTCTACATTGTGACTCACAATCTGCTATCTGTGTAGCTAACAACAATACATACAATGGCAAGAAGAGACACATCTGGATTCGACATGAAGCTGTGAGACAGCTAATTGTGACCGGTGTAATCTGTCTGGAGTATGTGAAGTCTGAGAGAAATCTGGCTGATCCATTGACGAAAGGACTGACAAGGAGGTTGGTTCTTGATTCGTCTAGGGGGATGGGACTCAAGCCCATAAGATGAGAGATACATCGCATCTCATTCCCCAGGACAGGTGTATCGGAAGAAGGTTGAGTCATGTACTCTTAATGAGTCCATAGCCCAGAATTGGGTGGTCCTATTGAGAAGGACTTGATGGATTCACCGAAATATGTAGAGATTGAGCGAAATGCTCTTAATGGTTCTATAGCCCTACAAGGGTGGTCTATATGAGGTAGACTTGATGGAACCACCTACGAGAGTGTGAAGGGTTGGTCTCCTTCTATGGAAGACATTGGTAGTCTTTCTAGAGGACTCTTTAGCACCCAAGGTCAGAGATGACTACCGATTTGCAGGTATTATCGCGGAATCACTAAAAAACATGGAAGAGGTATGTCCTGTTGATGCCAGCTCTTGAATCAGAAGGTTCAAGACTCGTTCACCTATCTAATTTGAGAGTCTGCTCAGCTTCACTATGTGTTGGTTCAGTCGCAAGACACCAGCATTTAAGTACTTTTTCCTAAACTTTGCTCAGGACACTGTTTTCAAGTTTTATTATGAAACCCTCAGTTCCTCGCATTTGTGGGGGACTGTTGGAGTAAATGCTTGAATTTGAGGGAAGGTGAAAAACTTTTTCCCACATTGGTTGCTAGGGACATTGGGAGTTGATTTAAAAGGGGTACTTGTTCCACCATGATTTGAGTGATGGAATAGGGGTCTCACACGCATGCACCACCACCACCACCGCCTGTCCGGTCCGTGACACGTGCGCGGTGGGGTGGGGTCTGTTTTTGGGTAACGTTTTGTTAATTTGGGCCAAATGAGTCACAAGATAGTTGTTGCGATTTCTGTGACTTATCCTTTTGTTTTTCCGAGTTAATTTTCATATTTATCCTTTGTTGTAACTGCTCTTGATTTTTCGCCACGTTTTGAATGTGGAGCGCTGTTGTAACCGATCCGAGATTCTCACCTGCACTACCGGTGAAGGAGCGTCTTCTTCCTCCTTAAAACTGGACGTCTCCTTCCCAGTTCAACATACAGAAAAACCATCTCTCTTTTCACCTTAGTTCTGAGCAAAGTCTTTTGTGATTCCAAACCCTTGTTTCGAGTGCACGACTACGAGGGTGTGTTGTGTAACCTTGGGGGGCGAAGCCAGTTGCCGACTTGCACCTACGGTCGGGGCGAATTCGCTTCTAAGGCAGTGGGTTCAGCATTTACCATGCAACAGCCTTCTGGTTTTTCTAAACACTTGTTTTCGACGGTTTTCAACTTGGTTTTCCAATCGGCGGCCCTACATTTGCACTTACATGTGCATCTCCTTGTTTTAGTCCCAAAAGAGGGGTAAAAATCCTCTTATACAGAGTATATATTATTAGTAGAAAACTCCCACTATAGGATACAACATCAAAACTAAGATGAACACAATTCAACAAGAGTATTCAGCATATAAATTAGACAACCGTAACAACCACTTAGCAAAAGAGTCTACAACATTGTTGCCTTTGCGATGGATCTTATGAACTTGTACCTCTTATCTTTTATTGTAAGTCCTCTATCAACCTTCGCATTGGTTGATCAGGTAATATCATGATCTTTCGAATACCAATAATACTACAAGCATATCGCTTATCACCTGACCATCACATGACGCCTGTTTCTTCCATGGTTGACGGTCCTAACGGTCTCAAACCATTTTGGAATGACTTAACTGAAAAGGACTTTTGGATAGTGTTCATAGGTCTCCGGTTGAAAGTCGGATGACCGCTCTTTATTTACCAAATTCAAGTTTCTAACGGCCTCAAAACAAAGAGATTGGGCCTATGGGCTTCGAATGAATATATGGCCCAATAAACAAACCTCCCCAACTGGTCCAAAGGTGGAAGGAGAAGGTCGGTTCTGATGCACAGTATCAACGTCTCGCCATCGCCATATCTCCTCCACTTCTCTCCGAGAGCAATGCCAACGCTACACCTCCACCCTCTGGCCGCCGCCGCCGCTACCTTCACCCCCGCAACTACACTCTCTAGCACTCCTCTGTCCACCACCATCAAAACCCTTCGTAAACCTTCAATCACCGTCAGAGCCTCCGCATTCAGCTACAACCGCAAACCCCAGCTCGCCGGCACCACCCCGCGTGTCATCGTCATCACCTCCGGAAAGGGAGGCGTCGGCAAGACCACAACCACCGCCAACATCGGCATATCCCTCGCCCGCCACGGCTTCTCCGTAGTCGCAATCGACGCCGATGTTGGCCTCCGCAACCTTGACCTCCTCCTCGGCCTCGAGAATCGCGTCAACTACACGCTCGTCGAGGTCCTCAATGGCGACTGCCGCCTCGACCAGGCGCTCGTCCGTGACAAGCGCTGGTCTAACTTTGAGCTTCTATGCATCTCCAAGCCGAGATCCAAGCTTCCCCTAGGGTTCGGCGGAAAAGCCCTAACTTGGCTCGTCGATTCCCTCAAACACCGTTCCGAGGGCTGTCCTGATTTCATCCTCATCGATTGCCCCGCCGGGATCGACGCTGGATTCATCACCGCAATCACGCCGGCGAATGAGGCCGTGCTGGTGACGACTCCGGATATCACGAGCCTCCGTGATGCGGATCGGGTTACTGGATTGCTTGAGTGCGATGGGATTAAAGAGATCAAGATGATTGTGAATAGAGTTAGGACTGATATGATCAGGGGTGAGGATATGATGTCTGTGCTGGATGTCCAGGAGATGCTGGGACTGGTATTGCTGGGAATGATCCCTGATGATACAGAGGTGATTCGGAGCACGAATCGAGGCTATCCTTTGGTGCTCAACAGGCCTCCCACGCTTGCAGGCTTGGCATTTGAGCAAGCTGCTTGGAGGCTTGCTGAGCAGGACAGTATGAATGCTGTGATGGTAGAGGAAGAACCCAAGAAACGCGGCTTTTTCTCATTTTTCGGAGGGCGGTGATGATCTTGATGCTTTTGTGTAGCTGCAAACTAGTTGGGTGGGATTTTGGGGACCAATTGAGGTTTGGAAGTGATGAACAAGAAGCTGATACTTGGGTAATGGTTAGATTCTTTCCTGATTCTTTTTTCGCCATCATGCTCATTTATTATGTAAGCTAGGGCATTGATTAGGCAATTTATGTAGTGTATAGAGCTGGCTAGTTGAATTCATAATCTTGCTCTTTCTCTTTGTTTTTTGGTCTTGGGCATGTCTTTGCAAGATTTAGTGAAACTAGTGAAAATGTGTGTGTTTGGTGACTCAAAATGGTGTGATGATTTGCGAATCTCTTTGTTAGCTCAGTGTAATGCAAATGAGCTGCATTTTGCTCTTTTGCTAGTATGTTCAGCCGGACAGGAATTACGGGTAGTACCCAAACGTCCCCGGTTCGAACCCCTGATAACTGCTTTCTATTTACCGAAAACAAGTGTAACCGTGGTAGTATTAGTCAAAGATGAAATTCATGAAACATTGGGGATTGCTCGAAGGACATGATAGTAGTTAAGGATAGGTGAATATAGTAAATAGAGGATTAAACTTGGTTACTTGATGTGGTAAAATTATGAAAAAAAGAGTAGATGTGTAACATGTGTTGCAAATGAATGTGATTTTGTAATAAGCTATCATGATTCATAAGCATGCTTGCACATAGCAGCTCCCCGAATCAGAAAAACAGTACACTGACATAAGCTTCAACAAGCTCCAAAAAGCTTTTCATGTCAAACACCTCAATGAGGAGCTTTTCCCTTTTCTTGAGTTTGCACAGGCTTGGATAAGCTCTTCCCAACCCAAACACAACCACAGTCCCTCATATTACTGTTTCATACTCGTGAATTGTGTGGGATCCAGTGTGATCGGGACACTGTCCCACTTCGGTGTATCACAAAATTATCTTTACCTTACATTATTTTTTTTTAAATTCAAATAATCTTAATAAATGTTAATTCAAATAAATTTACAAAAACAAATTGTGAAAAGCGATAAAGAAATAAATCTTAGAAAGTACACTAATTACGGAGAAAGATTTTTTGAGAGCTAGAATGGAAGAACGTGACCCAGACAAGGATCATAATGGAAGTACGACGACGGAGACTCTGGCCTATCGAAAGGAATTTCCCGCCCTCAATGGCGAGCCGGGACCGGGGTTGGGTGTTACGCTGAATTACAAGGAGAAGTTGGTCGGGGGGACTGGGGAATGTTTCTCGATTGCTGAAGGGAACTCAAGGCCCCAAGAGATGTTGACTTCCTTCATCGCCTCCAACGACATACAACCAGAGGAGGACGATCCTCTTTGCCCCACCATCAGCCTGAATAAGGAGGAAAAGGATAAGTTCTAGAGGCCATGGAAAGACACCCTCAGTCAAAATGTTCGACAAGGGTTCAGGGTATATGCAGTTATACCACAGGTTCTCACAAAAATGGGGATTGAGCGCACCTTTCAATTTGATCGACATTGGCAACGACTTTTATATTGCAAGGTTCTCCACCATGGCGGACTACAACCATGTCGTCATGGAGGGACCTTGGATGATCGGCGAAAATAATTTGACAATCAGGAAATGGGTTTCGAAGTTTGACTCGAGCATTGAGAAGATTTCTACCCTTACAGTTTGGGTGCGGATTCCGGGTCTGCACATCGAATATTTCGATAGCAGATTCCTTAGCTTGATTGGAAGAAGAATTGGGAAGGTCCTACGCATTGATAACACGACGGCGGCAGCAGATAGGGGCAATTCACGAGGCTAAGTGTTGAAGTCGACCTGGCAAAGCCTTTGTTGTCAAAACTCAAACTCGATGGGAAAGTTTGGCACATCCAATATGAGGGTCTGCGAATGCTATGTTTCAAGTGCGAAGTGGTAGAGCATTCCGTGGATCAATGCAGTAAGCATGGAGGTGACACCCAACCGGAGAAATTAACCGGCACAAGCAAAAGCGCTGGACCTCAAAAGAAGACGGAGGTGACCGGCGCCGGAGGAGTAGCCGGTGAAGAAAAAGGTGTGACGCCAACAGGCAACCCCAAAATTCTCGTGACAGGGGATATTGCTCAATCTTCGCGATTCAATGTGCTATATTCTCTGGATTAAAATCATTGGGGTTCTAAAGAAAGGGGAGGGGAGAAGATCAACACCCGGGAGAACAGGGAGTTACAAACGGTGAAAGATCTTCAGCAAAAGGAAAGTTCGCTTCAAGATAAGATCCCCAGAAGATATGGAAAGAAGGTCAAAGGAGGGGCCACGAGCAAGGAAAACAGATCTCGGTCACCAAATCTAGTAGTTAAGAAACCAACCGCCACAAAAAGAAAAGTCAAACCCCTAAAAGTTTCACCTTTGCAGCCCCTGTGGTCGACGACCTGTTCATGCCCTCAATTACCGGCCTCACAATCACTCATAAGGCCCCCAACTCAGCAACCCAAACGACCCCAGCAAGACCCCAATCGAAACCCACCATCTCCTCCCAATCCGCCAGCGCCAAACCTACCTCCAAACCCCTGAACCCGCTACTGTTACTGAACGAAAATATTGAGCTAGGGGTTACAGGTTGGGGTAATCCCCGTGAGGACCCGACCAGTTTCCTGATGTCGAACCGCCGGACAGGACCCTTCTAGGCAGTTCCTCCACCAATAGCAGACCAAATGTTTGTGGAATTCCAACCTCTACAGACAGAGTACATCAGTACAATCCAATCCTATGTAGGACATCGTTGCCCGAATTGATCAGCAAGGCGGTTGAGTTGCTTGATGAGGCAGCTCGAGCCTTTGCGGAAGCAATGTACATGCCAAACGATCACGTTTTTATGGCTCTCAACACAACTTTGTTGACCATGAATAGCTTAAGCATATTAACATGGAATACCGGCGGGGCTGCAAACAACACCTTCCTTGCAGCGCTGAGGGATTTGATTCGAACTTATAACCCTCAGGTCATCGCACTATTGGAGCCTCGAATTAAAGGAATTGCTACGAATCGAGTGTGTTAGGGAAATGGTTTTGACAGTTGGGTGAGAGTGGATGCAGTCGGGTTCTCCGGAGGCATTTGGTTACTATGGAGATCGGATTCAGAGAGAATTGCACAACCAACACATAACGGTGGAGATCCGTAAGAGAGGTGACAGGCCTTGGATTTTGTCGACAGTCTATGCTGCCCTGGAACGCTCGCGGACACTAGACTTGTGGAATAATCTGATGGAGTTTGCTGAGTCGGTCCATTAGCCCTGGTTGTTGCCTGTTGGCTGGTGATTTCAACGCAACCATGCTTCCAGAGGAGATATCGCTAACTTCATCAGTGGGCTCGAATCGTGTACCTCACGTCTTCAAAGAATGGGCAGACAACCTGCAGTTGATTGAGATGGGGTTTTCAGGGTCATCGTTTACCTAGCGGAGAGGAATAAACGCGGGGAATAGAATTGTTGCACGCCTCAATCAAGCTCTTTGTAGCCCTGATTGGCGTACGAGGTTCTATAAGGCAACAGTAACTCATCTCACTTCGGCCTACTCAGATCATGCGCCTCTATTGATCCAACTCGCACCAGGGGAGAATTCGAACCTAGCAAATCGTCCTTTTCGTTTCCAAGCACCATGGCTTCTCCATGAAAATTACCCTTACCTGCTTGCCGACAAGTGGAATAGGGATGAGAAGGTTTGTGTAGCGCTTGGAACGTTTGCTGAACAGCTAAGACAGTGGAACAGAGATGTGTTCGGAAACATCTTTTGGAAGAAGAGAGAACTCACCAAAAGATTGGAAGTGGTAAGATGGAAGCTTGCGGAACGTAGGACGCATCACATCACTATATACGGCTGGAGGGGGAGTTATGCAGGGAACTAGAGGAAGCACTCAATCGTGAGCAACTCATGTGCTTCCAGAAATCCCACTCTAGCTTTCTACTGGAGGGCGAACGGAATACCAAATACTACCACTTGTCCACAATCGTGAGGCGTCGGGCCAACAGGGTTCGAAGTTTGCAGCAACCGGATGGGCAATGGATTGAGAATGAGACGGAAATCAGAGGTATGGTGATTGATTTCTTCAAATCCTTATATTCTGAGGAGCCGATGCAGCAACCAGAGAGAAGGGTGGTGAGTAGGCACACGTTCCCAACCATCTCAGAACCTCGAATTAGCAAAACTGCTACGAATCGAGTGTGCTAGAGAATTGGTTTTGACAGTTGGGTGAGTGTGGATGCAATCGGGTTCTCCGGAGGCATTTAATTATCGTGGAGATTGGTCGAAGTTGATGTGATTCAGAGAGAATTGCACAACCAACACATAACGATGGAGATCCGTAGGAGAGGTGAGCTGCCTTGGATTTTGTAGGCAGTTTATGCTGCCTCAGAACGCTCGCGGAGACTAAACTTATGGAATAATCTTATGGAGTTTGCTAAATCGGTTCATCAGCCCTAGTTGTTTCCTGTTGGCTAGTGATTTCAATGCAACCATCCTTCTAGAGAAGAGATCGCCAACTTCATCAGTGGGCTCGAATCATGCAACTCACGCCTTCAAAGAATGGGCAGACAACCTGCAGTTGATTGATATGGGGTTTTCAGGGCCGTCGTTTACCTGGTGGAGAGGAAGGAACGCGGAGAATAGAATTGTTGCATGCCTCGATCGAGCTCTTTGTAGCCCTGATTGGCGTACGAGGGTCCATGAGGCGACAGTAACTCATTTCACTTCGGCCTACCCAGATCATGCGCCTCTATTGATCCAACTCGCACCAGGGTAGAATTCGAACCCAATAAATCATTCTTTTCGTTTCCAAGCACCATGGCTTCTCCATGAAAATTACCCTAACCTTCTTGCCGACAAGTGGAATAGGGATGAGAAGGTTTGTGTAGCGCTTGGAACGTTTGCTGAACAGCTAAGACAGTGGAACAAAGATGTTTTCGGAAACATCTTTCGGAAGAAGAGAGAACTCACCAAAAGATTGGAAGGGGTAAGACGGAAGCTTGCGGAATGCATGACGCATCACTATATACGGTTGGAGGGGAAGTTGTGCAGGGAACTAGAGGAAGCACTCTATCGCGAGCAACTCCTGTGGTTCAAGAAATCCCGCTCTAGCTTTCTACTAGAGGGCGAATGGAAACCAAATACTACCACTTGTCCACAATCGTGAGGTGTCGGGCCAACAGAGTTCAAAGTTTACAATGACCGGATGGGCAATGGACTAAGGATGAGACGGAAATCAAAGGTATGGTGATTGATTTCTTCAAATCCTTATATTCTGAGGAGCCGATGCAACAACCGCGGAGAAGGGTGGAGACTAGGCACACATTCCCAACCATCTCGGAGGAGGAGTCGCGTAGGCTGAGGGCTCATTTCCTCTCCAATGACGTGTGGAAGGTTGTTCGTGAAGTCGGTCCGTACAAGGCTATAGGCCCGGACTACTTCCCGACCATCTTCTATCAGAATAGTTGGGAGGTTATTGGTCCACAAATAATCGAAATGGTTCTCCAATTGCTCAATGAAGCCAAGTTCCCACCGAAGATAGGCAACTCCCTATTGGGGTTGCTTCCAAAAATGGCCAACCCTTCAACTCCGGCAAACTTCAGACCGATATCACTCTTGAATGCCATCTTTAAGGTGGCTACGGAGATGATAGTCGCTCGCCTTAAGAAGGTGATGCCGGATTTGACAGCCCCAGCTTAGGCGAGCTTTATTCCGGGTTGTCAGATCATCGATAATATAGTCATTGTCCAAGAGGTGCTTCATTCAATGTCGGAGCGAAGACGCCGCAACTGGATGGTTTTCAAGATCGATCTTGCAAAGGCGTACGACCGAATCAATTGGAACTTCCTACGTGCTATGTTGGAAAAATCTTAGCTGCTGGCTAATCTCATCGATGTGATCATGTTGAGCCAATCGGTGGGAAGCACTGAAGTTTTATGAAATGGTGAAAAAATTGGAGGATTCAAACCTTCCCGCGGCATCCGACATGGAGATCCGCTTTTACCCTATTTATTCGTGTTCTGTATGGAACATTTGTCTCATATTATCCAGGACGCCGTGGCAGACGAGAAGTGGAAACCAGTGGAGGTCAGAGAGGTCAAATTTTCACACCTCTTCTTCGCCAATGACCATGTTCTCCTATGTAAAGCTTCGGTGGAGTAAGCTAAAGTGGTCAAGGATTGCTTGAGCGAATTTTGTGCAGACTTGGGGGAGCGGGTAAACTTCCAAAAGAGTTCGGTGGTGTTCTCAAGAAACGTCGCTACTTCCGCAAAAGTTGTAATCAACAATGAAATTGAAATTCCAGTGGCTACGGAATTCGGAAACTATCTAGGAGTGCCAAGACTGCCAACAACTTGTGGGTGAATTACGACTGACCGGTATGAGTTCTTACTCGGCAAGGTCACGACTAGATTGAATGGTTGGAAAGCCCAGACGTTGTCTCTTGCAGGCCGAGTCACCTTGGTGAAATCAGTACTCACGAGTCTACCGATATATGCTATGCAATCGACATTCGTCCCACTGACGGTGTGCGATGGCATTGACATGGCTGCCCGAAGCTTCTTTTGGGGCTTTACACCCGGTCGCAGGTGAATACATTTGTTGAAGAAAGAGTTGTTATATGCCACGATGGAAGAGGGGGGACTGGGCGTGCGGCCTATGCGTGAAACGAATTAACCAGGCTCTTCTAGCGATGCTCGGATGGCGAGCAATTTAGAATTCATCCTCGTTGTTGAGCCGACTCATTAGGGGCAAATATTGCAATGGAAGATGTGACGTAGATATGTTCACCAGGAGGAATGGGGAGTCTAGACAACAGAGAGGCTTTGTTCATGGGGCTAAAGTTTTAACTCCGACAGTTCGAGACTGAGATCAGACATATGGAATGGCCAATCGACCATTTTCTGGTCACACCCTTGGCTAATGGAAAGCTCTTTGGAGAATGTTGTCACGAGCCAAGTGCCGGAAGAGTTTCTTGGGGCCACGGTCTCGAAAATCTGGACCGGGGATGGGTGGGATTGGTCCTCGATCTCACAGTTCCTCCCGAGCGAGATCCTCCTCAGACTTCAGTCCGTTCGAGTAAACCCACGGTCGGAGGCTCATGATAAGATAGTGTGGAGGGAAGTTCGTCGGGTAAGTTCTCTACGACTTCTGTCCTAAGGTACATTTGACAAGACAATTAGCTCGATACTTCACCGGATTAGAGGAAGGTTTGGTGGCTTGATGTTCAGGAAAGGATTCGCACATTTACACACCTTGTAGCACACGATGCCGTTCTATGTAATGCCAACCGAGTGAAAAGACACATGTCCGACTTTGCAGCATGTCCGAGATGCAATGAAGTTGAATCGGAGCTTCATCTGCTCAGGGACTTTTCGACCATAAAACTAATCTGGCGCCAACTGGGAGGGGTAAGTCTCGACCCGTATTTCTTCGAAACCATGGATATCAAGTCTTGGATATTCATGAATGTCAGGTCGAGCAACCATTGGAGCTCGATCTTTGCAACCACAATTTGGCTCATATGGAAAGCACATAATGGATTGATTTTCGACGAAGAGGAAAGCATGGATGGTTTGGCAAATCGGGTTTGGAGACAAGTGTCTACATACTTCCATGTGAAGTCCAAGATAAAAGGGTTGGGCAATAGAGATCAAACGCATGAGGTTCCGACTACCTAGGAACCCCCGAACCAAAGGGTGGATCAAGCTAAACGTTGATGGGGTGTCCAAAGAAAATCCCGGTTTATCGGGAGGTGGAGGCGTCTTCAGGTCACCTTCCGGGGAGGTTGTGAAGGCATTCACATTCAAATGCGGGATCTATGGGGTTGCTACTGTCGAGGCGTGGGCAGCATTCCATGGTATAGCAATAGCTAAGGACTTGGGCATCCATAAGCTGATCGTTGAGACAAATTGCGTGACGATAGCTAACATGTTGCGGATTAGTGGGGATGAGGTCCAAGCTGACTATAACTTGATCATGAGAACTTGGGACATAATACGGACCAATGCTTGGGAGGTCTGGGCTAGGCACATCAGGCGGCAAGCTAACACAATGGTCGATGCTATCGCGAACTGGGCTATGTCTCTTGAAGGGACTCTGGCCTTGCACAGCTCGATTCCACCATCTATTTGTAACTCTTTGGTCCATCAAAACTCTTTTGCTTTATAATCTGCTAATGTTTGAATAATACAAGAGCTCTTGCCCACGCTTAGTATCAAAAAAAAAGTACAGTAATTAGAATTATCAATCACAAATTGGTGTAGTGATTGTGCATGCAAGAGGTTTGAAGTTCGACTAAGTCGATCAAATTAGACTAAGATTTAAAAAATAATTAGCATTAAAAGTTTCCTTTTTTTTATCTGAAATCGAATTAAAAGTTTCTTTTTTTTTGTTTTTTTTACGCAGAATAAAAATTAGGTAGGGTCGGCCGCAGCAGAACTCCTTCCTAGCGCATCCTTGCGGATGAGAGCACAGAGCTCTGGATCGTCGTCGTAGCTGTCGTCGGCAGGGGAAGCATGTGCACTGCGCGTGAGATAGTCAGCCACTGCATTCGATTCCTTGAAAATATGACGGATAACTACATAAGAGAAGGACGAAGTATCTAAAAGAATATCAGATTGAATGAGCTCGATGTTCCAGGGGCATTTCCAGTCCCCTAGCAGAGCTTTAACAACCAGAAGGTTGTCACTCTCGATCAGGAGGTTACGAATATTCAGTTGTTTAGCCCGTAGGATCCCCATTTTGAGACCGAGGTTTTCAGCAAAGACTACCGAGACATTGATGCAAGTATCTCTGCCCATGGCAACAGCCCTGCCGCACCAGTCCCTAATGACGAAACCGTAAGAAGATGAAATACCCTGTATTACAGAGCCGTCAAAATTAAGCTTGTAGCAGTCCATCGACGGTTTGTCCCATTGCCCCGAACGGAACTGTCCCTTACCCCTAGCCGGGGCAGAGGGAAGGCGACGAACGGGGTCATACGCCTTAGGCGGTCGAGCTGTCCCTGAAGATGACTCAGCCTCGAGGAGTTTCGACTGTTTCCAGCATTGGGTAAAGGTTGTATAAAAAATTTCCATTTCAGTAATAGAAACCTTGGTCGTATGGTCAAAAGCAAGCTGGTTCCTAAAGAACCAGATAGTCCACCAAGCACAGGCCAAATGGACGAAATTATTTTTACCTACCGCCAACATGACTTGGTTTAGGGGAAAGGTAGAGTCTGAGGAAATTGCTAGCTATGCCAAGTTCGGGCAACGGATGCGGAGTTTCCGTAGGAGTCTAAAGGTAACTGGGCACTGGAGGAACATGTGATTGTTTGACTCGCTTGTGGTATCACAAAAATGGCACTCAGCAGGTACCGCAACATGAGACTTTTGGAGGCGTTCTGAAGTCGGTAGACCGTCGCGAGAGATTTTCCAGAGAAAATGCCAAAAGTTTCAAAATAACATCTAAAATTCCATTCTTTATTTTCTTTTCATTTTTTTAAAATATATATGAATTATCATTTTACCTCTATAATTTTTTGAATTTTGTCCAACCTCAATTCGAGGGTAAAATAATCTAGTGGGACATCGTCTCTATGGATTTTCACCAGATCCCGGGTTGGTTATTAATTAGCTTGAGTTTAGGGTTGCATAATCTCAGTGTTACTGTTAGCTAGGTTTGTTTATGTAGTTATGTGGTTTGGTCATGAACGTGTATATCATCTCTCTCTAGCTTTGCCTACTGTTCTCCTATATGATCTATTTCCAAACCTTGCACGATAAGCGATTGACCTTGACAGGACTTTGTCCGCAGCGATGGCATGTGATTCATGAAGGGTCATATAGCTGCCGATCATATTATGTGATTGATGTACTCCCTTTTTTCGTCGGATGGATAGATAAACAGAGCTCCTAATCAATCTGTTTACACGAGGTAGTGCAACTAAACATGTTTTAGGTAATCAATTAGACGCCCATAATTTGAGGTATTAGAATAGGATGTTGTCAGTTGTCGTCATGTCAGTATCCAATGCCTTGTACCTAACAATAAAGAGTGGTCAATTTGTCGCGCCTACCACACCACACCGTATGTGTACATGTAAAAAAAAACCAACTTGAATCTTGAGACAATCTAATTTGAATAAAATTGGTACTAATTCAAAATGATAACAATTTGGTAATTTGGAAACGAGTTGATTGGAAATTACAGTGGCGTTATCAAAATCCAAAAAAACAGGCATAACTGATTGGCCAAATAGATACGTGTTGAATGAGCGACCAATAATAATGCATACTTTGTGGGTTCTAGTTTTGTATCCAACTCAGCGGGACAAAAATTGTGACACCTACCACCAAATTCTCACTCACGTTTGATTTGATCTGATTGTGATTCATCCTATCATTGTATCGTATGATACCGTTGAAAAAACACAAACCATCTTCCAAATTACTACTCGTACGAAGCGGGGTTGAAAAGATGGTTGAAATTTAAAAATAGTTAAAATTAAAAAAATGTGTAAAATAAAAGTTAAAAGATTATGTAATAATATAAATTTTATATGGGACGAAAAAAGAGTTTATTTATAAAAAGTGGAGTTTATTTAGTTGTTATTAGGGATATTATAGTAATTTCAAATCAAATAAACAAAATAGACTACGAAAAGCTACAAAAATAGCTTTTTTCTAACTTCAAATTTTAACCACAAATTCTAAATAATTAGCCCCCATACACTATTTTTTTTTTAAAAACTCTCATTTTAACAGTTTTAAAACGGTTAAAAATGACCCCATACACACCCTAGGCCTACTTGTATATTCCCTACTTGCGTTCTCTACTTTTAGAGAACTGGGAGGTGATGTTATTGGTTTTCTGAAGCGGGTTCAATTGGTTACGAAGAGTCATAGGGCAGTGTCTGATAATGGTGATTTCATATTTCATAGAGTTGGTTTAATATTCAAAAAGGGGTTGGAGCTCAATTTGTTACAAGACTTCCAACTAACTTTATGTAAAAAAAAATTCATCAAAAAAAATAAAAAATAATAATAATAATGATAATGATAATGATAATGATAACGATAATAATACAATAAATATTCCTTTTGAGGACGGTTAAAAAAATATCCTCAACTTTCAATGATAAATAAAATAACTTAATTTTTTGGGAGAAGGTAATAATGTATCCCGATTCTTTTTCGGACTATAAATTCGGACAATAAAGATGACATATAATTGAAAAAATTAAGAATTTTATGAATTTTGGATAATATTGATCGGTTTGTAATGAAAATGATATCATTTGACCAATTTCATTTCATTATTTTGGCCTGATTTATGGTAAGAAAAATGAGTCGAAATACTTTATTATCATCTATCCCAAATGTTGGATTTTTTATTTACAGTTAAAATGTAAAGATATTTTTTAATACTCCTATAAGGGTTAGGTTTCTGTAATTAGTTTTACCTTTAATTTGTTGTTATTTTCCAAATATTTTTGAAAATAATAAGTATATAAAAAGGGGGGAAGAAGATAATATTACAAATAAATTAGTGTTTGGTATGCCAATAATGCATAAGGATCAGCAAGTGGGTTATGATGGATCAACTTCCTTCTTATTTTGTTATTGGTCAAATTTAAAGCGTAAAAGAAACATTGGTCCACCACTTCACTCCACTGCATAATCATCTTCAAATACGTGGAAGAAGCTTAGGTGTGGAACTCCGGTTGAGTTAACACGTAGTACTCGATGATCATTTTATTATTTCAGGATTGTGCTCTTTTGCTAAAGTTTGCAACCCACCCACCTTTAAATTTGTTGATATGTTCACACATACATTTGGTAAACGTGATCAAAACTCGATTTATGGATTGACACCGTCGAGATTTACACATATTTTCAGTTTATTGGATGTAATCATACCAGTACTAATGCACTGAATTTTATCAGAACTTCGAAGTTAAGTGTGCTCAAACTCGATTTATGGATTGGCACCGTCAAGATTTACACATATTGCCCTTCTTTAGCAAACTAAATAATCCATGTCATTATAAATTAGAGGTTGTGTTGTGTATCCTGAAATTGTTTGACTCATTATACGATAAAGTTTTTTTATCCTATATCTTGAGACATAGAATAAGCTTTACGTTTTTACAAAAATATTTCCTTATTTAAAATACTATAGTTAAACTTAAAATTAGACTAGTAAAGTTTCCTCGCTATGACACGATTTTTTAAAAATAAAATAATATTATATAATTAAATAAAATATTAGTCTAATATTTTGAATTAAACATATAAAAACAAACTCAAAGAAGGTATAATAAGTGCATTAAAGATGGAATCTATTGTGATAGTATACGAAGATTTACATATAGATATATGTTATATATTACTTTAATATTTTGAATTAAACCCATTATTTATTTCAAAAATGAAAATGAATTGCAAAAAGGAAAAAAAGGAAAAAGAGTTATTGGTTGAAAATGAAAGGATTAAGGTGAATGTGTTATGTCCCTCATGGATTATAACCTAAAACAAGGGAAATTGGCAGGGAAAAGAAGAGATTTAGGGAAGGATTAAGGAAAGAAAACGATGAATTAGGGTTAGGGAAGAGTTTAGGAAGAACAAGAAGAACGTGGGGAAAGGAAGAGAGAGAGAGAGAGAGAGAGAGAGAGAGAGAGAGAGAGAGAGAGTAAGGTAAGGAGAAAATGGATAATTAGATTGATTATTTCATTGTGTTGTGTCCCAAACTGGCGGGAAAAGTTGTTGGGATCGGTTGTAGGTGATAGTGAAGGTGAGGATGAAGGAGGTGAGAGTATAGACTTTAGACAGAGAGGTAGAAGAGAGTGTTTAGGAGGGAAAGTGTTGAATTTGTTATTGAATGCCCAACAATGTGATTACACAGCTCTCTTTATAGGCTTCTGCAGCCTTAGAGCTTAACAAAACTCCCCCCATTACAAAGCCTTGACTCAAGGCTTGCCTAATACAAGAGTTCTTTATCATGGCTGAATCTGGAAATCAGGGAATTGGTGTAGCACATGAGTGGCATGCTCCCATGTTGCTTGTTCCTCCTCCAAATTGCACCATTTGATTAGCCATTCTGTCAATGGATCCCCATTTGCTAAGTATGATACTCGTGTATCCAGTATCTTCTCTGGATGGATCTCAATATCCCCTTCAGCATCAGTGGAAGGTAGCTCTGTAGTGGCTATCTAATCCTCTCCTATCTTCAATTTCAGCTGTGAAATATGGAATACAAGGTGGATGCGAGAAGCTGAAGGCAAATCCAACCTGTAGGCGACTTTCCCCACTCGTGCCAAGACTCTGTAAGGTCCATAGTAACGAGAGCTGAGCTTGAGATTCTTCCTTAGTGCCACAGATGACTGCATGTATGGTTGTAATTTCAAGTACACCATATCATTCACCTGTAGTTCCCTCTCTATGCGATGTTTGTCTGCAAACATCTTCATCCTTGCATGTGCTTGCTGCAGTTGGTATCTGATTTGCTCAATCATGTGCTGCCTCTCCTTTACCCAATCATCAGCACCACCTCTATTTGTGATCACTGGAGAGATTCCCAGTTGTGAGGGTGGCACTCCATATAGAGCCATGAAAGGTGACATCTTGAGAGCTGTGTGGAAATTGGTATTATACCAAAATTCTGCCAATGACAACCATTTTGCCCACTGCCTTGGATGCTCAGAAGACATGTATCTCAGGAATGTCTCGAGGCACCTATTGACCCTCTCTGTCTGCCCATCTGTCTGAGGATGGTATGATGTGCTCATGTGCAGTTGGGTGCCTAAGCTCTTGAAGAGCCGTTGCCAGAATGTTCTTAAGAAGACCTTGTCTCTGTCAGATATAATGCACTCAGGTAACCCATGTAGTTTATAGATATTGTCCATAAACACACTAGCCACTTTCTCAGCTGCAAATGGATGACTCAAGGGCATAAAATGAGCATATTTGGTTAACCTGTCCACCACCACCATTATAGTATCCTTACCCTATGACTTGGGTAATCCTTCCACAAAATCCATGCTCACATGACTCCAAGCATTCTTAGGAATAGGTAAGGGTTATAGCATCCCTGGTGTCACATGCTCACTCTTACTTCTTTGACAAATATCACATTCTTTGACGAATTTAGTTACTTGTGATTTCATGGCTGGCCAGTAAAATAGTTGTTTCAGTCTATGGTAAGACCCATGGATGCCTGAGTGTCCTCCCACTGGCTCTTCATGAGTGGCTGTTATGAGCTTAAGTTGTAGCTGTTCATTGCTCCCAATGTACAACCTTCCTTTGTACCTTAGTAACCCTTTAGTGACAGATACTTCTCCAGCAATTCCTTGAGCTGCAGTGACCAGAAGTTGCTGAGCTAGCTGGTCCCCTTTGTAGCTATCCAGAGTCTCCTGCATCCATTGGGGCTGAACTACTAGCACAACATTTCATTCCCCTTGCTGGTATTCTTCCCTTCTGGATAGGGCATCTGCCACCCTATTCTCTACCCCTTTCTTGTATGCAATGGTGTAGCTCAAACCCAGCAACTTTCTAGCAGCCTTTCTTTGTAACTGAGTAGTCAACCTTTGCTCCAAGAGGTGCTTTAGGGGCTGATGATCTGTCTTTATAATGAATTATCTTGCTTCTAGGTAGTGTCTCCATCTATCCACTGCCAATAGTATAGCTAACAGCTCTTTTTCATATGTGGATAGGAGCAAATTCTTCCCTTGTAGAGCTTGGCTCAAATATGCAAGGGGTCTCCCTTCTTGCACCAATACTGCACCAATTCCCATATCACAAGCATCTGTCTCTATCACAAAAGGCTTTGCAAAATCTGGCAGCCCCAACACTTGTGGTGAACTTAGCAAGGATTTGAGCTTTTTAAAAGCTTCTTCTGTAACCTGAGACCAAGCAAAAGCATCTTTCTTCAGGAGGTCTGTTAAGGGCTTAGCAATGATCCCATAGCCTCTCATAAAGCGCCTATAATAACCTGATAAGCCTAAGAACCCTCTTAAGGCTTTCAGGTTGGTAGGTCTTGGCCAGTTGACCATGGCTTCAATCTTCCTTGGATCTGTAGCCACCCCTTCCTTAGAGATAAAATGGCCTAGATACTCCACCCTGGGCTGAGCAAACTCACACTTGGACCTTTTGACAAACAGTTGCTGCTTCCTTAATGTTCCTAAGACAACCTTCAAATGCTGCACATGCTGCTTAATGCTCTGACTGTATATCAAAATATCATCAAAAAAGATCAACACAAACTTCCTTAGCATGGTAGCAAAAACATCATTCATTAATGCTTGGAAGGTTGCTGGAGCGTTGGTGAGGCCAAAAGGCATAACTCTAAATTCATAGTGACCATGGTGAGTCCTGAAGGTAGTTTTCTCAATGTCTTACTCAACCATCCTCACCTGATGATAGCCACTCCTCAAATCCAGCTTGGAGAATATCACAGCCCCCTTTAGTTCATCTAATAGGTCTTCAATGTGGGGTATGGGGAACTTATCTTTCAAAGTAGCCTCATTCAGCCTTCTGTAGTCTATACACATACGCCAACTACCATCTTTCTTCTTGACCAAGAGCACAGGTGAGGCAAAAGGGCTGTGACTTGGCTTAACTACCCCACTACTCAACATATCTACTACCTGTTTTTCAATCTCATTCTTCTGAAAGTGAGGGTACCTATAAGGCCTTGAAGCTAGTGGTGAGGTACCCTCCTTCAAAATTATGGCATGCTCGTGACCCCTCTCAGGAGGTAGTCCTTTAGGTTCTGCAAACACATCTGGGAACTCATCTAACACCTCAGTTACCACTTCAGGTAAGTCATTGCACAACTTTTCCACCTTGTAGACCTGTACTACTTGTGCTACCACTTCTTGGTCCCCATTTCTGAAAATTTTCTGGATTTGTCTGCCTGTGAGCATCCTAATGCTAGCCTTCCCACTATCATGCTGATCACGGATTCCTTTAATCACTACTTTTCTTCCATTCTTTAAGAATGAGATTTGCACTCCAGGAAGTCAAATAGTACTAGATTAAACCCAGCCAGCCAATCTGATCCTAAAATCATGTCACTACCTCCCATTTTCAGTACTCTAATGTCATGGACATACTTACTGCCCTGCATTTCCCACTCAAAGTTCTTACACACCTTACTGCTAAGCATTGTTCCATTCAGTGTGCTCACCTCCATTAAAGGTGCTTTCTCAATTTCAAATCTAGCCACCTGTGCCATTCTTGAGTCCAGGAAGCTGTGAGTTGCTCCACTATCAATGAGAATTGTAATCTCATTCCCCTTGACAGTCCCTTTGACTCTGATGGTGGTGCCAGATTCCCCTCCTATGAGGGCATGGACATAGATTTCCTGCTCCTTCTGCTCTTCCAATTCAGCCTCTTTCCATGATGCAGGTACTAGCTCATCTGTCCCTTCTTGCTCACTCACTTCTTGAGCCACCAAGTTGTGCAATGATGGCTGTTTGCACTTGTGACCATAGAAGTATTTGTCGCCACATCTGTAACATAGCCCTCTCTTTCCTTCCATTCTCTTCTTGAGACTCATTTCTGCAAACTGTTGGCCCATGCTCTTGACAGTACTTCCTGTGTCTTTTGAATCCATCTTGGGCGTATTAGATCTCCAACTCGTGGGTCTGTGACCATTATCCCCCACACCTAATGATCTCCCATTGCCTTTAGTGAGCCTCACTAGGGCCTGGACTGCACTGTAGTGCAATCTTGCTTGCTCCATTACTGATGCCATAGACGTTGGCCTTCCCAATTGCACCAATGACCTGATTTCTTGCTTCAAGCCACTGATGTAACTTGATACAAAGTAAGATTCTGTCAGTTGGTGATTAAATGCCAACATACTTGCTCTCAGATCTTCAAATCTTTCATTATATTCTTCCAGATCATCTCCTTGCTCGATCTTGTTAAATTCGGCCACAATTTCTGTTTCTCTCCTTTCACCAAAACGCATACAAAGGTCATCACAAAACTCTCCCCATCTCATTCGAGGTTTGTTAATCGCATAACCTTGAAACCAAACATCAGCTTTATCGTTTAGATGCATAGCAGCTATCTCTACTTTCTGTATTTCCGGAGTTGCAGAAATTCCAAAAATTTTATCGCATTTCCTGATCCAACTGCGAGGCCTTTTTCCATCAAAAGAGGGGAAATCAAGTTTAGAGAAGCGATTACCTCGGATTCCGTCCAAGAATCCATTTCCTTGTTGGCCCTGATCATACTGCCTCCGATAATTCCCCTGAGATCCATGAATCTCTCTATCGATCGGTCATGTCCCTATGAGTCCATCCCCTTTCGAATTGGAGGATTCCCCCATATGACCTGGTTGTTGGTGATGCTCGTTCTTTTCTCCAAAATCTTGATTCGCTCTCCGACCACCTGAATCCGAATCTTGATTTGGAGGATTCCGAACGTATTCAGCTAGTTGTTCCAATCGCCGATCCGTCACGCTCTTGAGCTCAGCCATCTCTTGAGTTTGTTCTTCTCGGTGCTTCTGGGAATCGACGATATGTTTGGATGTTGATTCCGCAAATTTGCTCATGTCCTCCTTGAATGAGCGCATGTCTTCCTTGAATTCCTGCAACTGCAGCTCCAACGACTTGAATCTGGTGTCGTCCGCCATTGCAGCTGTGCTAGTGCCGGTGTCGAAGCTCTGATACCAATCTTGTTGTGTCCCAAACTGGCGGGAAAAGTTGTTGGGATCGGTTGTTGGTGATAGTGAAGGTGAGGATGAAGGAGGTGAGAGTATAGACTTTAGACAGAGGGGTAGAAGAGAGTGTTTAGGAGGGAAAGTGTTGAATTTGTTATTGAATGCCCAATAATGTGATTACACAGCTCTCTTTATAGGCTTCTGCAGCCTTAGAGCTTAACACATTGATGATCTCTCAATTACAATGAGGATATTTATACTAATACCCTAGCTAATACACATATACATGACATTACCTTCCCCTTCGAGAAGCTTTGTCCTCAAAGCTTACATGAAAATTCACAAAACTAAAACTACTAAATGTCAACTCACAATATTAGACTATTAGTGTAGGAGTAAAAATGTGACAAGCTTCTATTTGGGTACTGAGAATTGCCCTCACATTAGAACTTGCACCTTCTTGCTTTCCTTGACCCGCTTGCCCACATAAAGCAACCACTCCTCACTCAACAACTACACATTAGGCCATCACTCAGTGCACGTACTCAACAAGTATTCACAAGGCAATTGGGTGTCACAAAAGAAAGCAAGCATGTTAAAAAAAAGAAAAATATCTCATGTCCGATATGGAAAGCACCCCCGCTAGAGGTACCACACCATCGACGCCGCCCAGCAGTAACGACACTGGTTCGGCATCAAAGTCCAACACCTTCCTCCTCGATGCAGCCCTTGATGGAAACCCTGCCAGCTCTCTTCACTTTCCAGACTTCTTGTTCAAGTTGGATCGTACCATTTACTCTATATGGCGTTCAAATGTCTTGGATGCACTGGATGCTTATGAGTTGAAAGCATTCGTCACCTCTGAAGTGGCTCCACCTGCCACCATAACCACACTGGTGGCTTCTGCATCTCTTCCGCCGGTCACGTCGCCTACTGCTGACTTCCTGACATAGAAGCGTTGGGATAAATTTGTTCTCATCTAGCTTCACACCATCATCTTCATCACACAACAATTGCTTGTCTATATCATGAAGTCTAAAACTTCCCACTAAGGTTGGACCACGATTTAGAGGATGTTTCAGGCATAGTCTCGCGCTTGGTCAATGCATCTCAAGCAACAACTCAATACTCTTAAAAAAGGTAACCTACCTATGATTGAGTATTTCGAGTAGAGGCGCAATATCGTTGATTCTTTGGCTAATTGATTTGGTTTTGCCATTTACTATGGCAACACTTTGATTAGTTGGACTTCGCGCAAGCAGAAAGTGGTTGCAAGATCGAGCATAGAGGCCGAATACCGTGCCATTGTTGCCACGATCGCTGAATTGAGTTGGATGAAGTCTCTCCTCTCTGACCTTCGACATCGCCCTCTCACTCATCCTATCTTGCTCTGTAACAGTCTCAGTGCTACCTTTATGGCTCACAATCCTATCTTGAACAATCGGTCCAAACACATGCATGTTGATTTCACTTTATTTGAGACATGATTGAGTCTGATGAGCTGCATGTACGTTATATCAGCGCCACTAAAGAGGTCGCTGCCATCTTCAATTCACCAAAGTCATTGGGTCTCATCATTTTGATCAGTTGAAGTCAAAGCTTTATGTCGGTTTCCCTCTATGAGCCTGTAGGGGTATTAGAGATAAAAATATATACTTTATATGATATATATATTATATCCTTTTCTGTAGTGGCGGATCTTGGTACAAATGGTTGAGGGGGCGGAAAATTAAACCCTAAATTTTTTTTCCCGAAAAATCATCAATGTTATAAATGTGTAGTTAGAATAAAAACATAAATTGTATATACTTTATTTCACGGTTTTTAAATATTTTAATATAGCATACTAATTTGAATGTTTCGGGTTTAATTATTGTATTAGACAATTTATTTAATTTTAAAGCACTTCATGTACTTTAATCCCATTGGTTCATTGCAAATACAATCGAATTATATATAAAATCAGAAATTCAGTACATAACACGTATCTAGTTGATCCATATACGGAGTATTAATTAGAATCAACACATAAAATCAGATGATGTTTTACTTAAAAACTAATTGATCGACTGCCGACTGCCACTGGGGTTACCCATCATTCCATCAACCTGTATCTTATACAAGTGTTTTATTTGTTTTCAATGTGGACTAATTTGACAAAGCACTAACTGGAGTAATTGTTAGTTAATTTTTTTTTTTAGAAAAAAGGTGGGAATTAAAGAAACCTTTTGAGCGATGGTGAGGTTTTATGGAGGAAGAAGGCATATCGCGTGCAGACAGGTGGCAATTGTGGCGTTTGAGTCAACTGCGTTGGAAAACGACATCCACAAATTAAATTAGAGGAAGGCAGCTTAATTACAGCCTTACTAGTCAACCAGGTATAATGTTTTATTGACCCCAAAAATCAGATCATGCATTACCTCAGTATTGAGCACGAAATCACCAACCACGTCGGAACGTTCAACTGTTCAAGCTAACCTTACGAAATTTTCGGAATAAATTTTACACAATATTAACCGCTAGTTAGTTATAACATTTCAAATTAAAAAAAAAAAAAAGTAAGATGAAGAGTTTTTTTTACTTGCATTTGAGTTTTTTTGTTTTTTGTTTTTTTGTTTTTGTTTTTTTTTTACAGTAGGCAAAGAGTTGGATGTACTACTGACATCCATGATCATCTAAAAAGATGATGTCCTGGAACTCACAAGAAGAACTCAAAATAAAATTACAACTCAACTGAGATTTCGCAAGAAAATCAGCTGCACAATTCGCATTTCTATAGCAGTGCTGGAATGTAATCATCTCAAAATCTTCGCTTCCAGAATGGATTTCTTGAACTAATTGCACCACCTCCCATGGTATATTGTTCACCTGATTAATGACATTGATAACGATTGAGCAATCACTTTCAACTATTGCTTTCCGTATCCCAAGCTCCGTTGCCAGTCTTATACCTGCATATACTGCAAACGCTTCCGCTAGGATGACAGAACTCATCCTAACATTACACTTATGTATCCGAATAACTTGACCAAAATTATTCCTCATAATGCACCCAATCTGAGGTTGACAACCAATCTTGACCGAAGCATCTACATTAATCTTAACGACATTTATTGGAGGACATTTCCAAATAATTTTATCAGGAGGCCTTCTACGTTTTGGTAATTTTGTTTTCACCTGTTCTTTACTCCAGCAAGAAATAATATCAATAGTTTGAGTTAAAACATTGATAATACTCTTATCAGAACTGTTGCGAAAAATAATTCTATTTCGCAACTCCCAAATAGAATGCCATAAATGACACAGGTCTGTAAAAGAGCCCTATTATTTAGAATATTTTCTGAGACATCACTTGTTAAATTTGGTATAGTAAAACACTTTCTCAATTTAATACCCAGATTTTGAATGAGAGATCTGGTAATCTGACAGTTAAACAATAAATGATTTGTACCTTCTATATCAGAATTACAAAGAGAACGAGTACTCGGAACTCTATTAATATATCTATTTAGACGAACAGTAGTAGGTAAGATGTCTAAAATAATCTTCCAGATGAAATTTTTAATATTCGGAGCAATATTAAGTTTCCAAATCCAATCTGCTGAGATTTTTTTTGTATTCCTTGTATTAAAGAGTGATGATGTGGCTTTGACAGAAAAGTTCCCATTATTACTATAAATCCAAATTAACTTGTCAGGAATATCAGTTACTGGAATATGGATATTAGTAATCATATGAACAATATGAGAGGGAAATATACTGTTTAATTTATCAATATCCCAAGAATTCGTATTTGTAAATAAATCACACACTTTTAAATTAGGGTCACAATCATTCCTAAAACTCTCTAGATATTGAGCATTTACCCAAATGTCAGACCATACATTGATAGTTTTTCCATTACCAACTAGCCATAGCAAGCCTTTAGAGAATAGATCTCTGATATTAAGAAGCCGTCCAAGCCGTCCAAATTGCCAGGAAGTTTTGAATCTTCCTCTTTCCATTAAAGATTCTTTCGAGAGATATTTATCCGTGACAACCTTTGACCAAATATTATCAGGATTTGCCATAATTCTCCAAAGTAACTTCATTTGCATACCAATATTAATTTGCTCAGCTGATTTAAAGCTTAACCCCCCGTCCTTTTTAGGAGTACACAGATGTTCCCCGCTGATTAAAGGATGATAATTATCAGATTGAAGTTTATTCCAAAAGAAATTTTTGTTTATTTGATCAATTTTTTGAAGATTTCCTTTTGGAAGAAGAAATGATTGCATTAGGTAATTTGTTTTAGAATTTAGGTTTGCCTGAATGAGAACCGATCTACCAGCTTGAGAGAGAGAATTGGATTTCCACTTTGACATCTGTTTTTTAAGGCTTATAATCGCCTCATCAAACAAGGCATTGCAAACTCTTCCACTAATAAGTGTTATACCAAGATATTTTTCCATTGTTTTGGTAACTGGAATATTTAACTGTTGAGCAAGAGACCGAGCTTTACTAAAAGGAATATTTTTAGAAACTTGTAACGAACTTTTATTATAGTTTATAAATAGTCCAGACATATTGGAAAAAGTACTCAAGAGATTTTTAATCGTATGAAGACTTAACTCATCAACACGTCCAAAAATGAGTGTATCATCTGCAAAGGAGAGGAAAGGAATAGGACTACTATTGTTTGTAAGTTTGATTCCAACCAAGGGTTCACATTCCAAAGATTCATGTTGCAACATTCTTCCTAACAGCTCCATAACCAATACAAAAATATACGGTGCAAGAGGATCTCCTTGTCGAATTCCCCTAGAAGTTTGAAATGTACGTCCAGGCAAGTTATTTACTAAAACTGAGAAACTAGTTTTAGTCAAACAGGTCATAACCCAATTAATCCATTTAGGGTCAAAACCAAATTTGTTTTGAATAATGCGTATAAAATTCCAACTGATTTTGTCATATGCTTTCTCCATATCTAGCTTTAAAGTCATCCATCCAAATTTGCCCTTTTTGTTATGAAAAGAGTGGAAAACTTCATGAGCAATTAATATGTTATCTTGAATATTTCTTCCTTTTACAAAAGCTCCTTGAAATGGATTAATAATACGTGGTAAAATCGGTTTTAAACGATTAGCCAATAATTTCGAAATAACCTTATAAATAGTATTACACAGACTAATCGGACGATAATGGTTAATGTTAATAGGAATATCAATTTTTGGAATAAGCGCAATGAAAGTTGTATTTACTTCATTGAGAAGAACACCAGAATGAAAAAATGATTTAACTGCTTTGCAAACTAAACTACCCACTATGTTCCAATATTTTTTATAAAACTCTGGAGGAAAACCATCAGGACCCGGAGACTTGTCATCTGTCATTGAGAATAAGGCTATGTAGCACGGAAACGCCTATGTAGGGCACAGTGTCGTGTCAGAAACACGGACACGACACGAAACATCTCAGAAACGCCTGGACACGGTCAAGAAACGGTCAAGAAACGGTCAAACTTTCTCAGATAAAGAGATCAAGGATACCCTATTCAATAGGGTATCCTTGATCTCTTTATCTGAGAAAGTTTGTGTTAAGGCTAAGTTTTCAGAATCTGTAATGGTATGGTCTATTAAATTTAGAAAATATGGATTACTATTAATCGGAGCATTATTTGAAATGAATCTTTCAGCTGATTCAGTTGTAATTTCATCTCTAATTTGATCCTCATCCTCAATCACTAAACCATGTTTATTTGTAAAATTACGAGTAATATTTTTTGAATTTCTTAATTTAGATATTGACTGGTAATATTTTGTATTCCTGTCTCCAAACTTGAGAAAGTTGGATTTAGCTCGTTGTTTCCAGAAAGTATTATTAAAGTTCATGAGAGCTTCACGCTTACCCAATAACGTATTACGTTTAGTATTCATAATATCGGTTGAATTCCCAATAATTTGTTGTGTTTGAAGAAGTAGAAGCTAATCTTCAATATCTTTAATCTGCCTGAAATTGTTATTTGGATGAGACTTACACCAATTTTTTGTATTTTTCTTAAGTAGTTTCTGTTTTTGTAAAAGAGTAAACATAAATGACCCATGAAGCTTATTTTGCCAAGTTGATTTAACTAGTCTATTATAGTTGTCATTACTAGTCCAAGACATTTCAAATTTAAAAGGCGAACCAGCTGTACTTTTTGTCATTCCTACTGAAATAGATATTAAAGAATGATCAGAAGTTGTAAACGGATGATTGTGAACTACTAAATTTGGGAACTGAGTTGCGATATCTGTATGAACCATAACTCTATCTAAACGTTCATAGATATTATCCATAGGCGTTTGTCTTTTCCTCCATGTAATTGGACTTCCCGTATAAGGGACTGTATGAACGTCTAGTTCTTCCACAATCTGATATATTCGCATAAATCTATTAGCGTGCGGAATCGCTCCACCAACTTGCATTTGAGTTTTTGATTCCCGGATACTTTACTCTCAAAATAGAACACTCTCTTTTTCTTTATCATATACCATTAACACGTAAAATAGAAATATCGTTTTTAATATATTTCCAAAGGTCACATGCATGTTAAGAACCTTGACTTATACTTAACCTCTCATTTTGAAGCCCTTGAGATGAGTTTAAATTATGTAAATATCAATTTAAGTAAAATATACAAGAATTATAGTTTATTAAAGAAAAATTAAAGTGATTAATATATATTTAATTTCCAAGCATTCACAATTTTTAACTCAGATATCGAATTAAAGGATATTTATATATCAAGAGAAGCTATTAACAATGAAAATACACATAGATATATAGTTCGGTCTTATGAGAGTGGGGCACGTGCTCCCCCACCCATGCCCTCTTGGCTCCTCCACTATGCTAGAGTAAGCTGGTCAAGGTAATTTCATTTATAAAATAGTGATATGCCACAATAACCGTACGATTTTTCGATAAAAAAAAAAATTGTACGATTTCTACCACCAAAATTATTCTCTTCTCATTAGCTTTGTTTTCTTTATGTTGCGAGCATCCATATTTTTCTACAAATTTTAGTTGGAATGTGGAGAATATGATCAATATGCATCCCCTAGCTACCACACACTCTTTACCAATATTGTTACAAATATAGATGATTTTCCCATCTCTTAGCTTTACTCATTCCTCTATTTAAAGTAATTGGATAAAGAAATTGTTGGGGGGTAGAAAACACCTTATTTTCTTAAAATTCTCCACTTTCCAACATAGAGATGCTATTGGAAATGATCTAACTACATCAAAATACCAAACAAATTTTCAAAATGTGTTCAAAAGTGACAGTAAGAAAAAGAAATGACAACCTCTATTTTAATGTTAGTTCTCATTGCAGAACAATATAAATCATGAATGGAAGCCTTCTATACAGGTGGCAAGATCACTTACAAGAAAAGTCTAATAAACATCATCGTTGAAGGTGACAGTTTGGGCGTTGTCAAAGTAACATAAGATCACAATACCCCTTGGGAGGAAATCCCTAAAATAGTGGAGACGATATGAATTATATATGAAAAACAACTTTAGTAACATTAAATTCAGTTACTGCTATAGAGAGTCCAATGCAAGTGTCAATATATTGTCAAAGCTACAATAGAGAATTATATAATTAATATCATCATGGAGGATCAAGGATGATCTCTGCCTGCAGAGACATCCTACTTATTGCCTACTGTAAAAATGAAATCATGAATTGGAGCCAAATGTAAATTAAGTCATGAATGAGACGATTAGAATTGGAGTAATAGAGTTAGATCAAGATTCCCTTCATCTCTTAACCTTAGAGCATCTCCAATACATTCCTCGTTTTTTGGATTTTTCAGTGTTTGGAAAATTTTTAAATGTTTTTTTTTATCTAACGTACATATTCCTTATCTCATTTCCTAAAATTGGGAAACAACTGGAAAAATAGAGAGACTCCCCTAAATTTACAACATTATCCAAAACTAGATAAATATTCAAATCTTCGAAATGGGAAAATTGTTAGAGGTGGAGCAAAAATAATTTAAAAAATATGTATTTTGTTTCTCTATTTTTGGAGAAATTTGTTATTTGTTTCTGCTTGGTTTTTAGTTGTATTATGACGGTTAATTCGTCAGCCATTTCCTTTTGGACTCTCGATTTTCCAAACTGTTCGATCTAGGGTTTCGGTCTTCGAATGGATCACAATAAACACAATCCAAACAAAATGGAAACGAACAAGAAAGCACACACAAGACTTTGTTTACGCGATTCAGTTTCCCTACATCCGCGGAACCTCGGGAGGGGAGGTCCACCCAATCCACTAAGCATCCAAAGGTCCATAAACAGGTTACGGAGGTTCAGATGCACAAGCACTAAGACGCGATTCTACATATACAAGGACTAAGAAGATAAACAAGGAATAGGGTTAGAAATCGTCCGTGACGACCACCGAGAAATCTCAGGGAAGATTTCTCAACACAGAACCCTCCATTCAGCTTCTTCTCGTCAATCTGTAGATGTGTGATCGTGTTTGCCGGCGCTTGGATAAACTGTGGATGTGCGATCGGCACCTGAAGGCTCGCGAGAGAGTCCAAATCTGAGGCGTCCGCAACTGTTCCCCAGGAGTCATTTCTGTGTTGTTTCTCCCGTTGGTGGCCACTTTTGATATCGGCGTTTCTTCTCCGGCTTCAATTTGTGATGTCACCTTGCTTTTTCTTTGATGTTCGGTTGCTTCTCATGATAGTATGTCCATCTATCGGTTTTTCCGGTCTTTCAGTACATCAGACATGGTGTCTGATATACTGAAACCTTACATGTCTAAAAAAAAAAAAAAGTTGTTGCTTTGCTTTTGATAAATTTTCGTAAGAACGATAAAAAAATTATATAAAATATTAATTATTTTTATTAATTTAAAAAAACAATTTCATATAAATGAAATTATTTTTAAAAATGAGGAGGTGTTAGTTAGGACGGTTGACGGGAAAGATCAAATGCGTGCTTATTTTATAGAGCAGTTGTGGGTTTATTTGTTTTTGAGTGGTTGATACATTGAATTTGGTCAATATCGGCGTCGTGGCTCATGCGAATCGTTTCTAAACTGCACCGCCATTTACGCTTCTTCCATCTTCGTTTGCTTCTTCTATTACTTTCAACTTTGAATTCCAATATTACCCTTAATACTGAGAAGAAATTACACAAATAAGGACAGTTGGCACTTTCACTGATACTTTAGTCGACTGGAAAGCAACGGTTCATTAATATCTACCGACTTTCTTTTTCACCCCTTTTCATAAGGGGAAAATATACGTATTGATATATAAAAAAAATACTGTAGTATTTCACCAAATTCAACTGCTTTGTTAACTGTTAATTACTGGTTAGCCAACAGTAAAAAAAATAAGGATGAAAAATATTATCCTAATGGCTCCAACCAATCAAGAGGAGTCGTACAATTTGATTCTTCTGTTTATCTCCTTCTCCAGCTCCTCAAGCCCTCCTACTTCTTCCAGTTCCTGTATCAAAAATATAAAATTAAACATCATTTATTTAAAATAAAATTGAATTAAAAAAATTAGGCCGTATAATTTAGAGAACAAGTGGCCCCCTCACCTTGGGTCCGAAAAACAGCCCATATGGAACTCCGTTGAATTTCTCGGAATGGTGCAGCTGAAATACGCAACATCAAAATCAAGGAAGATCTCGGACAGTTAGATTTAGTTAAATCCCATTATTATTTTTAATTGCTACATTTATTTAACTAATACAATCCCGTACTATGCACAGACATTACTTCATTACATAGTGTTTAATTAGCTTATCATCAAAATTACCCGCCCACTGAATACAAGCCGCATCCATTAATCAATTTCTAATCAAATATATGGTCGATCAATTCATCGATATGGTAAGAGTACGTTTTAGTCTTAAAACAGCTTGTCAATGGCTGACGACCGTTTTATATTTATGGTGGTGATTCACTTAGTGAATTAAGAGTAATTTTTGTCGGAAATGGAAAATATAATATGGCCAAATTGGTTTCCATTGGAAATGTGGATTCGTCTAGAATCCATCCCATTTGCAAAGAGGCCAAAAAGGAGCATGTGAAATAGTACAGAATATGTGTGGAGAGGAGCTGACCTGGTGGGCTGCAGCCACTCTTCGGAAGTAGGGGACGTTGGCAATGGGCCCCACCGGGAACCTCTTGTGGACTAGGCCGTCGTGGACGAACATGTAGGCCATCCCGAACACCGTGATCCCCAGCCCCTGTTCCGTCCATTCCATTTTTCATTTCAATTTATTTTAAATTTAAAAATCAGTCTTTATAATGAAAACCTAAGTATTTTTGTATTAATTAATTAATTAAATTCAATTAAAGACCGTACGGCGCCGAAGCAGAGGCCGGGAAACAGGCCCTTGTGGAAGAAGCCGTAGGCGAGGAGGGCGATTGCCGGTACCGCGTTTATCACCGCGAACACATCGTTCAGCTCAAATGCACCCTCTCTTGGTTTGTGGTGAGACTGTAATATTAATCAAAATTCAATTAACACATATTCACTGGAATTATCAAAACGACGCGTTCTCAAGTCAGAGATAGAGCCTACTTCATGCATGTGCCATAGTGAAGCATGCCACAGTGCCCTGTGCGCCCACCGTGCCCAAAACTCCATTCCCACCTGATTAATTACAAATCCAATCTTGTGTAATTATTTTAATTGCAATTAAACGGCACATATTATTCATGATTTATAATAGTTTAATTTAATTGCGACGGTGTAAGAGATGGAAGAAGAAAGAGGGACTCACAGCAGCGCCCACGGAGAGAGCGAATGTGCCAAACATTTCAGTAATTGGAACCTCTCCGCCCTAAACAGAGACAACGCAGCCCTAGAAATTGTCATCAGGTTTGAAATTGGGGGGCCAATTCAATCAATTGAGAGGGGAATTTTGAATTCCTGTATAAATTAAAAATGAAATCGATGAAACGTACATCCATCTGCCAGTAGAATCGGTAGTAAACGGCGAGGACGGCCATGGAGCTGATGCCTAAGGTGGACATGACAGCCGCGACCAGGTAAGTGGACCGCTCCGACTTCTTCCTTTCCAGTTTCTCCGCTAATCGGGCGGCGGAGATCTGCCTCTCCACCTCCTCGGCGCTCGGCACGGTGAGCGTTCCGAATTCGCAGGAGATCTCCGCCGCCGCCTCCTCCTCATCGTCGGCCCGCGAAGGCGGCGGAGGAAGCGGTACGGAACCTAATTCCTTCCCCTGTAGAACGTAGCAGATGGTGTAGGTCGTTCTCTTCCTCTGGTAACAGGTCAAGTGTCGCCGGGATTCCAGGCTTTGACGGCGGGCTGGAGGATAGAAGGAAATCGGGGGCTTTTGGCCGAGGAAGGGATTTCTGGCAGCGGCGGCGGTGGAGGATGAGATGCCGGCCGCCATGAAGGGGAAAGGAATCAGGGCGGTGGAGGAGACGGGGAAGAAAGGAAAGGTTGTGTGTGGGGTTGGGACTTGGGAGGGGAGAGCACTGACAAGGGAGAGGTGACTGCGTCCACAAATTCGTAACGTTCTGTAACTCCAACTCTCCGAAGTGTTTGTTGCCTTTTATATAGTGAAAGGTCATAGTCGATCTTTTGGTGTTTTTTCGTATTTCTCAAATATTCTCATACATTAAAAATGTTATTTCTTTCAAAAAAAAAATGTTATTTTAAAATATTTTCAACCAATAAATAGATAGATTTTTTAAAACAATTATTGAGAAAAGTAAATAACTAAACTAAAAAAATATTTCCAAATGAAAATTCTTGAAAAAAATGTGTATCTTTTACAAAAAAATATATATTTATTATTTAAATATCCACCTCTATCGGATTTTTTTTTCACTCAAAAGTGAATCTTTAAAAAATAACGTCAAAACGAATTGTTGCATAATCGGTAATAATAAGATTTCCATAATTCAAATTCGAGTGGAATAAATAAGAGGTACTCCCTTTGATCTAAAATATAATTTTTTTTCTATTCATTACGTATTTTAAGTAGTTGAAAAATATATAAAATATAATTAATTTTTTAAAAATAAATTTAATATATATTACTGTACTAATAAGTATTCCCTCCGTTAATTAAAACTTGACGTTTTACTATTCACGCATGCTTTTTGAGGTGTTAAAAACTATATAAAATATAAAATTTTCCAATATTTTTTTTAATAGTTTCACACTTATTACTATTAAGTATGAATTTATAAAAAAACAAATGTGAAAAAAAGTTAATATTTTATATAGTTCTTATCATTCTAAAAAAGCGCGCATAAATAGTAAACGACAAGTTTTAATTAACAGATGGATTATTTATTTTGAAAGAATAATTGAAAAATATTTTATATAATTTTTAGTTTCTTAAAATATGCGTTGAAGAGTCAAACATCTTACATTTTCAATCGGAGGGAGTATGCTCTAGGTGTTTGAATTTCAATCCATTGTATAAACATTTTATTAGTGTCCATTTAACACATTTTATAATGTGTTAAATATAAATTTTAAATAAAACAATTTATAAAGTGAGTTAATCTTCTTGATCCAATGTTTTAGATTTATTCACAATTTACAAATTAAAAGATGTTTACATAATGATAAGATCCATCCTACATAGAGAGAAGAGAGAGACATGAAGATTAAAAATTTAAAACTTAACATTAAAAAAGTTACTACATTAATCTATTATGCAAGACAATCCATTTTCTCTTTCTAAACTTAGCTTTTCATCTTGTGGTGGAAAAGGTTTTATATATGCATTTAGACCATCCACATTGAGGGTTTCTTAAGAGTTTTTAAGACAAAAATAATAATTAAATAAAGGGAGGAGGGATGAATAGTTTAAGAAGTGATGTTGATAGTTTCTTATTTATAAACTCAACAACAAACTCAAAAAAACCCAAAAAGGAGTGATGGGTGGAGAGTGAGAAGAGGAGAGAGGAAAAAATTGGTGGGTTATTCAATTAATTTAATTGTTAAATTAAATAGATATAGTATTAAAATGGATTGTATGGATGTGGGTTGAAAATAGAGTTGGGTTTTTTAAGAAGAGAGAAAATGATAATTAAGAAACCGTAGAAACCGAAACCAATGTGGATGCTCTTAGAGCATCAACAATGGAGGGTCATAGACCCTTAAACCATGCCAAATCAGCATTAAATAAATAATAAAAAAAGTAAAACAGGTAAGGGTCCGAATGGTGAGTCCTGTCTGCAAGGGTACGGGTGAGGAGGCCCCAATGCACGCGAATCGGAGCCATGTGTCCACACTATAAATTAAGTTTATATAACTGCAATTTTTGGCATATTTTGTAATTAAAAAATAAATAAATTTTATATTCAAGTGTGAATTAATTTTATCTACTCATAGACACCCATTTTGCATATGTTATTTTAAAAAAAATTACACTAATAATACTCATATACTATTATTTTTATCACATAGGGTAACGTTTGTGTCATTGCATTTTCCGTTTCGTTCTTGTTATCGTTGTATCGTGTAATGTTTATTTTTTCTCCATTTGTGAAGTCCGAACCCATTGTCCCGCAATCTCTCATTGGGTCGAGTTTTGCTACTCCAGTCCAGCTAGGTTTTACTATGGTGATCATACCCTTTGGTCTTGTCAAGAGGTGCAACAATGTGATCCTCTCATCCCTTTATTGTTTGCTTTAGTTTTGCATCCTTTGGTGCGCAAAATCTGGAACACGTTTCAGTTGTGTTTCCAAGCTTGATATTTGGATGACGACACTATTGTTGAGGATACCTTGATCTTGGGGAAGGTTCTGCAGATGATTATTGAGGACGGACCCCGTTATGGTATGCACCTCAATGCTGATAAAACTGAATTTTTTTGGCCGAGAGATGACCCAAGGAGCAGGATGGTTGGTGGTTTTTCTTGAATTGGTAAATAAAGAGCGGCCATTCCGGGGTTCGAACCGGGGACCTATGACTATTATCCACAAGTCCTTTCCGGTGAGCCATTCCGGAATGGTGGTTGGTAGTTTTCCACCTAACATTGCTAGGCCGCAACAAGGGGTTAAGCTTCTTGGTGGGCCTGTCAGTGTTAATTATGTGTTCAGTAGTGAGCTTGTGATGAAGAGAGTGGACAAAACGATCGCGCGTATGGACGCGGTAGCTAAGATTAGTGACCCACAATGTGAGCTATTGTTGTTGCGTGCTTGTATCGGGGTCTCCAAACTTTATTTTGCTTTACGTACATGTCCCCCTCTTGCCTTTGAGTCTGCCCAACTTAAGTTTGATATTTCTCTTCGACGATCCCTCGAACGTATTATCACTGCTTCTGGGCCGGGTTTTGGCGATTGGCAATGGAGGCTCTCCACACTGCCCTTCAGGTTTGGAGGTCTTGGTGTTTATTCTACAGGCGATGCTCTTTTTTTTTTTGCCTTTCTAACTTCGCGTTTACAATCTGCTAGCCTGCAAACTAAGCTTCTTCAACATGTTGATGTCACATTGTCCGGATTTGCTTTGGATGACGTCGTGCGTGTCTTTAACAATAGGATAGGAACTGATATTTTGAGTAGTCCAAGTGAGATCGCTGCCCCCAAACTGATGAAGAAATTGGCAGACATATATTTCCCACGGATTACGAAAGATGCAGAGAATACTTTTTCCTTAATAATTATCACCGCGTCAGATGGCTTTGTGGAGTTCTCAGCGTCGAGACCATGCTACTGACTGGCTTAGGGTTGTACCCATCTCAGGGTTGGGTCAGGTTATGAATGGTATGACGTATCGTTGTGTGTTGTTCTATCTGTTAGACATCCCTTTGTTTTCCATTTCGAAGCGTCGTTCTGCCTGCTCCAAAGTATTTGAGGGAGACATGTTTGGAGATCATGTTGTGTCGTATGCTGGTATTGTGGGGATTAAACACTGTCATAATGTTGTTCGTGACACTTTGGTGAATGTTTGTTATCGTTCTGGGATCTCGACTGGGAAGAGGTTGATATTGGCTTGTGTGGGGGAGACGGAAAACCCCTCCGTCCGGCGGACATGCTTCTTTATGCGTGGGATGAATGGTTGGATGTTTGTGTTGACTTGATAGGGGTCATCCCCTTTGACGCAATCTGGGATGATTGATTTTGTTCCAGGGCATGCGGTGCCCGAGGCGGCTCGTCGTAAGCGGGTCAAGTACCAAGATAAGTGTAACGCCATTGGTTATGAGTTCTTACCCTTTTCTTTTTCTGCATTGGGGGAACTTGAGGCAGATGCCACATCCCTTCTAAAGAGGATCCAGAAATTTGCTCAAACTCGCGATATGAGGGCTCACAATGTAACTCATATTTTCACTAGGGTAGGGTTTTCTATTGCTAAAGGTGTGGGGGCCCAGATTGTCTCTCGGCTCCCCACCAGTTCTTTGTAAACTCCTATAATAATAATAATAATAATAATAATAATAATAATAATAATAATAATAATAATAATAATTTAGTAATTGAAAAAGGTAAATAGTAAGAAACTTAAGGGTCCGAGAGTGGAGCTTTCTTTTGAGGGTGTAAATAATAAAAAGTTCGGAATGTGGCCTTTAAGCTGACGTGGCAGAGGAAAAGTAAGTTATGGGTTCGAGGTCCGAGCCCTCTGTTATGTTTGCTCTTAAAAAATAAAATAAAAATTGTATTCAAGTGTTAATTAATTTTATCTACTCATAGACACCCATTTTGCATATGTTATTTTTGAAAAAAAAAATTTACCCCAACAATATCGATAATAACAATAACGATAATAATAACAATAACAATAATAATAATAATAATTTAGTAATTAATAGAGGTAAATAGTAAAAAGTAAATTAAGAGCCCGAGAGTGGGGCTCTCGGATGAGGGTGCAAATAATAAAAAGATGGAATTGAGCCCTTAAACTGATGTGGCAGAAGAAAAGTAAGTCAAGGGTCTGGGTCTCGGACCCTCTGTTGCGCATGCTCTTAGGTTGAATTCGTTCATTGCATCCATCCCCTCCGCGACCCCATTCTATGCTCGTTGGGTGGAGAATTTGCCTAAATCTCACCCGATCCACCCCTTCTTTTTACCACTCCCATAACCCTATACCAAACATGTCAGCACAATCCTCGAAAAAAAATTCACACTGCGTTCACCTCTCCCACCCCGAGCTAAACATAACCTAACTTATGTGTTTGGATTCCCATGTAATATAATTTTGAATAATGTTTGAATAACTTATGTGTCTGCTTCGCCCGTGTCTGCGCTGCCATCCTTGATCTCCCATCCCTAGATTCTCGACTCCCATCCTTGGGCTCCAAGGAACTCTGACTTCCTTCTTGTTTTCTTCGGCCGGATCTGTCTCGCCAAGGGTTTCCTTACCCTTCACAGTTTGGTCGATTGAATCCCACGCAAAAAAAAAAAAAAAAAAATAATAATACCCACCCAATCCGGACTATATTTATTTATTTATATATATAGCACGCTCCTTCATAAACGACGTGCTCCTTTGCGTCGTTTCCAGTGACCTGTCTAACCCTACCCTCCCTCCCACCACGGGTTCTTGGGCCGAGTATTTGTTGGTCCAAAGAAGGTGGTTTAGGTGAATAATATACCATTTTTAATAAAATTCCAAATTTCTTATATTTTCTAGCACCTAGATTAATCATCGATCGGTTTTTTCAAATAAAATTATTTATAAACTCTCGTTTAAGATTTTCCCGAGAGGGTTTGACCTTTCTTCACGAGAGGGATAACTCATCGGCGCAACCCGCCACTCTTCAGATCGACTTTAGAAACTTATGTTTAGTGCCTTCATTGCGATGATTTTTATTGATCACCTTCCAGTTTGTGGTCTTTTGTTGCGCTCGTGGTTCGTCTCCTTTAGTTGCGATTTGGTCGTGGATTTGTGATCGAGGCCTGATGGCTCGCTGCGGTTCGAGTCCATATCTGAGGTCTCCACTGTTGGGACTTTGCCTGTGTCATCTCTCCCCTTTGTGGCTTCCACGACTGAGCTCATGCGGTCTTTGCTTCCACACTCTGCATCTGATCTCTGCGCCGTCCTTTGCCCACTTTTATTCGTTTCTATTTTGTTTGGTCGATTTGTTGTTGTTTGTGTGTTGTTCCTTCTGGTTACAATTGTTTCGATCCCTCGAGTTACCAAGCCTGTTTGGTACTAGAATTCTTTCCGGTTAAAAAAAAACATATAAACATACTCTATAATTCATTACGGAGTATAATCAACACTATTCTAATGTTTAGTTAACAACTTTTTTTCTCCCATTTTTTATCCAATGTGACAGTGATTTAAAACCTATGAGCTCACCATTGTTGATACTATGGTGTAGTTCTTCTCAACATTATGCCTAAAATGATGAAATTCAACATTGGTGAAATTATGCTCGAAAAAGTGCGTGTTGACGATTTTTATTGTGTCTTTTTCTAGTTTTATGTTGGATGTTCGACAGTTGTCTCTCTGCCGATTTATCAGTCTATTGAGATTTAGACTTATTATTATTATTATTAGGGAAAACTAATTAAAATACCCCCACCTTTGGGGGTATGGTAAAAATATATCCTCAAATTTCAAATGTAATTAAAATATCCCGAACTTTGAGGGTAGTGGTAACATATTACCACGAGTTTTTTTATGGGTCAAAAATGCTGACAAGACAACCTACGTTGATTTTGTTTTTGACGAGGCAGCCTGTGGAAGCCTTTTTTTATAAATTAGTACTAAAATCGGGGTTTCTTAAACGGTTTCCTTAGGGAAAAAATACACCGACAACAAAATTAAACCCGAAAAACTAAATTGATTCAACCAAGCAACTAATCCGGTCAAAATTGCCTCAAATTAACACAACATGACTTTTCCTAACACCAAACCGACAACAAAAAACTAAACCAAAAACAAGAGCAACAACATAGAGGGAAAAAACTTATTCAACTAAGTCCGTGAATAAATCAAAGAGGAAGAAGATGTGAGAGAGACAACTCAAGATAGCCGACCACAAGGGAGGAAGACTGTCATTGAAGAGGAACTATGACTTGCCTGGAAGATCGGAAGACAGCTGAAGAGGCGATCACGAAAGAAGATAGGAGGGAGGAAAATGTGTGGTGTATAAAGCCGGTCCAACTCTTTATTTTTTTCCTAAAGAAACCGTTCAAAAAAACCCTTGTAAAAAATAAACGTATGATGTCTTGTCAGCATTTTTGACCAGTGAGAAACCTTGTGGTAATATATTACCACTACTATCAAAGATCGGGATATTTTTATTACTTTTGAAAGTTGAGGATATATTTTTACCATACCCCAAAGGTGAGGATATTTTAATTAGTTTTCCCTTATTATTATTATTAGTTTGTTTCCATTTGTTTTCTTTCAAGCTGTTTCCTTTCTTTTCGTCCGTTTGCCTGCATCTATCTCAAATTTCCGCATTCTGGAACCTCCATCCACAACAATCCCGAGCTGGATCGATTTCTCTCATCCTCCCACGCAAACCCGCCCTTCAGCCGCCCCCGGCCACCGGCCACTACACTCTACCTCATCAGCTGCTTCCACCGCCATCTATCCCAACTTCTTCCTCGCTCGCTCGCTCGCTCTCGCCGCCGCGAGGCGGACGGATCTTTCCGGCACTTCACTGCTGCCACATGCCAGCCAGTAATTCAGCTCCACCTTATCCGTCAACTGCTGAGCGCTGCCTCTCCAACGCTGTAATTTGAAGGTGATGATTCTGATTCCCCCTGCTAAATGCATCTTATTTATTTTGAATTGTGGCCATGATTGGTTCTGGAACCTTGAGGTCATTACTGGCTGTAATTCATGAAAAGCAGCCCTAATTCCGACACTTCGCGCTGTAATTGGAACTTTGAGGTCATTACTGGCTGGCATGATTGGTTCTGGAACCTCCATCCACCACAATCCCGAGCCGGATCGATTTATCTTTGAATTTTTGGAATATTTTTTTTGGGGTTTTGTTTGATCAAAACTACGGAATTGAGCCGGTATCATATTCTGCAATTGGAACTTTGAGGTCATCCTCTCAAGGATGTCTTGTTTGGAACTGGTTAAGTCTTTCTGCTGAATAAAATTATTTATGATTATGATTTAAACTTCCACGTTGTAGGCGTCTATAATTATGCAATTTGACGAGGAAGTATTCATTTATGAATTTGAATTGTAGGCTCATTCCAGTTATGTTGGGTTGGAAGTGGAATCATAATTGAAAAATGTTGATGCTAATATAGCTTTGGTATGGGCATTTTGTTTTTGAATAAAATTGTGTAATGGCGTTTTGTGTCTCCTGCTTTTGCAGTTTTGCTTTGTGCTAGATTTGTGAATACTGATAGAGTTCTGTTTAAGCTCTATTTTGAATCGTATATTGTTTTTATAATTAATCTGATTTCTGGAATAGCAATATTGCAACATCACACCATATGAAGATTTTCAACTTATCTTGCCTCCTTGATTTGCCAATTAGTTCTTCAAACTTTTGTTTGCATTGCTTTTGAAGTTCACCATTCCATTTTTGGGTCGTTTGCAGTATCTCAGGTTTGGATTCTCACCTTTGTTTCTGGAGTTCCTCACTAGCATTCGGCTATGAATCCATATTGTGGTCTGAAGGAAAATTATTATAAATATCAGTGTGGAGGATGATACTTACATAGGCCTGATCATTCAGCAATGTGGTTTTCCTTCTGGAGATCCAAAAATCGGTTCTCCCTGGAGGAACTCAGGTTTCTCTTTCTGTCTCTTTCTTTAATAATCGTTAGCTGCTTTGTGTTTATGGGGAGTTTAAATAGGGATGCTTTTCATGAATTAATGCGTTTCCTCTCTTGGAAATTTATTGCACTAGATGGTTATCTGTTTAGTATTATGAAAAAGGATTATCTGTTTAGTTTCTTTTCATGGATCAATGTCTTCATCTGTTTCAGTTTTCCAGCTACTGTCTTATATGTGTGTGTTATCTTTTATAAGAAACTAAGCTCGTGCAACTTGAGAAGAATACAAAAAAGGATCTCTGAGAGGCAGTGACAAGCACATAATTTACATAGTAATAGTGTGGAAAGCTTGCTTTTGTTTAAGATCGACTTGTTTTATGATCGGAAACATTATTAACACAAAATTGAATAATTGATCACCTTCATTTTTTGGTTTGAGAAATTTAGCCTTTCATAGAAGGTGAAAAAAGGCATTATTGATCCTTCTTGTTGAGAAGAACACCTTTTATTCTCTGCCCTGGAATTGTATAATTGTAGCATGCTTATAGTTTGTATGCATTCATATGTAAACTTTAGGATATCTCTGTGGTCCTGTATACTAGAGATTGTGAACAATTGCTATCCTAGCCTTCTTGGCAAGATTAAAAAGGTGAAAGACAATGAAGAAGTGGCTTGCTCTGTCTAGGCATTTGTATGTTTTCTATGGATTAGAACAAGAGAGAAAACATGGTCATGGAGTTGGTGTGTGAAGACTCCTTTTGGGTTGAAAGTATGAGCGGAATCATCATACAACATTCCTTATCACGATGTAGTATGTATTTTAGATTTCTTGTTTTAGTGTCTCTGGGGTGTTCTTTATTTTTTCTCATTGGGAGGTTCTTTTTCTTTTACATTGAGATGAGATATATGGCTCACTTTTTTAGTCTACAAAACCCTCAAAATAATAGATATATGAACATGGACAATATCATGTAATGTATAGTTGGCATTCAATCCTACGTTTGTTACTTTTATGCATGATGCCCTGTTGCGATTTCCAGAAGAAGGGAAGTGAAAAAGCATTTGTGTCCGTGCTTGTGTTGTTATTGTTTCATTACAAAACTATGTTTTCAGTGGAAAAAATATGATTGAAATCTGACCCTTACCTTCTTTCTTCCTCCTATCAAGATACAGAGACATAAAGGATGAAGAGCTAAGAGAAACTGCCTTCCCTAATTTTTCCTTCTATAGTATTTTGCCCCGTTGGATTTCTTTTCTTGATACTTACCTTAGTAAGATAATGATTGAGTTTTTCAATGCTGATGAGAACAGTTCAAGCAGATGTGGCGTAATGTAACAAGAAAAGGGATTTCTTGTTACTCATTTGTACGATTATTAACTTATATCCTAGAATGAAAAAGAAGTATTTTTATCCATGATGTATACTTTTCATGAAAGTATTTGACGAAAATACTCATCGTGTAAATGTTTTTTTGCCTCATCTTTTGATGCAGGCATCTAATTGAGCAGTTGCAAAAGGTTCAAATTGTGAATGATGTTAATAAGGTTAGACCATTTATTCTCTTTTGTGCTGTCACAATGTGATGTGATTCCAGCAGCTAAAGCTAAGCCTTGGAAATATTTTTATCTTTTTTATTCAGTAGATTCCTATTTCTCAGGGTAGTTAAGATCAATCAGTTAGGGTTTTTAAAAAAAAAGAAGAAGAATCAGTCAGAGTTTGTTTCCTGTTTCTTAGCTATAGATTAGTGGGGTAGTGGGTAGTTTATTTTCTGATTTCTGTCTATTTAAGGTGTGTCTAGCATCATTTGTAATCATCCAATTATCATTATCAATATATATCAGAAAACGTGGGAAGCTTTCCAAGATACTGGCTCAAGGTGGTACTTAACATAATGGATTGCAGTGCAGCATATTTACTTTACTTTAAACATGTGAAGGATTTTGTTGTTGAGGCACTGAGATCAGTTGCAGAGCTGGTGACTTATGGGGATCAGCATGACTCAGCCTTCTTTGAGTAAGTCCAATTCATTATGCATTACATACAATTGTTGCGGAAGTTTTATGTAATATGTAATGTTCTAGCGGCTAGAAGCGGGATACGCGACACGGTGGTGCGAATCTCGAATCGGAGAAGTATCCGATTCGAGAGGATACTCGTATCGATACGGTACAAGCATCGAATCCCCGACAGGTGTGCTGCTTTGATGGAAGCGCGGCGGCGTGAGAAGGGAATAACAATGGAGGAGTCGCACAGAAGAGAGGAGAAGAACTTACTGCGATATAGACGGCATAGAGGAAGAGGAAGGGTTTTCTAACCCTAAATCTGGCCCACTTAGTTAAAATAACCCAAATAAAAACCCTAATATAAAACTAAAATAATTCATCTATCCAAAAATTGTAAAATCAATCTATATATTCAATTTATTTAAGAAAAAATACCCCACCGTATGCATCGTATATTCGTATCGGATTCGGTTGGGGTAGCGAATCCCGTATCCATGTCCCGTTTGGAATCGAATCTCGTATCAAGTAACATTAATCTAGCCTCATCTGCAGTTTTTTCATGGAGAAATCCGTATCCGTGTCCCGTTTCGAATCGAATCTTGTATCAAGTAACATTAATCTAGCCTCATCTGCAGCTTTTTCATGGAGAAACAGGTTATGGGGGAGTTCGTTCGCTTACTGCAGATCAGTAGAACTGCTGTTGTTCCACGACAGTTGCTTCAGACCGTGAGCATTATGGTCCAGAACTTGACAAATGATCACGCTATATGTAAGTTGATGACTCCAAACGGATCCATGATGAACTATCTTCCCCCTTCTTTGCCCAGCATCATTTTTAGGAATTATGCACATCAAGGCAATTGTCTTTTTTGACCCTGCAGATTATCTTTTCAGTAACGAGTATATAAACTACTTCATCACTTATCCCTTTGACTTTCAAAATGAAGAGCTGTTATCGTACTACATCTCCTTCTTAAGGTGGTTTTCTCTCTCTACTTCTTTTTACTTACTGATGCTGTTATTTTTGTTTCATGGCTTTCTGGATTGTATGTTATATCACCATCATAATATTTAGTATTAACTCTTTTATACATTCACCTTTTATTATTATTATTATTATTATTATTATTATTATTATAATAATTATTATTATTATTATTATTTTCACAATTTTACTGCAAAATACTGATAACTGCTCATGTAATATGACATTCTGACAAGAAGAGCAATAAGTGGGAAGCTTGACAGGAGTACAATTTCATTGCTAGTGAAGACAGACGATGTAAATTCTCTTCTCTCAATTGATATGTGTGTGCGCTTTTTGATTTGGTGGAGGTGGTGGAGGTTGGGGGTGGAGCATTTAAATAAGTGCTCATAACAACACTTGCTGTTATAGGCAAGTGTCAGTTTTGTGGCATTGCCATTGGGCATTTCTGATATGACAAACGGGTCACCTTGCTTGCATTAAAAAGTCTTTGCCTGATTATTTTCCCGACTTCTGTATCATGGATTCTTACTTCATGAGGAAGAAACATATTTGTGAATTAGGAGTCAGGAGACTATAAAGAATTAAAGATGGATAATTGATCTAACACTTTTATAGTTATATAAAATGTAAGGCTCTTAGATGACGTTAATTTGCTGAGCACAAAGAATGATTTCAGTGATACATGTTTTTAGTAAGAGAAGATGTGTGCTGAGGGTTTGGGAGGTAGAAAACCTCATTGATATTTGTGCTGGATCTTATCATTTTAAAAATATTCAATTTTTTCATTTTTCGAAATTGACAAATCTATCTTTTTAATAATGATGAGAATTTACATTAGGAACTCATCAGTAAGAAGTGAAAAGAGTAGCGGACAAGATATCCTCCAACGCCAGCTACCAAAAAAATCTGCAGACTCCATTTTTTTTATTTCTTTATTTGAGGGGCCTTTATGCCTTTTAAAAGCAATTAATTTGGTGTAGAAACTTATATGTTTTGGTCAATCATTATTTTATTCTTTTTTTGCTGTATCAGTTAGTAAAAGGAAAAATCTTATGGTGTTGATTGTTATGCATTCCATAGCTCATGATTGAGCTGGGTTTTTTTCTTCCTGAAGCTGTATATATGACTTTGATTCCTTTCCTTGTCTAGAGTGAGGTGGTTGCTTTCCCATTGTATGTGGAGGCTCTAAAATTTGCTTTCCATGAAGAGAGCATGATCAGGATTGCTGTACGTGCTTTGACGCTAAATGTCTACCATGGTCAGTTGTTTACTATTTATTTTATCTCATAATTATTAGTATTAACACTTTCATTCTGATGCATCATTTTTGTTGATTTTTTCCCCTTCAGTTGGGGATGATGGTGTAAATAGATATATCACAAGTGGCCCCCTTGCAACCTATTTTCCAGATCTAATCACATTTTTCAGGAGTCAGTGCATTAGCCTGAATGAGTTAGTTTCAGAATCATCAAAGTAAGATTATAATTCCATCAATAAGTATCACCGTAAATAAGAGGGAGGTGCATGGTCCCAAACAATTCATGTTTTTCTCTTGTTACATAGGAGTCCAAGCCAAGAATTGTCATCAAGCATCTCTTCTACACTTGATGAAATTGAGGACAATCTATACTATCTTAGTGACGTTATTTCAGCTGGAATTCCAGATGTCGGTCGCTTGATAACTGACAACTTGTTGGGGTCCTTGATACTGCCATTTCTGCTTCCCTCTTTGACTAAGGAAGGTGTACATGTATGACATTAGTTTGTTGTTCTTTGTTGGTTTCCTGTTACCTTAGCTATTATTTTCTTAAGTTATGGTTTTACTGTATTTCTTATTGCATTGTGCTCTTTTTGATATATTTTTGTTTCAAAACTTAAAATTCCTTTCCTGGAAAGAGAGATGAAGTGCCCATGAGATGATGTTAATTCTCTAAGCAATATGTGGATGCAAATGAGTGTCTTTTTGTTTTCATTTGCTTTGTGAGTTTGGTGTTCCTTGTTTAGCAACGTGTTTTACCCACTTACTGTAGCTTCAAATCAGGATGTGCAGATTGGTGTCATCACAGCGATGTATTTAATTTGCTCCATCTTGCGAATAGTCAAAATAAAAGATTTGGCAAATACTATCGCTGCTTCTCTCTTTTTCCCACAAGAGGCTTTTGTACAGTTGCCTGAAGCTAAGTCAGATGGGGACTTAGTCTGCTCACAGATTCAACTTCCTATGTCACATGAGAATATCAATCACCACACAGATGTGTCTGCAGGGAATTCGGTAGTTGCCTTACCTTATCATACGAGTTTGCCAAATGGAGATACTGGCAAAAGTTTTGCACTGAGGTATATTTAACATTCTTTCTCATTTTTTAGATTGATGTATTACCAAATAAATAAATACCCTACCTTTTTTATTTGAATTCCTTCTCCCCTTTAGGCATCTGTATTGGATTGGAGACGGGTGCATGAAAATGATGAAATGCACATTGCTGACATGACTAGACCATTATTGATTCCTGTGGCATTCTGCTTTAATGTTCATTCACTCTGTAAATTGAATGGTTGGATTTGTGGGATGCGGTTGTATGTAGGAGTTTTCTGTTGTTTTATTTCCTTTTATTCTCTGAAATGTTGCACCATGCTTCCTGATACATTATCTCTTTTCTCTGACCCTTTCCCTCTTTTCCCATGATGCCCTGCAAGATTAAAAGGCAAAACACTTTACAAAGGTTTTATTTCTGGTGGTTGTGGGCCTTGCATGTATTTCTACCTGATGCAGTTTTAATATTACAAATTCTATTGTGTAGGGAGTTCCTGCTTTATTATCTTAAAAATGGTAATGATGGAGAAGTTTTGGGCTCCTTGAGTGTGATGGTTGTATTGCTGCAAACAAAAGGTAAGTCTTCTCGTTCTAAGTACTTCCAACTGTAGCAGGTCATATGCCGTTTTTCTTATAAACTGTTAACTGTTTAGAGTTGGACGAGTCAATGCTCGATGCATTAGGAATTCTTCCACAGCGCAAACAACATAAGAAACTTCTTCTGGTACGTATCACTCCTGATTCTGTTTATATACCTTTGGGTGTGTATGATTGGTTTTATGCCTTTTTGGTCTTATTAACTCTAATGCACAAAAAGAAGCTTATGCCATTTATCTGCAAAACTGAAGAATTACCTATCATTTGTCTTTTAAATTAATTGCAGCATAGGTACTCAAGGACAGGTTTCTGTGAATTAATTTCATAATTGTATGATATACCGTGTCTAAGCGCTTAGATGCTCTAGCTGTATCTGTAATACATGAATGTATTTAATTGCCCCAATTCTATGGTGCTTGGCATTGAATTATAGTCTCCTCTTTTCAACTCAAGGATAAAAAGGTATGAGCCTATAGAATAGATATTGTTCAACAAATTTCACTGTTTCTTCTGAAAATAACAGTTTCCTCTTTTCTGTATTTTTATTCTTTTTCAGAATTGATATTTCACTCAAATTACTGTATTTTAAGGTTTTCTAAATGAAAAAAGGCATATCTGACATGGCAACTTAGAAGATGTTGTAGTAATTAGTACATACTGTATATTTGTTTACTTCTATTTGATTTTGAAGGGAGGCATTTGTGGGAAAAGTTATCTTGTTCAACTTTTTTATTCAGTATTGATGTGTAACATTGTCATTCTTTTTTATCTTCAACATTTTTTCCGTCTTCTGCAGCAATCACTAGTTGGTGAGAGCAAAGGTGAAGAACAGCTTTTTTCAGGAGATACTTCTAGTGGAGAGCTTGATATCTATCTTCACAAACTAAAGGTGTTCACCAAGCCTCTCCAGATATTAACCCTTTTCACTACCTTCGCGATAATTTTAATTTTTCTTGCTTACGCAAGGAGTGATACTGCTCAACAGATTCTTGTTTCATCAAGATGGAGCACAGAAACATATAAAACTATCCTGCTACCATATTTAAACCCTTGAAAATTTTGCAAGAGGAGATAAATAGACACTAAAAATATGCATTCAGAAGGTTTTCCCCATTTTAAGTCTTTCTATGTCTCCTACCTCCGTAGGCTTTTGAGAGCATAAATAAATAAATACAGTAAATCTTATGTTGAAGTCAGTGAAGTTTACATTTTTTATGAGCTGATAGTCTAATAGAACAAAACTTGTGTCCCATCTTGGGTTTTGGCTTGAAATTTTGATATCTCGGTTCTAGTAATCACAGCTTTCCTTTTCTACCTTAATTTAACATTTTCTTTATGTGGAACATTGATGACAAGGATTGACTGGTTGCAGTAGTCATGGAGTATGGTCCTACATAACGACGTCATTGGTGTCTGAAATGATCATATAAAGAGATTGTATTCTATTTACATAAAATATCGCTTTTACTTGTGCTGGGGTTCTGTATACACTGTTTGGGATTTAGGATAATTGGAATCTTTTCAGAGATTCTGATAGAGCTAAAATTGGGAACACACAATCAATCAACAAAACTACATCATTGTACTCAGATTTCTCACCAAAACTACACACTACTTAGGGAAACCAAGGAATCAACTAAGACACCAGCAGAGCTAAAAACTCACTGGACAAGAAAGGCAACAACATATCCATGATATTTCTGAATGCCTAACAGCATAGGACTAATCCAAATTATCCCTTATATATAATAGAGCCCAACTGAATTATTCTCCTATCTGTTACTCTATTCTTGACGTCTCTAGAACTAACCAGTAATGTTCCATGTGGCCATGTGCATAACAGATTCCTGCTTGTTTATCAGAATATTGTCTCTGATCTGGATTCCTATGTTGTGTCTCCACATGTAGGATAATTATCGCGTTTCTTGTTCTGAGATAGCAATGCAATCAAGTCCCCAATTATGCAGATTTCAGGTACTGAAAATACTCTTCAGTAGTAGCCAAAATTGGCAATGGGAATTTGTATTCCCTGTCAACTGTCAAGTTTCTGTTTTGTTAAATCTTTTAAGCATGATTTTTTGGCATTTTCTTGAGTGAAACTATTCCAGTACCTTGAAGTTCATTTTGATCCTATATACCAGCAACTCCAGCACTAATCATTATTGTGGTACTCTCTCCGATTGTAAATGTAAGGCTTTTTTGCTTTTTGTACACGTAGTTCAAGGAGTAAAAAACTATATAAAATATTAAATTTTTCATTAATTTTTTTTTACAATATAATACTCCCTCTGTTAATTAAACTTGTCGTTTACTATTCATGCACGCTTTTTTAGAATGATAAAAACTATATAAAATATTAACTTTTTTTTAAATTTGTTTTTATAAATTCATATTTAATGGTAACAAATATGAAATTATTAAAAAAAATATTGAAAAAGGTAATATTTTATATAGTTTTTCTCAAAAAACGTGCGTAAGTAGTAAAACGTCAAGTTTTAATTAACGGAGGGAGTACTTATTAGTAATAAGTATTAAATTGTAATTAAAGTAAAAATAATAAATTAATATTTTATATAGTTTTTAGCTCCTTCAACTACGTGCACTAAAGTAAACACTCTTATATTTATGATAGGAGGGCGTAGTGTTTTCACTGTTTTGAACTTAAACATCAATTATTCTAAATTACAAATTATCCCCATTAAAAATGAAAGACCATATCTAAAGTATTTTTTCCTATAATTAAGAATAATTTCTAGAGTATGGAAGAGTACTGTAAATAGAAAATCCAGATGATTCGATTAATCACGAGGCTGCGTCTTTTAATCATGAAAGCACATTCAGACTTAATTTTTCATTTCAAATTTGGTTCCTTTAGTTTTTATCCAATTTTTGTTTAGTTTCTAAACATAGGAATGGGATGTCAGTTTCAAAGTTATATGGTGAAATCATGAAAATACCAAATAAATAAGTAAAAAAGGGAACACGTGATAAAAATAATCTCTCTTTTCTGTAACAATATTTAGTTGTCCATGTAATTATAGGTTGTATTATAATTCTAATATTACATTTTCTTGTTTGTTTATTGTAATGATTGAGGACACTGATGTGTTTTTAACCTTTTTATTTTATTTTTATCTTGATTCTTAATATGCCTGTAAAATTTACTTCATTTTTTAAATCTGTTTCATGCAAACTTCTTTTTTATATATAACCATATAGGAAATAAAAATCGTAGTTTCTTATATGTGTGTTAATTGTTTTTTTTTTTGCACTTCAGGTACTTGATGCCATAGTAAATCTTTTTTGCCGAGCAGATATATCCATAGAGGCATTGTGCAATAGTGCTTGGCTTCTGCGCCAGTTGCTTCCTTGTAGCAAGGCTGAAATCAACAGAAAGCATCTTAAACTCATTGTGGTAAGATACGTTTCTGCATTTGTCACAATGCGTTCATTTTTTCCTTCCACCTAGTCAGGTTTGAAGTTTCCTTCATGAATCAAGCAATTTATGTTTGTTTCATGATTCAATTGTTTTTCTTTGTCATTTGTCCTTTTAGATACTTATTTTTCAGCTTTTTCTCTCACGATCCCCTCTTAGGCCAAGAAGATATGAAAACCTGTATCACATGTTTTTAGGGGCATGACTTCAGTAGAGTTGGCAGATCTCGTAATACATGAGATTGTTGATTGTTTCCGAGCAGGATTCATATGATCGTTGCTCCACTGGTCTACTTCAGGAGGTTCAAGGAATCTGGGCTGATCAGATCGTACCTCTCCTATGTGATGAATGGAGAAAGTGCAAGAAAGGTACCTAAAATGGCAGCCACTTGAATTATGTGTATTACATGATGTTTTCTATATGTTCTGGTGACTCTTGATTCTGCTTGTAGTTTTTGAGGCTTCATCCCCTCAGACAGACCTCAAGTACTTAGTCATGCCACCACAGAACAACTTTCAGAAAGGTACTAGTGCAGCTTAATACTATTTGTTTCAGAAAGGAAACTATATTTTATTCATAAAAAAAGCACTCTTGTGTTTAATTTTTAAAGGAAAAAGGCTACTTCGCCAAAAAGCTCCTGACAATATACATCTGCTGAGGACGAGTATTTCATCCTTTGCCTCCTGAATGAAAGTGTGGTGATTCTTCTGTATACAAAAAAAAATCAATTATTAGGGAAATATTGAAAGAATAGAGCAATATCAAAAGAATACGTATTCATTATTCAGTTCTTGGTTATTTTCATGGGTGTCATGCTTTGCCAAAAATCAAAACCATGACAAGTAGAAGGGTCATGCACAATGCCGCAATGGGACCAAGGGTATTGAATGGTTGTGGTGTTCCCTTGCAATGACAGTTACTGGGAGACTCTGTCAGGACCCCCTAGTTGAAAAGGATCTATGGACATGCTACATTGGAAGATTTAGTTCACTACTTCTCACCATCGATAACTCCATTATGTTCTAAAGCTTCAAGTTTCACTCACTAAGAAACTGTTGTGTTAAACCTATTGCTTGAAGGGGTCAATGTTTATTCTTATTTCGATGATTCAATTTATTCCCATGAAAATGCAACTTCTGACCCCATTTAGTCCAATAAAAGTAAGCGCATGTCTTCAAGATTCCACAATCACGTGGGGCTATCCAAAAAGACTGACCGTTTAATATACTAATTTTCCTCTTCCCAAGAACCACGACACAAGCATCGGCATTCCAACTTCACTTGTGCTTATTTAGTTTCCTTTTTTTTGTTGACAAATCTCTGTGCCGTATTTTGATGACTGAGGACTGAGTTTATTTTATGTCCAGATGCAATTCCTAGCCAATCGTCTTTTGCTACAGCAGAGAAGATGCGCAAGTTGGTAAAGGTATACATTGGATCACATCTACATTAAACCTCTAGACATGGAGACTATTATACATCCGTTGCCTTTGTGTTGTATTATAAAGTCTTTTTCAGGACAATGCAAAATGATGGTGGTAAAGTGAACTTTGTAAAATACTGAAATATTGATTTGTTAATTGACTCAATTCCTGAACTAAACTTGGAATCATGTTAGATATGAGGTACAATTTTTCTGAAAATAGAGCTGATTAGCAGTGTTCAGTTAAGTGGTCGCGTGCTTTGTTTCCTTATATGGTTGTAACAGAACAGAAGTAGATGTTTCAACTTACATTTCCCTTATGGGAACTATAACCATTTGGCGACGGGTAACTGACACTCCCCTACCAAGATTAGTTTATAAGCATTTATCCCTTGGTCCGCAAAAGAATATGATCAATAATATGTTGTTTACTCTCTGATGCTACAAGCTATTATAATTTTATTATTAAATTGTTTTTATCACTAAAGTTTCCCATCTATCTGATACAGGAGTTTGTGCTGTATTATCAACTTCAATTATGTGTCAATGGCAGAGTGTTGCCTGATCAGCCTAACATAGAAATATTAGGAGTTGTACCCAAAAATTCAAGGGCCATGGCTGCGGGTCTCGAGAATGGTGGCCCAAAGCCAGGAATACAAATAAAACTTGGTCAGTTTCATTTATTAATTTCTTTTAAATTTTGCCGCTGTGTGGTTGTCATCTTCTGCTAATCAGGGAATAAGCCATTTTCGGCCATTTGCACTGCCATTATCCCATATCTTTGGTTGGTATTAGTCTCCTTCATGCATCCAAATGTTTTGTGCAGGTGATTCTGTTCCTTGCCGGATCTCATTTGAGAGAGGCAAAGAGAAGCATTTTCGCTTCCTAGCTGCATCAGTGGAAACAAGTGGCTGGCTGCTCCTTGTTGAAGAGCTGTCCTTGAAACAGGGCTTTGGTGTTATCCGGATGATTGCGCCTCTTGCTGGTTGTGAGGTAATCCTGTGGCTCTTCTTCTTCTTTGTTTTTCCCCTCGTGCCCAAGGGTTTTATAGAATCCAAATGGTGCCCCTTGTCTTTAGAAATTAGAACTTTGAAAAACCTCGGACGCCATATGGAAAAGACAAATCCACTTGGAACTTTGAAAAACCTTGGATACCATATGAAGAAAATCCAAGTGGTGTCTCCCTCATCTTTAGAATTGTTTTTCCAATCTTGTAGACAGTTGTAAGATTTCTAAATATATTTGTTGTTCATGTTTTCCATTTCAGCCCAAAGTAGACGATAAACATCCGAAATGGCTGCACCTAAGGATTCGGCCATCAACAATGCCCTCAAAGGACGCTTTGAGAGCTGTCGCAGATGGAAGAACGAAAAGAAGACCTTTGGTCGATGGAAGATGGACACTCGCATTCCCAGATCCGGAATCATGCGAAACCGCCCTGTCTATCATCCTTGAAGAAATGCAGCTTCAAAGGGAAGAGGTTGAGAGACGGATTAAGCCTCTACTGTATGTTGACAGTTTGATGGATTCTTCAACCTCTTCCTTGCAAGCCGAGTCGTCTTCAAGCGTAAAATAGACTCATTTATCTTGATCTAATCACACGGGTTTAAAGCTATTTTGCATTAGGCCATCTTTGCATCAATTTTCACTCCTCTTTTTGTAAATGTGTACAATGCCCTAGAGATCCAAATAGTTTGTTGCTGTGGGTCAATAATCATTCTTTGTATATTCTTCACCTTTTCGCGTCAGGACTCAATGTAGCTTAGTTCTCGACATAGTTAAGGTAACTGATTCGTCGACAACTACATATCTTTAGCTTAGGCTGTACTTGTGTTGCGTGTGATCCGCAGGTTTAAGGGGTACTTTGTTATTGTATAGCTAAGCTGAGATGAAACACCAGGAGTTTACTTTACCTCAATATGCTTTCTACTCTATTTTTCTTTTCAGTGCTTTTAAATGCCTTTCGAGTAGTTTCGACCAAAAAATTGCTTTCGCTTTCACATACCCCTGTTGAAAGGTGCATTTGGGCTGCAGACGTTTAGTGTCATGAGTGGTTGTGTGGCGTCTATTTTGCTATGCTTCTATTCTAGCTCTTAATTTCCTTATTGTTACACCTATTTGCATTCTGTTCATTTTGTCTATCTATTTCGTTATTTTTGGGTCTATTGGAAATACTCTCGACTAATTCACGAAAAGAGTGCGTATATCCTAACCCTCAGATCTCGCTTTCACGGGATATATTGGGTTGGTGTTGTTCTTGAGAACGACTACACAAGTTAACAGGTCATCTGTGGAGTGGAAGACACCCAACTTTTTTATTCGGATAAGTTAGGCGCATATCAAACAATTAGAATAGTCTACCTTCACGGTCGGCGTACAACTTGAAGCATCTAGTTTTAAGATCTTAAAAAAATTAAAATGAAATTAGATTCATACATTAAATAATGTTTATAAAATTTTATGTTAAAGATAATATTTCAAAAAGTTTTATGAATACAAATCTTAAAATTTTAATGAAGAATGTTAAGTTCAAATAATTTTGTAATGCATCAATGGCACACCAAATGGAATAGACTCATAGAGGATCTCTATTGCACCTCAACATTCTATTGATTCATCCTCTACAATACATTATGTTACACTATGTATAATTTTTTTGTTTGCATAGATTTAATTTCATATTTTTTTTGGAAAAATTTGGTTAGTGTCCATTTGGGACCAAATTTTAGCTCATTGTCCATTTTCTTAAAAAAAATTAGGCGAGTGTCCTAAATTGACACTTTTACCCTTGCCCTAGTCCCTTTTTTTCCTCCCGTGAGTTTCTTTTAGATGATTTGCCCCGTCCCTGACCTGCGGGCTAATCGGGAAGAGAGAGAGAGATAGCAGGGACGGGATGACGAGGGCGAGACTGGTGAGGATGAGAGCGGGAACGACCGAGCGAGAGAGAAGTTGAGCTTGCGAGAGTGAATATGCTGCGAGGGAGGGCGTATCCGGAAGTGAAGGACGAGGAGGGAGGAGTCGAAGGAGGAGGAGAGAGGCCGACAGATTGCAAAACGGAGCTCTCATTGGAGATTGTAGATACAGAAGGCGAAACCATGGATCTGATCGCTGACACAGATCTCATCAATTCTCCTTCGGAGAAGCCAAGCCTTCGCCTCAGCGCCATTGATGCAGCTCGATCCTAGAATTTGGGGCTCCCAAGCCAACTTCTAAATTGGCGCCATTGATGTAGTAAGCAGATGATGAGATCATGAGAGAGGAATGCCTTTTGTTTCCTTTAGACCAGCTGCATCAGTGTTTTTAATAGGGTTTTTAGATTGAAATAATATTAAAATATACAAGAGAGAGATTATGTGTTTTAAAAACTCATCCTATAGTTGCCCCACAAGAAACTATCACAAAAGACTCAAGAAACTCATTTACAACTTTTCCAGCCAAAAATCAGTGGGCAAAGTGGGTCATTTTCTCAAGAAAAATTGAAGTGATGTGACATTGCATGAGTTTGGTTTTGTTTTTGTTGTTGGAGATTGAATTGCATGTATTTTCGTTTTTTTTATCAAGTTAATTGCATTTTTTTTTACCTTGCATAAACGACATATACATTGCAGCTTCTCCTCCCTCCCATCTATCTTACCATCACCCCCATCAGCTCATTTTTCAGCTTCATCTCTTCCATCCTTCTTTCCAATTTTTTTTTCTTATTGAAATGGATCCAAAAGACTCAAACCATCCTTACAGTTTCAGAAATTTGTATACGAGTATGGGAGATTCTCCAAATCCAAACACTCAAAATTTCTCTTATCCGAATATGTATTTATCACAATCACCAATTACCCCAACATCTTATGGGAGCTCTTTTGGAAATAATTTGTGGCCACACGTTGAGGAAGTAGCAAGCCTCAGCGAGATTCAAGAATCACCACTCGAGGGTTCCCAAGAGCAAGGAAATCGCAGGAGAGGCACTCGTGCTAGAGGTGCTCGTGGGAAAGCTGGACGTGGCAAAACTTTGGTAGGGTAAACTTTTTATAGTGACTGGCCCCACCACTTCGCGGCCCCATACCCCAGAAACCCCTTGCGGGATTTTTTGAGGAGGCTCAGTACCACTTTTGCAAAGTGCGATCAGCGGTCGCAACCTCACCTACCTGCACACGGACCACTTCACCACTTCGGTTTGGTCCTACGGATTAGTATACACCGCTTGACCGTACGCGCTTGTGGGAATTAATATGGCCTAAACGCACCAAGTGAGATTCGAACCCGAGACCTCTCCTTTGGGATACCTCACCCTTACCGCTAGAGCAAGATGTCATTGGTAAAACTTTGGTAGGGTAAACTTTTTATAGTGACTGGCCCCACCGCTTCGCGGCCCTATACCCTAGAAACCCCTTGCGGGATTTTTTTGAGGAGGCTCAGTACCACTTTCGCAAAGTGCGATCCGCGGTCGCAACCTCACCTAGCTGCACACAGATCACTTCACCACTTCGGTTTGGCCCTACGGATTAGTATACACCGCTTGGTCGTACGCGCTTGTAGGAATTAAAATGGCCCAAATGCACCAAGTGAGATTCGAACCCGGGACCTCTTCTTTGGGGTACCTCACCCTTACTGCTAAAGTAAGAGGTCATTGGTAAAGTTAAAGCGATTAGGAGTCGAACCCCGAACAGTTAGCAAACAATGTGAACCCCGAACAGTTACAAATTCAAGGGAAAGCTGGACGTGGGAGAGCCTCTCGCGGAAGAGCTACTGGTGAAAGAGGAGTACAAGTCAAGTGGAGTCAAGCTGAAGATTGATTTCTCGTTAGTGGTTGGATTAACACTACCACCGATGCTCGAATAAACACTCAACAAATGGCAGGAGCATTTTGGGAGAGAGTTGTAGAATACTGCAACACAAATAGGGACGATGATTGGCCCGAGAGGATTGTTTCCCTTGTTAAACCAAGATAAGTTGTGGCCAAATTTGTTGGTGCTTCCAAAAATCGTCAAGCTAGTGGGGAAAATGATTGTGATGCCATGCGGAACGCACACGCTATTTACGAGGGTGATCTTGGGTACGACTTCTTGTCTGAGCATGCATGGCGTGAGCTCAATACTGAGCCCAAATTCCACAGGTGGGTTGCATCAAATTCTACATCTAGTGTAGGAGGTTCAAAAAGGAACAAGATAAATGAATTTGGAGTTTACACATCCAGTGAAGGATCGGGCACCCCTTCAAGTGTTTCTGGAAGTAAGAGTGCTCCAGTGCGGTCGGAAGGCATAAAAGCACACAAAAAGAAAGGGCAATCAAGTTATTGGGAGCTCAAATGATCAAGCTAGCAAAGAGGCTAAAGAGGCTGTTTAGTTCTTTTTTGAGCAAGCTGGAGAAAGAAACAAGGAGATGGAAGGGGGTAAGGCAAAAGCTGCTCGTGATAACATGATTGCGCAAAAGTTTGCGATGCTTAACAAGCTGATAATGGAGCCTAACCTTGAAGATTGGCAAATCAAATGCAGGGAAGGACTCGTGAAAAATTTGTTTTCTGACAATTGACAAGGCTTTGATACAACTTGTATGTTTGGTAATGTGGTTTCAAGTGTTTCATTCCCTAAGTGAAGTGGATCTTCACATTATTGTATGGTGTATGTTTTCAAGTGTTTCACATCGTTGTATTACTAGTATGCATTCAATGTTCAATTAAGATGCTATGCAAAAAGAAGATAAAGGTTATGCATTCGATGCTCTGTGCGAAGAAGATATATAGAGTTTACTCTTTCGATGCTCTGATAAGATGCTCTTGAGAAGAGGAAATAGGTTATTATTTCAATGTTTGATAAGATTCTTTTAAAATACGGCATGCAAATATGCTTTGCCAAGATGCTATTTGAAGTATTATAAATTCAACGCCATTCCTCCATTAGCTATTGTCCCTTTCAATTATATTACTCCATTCGATCACTACCATCCCTTTCATTTTCATACAGTTGTAAACACATCTCTCATGATCCTCAAGAAATGCATGAGTTTATCACCCATTATTCAGGCTCATTTTTTGATGACCTTGACAAGACCTACGCAAAGTGGTTGTATTTAACTACAAAAAATAAATCACGAGTCTAGGCCTCAAGTTCTATACCAAGGCGGCCACGTGCTTACATAGATAGAGAGCGTGGGAAGGGTCATGATCGGCTAGTTGCATATTATTTCTCGGAGAACCCACCTCCAGTGTATCCTGATGTTGTTTTTAAAAGACGGTTCAGGATGCGTCGACCATTGTTCTTACGCATTGTGAACCAACTAGCAAGCAATGTCGATTATTTCAGCCAGAACCAACTAGCAAGCAATGTACCGCAGCTATGCGCATGTTGGCACATGGCGTGGGTGCAGATGCAGACAATGAATATCTCCGACTAGGAGAAAGTACAACAAGGCTATGCTTGTCCAACTTTGTGGATGGCGTAACGTAATAACTTCTTTTGGTGATACATACCTCCGGAGGCCAAACGCAATAGACATACCACGCCTTCTTCATGTAAGTTCACAACGAGGGTTTCCGGGTATGATCGGTAGCATCGATTGTATGCATTGGGAATAGAAGAATTGTCCGATTGCATGGAAATGTCAGTTTGAAGGCAAAGATGGCAAACCAACCATCGTGTTAAAGGCAGTTGCATCGTATGATCAATGGATCTGACACGCATTCTTTGGCACCCCAAGTACGTGTAATGATATCAACGTTCTTGATCATTCTCCTGTATTCGATGATCTGTTGCAAAGTATATCTCCACCAGTGTGCTTTGAAGTCAACGAAAATCAATATAATATGAGGTACTACCTAGTTGACGGGATTTACCCAAATTGGGCAACTTTCATACCATCTATCAAGCTTCTGGAAGGAGAAAGGGCTATGTTATTTGTTACATATCAAGAGGCTACTGATCGAAAGGATGTCGAGCGAGATTTCGGGGTCCTATAAGCTCGATTTGCCATAATAAAAAATCCAGCGCTTGCATGGGACATTACTTTGGTGGGGAGGATAATGAGAGCTTGTGTAATTTTGTACAATATGATAGTGGAGGACGAGCGAGATAACTATAGTCTTTCCTTCGATTTGTCACAGTTTGACCAAATGGAGGGTAATGACACTACATACTCCAACCGGTGACCAACCTCCATGGATGAATACATCGAAAATCGAACGCAATTTCGGAATAGGATTACACACTATCAATTGAAGGAAGATTTGGTTGAACGCATATGGAAGAAGTTTGGAAATGGATCAATGAAATATTAATTTTTCTTCTATGATTTCATCTCTAATCCCATGTATTTGGATGTTTTTCATTTCATGAATGATGACATGTACTCCTTGTAGTTCATTTACATTTCACTTGTGTTTTGATATTTTTTCATTTCAATGAGAATGTTTACATTTGAAATTACAGTGTATTATTTGCACTTTAGACAATTTTTTTTTTCGAAAAAAATACATTTCAATAAATATCAGTATTATATTATTTTTTACAAAATATATTACAATTATAAATAATATATAGTATTACTCTTAAACATATTGTAATATATAATGGATGGTGGAAATAAAGTTAAGAAACCCTAGCTAGAAACCCGTATTGACGTAGGTAAAAAAGTAAGTTGAGATTTTTAAGGAGAGAGAAAGTGATAAATGGGGGTTAATAAACTTCAGAAACCCACATGGATGCGGATGCCCTTAGGAATTTTGAGGGTTTAGTTTATGGGGGTGAGGGTCAGACACTCACAACATATGGAATGGAAGGCCAGCCTTGGAGGGTAGGCAGTGACAATATGTATGAAAAAGTCCCGATCTCTCAAGGCCACCATTTTTAGTGGGACTCGGGAATATACCTGGTGAAGTGATCAATCTTCCCAACGGGCTTACCTGACCCGCATCGAAATAATCGACGCGGCCCAACCTGTGCCGCGGGAAGTAACCTAACCTCTATTCTAAAAGGTGATTCCCTTATCGAGTTTTTTCTGGACAATTCGGAAAATTGGTTCGCTTACCTGTCGCTGTTGAATATCTTGAGGATTAACAACAACAGTCTTTTTCCTTAATAGAAAATTATACTAAGGACAAACAAGGTCTGTATCCGCGGAGTAGGTCCAGTGAACGGTTTTGATTTTACTACGAAATAGGTTCTTTTTCCACGCGTACGAATTCTTCTCCTGGTTCTTCTTTCTTCTTGAGTTCACTAGGCCTGGATCCGTCTTCTTTTCTCCTTTTTCCCGAAAAGTCCCCTTCTTTGGTGAGGTTTCTCACTTTTATAGGTCTTGAGTGGTCTGGTACGTTGTGCCACGTGGTGTTCGCCATTCGACACGTGTTCTACTCGTGGGGGGTGGGCATGGCCGCCACGTGCCCATTCTCTGCTATCCGCGGATGATTGTTCATGAGTCATCTTTTGGATATTTATCCGCGGACAGAATTTGGGATAATGTTATTTCCTTTTTTATTAACTGATTGGTGTTCCTTATTCTGCTATTTTTATATCTTTACAGATATTTTTAATATTGGTTTAGTCACAGCTCCTCGGGCCGAGTTGATTCCAACCTGGGATTGACGCGAATCGATAAAGACTCTTCAAGAAAACATCTGTAGTTTCGTTACTAGTATAATTCTGATTTAGAGGTGGTGGGCCTTTTCTTTATAGATTTTTGGCCCAATTTGGGCCCATCAGGCCCATTTAGGCTCGGAAGTTCAAACGTCAGTAATTTCCTATAAGTTATCCCGTTCTATTTCTTTTTACCCCACACTTGTCTTCTTCTGCTTTTTCAGAGATTTTATCCTTATCCATCTCTAGGTTTTCCGGTGGCGGTTTTCTAGGTTTCCGGTTGTTTGCTTGAATTTTCCGGCGGTTTCCTTCAACTTTTCAAGGTATTTCTCTTTGTTCTAAACTGTTCTTGATTTTTCCTTGTTAAGTTTTTTAACTTTTTGACGTTTAGATCGTAAGCTTGGGTGCAAGTTTGTCCCTGAATGTGTTTTTTGGATGAGATTTTGCTTTGTATAAGTGAAATTTCACGCGATTTTCTTCTAGTTTCTTTGGAAATGGCTAGTCTCAGCGAGGAGCGCGATTTGCTAGAAGATTTTGAGAGGGGTGAAGGATGGAGGAGTGGTGTCGCTTCATCCTCTCAGACACGTCCGTCCCCAGAGACTCTTTCTTCCTCTTCTGGGAGTTCTTCTTCCAACTCTGATGATTCTTCGTCGGAGTCATCTTCTTCCACATCCGCATCTACTCCGGATCAAGTTGGTCCTACTGGTAGTCCTATTAAGGTGAGAAGGCGCCGGAAGTGTTCTGACCCTGATTACTATTCTTCACCTCACACAGTTTCTTCTTCTTCGAAGGGATGCGGGAAGATGAAAATCCAAGGGCCGTGGATGAATCGGGTGCTAGTTCTTCAGTGGACGCGGGGGCTTCATCTATTTCTCAGTCTGCGGATCAAGAGTCAGAGGAGGTTTGGATTCCTTATGAGCTTCATCCAATTGGTTTAGCAGAAAATCCGAAGAAGATCCGTTCTAAGGAGAACTTGACCGATTTAGACACCCCAGTGTATAACTTAAGGGATTTAGATACTTGTCTTTTCTTGGGAGATTTTAAACCTCTTCCACCTCCAACCAGCCGTCCACCAGTTGTGCCCGATAGGATTCATCTGTGGAGGTCTCCTGTGAGTAAGTTGAGGGGTTGTACTACTCTTTTGAACTTAGAAGATCTTGACGCTCTTTCGCAAGTCTTCCTCTGGCCAGCAGGTGTAGAATTCTGTCTCCCTGAGGAAGGGGGTGGTTGTCTGGACGCTTACGAAGATTGTTTGATTGTATATGCAGCTAGCTTATCTCAAGGCTTCCGACTTCCTTTACATCCTTTTTTCTCGAAGTTTTTGGAGGAATATAATTTGAGTCCTGCTCAGATCGTCCCTAATGGTTGGATGTGTTTTACCAGTTTTATTATGAGGTGCAAGGAGATTGGTGTTGCTCCTTCTTTGAAGTTGATGTTCAACATTTTTTCCTTAAAAAAGGGGACTCAAGATTCAAGATTTTACCAGTGCAACTCAAGTTGTGGGTATATGAAAAGGTTGTCTAGTAAGCCGAATTGGAAGTACAAGTGGTTTTTGGTCCGCGACAGATCTGGGCAAGGTTTTAACTGTCGAACAGTTCCGGGGCTTTTTTGCTATGTGATGAAACCAAAAATTTCTAATCTTTCTCAGTTCAAGCTATCGTTTTCTCATACTCCTAGATTTCCGTGGGATAAAATGTTATCCGCATTTCATCTTGAGATGGCTGGCTTGAGTATGCCTCATCCGCGACTAGGTGGCTTCTTTGTTTATTTGTTTCTTTTGGTATATAAATTTGTGTCTTTATGTTTTGTCTTTCTTCGATGGATGACTTATCGTGGAATGTATTTTGTGTTCAGACAAAATGGATTTGGATGCACTTTTGAAGCGGCATAAGGCCAGATCTGGGAAGAAGAAGAAATCGAGTTTGGTAGCCCATGATCCTCCTGTTCCTCCCCAGGCCCTAGAAGTGGCGTCATAGTTGACGTGAGTGTCGTGGATGAGACCGGGGCCTTAGTTGAATCTTCTTCATTGGTTCCTGTATCTCGAGAGAAACGTGTTTGTCCATCCGCGCCTGAGACTTCTAAATCAAAAAGGAGAAAGGTTGCCATTGTTGTTGGGCCATCGGCTACAGACAAAAGGGGGCTCTTTTTGGAGGGTGTAGCGACTCTTCGTGAATTCCCTATCCCAGGCTTCGATCCGATTGACTTACAAGGTCTTGCTTTTCCAGCTAAGAAGCGCTGTCTCCCAAAGCAAGGATATATCATACGATTGGATCCCGTCACTCTTTCAACTAACTTGGATCGTATTATTCAATGGGTATGTTAACATTCTTTTCTCACTTTTTGGCACGGTTTATTTTCAATCTTTGTTACTTTTACCTCGCTTTTTTATAGTTGAGGGTGATTCAACCGGATGTCGAGAGACGTATGGTATGTGGTGAGGAGGATCTTAGAAAGAAAGAAGAAGAAATTAAAAAACTGAACCATCAGCTTCGAATATTGGGGAATACAGTGGGAGACCCGGCCTCAGTGGAGACGTTTAAGAAAAGGTCAGCTGACCTTCATGAGGAGGTGCAAGCTCGAAAAGAAGCTATGGTAGTTTTACAGAAGAAATATGATGATTTAAAAATTTCTTTGAGCTCTGCCATCTCTCGTGTCAAAGAGCTGGAAGCTGCTGAAGGGGCTTCGCGGGAGCTCCTCCAAACTAGACAGGCCATAATTGATAAAATGGAAGAGGATTTCTCCATCCTTCGTGAGGAACTATCCATTACTAAACAAGAACTTGATACAATCAAGGCGCGTTCAGATCAAGATGTGGCCCTCCAATGGCTTCAGGGTCCTGAAGGTTTGAATTACCTATCTTCCGAGTGGATAAAAACTGAGGTTGGTATCTCCTTCTTGTCCTCCGTGGCTAATGCTTGCCTCCAGACTTCGAAGGGCTCTAGTATTTTGAAGGATAGGTGCTTTAGCTATTTTCGGAAGGGAATGGTTGCTGGGATCAACCAAAGCGTTACGCGTTCGTCAAACAACCCGAGTGTTCCTCTGGAAAAGTTTGAGCCTAGCCTGGAGAGTGCCGACTGGGGACTTTCAAAGGAGGAGATGGCCGCGGAAGATTCTTATTCGGAAGACGATGACGCTGAGGATGCGGAGGAAGAAGTTGAGAAGGCAGCCACTCCTTAGTAGACTTTGATCTTTGGTTTTATGTGGGATGAAACTTTTATGGATTTTGGGAACCTGTATGTGGTTTCCTTTTTTTAGTATATCATCGAGATATTTCTTTTGTTTTGAATATGGGTTGAAGATCTCTTTGGTCGAAACATTGGTATTGATTGTATGTGGTGGTTGTAGTAAATATTTACATATTTATATTCCGAACTCTCCAAGTGTTGAATCGGTCATCACTTATTTTTAGCATGAAACAAAAATCAATTCACATACAAATCTGATTAGCTATATGAACACAAACAACCAATCAAATTCACAAATTCATGAAAAAATTAGCCCTAGAACCATTCCGAAACTCATATCAAGAGGCAAAACGATTCAATCATGGAAGAACTGAAGCAAACCAACCGGAAACCCTAGAAACCATATGAAAACGAAAACAAAAAGGGGAAAAGGATAGACTGGATCGCTATACCTTCAAATTGCATAAACCCCGCCTCGATCCGACGTAGAGTGGCTCCCTTTTCCGCTTCTCCTCTGCCTCGATGCTTCCTGTTCTTCTTCCTTAACCGCTACACAGAGAGAAAGTGAAGAAAGAGCGGCTCCCTGGAGAAAGCGAAGAAACCGTCTTCAACGAATAAGGATTCACAATCATCTTCCTCTCCGGTTATGTATATGCTCTTACATTTACATCAGACACATCTGGTACAGTTTCCCAAGATTTAACCTAAGTTGTGCTTATTAGATTGTGAAAAATCAACAACATTGTGTTTTGTCAGTAATGCGTACAATTTCCTCCATGATTGCAACCATGTTCTATGAAATTAATGGAAATGAATCAAGGTTTTTTCACAAGAAGTGAAGAACTCAATCATCATATGACAGATCAATTCAAGTCAAAATTCCAAATTTACAATAGTAGAACCAACCAAGCCCTAACCCTAACGGCAGAAAAACATTGAAACCGGAAGAAAAACTCTCACCAGAACATGAACTCTGGAAGGCGGCGAACGAAAGGCTGAAACTCGTCGGAGCTACGAGTAGGGAGTGTGGGGCCCTCGGCGTCTTCGGGATCCTGATGAGGAGAGAGAAAGGCAATGAGGAGGTTGAGGATGTAGATGTCGAGAGCGTAGGAGACGATGTAGAAGCCTTGGAGGATGAGAACGCGGAGGACGTTCCCTCTGTTCGCTCACCGTCGCTGCATCCTCACCGCACAACCTCTTCACCTCTCCGTCCTTCTCTAATCGCCGGACCTTCCCTCTAGCCCGACCGGTTTCCACCGCCCCCATCACCTCCCCTCTTTCCCCTCCACCAGATCCCTTCTCTCGCTCGCCCTCCTACCTAGCACTCCCGCTCTCTCCCGCACTCGCGCATCGGCTCCACCCTACCTCCTCGCGCTCGCCTTGAATCGTTCTTCCTCGGTCTTCTCCTCATGTCGCTTCCTTCTGAATGAGAGGGAGTTGGATAGGAGTTTGTGGGGAGAACGTGGGGCTAAGCAGCGAAGGAGAGAAATGAACGAAACCGGTTCAACAAACGCGGAAAAAAAAAATCATTGAAACTCTTTTTCGGAAAAAAAATAAAATAAAAACTCACCAAAAATTGCTAGCCTTGACACGTGGCAAATTCTTTTCTAAAGAACTTGCTCTTGCTATTATATTGTAGGGATGTTTTCATAAGGACACCCAAAGTGGGTGATTTGGACGATACGAATTAAAATAAATGTCGTTTGTCTTTTAGTGCACGTTTTTCAATGAGTTAAAAAAATTTATAAAATATTATCATTTTAGTTAAAATTTTTTATACAGTTTTATACTTATTAGCAATATGAAATTATATAAAAAATTTAATTAAAAAAAATAGTTTATAGAGTTTTTAATACCTTAAAAAACATGCTGAAAAGGAAAGTGACATTTATTTTGAAACGGAGGGAGTAATTTTTAATGATCCAGATGCAATAGAGTAACGACGCTAGTAAAAATATATCTAACCACGAGTCCACGACAAATAAATTGGAAAAGCACCAAGATCATCTTTTAAGAGGATAAGTATTCCGAAGAGACAAAATACAACTACGATCAAGAAAAAAGAAGAACATAAAATGGGAACCACCAACTAAAGGAACCTATAAAATAAATTTTGATAGAAGATGATACAATTGGGTTCCATGACCACTACGACATGATTGTTACTTATGATGCTTTTTCTTTCAAGTGTGCTCGACTATTTAAACTGAAGCCCTCACACTCCAGTAGGAGGTGTTGTTGCAAAGGCCCGAGTGTGACATGTGGTAGTGGAAGGCGACAACTTGTTAATCATTAACGTCGTCAAGAGACTTTGGAAGTGTCTTTGGGAGATCAAGATGCCGATTTCCGACGCCCTTTCTAACCCTAACCGCTCCTCTTCTTCCTGAACATTTCCGATGTATTTAATCTAATCTAAATTCTTACGTGGTTCCAAAATCGAATGGTTAAAAAGCCAACGCTTTATACTGATTGCACTGCTCCCTCTTGACAGTTTGCTTCTATTAGAGCTATTGTCGCTGTCCTTCTTCAACTCTAGACTTTTGAGACAGTGGACATTAGTCATGTATTCCATGAAATCAACGTAGCGACGAATTATATTGTTCGACTTCGCCATATGATGGATCCCTTTCTATCGGCGTCACATTATTCAGACTTTCAAACTTTCGTCATTCAGGATGCTATTAAATATATTGGATGACAGGCTAGTCATAACCGACACCACCCAAACTCTTATTTTGTAAAAAAAAGGCCACCCAAAGACATTTTCCGTTAGACTTTCACCAATGAAAGAATCACCCCTCAAGAGAGATACGCCCTTATGTTTATAGTTTTTTTTTGTGCACGCTTTTAAGGAGGTAAAAACTTTTTAAATGTCGTTAAAAAATATTTGATGTTTTAGAAATAATAAATTGTATATATTCTTTTTTACTTTTCCACTCATATCAATATAATTTGTACTTTTTTGTGTTTAACCTATTACATTTCTGCAATTATGCATAATATATGTGGTGGAAGATTAAAAATTATTTGATGGGGTATTTAAAGGTGATAGTGACATTTCTTAATTCTTGTACATATTTCTAAAATATCAAATATTTCCGATCAAATGGAGTAATTGGTATCTTGAAGTTGTAAATATATAGTAAGATGATCCAAAGGATCATCTTTCTATACAAAAAGTTGGATCAATTTGCTAATTACAAAATGGTCTAGTGTTAAGGAATAACGACTAATATAATTAGTTCCTATAATATTGGTATGTGTTAGCCTGTATAAGTAGTGGGTGATCTTTTCTCTCGGAGTGGTTACTCCTTATATTGTTAAATAGACAGATGAAATCCATTGTAATTCATTGAATTGTTTTAACAATTTACAAAAAGCTTTCACCTAATAGGCCGTAATTAACCCTTATATACCTCTCAACTAACACTGCCAAAATTCCACAGGAGTTTCCTATCTCATCCTCTTCTCATTATCATGTAATTGATATCGGTTCAAAGGGAAATAGAAAGGTTGTATAAGACCATCCACAATGGTTATGTGCAAATTTGTATATGTTTATTTTTTAAATATTTTCTAGCTCCATTGGTGGTTTTGGGTGTGCAAATGTACACATTTAAACATGTGATGTGCAAATTTGAACACACCATCTCCCCTATGTGGAAAAAGTTTCACAAAAAGCAAGACAATTTCATTGGTTTATTTTTTTATGCTTTTACTTTTTTTTTTAAAATAAATTGTATTTCGGTGGTGTGTAAAAAATGCACATTTCATCGGTGAATCAAATTACTAAAAAGTTATGTGAATTTTTACACATCTTATGCAAATGTGTTTATTTTACACAAAATCATTGTAGATGGTCTAATGGCTAATTAATTGGGTTTTAAGTTTTAACCATAATCATATGAAATAGTACTAGAGAACATGGTTCACTTGTTAATGCATATATTGTTAAAACCGGCCCAGCTGGAATAAGCCCAACTAATTAGAACGTAGATACAAACACCTATAATTGTACATGTATTATTTCAATCAACACCCAAGATATTTTTTCCGTTTGAAAAATAATATTATATGGAAAATATCTTTTTAATTTAGAAAATAAGTTTCAACCATTCCTTAAGGAATAATATTATGAAACAATAGGAAACTAAAGATTATAGAGCCGAGTATTTTTTTTATTTGTCCCACATATATCTTAAAACTTTTTTTTAATAAAAAAAATCCAGCTTAACAAGTTAATTTAAAATTATAACTCAACCATAATATAATTATAAGTCAATAATTATAAGTCAATTTAAATGTCAAATAAACAGTCAAACAGTAAACCAAAAACCGTCCCCATCTATAAATAGCCTCTCTGCATGCGCTAATCCAATTATCCAATCGATCCGATCGATCGCCTCGCCTCCAAAAATGAAATCCCCCCTCCCTCTCGCCCTCTTTCTTTTCGTCGCACTCGCCGTGGTTCAATCGGCGGTTAGCAGTCGGGATCACAACGTCAGCCACGCCGATCGGAGGTTCCATTACCACCGCGCGCACAATCCCGCCTGCCGCAAGCACTCGCTTTCGATCGCCAGATTCGGAGCCGTCGGCGACGGAAAAACCTCCAATACCGAGGCGTTTCGCGCCGCCGTGCGCCACCTCAGCAAGGCGGCGCCCGACGGCGGCGCTCAGCTTGTTGTGCCGCCGGGGAAGTGGCTCACCGGCAGCTTCAATCTCACCAGCCACTTCACTCTCTACCTCCAAGCCGGCGCTGTCCTCCTCGCCTCTCAGGTTCGTCCTTTCCGATCGATTTCTTCGAATTTGCAATCAAAGCCGATCAGCGATGCAATCTATCTTCTTTAATTTTCAATTTTTCTTTTTGATTTTGTGATTTGTTTGCATAATTAGTTACGGGAATGATTAATAAGTTTGGCGGTTGAGAGAAAACGTGTGTTAATCCTGTACATTGAAGGGATGCTGGTCAAGCGTTCCTTTTTTGATTTTTCAATATTGTTTCCTCCCACATTTTAATAAATAAATAAGTAAATAAGTGATGGAAAATTAATATTTATCCCAAGTTGATGTTTCAATACTCCCTCCTTTCGGCAAAACTTGTCGTTTTAGAGTTTTATTTTTGTTCGGAAAAACTTGTTATTTTTGCTTCTACTTTACTAAAATGTCCTTGATTTGATTGATGTGTTGTGAGTCGTAGTTTTTGATAAAGTAAAAAGTAGTAATAAATGAGGGTAAATTAGTAAAAAGGGAGTGTAATTATTAACTTTATTAAAACTTGTGTGGAGAGTTAAAATGACAAGTTTTGCCGAACGGAGTGAGTATTAATTAATTCGAAGGTTTGGATGATGAAGTATATTTTCGTCGGGAAGTAAGTAGATTTTGAGAATGAATGAATCAATTGTTATATTATTATTATTATGATGTGGATGTACAAGATATATTTACTTAGATAAAGTTTTTATCGTTAGATAGATTTATCTTATACCTAGAGTTCAGGATACCCACAAGAAAATACAATCTCATATCCTCCTCCCTTTATTCTTGTCTTATTTTACAATACGTTATCCGCACGAGCGTTTTCTCTTTTATTTTGATCTGAGGGTTTGCTCTTTGACTTTGATCCGGTAATTTTCTTCCTTTTTGATATTGCCAATTAATTAAAGACATTATTTATTTTCTTACCATTATTTGATATATAAAGAGATTAATCTCAATAAGTGGATTTAAAGCATGAATCATTTGCTTCCTTTTTGGTAATCTTACAGATTTTATTCATTCATTTTTATTTAAATTATTTTATATACAGAGGAATAGATTAATCTCAATTATAATTAAGCAGTTTTAGAGCATGAATCATTTTCTTTTTGGGCAGCCTAATGCCTACATGCCAATCTCTATGTTTGTTTACCATTTTATCAGCGTATCTAGCTTTTTAGATTTTTTTTATTACTATATAGTTAAGATTGTATTTTAATTAGATATCGACAGCTATACCCCAAGTTGTTTGTAACTTTTCTTTTTAATACACACAAACCTATTCGTTTTATCAGCTAGTTTTATCCGGTATCCTATCAACTAAAGTTGTCAAACACATTAACCATTTAGCTTCAGCTACCCATTTAGCTTCAATTACCAAACATGCACACCCTTAATCAAAATGTGAAATATCCAATTAGAACACATATGGGGACGGGTTATGACAATATATTATTATTATCTTTATAATTATAAGATCGAGATTCATTATCTAACCTAACTTGTAAAACTCAACCCTTCCTTATACAGTTATACCCCATCATTTTAATATTTTATAATTTAATAATATAAGCTATTAACTTAAAGGTGATAAAGAATAGGGTATTTGTGTTTTTCTTTTAAATGGAAGGGTAGGGTATAAGGATTTGGATTATTGTGGCTGTAGTTAATCATTCACGTGGATTGCCTCAAAAATATAATTAAATGAATGAAAAGGATATTTCTATCTCCATCTTATGTGGCTATATGTAAAACTAGTTGTATTACCTGCGATATTCGCAGTTTTTTTCTGTGATTTTTATTATTCATGCACAAATTGTATAAGATCATAAAAAGTATATAAATATTATTTTGAACCTTTTAATCTCATAACCAACATATGATAAGCATATATTATCTACATTAATTATATAATTATGTATACATGTTTGTACACGTATATCCTTTATATGAAATAAATCCTTAGTTGTTGGAGTATTATATAATAAGATATAGAGAATAATTTTTTATTATTTTATATGAAATATGATTTAGTAAAAATATATTCAAACTTCATATATAAAGATAAGTATATATATATATTTCTTTTTTGAATCAATTTTTCAAAAACAACTCCGGCTGTTTAAGATTTGATTTAATATATTATATACCGTAATAGAAAAGATAGGATTTAATTCAATATACTCCGTATTAGATTATGTTAAATAGTACTAATAGATTATATAAATTAATCTAATCTTTTAAGATTATGTAGATTTTTCTAGGTAAAATACCGTAATAGAAAAGATAGGGTTTCATTCAATATACTCTGTATTAGATTATGTTAAATAGTACTAATAGATTATATAAATTAATCTAATCTTTTAAGATTATGTAGATTATATTGATTGATGATTGATATTGATTGAATTGATTGATTAAAAGCACTGCTTCATCAAACTCTATAATTCTTGATTAGAGTCAACAACGATTGATAATTTTTGATATAAATCATAACATAAACTTAATTATAGAAATATTATTTGGCTCAATTTAACATAATAATGTTACACAAAAAAAAAAATGGAATCAACCTTATATATTCAAATATAGTTGGTGATGATGTGGTACCAAATCTATATGATACCACCTTCCAACTTGTGATATCTAAACGTTAGGTTTGGGTTAGGAGATTTTTGACTTTTATGCTAACTATCTATTGAAATAGTGTCACCTTTATTTTGTTAGATTGGGGACACAGACATCAATCATCTTTATATTGCAGGGATTGAGCTAAAAGAAGTCAATGGTATTGTTTTGAGTAGGTGCATTTATAAGTTTAGTAACAATCCTGGTTTTTAGAGATTCCAAGTCCTAAGGCCATCGGTAATTCGGTATTGGTCTCTATCAATGGAAGTAATTACTCTTTAAGCTTAATTACAAACATTGACTAAACATGATTGACTTAAGTCAGTGTTTGTGCTCTATAGATAGAGTAGAGCTTTCACACTCCTTTGTAACTCACCTATAGGAACATTTGTGAGCTATTAGATGAGTTTTAATGAATGATAGATTTTAAACTAAAAATAAATAAAATCACACCAAAAAAAATTCAAAATAAACATAAAAAAGCATTTTAAGAAATTAATCAGATTCTCTCTACACATTTCTTATTCTCTATCACCCCAGTTGAAACGCTATAGAAATTTATATTCATTTGAATATAAGTTATATATATTCATCCAAATATGAATATTCCATCATTTGAATGAAGAGAGGCAATATAATAATAATAATAATAATAAGGAGTGGGTGTCCAGATGGTAATTTCTTGTAATATGTAATTATTATATAATAATAATAATAATAATAATAATATTGTCCCATCACGAGTACACATTATTGTATGATTTAGATAAGTAATTAATAATGTGTATATTGAAATGGACAGGATGAATCGGAATGGCCAGCCCTACCTCCGCTGCCTTCTTACGGAGTTGGTAGGGACGCTCCCGCCGGCCGCTTCGCTAGCTTCCTTTTTGGAACCAATCTCACCGATGTCGTCATCACCGGTACCTACTATATTTTTATTTTTATTTTTCCCTCTAATTATTAATTAAAATGATTATATATATATAAATATAGTTTGACAAAATTATATAAATTGAAAATAAAATAAAAAAGGTGAGAATGGGACGATCGACGGGCAAGGCGAGTCGTGGTGGCGCAAGTTCAAGGGCGGTGAGCTAAATTTGACAAGGCCATACCTGATAGAGCTCATGTTCTCGGATCGAATTCAGATCTTTAATCTAACTCTCATCAACTCTCCCTCCTGGAATATCCACCCTATATATAGCAGGTGCCTACATATTTCGAATTTATTTATCTTATTTTAATGTCAATGATATTGAAAATATTTTCGAGTTACCGATCGATCCACTATATGTATATGTATGTGTATGTAGTAATGTGATAATGCAAGGGCTGACCATACTCGCGCCAATTGACTCTCCTAACACAGATGGCATTGATCCTGGTATGCTAGATTCTTTCCAAGTAAAATTTGATTCATTTTGTATTGTACAATTAAATCTGTGGCCTTTCAAGGTTTAGATATATATACCATATTTCAAGTTGAAATTGGTCTTGTCGTAAATGTTTACCTACCATGCAATGCTAGCTTAATAATTAATTATGTCAATTCAATGCGTCAAATAAACTTTTAAAAGTTTATATTGCTTTATTAAAATAACATTTGTGTACTTTTCTTATATGTTGATCTCAAATTCAAACTTGTGCTCTAGAGGGGTCAACTAACTAACCTACTTAAGACTTAAGAGTAGATATGTCAAATACTCGCGTCCATTTTTGTTGATTTCTGTTTTTTTCTCTCTCAATCATCAATATGGTGAAAATTAGATATTTTAATAAAAGAGAATATATTTAGATTTTAGGGTCTCTTCCCAATATGAAATGGAAAAGAAAATAATCTAATTATAGGTAAAAGTGAATGATCATCAATTTTTTAGAGTATAAAGGAGGGAAGGGAAAATGGTAATTAGACAATCAATTGAGAAAATTGGCAGGGTAAAATAAATTTTGTATAAAAAATTAAAGAAATAGAGTATAGTTACACAATTTTTCAACCATCGAGATTCAGTTGTATCTGATTTCATAAATAAAAACTAAATTTTATAAGCAATGTCTTTATAATGTGTTTTTTTTTTAAATCATAACTACCAATGTTTATAATTAATACGATTTTTATTATAAAATGATGTTTTTTTTTATTAACACATGAAGTATTATATTATTGTACGCTAAACTGTATTTTATTACTTTATTTTAGCAATAGGGATACATTTTCTTGAAAGCTAAAAGTATATAAAATATTAATTTTTTTTAATAGAAGGTAAAATTTGATGAGCAAGTTATTTATAAATCCGTATAGATTCATGCACGAACGTGAGGATAGAGGACACCTACATAGTCTCCGGCGATGACTGCATCGCGGTGAAGAGCGGATGGGACGAGTACGGCATAAGGTTCGGGATGCCGAACAAGCACCTCATCATCCGGCGCCTCACGTGCATCTCTCCAACCAGCGCCACCATCGCCCTCGGTAGCGAGATGTCAGGCGGCATCGAGGATGTCCGAGCGGAGGACATCACCGCCCTCAACACCGAATCCGGCGTTAGGATCAAGACGGCGGTTGGGCGAGGGGGATACGTCAAGGACATCTTCGTGCGGCGGATGAGACTCGACAACATGAAGTACGTCTTCTGGATGACTGGGAACTATAAGTCTCACCCTGACCAGGGGTTCGACCCCAAGGCCCTCCCCGTCATTGATCGGATCAACTACAGGTACCAAACTCTACCTCACTTATCTTATTTTTCATACAAAAAATTGCATTTTTATTTCTCTTATCTAGATATATTTTCCTATATAAAATTCATTTTTATTCCGTTTATGTTGCATGCTTATACCAAACGAGTCCTAAATAGATAATGTATGTGATAAATGTTTTATATGGAATAATATAAAAATTGTATCCTCAAATCGCTGATCTCCATTATTCGTGAACATTAATTATAAGTCAATGTTATTTACACCACATAATTTACTATTTACACCACATATCCTACTTTTTATATTTTTTTATAAAAAGCACCCTGTTCCTCTTGTCACGTATGAGGAGCGCGTAAGGGTGGTGCATATAGTAAAATTTATGGGTGTAAATATTATTGAATACATACATTTTCAAAAGAGTGACATGTCGATCAATCACAGGGACATAACGGCAACAAACGTGAACATGACTGCGCAGTTGGCGGGGATCGACGGCGATAAATTCACCGGCATATGCATCTCCAATGTGACCTCATCGTTATCGGCGACACCGAAGAAGCTGCAGTGGAACTGCACCAACATTGAAGGGGTCACCAGCGGGGTGACGCCGTTGCCGTGTGCGTTGTTGCCGGAGAAGCGAGGACGGAATGCGGTGGATTGTGCCTTCCCGGAGGATAAGCTGCCGATTGAGAGCGTTCCCTTGAAGATTTGTCCCCCGGTGCATCATCATCTATGAAGTAATTATTATGGAATGGAAGCTTGTAATTTTTTAAATTTTATTTCGTAAAACAATTAATAATTTTGCTTAATTGAGATGTTGACCTCGATCTTCAGAAAACCTTTAGTCAATTTCTTCAGGTTGAAACTGTTTGGGTACGTGTAGCAGTTCGTAATCGTATTATACCGATTGCAATCCTATGCCATATATGACGAAAATCGATTTTCAGGTTTTCACCTTTGGTGAGATCTGGGGGCGGATCCCGTGGGGCCCAGGGCGCACTCGACGGGCTTACCTGACCCGCGCCGATAATATCGACGCGGTCCAACCTGTGCCGCGAGTTATATGGGGCTTTTCGGGGCCTCCCCTACTGTGAGGTTTCATCCACAAAATGAGGATTCATTGCTTACCTGCAACGTTTGATTTGAAGAATTGACCGCTGACTTTTGAACCCTCACCTCAAACTGATGGCTTGCGGTGGAGCTCTTTTGATTAGACATGGATGTGGCCTTGTTTCATCCGCGGAGCGGATTCTTCTCCTTTTATTGTGTGTTTTCCTCTCGATCTTCCTTAGAGAATATTTCCGTTTCCCCTATCCGCTCTATTCTCTCTCCTCCCTCTTTGGCCAAAAGTCCTTTCTCACTGGTCAGATCTTCCCTTTTATAGTTGATAGGGAGTCTCCTGCCCCTCGACACTTGTTGCTCTTGGAGTGACACGTGTCTCCTTCGTGGGGTGAGGGCATGTAGTCATGTAGGGCACGTGACCGCTTTTCCTATTCGCGGATAACATGTTGAAAAGGTGGGTGGTCATCTTAGCTCGCGGGCGAAGGTTTGGTATATTTTCCTATTATTATCATTACGCTCCTGTTATTTTAGATATTTTTCGGCCGGTTTCGTCAATATATATACAACGTTACTTGCCACCTTTCGAGGTGAGAGGATGATTGTAGATGGACCCAAATCTAAAACCTTGTTAATTATTTGGTGATCACCCATAGAGCTCGAATTTGAGATCGATCTCAAAGACAAGGGATGGGTGTACACATCCGAGCGCATCAGTTAGTGAGTTCTACTTCTATGTTACACCAATTGACATTAAAAAGAGTAGTCCACATACCATCTTACCTACAAAATGTGTATCATTTCACATCTTCTCCACCGATTTACTTACGAGCTCTTTGATTTAGTGGAAAACTGCTACGATTGTTGCCTGGCTAATGTTAATTTTGTTAATGGAGGACAATCATTTTTCCTTTAATGGCCGAATATTGTTATAACTTATAGGTGTTTGTATCTACGTTCTAATTAGTTGGGCTTATTCCAGCTGGGCCGGTTTTACCAATATATGCATAACAAGTGAACCATGTTCTCTAGTACTATTTCATATGATTATGGTTAAAACTTAAAACCCAATTAATTAGCCATTAGACCATCTACAATGATTTTGTGTAAAATGAACACATTTGCATAAGATGTGTAAAAATATACATAACTTTTTAGTAATTTGATTCACTGATGAAATGTGCATTTTTTACACACCATCGAAATACAATTTATTTTTAAAAAAAGTAAAAGCATAAAAAAATAAACCAATGAAATTGTCTTGCTTTTTGTGAAAAATTTTCCACGTAGGGGAGATGGTGTGTTCAAATTTGCACATCACATGTTCAAATGTGTACATTTGCACACACCCAAAACCACTAATGGAGCTAGAAAATGTTTAAAAAAAATTTGCACATAACAATGGTCTTATACAACCTTTCTATTTCCCTTTGAACCGATATCAATTACATGATAATGAGAAGAGGATGAGATAGGAAACTCCTGTGGAATTTTGGCAGTGTTAGTTGAGAGGTATATAAGGGTTAATTACGGCCTATTAGGTGAAAGCTTTTTGTAAATTGTTAAAACAATTCAATGAATTACATCTCTCTATTTAACAATACAAGGAGTAACTAGTCCGAGAGAAAAGCTCGCCCACTACTTATACTTATACAGGCTAACACACACCAATATTATAGGAACTAATTATATTAGTCGTTATTCCTTAACATGCCCCCTCAAATTGGACGTTGACTAAGTGATGAGTCCGAGCTTGGACACAAGGCACAAGGAGATGAAACTGATGCTGATGGAGAGGCATAGTAAGTATATCTGCCAGTTGACCCGTTGTGGAGGCGTACGCGACCCGAAGGTGGTGATTTTGCACTTGTTCGCAGACAAAATGAATGCAAGGGCAATATGTTTCATGCGAGAGTGAAACACGTGGTTCGAGATGAGGCTCTTAGTCCCCATGTTGTCATAATAGATAACGAGATGAGTGGGAACCTTCACACCAAGTTCCGACAAAAGAGCAGTGATCCATAGGTGCTCTGTACTTGATTCAGCAAGGGCTTTGTACTCTGATTATATGGACGATTGAGCAACAGACTTTTGCTTGCAAGAACTCCATGAGATTGGAGTTTTGTCGAGATAAAAGATATACCTCATAGTGGAAGTATAATCCTCCTTGTTCCCAGCCCAATCGGCATCGGAGAAGCCATGTAATGTTGGTGGACTTTGACGATGAATGAGGATCCCTTGATCGAGTGTGCCCTTAAGATATCGAAGAAGCCGTTTTAGAGCACTCCAATGATCAGTACGTGGTGGGGGCATGCATGAACTGGGATAGTTTGTTGATTGCATAGCCAGTGTCGGGGCGAGTGAGAGAGAGGTATTGTAGGCTTCCTACCAAGATACGGTAGATTGTGGCATTGTGATAGGCTGAGCCAGGGTGTTTTGAGAGGGATGTCACCGCACACATGGGCGTGGGCATGGGATTGCAATCAGCCATGTTAGCTTTGTTTAGAAGGTCAAGGGTATACTTACGCTGATTCAAGAGCAAGCCTTTGGGATGCGACATAACTTCAACTCCTAAGAAATAGGACATGACCCCAAGTCCTTAAGAGAGAATCAAGCAGAGAGTTGATCGAGAATGCGGCTGAGGAGAGGCCCATGACTACCGGTGAGTATAATATCATCAACGTATACACGAAGGTAGAGTAACCCTTTCCGATGGTGGAGAACAAACAAAGAAGCATCGGCGATGGAGTTCAAAAACCCAAGACGAAGAAAAAAGGCCCTGAGTTCTGTGTACCACGCCCTTGGGGCTTGCTTGAGACCATAAATGGCTTTGTGAAGTCTGCATGATGAGGAAATTGTTTGTCGATGAAGCCCGGTGGTTGGTCCATGAAGACAACCTACGTCAATGTGTGTTGAAGAAAAGCATTGTTGACATCGAGTTGGCGGATAGGCCACCATAAGATAACGACAATGGAAAGAACCGTTCGAACAGTGATCGGCTTGACAACCGGACTAAATATCTCTGTGAAGTCACAACTGGGTCATTGATGGAACCCTTTGGTGACGAGCGAGCCTTGTAACGGTCGAGCGAACCATCAGGGTGAACCTTGACCCGAAAGAACCACTTACAACCAATGATGTTAGAGTGCGGCGGTTTAGGAACAAGGGTTCGGGTATGATTGGAGCGAAGAGCCTTATACTCCATAGCCATTGCAGCGTGCCAGTCGGGGTCTTTAAGAGTTTGGATGGTAGTTTGAGATTCTTTATGAGAGGGTAGGTGAGTAAAGACTCAAAGAGATTGAGCTTTTGTATGGGTTTATGAATGTTATTAGAGGATCGGATGATAATCTGCCTTACGGGTGGGGTTAGTGGAGATTGGATGGTTGGTGTAGAAGATCATGGTGTGGCTTGTACGGTTAATGGAGTGGAGTCGGGCTGAGGCAAGATTGGGGTGAGGGGAGGGGGGATCGGGAGAGGTAGAGCCAGGAGATGTTATGCCCCCTTGATTGAAGAGAGTGTTATTGAAATTAGAGGCACCAAAATCATGGGAGAGATCATGGAGATTTAGATGAAATGGAGTGGGACTCTGTATAGTGGAATCATGTAAACTAGTTGAGGCAGTGGGTGGTGGTGGGCTCGAGGGTTATAGGAGATATGAGAGGTATATTGCGGGGTTCACTGGCAAAGGTAGGTGGAGACTTTTTAGGACCTGAAATTAACCTTTTAAAAAGAAAATCATTATCCACAAATGTGACATGGCGAGAGGTGTGCAGTTTGTAGGATTGGGGATCAAGGAAAAGATACACACTTTACTACCCCACAAAGACATATGCAACCGATTTGGGATCCATCTTGTTGGTATTGCAAGGTCTAAGCCATGGAAAACATAAACAATCAAAACATTTTAGTTTTTTATAGTTTGGTGGTTGACGAAACAGTTTAAGATATGGAGACTCATTTTGAAGAGTCGGAGTGGGCATCCTATTTATTAAATACACAACGGTTTGAAAGGCAGAAGGCCAAAATTTGCGAGGCATTGACGAAAAGGACATGAGACTTAGCCCTGTTTCGACATTGTGACGATGTCTCCTTTCAACAAAGCCATTATGTTGTGAAGCATGTGGAGGAGAAGTGAGATGTGAAATTACCAATAGATGCGATGCGAGAAACAACTTAAGAGCAATGAATTCGCCACCATTATCAGAATAAAAAAATGTGATTGTGGTTTTGAAATAATTCTCAACAAGGGCCTTAAATGTGGTATTAATAGCTTTAGTGTCTAATTTTTTCTTTAATGGATATAGCCAACTGTACTTGGTATATTATTATTGATCAACAAAGATAAGATAATATGTTACTAATGATATTCGCAACCTAAGTTTGCACTATCCCTATGACGGTTCAGATGATCTAATTGTTGGTAATGGTAATGGTCTACCAGTTTCTAAAATTGGTCAATTTGTTTTTCAAATTGCGGCCAAGACGTTTGCTTTTGATAAAGTTCTTTATATGTTCCACAAATTTCGATCGACTCAGTCGCTCTACATCTGGATCGGGTACTGTATGACCCATTTAAGGGGTTGACCCTCCTACTCACAAGCGACTCCATGTTTCTAAGGGGATTCGAACTTCGAACCTCTTGGCATGGGATGTAGCCCCACAACCACTACACAACTTGTGATTGATAATTGGCTCTATTTCTAAATTTACTGCTCAAAATAATGTTTCCGTGGAATTCTTACCCAATTGGTTTTTTGCGAAGGATCTCCAAACGGGAACTCTTCTACTTAAGGGTCCGCTTATTGACGGGGTGTATTCTTGGCCTCTGTCGTCACCACCATCAACCTTTTCCGTCTACATGTCTCTTGGAGCTCTTTGACATTACAAGTTGGGTCACCCTTCAATTTCTATCTTCCGATTTATGCAGCAATATTTGCAATTAGGGTCTTTAAATTCAATGTCTGCTTCTTGTACTCCATGTGCAATCAATAAATGCCACAAGTTGCCTTTTTCAAAGTCATCGGTTTCGTCTACTTATCCCTAATTAGAAGTGATCTGCTCTAATATCATGAAAGCTTTTGTAAATTGTTAAAACAATTCAGTGAATTACAATGGATTTCATCTCTCTACTTAACAATGTAAGGAGTAACCACTCCGAGAGAAAAGATCACCCACTACTTATACAGGCTAACACATACCAATATTATAGGAACTAATTATATTAGTCGTTATTCCTTAACACTAGACCATTTTGTAATTAGCAAATTGATCCAACTTTTTGTATATTGATCCTTTGGATCATCTTTCTATATATTTACAACTTCAAGATACCAATTACTCCATTCGATCGGAAATATTTGATATTTTAGAAATATGTACAAGAATTAAGAAATGTCACTATCACCTTTAAATACCCCATCAAATAATTTTTAATCTTACACCGCATATATTATGTATAATTGCATAAATGTAATAGGTTAAACACAAAAAAGTACAAATTATATTGATATGAGTGGAAAAGTAAAAAAGAATATATACAATTTATTAATTCTAAAACATCAAATATTTTTAACGACATTTAAAAAGTTTTTACCTCCTTAAAAGCGTACACAAAAAAAACTACAAACATAAGGGCGTATCTCTCCTGAGGGGTGATTCTTTCATTGGTGAAAGTCTAACGGAGAATGTCTTTGGGTGGCCTTTTTTTTTTTACAAAATAAGAGTTTGGGTGGTGTCGGTTATGACTAGCCTGCCATCCAATATTTAATAGCATCCTGAATGACGAAAGTTTGAAAGTCTGAATAATGTGACGCCGATAGAAAGGGATCCACCATATGGCGAAGTCGAACAATATAATTCGTCGCTACGTTGATTTCATGGAATACATGACTAATGTCCACTGTCTCAAAAGTCTAGAGTTGAAGAAAGACAGCGACACAATAGCTCTAACAGAAGCAAACTGTCAAGAGGGAGCAGTGCAATCAGTATAAAGCGTTGGCTTTTTAACCATTCGATTTTGGAACCACGTAAGAATTCATATTAGATTAAATACATCGGAAATGTTCAGGAAGAAGAGGAGCGGTTAGGATTAGAAAGGGCGTCGGAAATCGGCATCTTGATCTCCCAAAGACACTTCCAAAGTCTCTTGACGACGTTAATGATTAACAAGTTGTCGCCTTCCACTACCATGTCACACTTGGGCCTTTGCAACAACACCTCCTACTGGAGTGTGAGGGCTTCAGTGCAAATAGTTGAGCACACTAGAAAGAAAAAGCATCATAAGTAACAATCATGTCGTAGTGGTCATGGAACCCAATTGTATCCAGTGGCGGATCTAGGGGGGCTCGAGGTGGCTGAAGCCCCCATCCTAAAACAGGTAAATGTATATTTGTATAGATCTGATGCTTTATAATATATATAAGTTAAGGGGATTATAAACACAAAGTCGACATAGCTCAGTGGTAACTGGTAAGGACGCGCAAGGGGCGGAAGCAGTTTTAAATAACTTTTTTTTCAACATCAGCAGCCCCCTTTTCTTTTTTTTTTTATACCCAGACACAGTCAAGCTCTTGCCTCGAGTGACAGCGAAAGCGAGAGCACCGCCCGAGCCTGCCGCCGCTGCCAGCTCCACCTCCGGCCGCCCGTGGCCCCGGCGCACCACCATACCCAGCCTCTTGGCAGTCTCCCGCAGTCCCACGCAGTCTCGCACAGCGCACAGTGTCTCCCGCAAGCCAATGTTCATTGTTCAGTTGGTCTTCAATTCTTCTTCTTTAGTTAGTTTTCTTCCTCTTCCATTTAATTTGATTGCTTTCAAGTTCAATTGGTTGAGATAAGAAGCAATTTAGATTAGAATTTGTGAATTTGATAATCAATTTAGGGGAAATTGGGAAATTTGGAGTTGTATAATTTGGTTGAAAATTTAATAATTCCGACATATCTTCACACTTCAAGAGTTCAAGGTTAGTTTTGTTCAATTCGTTGAGATAAGACTCAATTTAGATTAGAATTTATGGATGAGATAAGACTCAATTTAGATTAGAATTTATGGATTTGAGAATGAATATGTGATAAATTTTTATTAGGCTTTGTGATTTTGCTACTAAATTATGTGAAACTGTGAGGAGAATTTGTGGTTTAGAGATAATATAATCCATTAGCTCTATTGATTGATCTCCACTATGTTAATCTAATAATCTGTCTCCCTAGTTAATTTTTAATTACCTGCAAAATGGGTGGGGGAGATGAATATGATCAAACTAACAAGGTAATATATGTATGAAATTAATTAATTAATATTTATTGAAACATTGAAATTAGAAAGAAAGAAAAAAAAGGGAGCTCCCTTCAGTTCAATCTTACTGAGAAACAACTCCTGCTTCATTGGTTCATAGAACAGAATCAATTTGAGAATCAATTTGATCGGGCAACCCTTGTGACTTTAAAGACGTTAATTTCAGGCTTTAAATCAAATAGGCATTTCTCGAAAAAAATTTCAGCCCCCCCTTACAAAAATTCCTGGATCCGCCACTGATTGTATCATCTTCTAAAGCAAAATTTGATCTATCAAAATTTATTTTATAGGTTCCTTTAGTTGGTGGTTCCCATTTTATGTTCTTCTTTTTTCTTGATCGTAGTTGTATTTTGTCTCTTCGGAATACTTATCCTCTTAAAAGATGATCTTGGTGCTTTCCCAATTTATTTGTCGTGGACTCGTGGTTAGATATATTTTTACTAGCGTCGTTACTCTATTGCATCTGGATCATTAAAAATTACTCCCTCCGTTTCAAAATAAATGTCACTTTCCTTTTCGACATGTTTTTTAAGGTATTAAAAACTCTATAAACTTTTTTTTTAATTAAAATTTTTATATAATTTCATATTGCTAATAAGTATAAAACTGTATAAAAAAATTTAACTAAAATAATAATATTTTATAAAAAAATTTAACTCATTGAAAAACGTACACTAAAAGACAAACGACATTTATTTTAATTCGTATCGTCCAAATCACCCACTTTGGGTGGCCTTATGAAAACATCCCTACAATATAATACCGGAGTAGCAAAAGCAAGTTCTTTAGAAAAGAACCATTTCGGCTATATACACCGCAAATCCCCACGTTCTTAAAGACGTGCAAGTGGGGTGAGAGCCACCCGAACCCGGACGTGCAAGCACGTTTTTATTTTTTTTAAAAAACGTGTTTGCACGTTCTTAAAGACGTGATGCACGTTCTTAAAGACGTGATGCACGTCCTTAAGGACGTGCAAGCCCGTCTAGTAAAAGACGAAGAGGACGTGCCTCTTCGTCTTCGTCTTCATTCCACCAGAGAAATCGAGAGAGAGGGAGAGCGATCGATCGCCGGAGCTTGACCGAGAGAGAGAGAGAGAGAGAGAGAGAGAGAGAGAGAGAGAGATGGAGACAGAAAGAGAGAGAGCTCGAGGCAGCGGTGGCGGCTTTGGAGGCGGATCTGATGGCGGCGACGGAGGCGACGGAGGTTGGTGGTGCTGCGACGGCGATGGAGGTGGAGGGTGGTGGAGCATCGGGGGAGGCGGTGGCGGTGGAGCCGGTGGCTGAGGAGAGGGTGGTGCTGGTGGCTCTGGCGAAGGAGGAGGGTGGCGGTGGTGGGGCGGCGTTTGGCGCCGGCGAAGGAGGCCGAGCAGTGGCCGAGGAGAAGGGTGGTGTTGGTGGGGCGGCGGAGGCGGACGACGTTCAGGAGCCGCCGTGGAAGCGTCGGACCATTGAGGTGTCCCCGATCCCGACTCCACCGGTATGTTATTTGAATTACTTTTTGTTTGATTTATTTTTAGAGTTTTAAAATATAATTTTATAGATTATAATATAGTTTTAAAATAGAAGTTTATAGAATATATTATTGATAATATATATTGTTTGATAGAATATAATTGAAAATATATTTATTTATTTATTTATATATTATAATGTTTTTTTATAGTAAATAGTTTGATAGAATATAATAGATAGTATATAAAAAAAATTGCAATTTAAAGACAATAAAAAACATTAAAATATATTATAAAAATAAATTTATATTGAAAGATAATAAAAAACATTAAAAAATATTAAAATACTTCAAAATTATTTAATTAACATTAAAATATATTTGAATATATTCAAATATATTCAAATACATAAAAATAAATTTATATTGAAAGATAATAAAAAATATTAAAATACTTCAAAATTATTTAATTAACATTAAAATATATTCAAATATATTCAAATACATAAAAATAAATTAAAATTGAATACAATAAAAAAAATTAAAATATAATTGTAATACTTAATTAACATTAAAATATAATAAAAGACAATAAAACATATGAAAATATATTAAAATACATCAAAAGACATTAAAATACATTAAAATATACTGAAAATACATTAATATTCAACTGGATCATAATAACAGGTAGGGAGGCTCATGAGGGGTGATGGTACCCTTCGGCCTATTAGGTTCGGCGACCGAGCAGCAGTCAGCCGGGTACAGGAGTCTACGGCACCCCCCGATCAGACAGTCGACGATCTACTTGCGTCTGCAGAGCGCTTACAGCCGTCGATGGGGACGCCCCTGGCCGACGAGCATGACAGCTTCTGGAAGGGACTGCCAGGTTGGGATCGTTCGGGCGATGCGATGATGGGGTTGCAGCCATCTTTAGAGCCCGCTAATGTTTTGAGTAGCTGTATTACCGATGTAGTCGGTGGGCGACGGGCCGACATGGGTAGACCGCCTACTCGTGTTCCACCGATCATCCCGGAGGCATCTACTTCAGCCGTTCCGGAGGCTTCTACTTCGGCCGTGCCGCCAGCAGCTTCTACTTCAACCGTGCCAGAGGCTTCTACATCCGGCACACACGAGCCCGAGCCTTCGACCTCCGCCACACCAGCGGCGATCTCCTTGGGCTCTGCAGATGATGTGATCCCTGACGTCGTTGAGTAGGCTGACGACGGTCAGGAGGGGCAGGCTCAGGGCCAGGGGGGCCCACAGGTAGAGCCCGAGCCCATCCCTGCGCAGGCTGCCGCACCGGCTGTGCAGGTCGACCCTTTATTGCCGCCGGGAGAGCTGCTTGTGTCTTACAAGCATCACCGTGCGTACCAGGTGTGGAGAGATCCTACGGTGGAGCTGCCGCTACTGAAGTTCCACCACCGGGCGACTCACTTGCAGCCTTTCGAGCCCTACATATTTGAGGGCCCTGGGACCTGGGTGCAGGATCTCCTCCCATTCGGCATCCCCCAGCTGAGGTCCTTCCACTGGCGGTGTGTCGACGAGTTCACCTGCACGGGCTTTTTGGAGCATTGGCACCCAGAGACGAACTCCTTCCACTTTCCATGGGGCGAGATGACCATCACGCTCCACGATGTTGCCTGTCTGATGGGACTTCCGATTGATGGCCAGCCCTGCACGTCACATCTGCCCGCGGCAGCTTCTGCAGACTTGTTCTTCGTTTAGGTCCGCTTCTTCTTCTCAGGACCTCTTGAGATCTTCATGTAGGCTTCTCCGATCAACTAGGCATTCTCATCTAATGCGTTATCAACCCATTTATCCTTCTCGAATCCACAGTTACCTGAAATAATCAATAAAAATGTGTAGATTTCGACTCCACTAACATAGAAAGCAAATATGCAAATTCTACTTAAATCATGCATGATATGCATCTTAACTAAGCTAAATGCAATCTATTATGCCTACCTAAATGTATGCTATCAAACTCATATTGAGACGGTGAAGGACACCGTTGGAGATGGTCATTGTGGCTACCGTGCTTTGGCGGCTTTGACATCACCGAACGGCGAGATTGCTTTCCCAAAACTCAAAACGTTACTATGCAATCACTTGGAGGATCACGCCGATCTGTACGCCGGTTGTTATACGGGAGGGTACCCATTCCAGCAGTTCGTCGACTACCAGAGATGGGCGGGAGCTGTGCATGGTGATATGAGACGGTGGATAGAGCTACCCATTATGGGTTTAGTATTTGCGACGGTATATCAGATTCCTCTCGTCATCCTAGCTTGGCATCATCCGTTCACATGTCTCCCCATGATCTTGCCGACACCTGCTAACAACCCTCAATCAGCAACTCTTGGTGTAGCCTGCATCGGAAACCAAGACCATTTTTCCGCGGTACGACTTCAAACGTCTTTTTTATTACCTATGCATGCTTTTCATACATATGTCAATACTCTAACTCTAAATTTTTGTTCTCATAGATCTGGTTGCGTCCTAACGCTCCTCTTCCGCCGCCTCCGCTAGAATGGGTCGAACATCATCATCCGAGCGTCGAAGGATGGGATGCTCCGTTTCAAGCTCGGATTGAGAGATTTAGAGCCTTGCGTGCCGAGTTCGGCCTTCCTTTACTATTTTCCTAGATTGTAATCCACAACTTTATTAAAATTATGAATGTAAACCTTTTTTCCCGTTCGTTTTAACGTTATTCGCATATTATCCGAATGAAAACCTTAACAATTCTTGTGTTCTATTTAATCTGACCCTAAATCCTTCAAATCCACTAGCTAAACACTTCAATTTTATCAATTAACATTACAAAACCGTCGAAAAACCTAAACCCTAACCCTAAACCCTAAACCCTAAACGCAAAACCCTAACTAGGGTTTGCATGTCCTTAACAACGTGCAAGCATTGCACGTCCTTAAGGACGTGCTTGAACGTTGTTAAGGACGTGCAAGGCTTTTTTAGCGGACGTGCATAGTCCCAGACTTGCAAATCCTTAATCTGGATTTGCGGTATACATAGTGACACCCAAAAGAATTTTCCACGTGTCAAGGCTAGCAATTTTTGGTGAGTTTTAATTTTATTTTTTTTCCGAAAAAGAGTTTCACTGATGTTTTTTTTTTTCGCGTTTGTTGAACCGGTTTCGTGCTTTTCTCTCCTTCGCTGCTTAGCCCCACTTTCTCCCCACAAACCGCTATCCAACTCCCTCTCATTCAGAAGGAAGCGACAGGAGGAGAAGACCGAGGAAGAACGATTCAAGGCGAGCGCGATGAGGTAGGGTGGAGCCAGTGCGCGGGTGCGGGAGAGAGCGGGAGTGCTAGGTAGGAGGGCGAGCGCGAGAGGGGATCTGGTGGAGGGGAAAGAGGGGAGGTGATGAGGGCGGTGGAAACCAGTGGGGCTAGAGGGAAGGTCCGGCGATTAGAGAAGGACGGAGAGGTGAAGAGGTTGTGCGGTGAGGATGCAGCGACGGTGAGCGAACAGAGGGAACGTCCTCCGCGTTCTCATCCTCCAGGGCTTCTACATCGTCTCCTACGCTCTTGACATCTACATCCTCAACCTCCTCATTGCCTTTCTCTCTCCTCATCAGGATCCCGAAGACGCCGAGGGCCCCACACTCCCTACTCGTAGCTCCGACGAGTTTCAGCCTTTCGTCCGCCGCCTTCCGGAGTTCATGTTCTGGTGAGCGTTTTTCTTCCGGTTTCAATGTTGTTCTGCCGTTAGGGTTAGGGCTTGGTTGGTGCTACTATTGTAAATTTGGATTTTTGACTTGAATTGATCTGTCATATGATGATTGAGTTCTTCACTTCTTGTGAAAAAAACTTGATTCATTTCCATTAATTTCATAGAACATGGTTGCAATCATGGAGGAAATTGTACGCATTACTGACAAAACACAATGTTGTTGATTTTTCACAATCTAATAAGCACAGCTTAGGTTAAATCTTGGGAAACTGTACCAGATGTGTATGATGTAAATGTAAGAGCATATACATAACCGGAGAGGAAGATGATTGTGAATCCTTCTTCGTTGAAGACGGTTTCTTCGCTTTCTTCAGGGAGCCGCTCTTTCTTCACTTTCTCTCTGTGTAGCGGTTAAGGAAGAAGAACAGGAACCATCGAGGCAGAGGAGAAGCGGAAAAGGGAGCCACTCTACGTCGGATCGAGGCGGGGTTTATGCAATTTGAAGGTATAGCGATCCAGTCTATCCTTTTCCCCTTTTTGTTTTCGTTTTCATATGGTTTCTAGGGTTTCCGGTTGGTTTGCTTCAGTTCTTCCATGATTGAATCGTTTTGCCTCTTGATATGAGTTTCGGAATGGTTCTAGGGCTAATTTTTTCATGAATTTGTGAATTTGATTGGTTGTTTGTGTTCATATAGCTAATCAGATTTGTATGTGAATTTATTTTTGTTTCATGCTAAAAATAAGTGATGACCCATTGACAACCAATGGACCCATTATTACTTTTACTCGTATAAAATGATAATTTTTTGCTGAGGTTTTATGAGCTCCAGGTGAACAGATTTTGATGCTCTTGTAGCTAATTACTTATGTTGTCATGTATTTAATCTAAAGAAGTGGAAAGTAATTGTTGAATTTTTAATCGTACGTTGATGTGAGCATTCATTTAAAATAAGCAATTTTGTAGCCAAAGATTTTGTGCTGGTTAAGTTTATATAATATGTGTAATCTATATCCATTCGTGGTGAATTTAGATAATATTTCATAAGGATTTCTACTCTAATCTCTTTTTTTTTAGCAACTGCTGTAATCTTGGTCGAATGCAAATATGGCTGGATTTAGGCTTTTGTGGTGATAAAAATAACAATGAATTTGTTCATCTAGAAACAAAAAGGAAATCCTTTGCTTCTATACAAGTAAACATTTATAAGGAACATGCTAATAGAATCCATAACATATACTCTTAAGCTTTAATGTGGTGATAACGAGCTGAATTCAACATACTCTTAATGTGGTGATAAGGAGAGGTTGCCATTAAATATATTTGAAAGCTTTTCTTTTGATCGGTATGTTAGGGAGCTCTTTTGGCACGACTTATAAGGAGATACAATACAACATCACAGAATCTGCATGCATCCCTTCATTTGAGAAACTTACTGGATTGTCTTGGCAGGTAGAAGTTGATTAATTTCTACACCTGCTACTATAATCTACAACTCTTAATAACCCTTCTTAACAACTCATCAAGCAGGTATACTCAAGCATTTTGTTTGTCCTGCTGCAAATTTTCTGTAGCAGCACTGCAAGTGCCAGCCGGTGGAGCTGATTTTTCTTACCCCCAGCTGTTGACCACTTCTAAAATAAAGGTTAAGGTAGGATTGCCTTCCTTACCACTAATTTTCTATTGATTACTGCACTTTCTATGCTTTTGGTAGGAATCCTATTTGTTCTTTTTGTGCAGTATATCTTAGTTAATTTTGTGTTGATGCAACTTTTTAGGAAGAGAAGATTGATAAATGGTTTATCAAAGAAGGTAAGATGGGTGAAAGATAAATGACCCATATTTTGCTTTCTACTTTTTAGTCAAAAACTTAACCTTTCATTGTAAGTTATATATAATTTAATTCAACTTGGTTGCTTCTAGAATCTTATATTACAATTTTTATCTTAGGAATGACTTTCACATTAATATTATATTGCAATGTCAGGCCTCTGCAACATCAGTTCAGCAGTTACGCTTGACCCTGTGTAATCACTGCACTCGAGTTTTGGATGAGGAAAGGCATGTGCAGACTCTGATCTTGTCTTGATTTTTTGGTAAAAGTTTTATTGTAAGGGTTTATCTGAATTTCTCTTTGCAATGTTAGGAACGAGGAGGGCAACTCTGGCTTCACAGTTAGAGCAAAGAAGTGGATGACAACATCACTATGACAACAGGCCGTATGACAAATTAAATAACAAGAAAGGCGATTCACATGCTAATGGTATGATATGACCGGTAAGGGTGCTAAACATAATGTCGGTGGGGGTATAAATGATGTTGTTAAGACATCTAGGCAGCTAATGAATCTGAAAAATCAAGTAATGTGGAGTTATATGTGAGGACAAGAAGTACTGAGGTTATTTGCAAAGAGGGTGATAAAGGTTTGACACCCAGTAAGGCCAAATATTGCACATGAGATGATGTTAGTGTTACAGGCAGCGAATGAGGATGAAGGTGTGTGCTGGGAGGGTTGAGAAGGGTCAGAAAATAGAGAACTTGGGATTTCCACTGTTAAGAGTTGAGTATATTGTCTCACAAGTTCTATTTTTGAATATATACTTTTGGAATTAGATTTTGATTGCTCTGGCCTTGTGTGTTTATTCTTCAATTCCCTACCCATTCTGATTCCAATTAGCTGCCACGCTTGATGCTTTGTCATACTTTTATCCATGCATAATTGCCTTCATATAGTTGTCATACTTTTATCCTTGCATAATCTCCGAGCTAGATAAATAACCTCCTGTAGTTGTCATACTTTTATCTGCACACAAAAGATGGAAGGTATATAGAGGCGAGAGCACAAATGATCAAGGTATTCTTTTCATGGTCATGTTAGAGTTCAGAACCAAACTAGATGTGTTTTTAGCGAACAATCCAACCAAGGAAGAGGTTCCTGATTTTCAAATTGCAAGAGCAGGCTCCAGGTCTTGATGCCCCTCAAATTTCATTATTTTTATTGATTCCTTTTTTTGGTTTTTTTTTTCTGATTTTGTGAAATTTGTACATGTATATATTGTGTGTGTTTGATGGCTTTTAATGGAGGTTTGCGGAAATGGGTTCAGCATGAACAGTTTGTTATGAATTGTGATGTGGCCATGTGGGTGTTGAAATTCTTAGTGGGGTTTTTTGGCAGTTTGAATGGGAAATTAAAGGTTTGCGGATGTATACTATAGATAATTGATACAAATTTTGAATCTTTTTTTCTTTCTACTTTTTCCCTAAATTAAGTTTTCTGGCTTTGTTGATGGAGACCGAATTTGGAGTATATGCGAATAATTATAACTTTATTTTATGAATTTGAGTTTTTGTTAAATGCCCCTATCTATATTACCTCTACTAATATGTTTGGGAAATTCGGCTCCAAAGCCTAATACCCCTGTTTGTGTATTGCCCTCAGAGGGTAGACAATGGATTCCTTTTTTTCCCCTCTCCTTTCTAGCCTTTTTTTAAATCTTATGGGCTCAAATTTGCAGTTTATGTAAACCTTCTATTGCCAATTGGGCAATAGAAGGTTGAAATAAGATGTGTTGAAACAAGATATGTTGAAATAGGTCTTTTTTCGATTAAGTCCGTAAAATTTTGTATCTAGACAATGGTTTTGCAGTTTACTTTTGTGTTTTTTAATTATGTACAGCTTCAATGCCAAGTTGCCAACATGGTTATTCGAGTAAGTCCGTAAAATCTTAGTCCTTTCTGTTCTCTTCTTGAAAAAGCCTTCTTTGTGAAATCATATCAGAACGGAGAAGGAAAATACGGTAAATCTTTTGATTTTCATCCATTGAGATATTTTCTCATAAAGTTGTGAGTTCGTGTGCAGATATTGACAATATGGCCACTAGGAGATTTCATTCATCAATTTATGAATGTGTTCATCGATCATCGTGATTCCGATCTTCGTTGTCAGGTATGCCTTCATCTTTCTTTTTGTGAATGTACAAGGTATTTTAAAGTGTAAATGAGAGATCTTTAAAATTAGAAATCTATTGGTATGCCTTCATGCTTCTTCATGTTGCTTCGCCGGTTGAGAATGCAGCATTAGCTGAGATTTTCGTTTTTATATTGGTTGGGGATAGGAGAAATAGGAGAATTGAGATTTAGGTATTCGTTATAAGTTTGTGAATTGTCCGCATTCCTTTATAATGGATTATTCACATAAAATCTTCCTTTACTGGTAAATCAGTTAGATACTAACTATCGATTTTAATTCTGTTTCATAATTTTTTTCTTTTTGATGGAAGTAAAAGACAATCAACAATGCACGCGATATTATTGGTTGTGAATAATGGATCTTCTCATTCTCTTTCACCTTCGTTCCTCTTGATTTCTTTCTTTTGTCATGGTGCTTTGAAGTCATTTTTATTTACCTGATTTTATTTAAATCACTTATCATCTAGATTCTAGACGATTGGGGTTGTGGCCACTCTTCAGTTTTGATGTGACCATCTAATCACAGGATGATGCTAGTGCTTCGTTCTGGAGATGCTGCCTCTTTTGTGATAGTAGAACTCTCATCTGTTAACTTTTGGAATCATTTTTTTCGTATGATCACTACATTCACTTCCTTCGTTGTGGAGATATCCTCTCAATTCGGGTCCTTGAACAACCTGTTTTTAAACGTGCAGATAATGGGGTTGTGGAATTTCCTTGAAGCGCTTTTGTTCTTCACGAATGCCTTTGCTATATTGAATGAGGACCGGTTTTTGGCTCCCAGAGGATGGAGCATGTCAGATAGCATGACAGGAGGCAGGAAAAGAGGTGTGAAGGATCAGGTCATAGGGCTTATCTACGCTGCTTAGTACATGTGAATACCACTTATAATCCTGTACGTTGTCACTATCGTCGTGAAGCTGATCACTGGATGAGGTTTCATGTTGTCAAGTTCTTCTTTTTTTTACTTCTACTATCCTATGTAGTAATCATTTCAGTTCATCAGTACTTAGAAGTCAAAACCATTTGAAGAGTATCCGAAGAAGTTATTGTCTATAAAATCAATATTGTTGCCGACCTCCTTTATGCTCATTGAAAAGTGACCTATGTTGAATCTTCTTTCTTGTGTTTAAAATACAGGCCTTCAAAATGTTTATCGTCAGACATGGGTAGAAAACTATAGTTGATTGCTCATCGTTTTAACTCCTTTTGGAAGCTGTTTTCTAGAACATATTGTATTCTTTGTTTTGGAATTTAAATCATTTGTGGATATCGCAGTTGCCTTATACACATCTCTGTTCAGCGTTATCCTAAATTTACCCTACACACTCTCATCTGATGGCCTCGGAGCCTGCCAATGACTTGTACTTCAGATCCCCGATTGACTGCTGTCTTTGGTGCTAGCTCTTGATGTGCTTGGGTTCACTTGAGTACCCAATATACCTATGCTTAGTCTCTACTTTTCACCTTAAGGTCGGTTAATATTCGTTTATCAAGTTAGATTGGGTCGGTTCAGTTTTCAGGTGGTGCATTTCGACTAAGTTTCTAGATCTAACCCTGGATAGAAATTAAGGCTGTGATGGCCAGAACATCTTCGGCAGTGCTGACCGAGATCGTGTTGCTTGTCAGATTCATCAATCATTGATCAATCGGGTTTTTCAGTTAAAGTTGCTGAGACTTTTAGGAATCAAAGCACGAAACATTGCCTGGAACTTGTGGTGTCGCAAAGTGATTAACCTGTTGGGATCAATCTTTCTATGAGGAAAGCATGTGAGGGTGTTACACTGCAAATGCGGGTAATGGTTGCGGTTAATGGGAATCAATCTTATCCTTTTTCAACTTTCTACGAGGAAATCAGTACGAAAGACGTGCAACATATTCGCATATTAACATGTTTATAAAATTTTATTATGAAAAAATATTTTTAATAAAATTATTATTAAAAATAATAGATAATTAAAAGATTGATTATTTTAGAAAATATTTCATTGAGGCTTATTGCAGTGAATATGATTTAGAAGAGATTTATAGTGTAAGTGCAAACGAATGTTTAATGTTTATGCTTTATACTAATTAACTTATTACAGGGTACTTTATGGGTTAGCCATTTACCTTATTGCAGGATATTATTATTTCATGCATATGTGAATGTCACTTACAAAAGCACATCTGATATAAGTAGCCATTTAACTCATGTATCGAATTTCTTATTTTGTTCTACTGGAAACAATGTTCTAAAAAACACTCGATAGACGCTTGACGTCAGGGTACCGCTAAGCGTCAAAACGAGTTGACGGTCTTATTACCGGTTCTTAGCGGCCAAAATGGTTTTTTATTATTTTCTTATATTTATCCCATAAAATGTGTATAAAGCATATATTATGTAATAAAGTATGTATTAATTTCAATTTTCAATACAGTTTCCTCTTTCGGTTAAAGATTCAGCTGATTTTTTTTATCACATCTGTCATTGCTGAATATTTTATTTTCATCTATGATTCTCAAAAGAAAAAAAATGGAAATTATTTCTACGGACTGTATGAATTTAGTCATGTTTTATAAGATAGATTGAAAATTCAGATTAAAAATCATATTACACATTCAGATTAAAAATTCAGATTTTATAAAACATTCAGATTAAAAATCAGATTACAGATTTTATAAAAACTTCATATAAAAATTAGATTACAGATTTTATAAAAAAATTCAGATTAAAAATCCTATTTCAGGTTTTATAAAACATTCAGATTAAAAATTCAGATTACAGATTTTATAAAACATTCCGATTAAAAATCAGATTATAGATTTTATAAAAAAAAAATCAGATTAAAAATCATATTACAGATTTTATAAAACATTCAGATTAAAATTCAGATTATAGATTTTATAAAACATTCAGATTAAAAATCAGATTACAGTCAGATTTTATAAAACATTCAGATTACAGATTTTATTTCCATGGGTTTTATACTGAATACATGTTAGATTGGTTTATCCATGATCAAAAAAATTAAATATCTGCTCCGACGAATCCTTGAGCATGTTTCAACATAGTTAAAATTACGTATAACATTTAGTTTTTCTTATCATCTCCTCTATATTCAAGTATTTCAGTTCATGTAACATTCACGTAACTTGTAGAACCATAAACATATTCATTGCAGTTCAGTAGATGTTCAGAATGAAGAAATCAGGTTATGTTAATCTACCGGTGTAGCTCTTGTGGTAACCTTTGCCAAACGACATTCGCAACAACAAACCTATGACAGATTTGGGGAGAGAACATACATTATCACCTCAAATATGTTATAGATTTCTGATATTCTATAAATTGGTTTGATAATTGTGTTATTCAAGAAATCTGTCCTAGATTATGCTCAATTCATAATCTCTTACTTTGACCTTATTATAAGAAAAATCAGTCATATTCAAATCTGAAGTCACAGCTGAATTGAGAGTAATATGACAGATTTTTAAAAGCAGTCGGATTTTTAAAACAGCTAGATTTTATAAAACAGCCAGATTTTATAAACCAACCAAATTAACTTGTACGTAGTATATATTTGATGCCCTTACAATTATAAAATCTAATTACATACCTTTTTAACATTTAACCAAAATCAGATTGATGAGGATAGCTTTAGCAATGCCAGACAAAAATAAAGTCTTGTGCAGAAATCTGTAATTTAAACTGAAATCAATTTTGTTTTAATATGGATTTACATATTTTTAAAGATAAAGTGTGTTATTCTGTATATATTATATTGTAGATATATCTATCCAAAAATGGATTTGATATGATTTGGTTTCCTAAGGATCTCCTAGACTTATTCTCCAAGGAATCCCTAATCTTGTATCTATAAATGTATTCATCTATCAATACAATCAATCATCCTTTTCTCCAAAGTTAATACTTTTACATGGTATCAGCCTAAATCCATCGATCCTCCATCAATGGCTTCCCAACCCACCTCTCCCACTCAAATTCTTTTCTCTGCCTCTTCTGATGGCTCGTCTCCAAATTTTCATCTTCCCAACTTTGCGATTCGTTTGGATCGCTCCAATTATCCTCTTTGGCGAAATACAGTCTGTTCCGCTCTTGAAGCGTTCGACTTGGACTCTTTCCTCACCACCGCCACAAACCTGCCGCCGGCCACTGTTGTCGATCCGACAGCCCTATTGTCTGTCGGCATGCCGCTCACTCCAGAGACGGCTCTCTCTGCTCTCATCGGCTCATCCCAGCCGCTCCCTCGCATACCCAATCCCCTCTATTAGGCTTGGGTTCGCAAGGACCGTCTCGTTTTGTTACGGATTCGATCCACTCTCACCACACCTATGCTTGCCCATGTTGCCCGAGCCACCACCACTGCTGAGGCTTGGGGCAGTCTTGAGCGCATCTTCCATGCTTAGACCCGGGCTCGTCAGATGCATCTCCGCCATCAGCTACAAACCCTAACCAAAGGGTCGCTCTCCGTTCTTGACTATGTCGAGAAAAAGAGGGCCATTGCTGATCAATTGGCGGCCTGTCTCCACGAGGTCTCCGACGACGATCTCATCTCCTACATCCTCCTTGGTCTTGGCTCCCAGTATGCCTCCTTCCGTTCCGCTATGGCTCTTCGCACCGATCCAATGACGACTGATGACTTGCTGGGGTTCTTGCTTCAGAAAGAGCACAGTCTTGAAGTTGACACCACTGCCATCGCTGAATCCGGCCAGCCGTCAGCCAATGTAGCCTCCATTTGAGGACGTGGCCGTGGCCGCTCCCCCGGCAACCGCCCGTCTTCCCAGCAGCCGCCCGCCGATCCCCGCTTCTCCGATCAACGCTCCTCTGATCAGCGTCAGACGAACTTCTCACGACCGCTCTGTCAATTGTGTGGCAAGCTTGGACATGAGGCGCTCAACTGCATCAGTCGCATGAACTTCAACGACTTCCCTGTCACTAATCGCTTTGCTGCAGCAGCTCTCAATCAGCCAGAACCTCCTGCCCCTCGCGCCTCCTACACTGTTACATCTCAATCCGAGATTGAGGACCCCTGGGTAGTCGATTCTGGCGCCACCAACCATGTCACCGCTGGCCTTAATAATCTGAACATTCAGTCCGGCTATGAGGGCTCTGATGGCCTTATTGTCGGCAATGGTACGTCTCTCCCTGTTACTCATATTGGGCATTCGATTTTACCTGCTAAGCATGCTACCTCTCCATTAAAACTCACTGATGTCCTTGTTGTCCCTCGCATAACCAAAAACCTTTTAAGTGTTTCTAAATTAGCTTTGGATAACAATGTTTTTGTTGAATTCCATGCTCACCATTGTCTCGTGAAGAACATGCAGGGTCAGATCCTCCTAAAAGGAACCGTTGAGAACGGCCTCTACCGCCTTCCCCGTCTCCCCTTGCCGCCGACATCCCATCCCATTGCCTTCACTGGCGAGCATGCCTCCATCTCGTGTTGGCATCACCGCCTTGCCCACCCTCATGACTCTGTCTTGCGTCGTCTGGTCTCCGATTTCAAGCTTCCAATCTATACCAATAAATTACCATCAGTCTGTGGTGCTTGTCAACTTGGCAAGAGTCGTCATTTTTCTTTACCTAGTCGCATCTCTACTGCTGTTAAACCTTTTGATTTGATTCATTCGGATGTATGGGGTCCTTCCCAAACACTCTCTCTCAATGGCAATAAATATTATGTTAGCTTTATTGATGATTGTTCTAAGTTTGTGTGGATTTACTTTCTATCAAATAAGTCCCAAGTTCTGTCTACAGTTCAACTCTTCATCAAACTTGTGCAAACACAATTCTCTACTACTATCAAAGCCTTTCAAACAGATTGGGGGGGTGAATATCGGAACGTGTCTACCTATCTCAGGTCTCTTGGTATTGACCACCGAGTCTCTTGTCCCTATACCCCTCAGCAGAATGGGTCATCTGAGCGTCAAAATCGTGTCATTGTGGAAAAAGGTCTCTCTTTGCTTGCTCATGCCCACTTACCCCTTCAGTTTTGGGAACATGCCTTCCATACATCGGTCTATCTTGCTAATCGAACCATAACTGCCAATCTCAATCACAAGTCTCCTCTCCAAGTTCTGTATGGGAAGCCACCTGACTATGCTTTCCTAAAGTCGTTTGGGTGTTTGTGCTATCCCTTCCTTCGGCCTTACAACGCTTCCAAATTGGAATATCACTCATCGCCTTGTCTATTTTTGGGCTACAGCACCAAACACAAAGGTTACATTTGCTACCATCTCCCCACCAACCGCACATATATCTCTCGCTTTGTTGTCTTTGATGAGTCATTTTTTCCCTATCCCACGATGGTCACACCCAACCCCGACCCACAACACATTGCCGCTCCCTCCCTAACCCCTTTACAACTTGCATCGGATGTTCACACATCAGTTTGTGGTGGTTGACCACCGAGTATTGTGATTCTATTCTCAATTTTGATGTGCTCCTACATATCCAACCACCGAGGCGGACGGTGGTTGGATATGTAACTATTGTGATTCTATTCTATCCTTTCTGGATAACAGGACTGAAGGCTCTGTATGACCTCAAGCAGGCTCCTCGAGCTTGGTTTCACAAACTCACGCAGGCTCTCCTCCGTCATGGCTTCAAGGGTTGCATCTCTAACTCTTCTCTGTTTATTAAACGGCATAAGGGTCAGGTTGTCTATGTGCTCATCTATGTGGATGATCTCATCATCACAGGGTCTCATGCTCAGTTCATTGATGAGTTTGTTGTAAGCCTCAATCGGGCCTTCTCCCTCAAGGATCTTGGCCCTCTGCACTTCTTTCTGGGTATTGAGGTTACTCGCTCCTCTAATGGCATTCAGCTCAGTCAACAGAAATACATCGCCGAGATCTTGGATCGCTGCAACATGACCGGTGCCAAGCCTATCGCCTCCCCTGCTGAGCCTGGCTCTCGGCTTGTCAGTTTAGGCGACCCTGTTACTGATCCACACTTATATCGGAGTATTGTTGGTGCACTCCAATATGTCACCATCACTCGCCCGGAGATCGCATATGTCGTTAATCGAGTCTGTCAGTTTATGCATAACCCTGCTGAGCCTCACTGGACTGCTATCAAGCGAGTCTTACGTTACCTTAAGGGCACCATCTCGTCCGGCCTGAGTCTGCACCGGGCTGCTGACCATCGTCTGGTTGCCTTTTCTGATGCCGGTTGGGCTTCTGATCCAGATGACTGTCGCTCTCAGCATGGGTTTGCCATTTATTTTGGTGGTAACCTTATCAGTTGGTCATCTAAGAAGCAAAAGGTCGTCGCCCGCTCAAGTATAGAGGCTGAGTATCGCGCCATTGTTTTCACCGTTGCTGAGCTTATCTGGCTTCAGCAACTTCTCCTTGAAATGGGCGTTCAAGTTGCCCGACCTCCTATCTTGCTTTGTGACAATCTGAGTGCCACGTTTCTGTCAGCCAATCCGGTGTTCCACCAACGGTCCAAGCACATCAAAATTGATTATCACTTTGTTCGGGAGCAAGTTTCTGCCAATGAACTCATTGTTCGTCATGTACGCTCTCTGGATCAGATTGCTGACATCTTTACCAAGGCGTTAGGCACCCATCGGTTTCAAACTCTTCGTGCCAAGCTGCATGTTCGTGCTCGATCATGAGCTTGCGGGGGCGTGTTATTCTGTATATATTATATTGTAGATATATCTATCCAAAAATGGATTTGATATGATTTGGTTTCCTAAGGATCTCCTGGACTTATTCTCCAAGGAATCCCTAATGTTATATCTATAAATGTATTCATCTATCAATACAATCAATCATCATTTTCTTCAAAGTTAATACTTTTACAAAGTGAGTGAAATAAGATTCATAATATGTTCATGGAGAAAGGAATTCAAAATCAAATTCATATGGAAATAAAATATGCTAAATGAGTCAAAAGGAAATGAAAAAAATAAATCACCTCAATTCAGGACTGTAAATCAAGTTTATCTGATGGGTTGGAATGAAAAACGAAATGCATGACTACATTCATACAGTAGAAATAATTTTCAATTTTGTCTGAGAATCATAGATGAAAACAAAATATTCAGCAATGACATATGCTATTTTTGAGGAAAGTTATGTGTTGAAAATCCAGAGAAATAAGAGAATGTGGATAAAAATATCTATTCCGGTAGAAAAGAGAAAACTATGACAGATTTTGAAAGCAGATTTGATACTTTACTCGATCTGATATAAGGTATTTTACTTAATCAGATTTTAAAAGCCGATTTGTCTGTCATTGCTAAACCTATCCTCATCAATCTGATTTTGGTTAAATGTCAAAAAGGTATGTTTTTCCATGAAATAATTGTAAGGACATCAAATATATTTAAGGTTAATAAAGCACTATGGGTGTGTTTGGATTCCATTGCATTTTCATTATAATGCAATTATTTTACCTCATTTTATGTGTCCGTTTGGTTGTAAAAATAAAAATCTCGTAAAAACCGAGGTAAAACCGTAATTTGACAAAATAATCACATAAATCGAGATAAAATAATTGCATTTTAATTAATAAATCGTGGAATCTAAAAATATCATAATTTAAACGCCTTAACTTTTTTGTTAACCAAACACCGCCTTATCATTTTGCATTATAATGATAATGCATTTGGAATCCAAACACACCCTATGTTCTGAAGTATGATAGATTTTTTTTTACAATGATATTTAATAGATCTAAGCTGAATTATTTGATCTTGATAGGAATTTAATGACACTAAAGATTATGATATATATTCATATAGGTAGATATTCATCTATTAAAAGGTGAGAAAAATTTGTCAAACAGTTTAGTGATCAAAAATCCTTACATGATGTATTTTTTTTATAACATGCCGAACTAATTTTATTTTTATCTATATTATTTTTTGGCGGAAAAATAATTTATATTTAGATTATTATTTTTATTATTTATTGGAATCTATCTAAATTATTTATAATATTATATTAATGTATTCTCCGTACACGGGACGGGGCCTACACTAGTAATGTATAAATTTCATATGTCATATGTAATACTAAAACATCCAATAAATATTATTGGTGCTTTTTATATGATTTTTAAAAATCTCGCGTTCGCGCACGGGCTAGTGGCTAGTTTCATGATTATACGTGGTGTACTAAAAATTTAAAATTTATTATTTTAGGTGGTTTTCTGAAAAATGGAGTAATTTAAAGGTGATTTTTTATTTTTGATAATTCAAAACGGAGTTTGTTTGGTCTCCGCCCATTTGACCTGGCCCACAACAAAGCCGAAGATTCCAGACTTCATAGTTGGCTCGAACATTCTCGAGGCTTTTTGATCAACTGAACGTACTCGAAACTTCAACGACGCCGTTGGCACCGGCCACCGGAGGTTCCAAAGACACAATCAATCACGTCGTTTAAGATATCCTACATTCAAAACGCATCGTTGAGCCACGGAATCAAAAAGATTGACGCTCTGGAACAGAGTAGAACTCTCCAGAACCGCACCCCTTCCGGCTTCCCTACGTCGAGTATAAATACTCCTCTCATGAATCTCCTTCTTCAGCTTCGAATCGGCATCCCTACTTTCTAAAAAGCAATCTGCGTTCTCTCTTTTCACACACCTCTCTCTCTCTCTTCAGCTTTCGAAGGTTTCATATCAATGGCGGATGTTCAAATGGCAGAGGCGGAGACCTTCGCCTTCCAGGCGGAGATCAACCAGCTTCTCAGTCTTATCATCAATACTTTTTACAGCAACAAGGAGATCTTTCTCCGTGAGCTCATCAGTAATTCGTCAGATGTATGTCTTTCTACGCCTCTGTTATCAGTTCATGTTTGTTCTTGGACTATTGATTTGAATTGTGTGTTTCGTTGATGTTTGATTTCGCTTACCGGTTTTGCGTGGTTGGGATTGTAGGCGTTGGACAAGATTAGGTTTGAAAGTTTGACGGACAAGAGCAAACTCGATGCGCAGCCGGAGCTGTTCATTCGGCTTGTTCCTGACAAGGCTAACAAGACCCTGTCGATCATCGACAGCGGTATTGGTATGACCAAAGCAGGTACGCTCTTTTATTCTCGTTTGAAGTCGGTTGATTGGCACCTGAACGTTGAATCAGTTTGAACTCTAGTTTAATTTCCGGTTTAATAAATTGTTGGAATTCGCTAATTCCTTTTCCGATTTGAAGTCTCAAGATTGTTCCAAGCCACAATGAGGTTGTAATAATGTTGTATTGGAATAACATGAGTTGCAATCAATTTCGGAAGTGTTATAAGCTGTTACGTAGGAGATTGAATGGGGAGAAGATCATTGAACTTCAGTTTAATATATGGTTTAATAATGTTGTATTGAAGTTTGTCCACAAGCCTCAACGATGTTCCTCAGTCAATTAGTTTAATGAGATGTTGATTTATGAATACCATGAACCCATGGCCGTAAATCATAGCAAATAGATGAAGGTGAATTAGCTGACCTGCACCTGACTGACTATTCCTTTAGATTGTCTGACAATGTGCTATTCATGATGTGTAACAGACCTGGTGAACAATCTCGGTACGATTGCTCGATCTGGAACTAAGGAGTTCATGGAAGCATTGCAGGCAGGAGCGGATGTTAGCATGATTGGCCAATTTGGTGTTGGTTTCTATTCAGCATACTTGGTTGCTGAGAAGGTTATTGTGACCACCAAACACAATGATGATGAACAATACATTTGGGAGTCCCAAGCTGGTGGTTCATTCACCGTCACCAGAGATGCCAGTGGTGAGCAGCTTGGAAGGGGCACTAAAATTACCCTCTTCCTGAAAGAGGATCAGGTATATGGATATGACCCTTGTGAAAATGCATTCAGTGTTCAAATTATAAATTATCCAGTTGCTGATTATTGTGGTTTTCAATGCAGATGGAATATTTGGAGGAAAGGAGAATTAAAGACCTTGTGAAGAAGCACTCTGAGTTCATTAGCTACCCAATCTACCTCTGGACGGAGAAGACCACAGAGAAAGAGATCAGCGATGATGAGGATGACGAGCCCAAGAAGGAAGAGGAAGGCGACATTGAGGAAGTTGATGAAGAGAAGGAGAAAGATGGCAAGAAGAAAAAGAAGATCAAGGAAGTCTCTCATGAGTGGCAGCTTATCAACAAGCAGAAACCAATTTGGCTTCGGAAGCCCGAGGAGATAACCAAGGAGGAGTATGCTTCATTCTACAAGAGCTTGAGCAATGACTGGGAAGATCACCTGGCAGTTAAACACTTCTCGGTTGAGGGGCAGCTGGAGTTCAAGGCCATCCTATTCGTGCCGAAGAGGGCTCCTTTCGACATGTTTGACACCCGCAAGAAGATGAACAACATTAAGCTGTACGTGAGGCGGGTGTTCATCATGGATAACTGTGAGGAACTCATTCCGGAGTACCTTGGGTTCATCAAGGGCGTGGTTGACTCGGACGACTTGCCACTGAACATCTCCCGAGAGATGTTGCAGCAGAACAAGATTCTCAAGGTCATCAGGAAGAACCTGGTGAAGAAATGCATTGAAATGTTCAGTGAGATCGCGGAGAACAAGGAGGACTACAACAAGTTCTATGACGCCTTCGCCAAGAACATTAAGCTGGGTATTCACGAGGACAGCCAGAACAGGAACAAGTTGGCTGACCTGCTCCGCTACCACTCAACCAAGAGCGGTGAGGAGATGACGAGTCTCAAGGATTATGTCACAAGAATGAAGGAGGGCCAGAAGGATATCTACTACATCACCGGTGAGAGCAAGAAAGCTGTTGAGAACTCCCCATTCCTGGAGCGACTAAAGAAGAAAGGGTACGAGGTGCTTTTCATGGTTGATGCCATTGATGAGTATGCAGTTGGACAGCTGAAAGAGTATGATGGAAAGAAGCTTGTCTCAGCCACCAAGGAAGGCTTGAAGCTCGATGATGAATCTGATGAAGAGAAGCAGAAAAAGGAGGAAAAGAAGAAGTCCTTTGAGAACCTTTGCAAGATCATAAAGGATATCCTGGGAGACAAGGTTGAAAAGGTTGTCGTCTCCGACCGGATTGTCGACTCGCCTTGCTGCCTGGTGACTGGCGAGTACGGGTGGACTGCCAACATGGAGAGGATCATGAAGGCTCAGGCGTTGAGGGACTCGAGCATGGGCTCGTACATGTCAAGCAAGAAGACAATGGAGATCAACCCTGACAACGGCATCATGGAGGAGCTGAGGAAGAGGGCAGAGGCTGACAAGAACGACAAGTCCGTGAAGGATCTCGTGCTGCTGCTCTTCGAGACTGCCCTCTTGACTTCCGGTTTCAGCCTCGATGACCCCAACACGTTTGCAGCGAGAATCCACAGGATGTTGAAGCTGGGTCTGAGCATTGACGAGGACGAGGCTGCTGAGGATGCTGACATGCCTCCTTTGGAGGAGGAAGGTAACGAGGAAGAGAGCAAGATGGAGGAAGTTGATTAAAGAATTCTTGGCCTCTGTTTCGAGTCCCATTTGAAGATGAACTCTCAATCAAAATTGTCGGCACAACAGTTCAAAATTGTCGGCACAACAGTTTGGTCTTTTTGTCAAGGGTCAGTCATATTAAGTGATTTGTGTGTCTACTGTTATGGTCAAGAGTCTTGTTCATGTGAACTGGTTGCAGTTGGCTATGTAAACCCTTTTTGGTGATGAAAAATATGAGTTAGTTCAAGGTGACAATAATCTTATTTTTTGTTGCAATGCGACAGTTAGAAGTGACTAAGCTTCACCACCAAGGGCATGTTTGGCAGGAACATTTTTTAATCTAGCTTAAGATTATAATCTAGATGAAAATTTTAATCTACCTTAAAATTTGAGTCTAGCTTAAAATTGGACATCTTATTTGGTATGACTATTTTGATTATCCAAGCTTTTTGGAGATTAAATTGTCAAATTGTCAAAATGAATCTATTTTATTTGATGTATGACTTTAGGATCGGGTCATATTTGGCTGGGGCTATAAAGTTCTTTTATAAAAGAGAAAAAATACAGGACTTTATAGCCTAATAACAAGTCCGGGCTGTGAAACCAAAATCATATATTGTCAATACGGGTGATATTTTTCATTATCGAGCTTGATTTTGTGATCATATTCGGCTCACGAGTAATTAGATTCATGCTCGATCTTAGGTAATTTGGTCAACAATCAATGGAGAAAGAGATATCTAACTAAACTACAAATATGAAATATGGTAAGCAACAAGCCATTGCCTAATAAAAACACACAGTTGAAGATGACCTGCTGGTAAACCATGTGAGAGAATCTCAGTCAAATTACTGCATTGTAAGATTCTATAAGTTTTTATCTTTTGAGAACAGTTCCAATCTTTCATCAGCTTTAGACCACAACACAACATTAACTATCAACAGATTACTTTCAATTTGCTTATACTCCACAAATCTTGAAACATAATGACCCCATAAGCATTCTGAAAATCTTGACCATGAACGTTACTTAGAGATATTTGAATAACAGTGTACTTGAGAAATCTCATAGCTGAAGGTTCAATAGCCCTGACAGCACTTCTTGAAATGCTTATAATCTGCAGCTCACTGGTGAGGTTTGTCAAGGTAGAAAAGAACACCACAAGCCGGTTGAGAAACCCAAGTTTAGGGCTGGTTTAAAGATGTTATGCAGCATCATGTTGTTGCTGCTCACAGTTGTCGTATAAGTATTCTGGTTGCAGAACAAGGATGAAGGAATGCATCTAACTCCAACTTAGAGTACTCGATTTGACTTCACATGGGTATTCATAGAATCCAGATCATCTTGAACACACACGCAGATTATTAGTAATTTGAACATACAAGCATATCATCTTGAACATACAAGCAGATCATCTTGAACTGAGTGGTCATTCAAAGAACTTATAATCTACTTCCATCTGAAAATACAAGCAGATCAATAAGGCATTCATTCAATCTTCAAATATGTATATACAGAAATAGGCAAAACAAGATGTGTCAATGACATCACTTCTTAGTGTTATAGTTATTTGTTTTGAATCAAGTAGTTCTTAGTCATATACACATATATATAGCAGCAGGATAACTCATGCTAGCTAGAAACATGAGAAAGCTGAATGTGCATCATATAACTGTATGAAAACATTCTGTTTTTTTTCCCAGATTTTTACAGAAATTTGCTTATCACAGGAATACATTATGATATTGCTTGACCTCAAGCTTTTCTTTGCAAGATGAACTGTAAACATCACATCCTGATTTTGCTTGATTTCAGATGATCAAAAGTTGAGAGTATTGGAGCTGAACTCATGGCAATCACAACACTTAGAAAGAAGCAACTATGGCCTCTAAAAACACTATTCAGGAGAACAACCATGTACATATAAACCAGAAATAGCCATAAATCATGGGTGTATATACAAATCTATGAGAAAAAAATGGTAATTGAATTGAATGAAATGGATATAATTAATCAAGTAGAAGAAATTGGATTGAATGAAATGGTAATTGAATGGAATGAAATAGCATGCAGTGGTAATTGAATGGAATGAAAACAGAATCAGCTCAAGCATGAAATGATTACTAGACACTGAGATCTCCCCTAACTCATGGTACTACTCAAGAGGCTGATTTTAAGAGGACAATCTTCAGAGCATTGATCAAACAAGAGTAACATAGTCCAAGGAAAGAAGACTACGAACAAGACATCATGTAGAAAACCCGACAAATGCACCAAATATATATGAGATATAACGGAACTTAGTTATGCTACTAATCAAACCTATGCATTCAAATGCTTCACAAGGGATCCATAACAAAACCATCTTGAAATTATGCCAAGAGTATGAAAAAAGGTATAACTGAGCTTGTTTATCACAAGGGACATGGCTGTATTTTCTGTTGGAATGATAAAGGTGAATGTTTTCCTATTTTATTGAAATTACCTCCTATATAAGGTCCTAAAAGATCCTTGAATCATCATCAACTTTTATGTCAATCACAGGCAGAGCTAAAAGGTAAACGCTATCTTTGCCACACAGCTGCTAGTTTCGTTTCTAATAGGATTGGGATAATGTCCAATGCTCCTATATCTCCAAAGACTCTGGGGCTATTCAAAGAAAGAAATGGAGGGCTTATTGTTGTTGGGTCTTATGTTCCTAAACAAAACAGGTTGAAGATGATCCATGAACACATTGGCTTCCAGATTTCAGAAATACTCTTGTCCAATCAGATGAGAAAAAGTTACTTTAATTGATTGGTTCATGAACACATTGGCTTCCAGGTTGAAGATAATTCATGAACACATTGGCTTCCAGATTTCAGAAATTGGATTGTATTTATTAAACAAAGCTTGAATTAAATGTAAGGAAAGATGAATCACAATACATAAAAAGTTATCACTATGGTTCTCAAAAAAGAAAATTCCGATCAGAATAGATGTGAAGCTGAAAATCTTAGTGATTCAGAGCAGATTTCAGAAAGTGCCCCATAGCTGGGTAAATCAAACCCTTAATGGCAAAATACAAATGGAAGCCTATTGAAATTAACTTAGAAACTCTCATCAAGAATGAATCCAATTCAAACATGAAACGTACTCCTCTAATGTTAGTCAATCAACTAAAACAACATGGCAGTGACTCACATCCAAGATCTGTTTTCATTCAACTCATAAAAAGAAAACCAAATTTCATTTTAGAAAACCTAATTTCATTCTAGTTTGTTTATGCAACAACACCCATCTTTCATTCAGTAATTAAAATCAGTCGGACCATGAAAATTAAAAGTTAGGGTTTTATGTAAATCGAAATTTAGGGTTAATGCAAATCGAAATTGCAACAAAGTGGGCAACAAAGAGCGAGAAAGAGGAATTTCACAATTACCTAAAGAACGTGAAAGCGAAATTGCTTGGTGGAGAAAGCGAAATGGAACCTGTGAAGAGCCTCTGTCAACAAAAGGAAGTGGATATCAGTTTTTTTCACAAGCAAGTTGAGAAATCGATCGATTGCAAAGCTTGCAAATAGACATGAGCAGACGTGGGCTAACCCGCCCGGCCCGTCCAGCCCGCCCGGTAAAAAAGGCGGGTTTGGGCAGAGCAATTGACCCAAGCGGGCCGGCAGCCCGGCCCGGTAGGCCAACCGGACTGGGCTTGGGCGGAGTATGAAGCCCAAGCGGACCGGTAGGCCCGCCCGATATATAATATTATTTAATAATATATTATATATTGTATGTATGTATGTAAATTTATACTCCGTATGTGTACCTTTTGAAATTAAATAAAGAGAAAAAATGGGCAATATAATATTATTTAATAAAATGGGCAATGTAAATTTATATACTTTATGTATGTATGTAAATCTCTCTCCTCTCTTTTCATTTCAATTTATACTCCGTATATACTGTATGTATGTATGTAAACCACTGCACTTTGAATCTTTGATTAATTTAAGTCTTCATTAATTTAATTTAAGTCTTTTATATAAATAGCCCGGTGGGCAGCCCGGCCCGCCGACTAGGGCGGGCTTGGACAAGGTAGTAGGCCCGGTTGCCGGGCCTGCCCCAAGCCCGACCCGGTACAATGGGCTGTGAAATGGTGGGAGGCCCGGCCCAAGCCCGTCCAAGCCCGCCCATGCTCAGGTCTACTTGCAAACCTTACCGCGAGATCGAAGTTTGTCGTCGTGGAACTCTCATGGAATCGATTGCAAAAGCTTCTGCCAAGACGAAAATGAAGATTGTCAAGAGGAGAGGAACTGATGCGAGGAGAGAGATTCTGTCTTCTTTTCACCGTCGAGAACGCTCCTCCGAATTTCATCGAACGCTTCCAATCTGGAGCGGCTGAGGAAACCCTTCCAAAGCTTCCCAGGGAGATTAACGCAGAGCGTTTCTGAAAACGCTAGTGACTGCCAAACAACGTTGTAGGGAGCGTTCTCTCTCACGCTCTATCTAACGCTATAAAACGCTACCTCCAAACAGGGCCCTAAACCACTCTGTTGAGGACGTTGCACACTCAGGTTTGCTCCAATCATTACAAAAGATTGGCTTCTTGCAAAAAAAAATTAACTTGCAATGGAAGACCATCGCAAAAAAAATTAGGAAAGGCCAGAGGAAAATTTTGGTAAAAGAGAGGAAGAATGAGAGCCGTTAGTTAGAAATAATTCATACAAGTGGTGCTGACTTTAACCCAAAGGGTAGTTTTACGCTTTCTGGAATTTTCCAAAGAAAAAGTTGGTTGTCTAGGAACAGATTTGGTTAAAAGCCACACCTTGGATTAGCGAGTAAACTTCTATAGTTCACATGCCATGGAATCTTTCTCTTCACTATACCGATGAGTGATTGAATGCAGCTCAAAACCGCACAATGCAAAATAACAGCCAGATATTCAGAAAAGAAAAAGATGTAGCAACAGAAGTATATTGCAAAATTGATGATGGTCAAAACATAGGGAAACCAGTAGCTTTCGAATTTGGATAACCGAGATTGGTTCGAAGTATGATATGTAGCTCATTGATGAAGGAAACCTATCTAGTAGGACTCCCTTAAAGACAACATGTGGCTCCAACAATACTCTTTTTAAGCAAAACCGGAACCACCGGCAGCTGGACCTCCACCAAAGCCTCCAGCACCACGCCCAAATCCAGGTCTTCTACCACCGGTACCCTGCAAATCGGATACAAACCAAATTAGATGGTCCAGGATAAAACAAAAACAACAGATTTTCAGAAGTAATAAATTTTGAACTTCATTTTCGAAGAACTCCATTCCTGGCATTCCAGGATGTTGTCTCAACTATCAGGACATCCAATTACCATGATCTCTTGCCATATCATGTGCAATTGTATATGCATTTTTCCACAAAAGCTTAGTTCCTACTTCCATGTTCTTAATGTGTAATGAAGTTGTGCAACATGAAATCTAGGTGTTGTCATCAGTTTCATGATAGAAATATACTTCCTGAACATAATGTTAGAAACCTTTACTGCAGCTAATGAACTACATCATTTGAATATCAAATTTGACCCAATCCTATTTCTATCAGAACATTTCAAAACAATTCAAATGACCTATCTTGCTTTCTATATTTTGAATCAAAAAGTATACAAAGGACCAGCTTGGTAGCTCTAAACCAATGAAACTTAATTATGAAGACAGGACTAGATTTTCTACCAAACCATCGTTATTTGGTTAGCATTATATACTCTATATATCATCTTGAGCCTGCGTAAAAGAGACTCAGTATTGGCTACATCCACATTATCAGCAAGCGTTTAAGGCTTACACTAAATGAAGGTTGGTAATCTGCAGGAGCTCCACCCTTCTCGCCACCAAACTCGCCAGGAGGTCCACGTGGTCCTCCACGGTATCCATCACGATCACCATATCTCGGGCGATCACCTTCAAAACGTGGTGGGCCACTGCAAAGATGATAAAACCATCACATGTTAATAATTAACGTTAATCTAATCACCTTTATTACTGGATAAAGAAATCAATAAGAATGGCAATCTGTATGAATAATATACCGTGGGCGGTCACCAGATGGGCCACCCATTGGGCGAGCAACAGGCTTCTTCTTCAAGGTGGCTGGGACAATTTCGGATGGAAGATTGAGGTAAGTCCTCAAGAACTCAATACCATCATTCGTAAGGTACCAGTAATAGTACATCCACGCAAATGTCTCGCGCACATACTCCTTCGACTTGAAACTTTGCATAAGCTTAATCACCTGGAGATTAGGAACATCAATCTCAGGGTGCTTGGCAAGGTTAAAGTCCTTCTTGGCATAGCAGACTCCCTCTGTGATTAAAAGTCACAACAAGTTCCAGAAGTAAGCAACAGAAGAAATACTGGTCTGTTTGGTTAATAGGAAGGGCAATGTCAAAAACAAGGCCAATCTAAGGTTTTCCTATTAATCTGATAGGGGAATAACAATTATATTTCATAAAGAACGAGCAATTCGCTAAGGAAACAGGGATATCTGCACAACCTAATGCACTGCAACTATGAGATAGCTATGTGTTCCAAAGTCTTCAAATTTGAACCAATATTAATTCTAACACTAATACTATTTCATTAGATGAAGGATGAACCAATGAGACGGCATAAAATGTATCTATTCATGTGGCTAAAATAAATCTCCTGCTCCATAAAAACAGATTCACTGATCGCTGATACTTAAATCAATTTAATTTGAGGTACTTAATCGTATCCTTTGAAAAAAGCAACGGTAATAGAACAGCAATGTAGTTTCCTTGCAATTAATAGTACAGAGGCGTAAAGGGAGAGAGATTCGAACCTTGGAAGATGTATTTGCAGATCTCTCTGCGATTCTTCTCTGTAATGATCTGCCAAATGAAATCGAAATATAAAAATCAGATTCTAACACCTAAGTAGAGAGGAGAGTGAAAGAGAGTGATGGAGGGTGAGATCTCACCATGGCTGCTTAGAATACGGCGAAACTGAGCTCGTCGAAGCTCTGCCGAGGAGGAGATGGATGATGATAGAAAGAGGAGAAATCTAAAACCCTAGCGAACGACAGTATTAAATATTCACCAACCGCTTACAATTTTCCGGGTCTGGGCTCTACCGGTTGGGCTTTTCTCTTCACTGTATTTATCTTTCAGGTTTGGGCTCCCAAGTGTGGGATATCTCGCAACTAGTTGGTAAGAATGGATTATTATTTATTTATTTTTCTAAAAAAAATATATACGTTTGATTTCACTATGGTTGGAAAGACATATCCTTTAAAGTTTAAAGGGTGATGTCATTTACGTCTACGGTGGAAATGGGGCGGGTTAAAGGTGAAAATCGACATTCCATCACCCGCCCCGTGGATATAAATCTTCACCCGCCCCGCTTCATCACCCGCAAATCTTTCACCCGCATTCAACCCGTGCGTGTGAGCGGGTGGTGCAGGTGATTATTGGATATCCAATAAGACGGACTAATTATTTTTATTTTAAAACATTATACGAATTTTTTCCTTATAAAAAAAACATATTAAGATATCAAGTTCGGATTTAAAAATGCGTGAAGAATACATAACTAATAAAATAGAAAAGATTTTGGGTTCTACATTAACAATACGTGGAAAATACAAAACTAATAAAATAAAAAACAATGGGAATATTCTCAATAAGATCATAACATAGAAACATTTTTGGATTAACTACGTAATCTAATTTTCAAATTAACTACAGAATCTTCTAACATTATATGCCCAAATATAAAAGCATAATATAAAATTAATGTGAGGAAGTGATATCAAAACAAAGAAATTTAGGGTTTTTAAGGGGGTAGAATAGTAAAACCATATGTTTAATTGGGTTATTGAATACTTATTGGGTGATTATTGGTGCGGGTTAATGGAGCGGGTTATTGGAGGGAGTATTGGGTGAAAAATCATCATACATACCCGCTCCGCCACCCACTTCACCCGTCACCCGCTTTTTGTGGGTTTTCACCCGCAAAAATGATGCGGGTGGAGCGGGTGAATTGGATATTTGTGCCCCATTTCCAGCCCTAAGTCATCTCGTTTTTTACTATTGGCACCTCAAATTCACTTGTCATTTTTTTTAAGTTGGGCCCCTTTGAAAATGTAGACCTATGATTAACAAGGCACAAAGTCACATGCGTCTACTTTTCCTTTGAACATTTTTTTAATAGTTACATGCATGCACCTCAGTAGTCACAACCCTGCGCCTTCGGAGCGCATCTAAATGCGCACATATTTAAACAACAAAAAAATTTTGGGTGCCAATAGTAATAAAAAAAAAAGCAGGAGTGGATTTAACACTTGCGCAATGTAATCATGGAGGAGCTCAAGAAATGGGATGAGCATCAACAGGACCTATGCCTCCTCTCGAGGATGAAAAGTAACGAAGAGAACTAGATGAAGTTGACCGAAGAATTCCATTGTGTATTACAGAGCTCCATGTTCATACTAACTTATACGTGTGTTTGTCGAGAGTCATGTTTATGTGAATTGGTCATTGGTGAAGCTTGCTGTGTACCCCTTTTTGTGTTGGAAATGGATAAATTCACTGTTCTACAAAACACTCTTGGCGTCCGCCTAGACACCGCCAAGACGCTTAGCGCAGCCTAGCCGCCAAGACACTACCAAAGTGCTTGGTATTTGGCACTTTGATGGTTTGTTGAGTATTCGAGATTGATTTTTGTTCTTTTATTTTGATGATGTAGAAATTATGGGTTGTGATATTTATTTTAACATATTTATGTGATTTTATGTTTGAATCTAATAACGGTTAAAATGATCATGATGTTTATCTGATTTGTATGATAATATTTTTTATAAAAAGATGTTAATGACTTTGAAAATGCATATTTTATTACATTATGAGTTTTAGATATGGTCAATAATTAAATATAATAAAATAACCAAAATTCGTTTTATTAGTCAATAAGGCTGCCAAACCATCTTAGCGCTTGATGGTACCCTACTGTCAAGCTTCCGTCAAGCGCCTTTTAAAACATTGGATAAATCTCAAATGAGTCAATAATCAGAGCTAAGCTCACAAATAACTTTAAATAAGATAAATCAATAGCCCAACAAGTGATTTGGTTAAAGGGGGTTTCCAATTGCCATTGGAATTTTGGAGTTAAACTCCATAAGTTAATCTTCTGGATCGGATTTGATCCAGAGGCTTTGTTTTCAATTCGTATCTGTGTTGTATTCTGATTTATTTCCATGGATTACTTTCCCACTTATCAGCTTGCACAACCAACAAAGATAGGATTCACTGAATGCAGCTAAAAATGAAACAGGTGCAAAATAACAGCCAGCTCCCCACAAAGATGGGAAGATGTATCATGTAGGCAGCAGAAAGAAGTATATTTCTGATCAAAATTGATCAAGATTAAAACATAGGGGAAGCTGTAAATTTCAAACTCGGATTAAACTGATAATGTTTCGAAGTATAATCTGTAGCTAATTGGTAAGGCAAGCTATCTAGGACTCCATCAAGGACAGCATGCTAGCGCCGAAATCTTATGCAAAACTAGAACCACCAGCAGCTGGTCCTCCTCCAAAGCCTCCAGCACCACGCCCAAATCCAGGCCTTCTACCGGTACCCTGCATATCCAATATAAGCCAAAAATTAAATGATCCAGCACAGAGAATACATCTGCAGAAACTAGAAAACTTTAGACTTCATTTTTGTTGTCCTCCTGGCAGTAGTCTCACCATATACAATTAATACATGATGAAAGCAAAGGTTTCATCATCAGTTTGGTATTGGAAGCGAAAGTGTTATCATCAGTTTGGTGTGTAATTCCTACATTCAATGTTCAAAGCCTTGATGCAGCTAATGACATGCAGCATCTGATAATTAGGCCCTTTCTTTTGAATAGAAAAGGTTTCTGATGCACCAAAAGAACAAACCGCGATGATCTAATCGAACTATAGCTTGAGCTTGCTTAAAAGAGACTGAGACTCAACATTATCTCATCATGGATAGGTTTAGTCTACCTTTCAAAGTAAAAACCATGTTCAACATACTGTCAACAAACTGCTCGTCACATGGTGTCATTTTCTTAAATCAGCAATTCAACTTATTAATTGAAATACTGGTTTTATCCATAATATGAATACCGCAGAGTACATGAGAAAATGTAGAGCTAAAGACTTACACTATACGAAGGTTGATAATCTGCAGGAGCTCCACCCTTCTCCCCACCAAACTCGCCAGGTGGTCCACGTGGTCCTCCACGGTATCCATCGCGGTCACCATACCTCGGGCGATCACCTTCAAAACGTGGTGGGCCACTGCAAAGTCAAGAACCATCACATGTCAATAATTAAGGTTAATCTAATTACCTTTGTTATTGGCTAAGGATATCAACCAGCATTGCAATCTGTATGAATAATATACCGTGGGCGATCACCCGATGGGCCACCCATTGGTCGAGCAACAGGCTTCTTCTTCAAGGTGGCAGGAACAATTTCTGATGGAAGATTGAGGTAAGTCCTCAAGAACTCAATACCATCATTCGTAAGGTACCAGTAATAGTACATCCACGCAAATGTCTCGCGCACATACTCCTTCGACTTGAAACTTTGCATAAGCTTAATCACCTGGAGATTGGGAACATCAATCTCAGGGTGCTTGGCAAGGTTAAAGTCCTTCTTGGCATAGCAGACCCCTTCTGTAATAAAAACAAGTTCCAAAAGTAAGCAACAAAATTAATACTAGTATTCACCTATTGATCTGATAGGGGAAATAACAATATATGACAGAACGAAGAAACAATGAGGTATTGAGATAGTGTTCTAAAGTTATTCAAATTTGTACTACGAATACGAAATAAATTTAGCATTTCTCATGTTCCATTGGATTAACCAATGAGAAGGCAAAGTGTCGGAACTCGGAAGCATAAAATGCATCAGCTATCGCAAATGTATCTCCTCCTATAGCTAAAATAAAATTGTGCTATTTTCTACTTGGATTAAAAAAAGAGATTCCACTAATCAATGATACTGATCAGTTCAATTTGAGGTGCTTAATCTTATGCTTTGAGCAAACCAATGGAAAACATAACAGCAATGTAGTTTCCCTACAATTAACAGTGGTGAAATGGTGGAGGGAGGGATTAGAACCTTGGAAGACGTATTTGCAGATCTCTCTGCGATTCTTCTCCGAAATGATCTGCCAAATGAAATCAATAAACAAAAACCAGACTCAACACCGAGTTATAGAGGGAGAGAGAATTCGATAGAGAGAGATCTCACCATGGCTATTGGCTGCTAAGAATAGGGCGAAATTAAGTCCGTCGAGGCTCTGCCGAGAAGATGGAGATTGATAACAGAAGGAGAGGAGACTCAAAACCCTACAACGACCTAGTTAAATAATTCCGTGTACCTGTTTCCGGGTCTGGTTCTCTAGATTGGGCCTTCGGGTTTGAGTTCATACTTATTATTTTTAACCAGTAGTTCAATAAGCTAAAAACTATATAAAATATTAAAATTTTTATTATAAAAAAAATTAAATTTAATATAGAATTTAACTCCTTAGACTACGTGCGTAAAGTAAGAAGTCGTCTTATATTAATGATCGGATAGAGTATTGAGTTAACTATTCCGGAATAGCTCACCGGAAAGGACTTGTGGGCAGTACCCATAGGTCCCCGGTTCGAACCCCGGAATGGCCGCTCTTTATTTACCGATTCAAGGATGGAGTATTGAGTTATGTTTATTATTGGCCAAATTATAGAAAATCACCCCTTAAATACTCCAATTTGTTCAAAACCACCCCTTAAAAACATAATTGCAGTAAACCACTCATTAAAACCTAAAAGCTTGTTCCAACGTTTATCTTTTTTTTTATCTTAGTCTAGTTCGATCGACTCGTTCTACATCTGAATCGGGCATTGTGTGACCCATTTAAGGGGTTGACCCTCCCACTCACAAGCGACTCCACGTTTCCAAGGAGATTCGAACTTCGAAACTCTTGGACTCCATGTTTTCAAGGGGATTCGGACTTCGAATCTCTTGACATGAGATGTAGCCCCACAGCCACTACACTAACTTATGATTGGTCATTCCGACGTTTATTTGATTTTAGGAAAATTCTAGAGATGGTCTAAGAGAAAAAAATCTTATTTTTTCCTACCTTACAAATCATAAAATGCTGGAGTATGATTAAAGGTGAACATGGAATATATATTGAACTTTATTCCAACGCCATTTCTTGACAATGGAGCTGAATGAAAACATTGATCATGACAGAGTTTGTTTGATTTTGACGCAACATTTACCCTAACTTAAAACTTCTGTCCGGAATATATATATAAGCATTCACCATAACCAAATATGATAAACTAATTCATCGGTACAAGTCTCTTTTGAGAAGTTACAAATTTGCCTAAACATTGCGCCGAGCAACCCCTAGGAGCCATCAGGCTTCCTTAGCTTGTCGTATGATTTTCTCGACACCTATAGCAAAACATAAGCCAGTGTTAGATACTAACATTGTAAATGGCACACCGGATATACAAAAAGTAACACATTTTACAACGGCCCCTCTCAATTCCACCGGATATACGCACGAGCACACAAAAACACTAGAGTTGGTAAAGATGGCATACCCATTGAGGTGAAAGCGAAGAGCGAAGATTTGAAGCTGTTGAGCCTGCAGCAATGGCTCCTCTCGCAGGAGAATTCAACAAACTCGGCCTTGCTAGAGGTGACGCAATGTAAGTAGGCAATGGAGACCGCGGTACAGGAGTCTGGTGACACGAGCAAGGTGAATTGTTATAGTAATGGGAAATTGGTGATCCCACAGGAGTCCGGCAACCTGACAGAAACCCGGATCCATATCCGGAAGATCTTGGAGATAGCATTCTTATAGGTTGCATGTTAACTGCAATCCTGAAATGGTGGGAAAAGATGTATCAAATTTAGTGAAAATCAGCCGGTTATTTCATATAATGGTGTATGAGAATGTGTTGTTTAGACCCTTTTCGGCTTACCTGTTATGAACATCAACATATTCATCAGTTTCATCCAAGATCTCTTCCTGTAGAAAGAAGCCGTAAATTTATAGGAGTAAAGGGTAAGAATCTGACTTGTTTAAAATGAAAACTATGCAAACTATAAGCATGGATCAATGGTGAATGATTTTAAGGCTTCTTTAGCGGATTGAATGTACATATTAAGCTAAGAACATTAGAGAAAAACCTAGACTATTATGACAAAACTGCATTTGAAAAAAAAACTCTAGGTTTGTTATGTTACCTGAAGCAGTTCCTCCATTACATCCTCCATAGTTATGAGGCCGATAACTTCTTCATCAGTGGCTGCAGATAAATCAAGATCATCCCCCAAGATTACGTCCCCTGGGTGTCGAGGCAGATCTTTGTGGGTTCTAGTTCCAGTGCAACACATAACAGATGCCTTTCTTGATATGTTCTTCTGTTCGTCGTTGCAAGGCTTACCATTTTGGCCTACAAAATCAAGTGTAAGCTTTTCATAATTACTAAATACAAGTGCATGATTTCTCAACCTCTACGAGCTTCAAAATCAAGTAGAAGCGATTTTCACCTTTTCTATGTGGTTGCTCTTGGCTTCCATTTATGTTTAACTTCACTTCATACCTTGCAGTCTCTGAAGTTATCTCTGTTGCATTCTTAAGGCTCTGTTTACTCTTAACGACAATACCTATATGGCTGTTTCCTTTCTGGAACTGGTGGAGTATATCATACAACGGCTGGTTATCACGAAGTCTGTAGCATAGGAACAAAAAACAATGCCAAATTGCATCAAGTGATTTTCTTAGCCCAAGTACCAGTTTAAGATGATTTTTATCTTGAGAAAAGAGCGAGGTTTGGTTTAACAAGAATGTGTGAGGTGAACATTTTGAAGCGAAATCAGGAAGTGAACAATCTCGAACCTGGGGATTTTCCTGATGGTTAGATTTCTGATGGGCGTTTCGTCTTCAGGTTGGCAAGCAATCAAATTCTTCACCTAAAACAAAATTAAGGAGAAGCAAGAAGATAGAAATTTTAGAAACTTTGGTTCACTGATGAGAAACATTTATGTTCTTGAAAGGTCAGTACCAGAAGGATGCCTATGATGTTGGTTGGGCTGCCGGAGTATATTGGGACGCGACTGTGTCCCTTCCTCATGATCAACTCCAACGTTTCCCTGTTAACATGCCCACGGAAAATATTCATGAAGACAAGAGATCAAGTAACACTATAGTATATATAAATAATAAATTAGGAGAATTTAGAGGATTACTTGTCAAGCTTATCATTGATATCAAGGGAAAATACTTGAGACATGGGAGTCATGGCATCTTTGGCAGTCTTTTGTGTCAGCTCCAACGCTCCTCCAATGATTGCAGTCTCATCGTGGGTCAATTCTCCGCCTTTTCCAGCCTACAATGACGAGAAGAATGGGCTTTTTGTTGAAACGGTGCCTTTTGCTTGGAACTTGGGTTTCAAAGCCAAAAAAACTCAAAAAAAAATAAAGGTATTGCTTGGAACTCAGGTCTCACCTCATTGCCATGGAGATCCACAAATGTTTTCAGTTCAGAGCGTCTCAAGAGCGTAGAATGGCCTGTCCCAAGGATCCAATCCAAAAGCTGCAAGCGATGATTATGATCAAATTACTAGTGCAACTCAAGTCCTTGGCCCTAATGAAGCTGAACTCTTGCTCTCAGATTCATGACTTTACCTTGCTAATAGGATAAGCTATCGGCAGCAGGATTATAACCAGCAGCCGAACTAAAACAGCAAGCTTTGCCCCAACACTTAATCCATAACGAGAACAAATAGATTGTGGTATAATCTGAAATACGAAAACACTTCAGTTACATGTTTCGTTGCATAAATAACCACATATTTTAAAGATGATGAAAAACATAAAGTGATGATGTTAGACCTCTCCAAAGGCGAGTATAAGAGTAACCGAAATCAAAATAGAGCACCACGCTGGAAGAATTGAGTCCAGGAAAATCGGAAGTGCCTTGTAAAGAAACAAAATAGTCAATACAAAAGAGAAGTTTAACCAAAAGTTAATAAATAAAGAATGATTTTTTGACATAAAGTTAAAACAAAGAAGTTTACCTCCATGGCCATGGCGTTGTATATCAAAAGTGTACATAATAGCAGATGCTGGTTCTTAACAAGGGGCAAGATCTTCTCTGCAACCAAGAGTACAGAAAAAAAGAAACGGCGCTAAGAAAAACACTTAAATTGGCGAAATCAAGCATAAAAGAAAAGAAAGTGAAGAGTATACAAAACCAACCTGCATTTTTCCTGTCCCGGGGCTTTCCAGCCTTGGATAGGACCTCAAGATCAACTAGGCTAAGGGACATGAGCCCAAGGGTGAGACCTGACATGAGCCCAGCAAAGCAGACAAGGGCAACACAAGTTAAAAGATAGACCCAGAACATGGTTTCGCAGCATGGAACATCATTTGCCGCCATAACTTGATCGCAAAACAAGGATACAAGTAACTCAAAAGAGAACTAAGAGAGATTAGGATATCAATGGTATGAAAAGAGGTGAAGAGTATTAATAATAGAAGAGAAAGGAGGGTTGTGTTTGATGGGGTTGGATGGCCTTTAAGGAAATGTAAGGTTAAGAACTAAAAGCTAGCAACGGTCACAATCCTTAAGGCTGCATTAAGGAGGAGGAGGAGGAGTGGGAAGAGCGAAAGTGTTTAACAGCTTCTGGACATAGCATATCCATGTGAGACAAAATGAAGGACCAAAAGTTGAGTATGATGACATAGAAAGGGACAATTTAGTGCTTGAAAGAATGAGAAAAATCAGGAGTGTCAAAGGGATGATGTAAGTCACTAGTTGCCAAAAGAATGCATCTGACCCCCAAGAGCATGAGCTCTCATTAGGTCTGTTTGGCACGATGTGTTGATTATATATAAAGTATTAGATGGGTGCACCAAACAAACCATAAAAACATAAACATGCACTCGCATTCATAACAGTCTATTTGTCCACAACATCATTTGAAGATTTAAAAAAACACATCCTAGATGAGTGTGGTTCTCTCATTGCAAGTTTGATCTAGACTTATACTAATGCGGGTGGTCTTCTTAGGGATCAGTTTCTTGCTCCTGTATATCCATGTCATGCCCGACTGTCCATCCCAATTCGCACCAGTCATGATGCCTGATGGAATCAGAATTCTTGGTGATCATAAATGGGAAATGAAGGGGGGAAAAGAATTGCGTAACCCTGAGGTTGAATGAATAAACCAAGCAGGGTCATCAACAAGAGGCGAGGTGAGTAGGCAAGGGATTCACCCTCTTAACCGGTTGTCGAGAAAGCCTACCAGGTAAGGAAAGGGCCATCTTAATTAATTATTTAATCGAGGATAGGTTCGGGAGCAGTTGAAGTTTAACTAGGACAGCTTAAATTCACAAGGAAATTGTTGGAATTTGACCAGACAAATGCAAATGAAGTTGGTAAATTCCATGGATCAATTAAAATTAGATTAGTTAGAATGATTAGTATTAAAAAAATATTCAATTATGGAAGCATGGAAGCACCCAGATTAGACACTCCAAGTATCTCAGTCCAAAAAAATACTCAGGAGATTTGTTAAGATTAAGATATAAATCACAAATTGTTACGTTAACCAAACATATTAAGATTGCCGAAAGCATAAAGCAAAGGATTTTAATATATGGGTTTAATTGATCAACTAACAAGCATGGAAGAATTAGGTGGCTATCTTTGTTAGATATTCCTTACACGTTTGGTTCTGAAAAGTCATGCAATGGTCTGTAGGTTAGAATGAATGAAAAAGCAATTGCGAAAACATTTTCCAGGAAAGACCCCCACGTTAGTTGTTTTGTTTTCAATGTGATGGAAACAGAAAATTATATTAACCAAAATTAGTTTTTTCTTTCAATTTAGTTGAAAATCCCTGGTTAAGGCTTTGTTTAGATCACCATGTATTATAATTATAATTTATATTATTATAATATGGTAAATCCGATATCATAATATAATATATATTATGTATTATGCATTATGCATTATAAATCATAATATGTGGCAATGCAAACAGGCCCTTTAGCTCCTTTTCACATATCATACATTAATTATAGGCTTTTATGAGCAATTAACATTGCGCCAAAACTCAAAATATCCCAAATTTATAGAGTATATCAAAGAAGTTCCCATAAATGTAGTGATGTAGCTATCAAAAAGTCTAAACAAACACAGCACATGTCTAACACAGGCGCCTCTTTCTTGGCCTAAAGACGTCTAAAATGATGTTTGTGGATGAATTTGGGGCTTTTCAACAAACCCTGACAACAGAGATCAAAGTGGAAGAAATGTTGCAGGGCACCAATATACAGAGGTACAGCAAGAATGTACTTTTAAGTGGTCACTTCACCACATTGATCGACATTTTGGATCAAAATCGAAGTAAGTTTGGGGGTATTTTGTGTACACAATCAAAGTTTGGGGTATCATCTTTACATAACCCCAAAATTGGGGTGCTTTATTTAATTTTCCCTTGGATAAGTAATAAAGCTTATTAACTTTGATATAAAACTTGTTGGTGGTGGAAGTATGAAACTAAACCGAATAAACAAAAAAAAATGATGCAACTCCCAATATGTTTGTTACTGAAATGCAACAAAAGCATAATGCAAATACAGTCATGCATATATGTGAATTAATTAGTGAATTAAAGGATGAAAAGGGGCACACGCTAAACCTAGTGATTTTCCAAGAAAGACTTGCAACTTAGTTTGATTTGTTTTCTATTTGTGGCATGTTAAATGTTAGATGGTGCGTTCCATCAAAGAGAATGCGAAGGTGCAACTTTTCGATAGCCAAGTTTTCCAAAGAGCATCCAAAAATGGTATGTTTTCAGTTATCAATCAAAAATCATTTTAACATTGATCAATAAGGAGTTTTGGCAGATCAGGTTACCTTCTGTGTATCTGCATATGGCAGCTTCGCTGCTTCGTTGCGTGCATCCCTTTGATTGCCATGCAATGTTTCAGGAACCGCATGAAGAGCAGCGAATCCAGAGCCTTTACGAGGCTAATCAGCAGTTGAAATCACTAAGTGCACTTCCTGAACTGCTAACATACACAGAGGATTGGATCAGATTCAGACTATGAAATGAACGCCCTTTCAATAACGCGATGGCCATCAAAGCATTTTCATTCAATCACCAACTCTTACTTGTGTTCTCCAGTACTGATTTCTGTTTCCAGAACTGTAAACAAGATAGCAAGGACGGTGTCTGTACAATCAAAGGCCACACTAGCATGATCTTGCAGTTTGCTTAAATGGAGCATTTTCTGCACATTGATCAGATAAAAACTGATCTTGCAAATCTGTCTAATTCAATCAGTCCTATCAACACTACATTCAAATCCAAGTAAAAGGTCTGAAATGGCTTTGTACTTTATAAGAGCTCAAACTCAATACACTTGACTAATGTCATCTTCTACACAAACATTTCTATTATTTCTAAATGAACTCTGATTCTTACTATCTTTTCTTTATTTCAAGATAAGCAACACACAAACAAACTGCTAAGAACCATCAATCAATCCAGAACCTGAGCCTTCTTTGCATAAGTCTCATACACCAACTGAGCAGTAAGAATGTCGACAACACCAGACCCAACCGACTTAAACACTGTGATCTCCTTCGAATTCCGCCTCCCAATCTTCTCCCCATTGATCAGCTCCACTAAATTCCCAGCAATTTCATCTCTTCCAATCACTCCCCTCTCAAAAGCCCCAACCAATTCCCCGGCCTCCTCCAAAGCCGCCTCGCAATCAACATAAACCCTACCCCTCTTGATAGCTTCATCATCACACTCCTTCATCGTCTCCTTGAAGGATCCCACTAGATCCAAGTGGGCCCCATCCATCAGCCACCGCCCCGCCACCAACGCCGCCTCCGAATTGGTGGCGCAGCTGACGATATCCGCCATCCCCACCGCATCCTCCAGGCACTCAACGCTCTCAATCTCCAATCCCTCAAATTCGCCTTCCAATTTCAATTTCCCGGCCAGCTCGGCCGCCCTGTGTGCCCTGCGGTTCCAGATCAGCACCTTCTTGATCCCGGGCCTGGCGCTCAGGTGAGCCCTGATCAGGTGCGGCGCGAGGTTCCCGGCGCCCACCATAAGGAGGATTTGGGAGTTTTCGCGGGAAAGGTAGAGAGAGGCGAGACCGGAGACGGCGGAGGTGCGGAAGAGGGTCATGTCTGTGGCGTCGAGGAGGGCTAGGGGTTGGCCGGTGAGGAAGGAGGAGAGGACGTAGCTGGCATGGACGCCGGGGAGGTTTTGCAGGGAGTTTTGCGGGTGGTAGTTGACCAGTTTGACTCCGGCGTAGGGGAGGGAAGGGGAGGTTGACCAGGAGGGCATGAGGAGGAGGGAGGAGGAGGCGGAGGTAGCGTGGGCGTGGCGGAGAGGGGTTGTAAGGGAGACTGCGGCGGATGGGAGGGAGGATTGGAGGTGGGCGATGAGGGATTTGTGGGTCAGGATGGAATGTAGGGTGGCGGTGGAGATGAATGCCGGTGAAGTCACGGTGGCTGGTGCGGTGGCGGGCGGTGGTGATGCCATGGATGGGTGGCTCTGTCTGAATGGGGATTATCTGCTCAAACCAAGTCAATTTATACGTAAATTCGGTCACTGAAGACTGAAGTTTAATCCAAATCCAAATTCAACCTAATTGAAAGGTTAATTGCATCGAAACTTCTTTGCAATCTCTAACAAACGTTTCAACATTTTGAATGCTATTTCATGGATGGGTGGAATATAGAACTTTCAAAACTGCAAATACAAACAAACAACTAAAGGAGCATAGGAGAGACTTTTTTCGTCAAGAATCAAGATAGAGAGACTAGCCCAACCGGCAACCGGGGTGGCTAGTGGCTTGGAGCAAGGGCGGAAGTAAGGAGGTACTGATTCAATACCTTCCTCGTGTTCGGGGATTTGGCACTTTTTTTTTTTATTGATAAGGTAAAGATTTAAATAGGGTCAGGTCATGTTAGACCACCCCAAGAGCATCCTTACGGATGAAGACACACAAAGCATAATCAACGAGGAGGTCCCGCGTGGGCACGGATGAGGACACGCAAAGCATAATCAACGAGGAGGTCCCGCGTGGACGTAGTGTGGATAAGTCGCGCGATCCTGTACGCATTCGAGTTGACCTCCTAGAAAATGTGGCCGAATCGCACCTTTATGAAATGTTGGAGAAGGCACGGGGTGTCGGAAATCAGCATCTCGATCTTCCACGGGCAGCACCACAGACCACGTAGAAAGTTGATGACGGATAGACTGTCACATTTAATCATGATCTTGGATAGCTGAAACTCCTTCGCCTTGGCGATGCCCCCTTTGATCGCCAGAGCCTCAGCAGCCAAAGCTGAGATGTGCCCACATTTGAAGCCGTCATAGTCAATGATTGCCCCGTTGTGGTCTCTGATAATGAAACCTGCAGAAGCTTCACCCAAAGGTAGTTTGAATCCGTCGAAATTAATTTTGAAAGATCCCTCATCTGGTTTGCTCCATCTCAAATTCCTTCTTCTCTGTGGCTCAGTTATTCGAGTTTTCTGGTGGTGGTATGACGGCTCTTCTTCAAAGGTCAATTTAGAAGCAGCTCAGTTCTGTATTTGTTGTTTGGTATAATTCTCCATAGTGCGGATGGTTGTTGTATTGAAGTTTTCAAATTCTTTCTGATTCCGACTTGTCCATAGGCTTCACCATGTCGTCGCAAGCCTTCCTTTTTGCTCAGGGTTGAGTTTATTAAAAATTTCGCATACAATGTTTTTGATCGATGTGTTTCTAGTGTTGATGTCTCGAATTACTTTTTCAATGTTTATGTCAATTTTTTGAACCAGTTGTAGGATGTGGGGGCATTCGATAAAGAGATGGATCGGGCTTTCATCCGCCCGATCACACAGAGCGCAAGTAAGTGGAACATGAATACCTTTGTTTGCTAGCCTGGTCTTTGTCGGGATTCCATCCAGTGCAAGTTTCCAAATGAAGTTTTTCACTTTCGGAAATGTATCTAGGGTCCATATCCATGTCGTGTCACTGCTTTATTCTGTGTTTCTTCAAATGTGTTTCGGTTGACACGACCATTGATGATGGGACAACCGAGGTATTTATCAAGTGCTATCTGATTTGTTATATGGATCGTACTTTGGATTAATTTTTTTGCACTATTCGAGACTTTTGGAGTAGTTTGAAAGACCGATTTATGGAAATTGACATATTGTCCTGATATGGCACAATAGTCATCAATAATATTCATTACCACTCGACACGAGTCTTGGTTCGCTTTGGCGAATATCATCATATCGTCCGCGAAGGATAGAAAGGAGATTTTCATTCCTGATCTAGATATTTTGAAATCGATGGATTTGTCTATCTGGTTGGAACTGGCTTGTAGCTTCCTTGCAAGAATTTCTACTCCTATGATGAATAGATAGGGTGAGAGCGGGTCTCCTTATCTGATGCCTCTCCCTGGTATGAAAGGTTCCGTGGGGCTGTCATTTACCAAGATTGAGAAGAAGGATACAACCTGGACACACTTTTCTATCCATGTTCGGAATTTTTGGCAAAAGTTAAATTTTTTTAAAACTTCGACTAGGAAGTCTCATTCTACTCTATCATATGTCTTTTCCATATCTAATTTGACAGAAATCCATCATTCTTTTCCGCGTCTACTTTTAAATGAGTGAAAATTTTCATGGGCTATTAAGACATTATCTTGAATAGCTTTTTCAGATACAAAGGCCCCTTAGAGGGGATGAATGATTTTCTTTAAAATTGGTTTCATCCTTTCTGCAATGATCCTGGCTATAGCTTTGTAAATCGTTGAACATAGGCTTATTGGTCTAAAGTGTCTAGTAGTTGTCGAATTGTCACATTTTGGAATCAATGTGATAAAGGTGTGGTTGATTTGTTTTAGAACTGATGGGCCTACAATATCCCAATATTTCTGGTAGAATTCTGTTGTCATTCCATCAGAACCTGAGGATTTATCCTTTCCAATCGAGAAGAAGGCATTTTTTATTTCCTGGTTCGATATCTTATAAGTTAGCTTCGAGTTGTCATCAACAATGATTTCCGTGTTGATGGGTGAGAGATAGTCATTTAAAAGGTTATGGTTGATGGGTTGCATCTTAAACCTTTTTTCGAAATCGTTTTTTATTTCTCTTGTAATATTTTCTTCTCATGTGACTAGTGTACCATCTGTAGTTTGAATTTCCTTTATGAATTTTCTATTTCTCCTGCCTGATGTTATTCGGTGGGAATACCTTGAGTTTGTGTCAGTCAGTTTAAGGTGTTTTGTTTTGCTCTTTGGCGCCAATAAATTTTGTGGTATGATAAGATTTTCTCTCGTTTATTTATAAGTCTGTTTTGTTTTTCGATGTCGTTTCCATTTTTGGGATATTCTGTAGCTGTTTTGTAAATCGATGAGTGAATCATCGATTTTTTTTAATTGACGGAATATATTTCCAAATGTTTTCTTATTCTATTATTTAGTCAATCGCTTAAGTATTTGTGTTTTTTCACCAAGTTGTACATATGTGATCCCGCATCATTTGATCTCCAAGCCTGTTGGACCACGTGTCGGTAATCTTTTCGTGTAGTCCACATTTTTTCAAATTTAAATGGTTGGGCCTTGTATTTTTCTTGGTTATCTAATTATGTTACAATATGACAGTGATCTAATGATGTCAATGCATGATTTTTCGTTGTGATATTGGGGAACCAAGTGAGTAATTGCACTTGTATTAAGTATTTGCTCTTGTATTAAGGTTCTATCAAGTTTTTCCATGATATTGTTGTCATTTGATCTATTTTCCCTCCATGTAAAAATGTTTCCAGTAGTAGGCACTTCCTGTAGTAGGCAATTATCTTTGAAATTTGTTAATATTCTATATCTGTTTGGATGTGGTTCCATCCCTCCTCCTTTTTTTGAGCTATTTTGAATTTCATTTAGATCTCCCATGATCATGAATGGGCAATCCAAGGTTTGGACGTATCGTTGTAGTTCGGTCCAAAAGTTTGATTTTTCGTTCTCCTGAGATGGTCCGTAGACGAATACGATATTGATAGTAATATTTCTATGTTTATTTTCATACATGATTACTATGAATCTTTGATCCGTATGCACCATTTCTAGTGATTCGTTCCGAAGATTATGACTTTTAATTTCCACAGAACACATAATCCTCCAGCCCTTCCTGTTGCCGGTTGCCCAGATCATATAATAAAACCCAACTCTTTTCCAAACTATCTCAATTGGGTGTCGTTTAGTTTTTATTTCTAGTAAAATAATTATTTGGATTTTCTCAATTTTACAAGATGAGTCAATTTTCGTTCACAGGTTTTTGCGGCATATCCCGCATATGTTCCATGAGCATAGTCTCATATTAACCTTTTTGATCGATTTGGGGGTTTCTGTTCCATAATCTTTTCTTAGATCAAAGTATTGGTTCGTGATGCAATTAAGAGGATACGAACCAAAAGTTTCAAGAGAGAAGAAAGTAAGGTCGAACCAATTGATGAAAGAGGAGTTACAAATGTAGATACGACTAGCAGAATTCATATCAATCAAACAATAATCTTTGTTCCATAATCTTTGCTCATTAGTACTTGTACTTTGCCATGTGCTTCCTTTATTCTTTTTTACATTTGATTTCTGCAATTTTTCGCTTGATCGTGTGTCTCAAGGAAAGCCAAAAATTAATTTTGACCCCTTCTTGAAAAGCTTTTCCTTTTCCAGGAAGGTCTTATCTTTACTGTTATCCTTTCGAGGGCCGACTAGTTTGGCAGACGGAGAACCGTCTGAACAAACATACAATACAAAGAAACGGTGCAAACACAGGCAAAAGCACCCTACAAAAACAAAACCAAACGAACCTAAACCTAATCGTGATGAGGATGAACCGACGGATGAAGCCAAGCTCCACCCTGCAGCAGAACCGTAGGCAAGCGGTACATCAGAACCCGATCATCATGTGGGCAGTGAGGACGAACTCCAGGGAAGCAGTCAACCCAAGTAATGGAGACGTCACGATACACACTACCATGACCCCAACCTATCTCGACTCCAACAGCCAGAAACCCATCACCGGTAAAGACAGCACAATCTCGCCAAAGAAAGACCCCAAACCGCCTGAGTAGAAGGCACCACCAGGAAACCCTAATGGGATTTTTCTCAACCCTTTCGGGATTTTATTAATTATATCTATAAATATAATTAATAATTTTATGGTTATTTTTATTTTATTTTATTTTATATTATAATTTTTTTTTTCCAAACGGACTCCTTTGGGCCCAAGGCTTAGAACAACCCATGGGCTCGGAAACCAGGTTACACGGGCCCAAGGAGATCCAAAGCCAAAACTGGACATACAACACCAGCACCTGAACCATATGTCAAAGCTTAGCCAGTACGCACATAATTGATTTTTCTTCTCTTTTTTTTTCAATGCTTGCACGAGATGACGAGAAGCACAAACAAAACATTGAGCGAGAGCACACCAAGGGTCGCCGGCGGCGGAAGATCAGCCAAGGTGCCGACAAGCGCACACTAGATGAAGGAGGTTCGACCCGCACCCACCGTCACCCAAACGAGCAACGGAGGAGAGCCAACGCTTCGATGAAGTCAGCCCGCAGGGGCGGACGGAGCCAAATCTGAGATATTGGGACTCTCAATCAAGCCACGGGATGGGGGCCGAGGGAGACTCGGTGGTGGATTCGAATCCGGAGGCATCTCTCCCACACCACCAAGAAACCTAGAGATGGGGAAGAAGCGCACGAGCCCGAATTTGAGCGATTGGATTTCGCTGTTCAAATTGTGCAAGGGGAATGATCCAGAAGTGAAGAAGGACCCAACAACAACAAAAGCTCCAAATAAATTTAGGTTTTTGTTCGACTCTTCAACATTGATTTCTCGATTAGGGTTCTTCGGATCTAGTTCTTCGATCAGGTACCGCCGACGAAACATGGCGACCTGAGATGGTGCGAGGGTGGACGAAGCCGGGTGGAGTGACCGAAGTCAGGATAAGGCGGCGGAAGCCGGAGTATCACGGCCTCGACCGAGGTTTGGGGCTCTCTCTCGAGTAGAGAGAGTAGAGAGCATTTAGTCAGTGGTTTGGGGCTCTCTCTTTCTATGGCAAGATGTCTTTTTTTGTTTGTTTCAATGCTCGCTACTCCTATTTCCTTTTTCTTTTCTTTTGCCTTTGCTACTACTTCTCTTCCAATTTCTTTCTTACATCTACAATTTCAAGTCATATCCATGTCAGTAGTTGTCTGATCAATAGCAAGTTTAATGACTAAGTATGAAGTGGGGAGCACGTTTAGAAACCATATGAACAATTCCGTTGGGAGCAAATTTTCTGGATGATAATAATACACCAAAGATTCATTGCTATTGACTGTCAAATCGCAATGCTCAAGCAGAATTAGTAGTTGTTGTTCATATTTTATTTATTTTTTTCTTTTTCAGAGATACACAAATCTCATTTTGATTTGGGTTTGTTCTGGGATTCGTTGTTGGTGTTGTCATCGGTACTTTGCAATTCCTTTTTATCCGGCTCAGCTGGGTGCTTTTTATTCTTCTGTTCAAGAATAAGTAGCAACTTCATATTAGGAATTGTATTCACGGATTTTGTAATGATCAAGAGCAATCCGGTATAATCTTGTCTATACATCTTAGTTTCAAATAGACCAATTAGCAGGGCGTTAAAGAAATCAATTAGCTCCTGAAATCTATTCAATCCCGCACAATATAGTTCATGAGCACCAACAATGGACCTCAAGGGGGTTTTAGGTCCTTAGATCCTCCTTAATCAGAAACAATTGGTTCCGATCGAAGATCTTAATGTATACTGTTTTGGTTTTTAGATCTTGGTTCTTTACTTTTTGTGAGTCATTCTGAGAAGGAGAAGAGAGAAGAGACGAACCTGAAGTTAGCGAAATGATTTATGGGATTTGATTTTCATATCTGCTTTCTTCCATTCTTTTTTCTCTTTCTGAGTCTATTTTGTAGGAATCAAGAGGACGAAAACCGTTGTCTACAACTAGACCCGTCAAACGGGTCATTCGGGTCGGGTTCGAATCGGGTCACTTCGGGTCTCGGGTAAAACGAGTCCCGGGTAAACGGGTTCCGGGTATTTCCGGGTTGACTAGAACTCGGGTTTGATCGGGTTTCGGGTCATTTCGGGTTTGTCAATTTTTTTCTTTTTTAAATTAAAAAAATCATGATTTGATAATTTTGCGATAAATTTTAATTATATATAAATATATTTAATTATAAATCAACCGGGTCACCAGGTTAATCGGGTAAATCAGGTCAAAATTACCGGGTCAATCGAGTCACCTGGTCGAAACCCAGATTACCCGGAAATTTTTCGGGTTTTCGGGTTCGGGTCGAAAAAAATTTCCAGGTCAAAATTTTTGGGTCTTGACTCAAAAAATTTAGGGCGGCCGGGTCGGGTTATGTTTTGACATGTACCTTTCACGTTGCCCGAGCTTGAGGACCAGTGGTCCACCCGAGCGCACGGGATTTCAGATCTTTTTTCTCCTTATCGCCGATCTTGTTTGATTTAGTGAAAGGACGAAAGGTTCAGGGAACCAGAGCACCAAGCGAGCCATGAGGAGGGAGGGCCTGAACCCGGAGACACCGAGGAGAAGGCATCGCCGCTAGAAGGGAGGACTTGCCGCCGCCGGAAAGACCACCCCGCCACCGCTGAAGCCACACATATCCGTCCATCCACCACCAGATTAGGACATCCTTTTTCTTTTTTTTTGAACTTCTTTCTTCCTCTTTCGCTTTCTTTCTCCATTGCTCTCGAAAAACCCCCATTGCTGAAGGATTCTCCTCCAATCCGAACACAACACTTTTTTCTTTTTTTTTTTCCGAATCTGAATCTTTTTGAGGGTGGGGATGGCAAATTTTGGTTTGGGTTTCACATCTCGGTGGCTTTTTGTGGGGGATTTCTTTGGTCGGCGCTCATTCTTGTGGCGAGGAGTTGAGGTTTTCGGGGGTCAACGACTAGGGTTTGTGTTTTGAGTTTTCTCTCTCTTCTCTCTCATTTCAGAAACTTTGTTTCATTGAAGAAATTCTCGGGGATTTGGCACTAAAGGTGGTTTCCTCGTCCTCAAAAAGAAAAATTATTTGAATGAAAAATTTACTACGAGGGATAAAACTGAAGGGTGCCTAGTGAAATAGGCTAAATTGTTGTACACCACACGAAAAAGCCGATACTGAAAGGGTATCAAGCGAAATTTTTGTACTCTATATATCCGTCTCAAAATATATGTCTTTTTAGGACTATGCACGGGAATTAACAAGTAGATTATGTGTACTAATTAGATGTAAAAAGTAGGTTAAGTATAATGATTAGACTTTGGTATTATAGTATTTGTTTTTTTTTTATTTGTAAGGAAGAGAGTAAGAGGGATTGAAAAATTAAGAGTAATGATTAGAGGTAAAAAGTAGGTTGAGTATAATGATAAAATCTAAAAAATACATGTATTTTTGACAAAACTAGTTCAGCACCCTCACCCTGTGCAAAATTTTTAACATCAATTTTTTACTTAATATTTTTATGATATCTTTTTAAAACAAAGTTGAAATAATTTTTTATAATATCTTTTTAATGCAACTGCTTAGTATTTTTACTTTTTTTTTTAGTAGGCGAAAAGGGGGCGGTTCTTAAGACAGAACACAACCCTGATCATCCTTTCGGATGATGTTACAAAATTCCCTATTCAAAGGGAGAGTATCCATATTACAAATGTCATTAGATCTAGCTATGAAATCTACTGCTCCGTTGGCTCCACGAAAACAATGTTTGAACTCTATATGCTCAAATTCCAATTGCATCTTCTTGATCAGCTCGACTTGCCAGTGTATCTCCCATCTGGGCCTTGCATTATCGTTGATTGCTTTGATTACTTCCAAACAGTCACCTTCAATTACAACTCTACGTAAGCCTTTTTTCCATGCCAGTTTCGTACCTGCGCAAAATGCAGCTGCTTCGGTTTGGATAGCTGAGCCACTATCTACCTGCTGCTGAAAGGTATCCATCACATTTCCTTCACAATCCCTGAGGATCCCACCTACCTGGCAGAAGCCAGTAGGTTTAGTTGAGCCATCTACATTAACTTTGTAGGTGGCCCTAGGTGGTTTCTTCCACTTGATCACAACCCTTCGCATGTCTTGTTTCGGGGCTTTATCGGGATTGGCATTCAGCCAATCCCTTACCTGCATATAAGATCGAATCGCAATTTGTGAGATAGGGTCGATGTTTTTATTTCTGAAAATTATATTGTTTCTGGTTTCCCATATTGATTGACATACAAAACAAAGGTCTTCAAAATTTGGAATCAAAGGTTTAGACTGTAGCATTTCTTTCATTGGAATCAGCTGGTTACAATTGTAGTTTATAGCTTTCCTAGTTAGTTGTTCATAAGCCGCAATGACTCTTTTGGTGTAGGTGCATTGTTGGAAAAGATGATCAATGTCTTCATCTTTGTCATTGCAGAGGCAGCATTGGGACGGAACTCTATTAAAGAAACGATTTAGTCTTTCTTTTGTGGCAATTCCATCCTGTGCTATTTTCCAGACAAGGTTTTTGATTCGGGGAGGGAGGTTGAGTTTCCAAATCCATTTGCCTTTTTCCTCATTCTGATGGCAATTGTTTATAATCTGTTTAACCGATTTGGTCGTGAAATGACCATCCACATTAAGTTTCCAGATTAGTTTATCATTGGCCACCCAGGAGGGGATTTTGATTTTTTGGATTTCGGCGACAATATTATTTGGGAAGAGATGTTGAAGAATTTGCATGTTCCATGTTTTATTTTGATTGATAAGTTGGTGAACCTTTAAATTAGGATCATGTGAAAGTTGATAGCTTTGAAGATTATAACCTATTACCCAAGGATCATTCCATACATTTATGGTTTCCCCATTTCCTACTATCCAATGTAAACCTTTCAAAAATTTGTCACGAAGCCGTAAAAGGCGGCCTAATTGCCAAGAGGGGTTAGTAGGGATTGCTGTCATTATGTTTTGATCTTTAAAATACTTTTCTGTAATGACTTTAACCCAAATATTCTCAGTATTAGTGTATAATTTCCACAAAAGTTTCATCTGAAGGCTAATATTTAGATCTTCTGCTAATCTTATGCCAAGACCACCTTGGTCTTTTGGCTTACAAATTTTGTCCCAACTTATCAACGGGTTGTCATGTTCTGACTCTAATTTGTTCCAAAAGAAATTTTTATTAACTTGATCAATCTGGTGGAGCACCCCTTAGGGGAGTAAGAAATTCTGCATGGGGTAGTTAGTTTTAGAGCTGAGATTTGCAGTAATGAGGGTTACACGACCAGCCTGGGTTAAGGACGAGGCTTTCCATTTGGCTAGTTGTTTTTTGAGGTTTTGTATGGCATCCTGGAACATTTCATTCTTGATTCGGCCGCGGAGTAGAGGGATACCCGGGTATTTTTCCAAAGTTCTAGAGACCGGAATATGCATTTCATTGGCTAGAGAGTTTGCAAGGGAAGGGATGACATTTCCAGAAACTTGGAAAGAGCTCTTAGTGTAGTTTATAGTAAGACCAGACAGGTTAGAGAATCTATTAAGCATGTTCCGAATAGTGTGGATGCTTTTGTGGGTCGCTGGTGCAAAAATTATAGTGGCATCAGCAAATGTCAGGAAAGGAATAGACGTACCATTTTTAGTAATCTTGATTCCAACCAAGGCATCATCTAATCTTGCTTCCTCCTGTAATTCTGCTGCTAGGTTCTCCATTACAAGTATGAAAATGTACGGTGCTAGTGGATCCCCTTGTCTAATGCCCCTTTCTGGTTTAAATTGTGGACTCGGACGGTTGTTAACGAGAACTGAGAAGGTTGTGGTGGTTAGGCAGCTCATGACCCACCTAATCCAACGTGAGTCAAAACCAAATTTAGTGAGTGTGGCTTTTATGTAATCCCAATTAATCTTGTCGTAAGCCTTTTCCATGTCAAGTTTCAGTGCCATCCAACCTTTTGGTCTTTTTTGTTTGTGAAAACTGTGGAAAATTTCATGTGCAATTAGCGTATTATCCTGTATGGATCGTCCCTCTACAAAGGCTCCTTGAAAAGGATTGATGAGTCTAGGCAGTATGTTCTTCATTCTATTAGCTATGAGTTTAGAGATTATCTTGTAAATGGTGTTGCACAGGCTAATAGGCCTGTAGTGGTTTATGTTTGAAGGATTGTCTGTTTTGGGTATAAGGGCTATAAAAGTTTGATTGATCTCCGAGAGTAAGGTCCCAGAATGGAAAAATGCTTTAACAGTTTTGCAAACATATTGTCCCACTATGTGCCAGTATTTGCTGAAGAATTCCGGAGGGTAGCCATCTGGGCCAGGTGTTTTGTCTATAGCCATACTAGTAACTATGTTTTTGATTTCAAGATTTGAAGGGATTGAGAGAAGGAAATTATTTTCTTCTACGGTGATGCTTGGAAGAGCATGAGGTAGCAGCTCAGAAGTTATGCTCGAAGGATTTGGCTTAATAAATCTCTCTGCCATTTCTTTAGTAATTTGGTTAGCAATTTCCTCATGATCAGTGAGGCCCTCGCCCTCTTTGGAAGTAAAGGACGATGTATGGTTTTTAAAGTTTTTGACCTTCACAATTGTCTAGTAGTAATTTGTGTTTCTATCTCCAAGTTGAAGGTGCTTGGTCTTAGCTCTTTGCTTCCAGAATCTGTAATTGTAGTCTAGCATGACAAGCTTTTTCTTTTCTAGATTCATGAGTTTTCGATTATCCCAACTCGAAAGCCTACCCCAGGGAAGTTTGGCTTGCAGTGTTAAGATTTTTTTATCCACTTCAGAGAGTTGTTTTAGGATATTATTTAAATGTGTTTTGCACCAGTTTTTTGTGTTGTTCTTTAGAAGTTTCTGTTTTTTCATAAGTTTGTAAGCATGAGAGCCAATGAGTTTATTCTCCCAAACTTGCTTCACCATTTTCTCATAGATGGGACTAGTAGTCCAGGCCATTTCAAAGCGAAAGAGGGCACCTTTATGAATGTGTTTGTTACCTATTTGAAGTGTGATTGGGCAGTGATCAGACAAAGAAAATGAGTGGTGCTGAACACGAAGGTCTGTGAATTTGGTGATGATATGTTGATGAGCAAGAGCTCTATCTAGGCGCTCATAGGTATTATCTCTATCATCTTTGTGCTTTCTCTAAGTGAAGGGGGATCCCGTATAAGGGAGAGTGTGTAAATTGAGCTCCTCTTTAAGGTGTCTAAGTCTACGAAATCTGGTAAGAGATGGGGTGTTACCCCCCACCTTCTCATTATCATTCTCGATATCGTTCAGATCACCCATTATAAGAATAGGTAGACAGTGTTTGTTGGTAACTTCTATGACGCTGTTCCAAAATCTAGTTTTTTCTTGCTCAATAGAAGGCGCGTAGACAAAAAGAATTGCAATGTCGAGAGAATTTATGGTGGTTTTTAGCATACAGAATATGCTATTCTGTTCCAGGAGAATAGTGTTTTGGTTAGCTCTTGTGTTTTTTAGCAGTATCCAAAGACCACCCCTTGCACCCACAGATGTGATGAAAATGTTCTTATGGAAACCAGATAAGTGTAATTGGCTATCAAGAGGAGGTTCATTCGATTTAGTTACAGCAAGAGCTAAGATATCAAGCTTGTTACTATGTCTGAGGTGGTTTAATTCTTGCCAAAGGAGAGGCTTCCTAGAGCCCCGAATATTCCAATAGCCGATATTAATCATGAAGTGTTACTAACAGCTATGCTACTTAGCTCATAGGAACCATTTCTAGAAAAGTTGAGGAAGTTACGAATTTGAACCTCATTATCATGACCCAGTACTTTCTTGTATTCACTAGATTGTAATTGAAGTGTAAAGAGATGCTGGTTACCTGTCTCACTGTCCATGTTTGTATTCCTGTATGTGTTCATAGTATGCTTACTTCTGTTCCAGCTCCTAGTTTTGTCTTCCTTCATCTTGGTTGAGCTGCAGATTTTGCTTGTAGCAAGAGTATTTGTTGTTTGGTTACAATGCTTGTTGGGGATATTGTTGTTGGTGTAAAGGTTGTTTTTGCTTCTCCCCACACCAATTCTAAGAAGAAAACCGGTGGGGATAAGCAGACTTGTTTTGAGAAAAATAGTCAGAGTCATACCGTTCCAATGGTCTCTATCAGAGCTGGTGCAAGAGACTGGATTGTCGTTTATCATACGGGATGTAGACTCATCAGAGTGGGGTACTTTGGCTTCCTTTCCAATTGCTGCATAGGTATTCTCGGATTTCACACTTTCCATGACCAGATACATTCCCCTTCCTAGGTGCTCCTCCTTGTAGATGGTCATCCAGTAGCCTCTGTTCATTATCCTTTCCAAAAGGGGTTGTATCCTGTGACCAACACAACACCAGTAACAACTCTGAGGCTCCGAGAGATCAGCTAGACAATTGTGTTTATCATTATCATCAAGACTGATAATAAAATCAGCTAGGTTGGTACATCTAGAGTTCATGAACATATTGATATTATCCTCTGTGGTCAGATTCCAGAAAATGTTCCAAGTAATCAAACGAATAATGTAGTGGTTACTAAGTTGTAGAATCATATTTAGCCAATAAACCCACTTCGGGCTTCTACCGGTAACAAGATAAATAGGATTAGGATACTTGTTAGAGAGTAATAGATTGATAAGGCAGGACTTGTCCCTCCTTAGTATGGTATTGACAGTTGAACTGGCGCCCTTCCTCATCTTAACCTGCAGAACTAGAGAGTTGATATTCTGCATGAGCCAGTAGCTTTTAGATATTTGGACCTGAAAAGAGCAGAAATTGAAACAAAAAAGTTTGCGAAAATAGTAGAACAACTTGAAGGTTTTGTGCAGAAATTTTTGTTTGAAGATTTTGGGTTGCATGTGTTTTTTCCCCATGAATGGAGAGGGTTTTGAGTAGCCTGACAAGCAGACTGAAATTTGCAAACTAAGGGCTGAATCCCAGCCAGAGTTGACAGTAGCGGCGTACAGCTGCAGGATCCGATTCCCAATCGTGGCTCACACAGAAGGGGAGCCAAACATGCCGGAGAAGGGCCGCACTGATGGGGTTGTTGAAGATTTGAGATCTTGAGAAGAAGGCGTTCATCCATCCACATATAGATTGGAAGTCGACTTCTTGTGTTGGTGCTGTCGAACAAATTGGAGCGGGGAATTCCCAAATCGGAGCCCTTAGGCCACGGCAAAGCCAAAACCGGGAACTCCCATCCACCAGTCCAGTCGCATGTGGCAGATTTAGGTAGATATTTGACAAATTGGGGGTTGCAGACAATTGTTTCATGAAATTTGAGAGGATGTTTAGATCTGGAAAGGTTAGGGTTAATAGGATGTTTGTTTGAGTAATGGGGTTTGTTACTTGGGAATTTAAGAGTAGAGCTCAGGTAAGGGGCCAAAGGGCAGAAGAAATTCCGTAACAAAGTCTTAGTATTTTTACTTATTAATTTATTCCAATATATATATGAATCTATATTGTTAAGTTGGATTGAAATTTGGGAATTTTAATAATTTAATATTCATCCTTTTATAATTATTCTTCCAAACTTCAGATAGATCAATAAAATTAATATATGTTAATTATGGATTTTTAGGAGATTTTAATGATTTCAATTATCCATATAAATATTTTAATTCATATCCTTTTCCTGGTTTTCATACCTTTTTTTTCTTTTTGGTCATAAATTTTCATACTTTTTGATTCATAAAGAGTTAGATCAACAATCTCAATTGTTCTCTATAGTAAAAAAAAAAAAACAATCTCAATTGTTCTTTTCAGCTATCAATTTCTTGTTTCTTATCAAAGCATAAATCATATTATCTTCAAAGACAATTATATAAATATGTCAATACAGTAGGCAATTGAATCTTTGTTGCTAAATAAAAACTAGTTATAATGTTAAATTGCACTTCACATTTCATTAGATCTCAATTACTCTCCTTGATCGATTAATTAATATTCCCTACAAACCAAGCAACAACAATCAGATTATTGTATATAATCTAAAAAATATTAAAGAAATTCTACATTGAACGACAAATCATATTCAATTCAATACACAAATTATTTTGATTGACACCGATCAGAGTCCGTGCATCCTCAAGGTATCTACACTTGAACAAACACTAAAAGGGTTAATATATATACGATTTTTCTATCCTATACCCCAAGGGCATAGAATAAGATTATCATTTTAGAAAAAACATTTCCTTAATTTAATTGTTTTAGTTAAATTTTACATTAGATTCCTAGGGTACAATCATTTTCGGTAGGAAATCTTTCCCGAATTGGTTCTTATCCTATGACCTTTAGGGCATAAGATAAAAAGACTGATATATATATATAGGTAAAGGTTCAAATGAAAATGGGGCTTAAGATGAAAATCCTTCTTAGAGTGAAAATAGTCTAATTTGGATGTAAATGGGCCTAATTTAAAGGTAAATGGGTCTAATTAAACGAGTAACGAATAAATGGGCCTAATTTTGGTATAAATGGGCCTAATTTTATGAGTAAATGGGAAAATGGTTAAATGACCCTAATTATGGGGTAAATTTCACACCCCCCCCCCAAACTTTCCATTCATACGAATATTGCCCTTATTTCAATTATGAAAATTACAGATTTTAGCCCGTAATTTTTATTTGAAATAATATTGTTAGGTGAAACTATAATATTAAAAAAATACAACAAGAATGTTACATTACAGTTTTTGTCTTTATTTTAAAAAGGGAAAAAGATGAGATTACAAAATATAAAGTGAACAAATAATACAATAAATGTTATTATTAATAAATGTGCATTTTCATAATGTGTCATACCAAAAATTTTCTTTATGGACCGCTATTTTATGACAGTTTTGTACTTTAATGCAACATGTGCCATTAAAAGCCTATTAGCTCAAAAAATGGTATAGTGATGTGTCCATGCACAAAGGTTCGAGTTCAAAATCCAGCATAAGCTATTTATGGTTGCTTTTTTTGTGTTCCCGTTCATGAATAAGATTATAAAGTGCAATAATAAAATGATAATGTGCACAAATAAGATGATATAATGCATATATAACATTATATTGTGCAAATATAATGTTAAGTTGTGCAAATATAACACTATGTTTTGCAAATGTAACATTATATTGTGCATATCTAATAATATAATGTTACGTTGTGCAGATATAATATTATGTTGTGCGAATATAACATTATATTGTGCAAATATAACTTTAAGGTGTACAAATATAACACTATGTTTTGCAATTGTAACATTATGTTGTGCATATCTAATAATATAATGTTACGTTGTGCACATATAATATAATGTTGTGCGAATATAACATTATATTGTGCAAAATATAACTTTAAGATGAGCAAATATAACCCTATGTTTTGCAAATGTAACAATATGTTGTGCATATCTAATAATACAATTGTGCAAAAGTAAGATAGGATTGTGGAAAAGTAGGATACAATTGTGCATAACTAAGATTATAATGTGTATGATTAACAATTTGAGATTGTTGCGCTCTTGTCTATTATGTAACCTATGTGGGATTTGAACCCACATCTTTGTGCAAATGCACATTGCTCTACCAATTGAGCTAATAGGCTAAATTATGATTTTCATGCTAAAATAGAAGAATCTAATCGACCTAAAGCATATCGCAACAAAATTCTAAAATCCAATTAGCTCATGATTCACAACCAATTTGGCAATGCTATGAACCTGAAATTAGCTCCAAATCAACCCAACATCACAACCATATCATCAATTTCAATCAATTTGGATGTTGGCAAAAAAACCCAAAATTCTAAAATATATCGCAATAAAATTCTAAAATCCAATTAGATCATGATCCATAAACAATTTGACAATGCTACGAACATAAAACTAGCTCCAAATCAACCCAACAACACAACCATATCATCAATTTCCGTCAATTTTGCTTTTGGCAAAAAACCTCAAATTCTAAAACATATCGCAATATAAAATTCTAAAATTCAATTAGCTCATGATCCATAAAAAATTTGACAATGATATGAACATGAAATTAGCTCAAAATCAACCCAACAACACAACCATATCATCAATTTCAATCAATTTGGCTTTTGGCAAAAAGCCCCAAATTATAAAACATATCGCAATATAAAATTCTAAAATCCAATTAGCTAATGATCTATAAACAATTTGACAATGATATGAACATGAAATTAGCTCAAAATCAACCCAACAATACAACAATATCATCAATTTCAATCAATTTGGCTTTTGGCAAAAAACCCCAAATTCCGCTCCTAAATCAAACCCTAGGTTTTCAATCTCAACCTAAATCATTCAAACAATCTAAATAGTTGATTTATTATTTATGCACTTTAGAATATTGAAGATGCATCTTATAGAATTTAAACCCGATAAAAATTAGGGCATAAAATTTGTAATTTTTACAATTAAAATAGGGCAATAATTATAGAAATGAAAGTATGGGGTATTTTTTGTAATTTCAGCATCTTCTTCCTCCTCCCGTGTCGCTACAGTACCAAAAGAGATCGGCGATGGCACAGTACAACGCCTCCTGTAGATCGAACGCCACGAATCGGTTCGAAAACAGCGACGCCTCCACCCAATTCGACGTTGTCCAGCCCACCGTCTTCTTCCCGTCGGTCCGCATCTCCCAGAAGTCGTACCACAGTGCCCTCGCCGCCGGACACAGGAAGAACAAGTGCTCCGTAGTCTCCCCGGCGCCAAATTGGGGGGCGGCGGCGATATGAGACTCAATAGTTGCACAGATCGCTGCACTTGAGAGCGTTTTTGACAATTTCAACAGATCTGAGACTCGGACAGTTGCACAGATCGCTGCAATTGAGACCGCAAACAGGTCGCCGGGGTGTCGGAAAGCTGGATGATCTCGGCAAGGCTGCTTCTGACGATTTCGGTGACGCCATCACCAACCCGGCGCTCTGGAAGACTTTCGGTTCATCGAATTTTTCGGAGGAGCCTTTCCGACGATTTCAATATCTTCCGACTGCAAATTTGCTGATAGATGAAGAGAGAGGGATTAAACTGGGGGCGCGCGTGTGTTTAGTGCATTTTCACTTTAACCAAAATTTTCATCTTAATCCCTTTTTTCACTTTAACCTCACCCTATATATATATATATATATATATATATATATATATATATATATATATATATTTTGATATACCGTGATGATATATGGTAACAAATTAATTCCTAATACAAATCAACAAATTTACACTTTACACACACAAAGCAATAATTGAATCAGAAAAACAATTGTGCATACTACCATGTACGTACTATCCGAAGTTCGAATCAGGAAAACAATTGTGCATACTAACAATTGTTCATCAATTACGGAGTAATATATAGCTAGAGTTGTATATTTCACTTGAAGATTGATTTTTGTTCATTGTTCCTATCATCCTCCACAGTGGCGGAGTTAGGATTCTCGGCCAGAGGGAGCTAAAAAAAATTCGTGAAATGTTAAATGTTAAATGGTTAATTTAAATATAAAAATGATTTTTTTAATGAAATAGTTGATAGAAACAAAAAAACATAGAGATAAATCAAAAGGAATTGACAGAGCTAGGATTCTGAGCCAGGGGGTGCTAAAAGATTTCGTGAAATGTTAAATGTATAATTTAAACATAAATATGAATTTTTTTTAATGAAATAGTTGATAGAAACAAAAAATATAGAGATAAATCAAAAGGAATTAATGATATAGTAGAACAAATAAAAAGTAAAGGGAGTTGAGACTTGAACCTAAGACCTTTTAATTTTGATTCTACTTCTTTCTTTCCTTTACCACTTGAGCAAAATAACACTATTGTTTTAAATATCACTTAAATATGTAATATTACATTAAAAATACTAAATATATGGGAAAAAATATATTTTTTTGTATTTTTTTTTCGCCAGATTCTGCCATTGTCCACCTTGAAGATTGATTTTAGTTATTGAAGATTTAAAAAAAAAATAGACAAAAACTATTCAATAAAGATTGACATATCAATAAAATAATGGGAATTTTTTTTAGGGCGGTTTTGCAAAATAGCCACGAAAATAGGCTTATTTTGCGAAATATCCGCGTGTTGGGACATTTTTGTAAAATGGGCGCAATATAAACCCCCTTCCCGTTGTTTCACGGGTCTTTCTCTCTCCTCCGCCCTCTCCCTCTCCGCGCGCTCTCTTTCTCAATCTCGATCTCTCCGGCCGCTCTCTCTCGTCCTTGCGCTCTCGCTCTCCCTCTCCCTCTCGTCGGATCGCTGCTCCTCTCCTCCCGTTCGCCGCCGCCGCGCGCCCACCAGATCTCCTCCGTCCAGATCTGAATTCGGGAGGCCAGAGGCGAGGTGTTTTCAGATGGCATCGGAGATCTCCGTCCATCTCGTATTTGAGAAAAGCAGTGATCGGCGGAACCGAGCAACAACTGGAAGCCTGCGTCCTCATCGCGTGGTCGGCGTCGAGCGAGGCGAGCGAGCGATCGAGGCCGCCTGATGCCTGCCGCCTTGCTGCGTCGGAATTCAACTTCGTCTGGACAGGAAGAAGCAGCTCTACCTCCGCCTTGCCGATCAACCTCTCCTCGTTGATGGCGCTTCCAAGGTTAGTGTTTTACATCGATTTACTTTGTTCGCTAGATATCGAAATTTATTTGTGGTTTAATTGAACTAATTGAACTGATTGTTTTCCAGGCGTCGCTGACCATTGTTGAGCGAGCGAGCGACGCTCAGCGAGGGAGCGAGGGAGTGGGAGCATCGCCGAGATTTTCAAGTTCCTTATCAATCTATCAATCGATCTTCGATCGATTGATAGATTGCTTCCCTCCTGGTCTTCGATTTTGGTACTCTGATTATTTGATTACATTAGAAAAACAGCGATTTTGGTACTCTGCTTATTCGATTTTGGTACTCTGGTTATTTGACGTTACGTTGCATTTGATATCTTTACCATAGCAGATCACTTACTGTCCTTACTTTCCTTCTCTTCCAAAGAGCTTACATAAACTGAATGATATCGAGCTCACATTTTCTGTTTGAATGTGCTTCCAATTGACATTATAGCTCTTTCTTCTTCAATACAAATTCAGTGATTGAGACAAAGCTTAGCTTAACTGATTGAGACAAGTTTAACTTAATTCACTGATTGAGAGTAGCTGTCATGGGTTTGTTCTTCCTCTTCTCATTGCCACTACATTCTGTCCAGCAGCCACCCGATGCTTATTCTCCTTATGCTCACCGTTTACTTTCTCCCATTTTTCTGATGTTCCAGACGCCTTTTGCTTTCTCCCTTAATTCAACCTTCATAGCTGCAGCAACATGATCAATCTATCCTCCTTGTCGTGTCTCCATAGCGGCAGCTGGACCACAGCTCAGCAGCTCAACAGTATCACAACACCGATCAGCCTTATCTGTTGTAGATTTATCCCCTTGTTTGTCCAGTATTGTTGTGTCATAGATCACCCAAGGACCATTGCTCATCACCCAATCCAAATCACATTCCTTCTTAAATTTGAAAGCGTATACTCCATTATCCTTACCCATTAAACCACAGTAAAGGAAATTTTATTTTGGTGTGCAAATATAAGTTTACCTTGAGCAAATATAATATTATTTTGTGCAAACATAAGTTTATGTTGTGCAAATATTGTGTTGTACATATATTCGTTTCATAAATTTGATTTTTTTTTAGAAATCTAAAATTATTATTTTGTGAAGCCTATTAGCTCAAATCGGCAGAGCATTGTGTACAAACACAAAGATACGGGTTCAAATCCCGTATATGCTATCGTGTTGTTGGTTGTGTAAACTTTGGTTGAAGCATTGAGCCACTTGAATTGGAGACAAATAGAATGAAAAGTGTTTCCTGGAGGTGTTGACACAAATAAAATACAATTGTGCAAATCTAAAATACAGTTGTGCAAATCTAAACTAAAGTTGTGCAACTCTAAACTAAAGTTGTGCAACTCTAAAATACAGTTGTGCAACTCTAAAAAATGTGCTGACATTAAGAAAAAAAAGTGCTGACACGGAAAAATATATACCGAACTACAAAATTATTACTTGGGAAGATGACTCGATTGTAACTAATATCAGTGTCAGCACTAATTGTAACTAATATCAGTGTCAACACTAATTTTATCACTAGTTGTGTAAAAATAAAGTATTGATGAGCAAAAATAAGAGCATGTTGTGCAATAATCTATTAAAAAGTATAAAATTATATTTACGATAAGTAAGATCATGTTGAAAACAAATTTACAAGTCTCGATTGTTGTGCAAAAATAACCTATAGTTGAGCAAAAATAAGATGATGTTGAGCAAAAATAAAATCATGTTGAGCAAATTTCCACCAATTCCCCATGTTGTGCAATTATAGTCTATTGTTGAGCAAAAATAAGACCATGATGTGCAATAATCTATTGAGCAACTATAAAATAATATTGAGAAAAAATAAGATCATGTTGAGCACAATTTCACAAGTCACATTGTTGTGCAAAATATAATTTATTGTTGAGCAAAAATAAGAACATATTGAGCATAATTCCATCAATCCCCCATGTTGTGCAATCTTGACAAGAGTCATGCAACTCTTACAAGAGAGTCGTGCAACTCTTAAAACAGAGTCATGCAACTCTTACAAGACAGTCATGCACCTCTTAAAACAGAGTCGTACAACTCTTAAAACAGAGTCGTGCAACTCTTAAAACAGAGTCGTGCAACAATTTCACAAGTCTCGATTGTTGTGCAAAAATAACCTATTGTTGAGCAAAAATAAGATGATGTTGAGCAAAATTTCACCAATCCCCCATGTTGTGCAATTTTACTTTATTGATGAGCAAAAATAAGACCGTGTTGTGCAATAATCTATTAAAAAAGTATAAAATTATATTTACAAAAAATAAGATTATGTGGAGACACAATTTCACAAGTCTCGAATGTTGTGCACAAATAAAGTATTGATGAGCAAAAATAAAAGCATGTTGTGCAATAATTTATTGAGAAAGTATGAAATTATATTGAGAGAAAATAAGATTATGTTGAGAATAATTTTACAAGTCTCGATTGTTGTGCAAAATTAACCTATTGTTGAGGAAAAATAAGATGATGTTGAGCAAATTTTGGCCAATCCCCCATGTTGTGCAAGTTTACTCTATTGATGAGCAAAAATAAGACCAAGTGAATTTCATGCAAACAACAGATGATGACGTAAACTGCCATTCGCTGGACTCCTTGTTTGCTGAGGCCATCAAAACACCTTTGCTTTCTCCAGATAACCAAGTTCAAAGTGTTGCACTTGATTTTATTGTTCAGTATTTGTCAACTGAAGGATTCTCTGTGAGACATATCCAAGTCATGGTTGAAGAAAATATTGTGGATTACATATTTGAAATACTAAGACTGTCTGGTAAGAGCTTGTTGGTACTTCCTGGTACATTTTACACTGATAAGCCCACAGAACCATGTTTTATAAGCATACACATACAGAATTATGTTCTACAGAAGGAAAAACAAAACCCAAACATTATAGCGCTATCTAATTTCTCCAACTGTCAAGCTCATGCAATGATTTTCCTGGACTAGAAACAGTAACATTGTCCCCCCACATGCCAAGAAAATGCATTCTATATCTTTATAATAATCAACAACTGATTTTTATTTTGTTTCCTTAAAGCTTAACAGTAGACTTGACCCAAGTTCATTTTCCATTTGTGGCCATTTTCTGAACTCCTCTTTTTTTGCAGTTTAGCAGATGACACGTTGATCTTAACTTCTCTGGAGCAGTACATTCTTGTTAACCAGAATGATTTGCTTTATGGAAGACTTGCCTCACTCTCCATTATTATATTGGTGAGTCTTTATGGTCAACACAGGAGCCTTTCTGTTAGCCGTGTAATCCCTCACAGTCCAGAAGCTGAAGACATCTTCTTCAAGTTGGTGAATGAGAGAGACTGGGAGTTGTCTTTTGTTAAAATTCACCCTAAATCAGTAAAATGGCTATTTCAGCAGGAGGAAATACTTGATCAGTTATCTTCCTAGGTTCTTACTTTCTGCAGAAAGAGCATTTCCATTACTTCCGAGGAAATCAATCCATGAATTCTCACAAATCATAATAAGAGATACCAGATAGATAGCCTATGCTGGATTTGAACCCGCATCATTGTGCGTAGGCACATTGCTCTACCATTTTGAGCTAATAGGCTTTGGTGCACAATTCTATTCTATAGTGGCACAATTCTATTCTAGAGTTGCACAATTCTATTCTAGAGTTGCACAACTATATCTTTGCATTTTCAAGTGATTTTGGCATTCTTGAAGATGACCTCATAAACCTGTCAATTGCATGAGTTTTTGAAACTCCGTCATAATTCATACATGTAAAGTGAACATAATAATATGCATTTGATTATCCGGCCAATAGATGCATCTAGAAAGAAACCATAAAATCTTATGCATACACAAGGGCTAGAACATCAGCAAGTTTTGACGGAAAAAAATACCATGGGTTATGTAGTGAAGAATGGAATGTGAGAGGCACCAGGTAGATGGATGTCATACAAAAAATCTGACTGTTTTCCATAAAATAAAATAAAAAAACACAAGCACTTGCACCTATCGACAACGTGACAAAAATTATCAGCCAACAAGCAGTTGACACCTAAGCATAAATCAGATGAGCAAATTTGCTCATGTAGGTTCAAACAACCGGTACCTGCACAAACCAGAGTTGGCAGCAGTGTTTTTTTGACATATCTGTATTATAGCGATTGCATAACTTCATGAATTATATGTGAGGAAGATGCTAAGGCAGTTAGGGGAGTTAGAATTACTAAAAACTCAACTCGGAGGATGCATGACAGTAATTGATATCGTCACGGTGCTATATTCCCATGTTGGGAGTTTGCATCCAATATTGATTATTAGTAATTGCTGGAAATTAAATGAGCTCTCAAACAAGATAACTTATATTTAGAAGATCTAAGAGAGGGCAATATCAAACAAAGAAAATATAGTTTCTGCTAATGGTCATCATTCATAAACATTGTCATGTACACATTAGCTACCAACAATAGAGAGCAAACACCAGAAAAATGCCAAATAATTGCAAACACCAAAAGGTATCATATATTTTACTCAAGAAATTAAGAACAAAGAAAGATTACCTGTTCAGAGCTTGTGTAAACAGCTTCTCGTAAGACAGCAGCATGAGGTTTGGAGTTTTAGGAATGGAAGAACGCACCACCACTCCACCAAACACAAGGCGCCAATGAGCATCATCTGACTCATAAAAATCCTAATCAAACCACATCAAAACCCTAATTTCGCTTCCAAACCGATAATTCACAAAAATTCAATTCAAATTCTCCTCTCTGTAACAAAGAAAGCATGGACATGAATGAAGCACAAAAAAAAAACAAAGCCAAACAACAATTCGAGCAAAGGAAGATTGAAGGAATGAGGAGAGAGAAATAGCGAGCAAGTAGAAGATCAAACCAGGAGTAGCAGAGGAGAAGGTACTCCGGCGCCGTTGATGCGAGGACGGTCGGATCAGCACCGATTGCGCTCTTTTCACCCAATCGACTCCGACGGTGCCGATCCTGACAAGCGAATTAGTCATCGCGGATCGTCGGAGATTCAGGCGGCTAGGCGAGCACGTAATCGACTGGCTATGACTCTGATTGCTCAGACTTTTGTGGTAATTGCGATAATCTGAGATTTCTCGCGATTTCGCTGGAGGAGAGGCGGAGATTTGAGAGGGAAGAGGAGGCGGAGAAACAGATTTGAGATCTCGGATTCCAGGAGCAACATCGTCGTCGGAATTGCGCCGTCCAATTGCGCCTCCGGCGTCGAGAGAGCAGGAGAGGCGAAATTGGGAGAGCAAGAGACACCGATAGAGCGAAATAGAAGAGAGCGCGGGAGAAGGAGAAAGAATTATTATATATAGTGGGCATTTTACTAAATTATCCAAAAGTGTGACCATTTTGCAAATTCGTCCCAAAAAAGTGCCTGTTTTGCAAATTTTTTCTTTTTTTTTTTATCGAGATCAATGGAAAACTATAACCACCATATTGTGAACCGTACCTATTTTGATTATCCAAATGATAATTGATTAAGTTAAAGATTATCTATAAAGTTGATTTAATTTTAGAATATAAAGGAAAATTTTAGGTTTTTTTACAAACGAAAATTTCATTGAATAGGTTGTGTTAAAAGTGGGTAAAATCTTATCTTAACTATATAATGATATATTCAATAATTAAAGTTGGATAAGATTTTCTCAAATATATCCATATCTAGAAAAAAATCTAATTAGAAAATTTTCTAATTGGTTAATACCACGAAAATTTCATTGAATCGGTTGTGGTAAAAGTTGATAAAATCTTATCTTAAGTATATAATGATATATTCAATAATTAAAGTTGGATAAGATTTTCTCAAATATATCCATATCTATAAAAAAAATCTAATTAGAAAATTTTCTAATTGGTTAATACTGCTACAATTGAGGAGAAAACGACATATGTCATAACCGACTTCTCCTTTATTATATAATAATAATAATAATATTAATAATAATAATAATAATAATATATATACTCCCTCCGTCCAAAAATACATGGGCTTTTACTATTTATGCACGTTTTTTTAGGAGTTAAAAACTATATAAATTATTAACTTTTTTATTAATTTTTTTAATAATTACAAGCTTATTATCAATAAGTTTATAATTATTAAAAAAAATTAATAAAAAAGTTAATAATTTATATAGTTTTTACCTCCTTAAGAAAACGTGCATGAATAGTAAAGTACGTGTATTTTTGGACGGAGGTAGTATAATATAATATATAATAGATAAATAGATAATAGATATATAAATTATAGTATGGGCTAAAAAAGACACGTATTTTGAGACGGATGAAGTATTTTTTTCTTTGGACTTGTCGAGGCCCGGTTTGCTCAGGTATTAAAATGGGAGGCGGACCGGAGACGGTTGGACCAAAATCGCTTTCGTATTGAAAGGGGGGAAATTTTCCTTCGTCTTCGATGGTTAAATTCATCAACAAAATTTGATCCCAAAAAAAAGAAAAGAAAATTCATCGACAAAATCTCCCTCTCTCGAAGGGAGTCGGAGGTGCACAAGATTGTCAACAAGGAGAAAGAAAACCCTTTGTTTTTCAGCCATATCCATAAATTCAATTTCAATTGCAGAGGAAACACAAACAAAGTAATGGAGGGGCAATTAGAGAGATACCAGAAGATGGGATTAAGGGCGTCGTTTTCTGTCTCTTACAGATACCCGATTGCATGTAAGGAGCTCAGCTTCATCCTTCGCCAATCTTACTCCAAACTCGCCAAACCCCTTCAGTCTCTCGTCTTCCAGGACGCTCTCTATGCCTTCCGCCTCCTCCCAGAGTAAATTCTCCAACCCTATTTTGCGTTTAATTTTGATTTTTTTTTTTGTTGATCTGTATTTTATTCCCTTGTCTGATTATTCTTAGGGTTCAATGTTGATTTCGTGGTTCAGTTTGCTATTGATTTTGGTGGCTGAAAATTTAATTAATTTTTTGAAATTAGGCCAATGTGGAAAGGTAGATAAGCTAAACAAAACAAATGAAATCGCACTCTCTATGGAATTGCGTGAAGGTCAAGTTGGAATGGAATCAACCTTATGGTATTTCTGAGAGGCAGTGGATTTTTTTTTTGAGAACAGGAATGATACGAAACTAGTAGTGCAGAAGCTCGATTTTGTGGTCTTACTTTGTCTTTTAATAGGATTAATAGGAAATAGCTTGAGATGTTAGACATTACACTTGCACAATGTATGGAACCAAGGGCATGCGAGGGAGTAGTTTTACATATTTCGAATTTCAAGCTTCTCCCCAGAACAAAAAACACGGCAGGATTGTTTTATGGTGTAATTCATCATACTTAAGCTAGATCTATGTCACTGAGGACTCTTAACATTGGTATGGACATGATTACATGAATGCATATCCTTCTTTTTGATTGCTTTTGGCCATTGGCTAAGATTTGGGCTAACCAAAACTTTTCCCAAAGTAGACATGGTGTAGAGTCTCAACATTGATGCGTTTATAAGTTTATTTTTTATTACATGCTTTAGTTTGCTCTCAATTTTGGTGAGTGAAAAATTAATTGATTTTTTTACAGAAGTGTTGGTTATGGACCTTATGGTAGATTGGTTTAGAAAAGGACATTAGGCCAATGTGAAAGGGTAGATAATCTAAACAAAACAGATGATAAGTCACGTGGAATTGTATGAATATCAAATCGAATGGATCAAGCGTGTGGTATTTTTTCAGAATTGCAGAGGCTCAGAGAGAATGGATACTGTTTTTTTACTATTAAAAAGAAGTGGACCTAGTTGAGCTGAAGCTCAAGTTTGGCCTTTTAACAGGATTAATAGGAGATAGCTTGAGATGTTCGACATTTCACTATCATTAGATAATGTAAGGAGCCAAGTGTATGCCTGGGAATGGGGAGTAATTGTATGGTTTTTGAATTAAGGTGTATCAAGTTCAACCTTCTCCCCCCAAAAAATTTGGCAGGATTGATTGTGGTATCTAACTCCATGTCATTTCGACTCTTAACATAGGCATTGGACATGAATGCATATCCTTCTATCTGATTGGTCTTGTCAGTAGGCTAAAGTTGGGAATACGCAGAAGTTCTCCCAATGTAGACATGTTGTAGGGTCTCAACATATCGATTATCCTTGATAAGTGATAACTTCAAGTTCTCTCGGACTAGTGTATTTGAATTTTGAACTAATGACGTAAAAATTGTAGAATTCTACAGAGAGAATGTGATGCAACTTGCTGTTGCATTGTTTCTACTTATAGTTTATAAATAGACTACCAAATAGTTGAGTGATCGATTGATCATTAAAAGAAAAAGTGTTTAGTGTGAGTAGGCCTCCCAATTATAAGACTCAACTCTTCCTTAGGCCTTCATTTCATAGATTGTCAAAGGGAAACTGTTTGAGACTATTATGTGATGTCTTTTCTTACTGGATGAGTTAATCCACTGTCCAGTAGAGATTAGGGATATCTACATGCACCTGGTATAAATCATGCGAAAATTGGTTAGTTAAGTAGAGATCACATAGATGAGTTAATGCACTGTCCAGTAGCATTTATTGATCGGGGCACCAGGCAGTTAGTTTAGGCCATTGGGGGTTTCCTGCGTTTTTTCTTCTGATTTGGCTTTTGTTCCAAATCATTTTTATATGATTTATCCTTCACTAATTTGTGTCTGGGATCCTAGAATGCAGATGCAGAGTGCTGTTTCAGCAGCTATCATTCTTATTCAGGGTGTTGAAGCTGCACTGCCTAGACAGAAAAGAGTTATGGCGGTTAAAGAGTTTAAGCAGGCAATGGTTGCTCATAAGAGACGCAACAAATATCAACAGGAGGATACAGGTAAGATGTTCTGAATTTTGACAGCTTCCATCAATCTAGTTATGCTTAAAAAAACATGTTTTGATCGGACATGCACTTTGGAAACCAGTCTGAATCTTCAAAAATTCAGATATGACTTTGTGGAAACTGAAAGAGATAGTAAAAATGCTTTCTCTTGGAGATGAGCTGTGGGGGCATAGGCATCAGCAACTCTTCATAGCTTATGCTCCAGAATTAGAAATACGACCTTTCTGCTTCACTTGCTCTTAGACTGGTCTTCTATTTAGCAATTCCTTGTGCTTAAAGAATAGTGTAACTAATCCAAGGAGCTTGCCACTTGCGCTCCTGGTTTAATTCAATTATGTCCTTCTGTTGAGGTATGGTATGACAGATAGGATGTATGATAATGAAGTGACTATGTATCTTCTTCCCAGTGCATTTGTCTTGAGAGGATGGAAGTACTTTCGGAAATAGCATCTCTTGCCTTGCTTTTGTCTGAGGCAATGTTGTTTATTGATTATTCCACGTTCTTTACATATTCTATTATTTTGAAAAATAGTATTCCAAATAGATGTCAAATGATTCTCATGCATTAGTTAAGGTGCTGTAAATTGTAATGTCTCAAAAAGAACTCACAACCTATTTGATTGAAAATTGTGGAAATGGAAAGGAAAGGAAATGAATATAGTCCACTTATCAATTTTGATTCAGTGATCATTATTTTAATCACAAGTTATGATCTCTCATTTTCCATTTACAGTTTGCTTTCACTTCCTCCATTTAAATCTTCCATATTAAACATGGGTTTAGGGAATCATTCCATCAAACCATCCTCATTTCACAAAAAAAAAAAATCCCCTTTGACAAGAATGAATTGATTTCTTCTGTGTCATACTTTCACTCAAACTGGCACTCAATGTGATTCAAGACAGCTCCTAGCTCTTAGCCTGTGTGGAGATGCAAGGCATACATAAGGCAACTAGGTCAAAGTAATATCTTTGTACCCACTATGATTACCTTTTTATTAAATGATATTTTTCTGTTTGTTTTTTGTGACTTTCATTTTGCAATCTAAAGGACATTTAAGACTTCAGCATCTGTTATTTCCCTTATTTTTGGCTACCACAAAATTTATCCTTGCTTGTTAGCTATCCTTTGGCTAAAAGAAGAACCTTACAAAAAGAAGTAAAAATGAGAAGGGGAGAACCCCCTGCATACTTCTCCCTAAAAAAGGGAAAGAAAATGAGTCGACGAACAAAGGAAGAGAACAATTCAAGTGCATCAAAACTCAATAGTTAGGAGACCTGGAAAAACCATCTAGTCTTTGATCATATTATAGATGTTAATAAGCTTTATGACTTCTTTATTTAACGGTTTGATTGTTTTGCAGAATTGGTTGAATTACCTCAGGATGTCCTTGAGTATCTTTTTAGTTTCCTGGATATGCAATCTTTGTTATCAGCTGGAATGGTATGCAGGTACTTTTTGTGTCGTCACAATATCTAACTTCTGATTGTTGGGATCATTTTACTCATCTAAACCATATATAATCGCGTCTTATTCTGAAAAGCCTTGTACATGTTTTCCTTTCATATCTTTGTTGAACCCTTGTGTGTAGGTCATGGAATGCAGCTGCGAGTGATAACTTCCTTTGGCAAGTTCACTATTCTGCCTACTTCGAAGATTCACCCAGCGTTTCTATAGATAAGTTCCACGTGAGCAGTATGTCAGTGAAAGACCCGGAGCATTCAGCATCCACCAATGCAGCTGATGCCACCCTTCGCAGTTCCAAAGAGAGTTTTAGGGAAAAATTCTTAGGTACACAAGCATCAATCTTCTATGAATTTTCTTCAAAGTGTCAGTTGGTAGGATCTGGGGGCTGAAATTCTTGAAGTTCTTTTATTATTTTGAAATTTGTGGGGTTCTAGGTCTTTATCCATCTATCTCCTTATAAGATGATCTTAAGCTACATTTAATAGATGATGGATCATGCTGATCTTATCCTAATCAGCCTCTTGTGTAAATTAATGTTCGAAATAGAATGTTACAAAAAAAAATCATTAAAAACGTGATTGTGGTACAATAGAATTGTGTAGTTTGTTAGATGGGAATAATGAGGTATGAAATTTGAATTTCAGAGTTTTTTGCATGCGAATTGTTAGTATGTTTAGTTGGTTGAGCGAGATTAAGACTTTACGCAACCTTTCCTTCTTGCGCACCATACCTTCATCTCCTTGTTCTGTCTTCTTAATGACAGCAACCTAATAATGATGTTGAATTCCAGTCAGTCCATGGAGGAGATTAAAGCACGACAGGGGCTACTGTGGAAGTTGCAACTCAATAGTCTGGCTTACCAATCTAAAATGTCACAACACACATATTGAATCAAGATCTGGAAATCACCTCATCAAGCCAATACAATCACTTCTTCAGGTTCTACCACATCCTTTTCAGTAGAATTTATTATTCAATTTCATTAGCATTTGTCAGCATTGGATATTGTCAATTTCTGTTCCTTTCAGCATGTTTTCCCCACTTCAATTATGCCTTGATTCTCATGAATTTATTACTATTATCGAATGAAGTATTACAATATCTTTGTATTTCCAGATTGTCGACTTCATTCTCCATGGTTCTCCGCCAATGATTGACTTTGAAGAAAGCGAGAGTGATTCAGATGAAGAGACTGGTTTCAAGCTGTGGTCCTACCGTAAAAATTAGTGTCGAATAGCTGCCTTCCGCCTGTTATCTTATGGGCTACTGCTGATTAACAGGGAGCGAGAAGACAATCTTTGGTTTCCATTGCAGTATTCTTTGCAAACTGCAGCAGCCCTTACTTCATATTGAATAGGGGCAATACTTCAAGGGAACCTCAACTGAAACGAACGCGCCACCTCCACATACAACCCTTGCACGAGTTGTTGGCCGACTGTCCGAAAGCTAGCCTTTGGTCATTTTTAGCTTCCCAGAAGCTAGCTCAGAAAGTTACAAGAGTGAATTTGAAGGATTCGGAAGGGCAAATTGGTCAATTTCATGTGTTAGTTTTGGTTGTGGTGACTATAAGAGTTTAACATTAACAAATGATCATGTATTGGTGTTGCATAGGGACATTAGACAAAGAAAGATGTGTATTATTAAATGATTATTTAGTAAAACAAAAGAAAGTGAGATGCTTCCTCCTTTGCTTTGCTTTACCCTTTGTTTTGTTGTGAGCACCTTCCTTGAAAATGTGGTAGCATCAAAAGACCATATAAACATGAGTGATTTGATAGATTGAAATTCGTATGAATTTTTGCATGTAGTGGAGTAGATTAGTTTGAATGATTTGACATATTGAGATTCTTCTTGTACTCCGTATCTACTCATGTGACATGAACTCACCCGTTTAACTTATGTCCCTTTTTGCAAGTTTGCACAAATTCCTCATTTTTTTTTTATTAGGTAAAAATTTGGATAAGGGACTTATCCAATAGCATCCAAACGGATGAGATCCTTAAAATCTTTGTTATTTGTTATGTGTTCCCCATAGGCAGAGTGACTAAGGTGTGCAACCTTATCAGCCACTTTGTTGCCTGCGCGAGGAATATGAGAAAAGGAAACATCTCTCATATTTCGTAAGATGACCTGTATGTTAGACAGACACAGTTCAACCTCCCAGGGGCATTTTTTACCATGTTTGAAATAATCAATAATGATTTTTGAGTCACCCTCAATAATTATATTTTGTATATTCAATTTTCTGGTTTCTAGTATTCCTAGTCTCAAGGCGGCAGCTTCCGCTGGTATGGAATTTGGATTGGATGACCTAGCCGCTGGTATGGAATTTGGATTGGATGACCATTCCAGTCTCGTATGACAATGCCAGCAGAGTTTGTACCATCAAGCAGGCATGAACCATCGAAGTTGATTTTGTATCTGCCAGGCGGTGGTTTTTCCCACTTCTTGATTTTCAGCTTTTCTTTCCTATGCTTGTTTGTTTGTGATTCCTCATTTATTAACAAAACTTCTAACTCATTTTTTTATGTTTAGTGTAACATTAACAAAAAGTTCTAACAATAATATCTCTTATTTTAGCATACTTAAAAAATGAAATACTCCAATAATAATAACATTATTAGGTTAGAATCACTAACAAAGTATTACTATAATAACTAGTGATATGATGGATTATCTATCTCCAATGTATGTCAAGAATTACTCATCTATGTTGTCTAAAATTTTATAATTTAAAGATAAAAACTAACTCAAATTTACCTCTACGCATACATAACATACTTATAGGAGCTTTTCCATTTTGTATTTTGGTAAGATGGGAGATTTGGTGTTCCTAATTGTCTCTACTTTGGCTTCCTCTTTGCTTTTTACTCTTCTTTCCCTTAATTTTAATTTGGGTAAGAAAAAGTACTTTTCTTTTTCCTTTATAAAACCCCTTTGGTAGCTTAGCTTGCATGCATGTGTATATGAATGGCTTCACCTTCTTTGGCTTTTTTTAGGGGTATTTACATATTCATCTCTACTCTCTACTCTCTACTGTATACACATAAAAGGGCACCTCTCTCCAATTTGACTACTCAGAGAAGAAACAAAGAATCCGAGGTTGAAAACCCCTAAAAAAGGCTCTTAATTGGCAACATACCATTTCATTGATAAGGTCATAACCTCCTTTTATAGTTTATACACTTATAGCTTTTCTGCAAAAGGGAAAGCTCCCCTGCAAAGTCTTATACAAGCAGCTGCTACATGGCTCTATATTAGATGGAGGGGGACCTCTAACCAAATCCATATTCATGGAGATGGACTTCTTTTTATTTTTTCTTTGCATATGGTTGTCCATTCTATATATATATAGTTTTGTTTGGACATAGTGGTGGATATTAATACTATGCTTATGGATAGTATATAGTTTTATGTATATTTTTTTATAAGGAAAATCAAATCTAATGTGCTCGACCGCGTCCTTATATAAGAGGTCTCAAATATTTATATAGTTTTAACTTTTAAGTGTATGAATAGGTATCACTGGATAGTCATGGATTCGATTTTCACTGTTGCATCTCCGCGATATACCTCCTCTACCTTTTTTTTAGGACAAGGTTTGTGGGATGTTCAAATAGAGCATTATCCAATTAATGTTCACAAAGCAATGCTACTGGTAACATTGGATATTTTAACACAATATTTTACACAATTATTTTTTTATTAACCACCCCTTATTTTAAAAATTATAGAAAGTCATTCATTATTTAACTTTATTTCCATCACCTTAATTATTTCGATCATATATAATGTTTTGTCTAATTAACCTATATTCTAGTAGTACATATAGGTTAAACATAATTAATTAGAAAATAAAATTCTAAAAGAAAATAGGTAAACCTAGATAATAAAATATTTTAAAATTAGTTAAATAACAGGGAACGGGTGAATTTGTATAGTTCATGAGATCATCATCGATCACAAGAGGCCAAACTTCAAATTTTGAAATTTTTTTTGCCTAATTGGGTGACTTAAAATCCAAACAAAAGATTTCTTTGTGAGTTTCAGAAATAAAAGTGGCTAATATATACTAGAAAAATTATAAAAATGGGTTTCTACACTTTGAATTTTGAACACATGTGGCCACATGCGTGGCCACAAAAGGCCAACGCAAATACATACAAAAGTTAACTGTAATGCAAAATTTGATTGCCCATTTGCTTAAAATGTCCCACTTTGGGTGTAAAGTAACAAAACAAAGAAGCTTTCAAATTTCAATGTGGAGTTTTAGCCTCCCACAGGCCACAGCCACAATCACATTTTAGCCTCTTTCTTTACATCTTTTTAATTTTCCTCCTCTCCAATTTGTTGAACTTGTTAGAAGAGGTTCAGACTTCAGAGAGTTGCATGTCAACTCTTTGCACTTATAGATAGTTAATCCTAATCTATTTGACTTGTAAAAGGAACACACTACCCATGCATATTGATACTGTATTTTAACTCAATATCAACAATACTATATTAATATGTATCCCATTAGTTGTTTATAAATAATAACAATTTTACCAAGAACATATTTAAAATATGAATAACTCTTGCAAAATCCATGAAGCAATCTCAACAATCAATGTAGGGTACTTTATGTTCAAAATGGCATACTCCAACAAAATTTACGTGAGAGATCTAATTTCATATCATCTTAGTTTACTTAGATAGAATACCATTAAAACAAAAATTAACGGATAAGATCTTACCTCATTTTTTTTCCAACCCTACCAACTCGGAACCCAGTCCCCACACCAACCTAAATTCATTTTCTAATTTTTTTTTTTGTGAGAGGAAAATCTACTATATGTGATAGAGTTTTCCCACAAATCCATCAGTCCGAACCAGAAATATTAAGTAGAATTAAAGACAAGGGTATCTACATGAATATATTCAAGTGTCAACGTTCTCTCTTAATGCATCAAGTCTTGATGAAAGTTTGGATGTTAGTGTGTTTATATTTTCATGGTAAATTTAATTAAAACATATAGGTAGACCTGTCAAAACATAACCCGACTCGACCGTCCGAAATTTTTTGGGTCAAAACCCGAAAATTTTGACCCGGAATTTTTTTTCAACCCGAACCCGAAAACCGGAAATTTTCCGGGTAATCTGGATTTTGACCCGGTGACCCGATTGACCCGATAATTTTGACCCGATTGATTTATAATTAAATATAATTAAATTTTTTTATATATAATTAAAATTTATTGCAAAATTATCAAATCATGATTTTTTTAATTTAAAAAAGAAAAAATTGACAAACTCAAAATCGACCTGAAATGACCCGAAACCCGATCATACCCGAGTTCTAGTTAACCCAAAATACCCGAAACCCATTTTACCCAAAATCCGAAGTGATCCGTCCCGAACTCGGCCCGAATGACCCGTTTGACAGGTCTACATGTATGCCATATAAATAGATTTTGCCAGTATACTTACCACTCAACTTCATATTTAGATTAGAAACCTATATATGCTGTATATCAAACGATATGTAAAATAATTATCATGCTTTTGCAGCTTTGCAAGGCAATTGAATAAAAAAGAGAATGACCTACAATCTAATCTATTACCGGTAGAGGAAAAAGTTTGACCATAACCATAATTTTTCACTCTACTCTTTAGGACCTAACCGTCCATGTTTCTTCTTTTTACTTTCATTTTTCACCAAAAAAAATACTCCTAAAAATAAAATTGATACTTATCCAACTTGCCATTTGCTTATATCCTTTCTTTCATGTCAATATTAATTGGTTCACTCTTTGATTTTTTGTTTTACTTGAAAAGGTGATGCAATACAGTAACCAAAAGTTTTATCAAAGTAAGAACAGCAATTATTTCACAGGGGACTTCTCATTTTATTGATCTAACCTAAAATATTGTAATCCAATTTATTCCTACCATCTACTGAGTAAAATTCATTTTAGGGTATGTTTTCAATTATCAGAGAATACAAGTAGTGGGAATTCAATTCCCGTTCTCGAGAACTGTTCTTCCCATATTAAATCAAATTAGTGTTTTTTTTAAAAAAATCTTTTAACAACTAAAACTCAGAAAGTTAAATATTTAAATAACAAAATAGATTTAAAAAGTTGTGTTTGGTTAGATTTTTATAAGGTCAATTTTTAAAATGTGAGATTTTGGTATGTATTGATTTCCAATCACCAATTCATCTTCTTTCTTTTTGGTTATAAGACGATAATTTGGGTAATGTCAACTATGGTTGTACCATCATCCAATAACGTCCTTGTAGACGAGAGTTTGGAGGTCTAGGTCGGATCTCCAAGAGGACGAGTCGGAAGTCAAGGCCAGGTGAGCAAGACGATCGACCGTCCTATTAGCCTCCTTGAAGATATGGGACACATAGACAATCTCAAAAGAACGAAGCATGAGGAGATCATCCGAGATAAGCACTTTGATCTCTCAAGAGGTCATCCAGACCCCTTTGATCGCATTCACGATTGCGAGACAATTGCCTTCCACAACAAGTTTATAAATCTCCGTCTTTTAAGTTTCCACCAGTCCGAGCTCCAATCAAACAATTTTCGCTTGTAATGCCGACACCTTCTCTGTTAGGGGGAAAGTCTTGTTGGGCCCGACCAGAAAGCCCAACATACAAGCTGGACTGGGGCACCATCCTAAAACCAATTGGCGTTAGGTGGAGTAGCCCATCCACTTATATGTTGGGTTCAGAATCATCACACTTCCGACGTGAGATTCACAAGTGTCCCAACAAATCCCCCTCTTACTTGCGAAAGTCTAACCCGGTTGGAATTGAGACCTCCACGCAACAGGTTCGACTAACCCGTCAACGATACAGATGTGGAGTCCATCTTCGGTGCAACCGGCCCACCTGCCGAACCCGGCTCTGATACCAGTTTGTTAGGGGGAAAGTCTTGTTGGACCCGACCAGAAAGCCCAACATATAAGCCAGACTGGGGCACCATTCCAAAACCAATTGGCATTAGGTGGAGTAGTCCATCCACTTATATGTTGGGTTCAGAATCCTCCCACTTCCGATGTGGGATTCACAAGTGTCCCAACAAATCCCCCTCTCACTCGTGAATCCATCACATCGGAAGTGGGAGGATTCTGAACCCAACATATAAGTGGATGGGCTACTCCACCTAATGCCAATTGTCATTAGGTGGAGTATAACAAGCTGGTATCAGAGCCGGGTTCGGCGGGTGGGCCGGTTGCACCGAAGATTGAGATGGACTCCACATCTGTATCGATGACGGGTTAGTCGAACCCGTTGCGTGGAGGTCTCAATTCCAACCGGGCTATACTGATTTGTTGGGACACTTGTGAATCCCACATCGGAAGTGGGAGAAATCTGAACCCAACATATAAGTGGATGGGCTACTCCACCTAACGCCAATTGGTTTTGGGATGGTGCCCCAGTCCGACTTGTATGTTGGGCTTTCTGGTTACTCCACCTAATGCCAATTGGTTTTGGGATGGTGCCCCAGTCTGGCTTATATGTTGGGCTTTCTGGTCGGGCCCAACAAGACTTTCCCCCTAACAAACTGGTATCAGAGTCGGGTTCGGCGGGTGGGCCGAAAAGTCTTGTTGGGCCCGACCAGAAAGCCCAATATACAAGCTGGATTGGGGCACCATCCCAAAGCCAAGACTTTCCCCCTAACATTCTCGCATCTTTTGGCATCGGAAGCGATCATCCTTCGTCGTTTCTAATCAAGATTCCTGCAAAAGTACATCCAAAAGAGATTTTAACACCATTAAAATTGAGTTTGAAAAATTTATTCACCAGGTTTTCGCCACGTAATAGTGTTTCTCGGTGGTTTGGTTGTTCTTATTTTTGCATCTTCTTCATCTAGGTCATCCTATTTTGTTTTTTTTCCCTTCAATGAATTATTTCTTTCACTTTATTGTTCTTGTACTTTCGCTTTCAATCGACCAATCCATCCCAGTATATCTTAGCCTCATACATCTCCTTGCCGTGAGATTTTTTAAAAAAAAATTACCCTCACTCAAAAATGAGGCTGGGAGTAAATTGTCGAGTTTCCAAAATACGAGTAGGATTTTATTGATACGATTAATAAATCTGTACCAAAAAAAATTACCCTCACTCAAAAATGAGGCTGGGAGTACCTAATTTTTAATTCTATAAAATTTGAAATCTTAGTTTGTTGAGTAATTGGAACTCCATTCCAAATTCAAATATATGGACCAAAATTTTCCTAATCGACCAACTTGATCTTTGCAATTTTTATCGGATTAACGGATCTCTGTAATTGAATTTTTTTTTTTAAAAAAAAAAACTTTGGAAGGAAACGGAATTGAAATTCAAAAAACTGTGCGAAGGTGACGACAGCAAAGACGCAGTGAGCGTTGGGAAGCGGGAGACCTTCTGAACCTCTCTGCCTGCAAATACGCCGCTGTTCTGTTTCTGCTCCTCTGTTGTTCTCTGCATCTCCACCCCCACCTATCACAACGTTGACTGCCCCCTCAAACGACGTCGTCTTACTCTTAGCTCATAACCCTCACTCCCTCCCAAACCCTATAAAACAAGCCCCACCTTCTTCCTGTCCTTCTCAACGAGACTGAAACGCCATTTTCGCAAGCACTTGCAAACAAGATTACCAACTGCAACACCCCAACGCCCCCCTCAAACGAAGAGATAAAGCAAAAGGAAAAGCTTCCCACAAATGATTCCATGCCTTTTCAGCCCTATATATTCCTTTAAAAGCCCTTCCGTTCTTCAACGCTCTCTCTTTCTCGCTACTTACTTTGACTTCCTCCCGTTTTCTTCCATGGAGTCCTTTGCCTTGCTTAAGTTCTGGAAAACCTCCACCGCTAGGGTTGCTGGTTACGGAGACACTCCCCCCGCCGCCGCTGCCGCTGTCGATGATGGCAAGTTCTTAGTTTCGGTTGTCGATGGCGGCGAGGAAGAGGAGGAGTCGTTCTTCGAGCTGGAGTTCACTCTTCCCGATTGCGGCGACAAATCCGACTGCAAGGAGGAGAAAACTGGAGAAAAGATTGGCAGAATCGGAGATTTTATCTCTGATGAGAAGCCGGATGCGAGGACCAGCTCTAAGCCGCAGTCTCCGATGTCGATTCTCAGGCAATCGGCGCCGAAGCTCCGAGTGTTCATGCTCGGAAAGCTGATTAAGAAATCCAAGCTGGAAAAGGCATCGCAAACGCAGAGCACTTCCGCTGCTTCAACTTCTGGCGGTGCGTCGGTGGTACCGGAAGCGAAAACGAAGATCAATTTCACGGTGAAACTGAGGATTGAAGACGCAGCTGATTTGAAGAAGAGATTCAGCCGCAGCGACAGCTCGAGGAGTACCGAGAAGCGCAATTCAAATGGCGGAGAAGATAGAGAGCTGGACAAATCTTCCAGGAGGTTCTCCAAGGATTCCGTCAACAAGTACATCAACCTCATCAAGAAGCCTCTGTACGTCAAGCTCGCTAGCACAACCTTGAGCTCGAAGCGGCCGAACGATCGGGGAGATCGGTCCGATTGTGCCAGTACGGCGCCGTTTGCGTCGCCGAGGAAGAGCGAGGACAGAGCGAACAGCAGGTTCCGCGCGCCGTGCAAGAACTTAGCGAAGAGCAGATCGGCGGGAGCGTTGCTGGTCGGCGTTTCTGCACCGCTCAAGGATGACTCGCTAACACAGCAAAACGACGGGATCCAAGGCGCAATCCTCCACTGCAAACAATCCTTCAACTCATCTCCGAAAGGTACAAAACCGAATCCAGTCTTCCAATTCAAGCAACAACAAACATTACTGTTTCGTTCAACAACCTACTGATTCTGAAATTGCGATTTCCCAAATTGACAGAGCGGCGCGTGATGTCTAGATGTGGTAGTGATACGTCACATGACAAATCGATTCAGAGGAGTACAGACGAGTAAAAATTCAGAAAATAGGATGAAAAAGAAGCCATGGATGGCTGGTTGGTTACTGTGCAATCAAATTTGTCGCGGTGTGTGATTGATTGTGCGGTTGGCTTATAGATATGATGACGATGATCAATAGTACTACTAATACTAGTAGCAGTAGGACTACTCCATAACCAAAAAGCAAAGGGGTAATCTGATGTCACAGGGAAATTTTGGGGTGTGTTGTGCTTTTGGAAGCCAAAATTGTAGGGGTTAGTAGTGAATTTGGGTTGAATGAATGGTAGGGCGGTGGTGGGTGATGTGTGATGATGAATGATTCCATGGTGGAGATGTACGACCAGTGACCCCCCGAAGGCCAGTGTTGTCACTTGGATCGTTTGTAAAGCTTGTTAATGTACTATCTATCTATCTATATCTAGTGTGAAAATACCGTATGTTTATTTGGATAACATATGTATAAGCATCAAATTTTATTTTACTCCACTGTCATTTTAATCTACTACATTTATCCTGTCATTTTAATCTTATGATGAATAGCTTATAGAAGTATATAATACATGCTCCCTTCAATCAAATTTATCTAGGCTGTGTTTGACAACGAGATGGGGTAGGTGGATGAGGATGGAATTTTGGGGATGGAAGGGATGAGGATGGAATTTCGGGGTGGACCGGATGAACTTTTGAATCCAGTTTCACTCTGTTCGTGTTTGGTTTTGGTTTAAAATTTATGAGATAAAGTCACTGAAAAAGACATGCTTGCCCCCCACTATTTGACATGAGAGGACAAAATTGCCCCTCAAATATACACAGCTATTCCACCAGCCAACCGCAGTCGGCGATCGTGACCTTCACTCCGGGAGCAGTTCATCGCACCTCTGGCATGCCCCTGCGTTGCCGACGCCTCCGCCGACGTCCGACTCCATGTAAGTCCTGAATGCCTAATTGTGCTATGTTCAGTGAGTTCACATAAATTTTCGATCTAGGAGACATTGGATTCCCCTTTTTCTCTAGTCGGGGAATTCGGTCATAATTGGGAGTTTTGGATGCACTGCTGATTAGAGGGTATTGGGATTTCGGTAATAGAAGATTGGGTTCAATTGCACGATGAGTATAATCCGAACGAGAATGAAAATTACCCATGTTCGATTACGGTTCAAAGTTTAAAATTTAGGGTTATGGTATTAGCGATGTTGTAAAGTAATTGAACAAGTTAGAGTGGCCCTTCGTAACGTTCTTACGACTTGCCACTCGTTTGTGGGCGATTGAATTGCATTACTGGGTTCAATTGCTTGATTTTCACATTTGTTGTTGGCATTGGGCAACTATTGTTAGCACTGGGTGATTGAATGGCATTGGGCAACTGTTAGTATAATCAAGATTTCTATTATGGGTGTATTTTTGGGTGTTGATTTTCACATTTGTTATTGCCACTCACTGACTTTTTGATTTTGTCGTCCATCATATTCGATATACTAGCGACCCTCGTTCACTGCAATGTCGTTGCTGCCCAAATGGATTCCTCTGCCAAGGCGAAGGGGAAAGGCAAAGGGAAGGCTAAGAAAGCATCGTTGGGTTCTGAGGACAAGAACTATGTCCTCACTGTCTTCTACTGGTCATTGGATTTGACAAAGAAGTTGATGCTTGTGCTCCTCGCATATCAACGGGAAAATGGTAAGGATCAGTCCTTCAAATGGGGGCCCCTCACAACCGCATTCGAGGCTGCCATAGGTAAGAGGTGCAACCAGTACACTCTGAAAAACCGAACTCGCGACATGAAGACGATATACCAAGCCTGTAATAAGTTGAAAAAAGGGGAGACTGGCCTCGGATGGGATTAGGTCACTGGCACCATAAGGGCACCTGACGAATGGTGGGACAAGAAAATCGCGGTATGTGCTCGCCTTCCCTTTCCCTTCTGTCAATGCAAGAGAGACTGTAATGAAGCGAAACTCGTCACGTGAATTGAATTGTGCAGGAGGATAGCAAATTGGAAAGGTTCCGGAAGAAGGGGATCCCTCTGGACTTGGAAGAGCTGTTCCACCAGGTGCTCGGAGGCACCGTAGCCACAGGCGAGTACTGCGTCACCCCCTCCATGGACCCGGACGCTATGGCTGCGCACGCCCACAACGAGGCTGAGAAGGAGAGGCTTGATGACCCCTGCATGGAAGATGATGATGACCCCGACGCAAGGGGTGACCCCAACGGGTCACAATATGAGGGTGTTGAATAGGAGTTCGACGAGCTGTTCAACACCCCTCGCGTTGACTCTGCAACGCCCTTCATGCAACACGTTGTCTAGGGAATTGTGGACGACGATGCCTCACCCCCTAGCCGGGCACCTGGAGCTTCAAGCGCAGAGCCGTCACAGGCGTCTAAGGCTAAGCGAGGCCCGGGTTTTGAGAGGACCTCCTCCCCTAGGAGCTCCAAGCGCAACGCTCCCGTCTCGGAGCGGTCCAGGTTGTTCGAACGCAGCGTCGGGGTCATCAAAGACAGCACTCGTGACATCATTGACATGCTCCAAAAGGATAAGGAGAAGGATGAGGTGTCGTCGAATGCCCCCCCAAGACACAATGAAAGAAGTGTTGGATGTTGTGCGGTCGATGGTTGCGGAGGGACTTTTTGCCGAAAGAGACCCCCTATGGTGTTTCAGCTTAGCCATCATCAAGTCACCCGAGCGACGTGAGGTCTTCGTTCAGCTTGACAGCAACGTCGCCCAGTTGAAGTGGCTTCGGTGGTTGTATTCGACCAACGACGGTCAGCAGCTCAGCGCCATCCACTTAGACTGACTGTGACCCCTCGTGTCTAACTTCGGTGTTCACATATGAGAACCTTGTCCGCTGATCACCTTCATTTCAGAAATAAGGAGACAATTTAAAATGTCTTGGAAGACTGATGTTTCTCTTTACTTCATATGTTCGTTTCTTATTGCTTTTACATACCAGCTCATGAATATGGTAGATACAATTATATGTTGTGGTTGTTATGACTTACATCTCACTGATTTTCCGCACATGTTGTGTTCACCTCGTTTTTCCCCTTGTAATAAAGTTGTTCAATCTTGTTGGATATGCATCGTTGTTGTGGTTCCTCAGCGTCAGTGACTGATTTTTCGCATTATGTTGTGGTTCATTGTCATCATCGTCGTCGTTTGTGCATGCAGGACGAAGGAAACACTCACCGAACGTCGTTGTCGATGTCCCCGCATACAAGCGAAGGGCGTGGCTGTATTTTTCGCCATCATTGGCATGTGGCTCCCTATTGCGAACCACTACTTCAAAAAGGTGCACAAGGTACCCCAGTTCCTTGGGGAGTACACTGGGCACGATGGGTAGACCAGATCCTCACCCACCGGTCAGACGCAAGGAGCGTTAACGCATTCCGAATGGAGAAGGCTGCCTTCCTTCGACTGTGTGGCATGCTGGAGCACCAGTACGTTCTTCGCGGGTCAGTGCAACTTTATGTGATGGAGAAGGTTGCTATCTTCGTCAATACCATGCCCTGGGGGTCCAGTCAGCGAAACTCCTAGGAGCGGTTCCTCCGATCGACGTACACAATCTCAGAGACAATATCGAAGGTACTAGACGCCATGTGCGGGAGGAGATGTAACGGGTTCCGCGGTCTAGCAGGGGACTTGATCCGGCCTCGGCGCCTCGCGAACCTCATTTCAGAGCCATACCCGAGCAGACCAGGAACGACAACCGGTACTGGTCGTACTTCAAGGGCGCAATTGGAGCTATTGACGGCACGCATATTGAGGCGATCATGCTAAAAGATGACCAGATCCGGTTCCGATGAAAGAAGGGTACAACAACATACAATGTCATGGCCGTCTGCGATTTCGACCTTCGATTCACATTCATATCCGCTGGCTGGGAGGGAAGTGCGTACGATGCACGGGTGTTCGATCACGCATTGAAGACGACGGCGCTTCGGTTCCCCCATCCACCGGCAGGGAGGTACTATCTATGCGACAAGAGCTACGCTTTCCGAAATGGGTACATGATTCCTTTCTCGACGACGAAGTACCACCTTCGACCTTTGTGGCATCCCAACCGAAAAACGAGAAAGAAGCCTTCAACAAGTCACACTCTTCCCTCCGAGGAGCGATAGAGAGGTCCTTCGGGGTGTTGAAAATGAAGTGGAGGATCCTCCGTCAGCTCCCTAGGTATCCGATCAAACGCAGAGATCAAGGCGCTGAAGGACGACATTGCTTAGCAGATTTGGAACGACCGGCGCAGGGGCAGGTAAACCTTGTGTGGTCGAAGTACTAGAGTGTGGCCTTCATGTCATTTTGTATATTGGGTACATGATTCAAACCACTACTTCATGTAATTGATCAAAACTTGATCAGCTTGATGGCCATCACCTTTTGTATAAGACATATTGACAAATGCCTATAATATTGGTAGGATGCAAACCACTACTTCATATAATTGATCAAAACTGGAAGCGTATGGCCATCACCTTTTGTATAAGACATATTGACAAATGCCTATAATGTTCACTGATTTTGTGTAAGACATGATCGAAGGAAAAGAATAAAAGTAATGCAACGTCAATGGTAGTCGAGGCATATGCATATCATAAATAACTTACGGAAATTGTTTGGGTTACAACTGTTAGGATAATGCACCATTGTAAAAGGGTGAAACAACACTCGACTTACAAAAAGGGGTAATCACTGCCGAGGTTGCGCAAACATTGTTCATGAATTACATTAGAGGCCCCGAAATGCACAAAATGGGGGCCGAAATCTAGAGTTTCACTACATGTTCACAATTAGCAGATACGAAATACAACAACGCTTGGAAATCTTCACAAAAAGGGGTAACACGGCTTAGAGAGGCTTGATGTCCTACGCCCTGGTGACCAGACGCACCATGATCGTCGGCATGAGGAGGATAATCCAGCCGAGGAGCTTGTTCAGGCGGGAGATCCTCTCACACCGGAGCTGGTCCCCTGCTTGCTCCACCCATCGACGACTCTCTGCACGAGATGGCCGTTGCTCGCCTCAGAAGCGACGAGCCTGTACGTGAGGGAGACGTTGTGTTCCCTGGTCTCCTACAGCTAAGTGTTCGTTGCAATCAGGGCGGGCTCCCTCAGGGCGTCCTGGGCCAGGAGCCCCTGGGCGCGGAGCTCCTTTAGTTCGTCGGCGGCGTATGCCCACAGTGCATTATCCTCCGCGACGTCTTTGGGGTCACGACAATCAGACTGTGCATTGTCATCTTCCTCTACCCGGCAACGACTGGACTAGCCCTGCTCGTATGACATCCTAAGCCAGGGGTACTTGCAAGGGTCACCGCTGGCGTAGCTGCGGTCACTATCGGAGTCGGTGTCGGAGTCGGAGTACGGCCACATGATTCCTACGTTGACATGGGAAGCATATTGTGAGAATCAACATTAAAACCGGAGTTTAGAGAAGGCATGTGAAACATTGCAAGAATTGGAAGAGGCTACAACATATTGGAACAGAAAGCAAAAAGTATAAGAAAGCAACAGGAATGTACATGAGCTCTTGAAAACGCGTACCAACAAATATACTTTGGCAGAAATAAAGAAATCTCAAATCTCACAGAAGAAGGTGATGGTCACACTCTTCAATCATCAAAGAAGGTAATGGTCACAAAAGAAGGGAAAAATAGCAGTCATGCCTTAATTCCATTTTCAACAGTCTGATATGTAAGGTGAGAAGCAACAAGAATCAGATGAGGACCAACATCTTTATCTAGTAATCAATTAAGAAGCAATGACATATTGAGATGATATCATGATATGAAAGCCATCAAAAAAACAGGATGAAAGTAAGGATGAAAGTATTTGGCTCCCATTCATTATCTATTGACACACCAGTGATCACCCAAACAGAAATAAAATGCAAGCAAGATATTGGAGTGATAGTGGATTCATGTAGAGCGATTAGTTGGGACAAAACCCCATCAACAAATGCAAACAAACAAAGACTAAAAAAAATTCAGTTTATGATAACCAAACAAATATGAAGAAAGTAAGATCTGCTCAATAGATCTGCTCAATAGATGCCATAGCTCAATAGATGCCAGAACACAGACTCTAACCCAATCACTAATGCAATAACACACAGTGAAACACAGATAAATAAAGAAACACGCCTAACAAATGTTAGGTTTACAGCACATGTGATTAACAAATGAAATTACAACATAAAATATCTAACAGGTTTGCAAATTTATGTCCAGTGAAGAACTACAAAATTGATATGCATAATGAAGATGTTAAGGTGGATCACTGATAAAGGGATAATAGAAAGTCAGGACAGTTCCATCCAAATTGAAGCTCAAATGAGGAAAAATAAAGCATGTTATCAAGAGGTGTTCTTACTCCTGAGACATCAGACATGCAAGCCACAACACAAAGCTATGTGCAATGTAATCTAGAAACAAACTGGTATGCTTAACTGTTGGGTGCAAGTGACCCCCTATGAAAACAAGCGTCTTAAGATGTCGGGATTTTGGTTTCATTTTGTCATTGTCAGACTTTGAGATTTCAATCGAACACTCTAAAAACTTACCCATGTCACTGAAAAAGCCTATTGCTTGATTTTCAATCGAACCTTTTTACTTTCTGGAAGGAAAAGTTGAAGCTTTCAATGTAAAACCCTACAACCCTAAACATGAAAGCCAAAATCATGGATTTCAATCGAAACCCTAAAATCACGATGTAAAAACCCTAGGATTTCAATCGAAATGGGGGAAAACTGTAAAACCCATCAAATTGGAACCGAAACTCAACCATAAACACAGATATTAGAGATGAACGGGATTACCTGGCTAATCGAAGATGCAGGACGAAGGAGAAGCTCTCGGAAGAAATCGTCGATCTTCACAGTTTGAGGCGTGCGTGTGAAGAGTGGAATGGAGTGAAGATCCAAATTTATGAGGAGAGAGGGAAGGGGAAGGGGCAAATCTGGGATGTTTCCCCTTCCCATCCCGTCCACCCCCCTTCGATCAGGTGCGTCCCGCACCCCGTCTCACCCCCCGCATCCCCTGCTTCGCATCCTCCTCCACCCCCCGTACCCCCTTGCCAAACAAGCAGACGCGGAACCCGAAAACCCATCCCCACCCCCTCGCATCCCCTGCCAAACACGCCCTAAGGCCGTGTTTGGCACTATATTATTTTTATGTAAATTAATGGAATTTCTGTAGATGTGAGTAGATGAATTATTTTTGTAGATTAATGATATTTTGGGTGTGTTTGGATTCCAAATGCATTATATTTATAATGCAAAATGATAAGGCGGTGTTTGATTAACAAAATTTTGAAGGTGTTTAAATTATGATGTTTTTAAATTTCACGATATATTAATTAAAATGCAATTATTTTCTCTCGATTTATGTGATTATTTGGTTAAATTATGATTTTAACTCGGTTTTTACTAGATTTTTATTTTTACAACCAAACGGACACATAAAATGAGGTAAAATAATTGCATTGTAATGAAAATGCAATGGAATCCAAACACACCCTTTGTAGATTGAGATTTTTTTTGGCGGAAATCTCTGAAAGGTGTTTGGTTGATATAAGATTGTGATGTATTTTGTAGAATAAAAATGACCCTTTTACCCCCACCTTTATTACCCCTCCTTCCAAGTTCCCCTCATGATTTGAGTTCATTGTTCGTTGCTCCATTACGGTTTTCGGCGAGGCCAGGGTTGCCGGCGGCCTCCTTTGCTTCTCCGTCCCTCTTCTGGCTTGCATCCATCGCCAGCATCAGCCCTGCCCAAATTCGATCCCCACCACCACATGCATCCATCACCGGCGCCCAGATCCGAGGCCTTCACCCCACCAGATCCGGCCTTCCTCTTCGCTTCTCCCTCTCGACCACCTCTCCTTGCAGGCTACACGCAGCCGCCACTCGCTCGCCTTTTCCGACCAGATTCGGCCACCTCCATCCACTGCACACCACCATATCCGACCACGCCTCACCCACCTTCGGCCTGCAACAGTCCCCTCCGGCAGCAACCATACCCAACAGTCACCTCCTTGGATCTATCGAATCCACAAGGCTACTTGCTAGGAGGAGTGGTTGCATACCTGGATGGGAGGAGATTGAGATGCAGTGTCGGAGCTTCGCGGCACCCAAGCAACGTCGACCTCAAACCTAAAAAAGGGGCAAGATTGGGCAAAAAAAAAAAATCTCACTCAACCAAATCTCCTATAATCTTACCTCCCCAAGATTTCAATTTCACCAAAAAAAATCTCTCATAATCTCCATCTCCAAATCTTCCAAAAGCTATTGCCAAACACTGATGCTGCTAGATTAGTTTTTGAAAGAATCTCCTTAATCTAATGAAAATTTGCACCGAACACGCGCTAAGTTAATTAACTTATACGGAGTACACCGTAATCCTTAATTTTACACGGCAAGAGTTCACTGTCCCTAAATCCTTATCCCTTGTCGCATAATCTCTCACACTTAACATTTTTTTCTTAAAATTTTCAAATTTTAATTATTTTTGTTTGTTTTTTTTTTAATTCGGAGGGTGAAAAGGGACATTCAGGGAACAAGATTTTTTTGACACATGTGATCTCATTCGAATTTTACATGATACGCGCCTTTTAAAAGTGTTTGAATGTGACATGATATCACAGAGTTGGTTGGAATGATGAACTCTCACACAACTAAAAAATTTGGACAAACAAAAAATTTCAAGAAAAAGGGATTGGGGAGAAGAGAGTACGGACTTGGAGAATAAGATCATATATTCATATCTTATTCAAGAATGCGACACTAATACATTGCCTCCCTCGAAGCATTCATACTACATAACAAAGCTAAACAGAAATGTTCATAAGCAACTAAGCAAGTTTATTAAGTGCACAACCCAAAACTGTTAACTATTGTGATTTGAATCACCCTGAACTGCTGAATCATAAAAGCTACTCCGTATTAGTGATCAGATACGGGCATAGGAGGAGCCAAGTGACACCCTCCATGATTTACTTGAATAAGTAAATAAAGAGCGGTCATTCCGGGGTTCGAACCGGGGACCTATGAGTACTACCCACAAGTCCTTTCCGGTGAGCCATTCCAGAATGGTTCCCTCCATGGTTTATAATCTTATAACTCATTCCCTATTCAATTAAGTTTAATATAAATTCTTATTATTTTACACACATTATAAATTGTATTAATAAAATTCTTAAAAACTATATCCATATATCACTAAATAATCGGCAAGGCTATATGCACTCACAATAGATTCTAAATACACCCAGTCTAGCGGATCGTAGATCCGTTTTATCTTTAACTTGACACATATTCATAGTTATTGCGCTCGGAGTGAAAAAGTAACAAATGGATCTATGATCCGTTGAGCTATTTTGAAAAAAAAAAAATAGAACGGATCTTACTTTATTAAAAAAAATGAAAAAAAATCAGAATTGAAAAGAAAACACAATTAATAAGGCTTGTAAAAAAAACTTTCCTCAGTTTCTATATATATTTTTTGAATTATTTACATGTGTCATGTTAAAAATAAACTGAATTAAAGATCAGCATGAATGAGTGCATTTAATACCTGATTTCGGTGTATATAGCAACGACCTAAATAATCTAAGGAAATATTTTTACTCAGCATTTATTTATTAGGCTAACAAAAAAAAGTTTGATTAACTTATCTGTGACAATTTTGTGGTTGCATTTATAATTATAACATTATTATATATATAACTAGATAAAATTTCAAATTTATTTGACTAAAAAATACAACAGGAGATTAAAAAAAAAAGTGCTGAAATGATGCACATAACCTAACCATGAGGCATGGCCGCATGAGTAACAGAAAGATTAAAAGAAGTGAAAAAAACCTGAAAGCCCATTCCTCATTCCTCAATCTTCAGGCTTCAGCTATCGCACTGTAAAGCAAAACCAAAAAAATTCTTCTTTGCAAAAGAAAAAGAACCTAATTTACAAACAAAATTGGGAGAAAATAAAGTGAAAAAGTCACATTGGTCAATACTTTTAGAAACCACATTTACAAATTATCCACAAAATATAAAAAAGATATTTTATACAAAGCCAAAGATAGCAAAATGTTTCCCTTTAAATTCCCTTTATTATATTTAAAAAACCGTTTATCTTTTATTTTCTTTTCATTTTTCGTCCGTCAAAACTTTAGCTTTTTCTTTTTTCTTTATTCTTTTTCTTTTTTTTTGAGCAACTCTTTTTTTCTTTTCCCTACTTTTTTTCTACGTTTTAGCTTCTTCTTTTTTTCCAAAGGGAAAAAAGCAATTAGAGGAAAAGTGTCTTAATGAATTTTTTATGTTATTGTATGTATAAATATAATGCACCATCAATTTTATCATTCCAATATTGACAATTTTTGTAACATGATTTAGTTTTAAAAAGTATAATTTAGAGGCTATAATATTTTTGACCATCTTAGTGGTTATGGATCCAATTAATTAAGCATTGGAAGAAAGTGGTTCCATACAAGTGTCAAGTTATAAATACAAAGTGACATATAGTCAACTCCTACAATTACTTACGGCCAAAACTATATTTTGTAACGGCCTAGTGTTTAAGATAGCCATGGGATGGCCGCATATATGTGAAGGGTATATTTTGGGGGGCCCATAAGACACTACATGAGTTGACTATATATAAATGTGAAAATAAAAATGGATAATACTTAATTATATATATATATATATATATGTGAAAATAAAAATGGATAATACTTAATTTTATATATTATGCGCCTACTATATGTTAAGAGATGAAAAAGCAGGCTTAATATCCTAATACTCTAGTGTAATTGGAAAGCTTAAGATGAAGTTTTCTAGGCCTCAAATAATTAAGGACAAGGAGTATCTTAATTAAGGAAAGGGGAAATAATATGCACCTCATCTATAGAATAGATGCCCAACAATCAGGGCTCCGCTTTGTTCATGAACCTTGCAAACATCAATGTTAACAAAGTAATTTAATGGAAAATAAAAACAAAAATTTGTGGAAACTAAAAGATTTTGTGAATAAAGCCGTCAATTAAAATTTTAGTTTTATATGAAAAGTACAAATTTTTAGATTAATGAAAACTAGATTCAGGTATAAATTTTACTTTTTCGAAAACTACAACAGGCGAACCGTGAGGTAAGCAAACCCAGCCATTGCTGGGTAAAATTTTTTGGGAGCAACATAAAAAAAATAGTATTGCTGGGTAAATTTTTTTAGCATTCTTAATTTATTAAAGTCAAAATCAAGTCCATATATATTTACATTAAATTAAAATATAATAGAAACTTTTCATCCTAATCTTTCTCCGAATTCTCACTATCATAGTATCATGCATGTGTCTAGAATCTCTACCAACTTCTTTCAACTATTGTTTAATTTGGCTCTTAATTATGTTTTTAGTATTCATCTATGAGTCTTATCATTATGGCTATAGAATGTTAAATTTCGTAGGGTTTAAAATTGTTTTATGGTTTGATTGTAGAAAATGAAATGAGTGGGTTTTAAACCGTCTATTGTTTATACTTTATATAATCCATTGTTTTAAAATCGACGATTTTAAATCTCTTTTAAATTCTTAATGAAATACTATATAATTAGAAATTTTATTTTAACTAGGTAAAATTTTATCTCTTTGTTGTGATTATTTTTTCGCTCACCTAGCTTTAAATTACTAGATCCGCCACTGAAAACTACAACTCATAATATATAATCATAACAAGGACATTTTCGTAAATTAAACACTAAAAATACCTATAATGACTTATTTTCTTAAACAAAACAAAACTAACACTCTAAAATGACATATTTTGCTGAATGAATGATTTTTATATTTACAACAGGTCGGTTTCTCAAGTTTTTCGAAGCTTAGGATTATTTATTCACAAGTTTCTATCGGATACCTTAAGAGGTAGGTTGCCCAAACACCATACTAGCTTATTAATATACATTTAACACATCATTGCATATGTTAGGCTAACTCCAATGGCATGGTGCAAATGCTCAAATATGCACATTTTGATGCAAATTGTGCTCCAATGGTTACTTTTGAGTGTTTAAAATGTGCACATTTGAACACAAAGTGCTCAAATATAAGCACATCACCTCCCCATGTGCAAAAACTTTTTATCGCTTTTCAATAAAGTAAAATCATTTCTATTGGTTGTTTTTTATTGTTTTCTTTTCCTTTTTAATTTAATCATATTTATTTAGAGATAGATGTGTATAAAATGCACATTTAACCAATGGAGTAAAACATCAAAAAGTGATGTGCATTTTTAAGCACCTTGTGCAAATATGTACATTTGCACACTTAACCATTGGAGTTAGTCTTATTGGCTAGATTGTCTCAATCAGCCAAGCTCTTTTTTGTTCAAAAAAAAATATTTAACAAAAATAATTCATCAACTTCAGTTACCCAATTAGATTTAGCTACACTTAGGTATTAACATAGCCTTTTGTACAATAAAATCAATTTTTTTAAATTAATAAAGTGTTAAATACAAACGAGATGAATGAGTGTTACTGTTTAGTGTTTATCGATCAATACGTACACATTGTGTGTTTGGGACGGAGTGAGGGTGAGGGTGGGGGTGGGGGTGGATGAGTGATTTTTTTTTGGGATTCGGGTTGTGATGTTTGGATGGGGGTGGTGGAGGTGGGGGTGGCTGGGGAGGGAAAACACCCGATTCTAGTATCTTCAAAATGGGGGTGGTAGGGGGTGGGAAAATATTTCCACCCCCACTTTAGCGGAAGCTAAAATTGTTTTTTTTTTTTATAAAAGATAAGGATTTGGCTAGCGTCAGACCCTGCTGACCCACCATCCAATGACGTCGTTACAGACAAGGTCCAAGAACTCCGGATGCCAAGTTAGAGGACCTATATCCATCTCGTGCTTGAACTGAGCCACCTTGTCCGCAAAAGGTGTTGGGCGTCCGAGACAATCATCTCAATCTCCCAAGGGCAACACCACACACCAGAGACAGAGTTAATCACCATGAGGTTGTCTCCTTTAAGCACAACCCGATGATAACCACGCTTAATGGACGCAGACAAGCCGACGTGGAGAGCAAGAGCTTCAACCATTAAGGCTGAGAGGTGGCCACACAGGGAGGCACTAGAGGAAGTGACTCGGCCACGGTGGTCGCAGATAACATAGGCTGCCGAAGCCTCATCAGTTGGCAAGTTGGAGCCATCAAAGTTAATCTTGAGCACATCAGTCACTGGTTTGGTCCATCTTAGGTTTTTCCTTCATCTCGGTGTTGGATATTTCGTCTCTTCTTTTGGTTCCATCTCTTCCCAATACAACATTTTGGAGTCCTTTAATTGGTGTAGTTGTTGTCGTAGATACCTCTCTTGTTTTCTTTTGTCTGTATAGTTGTCATCGTTGAATACAATTTTGTTTCTGATAGTCTATAGACCCCACCATATGGTGGCTAACCTTGTTTTCTGGGTCTTGTTGAGTCTCGAGATGATCTCAAGGGTGCTTTGTCTGATTGTTTGACATGTATTAACCACATCTTGAATGATTTGTCCTATCCCATGATCAATCTTCGAAATCATCTGGAGCGAATGGTTGCATCTTGTGAATAGGTGTTCTGAGCTTTCATCCGCATTATTGCAAAATAGACAGGTGAGCGGGACCGCTACGCCTTTGTCTGCTAGTTTAGTCTTCGTAGGGATTCCATTCATTACAAGCTTCTAAAGGAAATTTTTTACTTTTGGGAAGTAGTCCAGTCGCCAGATCTATGAAACCTCGCTTTCTTGTGTTCTAGAATGTCTCGTAATTTTTTCTAATACTGCTGAGGTTGAGAACCATCAATTGGAATCTTTTTTTATTGAATTCATTCAAGAAGTTAAAGTTTGACCCCTCCCTCTTTTTTTTTTGTATTTTTGGGACTTATATTGATTGAATTTTACTTTGTCTCACAACCCGAAAATTTTCGAATTCGGGGGAGGGGTCATTTTTGGATCTGGGACGAATAGGTTCAAGAGATGAGAGAATTAAGAATACCTACCAAAAAGACTAATCCAATCCATAATGATGTACCAGAAAATACAATATTTTTGTTACTTGACCAACCATCAGGAGACGCAAATACAACAGGTACACTAATCAGTAAAATGGATGAAGTAGCAATTAATGCAAAAACCGCCAATTGACTTGCTTTTCAGTATAATCGGTCTTCAATATCCAGCAGTCAGGATTTTTATTTATAGCTAAAAGACGTTATTTTAGTTTTATTTCACAATTTTACAGTCAACAAATATATTTATACTAACCCTAATTTATTATCCTATTTTTCACTTTTCATAAATTGCGGCAACTAACAATTTGTATTCACTGATAAGTGATAACTGCCATGATATTTCTATAAAATAAAGACTAAAATTTCTGTAACTTTTTTAAAAATAAAATTAACCATGTAATTTTTTATTTATATAAATGAAGAGATTACTTCAAAACCTTAAAAAGTGGCCCACGTTTTGGAGAAAGAAAAAAAATCATTATGGGTCGCATTTCTAATCTCTTATATCAAATTATTAAGTTATGGATTGTTTTTACAAATTTTTACTCTATAATTTTTTTTAATTGAAGATTATGGATGGACTCCTTACTGAATGATATGCATGCATTTAATCTTGTTAGATCTCCAAAATCTAATGCCATGTACATGAACTGTTGGACAAGAGCTTTTCGAATAAGTAATTATCTTTGCGATTTTACCCTGAATAAAATATTAAGGTGTAGTTTAAGTAGGGGAAACCCCATAGATTATTAGATTTGGTGTGTTTGTTGGTTGGATTGTGTCCGGTGGTACTCTCTCAATTCAACCGACAGGTTTCCTAATTAGTTGCTAATGATACGGAGTACTTACTACTTAAACCTACCTTGATTAAATTATGCACTGCAGTTAATGAATTAATCCTATGTTTCACCGAAAACTACAAAATCTTTTAATAACAATTTAAAATCTCGGGTTGTGGTTTCATCAATGGCATTGGTGTTGGAAGAGAGGAGCTTTTTCTCAAATCTCCTCAATTCAATTGATCTATAAAAGAGATTACAATTTATAACCCTAAAAACTTAACCGTTCACTACTTGCAGTTCTAAGTTCTAACCCATTAACCCACTAATTAGGCCCAACTAATTTAGATAACTAAAAAACCCTAAATTCTTCCAACTGATCAAGAAACTCACGGCACACACAAATTCTAATTTCTAACTTAATTAATTTCTAAATATTCTAATTTTGAATCATTAATTCTAACAATTGGTTCACATAGATAATGCAAATTTATTAAACTGATTGAAAGTTTTCAAAGCAAGAAATATTAAAATTAAACTTCTAAAGTCTGTTTTTCTAATTACACATTTGAAACTTAAGTTAAAAGAAGTTTAATTGGAAAAAATTACTCTTTAGTTTTATGTGTAATTTTTTTTACCATAATTTTGCAAAAGCAAATTGAATTTATGTATTTTTAGTTGTGAGAATATAATAAAATATAAGAACGATAATTTTGGGATTAAAAATAGATATAATAGTTGAAGTTAAATGGTTGATAGAGATGGATATATTTGTAAATTAAAATATAATAAAATATAAGGATAAAATTACTCTTAATGTTGATTTGTTCACAAAACATGAATAATGAGTGTAGCGTTGTTATTCGAGTTGAATGAAACGAACTTAAATTTGAACTAGAGTTTTAAAATTAAAATTGTGCATGTATTCAACTTAATCAGTAAATGAATGAGCTCGAATTGATTATTTTTTCCGAGCATTAAGCAACTTAACTTGCTCTTAACATAGTGACTTGAAAAGATTTTGTGAATTCCACAAAATTTGAGCTATTCAAGCATGGATCGAGCCGAATTAAGCTTAAAAATATGTTCATACTCCACTTGTTTAGTAATGAACGAGCTCAAGCCGAACATTTATCAAGTCGAGTTCGAGCTACTCGGCTCATATAACAACCATAAATGAGTATTACATACAACTTTGTTAAAAGTAAGTTATTTTATATAATAAAAGACCTAAATTAGAGGAAATTTGGGCACATTGGCCTAAATTACGGGCAGTTTGTGAATTAGTAATGATAATATCATGAAAATGATGTGGATCTACAAGAATATGAATTTTCAACCATGCCATTGAAACCCGAATTATCATCGTTAAAAGATAAAAATGATAACAAACTAAACCCAAGAAGTACTGGGCCGTAGCCTTTACTTTGTTCTAAATTTAGCCCAAACAATTGGGCCCATTAATGGTAATATTTAAAGCCCAAGAAGTAGGGCAAAGGCGCTAAGGAGGTTGTGTGCAAATTAACATACTGAAAACAAACTCAAACCTATAAGCTTAACAGACGGATCCAAACCCACCCATTTTCTGTAAAAGATAAAAATAGATAGTTATGTTAATGAAAATCATTCATTTGTTTATTATATTAAAGAGCTCGTTAATGAAAATTATTTATTTATGTAGTGCTCGTTTAGATTACATTCAAAAAAAAATCCAAGAATTGAAATAATTCAAGAAGTAGATTTCAATACATGTGTTTGGATTAGAATTTTGTGAAAATGGAGAAATTGAAATTACGATGTTGGAGTGAGTAGGTTGAAATCCACCATTTTTTTTTTTATTTTAAAAAATCTTTTCTTTTTCTTTTTAAATCACAAATTAAGTATTTGCCCATAATTTAAATAAATAGTTTTTATTAATAAGAGTTACAAAAGTAATTTTACACAAATTCTCATGAAAGTCCATATTCAACCAAACAAAACGCATGATTTTAATTTACAAGAAGTTAAACTTATCCAAACATATTTTCTTAAATTATAGGAAGTTTAATTCTCATGAACTTAATTTGGCATGAATTAAATTCCTTGGAAGTGTACTTCTCAAGTTCATCCAAACGAGCACTTGTATAAGAGAAATCTAACCTATCCAAATATGAATTTCTAGTTCACAGTTATACTGAGTTTAATTTCAAAATCAATTAATAATCATATTTCTTAATATAAATTTGTTTTAAAATCAAGATTCGATCTATTTACTTCTTATTATTGGGTTTCAATCGACACAAGTCAATTTATTTAATTGTGTGACACTCTTGGGAGTCACATATCCAGAGTTTACTACCTCATTACATAGGTTACCCTTTGTTATATACTTTATATAAAAAAAACTACAGTCCCTCAAACATATATATACATTCAATGGCTATCATTATTTCTATCATTGGGACACTCAAATTCAACAGTTGAAAATCCTCCCAACTAACAAACAAGCAACCGCCCGGCAATTTATTGTAGTTGCTTAAGTCAGTAAGACCATCTCCAACAGCTTCCCTAAAATTTTCCCAAAATGGGGAAACAAAATACATATTCTCCAAATTATTTTCGCTTTAAATCCAACAGGTTCCCCATTTCGAAGATTTGGAGAATTGTTTAGTTTGGAGAATGCTGCAGATTTAGGGAATCCTCTCCATTTTTTCTGCTGCTTCTCCATTTTGGAGAATGGGATGGGGAATCTGTTGGACCAAAAAATCCCTTAAAATTCCCCAAAAACTCCAAAATCCCTAAAATGGGGAAACTGTTGGAGATGCTCTAACCGATGGGCCATCTTCCTCGAGTGAAGATTGTACCTTGCTAATTAAATTGGCAACTACTTACCTTGTCTAGTTTTTACAATAAAAATAATGACCACAAATGAGCAATTACTTGCCTGTCTAGTTTTACAATTAAATTGGCAATTACTTACATGTCTAGTTTTTATACCTTGACTTGAACGTGAAGTTGTCAAGTAGAAGCTTCTTTAATGACCACAAATTCTTACTTACCTTTCTTCAGACCTGATCAAGTAACTATCAAGTAACTATAGCATAATTAAGACTTAATCAAGTATTATGGTCCAATTAGTGGATCCTAAAACTTTTTTATAAGCGAAAATCGTACACAATGTATTACACAATTTTCAAATACTTTAATACTCCGTATAATCTACTGATTCAAAACCTACGAGTTGAATAAAGTATGAAGATATACTGTTAAACAAATGATAAAAATATCTCAGTTTAGTAAATAACATTTGATATGGTTTGTGCCTCATCAAATTTCGTATGTTCATCACTTTTTCCTCGATTGTTATATTATAGCTTATATAGTACTCCAGAAGGATCCGTCGGCCCTAATTATAGATACAACATATATTACTCTTTATTTTTTTTAAAATTAAAATCATAACTTTAATATAAAAATAGAAGCTGAAGAAGCGATAATATAAATTATATTATATAATTAAAAATTAAAATACGTTATTCCAAATTTTATGGTGTTTGAAAGTTCGAATTCTAAGCTTCTAGCATGAAGTCCATGTTTTTTTAGATGAAATACTTTATAGTTAATTTGTAGAATCAGCTTAAGAATAAGAACAAACCTTTTTTTGGGGGGAGAAAAGAAAAATATGAAGAAAACAAGTGCAATCTCCTTTCTAGAAGTGTTGAATAAAATAAATCAAGTTCAAAGGTTTCATTGAATATTTATATTGAAGAAAATGTGAGGGTGTCAATGATTAATTAATCTGATAATTAGATTAGATATGACCGGAAAATTAATCAATTCAAGTAAATAGGCGCGTACTCATACATCACTCTAATTTAAAGTATTATAATTTCGCAAGTGTTGAACACAATTCTTCTTTCTTCTTGAATAAGCTGAGTATTAAATATTCAATCCCAAATTCTGAAAATTGATTGTCCAATTTGTTAGGAATTAAGATTGCACTCGTTCAAAGGTTCGATTAGAGTCGAAGTGGTCTTTTAGTCCGGTTTAAACACAAAGGATTTAGATTGATCCAAAACAGAAAAAACGAAATTAAGAAAGATAACATGAACACACATGATATGTTTACGAGGTTCGGACTAATCCCTACATCCTCGGCTCTAGATGTCATCCAATATGCTCTAATAGACAAAACGAGAACAAACGATACAAATATCCTATGAGGGCAAATACTAGACAAAAATAAAAAACAGAAGGAAATAGAGGCTTAGCACACTAAGCAATAGCAAGAAAAAGGAACAGGAAGAGCTAATCGGAGCTACCTCATTTAGAGTTAGCTATTCGGGGACAACCGGTGGGCCTGAAGGCCCAATTCGGAGACATCTCTAAATAAGGCTCAATCAGTTAAGACATCGACCCGATGAGTTCCAGGTTGCCCGAGTTAGCTATTTGGGGCCCTAGAGCCATACAAAGTCAGACTCGACTTTGTGACTCTGAGACCAACGGGGAAGAGCTACTCAGACCTACCTCATTTAGAGTCTTAGTCTCTTTAGCTTAAGCTAGCCTATAAGCTCGAACATGAAACATTCATCAAAGCCCCTAATAAGACAATACATGATATTACATGAATACACGACATAAATCCTAGTAAACTAGCTAGAGTCATTGAAATCGTTTTATCAAGTTTGAGTAACAAATACGAACGATTGAAGCACAGCGGAAACGAAACAGAAATAAAAACCAAACGAAAAATGAAAGGGACACAGGAGATTGTTTACGCGGTTCGGGTATTGCACCTACATCCGCGGGGCCTCATGAGTCGAGACCCTAAATCCACTATGTAAGATCAATCTGGGTACAGAAGGGCAATCTAAGACAATAAACCTAAGGAGTACAGAAAGTAAGGCAACTAGCAACAAAGACTAAAGGAAATAGTGAAACTCCCTTCTAATCTCCATGGATGTTGCAGAACTGATCCTTCAAGGATAAGGTCTTGAGACATCTTCTTCAGCCACGCAAGGGAACTCCTCAGAGGACCTTGAGTAGCAAGGAACCTCAGGCCACGAACCTCGGCCACCAGAGAGATGAACACATGGAGAGAGCCTTCTAGGGTTTTGTGGGACTTACCACTTTGGCGAGAGAGAGCACATGGGGAATAGTGGAGCTCCAAAGCTTATAAGGAGCTGAAGAGGAGCGTCTGTGAACCCTAGAGCTAGAAAAGAGACGTTGGGGCTTCTAAAGGGGATGGGCTGGCTACAACCTTTGGGTTACTGGCCCATTAGGTTTGGGTTATAAACCCAAACCATATAGACCTAAGTAAACCCGGAATAAGCCATAGCCCAAACCCTTGAGCCCTCTTTGACTCACAGAACCTTAAGATGCCTTACAATGTTCAAATACAACACTTAGGGGAATATCATCTAACAATTGTCCTCCTATTTCCCTAAGTCTTACATAAAATGTAAACGAGACCAATACAATTACATAGTTTGGGTCGGATTTAGGGTGCATCGGGTTAGTCGTCGGCCCTTGTAGCCAGAGGCTAAGTGGTGACATCCTCCACATGGAGGAAGTCCCTGCAGAAGATGAACTTCTCTGTGGTCACTATCTTGGTGCCCAAATCAGTAGGGTTGTAATCACCATCTATCTTTTTCACCTGTACCACTCCCTTCTCAACTTTGTTTCTGATGAAATGGAAACGAACATCAATGTGATTGGTTCTCTCGTGGTACTTGGGATCTCTACACAAGTAGAGTGCACTCTGACTGTCAATGTTGATCACTGAAGTATAAGATTTTCTCTCAATCTCTTTCAGCAATCCTTGTAACCAAATAGCTTCTTTGCAAGCCTCTGTAGCAGCTATATACTCTGCTTCTGTAGAAGAAAGAGCAACTATAGGCTGTTGTTGAGCTTTCCAAGATATACAATTCCCAGCCCATGTGAACATATAAGAAGTGGTGGACTTCCTATTATCCTTGTTACCTGCATAGTCTGAGTCTACATATCCAAGCAAAGCAGTGCTAGAAGCATGGTTAGTGTATTTGAGACCAACATTGAGGCTTCCATTTAAGTATCTCAAGAGATACTTCATGGCTGCCCAATGCTTTTCTCCAGGTTGGGACATGAAACGACTAAGGGCACTCACAACAAAAGCAAGATCAGGTCTAAAGCATATCATAGCATACATGACAGAGCCAACAACAGCATCATAAGGTATGTTTTTCATAAGCTCAGTTTCTTTCACAGATAAGGGAGTCTTAACTTTGGTTAAGTCAAAGTGCCCTCCTAATGGTATAGGAGAGGGTTTAGCAGATGAAGCATGAAATCTATCGAGCACTTTGATCAAATAGTCATTTTGAGACAACCAAATCAGATTTTTAGACCTATCCCTTTCCATTTGAATACCCAAAATTCTCTTAGCAGTACCCAAGTCTTTCATGTCAAATTTTTTATAGAGATCCCTTTTCAGTTGTGATATTCTGTCCATGGTTTTGCAGATCAGCAACAAATCATCGACATACAATAGCACAAACATGGGTTCTCTACCTCTAACTCTACTGATATAGAGACAAGAGTCATAACAGCTTCTCTTAAATCCTAGGCCTTTCATGCATGAATCAAACTTGATATTCCATTGTCTTGGAGATTGCTTAAAACCATATATCGATTTTTTGAGCAAGCATACATAATTTGGATTGAGGTTATCAACAAAATCTTTAGGTTGACTTATATAAATGGTTTCATTTAACACACCATGCAAGAAAGCTGTTTTCACATCCATCTGTTCAATTTCAAGATTATAGACAGCAACCATGGCAAGAAGCAACCTTAAAGTTTTATATTTGACAACCGGAGCAAAAATCTCAGTGTAATCTTCCCCTTCTCTTTGAGTGAATCCCTTAGCAACTAACCTAGCTTTAAATCTGGGTAATTATTTAGGGTTTACACTCTTTTTCAGTTTATAAATCCACTTACTGCCAATAATCCTAGCATTTTTAGGTTTCTCAACCAATTTCCAGGTATTATTAAGCTTCATAGAGTCAATTTCTTCTTTCATTGCAGCCATCCAATTATCACGATTAGCACATCTTAAAGGTTGTTCAAAGGTGTCAGGAGTATAATGTTTAATCACATCAGACACAACAAGAGCAAACTCAGCAATGTAATTAGCAAACTTCTAATTTGGAATCTTAGTCCTAGGCTCTCTATCTCTGGTTAATTGATAATTACACAAGTTATGCCTACTTTGCAAGTTATGAGCATCATAATCAGGTAAGTGAGCATCAGAATCAGACAAAGAGAAAGGCACAGATCCAGAAGAAGAAGAAGAAGCACTCATATTAGAAGCAGCAGAAGTAGAAGAAGAAGAGCTAGGAGAAGAAGAAGAAGATGAGGAAGAAGTTGTACCCTCACCCACTTGATGGATTTGCTCTTCATCCACAATAGGATCCCTGTTCTCATTAGCTTCATCCTTGGAATATCCTTGTGTATGCTAAGAGTTTTCAGGGGAAAGGGGTAGTGGATCATAAAAATGAGGAGTCACATTACCTGCACCTTTGTCAGTACTATCATCCTTGGATGAAGTAGGGGTTAGAGCAGACTTAAAATGAAACTCATTTTCTTTAAACACCACATCTCTACTAACAAAAACTTTATAAGCACCAGGTTGTAAAGCAAGCAATTTGTAACCTTTCACACCACCAGGATAACCAAGGAAAACACACTTAAGAGATCTAGGATTCAATTTTCCAGTATTTTGATGAGCATAAGCAGTGCAACCAAATGTCCTAAGATGGCTAAGGTCAGGTTTTTTCTTGTGCCACAACTCATTAGGTGTCTTAAAGTCAATAGCAGAGCAAGGAGATCTATTTATGAGATAAGCAACAGTAACAAGTGCTTCACCCCAAAAAGAATGTTTCAATCCAGCAGAGATAAGCATGCATCTGGTTTTATCTAGTAAAGTCCTATTCATCCTTTCAACAACACCATTTTGTTGTGGTGTTCCAGGAACAGTTAAATGCCTTTTAATACCATGTTCTTTGCAATAACTATCAAACTCAGAGTTGCAGAATTCAAGCCCATTGTCAGTTTTTAGACACTTAACTCTACAAGCAGACTCATTTTCAGCTCTAGCTTTCCAAGTTTTAAAAGCATCAAAAGCATCACTCTTATGTTTAAGGAGATAAACCCAGACTTTCCTACTGTAATGATCAATAATAGATATAAAATATCTCTTACCACCCACAGTATCTACCTGAGAAGGCCCCCACAAGTCAGAGTGAATATACTCAAGAGGAGAAGCAGCAATGTAAGATGACTCTTTAAAACTCAGCCTAGTTTGTTTACCAAGCAAGCAATTGGCACAGACATCAAGAGCAGGAGGTTGACATTTAAGAATACCAGACTTATGTAAATGATGCAAGCCAGAGTTGCCAATATGACCTAACCTATTGTGCCAAGTAGTGGTTAACTCAAAGTTCATAGGCTTATCACATACAGCAAGCACAGAAGAAGCAACAAAATTGCACTCAGTTTGACAGGTAACATAGTACATACCATTTCTTTTAACACTTTTTAATAGAACTCTACCATTTTTGCTAACATGCCTCATGCCATGGAAAACATCAATGTGACAGCAAAGATCATCAAACACACTTTCAGATAACAAATTTCTCTTAAGATTAGGAACCCATCTAACATTAAGACTCTAATGTTTCCATCAAACATCTTAAGGGCAATTGAGTCTTACGGTTAGATGGGTTCCTACAGAATGATCACCCAGAAGTTTCTCTTAAGAGAAACTTCTGGGTGATCTTAAGGGCAAGTTTCTCTTAAGATGCAAAATGATCACCCAGAACCTATTCCTTTATTAGACACTGCAGAATGATCACCCAGAAGCACATCACCCTCATTTATCAATTTCAGATCATAAAACCAATTTTTATGAGGTGTAGAATGCATGGTGCATCCAGAATCCAAAATCCAAGCAGTTTCAGAGTCATAACAAGAGAAACTTCTGGGTGATCTTAAGGGCAAGTTTCTCTTAAGATGCAAAATGATCACCCAGAACCTATTCCTTTATTAGACACTGCAGAATGATCACCCAGAAGCACATCACCCTCATTTATCAATTTCAGATCATAAAACCAATTTTTATGAGGTGTAGAATGCATGGTGCATCCAGAATCCAAAATCCAAGCAGTTTCAGAGTCATAACAAGAGAAACTTCTGGGTGATCTTAAGGGCAAGTTTCTCTTAAGATGCAAAATGATCACCCAGAACCTATTCCTTTATTAGACACTGCAGAATGATCACCCAGAAGCACATCACCCTCATTTATCAATTTCAGATCATAAAACCAATTTTTATGAGGTGTAGAATGCATGGTGCATCCAGAATCCAAAATCCAAGCAGTTTCAGAGTCATAACAGGCAAAAACAACAAGCAATTCATGTGTGAAGTACTGATTGGAATCAAGCACAGCAAAAACAGGTTGGTGTGTTTTAGATGCATCCTTTTTAGCCTTTCTAGCCTCATCTCTTTTCCTTTTATAACAGTCCTTTTCATAATGACCAGTTTTAGAGCAATAATGGCATGTAGCATTTTTCTTATCAGAAACAAATTTATCACCAGATGAAGAAGCATTATCTTTTTGCTCAGATTTCTTAGAGAAGTTCTTATTTTGTTGCTGGTTTTTATACCTAGCTTTTTCCATAAGAGCTTCATTTTTAGCCTCTTGTTTAGTCTGAAAAACCTTCAAAACCTCATTTTTCTGAGCAATAGACTCTAGAATCTTAACTTTACTCAAGCTTTCATGACTGAACTGAATAACATCATTGAATGTGTCAAATTGAGCTGGCAAAGCATTCAATAATAAAACACATTGATGGGTTTCATCTATGTTATCACCACATCTAGCAAGGTCTTGAGTCATAGCTAAAAATCTATCCAGGTTATTAGGTAAAGACACAGAGACATCCATTTTGTAGTTAAATAATCTATAAAGCAAGTTAATTCTACTAGGGAGAGATTTCACCAAGTAGAGCTTATCAAGAGCCTTCCATAGGTCTTGAGAAGTCTTCTCAGTCATTACCTGCCTTACCACTTCGTCTGTGAGTCGTATGAGGATCTCACTGTAGGCAACTTGATCCAGCTCAGTCTTCTCTTCTTTTGACATCTTCTCAGGGTAGCTTCCAGTCACTGCAGGCCAACATTTTTCCTTTATTAGCATTGCCATCATCTTAAGTTGCCACATAGCAAAGTCAGAGGTACCATCATAAGGTTTTATGCGAATAGAAGATTCAGATATGGTTCAAGTAAAGTTATAAAGCAGAAAACTGAGAGAAAACAAAAGATCTAAAGTGGATCTAAAACATGCAGTCCCAGAAACGTAAACAATACTGTCCCAAGTAAGGTTTTGAAGAGCAAAAAATATCAGAAGTAAGAGTTTCTAGGGTTTCATTCCATTTTCTGACTAAGAAGTTAGCCAGACACGGAGAACAAGCACCTTAACTCAAAACTATGCTCTGATACCAATTTGAAATCGTTTTTTCGAGTTTGAGTAACAAATACGAACGATTGAAGCACAACGGAAACGGAACAGAAATGAAAAACCAAACGAAAAATGAAAGGGACACAGGAGATTGTTTACGCGGTTCGGGTATTGCACCTACATCCGCGGGGCCTCATGAGTCGAGTCCCTAAATCTACTATGTAAGATCAATCTGGGTACAGAAGGGCAATCTAAGACAATAAACCTAAGGAGTACAGAAAGTAAGGCAACTAGCAACAAAGACTAAAGGAAATAGTGAAACTCCCTTCTAATCTCCATGGATGTTGCAGAACTAATCCTTCAAGTATGTATATTGAACAACTCCGTCATCACAGTACCTACGCTTCCTACATGAACATGATGAGATAAATCAACCAAATATAGGAACTTAAAGGAATACATCTAGCAGGACATAACACAAAGATGAGGGGATTGATCCCTCTAGTCTTCGAGTCAAGGCAAAGCAAGCAATGCCCTCTCAAGGGAAACACATAGCATAAAGAAACAATAAACAGATCACTAAGTTTTGCAAGTGTTAACTCAAAGGTGGGACAAAACATCTCAATCTCTTTTAGCTTGTTTAGAGTCGGTTCAAACATCTCAATATTTTTGTGTTATATTTAGTGTTTCATAGTAGGTTACATCCATTTTCGTAGACACCCTACGTCATAAATTTCAAAAATAAAATCTCATCTTTCTCTCATATATACTTGAAAATTTAGACATGGCCACGGGTCTGACCCGCCGGATCGGCAACCCGGGGGGAATGACCCTAACCCTGACCCGGGATTCACACGGGTCGGCGGGTTAGGATCACCCGCCGGGTCGGAGTCCCGAGTCGGCCCGTGGCGGTGAAATGTGAAAATAGGCAGATCTGCTGGGTCGACCCGTTGACCCAGCAGGTCATATTATTTATTAAAAAAAAAATTTAAAAATTAACTATTAAAAATAAATAAATAAATGATATATATGTGAAGATAAAATCTTCACAACACATTTTATCACTTTGATATGAAGTGTTAAAAATGTGGGAAGATTTTATATCTACATACCAAATCTTTCATCCACAATGATTTCAATAGGGGTGGGCACAAATCCCGCAAATCCCGTCCCGTCCCGCATCCCGTCCCGATCCCGTCCCGATCCCGGTGGGATTTAGGGAAAAAAATTTCAATCCCGTCCCGATCCCGTCCCGCAAATATTACGCGGGACGGGACGCGGGACGAAGAGTTGGAATCCCGCAAATCCCGTCCCGTCCCGCACATATATAATTTTATATATTTATGTATTTAATAAAAAATAATAAGAAGATATAAGAATATATTTATATTATACCTTAACATTTATTTAAATCTAAATTTTAAATAATAATAAAAACACTAAAAATATATAAGAAATGAAATATTGTTGCTACTGTTGCTAGGTAGTTGCTACTGTATTATCATTCTTTGAATTTAATTTGTTCTACTACCTAGCTACGTTGAATAAAAAAAAAATTGTTCTACCTACCTACTGATGTTTTTGTACATGTAATGGGATTATCAAGCTACTGTTGTTTTTATATATGTAATTGGATTATTATTTATTAAGTTATTATGAATATATGAATTTAATTTATACCTTTCTACTTGTTATTTTTAGATTATATTTTATTCATTTTTTTACGAGGGACAAATCCCGTCCCGTCCCGATCCCGTCCCGTCCCGTGAGGGATAAGACCCGGCGGGATTTGAAAAAAATATATTCAATCCCGTCCCGATCCCGTCCCGCAAAAAATACGCGGGACGGGACGCGGGATTACCCCAATCCCGTCCCGTCCCGTCCCATGCCCACCCCTAGATTTCAATGTGGGATGTAAGAGAAAAAAATACGAGGATATATTTTTTCTCAAATTTCATTTCCAATGTAGGAAATGTAGGAAACAAGTGAAGTGAGGGAAATAGGATAGTGGGATAGATATATATAGCCTCATGGGTTATCATTCTAACTCCATATTTTCGATGCGGGATGTAGTGGTTGTCCCACATTGGAAATAAGGGGATGGAAGAAAGACTTCCAAGTCTATAAAAGAAGAAGAATGAGAGATTATTTGTCTCGATCACATTGCTATTGCATATTAGTTTATGTAATATTATAAATTATTCTAAGAATAATTTATATAATTTACATAATAATTATAAATATATTTTTTTAAAATAAATTTTTCAAAAAAAAAATTTGAAATGGAGGGTTGACCCGCCGGGTCGACTCGGGTCGGATCTATCGAGTCACGAGTTCTAATTCCCTCGACCCTAACCCTAACCCTCAACCCGAACCGACCCTCGGACCCGTGAACCCTGATACGTCGAATCACTGATCGACCCGTCCGACCCGTGACCCTGACCATGTCTACTTTTGAAATCATGTATTATTTGGACTAATGACCTAAAATTGTAGCGTAGAAGAAACGATATAGCATACTAATATTTTATTATTTATTTTATGATATTCACGAGTTATTGGGAGGATGGAGTGACATACTCTCTCATATCATGCACTTAATTTCTTCTTCTATATAATTATCATCAACCCATCCCCAACTTTATATCCATCCATCTCTCTCCCTACATGCAAATCTAACTACCTTTACATATTTACACACACTCACACTCTTATACACACCTTATTTGCCATATACAATCAAGAAATAAATTAATGGAGAAAATAATAATGTACCCATCGATGGGGATAAGCCACCTGACCCCAATGCTTGAGCTAGCCAAGCTCCTCAACCACCACCTCCCCTCCACCCCCATCTCCCTCCTCCTCACCGGCGACCCCCCTCTTCCTCCCTCCGCCTCCTCCGCCCTCCGCTACCTCCTCTCTTCCGCCACATCCCCCTCCTCCATCACCTTCCACTACCTCCCCAACCCTCCCTCCCTCTCCCACCTCCCCGTCTCCTCCGCCGCCTCCCCCGCCCTCTCCTTCATCCGCCCCCGCCTCAACCTCCCCCACCTCCACCTCTTCCTCTCCTCCGCCGCCTCCTCCCACCAAAACGTCACCCTCATCGTCGACTTCTTCAACACCTCCGCCCAGGCCGCCGCCCTCGCCCTCCGCATCCCGCTCTACTACTACTTCCCCATCTCCGCCTGCGCCCTCTCCGCCACCCTCTTCTTCCCCTCCCTCCACCGCGCCCCCGCCAGCCAGACTAGCGGCCTCGTCCACGTCCCCGGGCTGCCGCCCATCCCTGCCGACCACATGCCCAACTCCATGCACGATCGCTCCACCGACATCTACCGCCACTTCCTCGACCTCGCCCGGGCGATGCCCCACTCCGCCGGCGTCATCGTCAATACCTTCGAGATGTTCGAGAAGCGGGTCATCAAGGCCATCAACGCGGGGCTCTGCATCTCCGGCGATGACGTCACCCCTCCTATCTTCTGCGTCGGGCCTCTCGTGGGAGAGCCGGAGAACAGCGACCACGAGTGCCTCGCATGGCTTGACGCGCAGCCGAAGAGGAGCGTCATCTTCCTTTGCTTCGGTAGCATGGGGGAGTTCTCGTCCGAGCAGGTTGTTGACCAATACGCTCATTTTTACACAATTAATTAACAATTACCGTATATATGGGAATTGTTTTTTATATTATACTTCTCTGTTTAAAAATAACTATTTACTTTTTCACACATTTTCGAAAGAGCTAAAACTTTATAAAATATTAATTTTTTATTAATTTTTTTAATATAATTTTAAACTTATAATTAATAATTATAAAATTTTATAAAAAATTAGTAAAAAAAACCGTGTCAAAAAGTCGAATGATATTTAACAAGGCAAATAAAAACAATAGAGACACCAATTTTTCTAAAATATGAATGATAGTAGAATGTAGGAGATCCGACTTCTAAAATTTCTGACAAGAAATATATCTCAATCCATATTTCCTATTTTTCTAATGCTCAATCCATTTATATTAAAATCTCTATTAAAATATACACACTTTTAAAGAAATTATAAAAAAATATCTTTTATTTTAAAAATAATTGCATATTTATTGGTTTAATTCCTTTTTAAAAAAGTTAAAACTTTATATAGTTTTTACTTAATAAAAACATGCATTGAAAATAAAGTAATATAAATTTTAAGACACGATAGTACCATAAGTATGTTCTCAATAAACAAACGGTGAAATATCCGACTCCGAGTCGGGCAATTAATGGGAGGCAAATAAGTGTCGGGTTACATTGATTTATTATAATTATTTGTGCGATTATAAGATCGGGATTCACCAATTGAACAAAAAAGCTCAAGCTATTGGGTAAAGTTTCACTCTTCCTTATAACCCATCATTTTTAGTATTTTATAATCAATGTGAGAGAGACACTACAGTATCAAACCGGCCTCTCAACCCAAACACTATCAAATATTAGGTTAACTTAATTAATTTTTACCAGAGTTAATTATGAGATCATCTTTTATAAATAGGCCGGAAAACAGAATCCACATTCTATAAATTAATTTTGTTATTTATTTTTATTAAAACAAAATCTTTTCTATATATTTTTGTTGTTGTTGTTTTCTCATTTTAGAAAATGAGATGAAAAACATGTTAAAAACTGAGTATCTAAGATTCTAAAAGAAAAAACTTTAAAATCTCCCAAGTAATGGAGACTTAGTTTGGCCACGGACGTACGTTTTAGTCGGTGGAAGTTGCATCTTCTCATTACATTTCTTGTACGTTGTCGCTAACTTCCACATATTGTTTAACAAATTAAATCGGCACAGATGCGGGAGACGGCGGTGGGGCTGGAGAGGAGCGGCCACCGCTTCCTATGGGCGGTGCGGGCGCCAGCGTCGGCGTTGCCGGAGGGGTTCGAGGAGAGGACGAGGGGACGGGGGAAGGTGTGCGAGTGGGTGCCGCAGGTGGACGTGCTAAGTCACCCCGCGGTGGGGGGTTTCGTGACGCACTGCGGCTGGAACTCCGTGCTGGAGGCGGTGTGCGCCGGCGTCCCACTCATCGCCTGGCCGCTCTTCGCGGAGCAGCGCCTCAACAAGGTGTTCCTCGTGGAGGAGGCCCGGGTGGCGCTTCCCCTCGCCGAGTCGGAGACCGGGCTGGTCACCGCCGGCGAGCTGGAGGACCGGGTCAGGGAGTTGATGGGCTCGGAAGTCGGGGTTGCGATGAGGGAGAGGGTTGGGGTGCTCAGGGAGGGCGCTAAGGCCGCCGTCCGGGGCGGCGGGTCGTCGACGGCGGCGCTAGATGAGTTGACGCGGCGTTTGAAAGGATCCGTTGCCAAGGAATTATGATTCAGCGGGTTGACTACTGGATATCGATCCAATCCGTCATGCGATGGTGATTTATCTTTGACTTGAAGCAAAAATTATATGTTCATGTATATTGCGCTTTAATTTTCTTTTCTCCACATTTGTGTGAATCCGTGTAATTTGGCACGTCGCTCCATTCGTTAATTAATCAATAAAACGTAAACCGAGGTTTCGTGTGGTAAATAAAAGTTTAAGATATTTCGCATGGTAATCTTGAGGTTTCGAAATCTTTTACCTCACGTCTTTAAGTTTGACTTTGTCAAAAAAATTGTGTTTTAAAGTTATAGACGGGTGAGTATTGTAATATTAATAAATTTTGTAGTATATTTTCACAAATGCTACCATTGTAAAAATAGAAGAATATAGATCTCCCGATGGGTAAGGTTGTGCATAATCGTGTATCCGACACGACACGACACGGTATGTCGGATACCCGAAACCGATAACACATAAAAGACCAATCCGAACACGACACGGTAAGTACCGAGTATCCGACACGAAAATACGACACGATTTTGTGTCGGATACCCGTATAATCCGACACGACACGATATTAAAAACTTTTTTTCTTTCCTAAATGTGCCTACAGTGTGAAGATTAAAGCAACAGAAGCTTCGTGAAGCACATTTTGCTCTCTGATTGTAATGTTGAACATTCTATTTGATTAAATAAGTAGCTACAACAACCCTTTGAATTAAAAAAAAAAGCTTCGAATTCGGGAACATCAATTACACAACATCAATCACACGAAACCAATCATACCATATTGAAGGTTCGATAATGTATAACAAAGTAATATAAAGATACTCTAGAAGGGGGGTTGAATAGAGTATGCCGGTTTTTCACAGATAATCTCAAGACTTTTGAAGCTCATGCAAAACCCTTTGAGATTAGACTTAATCATTTCTCTGAAACCTGAATCACAAACAAGTTATACAATTCGAACAAATGCGGAAATATGGTAAAGCAGTATGTAAAGGACGCAATGATTTGCTTACGAGGTTCGGCACGAACTTGGCCTACGTCCCCGCCTAGGGTTCTTCCACAACCCTAGGATTCAACCGGCTTTTATTGATTCACAAGACTTAGGATCCTAATAGCTGACCGAGAAGCCTCTCTCCTATACAATTGCAATCTAGTCAACTCACGTTCCCTTGGAGTCCTAGACCAATCTAGAAGAGCCACACCTCTCTCAGCTATCTAGTACAATCCTTTTACACTTAGTGAATCAATTGCCTAGTGTCCACTTCCTGAGTTACAAAAATCTTGAGTATAACACTATCTCAAAATATATCCTATAAGCTCACTGTGTAACTCTCAAATGCTTTGAAATGAAATAATAGACTCTTAAGAACTTGAAGAGAGCACACAACGAAGACATATTTCACTTGAAGGCTTGAGTGCGAGTGAGAGCTTGTGTTCAACGAATGTGTTCATGTCTTCTTTTCTTCCTTTTCTTTATAGAGAACAAATCGGCACCTCCAAAGAAGAATCTTCTCTTCAACGACTAGGCTGATCATGGCTATCTTCGAGATCTTCTATACTTGGAAACTTTTGAAGCCATGATCTCCGATTGTGTCCTTCTCAACTTCAAGCTTTAAGGAAAAAGATGATATTCGAAAAACTTCCTGAAATGTTAGAATATAATATCTGGAATCATATAATAATATAAAATAATATTCGAGCATAATAACATAGAGAACAGGTTTTGTGTTTCATCAACACAGCTGTAGCTTCAAGACCTTTGATACAAACTGTCTGTCAAAGCCTTTGAATTTAATTTCGATTTTCATCAAGGGAGTGGAGTTATCAACCTCCCCCTTGGTGAAAGACAAAACCTGTGCATCCCTGCAACTTAGTCAAGCAGATATATCATAAGCAAAATCGGACTAAGTACCTGCATGGGTTAGACAAATGTTGGATCATAGGTTTATCATGAAAAACATCCAACCAAAAACAAAACAAGGTCTTCCAAGACCTTTGGTTCACAACAGTTAAAAAGTTTTAAAGTCTAAACCACATCAGATCATCTTCCCCTTTTTGTCTTTCAACAAAGGGATGAGGGTAAACGAGGAACCAAAAGTTTTGAAACAGTTTCCAAAAACCAGCAATGTTTCAGATTCGGGGTTAGGGTAGGGTAGGATAGGGTTAAACTTCATCGTCCGGAGCATCATCCGTGACCAGCGACCTCAGACCTTGCAACAACTTGGACACCCCGCCCATCTCCGTCATAAACTCTTTGTGCAGCTCCTTGATATCCAAGCGAACTTCCTCCAAGTCCAACTCCAGGTTGTCCATGCGTTCATCAATGGCTAAGGTAGTGGGAAGAGCTTTTGAGGGAGAGGCAAGACTCCAAGTCCCTTGGGGGGGACCGAGTGGTGCCTATCTTCTCAAAGCTCTTGGAGTCGAACTTACCCATATGACGTTGTTGTTCTTCATTTTTGAAATCGATTCCAGAAGCTTTGAAGATATCGGTCAAAAGGGTGGAAAAGGGGAGGGGAGTTCCTTTTCTGGCTTTTTGAGTGTGAGCCATGGATCCTAGAATAGTATTGGCCAGATCAAGATCAAGGCCGTTGAGGATGCGGTATAAAAGGACCATGGCATTATCGGTTAGAAGGGAGCCAGAGTTTAAACGGGGTAGGAGGCAACTCACAATGATGTTGAAAATAAATTTTGCCTCGAGGGTAAGGGATGAGTAGGTAAGCTGTTTTGAGGTGCTGTTGAATGCTTCGGGTCGGAGATATTTGGATCGGGCAAGGGCAATGCACTGTTCTTTAGTGGGGTTTTCAGGAGTGGGTGGACAAGGTCTAGGTAGGCTAAGGAAATCAGCGAAGTCAATAGAGTTGAAAGAGATTCTAACTCCTTTGACGACGGATTCCAAAGACCAACCGTCGGCATTGTGTTTGGCTTTTAGGTTTATGTAGAACAGACGGGTAAGTTGGGGATAATAGACAGCTTCAAAGTTGAGAAGGGTATAGGCAGGGGATTGTTTGAGTAGAGAGATGCATGGCAAATTCAAAGCTTCAAAGAACGCAAGATCTAAAAAATCAGAACAACAAATCTTACGAGTTCGAAACTCATCTACCCACTTTCCAACCATCTCAGCATTTTCAAACCATGAAGAGGGCAAGGATTGGTTTACCTGGATGAGGGCAGGTGGATCAGCATTCTTCCTGCGAGCCTGTGTGGGAGCATTCCTCTTGGCAGGTGCCTCAAGGCTTCTGAGAGTGCCCTTCCTGGTACGCTTGGGAGATGGAGGCTTTGCTGCTAGGGCTTTCCGCTTCTTTGGAGACGGGGGAGGAGGAGGAGGAGAAGGAGAGGGAACAGGTTCTGACTCCTCATCCTCTTCGTCCTTAGATCCCGAGTCCTCAGCGGACCCTTCAACTTCGTCTTCTTCAGCATCCTCGTCATCTCCGGTCTCGTCGTCCTCCTCTTCTTCTTCCTCTGGTTCCTCCTCAGTGGGAACCTCCTTCTCAACCTCTTTTCGAACTCTCTCGGCCTCCTCCTTGGCCAATTTCCTTGCCAGCTCGGCCTCTTCCTCGGCCTTTCTCTTTCTCAAAGCTTCTTCCTCGGCTTCCTTGGCGACATCTCGTTCCAAAATCGCATCTAGATCCTCCTCTTCCTCCTCTTCGTCCACCTCCTCAACAATGATTTTCTTTTTCCCTTTTTGCTTAGCACTGAAAGGTTTCTTCGCTGAGCGCTTCAGAGAACTTTTGGTTACTGTAGTTGTGCTCTCAGCGATGGTGCTCTGGACAGTAGCTAGGATGATTGCTTGTGAAGAGGGTTCAGGTTGAGGGGAAGTAGTAGTGGCCTGGCGTCCCTTGAGGGTGGTGCCAAGACGTTTGGGAGTGGAGGTTTTCTTTGATTTGGGAGCCATGGAGATTTTCGGCTAGGGTTTCAGAACAGGTTGAGAGGTTGAAGAAGAAGACGAATTGGAAAGGGTTTAGATAAGTCTGAAGTGGTGAGAGAAACGAGTATAGTTTGGGGTTTAAGTAGAGTGAGATAACGAAGTTGATGGGACGAGTTTATGGTTCCAATGTGGGTAATCATAACATTGCCATTTTGAAAATATTTCAATTCAAAATTCAAACCTTCATCTCACAATTTAAAATAGGAGGGAATAAATCCGAAAATATCTTTCCCAAAAAAAAACATACTTGGATAGAGAAATAAAATATGCGATATATATAAAGAAGTTTAAAATCCATTAAAAACTATATTTGATCAAGTATCTAGAAAGATATTAATCAAATATATGATCCGATATCAGTTCTCTACCATTCAGTTCACAACCCTTGACATAATTCTCAAAGGTCTTGACACTGAGTAGAATTTATCTTTCGTAAAGGGAAAGCTCCCCCTACGAAAGTGCATCCTTGTTAAGCATCCCAATCTCACGTCTAATGAAGGTGAACCTGTCCTCTGCCAAAGGCTTAGTAAAAATGTCAGCTCATTGATAATCAGTAGAAATAAAGGATATGGACACATCACCTTTTTCGACATGATCCCTAATGAAATGATGTCTTACATCAATATGTTTGGTCCTTGAATGCTGAACAGGATTCTTCGTGATTGATATGGCACTTGTATTGTCACACTTAATGGGAATACCTTTGAGGTTGATGCCAAGATCTCTCATTTGTTGAGCTATCCAAAGGATTTGGGAGCAACATGCTCCAGCTGCTATGTATTTGGCTTCGGAAGTGGATAGAGCAATTGAGTTTTGTTTCTTTGAACGCCAACTGATCAAGGATGCTCCTAAGAATTGGCAACATCCTGATGTGCTCTTTCTATCCACCTTATAGCATGCAAAATCTGCATCAGAATACCTGATTAATGTAAAATCTTTTTGCTTTGGGTACCACAAGCCAAGCTCCTTAGTGCCATTGAGATATCGAAAGATCCTCTTCACATCTACGAGGTGAGATTATTTAGGATCAGCTTGAAACCTAGCACACATGCAAACACTAAACATGATGTCAGGTCTACTAGCTGTAAGATATAGTAAAGATCCAATCATTCCTCGATACTCCTTTTGATTGACACTCTTCCCAGTCTTGTCCTGATCTAGAGATAGTGTTGAGCTCATGGGTGTCTTGGCTGCTTTGGATTGATCCATCTTGAACTTCTTCAAGAGATCCTTAGTGTACTTGCTTTGGTTGACAAAGATCCCTTTCTTGGATTGATGAACTTGTAATCCCAAAAAGAAGTTGACTTCACCCATCAAGCTCATCTCAAATTCACTGCACATGATCTCAGAAAATTCCTTGCACAAAGATGTGTTAGTAGCACCAAACAATATATCATCAACATATATTTGAATAACCAAAATGTCCTTTCCTTTGGTCTTGATAAAAAGAGTCTTGTCGATCAACCCCCTTTTAAAATCATTTTCTAAAAGATATTTTGACAAGCGCTCATACCAAGCTCTTGGGGCTTGTTTCAAACCATAAAGCGCTTTGTCTAGTTTATAAACATGATTGGGAAATTCCGAACTTTCAAAACCTGGGGGTTGAGCCACATAAATTCTTCCTCTAAGAAGCCATTAAGAAAAGCACACTTGACATCCATTTGATATAACTTTATGCTCATAAAAGATGCAAATGCTAATAAAATGCGAATGGCTTCAAGCCTGGCTACGGGAGCAAAAGTCTCCTCGTAGTCAATACCTTTCTCTTGATTGTAGCCTTGAGAGACAAGCCTTGCTTTGTTCCTCACAATCTTACCATTCTCATCTAGCTTGTTTCGAAATATCCATCGTGTGCCAATGATTGATTGATGCTTTGGCCTAGGCTTCAAGGTCCAGACTTTGTTCCTTTCGAATTCGTTAAGCTCGCTTTGCATAGAAATGATCCAGTCTGGCTCTTGAAGGGCCTTATCTATCTTCTTTGGTTCTATAAGAGAAACAAACGCTTGAAAAGCACAAAGATCTTTAAGTTTAGAACGAGTTTGAACACTAGATGTAGGGTCAGAAATGATATCCTTTAATGAGTGTGATGTAGAGTATTTGAATTTTCTTTTGCTAGTCTCAGCTCCTTGATTCGTCACACCAGCAGGATTGATTTGTGGTACATTTGACTCCATGGTCCTGTTAGGTTGAGTTACAACAGTTTCTGACGTTTCAACACTATTGAATTGGACACCAAGAGCTTTGGACGAATCTTCAACACCTTGGGCCAATTCTCTAGTGTTGAGAATCTATTCCTGCATGTTCCTCTTCTCTGTGTTCTTGGTGGCAGCATCATCACCTTCCTCGTTCTCTGCATGGATGTTAAGATCTATATCTACAACACTTTCCCTCAAAGATCCGTCATTGCATTCATCAAATATAACATGTATACTTTCTTCAACTAACTGGGTCCTTTTATTGAAGATTCTATAAGCTTTGCTACTTGTGGAGTAGCCAAGAAATATACCTTCATCACTACGCGCATCAAATTTCCCAAGGTTATCTTTTCCATTGTTATGAACAAAACAAGTACAACCAAAAGGTTTAAAGTAAGATATAAGTGGTTTGCGGCCTTTGAAAAGTTCATAAGGAGTTTTCTTTAAGATGGAACGAATAAGACAACGATTCAAAATATAGTTAGTTGTGTTAACAACTTCAGCCCAATAGGTTTTAGGTAATGCATTTTCTAAAAGCATAGTCCTGGCCATGTCCTCTAGGGTGCGGTTCTTTCGTTCCACAACCCCATTTTGTTGAGGTGTCCTAGGAGCAGAAAAGTTATGGGAGATGCCATATTTAGCACAAAACAAATCAAACTGAAGTTGGTCAAACTCCCTACCATGATCACTTCGGATTGACACTATGAGCTCATTTCTTAAAATTTGCAACTCCTTACAAAGTTTTGAAAACTCAAATAAGGCATCTGATTTTTCTTTTAAAAATGCAACCCAAGTATATCTAGAAAAATCATCAACAACAACAAGCATGTACTTTTTACCATTGGGAGATTTGACTCGCATAGGACCACACAAATCCATATGTAAAAGTTCAAGGGGTCTAGAAGAACTTACAAACTTTTTGGGTTTAAAAGAGCTACGTGTTTGTTTACCTCGTGTGCATGCATTGCACATATCAATACCTTTGAAGTCCATCTCAGGTAGCCCTCTTACAAGCCCTTTGGACACAAGTTTCTGTAGTGTATGTGGACTCACATGACCGAGTCTCCTATGCCAGAGCTTTGGATCATCCGTCAAAGCCTTTAGACAGGTTAAGCTTACTTGTGCCACTTGCTCAGCATTTACAACATATATATTGTTGTAACGATATGCAGTTAGAACAACTTCACCTGTATCTTCTCTGCACACTAGACATCTTTTCTTGTTAAATCTGACATCATTTCCACTATCACATAATTGAGAAACACTAAGCAGATTATACTTCAAACCATTCACAAGATAGACATTTTTAATACTATCGTTGGAATCACTCCCAACACTACCAATACCAACGATGTCACACTTTCCTTTGTAACCAAGAGTGATTGTTCCAGTGGATTGCTTATTTAGATCATGGAAAAGAGAACTTCTTCCACTCATTTGCCTCGAGCATCTGCTATCAATAATCCATTTTTTCTCTTTCCCCTTGGTGATTTCCTGCAAACTAAACATCAACCTTTGTGGCTAGACCAATAAGCAAATTTAGATCCATTATTGGGATAAACCATATTTGGTAAAATAGTGCCTTTGGGGACCCAAACTTGCGTTATCCGTTCTTTTCTCAAATGAACAGGAAATGTATTGCGAATAATATGTGGATCCTTTCTTCTATAGGGGCAGGTCTCTTTTACATGTCCCTTTCTAGCACAGTGGTGACATATAGGAGAGGTTCTGCTTCCTTTTGCCTTTACAAAAGTGGTAATGTGCTGCTTCTTTAAAAATCTTAGATTGTAACCAATACCACTTTTGTTTAGAGAACTTTGTTGCTCACCCAACATCCTATCAAGAGTGCCTTTGGATTTGGTAAAACTTATCAGGGCTGTCTGTTGGTCTTGAATCTTATTATTCAGGGAGATCTTCTCGTTCTCTAAGTCATAATGTTCACTTCTCAAAGACGAGAGATCTTGCTTGAGTTCTGATTTCTCTAAGTCAAGAGTCTTGACTTTAATGTCAAGACCTGAATAAGAAGCTTCAAGACTTTTGACCCTCATAGAAAGATCCTCAATATTTCTTCCCTGGTCCACAGTTTTCTTAATAAGAGTGTTAGTCTGGGCAATACGTTTCTCTTCATTGGCAATCATATTAGAAAGGAATTCCAATAATACCTCTTTTGGACTTGCCATAAGTTCTCTTACGGTTACCTCAAGCTTCTCATCGTGGGATTCATCTTCTGAGGCCATAAGACAGACATTGGTCTTCTCATCATTGGAGTCAGAGTCAGAATCGCTCCAAGTTGCCACCATGACTTTCTTTTTCCATCTATCACCCTTCTTGGACTGGCTCTTCGTCTTTTGAAGACAGTCTTTCACAAGATGATCTGTTTCACCACATTCAAAACAAGACAAAAGTTTAGTCTTCTTATCATATTTGTTGTATTGAGACTTACCTCAAAATTTAGAAGACTCTGATCCATCCTTGTTCTTGAATTGTTTCTTCATTTTGAGGATTCGAGAAAGGCCTCTTGTGATGAGAGCAAAAGGATCATCCTCATCGTCATCCTCATCTTCGGAATCAGATCCATCTTTGGGCTCATCCTTCTTAGACTTGAGCGCCAAGTTCTTAGTGCTTGCTGGAAGTTCTCCATCGTCTTTGTTTAGGATCATCTCATGTGTGATCAGTTTCCCAAGTAGGTCATCAAGGGGCAGAGTGGTGAGGTCTTGGGCTTCCTCTATGGCTGTTACTTTAGGACCCCATTTTTCTTTTGGGAGACACCTCAATATCTTCCTCACTTTCTCAACGTTCGTAAAGCTCTTGCCAAGAGAGTCAGGGTTGTTGGTGATTTCCGTGAATCGTGTGAACATGGCCTTGATAGACTCATCATACTTCATTTTGAAAAGCTCATACTTTCGAAGGAAAATACTGATCTTGGTGTCCTTTACTTGGATGGTTCCTTTATAGGTGACGACCAGCTTGTCCCAAATCTCTTTAGCTAACCTACAAGATAAAATACGATTAAACTCATCAGTTCTAAGACCACAATAAAGTAAGTTAATAGCCCTATAGTTTTTGGAGACGAGTTCAAAATCCGCTTGGATGTATTTAGACTCTTTCTTCGCAATTTTGGTTCCATTTGGTCTGTCTTTCTCTGGAACCTTCGGACCATTCTCTACAATGTTCCAAAGTTCCAGATCTTGATCTATGATGAACATCTTCATCAATGATCTCCAGTGGACAAATTTGTTTCCTACAAAGAGCGGTGGTCTACTGGTAGACCTTCCCTGTGCAAATCCTCCGCTTGCTTCACCAAACATGATCAAAAACTCACAAGATTGTTAGATCGAAACCAGTGAGTATAGCTCTGATACCAATTGAAGGTTCGATAATGTATAACAAAGTAATATAAAGATACTCTAGAAGGGGGGTTGAATAGAGTATGCCGGTTTTTCGCAGATAATATCAAGAGTTTTGAAGCTCGTGCAAAACCCTTTGAGATTAGACTTAATCCTTTCTATAAAAACCTGAATCACAAACAAGTTATACAATTCGAACAAATGCGGAAATATGGTAAAGCAGTATGTAAAGCACGCAATGATTTGTTTACGAGGTTCGACACGAACTTGGCCTACGTCCCCGCCTAGGGTTCTTCCACAACCCTAGGATTCAACCGGCTTTTATTGGTTCACAAGACTTAGGATCCTAATAGCTCACCGAGAAGCCTCTCTCCTATACAATTGCAATCTAGTCAACTCACGTTCCCTTGGAGTCCTAGACCAATCTAGAAGAGCCCCACCTCTCTCAGCTATCTAGTACAATCCTCTTACACTTAGTGAATCAATCGCCCAGTGTCCACTTCCTGAGTTAAAAAACTCTCGAGTATAACACTATCTCGAAATATATCCTATAAGCTCACTGTGTAACTCTCAAATGCTTTGAAATGAAATAACAGACTCTTAAGAACTAGCAGAGAGCACACAACGAAGACATATTTCACTTGAAGACTTGAGTGCGAATGAGAGCTTGTGTTCAATGAATGTGTTGATGTCTTCTTTTCTTCCTTTCCTTTATAGAGAACAAATCGGCGCCTCCAAAGAAGAATCTTCTCTTCAACGGCTAGGCTGATCATGGCTATCTTCGAGATCTTCTATACTTGGAAACTTTTGAAGCCATGATCTCCGATTGTGCCCTTCTCAACTTCAAGCTTTAAGGAAAGAGATGATATTCGAAAAACTTCCTGAAATGTTAGAATATCATATGTATAATCATATAATAATATAAAATAATATTCGAGCATAATAACATAGAGAACAGGTTTTTTGTTTCATCAACACAGCTGTAGCTCAAGACCTTTGACACAAACTGTCTGTCAAAGCCTTTGAAACTAATTCCGATTTTCATCAAGGGAGTGAAGTTATCACATATCTATATCACAAAACGATTATAATCATGGTAATACAATGGGATTTGAAGTCGAGAGTCGAGACGAGACTGAGAGTGAGCGAGAGAGGAGATGAGAGTCGTGCTCGAGCTGTCGGCGGCTTGATGTATTAGGTAGGGTTTGGAGTTAATAAAGTCAACACACGAGTCTGTAGGAAAATAAAAATAAAAATGAAAGGTTGGGAAGAAAAGTATAAAAGGGCTGGATTTTCTGGGATTCGAAATCGGGTCCTCGGGGTAGCGCGTCCACACGGACGGAGTCACGCTCCATCAACTGGGCAACCAGCGTTTTGTGATCCTCTAGGACAAATATAATATTTCAAGTATCACCAAATATTAACATTTTAAAAAAAATTGTCGTGTTGTGTCGGATACCCGACAAGGGAAAAATGTCAATCCGAACACGACACGGTTATTGTCGTGTTTTACCGTTTTGTGTCATAATCGTGTCGTATCAATATCGTTTCGTGTTTTTTCATATCGTTTTGTTGCAGTTTCGTGTCGTGTCAACCGTGTCGTATATTTCTGCACAACCCTACCGATAGGTACTCAGTTGAGCCAAACGAGCAGTGAAAGTGGAGGAGGAATAGATTTGAGCCAAGGCCGAGGAACGACGGTTTGTGGCCAGCAACCGGTGTCAAAAAGGGCAGATGACGAAACTCGAATTTTAGGTTTCCACTTTCGATGGGACCCGGAGGTGGACCTCATGGGACCCGGGGTGCTCCCGGTGGGCTTACCTGACCCGCGCCGAGAAATTCGGCGCGACCCAACCTGTGCCGCAAAAGGTTCTAAATCCCTAGAGGGCTTCCTCTATTTGGAGACTTCATCAACGAAACGAGGACCGGTAGTTTACCTATCGTTCACCGTTTGATAGGAGAAGACGGTCGCGACTTCCTCGATCCTTACCTCAGACTATTGGCTTGTGATACTAACCCTTTCGATTACACGCGGATGTGGCCAAACTTCATCTGCGGAGCGGTTTTTCTCCTTTTCTATCGTCTCTCTATCTGTATGTCTTGTTTTGGAGAAAATGTGCTTTGTTGTCCGCTCTACTCTCTCTCTCTCTCTCTCTCTCTCTCTCTCTCTCTCTCATTTTTTGGCCAAAAGTCCCCTTCTTGTAGTTATGTTTTTCCCTTTTATAGTTGACGTGAAGTCCTTTGTCTTCCGCCACGTGTTTCTCCCTGATAGACACGTGTTTTTTTCATGGGATGTGGGCATGTAGGGCACGTGGCCCTCCTCTTGTCCGCGGACGAGGTAGTCATAAGAGGTGGATGGTTGCTTTGGATCGCGGACGATATGTTTAGTCGTTTTATCCCTTTTTATCGCTATTTTTCCTATTTATTCTTAGATGTTTTTCGGCCGGTTTCGTCAGCGGTGGAGGCGCAGGCGGTGGGTGGCGGTGGCTGTGGCTAGTAGTGGTGTCGTGGTGGGTTGCGATTTCAGGTTAGTTTAAGAGTTCGAATTTGTCAATTGCATCCCTCGAAAGTTCCATTCTATCTATCAATTTAGTTGTTGTTGAGTGGGATTAGTGATCTAGGGTGTGAATTTGATCTCAAATCATGCCTTGAAGTTTCGAATTCGGAATCATGAATTTTAGGGTTTTGGGGTCCGAAAATTTGGGGTTTTTTTTGGTTTAGGGTTTAGGGTCCGAATGTTCACGATTTGGGTCCAAACAATTTTGGGGTTTTTTTACAATAGTTGATCTAGGGTGTGAAACAATTGGCTTCGATCCTAGGATTTCTGCGTTTACGATCGATTTGGATCCAGTTTCAGTATGTTTCTATGATTTGGTATATATCTGCAAACTTTGTGAAACTTGTAGATTGAGGTAATCACGCAACAAGGAGAGTTTTGTGAATAGTCAAAATGTGAAGCTTGATCTTGAGAATTTGGGCATTTATGTTAAAGAATCAAAGTTATATATCACTCAGAAGGTGAGAACATGGAAAATGCCAATATGCAAATTAACTAGCTAGGTTAATTAATCAGCAGTGCATCAGCACCTAACTTTTAGTTTAGTTAACTTGGGAATTCAATTCAGAACTCCTCATATGTAATTAGCCAAAGTAATGTTATCTCTTCCCTTATTTAAAAGTTTAAGAGGTAAAGAGATGCCATTTTGGTCTACTTTTCATACATAAATATTGAAATCTCCACCTTTTATAGATTACAGATTATAGATTTTTTTATAGCTTGTACATTATTACAGATTTACATATTTTTTTATTCTGATTACAGATTTACAACTTCCACATGCATGATTACAGATTTACAACTTCTGATTACAGAATTTTTTCCAGCTTACAAGCTTTTTTTTTATTACAGAATTTTTTTTTATAACATATTTCAGTTTTTTTTATTACATAAATGATTACAAAATTTTAGTAGAACTTGTAAATGATCATTAACATATTGCAAACTTCAGAATTTTCAAAATGCAAAATACACTAATTACCTTCATAATTCTTCTAAGCTTTTGGTCTGTTTGGGTGATGAAATCAATCTTCATTCCCAATTTTTTTTTTCCAGATTTTCTTCGTAGTTTTTTTTTTATCTTAATAGATTTAGCTCATCATTTGGAGGATATTGATTATCTTTAGTCATCAATTTTTTTTAGCCTATTAGCTCAAATGGGAGAGCAAAGTGCTCATGCACAAAGACGTGGGTTCGAATCTTGAACATATTTTATTTTCCTTTTCCCATTGTATGTGTTTGGAAAGGCTTAAATTTTCTGTCCTAGTTGTGTGTGGAGGGTTGGAATTATCTCAAAGCTACTGCCGCACATTTACGACAATTGCTCATCTTATAAAAAAAATTAGCAATCACTTGGTTACTTAAAAAACTTACACATAACGATGAAATTTAAAAGCCTATGGGGGATTTGAACCCACATCTTTGTGTATAACCACACATCACTCTACCGTTTAAGCTAATAGGCTTAAAAAATTATTAGATATAGGAAACATAAACATTTACACACTCTTGAATCTGCAAAAGTGTGATGATGGAGCAAATGCAGATCCACGATAGAAAGCACACAGGAACCACACAAAGTTTGGGAACCAAGGGCACGAAAGCAAACAAAAAGTCGAACAAATCCACTAAGCCACAAGAGAGGAAACCTCTTTGGCCAAAGGTAAATAACATACAATTTTCTAAGAAATCACAGAGAGGAACCTAGTGCCTTTATTTATAGTAATTCTCAAAACTGAAGTCCCCTAATGTGACTTTAGAATACCTAGCTAGACCTAGTGCCCTTTTGATACCAATTGTTGCAAAGAAGATGTATCCTCTAACAGCAAGATTCACCGGAGAATAGGTGTTTAACTTGCTTAAATGTAATTTGTAATGCCAGTATACAGGAAAAGGCAACGAAACAACATCATTTTACCATCATGTACAACAACATGACTGCCAAAAGTTTATGTTTCAATGCAACTAGAGATAAGAGAATCATAGTTAATAACATCATGAACACTGAAAGTCTCTGATAGATACCATTCTACCCACCTTTTTCTCCGCCTTTTAGTGGATACCTAGGATCAAGGTTTATATGCTACTTAGCACCTAGGATTTTCAGGGAGAAACACAAACAGAGCAAGGACAAGCAAATGAATAGACAAACAGCTGCGCTTGTGCACACACGTAGACAATAGAGTCTATCTCCATTCGAATTACCATACATTACAGATCCCTACACAAAATACCAAAAAAACCCCAAATTTTCGACCCCTTAACCCTAAAATTCATAATTCAAAATTCAAAGGTTCAAACCAGGATTTGAGCTCAATATCACACCAAGATCACTCTTCCCAATCAATAAGAACTAAATTGAGGGATATGACATTGAAATTTTGGAAAAACCTATTCAAAATTTTCGAAATTAAGAAAACTCACCTTTAGTCTGGAACCGACCGTGTCGCCACCATCCCCCTCTCACGCATCACCGCCCCCTGCCGCCCCTCTAGAGTCACCAGTTGCCCGTCTGCATCTGCACTTCCAGTGTGTTTGGGACCTGAGTCTTTAAGGGGAAGGAAGGTGTGGGAATTTGAGAAAGAGAAAAGAAGGGGATGACAATGTTTAAAAAAGCCAAAGGCGACATAAGGCGATAGGCATACCTGTAGCTTAAGCAGGCTTTAGAAGCAAAGGCGATGGATTTTCCATAAAAACTCTAAAAACACCTTAAACTTCAATTTAAATGCTATAAAACCATCTTGGATGAAATAAAATCAGATTGAAAGCATATTATTGTACTAAAATCAAGTTTTAGGTGGTAAGCAAGTAAAAAAAACCCAAATAATAAAAAGAAATTCGAGTTGAAAGGGAAAGGATGGATGGCTAAGGAGTGGGTAACTCAAAATCATCAATGTCAAGTACATCATCTTCTTCCTCAATGTCTAGAAAAGAAGCAAAGTCCTCATCACCATCATCCTCAGACTTGTATCCTTCATCATCTTCTTCTTCTTTTTCTTCTTCTTCTTCTGGTTGAGATCTCAAATGTTGAGTTTGCGAGCCACTGCCTTGCTGAGTTTGCGAGCCACTACCACTGCCTTGCTGAGTTTGCGAGCCACTGCCACTGCCTTGTCCTATGTTTCGGCCTTTAGTAGATCTCAGGTTGAATCTTTCTTCGCGAGCACCAGAAGCACCAGCAACTTGTCCCTAAGTAAGATCATCATTCTCATACACCAATTCAGTTTCAGCATCTTGTTCAAATGCTCCCGTCAGCCATTCATTGGATTCATCAATGCCCTTCAGGCTTATTGGGTCAATGGTGTCTCGCATTTCATACCTCTTTAGCAAGGTTCGGTTGTACTTCACGTAAACCAATCATTCAATCGTTGCTGATCAAGCCTATTTCTCTTCTTGGTATGAATATGTTGTAACAATCAACACTATTATATAACTTGTACAATAATATGATTTTAGTTAGACACTTGAAAGTAACAAACAACTAGCAGTAGATGGTAGCTTACATGCTCAAAAGTGCTCCAATTCCTTTCACATCCCGAGGCACTACAAGTAAGACTTAAAACTTTGATGGAAAAATTTTGCAAGGTAGGAGTTGAAGCACTATAGCAGCCCCACCAATCAGCTGAAATTATAAATAAAAAATACATCAGAAATTACAGTTATATTAATCGTGCCTTAGCTGAAAATAATATTAAAATGGGTTATTACAGAAAATACAGAAATTACAGTAATATTAAAAGCAAACAAAGCTGAAAATAATTGGTTATTAGTTAGTATATTTACCAGGTGCTTTGAGCTTTCTATGTCTAATAGCCAATGCATTCCCAAACAACCCTTCAGCTCGTTTGTATAGAGAGAGCTCTTCCATAACCTTGTCTTGGTTGCTTGCATTAGGAATCAATCTACGGATGACATGATATAAGCTATCAAGAACTTCCTTGCATGTGGCAGCCTTTTCATTGCCATAGTAGAATTCTGGATTTAAAAAGTATCCAGCTGCATGTAAAGGACGGTGTAGTTGACATTCCCATCTCTTATCAATCAATTGATATATGTCAAAATACTTGGTGATGTCTTGATTGAATGAAGTAGCAATAGCCTCCTTAGCTCGATCCATGGCCTCATAAATATATCCCATTGCAGGTCTCTTCTCTGAATCAACCAATCTTAACACTCTAACAAGTGGACCTCTCACTTTAAGAGTATACAACACACTATTCCAAAAAGAAGGCATCATAACAGTTTGTGAGGCCTTCTTCCCTCCCCCTTCCTTGATCCATTTGCTAGTTATCCATTCTTTTGACTGAAATAGCCTGTTTAGACCTAGTTGTTGCTTGTGTAGTGATGACAATGTGAGGAATGATGTACCAAATCGTGTACGTTTTACCTGGTCGGAGCAAGTTTCTCTGATTGGTAAACTTCCTCATTAGATTCAGAAGACCAGGTCTTTAATAAATATAGCTGCACATCTGAATTGCTTTCTTAAGAGTCCTTGCAATTGAGGGTATACTACCACCAATATCCTCAAGCATTAGATCAATGCAGTGAGCTGCACATGGAGTCCAATAGAGGTGAGGATATTTGGCCTCCAACAACTTGCCTACAAAATAAATTTGGGGTTTAGTATGTACGTATTTTTGATCACATTTCTAAAGATAGCAAATGAAACATATAAACTGTTTTACCTGCATTAACATAGTTTGCCCCATTGTCTGAGATCACTTGCAGAACATTTGTTTCTCCTACCCGCTCAACAACCTTGCTGAGAAACTCAAACAACTTCACACCAGTTTTAGAGTAATTTGATGAATCAACTGACTCAAGAAACATACTTCCTCTTGAGCAATTAACCAAAAAGTTGACAACTGACCGATGACACCTATCTTTCCACCCATCTGACATGATAGAACACTCTGTCTTTGGCCATTCATCTCTATGAATTTTCAGCAACTCATCAACTCGAGCAACTTCTTGTTTCAGTAAAGGAACCCTTACTTCGTAAGGAGTTGGTGGCTTTACTTCAATTCCTTCCCTTGCAATAGAATCACATGCCTTGATGAAGTCAGGATCCGCTAGGACATTAAAGGGGATTCCACTTCTATAGACAAATCAAGCAATATCTTCACACATCTTTGTCCGACCCTCCTTTTTGTAAGCTTCATTCAGCGTAGATTGTTTCCCTGATGACTAATTTGGTGCAGCTGATCTAGGCCTTATAAAGGCATCCATAGGACCTACTTGCCCCACCCTCTTTCTAGCCTGAGTTAGAGCCGAGGACATTGGCCTTTTGCCACGCTGATCTGCTACAAGAGGCTCATCTTCAGTATCACCCAATATGCCATCTTCTTCGAGTGCCTCCACCAATTGCAGTTGATCTCTTATACTCTTCTTTTTCAAAAGGAAATCTTCTATTTCCATAGAAACATGCTCAGGGACCTTCTTGCAACGTATGATATTGCGACGGTCACGAGCAAGATGGTGTTTGAACCTATAAATCCCTTCTGTTGTCACCTTATTGCAGAATGAACATGTCACGTTTGTGGTGTTGTTCGGATCAGCCAGAAAACCATACTTCCATCCCGGATCAGTTCTTCGCTCAGCACTCTCATTAGTCATCTATTTCTGCAATTTCAATGTATCAAAATCATTTATTACATAATAAACAAAGTGAACAAACTAGCAACTAGTAATGAATGTTACAATAGGTAGCAAGTAATGGAAAAGTGGAAAATAGTACCTGATTTAGAAGGGAGAACCTGACGGCAACGACAAGGACTCAGATGAACAGCAAGGAGCCAGCAGGACCCAACAAAATAAAAGCAACTCCACCGAAAGGAAGAAGGGAAGGGAAAGGAGGGAGAAAATTAGAGTAGAAAGGGAGAATAGAATAGACAGACGTGTGAAACGAATAACAGGGGAAGGCTGATGAGTGTTTAAACCAGAAAAATCTTCAAAAAATCAAAAAGTTGCTAAAATATTTAAAATAAAATCAGAAAAATATTTTTTCAACTAAAAAAAGATATGGAAAGATTGTTTTCACAAAAAAAATTGAATTATATCTTAAATTGATCAAAATAAGGAAAAAACAAAAAAGGCCATAGCTTGGGGCTTTTATTCGCCCGTGGCTTAAGCGTCGCTTTGGCACTTTGTGTGCGCCTTTCCACCTTGTGTGCGCCTCTGCCAAGGCAAGCGACACAACCTCGTCTAGGGCTTAAGCGCGCCTTGGCCTGACTTTTTTAAACACTTGGGGGGGGGGGGGGGGGGGGAGAAGGGAGTAATTTCACTTTCCCATCAAATTCCACCGTTTTGATGGGGTGTGAAATCCCACCAAATTAAGCAGTTACATGCCTTTGTAATCCCTTTCCTTCCTCTTGAGTGTCCACCCAAACAACAATTTTATTTTCCCCTCACTTCCCTTCCTAAAAATCTCACTAAATCCCATCTTCCAAACAGGGTGTTCGTCTCCCTCCGACACCATCTTGTCTTCTCAATCTTCCAGTCTCTCGTTCGGGAAGAAGACTAGAAAGGTTTCTATTTGTGAAAAACCTCCACACCTTTTATTAATATTACATTACTTACCTGCTTTTAACCTTAAAATCACGTTTTTTGTTCAAAGTAAAACTTATGGGCGCGAGACAAAAAATTTCGAAACCCTCGGTTTACCAAGCGAAATATCTAAAACTCTTGTATACCATATGAATTACGGAAAACTTCAGGGTTACCTCACGAAACTTCCATAAATAAAAATATGTGATTTTAGCTTTGTGTATTAAAATAAAATATTAAGGTTTTTTTTTTTTTTTGTAAATTTCACTACGATGTTGTTGGTCGGGTTGCATCCAATTCTTCTATTTGACTTGTGTTGGCTTATTTTACACGGATCAAGATTGGTCAATGTTGTTAAAATGTGCACTAAAATGTCTAAGAACTTCTTACTTCTAGAAAGCTTTCCCTTCACCTTCACCTTGATCTTTCTCCTACTCTCTAGAGGCTTCAGTTAGCCTTGTCATCAACTGAGAAAGTCTAGATCATTTTCAAGCAAAATCCGCCAAAATTTGAGGCCTATAAGAGCATGCCCAACATGTGCTCTATTTTGAAGAAAATTGGACTTTTGAGGAATATTGGGCTTATATTTGGTCCAACAGTTTCCATAATCCAATCTCCAAAATATAGATACAGCAGGGCAAATATGCTTGCTTGCCCCATACCTCCAGCAACGCTAAAATTTTTTGGCGATACTTTTTTCCTACATTTTCCCACGTTCATGAGAGAAAAACTACAATTGAAGGAAGCTATTCAACCATTTCTCTACCTAGAACGAAGGTACAGGTGAGTTCTTCTTCAACTTTTACAAGGCTCTCTTTGGTACTGCATCATATGCATATTTTGATTTGGGTTACTTTTTGTCTCAAATCTTTACAATTCTACCTATAATAAAAAAATCTCATGATTTAAAATGATTTTTGAGGATGCACTCAAAATGTTCGAGGAAGAAGTAATGGCCAACTATCGCACTTACACAATAAGCTAAAACAAAAAATCAGAGGAAGAAGTAATGGTAAAAAGACTAATTTCACAACTTTTTGATATGTGATTTAAAGCCTTCGTATTTGAGTGTGATTGTTATTGAATATAATTGTATATTAAAACTTCCAACTAAGTTCAATCTTTTTTTTTGTCTGTATTTGGACATAGTTCAAGATACTATATCACACTTATTCTAATGAATGTGAGGTGGAAATGTATTGGTCTTACCTATATCCTAAGAGTGGAAAATGTTTATCCTGCTTTTCTCCTAGATACATATATGCTTGTGATAATGTATATTTTATATATGCATTATATGTAAGTCTTAGATGCATTAAGTATTCATATTGCATGTTTAATTAGCTTATTCATATTCTTGATCATTTAGTATTCGTAGTTTAAAATCTACTGGTTTTTGGTGTTTATTTGTAGATCTTATGATCCGGACTTGAAAGGATGAGAAAACACGGAGCAAATGGACAAAGAAGAGCGAAAGAACAAGTGCAGAAATGGAGAACATGGATAAATACCATATTTAAGGTTTTGAGAAGTTAGAATTAGCTTCCAAGGTCTTCATGAGAACTGTAGTGCTTGGAAAGATCTTTCCAACACATATTCATATGTGTCGATCGGACGAAAGATGACTCCAAAAAGTGCGATACAAGTTCAGTTTGTCGAAGCTGTCAAGCTGTAAGGAGCGGCGCCCGCCGGTCTCGTTATTTCTTGATTTGTGAGACGCGGCCCAATTCTATTTTTGTGGAAACTCTACCTATTCTTCCTAGGGTTTTGGCCGACGCCTATATGCCCTATATTAGTCAAGCATTCATTCAATCAACTAACATTCCAATAATTTATTAACTAAAAGAGAGATGAGAGGATTTAAGTTTAGGGATTCAAGGTATGTTATGCTTGCCTATAATTATCGTGGTTTTGCTATGACTCAAGACTTGGTTGATTGATTGCGACACTTGATTTCTATATTATTCATAAGTTGATTTATCATCTTGTTTTTATTGATTATATTTGTGATTCTTTTTATAACCGCACATCTATTTCTATGCCTTTGTAGTGGATGATAACAATTGATCTATGTCAAGTAGATGTTATTAGGGTCGAATGGGTTGTTCCTTTGTTTCCTAATTGCATTGAATTGATATGCCAATTGCATTGAAATACTATTATTTTGTAAACATGTAGTGATTAAAAAACCGCCACATTAGCCTTTCAGTGGCGGTTTTCCTATTTTTTGTGGCGGTTTTTGGCCGCTACCTAGTCCTTTTATGTAGTAGTGTTTATCTTAGTTTAATTGCATTATTTATCTTCATTCATATTTCTATTCTATCTTTATTATCATAATTGATAAATACACATTGCATTGAAATACTTGTTTCTCTGTGGGTTCGTCCCCTTACTTATCCGCTATACTAGGTTGCTAGTTAGTTTGTTAGTTTATGTTATTTCTTTGGCGAGGTGAAACCTAACAATATTTCCCCTTCGTCAGCTTGATATAGGTATAACATGAAATTTGGGAGAAAGAGTTGTATGATGATAGAGCAGACGTTTGCCTTTCATGAAAAGTATTTAGTATGTCCATTGTCTTTCATTGCTTATAAGTTAATTTCAATAATCTGGAAAAGGTCCTTGTACTTGATTGACATTGGACGATATGTTTATCATGATTAAAATGGGCATACATATCGAGTGCCTAGTGGATAAGGGAAATTTCGGAAGTGTTTAACACTCAATCGAATGGAGAGGATAGAATTGGTGTTAATGAAGAAAAATATGACTTAGGGTTTGGCTATTAGCCCTTTTTTAAGTTTAATATGAGCTGTTTGGGCTTGTACTCTATTACTTTCAAAGTTAAAGTTGGCAATAGTTGAGTTACAACTTGTCATCTTTTTTCTCTTTCTTTTGAGGACCCTACAGGCTCACTCTATGTCCAAGCATTCTGCACCGACAAAATGTAAACATGTGAGGAAAATAAATATGCCTCACTTCCCACATGCTTATCCACAAAACAAAAGCTTTAGTGCACTTTAAGATTTGGATGAATGAATAACTTGTCATTTTAGTCAAATGAGGTATTTCCAATTTGAGCTACATGTGTCTGTGCTATCAATGATAGTGTATAATTTCGAAAAAAGAGAATCTTCTCTGTCTATATGATGATTCAATGACATGTATCCTAAACTTTTTGCACTACTCGTCTCTCTCATATTCTTGTACCCTACATGCAAATTTAATTTTGTCAATCTCCTTAACAATGGATCGCTCCTTAATTATATTAATGAACCACATATAACATGACTCTAAAGTCAGCCAGTATCCTTCCTATTGTTCTAATTTGGAAGGGAGGTATAGTACTGAAGCTCACACTAAGGATCAAGAGACACAATGAGCACCTAGCAGCAGCAAGTCAAAAAAACACACGCAAAGATCAAACAATTTTTCCCACCAGGAAGACAAGCTACTTATATCTGCATGGATGAATACAAGCTTAGATCCAATCAAAGGATCCGATCAAAAGAAGAACTAATTTTGGAAAAGAATTACTCAATACTTTCAAGAGGATATGACTTGGCCTGATGAGCGAAGTGAAAAATCACTAACAAATCGCTAGTCAAAGATAAGCTTCAGTGTAAGTAAGTTTAGCGGACATTATGATGCAATTGAAAACTTACGAAAAACTGGATACACAAAGGCAGATAAGGTACACAATTATGTTACAGTTTCCTTCATTCTTTTTTCTTACTTTTTTTACTAATTCTTTCAAAAATTTAGCAAGTATGTGTAATGTACCTTGTATGTATAAAATGATTCCACTTTTCTGTATTTGCTGCATAAAGCCTCAAGTGGCAACATTCCTTTCAAAAAGAAAATTCTCTACTCTAGTTCCTTGACACTACTAACATAGATTGACAAAGTGGCATAAATGTTGGTATGTGTTGCATGTACTGCTTGTAGAAATACTTTTATGGTGTGCCATATGCATTTTGTAATTTTTATAAGATCCTTCAAACAAATTGTCTTTGCTGATTAGTGGATAACTCTGTTTCTAATGGGGATATGCATAACTTATTATGTGTTTGAAGTGAACCTGGAAAAGATTTCAGTCTTTTAATTATGATGTTCCGTATGTTCTTTTATTTGAAACCCTCTCCTCTAATAGTGCTATCCTGCCACTCAATTTAATTGATGTTTAGGAATTCATCCACACACGTCATTTGTGATTTTAGTTGCAAGCATATGAATGTCTGGTTGCATTTTAAGATCGATTGAGGATTTGGGCAAAGGCTAGGCCTCCAAAATGTTATGTTTGATTTTTTATTTCATTAATTTGCAGATACAAAAGGCAAAAACGTTGTAGAAAGATAAGGAAGGTCATCCATTTGTTTTAGATCATTGCTGGACTCTTTTGAGGGTTCAACAATAATGGGTGGGTGAACAAAAAAAATTGAAGCAAGTAGAAGTGCCAAGGCAGGCGCTGCTAAAAATCCATTTCCAATCAACATGGACGATGATAATGCAATTGCTCCTGAACTTGCACCCTTGAAGAGGCCAATGGGAAGGCAGACTGCAAAAGAATCAAACAAAAAACCAAAATCCAATGGGAAAGGGGATCACGCAGAGACGAAATCTTCACAAATCCGTTCAGAGTTGTAGGAGTTTCGGGTAAGGGGACTAGAAAGTGATTGCGTGAAGGCTGAACAATTGAAGTTGTTGATTGAGATTGAGAAAAGGCATTTTCTCTAAGAGAAAAGGAAATTGAACAACAAGTTGCTCTAAAAGAAAAGGAAATTGAACAACAAGGTCTAATTAAGGAGACCAAAATAATGATTATGAACACTTGGTTGCTGACACCTCTTTAAGCAGAATATATCCTCAACAGACACTACAAAAAAAAATTAAATTCGCCACCCTTGCTAGCTTCGGCAGGCTCTTGGCGTGGCAATTGATACCCTTTTGCCACGATATTAGCCACGGCAGGCGTGGAAAATAGAAAACAACCATTGATGGTAGCTTCGGCAAGGGTAGTCGTGGCTATTGAGTTAATCTTGCCACGCTACCTAGCTTCGACAGGGGTTTACCGTGGCAATTGGTAACCTTTTGCCACGCCATGGCAACGACTATTTACGTGGTCGCTTATATTTGCCACTGGAATGTGATTGCCGTGGCAACTGTTTATTTTGTTTAAAAAAATATTTTGTTTCCCAACTAAATACTCCGTGAAAGAGAAGCGGCCACTCTCGATCTAAAATCTAACCTAAATTTTCATGCCTCTCTCAATGGATCTCCATCGCCCTCATCGATCGGTCTTCTCCATCTCCCTCTCCCCCTCGATCTCAGATCTGTCCTCGTCCTCTCTCTCACCATGTGTCTGGAACTCTGTTGTTCCTCTCTCCGTCTCCCTCCCACACCAGGTCTACGCCTCCTCTCTCATCTAGATCTGAGACCAGATGACAACGGCGAAGAAGGTCGTAGAAGAACCGGATCTGAGAGCCCTCACATAACGTTTCGCCCCTCTCGCGCCTCCATCGACCCCTCTGTTCATCCATAGATTCTTTGAGCTTTTTTCGACGAAGCTGGTTGCCCCCTGGTTCTAGATCTGGAGCCGACCATGTACAAAGACGGTGAGAAGAAGGAGAGCGGCAGCGAAAGTGAGGCCAAGGTGCACGATCTTTAGTTTTCGTATTTCAATTTGTTCTTTGTTCCACCTGATTGAGTTCAGAGTTTGAAATTGTGCGTTTGTTTGATTATTGAAACTTGTGGTTTGTAGTTTTTAGGGTTAAACTGTTTCAAATAGAGATTAGTGAATTCGAAGAGAGATTATTGAAAATAATTTATTGACATCGAGAGAGTAGTTTTTTAGGGTTAAACCCTATCATGTATTCATTCTTCTTTCAAATTTTGTGATTCTTTTGTCTAATTAAAGTCTGATTTTTAGATTTATTTTTTGCCAGTTGCAAATCGATTCTCTAGAATTGGTCTCTCATCTGAATTTAGTGGTAATGAATCCTAGCCTACCAACTGCTTTCTATTTTATTCGCCCTCCATGTTCAATGGTCAAACCCTAATCTTTGCAATTCGATTTAATGTCTAGGAATTGGAGCAAGAAGATGTTGTCTATGCTTCTAGAGTTTACACACACCTCTCTTGAGGAGTCTGATGAGTGACTTGAGCAGGTTAGGTTTACACACACCTCTCTAGAATTGGTTTCTGATCTGATGCCGTCTGCGCTTTTCTAGAGCAAGAAGATGTTGTCTATCCTAACCTACCAACTGTTGTTTATTGTATTTCAGGTTAGGTTTAATTTCTTTGCCACTAGTTTTAAGATTCAACAATTCATGAGATTTAGCTAATTATGAGCTTTTTCTGATGGGGATCCAAAGACGCAATTTTCCCTGGATTTCTATAGTGAATTTGAAATTGCATAGACAAAATAAGCCAAGCTATGATCCAAGCCTATTTTGTGGTATTTTTTGGCAAATAATGACAATTTTCAGCCTTTTTTTTTTTTCAGTTAATCCTTTTTTTTTATTACCTTCCATTCAATCTAAAGTGCATCAAAACTTGAAAAAAAGTGTACCAAACTTGGTTTTTCTTTCCAGGATGTCAGTACTCAAAACTTGAACAAGAAAAGTGTGAACATGCTTGAACTAGAAAAGTGGACTAGTTCTTCTTAATGATGTACATTTAAATTCATAGATCTTTCTTATTGATTATGGGTTTTACTAAATATATTTTCTGATGCATTTGAGATTTTGTTTAATTTTTCTGCAGATTTCCTATATAACACATTCGTTACAGCAGCCGGTAGAAAGGTTTGGATAGTTTCTTTTACTATGGTTTAAAATGTGAAAGTTGCACACACCATTATTTTCTAAGTTTGATCTGAATGGCTATCAATGGATTCAAACTATTAAATTCCCAAGACATCCTGCCTGTTTAAGAGTGTTTGTTACTATAGATTCTTATGTTTTTTATTTTATTTTATTTCCCTGCCTTATCTTATAATCTAAGTGTTGCTTAGGACTGTTGTAAGGGTGCTCAGTCCTTTTCCTTGACTTATATTCATGTAATTTGTTTTTAATCAAGTCTTAATATCTTGTTCTCAAGCATCTTACTAAACAAAAAATTTCCTGTTCTTAGGGGCATAAGCGTGATGATGGTTGGTGATCCCTCTGTTGCCAAATCCCAACTGCTAAGAGCAATCATGCAGGTTTGTGGCACTTTTACTCAAATAGATTTAGTGTAATCTGTCTTGTGTCCTTAATGTTGCTTTTCTATCTTGAAATTAGCTAATTTTCTTAGCTTCCCATTTATCTTTTACTTTGTTACTAAATTCATTTTAATCTTCTTGAACTTAAAATAACTCTTCTATTTCTTCTTGATCCAGAAAATGAAGAGGATGCCCAAATTGCATTCTTATCTCATGGGTTTAAATCAAACATAAATCATTTGAATCAGCCTTTTTGGTAATTATTAATGTGTTCCATTCAAATATAGAATCTTTTGCATTTGTCCATTCTTTAAGTTAAACTCTTCTCTCTTTTCTACAGGATTTTAAAGGGAAGGTGGTTGTATTAGATTTCTAGACATACTGTTGTATAAATTGCATGTATGTGCTGCTAGACTTGGATTATCTTGAGAGGTTATACAAAGACAAACCAGTATGGTCCTCATCTTTGATCAACTTATTAGTCTTCATCACGCTCTTTTTTTTCCTGCCATTTTTTTCTTTTCAGGAATGTATATACATGTGAAAGTATATTTCTATACATCAAACTTTTACTATCTTTTCTGCCTTGTGTCCTATTTAGCTAGCTATTGAATTGAGTTGACTGGATGTATTGTTGGAGACTGTTTTTTTACTCTTCCTGTCAACATTGGTTTCACTTTCTTTACTATTTTCCTACTGTAAGGATTTATTTTGAGTCTTTCATGATGACCCTAAAAATTTAACGATAAGATTACTGATATAAGATTTATATTTATGACCAAACTTGCAGGTTCTTTGAGCTCAAAAGACTGCATGGCTTAGAGGAAGAGAGATTGTCTAATGGAGCAACAACCCTAAAGAAAATGGTAACTAGCCTTCTCTATATGTATATGAAACTTTTAGGGATGAGATTGCCATACTTTTTTTTTATAAAAAAATTAGTAGTTTAAAATGAATGTTTCCCTCTCTTATCCATTTTTGCAGCTGTCACTCTCAAGAAAGTGTGTTGGTGCATCAAGCAGAAGTATGTTAAACTGAAATTGCTTCTACAAGAAGAGGTATTTCTACGTATAAGGGTTTCCAAACATGAAATATGTTAGTATGCTTCAAGTAAATAGTTATCTTTGATCTGCTGCTGCTATGGCGTCTCCATGAGCTTGTTGTTGCTGATTTGTGGCCGCTTTCTTCTTTTCATCTTCAAGCTTCTTCTGCAGCTTCTCATTTTCTAAGCTTTATTGCAGCATAAGCTTGCGTCACCTTTTACTTGGACATCATTTTTAGGCTATTTGGCTTAATTTCTTATCTATATTTTCATTGATTTTTATTCATTCAATTCTACTTAGTGAATTGGTTTGGTGTTTCGAATCCAAGATTCGATTTGGTGTTCATGTGAAAAAAAACTCATGATTTGATTGGTGTTTCTGAAAATCTTTTGAATTGGTTTTTGATGTTTCTGGAAATCATTGGTTTTTGATGTTTCTGGAAATCTTATGCCTCTAGTCGTTATTTAGTGTTTGCACATGTAGCAACAGAAAACAATTAGATCATGGACACATATATCACTTACATTGTGTCTGCATATTGTTAGTCACTTGGGCGACAAAAGTTTATTTTCAGTGAATTTGATTGCTTGATATGAAGATGTAAATGCTATATTTGATCATCTTTGCTGTTTTTTTTCATGCAGTATTTGTAGAGTTCAAATGCCATTTGATACTCTTTACTCGTGTTAGGTGGAGGCTCACATTTGCATGGTGAAGTGTTAGAGATGCAATGAAAATATGTAAATTTTATAATAATGTATATTTATTTTATATAAATTATGTAGTTTTTAACATTTTATTAGATATGTAATTTTTTATAATTAATAAAATTTTATTATATATGTAAATTGTGTTTTATTTTTTTTTAAAAAAAAATATTGGACTTTTTAGCTCGGGCCTGAAGAATCCGAGCTAAAAAGCATGTTTTTTTTTTTAATTTTCCACCCACACTTTAGCTACGGCTACTTGCCGTGGCGAATGCGCCATGCCTATCGTCTGGGGTCGCCTTGCCGTGGCTTTTGCCGTGGCTAATATCTTGCCACGACTAATAGCCGAAGCTACCAAATTTTGCCACCGCCTAGTTCGCCACCCCCCATTTGCCGTCGTAGTGCCGAAGCTAGAAACCTTTTGCCACCACAAATAGGCCTTTTGCCACGGCATTTTTCCTAGGCAAATTTAATTTTTTTTTGTAGTGAGACAAAGAGAAATTTTAGCAAAAAGAGTCGGCCAGAATGGAAGTCTACAGTCTTTTATGTGATTACACCTATATTCCTTTGGTGCAGGCCATAACTCTAACAGTATCTCAACATGCTTTGATACTACTCTAATTTACTCTGAATTCAAGGCCACATGTGAACATTGTTATGCATCTAAATTTGAATCATCTTTAACCTTCATCAAACTTTGCTTAGTCATTTGTTACCAAATGTGTTTGTTTCCTGTAATCTAGTAACTACTATATCTAACTAAAGGTCCATTCTTATCAGTGGCCATATTAAGCATTTCTTTTGTTTGGAAGGCAAAGTGGAAATAAGCCTCTTTCGATCTGATTTCATAGGTGATATGGTTGAATAAATATGGTTGTTGGAAGGGATCTGAAGAGCGGAAAGAACAAAGTGGTTAATGTGATTGGAGATGGTGCCAAGACAACAAGATAAGCATACGAGGCCATGAACAATGCCGGTTCTTAGATTCAAATATGATTGTTACCCTAAATGACAACCATTAGCTAGAGAATTATAAAGATAGAGCATATAACTTTTTGTTGTTTCTAGCATCTCCTCTCTTTCAAACAGATGTGTATTGCTTCTCCTCAACATGTTGTTATTTTTTTTGCTCCTATGATTTCTTTTTCCTATTTCTTTTTATCCATTTAAACTTATGTTGATCGTGATTTCATTTAATCTTACTCTTCAAAAACTGTTGGATTGCGAGAGGTTGATTGTCTACTTCTACTCATAAAGTTAGAAATTAGTGACATCAGATTAAACAAACGTAAGCTTCTATCTCTTATTTGTATGCATGAAGAATTATCTCTATAGTACTTTGGAGCCTTTAATTTTTTTTCCAAAGGTAAATATTAAATATATATTGACAAAAAGAAAAGAAAAGAGAAAAAAAATTAAAAGGGGCATTCCTAGCAATTGAGCATGAATGGCTTAGAAAGAAATAGCTGAGCCATATCCAAAAACATCAAGCACACAAAACACCATATCCTATCATTACTGTATCATTGATTCCTTTCATTCAGATCAATTATTGCAAATAACAATATATCTTCTTCTTCTTGTTCTTCTTTTACAATGTTTGCCTTTGAAGCTCTACTATAGCATAAAGGGTGTAGGGTTCTCTTGTACCATACAAGTTTTACATAGTATAATATAGGGAAATTCCGTATAGTGCCCACAAACTTTTATAAATTCTGCATGGTATACAAAGTTTTGAAAAATTCCGCTTGGTGCCCACGAAGTTTTGTAAAAGTCCACATGGCCATGGGGTTTTTCAAAAGTTTATGTGATAACAATAATGAGTTTTAATATTGAAAAATTGAGATTAAAAATTATATTATTGTACATTATAATTTGGAAAAACACTCTACAAGATTGAGGATTGGTTTGAATCTTTTTTAAAACTAGTTTTTTTATATAAATTTTCTTAGAGATAAACTAATCAATTTTTTTTTCTCAAAAATCTTACGTCTTTAATTTTTATTTGTTCTCAATATTTAGTTTTTATTTATAAGGAAATGGGGGGGGGGGGGGGGGGAGAACTACGGAGTATTACCCATTCACCATTGAAAAAAATTGATACAAAATTTTAAAATTACTAGAAGATATAGACAATTTTCCCCGTTAAACCAACTTTCATATGAAACAATTCTTCGGTGAATTTTTTGACGTAGTAACCGGGGTTGAAGAATTTAATAACGTGGTGTGACATCATAAATTCCCAAAATTCAATTTTTCGTAAAACCTAAATTTAACCAATTTAATTTTATAAATCGTATTTTAGAGCTAATTATTTACTTATCAAATTTTATAGAAATTAAAATTGGGCATTTAAGAACATGGTGCCATACTGTTTTTCTATTTTTAATACTCAATTAAAATGTGAACCTTTTAATTTTTTTATTACAAATTATCTCATATGAAAATTGGTTTTATGTGAAAAAGTGTACGTGTATATCTTCTTGTAATTTTCAAATTTTTTATTAATATTGGTTCATTATAAATGGGTAATATTACTACATAGTTCTTATTTTTTTTTCCCTCATTTCCTTATAAAAAAATCTAAATATTAAAAACAAATAAAAATTAAATACATAAGATTTTTGAGGAAATTTTTTTTGGCTAGTTTATAGGTAAGAAAATGTATATAAAAAAATTAGTTTATAAAAAGATTCAAACTAATACACAATCTTGTTAAGTGTTTTTCCAAATTATAATGTACAATAATATAATTTTTAATCTCAATTTTTAATATTAAAACTCATTATTGTTATCACATAAACTTTTGAAAAATCTCGTGGGCACTATGTGAACTTTTACAAAACTTCGTAGGCACCAGGCGGAATTTGTAAAAGTTGATGGGCATCTGCATATAATAGAGTTTTTTTTTGGGAAATTCCGCGTGGTGCCCACGAATATTTACAAATTCCGTGTGGTATACAAAGTTTTGAGAAATTCCACGTGGTATCCACGAAGTTTTGTAAAAGTCCACATGGTGCCCACGTTTTTTTTTAAAGTTTATGTCATAACAATAATGGGTTTAATATTGAAAAATTGAGATTAAAAATTATATTATTGTACATTATTTGGAAACATTTAACAAGATTGTGTATTAGTTTGAATCTTTTTTAAAACTAATTTTTTTATATACATTTTCTTACCTACAAACTAACCAAATGAGGAAAGGAGGAAAAAATAATTTAAAATTCTAGGAAACCACACTATAAACTAAATCGGTTAGTTTATATGTGATAAAAATAATATTTCTCAATTAGGTTTCTTATCCTACCTATTTAGATTTTTTTTAGGGTCGATGTAATATTCATTTGTTTCACCATTACACAATTTTGCAAAAAAAAAAAAAACACCCCTAAATTGAAAATTATAGGAACCACACTTAAAAGGCTAGAATGGCTAGATTTTTTTTTAATAGGAAAGAATTCGGGCGAGAGAGCTCTACCCGAAAGTATCCTTACGGATAAGGTCTGACAGACCTGAATTATTGTAATATCGACACCCCGGGCAGAGTGACAAAGATGTGCAACCTTATCAGTCAATTTATTACCTAAACGGGGAACATGAAAGAAGGAAACTTCTTTCAAAGTTGATATCAGTCACTCTATTGCTAGATGCTTGCAAAAGATCACCCATATCACATTTCGTTAAAATTGCTGGTAAATACATGAAATTACTATTTTGCCCTTGTACTTTTAGAATATTTGAAGTACCAAAGGGGGATTGCCCTTCAATAACTTTCATTTTCCATTTGAGAAGAGGACCAAGAGATGAAGGATGAACACATGGGAAAACTTTATTCAAACCAATTAAATCAAGGATGACCAACTTTAAACCAATTAAATCAATGATGAAATACTTGTATTGTCAATAGATGAACTATATGATATTGGCGATGAAGAGGCAAAATAATAATTTTGCTCTTTTAACATCAAACTTAACGTAAAAGGTGGGGTGGGTGGTCTTTTGCAAACATCTAGCATTTAAATAGTGTAATTAGGTTTCCTGAAAATTTTAATTTAAGGGATAGTTCTTTGGAAAATAATGTACTTTGATGGTGTTTTTGTAGAATTTAGGGTCTGTTTGGATTCCAAATGCATTAGGTTTATAATGCAAAATGATAAGGCGGTGTTTGGTCAACACAATTTTTAAGGTGTTTAAAGTATGGTGTTTTTGGATTACAAGATGTATTAATTATAATGCAATTATTTTATCTCGATTTATGTGATTATTTGCTTAAATTATGATTTTACCTCGATTTTTACTCGATTTTTTATTTTTACAGCCAAACGGTCACATAAAACGAGATAAAATAAGTGCATTATAATTAAAATGCAATGGAATCCAAACACACCCTTAGCTTTCATAAGAAGAGAGTCAAGAGACAAGACGGGAAGTAGCTTGAGAAGTCAGTCTTAATTGGGGGCCTTGAACTCTTTCAAGCTTTTGGGCTCCCAATTGGGGGCCCATATTACATCTCAATCTCGATCTATCTTTATTTATTTAGAAAAGTATAAATAATAAACCAAAACACGGACTATATAGAGACAAGACGGGAAGTAGCTTGAGAAGCCAGTCTTAAAGACCATAAAAACCAAAACTGAAAAGAAAAATTGAAAAGAGCTATTTCTTCTTTTGAAGAACTTATACTAATGCAAGGTTTGCATATCCACATTATGGAAATACAACAAAACAAAATCGATTACAAATACAAATCATTCAAATAAAAAGGTAAATTACACTTTACCACCCATAATTTGATCTAATTTGCACTTCATCATCCATTTACATTCAAATTTATACTTTTGTCATCAATCAACACCTGCCCCAAAAACTCGATCGTCAAATGAGTATTAAAATTTTAAAACCATGGGAATTGAAGTGAATTGTTTTATTTTTAACGGCTTCAATTGGCATAATGTGAATTACTAATGAAAATAAAATAACAAGTGGATCGCTATAATTTGTTAAAAATATAACCATTGTGTATATGCAACCCCATCTAAATTATTGGTGGTTAAGTGTAATTTACCTGACTTTTATATATAATTTGAGTTATGGAGTTCATGAAAGCCAAGCCCGGAATCCGACCCGGTAGCAATCTTGCAGTTGCTGAGTTCCTCCATTCCCCTAAGCATGTCCTCGTCGACGTACATTCTATTGGGTATAAGTAGTCCCACCCCTTCCTCCTCGTCTGATGGCTCCGGCGGTGGAAGTTGAGGTGAAGGCGCTTCGGAGACGGCCACGTGGCGGGTGGTTGCACTATTGTCATGAGCATCTCGGGGGATTGAGTAGACGCAGGTGCGGTGGTCGGCGCGGCTGACGCCAGCTAGAGCGTTGCGGTGGATGGGCCAGGGGTGGAAGTGGTCGCCGGAGTAGGTGACTACATAGACTTCCGGCTCCGTTATGCTCCTCTCCACTTGCTTCCTGGCCGTGCACCCCTTTGAGCTGCTACACCTGTAGTAATTCCTGCTTTAACAAATAATTTCCAATTTATAATTTAGTTCATAAATCAATTGCTTCATAATTTATAGAAAATCACCCTTAAGTTAGGTATCTTTTCACAAATTATTACTAGCTAGGTTGGTTCCGGTGTACATATGCCCTTACGTACGGTATACGTACTAGTCTTATCATGTATGCATAAATTATTCGTTGGTTTTCTCATGATTATTTGTCTATTTTCAAATGATTATTCATCTATAACAATATAACTATGTGCCTGTACAAAAATTGTAAAAATAAAATAAAATTCATTTTAACGAATAATCGCTAGTACCTCTGAATAATTTCCTAACAACGAATAATCACACAATACCACCGAATAATCAAAAGTTACTTTTAATCATATTCGTTGATCTGAATTTTTTTTCAAAATATTCATTAAAAAATAAATAATTAAAAAAATATTCAAACATTCAAAATATTTACAAAAATATTCATTTTTTGCAGGTGTCTCAGAAAAACGCGGTCTGAGACCGCGTTTTATTCAGAAGGTGAAAATTTTGAAATTGAAGAAAAAGGGGACAAAAAATTAACAAAAGAAATGCGGTCTGAGACCGCGTTTCTATTGTTAATTTTATTTCGGGGTAAATTATGTATTTTTTTAATTTTTGTACAATAGAGGCCCGGTGCCATGTCTCTTGATTTATTTTCTTATTTTTTTTAAGGAAAAGGGAAGACAGGGTTAATGGAGGTCGGGTGCCGCCAGAGGAAGGAACGACGCCGGAGGAGGGAGGAGGAGAGGCCGGAGGAAGGAGGGGACGCCGGATCCCGCTGGAAGGAGAGGCTGGAGGAAGGATGTGGCTAGGAAGGAAGAGAAAGGAGAGAGATCGTTGGGGTCCGTGGTCGACGGAGGAAGAAGGAGGAGGCGCGGGAGGAGGAAGGAGGAGGCGCGGGAGGAGGAAGGAGGAGGCTACTGTCGACTGTCGAGAACCCGGATCGACGGCCGGTGGCGCTCGAGAGGTTGCTGCGCCGCCTGCTTGCCTCCTCTCTCCTCTACCGCAGGCGCTCGAAACCCCCCAATTTCTTCTATCGAAAATTCCATTCCAAATCGACCTCCGACCTTTCTCTCGATCTCCACCTCCGACCTCATTGATCAATTTGGTGTTTCCGGCTTGTGGGTGGGGGACATGAGGTGGTGGCAAGGTATGAGTGTCGGAGGCGGTGGTGGTGGACATGGTGGTGGTGGGCTGGAGAGTGGAGAAGAGCGGCGATGGAGTGGTGGTGATGGACAGTGGGTTGAAGGTGAATGGTGACCCTAGTGGCCAGTGGGCTTCAAGCGGGATCCGACATCTCCACCTTCCTCCGGCCTCTCCTCCCTCCTCCTCCTGCGCCGTTCTGTCCTCCTCTGGCGGCCCAACAGTGCCTTTTTCCCTTTTTCTTAAAAAAAAATATAAAAAAATATCAAGAGACGCGGTGTGGAGCCGCGTCTCTATTGTACAAAAAAAAAAATTATACTCCCTCCGTCAAAAAATACATGAACTTTTACTATTAATGCACGCTTTTTTAGGAGCTAAAAACTATATAAAATATTAACTTTTTTATTAAAATTTTTTAATAATTACAAACTTATTATCAATAAGTTTGTAATTATTAAAAAAAATTAATAAAAAAGTTAATATTTTATATAGTTTTTACCTTCTTAAAAAAGCGTGCGTGAATAGTAAAGACAATGTATTTTTGGACGGAGGTAGTATAATTTACCCTGAAATAAAATTAACAATAGAAACGCGATCTAAGACCGCGTTTCTTTTGTTAAATTTTTGTCCCATTTTTCTTCAATTTCAAAACTTTCACCTTCTGAATAAAACGCGGTGTCAGACCGCGTTTTTCTGAGACTCCTGCAAAAAATGAATATTTTTGTAAATATTTTGAATGTTTGAATATTTTGTTAGTTATTTATTTTTTAATGAATATTTTGAAAAAAAAAATCCGTTGATCTAGGGCTATTATTCGAGCTGAACGAGCCGAGTATTGCTTGTTCATTTAGAATATAAATGAGTTCGAGCCAAGCCTAAATTTTGACTCGAGCTTAAAAATGTGCTCATATATTCGGCTCGTTTAGGAAATGTGCGAGCTCGAGCGAAGCTTTTTTCGAGCTTTCGGCAATTCTACTTGCTCATTATACAGTAACTTAAAGAAAATTTTAGAAATTCCATAAAATTCGAGCTATTCAAGTTTAATTTGAACGAACTGATCGAGCTTTGGACTGAGCTTAAAAATGTGCTCATACTCGGCTCGTTTAGAAAATGAACGAGCTCGAGTCGAATTTTTATCGAGCGAGTACGAGTCGAATTCGAGCTACTCGTGTTCACATAAATCCCTTGATCTATTTGGCTAAATGACCCATATTTGTTTACATAATACACCATAATAGTTGTGTACATATGATCTATTGTCTCTCTGTATATTGCAAATTCAACTAGTAGAATACATAGATGTAAGTATATGCACAATAGAAAATCCTTTCACGTCATAAAAGGAATGGTAGAGCATATCCAACAACTTCTCTAAAATTTTCTCCAAAATAGAAAATTATAATCCATATCTTTTGAATTCATTTTAACCAAATATTCTAATAGCTTTCCACTACGGAGTATACCCCCAAAATATATAGAATTTTCTTCAAATTTAAAGAATGATTTCAATTTTTTCATCTCATTCTCTATTTTAATAGAGAATGTAATGGGAAAACTTTTTAACAAAAAAAAAAAAACAATCCCAATATTCTCCAAAAATGAAAATGGAGAATTTGTGTTGAAATGTAATTTGATCTTTCTTAGAGCTGAGTTAGTTAGCTAACTTGTAGCTTGGTTTATGCATTTTTATGTTATGAAAGCAGTTAGTGTTTTGTATGCAGTTAAGCTGCAGTTTAGAAGAATGTTAGTGGGGTGTGTAGTGGGTAGTTTTTGTGTTCAGTTGTGTGAGTTTAAGCATGTATTTGGTAGACAGTTTTCATCAATTGAAGTGTGTGGTAGTTGTGGTTTATGCAAGCATCCGAGTTCTTGTTCCCTTCTGTATCACAGAGGAACTTTGTTGAGTGAGTGCTTGGCATTTTGATTGATCAAAAGCCTTAGATTTGTGAGGTTGATTCCAGAAATTGTTCAACATTTGGTATCAGAGAAAACACACATCTGTGTTGCTGGGTTTGATTCAGGTTTGAGTGATTGTGAGAACCAAACACAAGGGAAACACATAGAGAAGTTGAAGTTCTGGAAAAATGCAGAACAACAACAATGGAAGTGCAGGCAACCCTCAGTTGCCAATCTTCAAAGGAATCAATTATTATTTTTGGAGCTTGAAGATGTCCACCCTCTTCAAGTCACAAGAAGTCTGGAATCTTGTAGATCAAGGCTTTGAAGACATTGTGGAAGGTGAGCCTGATCAGCCACTGAGAGAGAAGAGAAAGAAGGATTCAAAGGCTTTGTTCATGATTCAAAGTGCTTTGGATGATGAGATTTTTCCAAGAATCTCAGCAGCAACAATTTCTCATGAAGCCTTGGAAGTTTTGAGGCAGGAGTAAATGGGAGATAAGAAGGTGATCACAGTCAAGTTGTAATCATTGAGAAGAGAGTTTGAAACTCTAATGATGCAAGATAAGGAATTAGTTCAAGTGTTCCTCTCAAGAGTCTCAAGCATAGTTAACCATATGAAATCATATGGAGAGAATGTGAGTGCTGAGACTGTGGTGAGTAAAGTGTTAAGAAGTCTCACCAAGAAGTATGATCACGTGGTTGCTGCTATTGAAGAGTCAAAGGACTTGTCAACATACAAGTTTGAAGAGTTAACAAGCTCTCTGCAGGCCCATGAGGAGAGGCTTAGCAAATCCACTGAAGTGAAGGAAGAAAAAGTTTTCCAAGTTAAAGATGATTCCTCTAAGACCAAGTCAGAAGGTTCTTCGAGCAGGGGTGGCTACAGAGGAGGTCACAAAGGTAGAGGTGGCTTAAGAGGGAGCTACAGAGGCCGAGGAAGAGGCCATGGAAGAAACCAATCTGGTGGGAGAGGAAATGGAGATGATCAGTGGAAAGAGTCCAATAGAAATCAAGACACTGATTCTAGGCAGCAAAGAAGTGGAATCAAGTGCTATTATTGTAAGAAATTTGGACACAAAGAAGATTATTGTTGGGAGAAGCAAGAGAATGAGCAGAAAGCAGCTAACTATTCAGAGAAAGTTGACAAAGATGATAGGTTGTTTATGGCACTGTCGTCTGTAGCAGAGGGAGCAAGTGAGATGTGGTTCTTAGATAGTGGTTGCTCTAACCACATGTCTAGTTCAAGAAGCATCTTCAAGGAACTAGATGAATCTAGGAAAGGAAATATGAGACTTGTGACAACAAGGTGTTGAAAGTGGAAGGGAGAGGCACTGTGGCAATCAAATGTGTTCAAGGAGAAGTGAGATTGCTAGATGATGTTCAGTGGGTGCCTGAATTAGCTCACAATTTGCTCAGTGTTGGCCAGCTACAAGGTACAGGTTACTCTTTGCTATTTGAAGATGATAAATGTGTGATAAAGGAGAAAAGATCAGGCTGTGTAGTTGTGAGTGCTCCTATGAGTAAGAATAGAATGTTTCCACTCAACTTAGCAGCAGACATGGGAAAGGCTATGGCAGTAAAAGGTGATGAAGAAACCATGCTATGGCATATGAGATATGGTCATCTCAATGCTCAAAGCTTGAAGCTTTTGAGTACAAAGGAAATGGTTGCTGGTGTGCCCAAGATAGGAGAATTGGAGTTGTGTGAGGGCTGTGTTTATGGAAAGCAAGTAAGAGGTTCTTTTTCAAATGATGAACCATGGAGAGCAAGTGAGTGTTTAGAACTCCTACATGCTGATTTGTGTGGCCCTATGCAAACTGAGTCATTAGGTGGTAGCAAGTATTTCTTCTTGATCACAGATGACTGCAGTAGATTCAGTTGGGTCTATTTTCTTAGATTCAAGTCTGAAGCATTTGAAAGCTTTAAAAGATTTAAAGCTCTTGTTGAAAAGCAATCAGGGAAGATGATCAAGTCATTGAGAACTGATAGAGGAGGAGAGTTTATGTCCTATGAATTTATGAACTTCTGTGAAGAAAATGGAATAAGGAGAGAATTTACAGCTCCCTACACACCTGAGCAAAATGGTGTGGCTGAAAGGAAGAACAGGACTGTCATAGAGATGGCTAGGAGTATGCTCAAAGCCAGGAAGGTTCCCAATGAGTTCTGGTGTGAAGCTGTGGCAACAGCTGTGTATGTACTCAACATCTCTCCAACAAGAGCAGTGACTGAAAAGACTCCATTTGAAGTATGGAGAAGGAAGAAACCTTCAATGAGTCATCTCAAGGTGTTTGGATGTGTGGCTTATGCTCTAGTGAATTTGAGAAAGAAACTAGAGGACAAGGCAGAGAAGTGTGTGTTTATAGGTTATGCAGCCCAATCAAAGGCCTATAAGCTTTACAATCCAGTGAGCAAGAGAACAATAGTGAGCAGAAGTGTGGTGTTCAATGAAGGAGTTGAATGGGATTGGGAGAATAAGCATGCTCAGTCTATGGAAGATGAGGTCATCCCTGTAATTCCCATCAATAGTTCAACAGAAGAATAGGATAGTGATGATGATGATCATGGTGATACTCCTCCTGCAACACCAGTACAGCAACAAAGCTCAGGCTCTTCAGGCAGTCACAGTGGATCATCATCAAGGTCATCAAGTGAGTCACAACCAAGGAAATTCAGATCCTTGTCTGATATATATGCAAGCTGTGAGATGGCTTTAGTAACATCAGATCCTGAGTACTTTGAAGATGCTGAGAGCAATGAGAATTGCCAAAAGGCTATGAAGGAAGAATTGAAGTCCATACAGAAAAATGAGACATGGGACTTGGTGGAGCTGCCACAAGATAAAAATGTCAATGGTTTGAAGTGGGTTTTCAGAACCAAATTCAATACTGATGGCAGTTTTCAGAAGCACAAGGCCAGGCTAGTAGCAAAGGGGTATGCACAGCAAGAGGGCATAGATTTTGAAGAAACTTTCTCTCTTGTGGCAAGGATGGAGACAGTGAGAGTTGTGTTGGCCTTGACAGCTCAGTGGCAATTGCAAGTCTATTAATTAGATGTGAAATCAGCCTTCTTAAATGGAGAATTGCAAGAGGAAGTGTATGTTGAGCAGCCACAAGGTTTTGTGAAGAAAAATGAAGAGCACAAAGTGTACAGGCTACACAAGGCTCTATATGGCCTGAAGCAAGCTCCAAGGGCCTGATACAGTAAGATTGATTCATTCTTCCTAAAGAATGGATTTGAGAGAAGTGAAAATGAGCCTACACTGTATGTGAAGAGGAAGAAGAATGGGGAGTTCATAGTGGTGTGCTTATATGTAGATGACATAATCTACTTTAGTTCTTCACCAGAGTTGCTCAAGAATTTCAAACATGCTATGATGAGCAAGTTTGAGATGACAGATTTGAATTTGTTGCAGTACTTCCTCGGATTGGAAGTGGAGCAAAGCAAAGAAGGTATTTTTGCGTGCCAAGTGAAGTATGCCAGAGATATGTTGAAGAAATTTGGAATGGAAAACTGTGATGCTGCTCAGACACCAATGAATATGAATGAGAAATTGAGAAGAGATGATGGTACTCCTATGGCTGATGAAAGGTTGTACAGAAGCCTAGTTGGTGGCTTAAACTATCTCACACATACTAGGCCTGACATTGCCTATAGTGTGAGTGTAGTTTCAAGGTATTTGCACAGTCCTACAAAGCAACATTTGGGAGTAGCTAAAAGAATTCTAAGGTATATTGCTGGCACAATAGAGTATGGCATGTGGTATGAACATGTTGAAGACTTCAAGCTGAGAGGATACACAGTTAGTGATTGGGCTAGCTGCATTGATGATAGAAGGAGTACTTCTGGATCTGTGTTTGGGCTTGGGTCAGGAGCTATCACATGGAGTGCAAGGAAGCAAGATACAGTAGCACTCTCTTCATCTGAAGCAGAGTATGTTGCAGCTGGAGCAGCAGCCAAGCAAGCTCTATGGCTGAAGAAGCTTATGCTTGATCTGAGCTGTGATCATAAGGAGGCAATTGAGTTGTGGTGTGACAACAAATCAACAATTGCAATGACCAAGAACCCAGCCTTCCATGCCAGAACAAAACACATAGATGTTCAACATCATTTTATTCGAAGGCTGGTGGCAGAAGGCAAGATCACTCTCAAGTTTTGTGGAACTAATAGCCAGGATGCAGACATATGCACAAAGGCTCTCAGCAGTGCAAATCACTTTTATTTCATGGAGAAAATGGGCATGAAAGAATTCAAATTAAGGGGTGGTATTGAAATGTAATTTGATCTTTCTTAGAGCTGAGTTAGTTAGCTAACTTGTAGCTTGGTTTATGCATTTTTATGTTATGAAAGCAGTTAGTGTTTTGTATGCAGTTAAGCTGCAGTTTAGAAGAATGTTAGTGGGGTGTGTAGTGGGTAGTTTTTGTGTTCAGTTGTGTGAGTTTAAGCATGTATTTGGTAGACAGTTTTCATCAATTGAAGTGTGTGGTAGTTGTGGTTTATGCAAGCATCCGAGTTCTTGTTCCCTTCTGTATCACAGAGGAACTTTGTTGAGTGAGTGCTTGGCATTTTGATTGATCAAAAGCCTTAGATTTGTGAGGTTGATTCCAGAAATTGTTCAACAATTTGTTGAGTTTGCTCTTACATACTCGGGATATACCTATATGGATGAAACAAACAAATTTCCCTCGTATAAGACATGAAGCGAATTCAATCAAATTATTTATTATTTTGAGGTGATTGAAGAGTCGAGCTATAGCTGTTTTTTTTTAAATGAAATAATTCGAAATCCAGACGACAACAAGAAAATGGGAAAATGAGAGACCGAAAGGAAGCATGATAAAACAACAAAAAAAATAAGCAAAATACAACAGGAAAAACTCGAATAGAAAAGATCTCAACTAAGAAGACCAGAAGAGAGACGGTTGAAGGAAGCTATATATTGAGAGAGAACCTGGGAAATGGGGAGCCTTTGATGGGCTTCTGGCCGTACTTGCGCCATGCCCATTTGTCAACCGTCAGTATATTCTCCGCCGGAACCCTATACACCGTCTTCGTCTGCTCCTTCTTCCTCCTACATATTCCATTTCCATTCATAATTCCTTATCAATTAATTAACTTAATTTGAATATATTGCAGTTAAATAAATGAGTGAATGGATAAATAAATACTTCTTTCGAATGCCACTAGTACTACTGCTGCAGGCGGCCTTCCGCTGCTGGTTCTGCTGCGGCTGCAATTGCTGGTGTTGCAGCTGCAGCTGCTGGTGGTGCAGCCACTGCTGCTGCCGGAGCTGATACTCCTGCTGCACCTGCAGCCTCTGCAACGCCGCTACCTGCTGGAGCTGCTCCTGCTCCACCTCCACCTCCACCGGAGGAGGAGGATGAGGGTTGTGATTGTAAATGTCATGGAAGCTGAGAGGGGCGGACGGCGTGATCAGCTGCTGCAAGGGATACAGAGGCGGCGGCGATGGAGGAGGATTAATACACGTGTTAGGATAGAAGGCCTCGTACAGTTCTAACAGCTCGTCTTCCAAGCTGAAGCTCTCGCTGTGGTTCTCTAGTTCCAATCCTCCGGCCATGGGGATTTCTTCGACCCGCACATCCATCTAGTTTTAAGTTAGCAAAAAGATTCAGTTTTCTTGAAAGAAAATGAATTGGATGTAGAAATGAATGAATCGATCAGCTTTCAAATCGATCGTGATGTTGATGTGGATCGATCTCTTTATAAATATATAATTAGGGGTCGGAATTAATAATGGATGGATCTGGATTGAGGGGTAATTAGGAATTTTAGGACAGGGGGGATGGTTGAAGGTGGAGTGAAGTGGACGGCGCTGACTAATATAACGCCCCAAATGGTAATGGTAGTGGGGCATCCCCGATCAAATAAGGTGGGGGACTATTTTTAGTTTATCTTCATTCTTCAGTTTGACTCACCTCATATCGCATATGGATTTAACTATTTCTGATTTATTATTTGTTTATATGCTTATTAAGGAGCTAAAATATCTCAAAAGTAAAATTTTATTTATATATATATATACTAACGATGTTAATGAAACTTGTGTGGGTGATAAATGGGTGAATTGCAATATTGGTAACATAATTGTAAAGCCTGTCTTAATCTTAGTATAATCCCGTATAAGATATGGTCGGAAGGCAGATACTATACAATTATATATTTGATGTTTAGGAAACACTCATGGTAACGAATCTATCTCTCCTTGCATGGCTTTAAAATAATTTGTGGTATGGGATATATATTGAGGTAAGTTCTTTTGTGTTTTGAGGTTCCTTGCAGTTGACATTTGACAAAGGCGGAAGCTATACGCGTTGTGGGCTTCACAGGAATGTAGAAACAAAGGGCATACTCTTCTTGTGTGTATCGAAAGTGATATATTGTCTCCTTTTAGTTAAGAAGAAGGTCTTATCCAAAAGGGAGTCTTTAGGTAACATATGGTTTGGGAGATTCAATGGGTGTCAACATACGAAAACAAGCCAACAAGCAGGCGGCTCATTTTCCGACGTCCTTGATCTGCGCCATTGCCATCTCTATTCATTTCTTATTCATCTTTTCTTGGTGTTTTGAATGTACTCTATAGCGGCTTCTTCTTCTTCTTTTTTTTTCATGGATGATTTAGTTTAATACATTGTGCTGTGCATGCATTACTTTATTTTCTTCATTACATTGACATAGGATGTAGCCAACTGGCCATACATATACATTAGTATATGCTTGAAATTTCACATCAAATTAATTTTGTTTTGGACAAAAAATAAACTATAAACAATTTATTTATTACGTACATTCCCATGATATCACGTTTTGGAAAATATGCGCCAACGGACGTACATAGTATAAATAAACTGAGGGTGGACCGGCCTAGTATGCGGAATTATTTTACCTATTACTGTAATTAAGATTTCTAACGAAACAAATAAAAATATCAACAAGTAGGATTAATTACCTTCAACTAATTTCCAACTAATCTCTCTTAAACCACTTAAGCGTCACGAGACTCATGAAATTAATCATACTTTTCAGAATATGAGTTGTGGAATTAACGACGATTAAAAATTGAATCAAAACCTTGCATATAAATTGGTGGGCTACCCCGTCTAACACCAATTGATTTTAGAAAAACAAGCAAGAGTGTGGAAGATGTTGTTCATCTAATCAAGCTTCATGTTTACAAGGTCTTAAGCCATGAGTTCTCACTCCATTTCACTGCCTCACCAACCTTACAACAAGGGCTCGACATGCCAAATGAGCCGACTGCACACAGCTGAGCCAAACGAAGACACAAGAGGAAGTATCAAGACATGGAACAACACTTTTTGTTTTTTGTAATGTAATGGCCTGATATAGCCTCGGCATCCAGTGTTCCTTGCTAGTCATGGATGTAATTTTGCATAGCAACATTGTTTCTCCCTCATTTTAGGCTCATTGGTTTAGGTGTGCTAAGGTTGTGTTTGTGTATCTCTCCTAATGGCCGAGCCGAAGGGAGACTTATACTCACACAACCCTAGGGGGTAGATCCGACTTCCGATAGCTTTGGCTTGAAGAGATAGGATTTACCCCAAGCTTTGTGCTCACCACACCCACAGATTAGAGCACAATAGAAGATTCCATGATTTTGGTAGTTCTGCCATAGTGATCCTATGTCACCATGGCTCACCCCTTTTGTACATTGTATATACTTTTATTTCCTTGCAATATATTAACCCTTAAAATAAAATAAAAATTGATTTTAGGATGAAACATCACTCGATTTTTATAGATATAACATGTGTTACATTCAATAAAAATCAATAACACCATGTACTTGTAATTAAATCTTAAATCAATATACATATATTGTGAAGCAAAGTTTGAAATGGAGAAGTTTTTAAAGTATTTAGGAGAGCTTTTATCATGCTTTTTTTTTATGACAAAAAAATTTGAATGGAGTTAAAGTCTCATTGAAAATCATTCAATTTCAATAATATTCTTTCGGATGAGATAAAGAAAAACAAAAGAGTTTTCGTAGAATTCGAATACGTGTGTGCTTAAATATGGTAGTTATATCATGTCTGCAAGACTACAACCGAATTAAGCTCTTAAAAGAAAACTGTACATCGAGCATATATAAGATCTCACGGAGCTTTTACCAATTAAATACAAAGTGACCCATCACTGTTTTTCTATTAAAAAAAATTCTGTTTTAACTTCAATTTGTATTATTAATTCCATTTCCACCTAGCTAGTTAATTTGTCATGGACTGCTAATGGGAACCAAATTAATGTGGTGACCCCATACACAAGGCACAAGCAATTGAGGAGATCATAACTGTAGCATGCCTTCAGTTGGTGGGACAAGGTTGTTTGCAGTGCTAGCCTACCTAATTTTAGTAGTTTCAGATCATATCTTCCATAAATTTAATATATGGAATTCATAATGTAAACCGAATCTTTACACTTTACAAGATTCAATCCATGTATTATAAGTTGTTTTATACAGTAGTCATCTGACACTTCAACAACATTTGCCCAATATATTCCGCTTGATCAACAGGCTTACTAAATACTAATACCATATTAAAGTTTGACTTAAATATGCCAATTATGCAGTCAAAATATTGGAGTACTTTTTGTATCTACGACTTACGAAATCGAAGTTTTATATGGTCAGTGGACGAGACGAGAGTTGGAGTGAGTAATAAGTTAGAGCGTTGGAGGGAGACGTTGGAAGGTAAATGTTTCAAACTGAGCGGGACAAAAATAGAATATTTGGAGTTCAGATTGCTTGAGTAGGGTGAAGTGGACTAAGACGTGATGCTTGGTGAGGATTTCGTGCCGAGAAAAGAAAGTTTTAAATATTTGGGATCAGTGATTCAGAGTGACGGAGATGTGGATAAGGATATCAAACATTGGATACAAGTGACATAGGAAAAGTGGAGGGTTGCATCAGGAGTTTTATGCGATAGAAAAGTGCTCCCAAAACTCAAGGGAAAATTCTACAGACCTGCTATGTTGTATGGGGCTGAGTTTTGGGCAACTACGAAGGCACAAGAGCAGAGGCTAATGAAGGCAGAGATGAGGATAATTAGATAGATGAGTGGTACGTACAACTTGACCCTTCAAACCCTGCCTAGGCGGCATATTTGGAAATGTTGCTGTTGTTGTTAATTGTCGTAGTTCCGGTTTTATGATGTGTAACCAACATCATATATACAAGCAACATTTCGCTCTCAAAAGTTTTTGCTTGTCACATTCACTTATTTCTCTTCAATGATCTTGATGCATGTATATAAGAGAATATTAGTCATTGTCACAAGCTCACAGCCATGAGATAAGGAGATCTGTGCATTTCCGGACATTGACCGCTCACTTGCTTTTCCTTCCTTTAGTTTGTTGATGCTTTCTTCTAGTGGAGGGATAAGATGAAGAGATTGGTAATCACACTTATTAGATTAGAAGCTCTTTGTCTTAAATCCATCATTTATATAGCCAAATCTGGTATGATTTTTCGACAAATTTTATAGCCTTTTTTTGAAATATTATATTAGTTCAACTCAATTGGGTTTAGCCCCTCTATATTTGGATGGAGTATTGTATAATTCTATTTAAAGGATTGATCCTCTCATTCACAATCGGCTTGTGGTTATGATAGAATCTTTTGGCATGTATATATAAACTTTGAATCTTTTGGTATGAAATGTAGAACACACCCACTACACCAATTTGTAATTGCTGAATACAGAGGCGAATGATTAATTGTTGCATAGGTAGGTGTTCAAGATAATGGGTTTGGCAACAAAACATGTAAAAAATGAGTGAAATTATGTGCAATTCACAACTACAATATAAAGTATGGTGCTTTCATTTTCAATCAATTTCTTCTTTTGGGTTGTTCAATCACCTTAACATGACATTTTTGCATGACTTAATTGGTATACTGAATAATGCCCCAGTTTGGATAATGTCAAACTTATCTCTCATGATATCTACTATCTAGGACAGGAATTATGTACCATATATTCATTTGCTTTTGACAAATCTCTCTCTCTCTCTCTCTCTCTCTCTCTGTGTGAATCTGTGATACTAATAAAAATGAATTCAAAGTTTATATTGGCAACATTTTTATTCAAATCAAACAATTAGATTAAAGGATCAAATCTTAAGCTAAGGATGAATAGCAAAGAGGAACTAACCTCAAACTCTATTTGCAATTTGACTTCATCAAATTTAGATTCATCACCGGCCTGTTTAGTTCTGTCCAATGCATTTATAGTTTTATACATCTGTTCGCCAGGCCGGGAAATTCCAGTAACAGCTTCCTATTATCCTCACAGACACTAAGTTGCTTAATTTAAACTTTAAGACAGTTACCTGCGTAGCAAACTTCCGTTTTCCTGGTTGATAACTAACTCAAGCTTCGCGTACTTGTCCAACAAGCTCTCAGTAGCTTGTGACTGGAAAGACATGATCCCCTGATCTCCGGAATGATTTAATTTGTTGGGCGAGTTTTGACGAGTTCTGTGTGAACAAAAGTCTTGAATGATAGGACCATGAAAAGTAGTATAGGATGAATGGATGAGGGTAACCCATTTCTGAGTGCTCTCAATATGTGATATGTACATACTACATAGTATGCTAATACTACTATACTTCTGTTCTGTCTATTCAAATAATCAAAGTTTTTTGGTAAAATCCAAACTGCTATTCTACATATTTTTAAAGCAAATCAGATATAGCCTTGGTGGCCTGGAGCAGTCCAAGGGGTCTGTCGCATATTCTGTCCCATAACGTAAGTTAAGGCAGACCGGATCTCCTGTTCCGATTCCCCTATCCCCTCCCTATCTCTGCTCACAATCTTTGGGACAGGTGATCCCGTCCGAAGTCAAACAAGCCCAGGACCAAAGGCCTACAAAAAGAAGAATCCAACCCCATCAGTGTGGACTCTTCACACCAAGCTTATCAAAATTTCCTCCTGTTTTATTTATATCAGCACAGTAATTTGGAGTCTAATTATTTCAGAAGCTTGAAGTCAGCAACAGAACTTGATGCTATTGGACAAGTTTCCAGAGTTCATTAGAGGGAGGTTGTTAAGTGAAAAAGACAGAAATCGCAACAGAGTCTTGAACAAAATAGACAGAAATCTGCTATCTGGCTTATTTTCCGGAAACAATGAGAAATCGCAAAATTATAAAAATTACAACTTAGCATATCACTTATCAGTATTGTTGAAATGTTTGAGTTCTGGAATCATTTGCCTAGGTTGGAGATTGATATATTTTGCAGCACAATTGAAGAGGATGCAGAAAAACAATCAGAGAACTGGCCATGTTCAAATGGGTCAGTAGTTGAACAGGTTGTAGAATCCACTGAAACAGATGGCAATAGCTGTTTTCCATATCACATCAAGGAAGAGCACGAATTCATGCTGTCATGAGAAGTAGAAAGAGAACTCTACTGAAATTAATAGTTCCGTATGATGATCCGAGTGGTTTAAACAGGAATCAAAGCTACCATTGTCACTTTGATTGTACTCCGTATCATACAAGCAATTAAACCGTTAAAACACTGAAATTTGTAGGAGATCGATAAACAGTAATAAACTGAAATTTGCATATTACAGTAGAAATTAAGCAATTGTCAGTTAGATTGCATTTTTGTACCCTTGATCAAACTAAAAAAGAGTGATAGTAAGGTTTTTAGTTAACCCTAAAATACAATGTAACATAACCTAAAATTGACTCAGAGAGAGATAGGAGGAAAGGGGAAATTCGGAAAACAAGGAACTCGAGGATGAAAAAAGAGGCCGGGTAGGAGATTGACGGTAGCGGCAGAGTTTGACGGCGGCGATGTTGCTGTCTAAGTGCTCTTAGGTCACCATCGGCTCATGGCGGGGGGGAAGTGGCACGCCTGGGCACCTGCCGGAGAGAGGCGGGGGGGCCTATTTCGCTCTCTCTAAATAAAGAAGAAATTTAGGTCACATCCAATTAAATCCAATTAAGTACCTTATCTATCTATCTATCTATTAATATTACTAATTCTGCTAACATTTTGTCGACGTGTCACGCCCACAATTAAAGTTGAATTTTTTATTCAAATATCATTTTCTTATTGGTCAATATTATTATGAAAACTTTAAAATATTTGTTTCCTATTTTAAATATGATTTGAATCCATTCCCTTTTTTTATTTTCGGTTATGTTACCGTAAATATTGAGACATGTTTCCATTATTTTTTTTTCCGATTGCAATATATATCTATCTATTAATATTACTAATTCTGCTAGCATTTTGCTGACGTGTCGCTCTGTAAATTAAAGTTGAATTTTTTAATCAAAAGTTTCATTTCTTATTAATCAATGTTATTAAGGGAAGTTTAAATATTTGTTTCCTATATTATATTCATCACAATCGTATTAAAAATATCTAGACAATTAATTCAAATGTCAAAATAAAAATCTATTAATTAATAATCTATTAATACCTATCTATTATCTATCTATTAATATTACTAATTCTGCTAGCATTTTGCCGACATGTCGCTCTGTAAATTAAAGTTGAATTTTTTAATCAAAAGTTTCATTTCAATCAAAAGTTTCATTTCTTATTAATCGATGTTATTAAGGGAAGTTTAAATATTTGTTTCCTATATTATATTCATCACAATCGTATTAAAAATATCTAGACAATTAATTCAAATGTCAAAATAAAAATCTATTAATTAATAATCTATTAATACCTATCTATTATCTATCTATTAATATTACTAATTCTGCTAGCATTTTGCCGACATGTCGCTCTGTAAATTAAAGTTGAATTTTTTAATCAAAAGTTTCATTTCAATCAAAAGTTTCATTTCTTATTAATCGATGTTATTAAGGGAAGTTTAAATATTTGTTTCCTATATTATATTCATCACAATCGTATTAAAAATATCTAGACAATTATTTCAAATGTCAAAATAAAAATCTATTAATTAATAATCTATCTATCTATTAATATTACTAATTCTGCTAGCATTTTGCCGACGTGTCACGCCCACAATTAAAGTTGAATTTTTTATTCAAATGAGATTTTCTTATTGGTCAATATTATTATGGAAACTTTAAAATATTTGTTTCCTATTTTAAATATGATTTGAATCCATTCCCTTTTTTTTTATTTTCGGTTATGTTACCGTAAATATTGAGACATGTTTCCATTTTTTTTTTCCGATTGTAATATATATATATATTTCTAATTCTGCTAGCATTTTACTAACGTGTCACGCCCACAATTAAAGTTGAATTTTTTATTCAAATGAGATTTTCTTATTGGTCAATATTATTATGGAAACTTTAAAATATTTGTTTCTTATTTTAAATATGATTTGAATCCATTCCTTTTTTTCGGTTATATTGCCGTAAATATTGAGACATGTTTCCATTTTTTTTCCGATTGCAATATTCTCATAATTCGTCTACATACATTGAACTTAAATTTGAATCTTGGTATATTTTATTTTTGTAAATTTATACTCTACATAGACCCATATCCAATTGTCAGTTTATAAAATGCTACGGAGTATAAATTAACTTTCACATATGTTCATATTTTCTCACCAACCATGCAAGTATTTCATTTTCAAATAAACTAATCAAATATGTACTCGGATTGCCTGCATTCATTATCTTAACGGATTGAATTCATTTAAATATTTGTTTATTATATCACATGTATCCCTCCCAATCATGTTAAAATTTACTACTCTCTCTATTCGTTTAGCTAAATATGTTGTTTAATATTCATTCACGCTTTGTTAAGATGGTAAAAATTATATAAAATATTATTTTTTCAAATTTTTTATAAATTAATTTCGACAATAGGTAATCTATTTATAATATTAATTCTACTATCATTTTGCTGATGTGTCACGCTCACAATTAAACTTGAATTTTTTATTCAAATGGTATTTTCTTATTGGTCAATATTATTGGTGAAATTTTAAAATATCTATTTCCTATTTTAAACATATTTGTTTCCTATTTTTATACTAAAATATTATTTAATTTGATATGTTGTATGCCAATTTGTGATCTATTTTAATCGTCTACGTACATTGAATATTCGTCAAGTCTTGGCTGATTTTATTATTGGATATTGAAATTGTTGATTTATCATATTTAACCGATTGCAATATTCTCCACAATGTCTACATACAACGAACATGTAATAATCAATTTGTAAATATTCGATTTCAAAAATGAATTATAAAAATCAATTAGAGCTAAAAAAGTGTTTTTTTTATAATTTAATTATTTTAGACATCTTAAATGACTATCGGAAAATAAATAATATTTTAAGACTCACAACTCACAAGCATTACTAATGCTTATTTTACATGTTGGATGAGTCTTCTTATCTCACTTTTCTACCTTTAAAGATTTTTTTTTTACCATCTTACCTTTATTTTCACTATTTATTTCTCTCTCTTTCTAACCATCTTTCTCATGAAAATAATGAATAAGTTATGTATATCTACATAACTTCAAAATTATTCACACAATCATGTGGTTATGATAATAATTATATATTTATTTCAAATTATATTAGGTGATGTGTTTGAGTATTAATACTACTTTACCTTATTAAATCATTTTCAAAATTTGTATCATATCTCTTTCCAACTAATTTATAAATTATAAAAAAAATATTTTATACATATTTTTGTTGTAAACACGTATATATATTAATATAGTATTATAAAATATATAAATATATAAAATGATGTTTAAATTAAAATGGATGAAGCTCCCGTGCCTTGAAGGCACGGGTATTACACTAGTTTGTGAACTAAAGTACCATTCACTTCCTGTTAAGATTACATAAAAATAACGAGGTTTATAGCTTGCAGCTCACGTAGAGTTGTTACACAGTTGGTTCACCATAAGATAGTAGTTAGGCTGACTTCCGCCTTGTGCCTCCAGTCGGCGGTTTCAATTTCGAAAGTGCAGGTCGCAAGTCGCAACCCCATCATTCGAGTTTCTTGCTAATTCTTTTTTTGTGTTTGTATTTCGTTTATTCGTGAAGAGTTTTCGCATTTTGATCAGGTTAGGGATTCGGAAGAAGAGAGAGTTTCGTTGTAGGGTGATAGAGGCGGAGACTGAACCTAAAAGGAATGAGGATGAGGTACTTGATTCATTTGTTTTAAGGCCTCTTTTCTGCTTGTGTTAGTGATTTAGGTGTTCCTGTTTAGTTTTATTAATTGAAAAGATTGAGAAAAAAAAGAGTGATATTAGTTGTACTGTCTCAGATAGCATTTAAGCAGCAATATTGCTTTTCTTAGTTCTGCGGATTTTCTTATCTGTGAAATCCTTTCCGACCTTCAGTTCAACTAATTGGCTTAGCACGATACCACCACCTTCCTCTATTCCTTCAGATTGGTATAGTTCAGTCCGAATGAAATCGGTTTCGTGCCAAAGTGACTCTTAGAGGATAGAGAGTACGTAACTCTTCAAGGACAGCGTCCTCCATCTCATCCTGTAGAAAAGCAAATGCTCAAAGTTAAGAGATCTAGAAAGATAATGAGAATGGATTATCTACAGGGAAAGGGTATGCTTAACCCTACTAACTAAATGCTTACAATTCTTTAGGGGCTAAGGCCACCTTTGAATTTGTAAATATTTATGAGGAACATCCTAGGTTCAGATTCTGTGTGTGGAAGTAAGGGCAAAGATCCTTTTTTTATGCACGTACTTTAGTAACACTTCTACCCCAGGGCTGCTGTTGTACTTTGATAAAAGTAAGATCACTAAACCTGATCAGATTCAGAGACAACGATGCCTATAGGCTTCAAGGGATTTTTCATTTAATATGTCATTTTGGGCGATTGTGACTAAAGGGTTAATAGATAATAGGAAAAATGAGTGATTCTTGAATCCTGATATTTTGTCAATTCCTGCTCACTATGAACTGTTTTTTCATCTCTCTAACCAGAACTCTTTTTTCATGTTTTTTGTTTTCAACTGATCATTGTGGTTAACCATTTTAGGGGAAGGCCACACATGAAGAAACCAAGGCCTCAAGCTCGTCTCATTTTGGTACACAGACCAATTCAGATCTTGAACGGGTAATCAATAACACCTCTCTTTGAGTCAATTTAATCTTGTAATCATTTTGTCAATTGTATTTCCTAGTTACATTGAAGTGATGTTTCATGAAGGAAACTGAGCAGTTGGTCCCTGACAAGGCTCCTGATTCGATTCAAAATAGCTTGGCCAATACAAATGAGGACGAGATCACGGCTCAAGTTGGTCTTTGTTGGATTAAATGCTTGAATTTGAGGGAAGGTGAAAAGTTTTGTCCCACATTGGTTGCTAGGGACATGAGGAGTTGATTTAAAAGGGGTACTTGTTCCACCATGGTTTGAGTGATGGAATAGGGGTTTCACACGCACGCACCACCACCACCATCGCCGGTCCGTGTTCGTTAGTTCGTGACACGTCTTTTAATTAATCGGGCTAGATGAGTTACATAAGATTTCTGTGACTTATCCTTTTGTTTTTCCGATTTATTTCTCGTGTTTATCCTTCTGTTGTAACCGTTCCATGATTTTCGTCACGTTTGAGTTACATAAGATTTCTGTGACTTATCCTTTTGTTTTTCCGATTTATTTCTCGTGTTTATCCTTCTGTTGTAACCGTTCCATGATTTTCGTCACGTTTGAATGTGGTGCGTTTCTGGTCCAAGATACTCGCCTGCACTACCGAGGAGGCTCTTTTCGTGTTTAAAACCAGACGTCTCCTCTCCAGTTTTTCAACACACAGAAAAACCTTCTCTCTTTTCACCTTAGTTATGAGCAAAGTCTTTTGTGATTCGAAACCCTTGTTTCGAGTGCACGACTACGAGGATGTGCTGTGTAACCTTGGGGGGCGAAGCCAGTTGCCGACATGCACCTACGGTCGAGGCGAATTCGCTTCTAAGGCAGTGGGTTCAGCATATACCACGCCACATCCTTCTGGTTTTTCTAAACGATTGTTTTCCGACGGTTTTCAACTTGGTTTTCCAATCGGCAGCCCTACATTCGCACTTACAGTCTTCAGGTGCTGCTTCTAATATTTATTGGATAATTATTTATCTTTGGTATTTTTTTATAGTTATTGAGCCTTACACTACGTCCTGGTGCAACTCAGGCAACAGACATAAAGTCGTCACCTGAATGCCTTTCACGTCACCTGAGGATTAAGGCAACGGACATGTCGTCGCCTGAGACCTCGTTGCTTCAAGCCCGTGCCTCTGATCTCCATGTGACAAACAACCGTTTGTCCGTTGCCTGAGTAGTCTCAGGCGACGAACAAAGCGTCCGTTGCCTGAATATGGTCAACGCCCTCAAAAACGGTTTAAGCCATTCAAGTGACGAGAAACGTCCGTGGCTTGAGTGTTGTAGCAACGAACATACTGTCGTTGCTTGAGTCCTGAATAAGTTGTTTTCCAAGAGTTGCTTTGTTCGTTGTCTGGTCGTTCAAGCAACGAACATAATCTTGTTGTCTGAGCCCTAAAGGAGGTGTTTTCTACATTGTAGCAACCGCATATGTTGCTTTGTTCGTTGCCTGGTTGTTCAAGTGACAAACATAATCTCGTTACACGAGTCCTGAAGGAGGTGTTTTCCATATTGTAGCAACCGCAGGAGTCGCTTTGTTCGTTGCCTAGTCATTCAAGCGACGAATATAATGGTTTCCATATTGTGAGCTCTATTTGCTCCCTGTTGTTACGCACCAAATCATACATACAAACACAACACCTGTTTCTTAGACATTCACAAACGCAGACATTCACAATTGACGAAAAAGTGCATTCATTTGAGATTCATACGCAAGTCACATTCATAGTTTTTGTTCGAGCTAAATATTCACAAAACGTTGTGTTCCGACAAAACCCACAAACACAGCAGTTTATTTTGTACCAGAATTGGACAGATTTAGAAGCCAATCACTGTTGTTCAAAAGTAGAGCTCAAGAGTCAGAAGCTGAGTAGTTCTAGGACAAGAAATTCACATTCAAACCTTATGCATCAGTCGGGAGGGCTGTGTTGGTCATCCAAAGAGCGGGATTGCTTGTCTGCAACTAGGCTCTGCACTACATTCTCCAACGCAGAAAGGTAGGATAGAGGTTCTTCAGCCTGCTCCGTGGCCACCATTGCCTCCTCCCGAGCCTTAACAACAGCCTCCTCAGCCTATGTGGCTTTCTCCTGCAGTTCCCTCCTCTCTTCAGAGGCTGCAGCAGCCCATGGCCCTCTTTTTTGGGATCTCTGGTGAGTGCCTCTCATAATCACCATGCAAATATGAGTGCATGATGCTAAAAAAAAAAGGCTCTGATGCTAAAGAAAAAAAGGTAGAAGAAGAAGAAATTATAAGTTTGTGTACAGTTTATACTAACTTATGATAAGTTATAGAAAACACTTTATTACAAGTTTGTATACATTATTAAAATCTAATACTTATATTATGAGTATTAGAAATTATCAGTTATAACTGATACATATAAGCTAATATCCTACTCTTGAGTTTGTATACAGTTTTTTTTTATTATAACAGATAAATATCACCTGAGTAATAATTAGTATCAATTTTTATATAACTGATATTTATAACTAATATTTATAATTGATATTTAAACTGATAATTTAAATGAAAAAAGATAACTCAATAAGTAACATACGTTAGTAATAGTTAGGACATGTTTTTTATTATAAGTTTGTATACGGTATTAAAATAACTGATATTTATAACTTATATTTATAAGTTTCTTGACAGTGTTTTTATTTTAATTTCCAATCAAGTTTTTATCTTCATTTGTCATCAAGGTTTTATAGCCATACAGTGTTATTATAAGTTTTTATAGTTTTTATGTGAAATTTTAATTAAGTTTTTATAGTTGTATAGTGTTATTGTAAGTGTTTATAGTGAATCAGTGATAGAGTGTTTTTATAGTTATGAAGGGTTTAGGATTTTTGTAAGACATTATGATTCATTCTAGTTATCCAGTGTCTTTATATTCACTTCTAATCATGTTATAAGTTATAATAAAACCACATTCATGTAGTTATATAGTGTTTTTATGAGATATGATAATTTATCCAGAATTAATAGTCAACTAGAAGTTTTTATATGACATTGTAATTTGTAAGTTATTATAAGTATTTATAGTTATCAAGTGTTTTTATTTTAATTTGTAGTCAAGTTTTTATTTTCATTTCTAATCAAGTTTTTATAGTTTTACAGTGCTATGATAATTTATCCACAATTACAGTGTTATGATACTCCAATTTTTATATTCTTACAGTCTTTATAAGACATAATTTATCCACAATTACGGTGTTATGATACTGTTTACCAAAAAAAAAACAGTGTTATGATACTCCAGTTTTTATATTCTTACAGTTTTTATAAGATATGATAATTTATCCACAATTACAGTGTTAGTATAAGCTTTTATAGTTTTTGTTTCAATTTCTAATCATGTTTTCATAGTTATTCAGTGTTATTATAATTTCTTATAGGTACACACTCTCATGTACAAATAGTGAACTACATAAGAATCTCATGTACTTGAACATGAATACATATTGATCTATTTAAGAATCTCATATAAAACATGAATACATATTGAACTATTTAAGAATCTCATATAATGAGCCAATAAACATGTATAAATACTGAACTATATAAGAATCTCATATAAAAAGCCAATAAACATGCACAAAGGCGATAACAAACTCAAAATTTGTAAAGCAATCAATTTGTGTGCCTATGTTTGGTTATGTAGATTAACTAAATGTTCAAGCCTTAACTAAAAAAAAAAGCAAAAAGAAATATGTAAAGCAATCAATTTGTGTGCCTAGTAAGGTCTTTGTCTTGAATTAGGTTCCACGGGCTTATTTGCAAACATCTGGGCTTTCACAAAATAGTATCTAACCTTATATATTTATTGAAATGTATAGAACCTTATAGTTATAAAAATTTAACCACTTAAAATTTTTAGAATCAGAGTGAAACTTGAATTAGAATGAGTATATACCTTAGCTTTAAGGTCACATTCGAGTGAAGGGCACTGAAATGCTTGAACTTGATGGAGATAGACAAGCTGGATAAAAGAAACAAATGACATACTTTAACACCAATGAACACCATGAAATTGATGGAGGCAAGCTGGATAAGAAACAAATGACATACCTGTTGAAATTGAAACTTTCAAAACCATAAATATCAAGGATGGGGAGGATAAGAGTTGTGGAGGGGCTGAAAAAGTTGCAAAGAATCATGCAATTGAGCTATTCGTTGCAGATACTGCTATGACAGTGGAAAATGTGAGTCTAAATAAATTTGATAGCAAGTAAAATATTAATTATTTTTTTTTACACAAGAAGTAGAAAAGAATTCTAAATAAATTGTATAAAAAATTGAAATACTTAGCAAAGGAATTCGGACTATCAAAACACACTATCATTTGCTACACAAGAAGGCATCCGCTAGTTGCTATCATAAATCAAAACAAAAAGCATCAGATAGTTGGTCCAGGAGTAAAAATATGCTATCATCCCATTGAGGGACTTGAGTAGCAAAGATTTGAGGAGCCAAAGAAAGTGCAAGCTCATTTCCATTCTTTCACACACCACTTATCCGGATTTATTTAGCAACAAAGCTCTAACACACTAACAAATGCAGGAAACCCAGCATAAGATTAAAGGTATAAAGACAATGAGTAAGTGCAAGTTCAGTTCCAAGTTAAAGGTATAAAGACAATGAGCCAAAGAAATTGCAAGCTCAGTTCCAAGTTACTGATTCATGAAAATCAAACTAGAAGATGTTTTTTTGGGTCAATTAGAATGATTATATACATATGAAAAAACAATGAGTAAGTGCAAACCATTCCAACCCAATTACACAAGTAACTTGTTAAAATTATCTCAGTTGTTGAATGTTTCCACTTGCTAATCATAAGATTAAAGGTATAAAGAGCATATAAGCATAAGTTCTCAATTTAATATACCTTGTGATAATAGCTACCTATTAGAAATGTCATAAAAACAGAAAAACACAAACTAAAAATCGGTACTAAGAAATCAGTGCAATAAGAGCCTATCCATCATGATTTTTCAACCATGTTTAACCCAATTCAACATCTATCAACATTTTCCTTTGATTTCTTCCTGAAAAGGTTGTTCCCTCAAGTTGTTGATCTTGAATCAATGGTGCACAAGCGAAGAAAAAAGATTCAAGGGTGCGCAAACGAAGAAAAGAGATTAAAAAAAATAAATACCAAGATGAAACCGAAAAAACAGCTAGTTTTAGACAACGAAGAAGATTGTTAGAATGAGCATTACCTTCTCAAATCTTCGAGTTGTTGAACATCAGCGCTGAAGTGTCAATAGTATTAGGTTTTTGGATTATAGGCATAGAACTTGTCCCCAAAAAAATCCTAAACATAGCAAAGGTAGAAGAAATTAGGGTTTTGTAGCAGAGAAAGGAAACTTGCGAAAATCAAAATTGAAGCACGAAATGGAGGAGGAGGACGAGAGAGCCAGATGGAAGGCGTGTGGATGAATTGCGACTCGCAGACGGACGGTTGAGCAGGAGGCGGACGGACAGCTTCAGCGACTTCGAGGGGAGAGACGGATACAACGGCGGCTTCAGACGAACGAACGCCCGAGAAGGAGAGGCGGCCACAACGGCTTCAGACGGGCGCCCGAGAAGGAGGAGCAGCGGCCGGCCAAACTGGGGGCTGCTCGGAGGAGAGCATCGAAGAGGGTGCTCTGGATCTGGGTTCGAGAGAGGGAGGGAGATCTGGGTTTGAGAGGACTGAGGACGAGAGAGACATAGAGAGGCGGTGGATCTAGGGTTAGTGGAATGCCCCCAACAAAATTAACAAGCGGGAATTATACCGCCCAATTTTCACAATGAACCCCAACCAAAATTAACGGGCGGGAGTTATACCGCCTAGTGAATTTTTTTTCACTTGCACCAAATTACAATTAACTAGTATTAACATCACAGATCAATAATATATTTATACTTTTTTAAAAAATTCAACTATCTAGTATTCACAACACGGATCAATCATAACAAATTTAAAAATATATAAATAACATCGTTTCACGATTGTATGATTTTTTAAAAATTTTATATCACTTATATATTTAAATATAAAATTTCATTATTTTATTAAATTGATTATCTATAAAATTAGAACCAATATATCCTATTATGAATCTCAATCTTAATTCTCAATCTCGATCGCAATCTTAATCTCAAATCTCGATCTCAATCTTTATCTCAGTCTCAATTGATCTTAATCTTGATATGAAATTCTGTTATTTTGTTAAATCAATTATCTATAAAATTAGAACCAATATATTCTATAAAATTATAACCAATATATCTTGTTCTGAATCTCAATCTCAATTCTCGATCTCAATTTTAATCTCAAATCTCGATCTCAACCTTTATCTCAATATCAATATTTGTCACAGTCTCAATTGATCTTAATCTTAATCTTGATCTCAATCTCAATCTCAAATCTCAAATCTCGATCTCAATCTTAATTGAAAATCTTAATCTTGACCTTAATCTCAAATCTCAATCATGTTCTCAATTTCAAATCTCAAATCTTGTTCTCAATCCGAAATCTCAATTTCAAATCTCAAATCTTGATTTCAATCACAATCTCAAATCTCGATCTCAACCTTTAACTCAATCTCAATCACAAACCTCAGTCTTAATCTCAATATCAAATCTCGATCTTGATTTTAATCTTCGTCTCAATCTCAAACCTCGATCTTGATCTCAATCTCAGTCTCAATCACAAATCTCAAATCGAACTCAAATATCGATCTCAATCTCAAATTTGTATCTTAATCTCAATCTTAAATCTCATAGATCAAATGTCCTGATCTCAATCTCAATATCAACTTCAAATCTCAATCTTGATCTTAATATCAATCTCAATCTCAATCTCAAAATTTGAAAAGAGTATCATTACCACAGGTGATTAATGTTAAATTCCAACCAAGAGGTGAAATGAACGGTCAAAATAATTCATAAACTATGAAATGTTATTTCGACATTCATAATACTCCAATGATAAAACTATAAGCTTGTGATTTTATTAAAAGATAAGGAAAAAATGAGACCAATATTTATATTTTCACCAAAATTAAATAACATGATTTAAACGATAATAATAATAATAATAATGATGATGATGATGATGATGACGATGATGATGATGATGATGATGATACTAATAAAATATATAATACTAAAATAGAGAAATGATTTCCTATGTGTCAGACCCTCACCCTGGCTAATTTCGCTCATGTGCCGTTAGTTATTTTATAAATATTTTACCTACAAAAATCTACATAATCTTAAAAGGTTAGATTAATTTACACAATCTATTATGATTTAGTATAATCTAATATATTGAATCAAATAATATCTTTTCTGTTATATAATTGTTTTAATTAAACTCTAGAAAAAGATATAAATTAAATAAAAAAATATCTTTTATATCAATGTTACTCAATAAAAAAAAATGCACCTTATTGTATATAAAAATTTTATTTCTTCATATTCTATCAAAATATACCACCATTTACATAATTTCATTGATTACAATATCTTAATGAAAAAACAACCTTATGACTTTGCGATTTTGATAAGATAGGGAAGAAATACATTATATATAAATAAAATCTGAGTACTTTATATATAAATAAAAATTAATTTAATTTATTAAATCAATAAAAAATACTATACATAAATACAATTTATAAAAAAACGCATACGACACGAGTAATAAGAATAGTAATAGTAATAATAAAGGCAACCGTGGTGTTATTTTTCAACATTTGTTCAAGTGACCACTTCAAACATGTTCGTTGCCTGAGTGCATTCAAGCGACGGACATTGAAAATTTCGTCGTTGCCTGAGTACTACCAATTTTTGGTCAGTTTTCAATCTTTGTTCAAGTGATCACTTTGAACATGTTCGTTGCCTGACTGTATTCAAGCAACGAACATTGAAAAATTTGTTGTTGCCTGAGTGCTATCAATTTTTGGTCGACTTTCAATATTTGTTCAAGTGACAGCTTCGAATATGTTCGTTGCTTGAGTGTATTCAAGCAACGAACATTGAAAATTTTGTCGTTGCTTGAGTACTACCCATTTTTGGTCAACTTTCAATATTTGTTCAAGTGACCACTTGTAATATGTCCGTTGCCTGAGTGTATTCAAGCGACGAACATTGGTGATCACTAAAAGTCAAGTGTTTGGTGGTCAAGCTATATGTTTGTCCAGGCGACGATTTTCTCAATGTTCGTCGCTTGAATGTAGTTCAAGCGACGAACATTGGAATATGTTTGTCGCTACAAGCCCATCCAAGGTAGAGGTTGCCTTGGGTCCGGTTGGAGTGACGAAGGTCCCATTGTCCGTTACTTGAACCTTTTTCTAGAAACGAAATGAAATATGTTCGTTGCCTGACCTGCACCATGACATAGTGTTATGGTTGCTTTAGTTTTTTTTTAATTAACTGTGATTGCTCCTATTCACTACTCCTATTCATTATTTCAATCCCTTTCATGTTAAATGGAACAAGTGCTTCAATTTACCTTCGCCAAATGCTGGTAACTATGCAATATTGCATACGTGATTGGGGCTACAATGCTTATTGGCCTCTGTTATCTTCATCTTCAGCCGATAAGGAGCTAACTCTCCCTTGTTTCAGTGATATTAGGGGTCCTTTCTCTTTTAATAAGTGTTTCCTTATCATTGTCCGTTTGGAATGACTGACATGATAACGAATGTATTCTGATCTCTTGCGTGTCAAAATGATCTTCATAGTGAAGCCATTCTTAAGTGTAACTGCTGTTTGCTATTCTTTGATCCATCATGTTGATCTACTGTGATTGCAATGTGGATGTACTTGTAGTTAGAGAACCTTTACTTTGTAATACCCATAGCGGATATGATACTATATGGTCATATACGCCTTGGATACAAACAACCAGATACATTGATCGTATCCTTGATGAATATCGTGACAAATATGGCCAATACCACTGTGGACATGGTGTGGTATGTTTCGGATGCATAGTCATCATTTATTATTATTTTTGTGTGAAAAATAGGACTTTTTAAACCTTTAAAATATCTCCCCCTCTCATCACCTCCTGGCTCCCTCTCAAGTCCCCTCCTCGTTCATCCTTGTAGTTCATTAGAAATCACTTATATTGCTCCGATGTGTTTTCATCTATATTGACAGTGGAAGGAAATGAATAGGAGATGAGATTCTGCAGTGGAAATTGAAAATCATAAACTAAAACTGTACAACATCATGTACATCCTTGCACTAGAAGATGGATTTAGGTTCTTTTTTAATGGTAATTGCTAAATGCCAGTGTTTTTAGCCCAACTTAATTAAATTATCTCAATTATTCTCTATTTCTACCTGAAATTCTATAATTTTATTTTTTAAGCTCTGTCAAAATCTAATTATTTGGGGGTTCATTGTTCAGTTGCTACTCATTTATTTGATTATTGGATTATTTATTTACATTAGTTTTTCTAATCTGCTCTTGACTTTTGAATATGGGGATGAAATGTTGTTTTTTAAATCTTTATTTATGCCTAAAATTTTTATAATACTACTGTAAAAAATCTAATTGTCTCCATGTTCTGCTGCTAACAGCTCCAAGACAAAAGAAGGGAGATCTCTATGTATTTGCCACGAGAGTCTCATGCTCTTACCACTACAAAGGCTTTTTTAATACTCGCTTTGCATTTTGTATTCATTTAAAGTTGTTATTTGTAATTTGTAATTTGTAAACTCATATGTGTTATCACCTACTCTAGGTAATTTTAACACAAAACCTTCACTGTGCGTAACACGGTTCACAATCCTAGTATTTAAAAACGGAGGGAGTATATCTTTCATACTAAAGTAGGTTTATTTGACCTTCGAAATCTTGTTTTACACATTAATTATCAATTTGTCATCACATATCACTTTCTTATACCAATTTCATATCTTTGCAATGCCATACTATTTCATGGGAAGTGTTATTTTGGAGAATCTAGATCACATGAGAAACTCTCCTTCCATACTTATTCACCAAGCTCCAAGAAAACTCTCTTGAATTTGTTACAACAATTGGAATCTCTCACACCCTTTGGCGCCAAATCTGTTACTAAAACAGATCAAGTGATGGTCACAGGAAATGACCGAACTACCCTTACAGTGCCTTGCTTAGGAATTGTGTAGTGTGGTGTTGTGTGTTACATTGTGTATATGTGAAAATGTGACAATGTAACATATATTCCCATATACCCCCCTCAAGCTTGACTAGTAATGGGAAGAACAAGGCCAAGCTTGGTAGATAGGAGTTTGTGTTGATCAGCCCCCAAAGCTTTGGTCAAAACATCTGCAATTTGAAGTGCAGAAGAGACATGAGCAGTTTTGATGGACCCATCCTGCACCATCTCTCGAATAATATGACAGTCAATCCGGACATGTTTTGTCCTTTCATGGAATAAAGGATTAACAGCAAGGTCTTGGGCAGACTTGTTATCACAATGTAATGTGATTGGAATGGGAACATGGATGTTCAAATCTGCAAGTAAACCCTGTAACCAAACTAGCTCACATGCTGCAGAAGCCATACTTCTATATTCACTTTCAGTGGAGGATTTAGATACCACATTTTGCTTCTTAGTTTTCCAAGAAACCAAGGATAAGCTATAGCCAAATTAAAAGTGCCTTTCAAGTACCTGAGCAAGTACATAGCTGCATTCCAATGAGGAAGTAATGATTGCTGTAAGAATTGACTAAATTGCTGAACTGTATAAGAGATGTCAGGTCTCGAGAGAGTGAGGTACAATAACCTGCCAATTATCCTTCTGTATACTTCAGGATTAGAGAGAGGCTCACCATCAGTGGTGGATAACCTGGTGCCATGTTGTATAGGGAAAGAAGCAACCTTACAGCCTTCCATTTTAGCACCCTTTAAGATGTCTAAAATGTACTTTCTTTGGTTAAGAAGGATGCCAGATGATGCTCGAGAGATCTCCATGCCCAAAAAATATCTGGCTACACCTAGATCCTTGATTGTGAAAGCTTAATGTAGGGCTCTTTTGGTACTAGTGATCTCCTCAGAAGAGTTGCCAAGCAATAGCATGCCATCCACATAGACAAGTATTATGGTCATGACTTGACCTCTGTGTTTGACAAATAAAGAATAATCATGTTTGGATTGTGAAAAAACCCAAGCTTACCAAGAATTTTGTGAGTTCATGGTTCCACTGCCTGCTTGAGCCCATACAGAGATCTATTCAGCTTACACACATGACCCTGAGGCACTTCATACCCTTGAGGAGGTACCATAAACACTTCCTCCTTTAGATAACCATGAAAAAAAGCATTGTTAACATCTAACTGATGCAAGATCCAACCATTTGCAGCAACTATAGCTAAAATAACTCTCACAATAGATAGCTTAGCCACAGGAGAAAAGGTGTGTTTGTAATCTTTGTCCTTGATCTGATTATACCCTTTTGCAACCAACCTAGCCTTGTACCTCTCTATCTGACCATCTAGCCTGTATTTGATCTTAAAGATCCACTTAGAACCAATAGCTTTCTTCCCAGTTGGAAGAGAAGTAATGGTCCACGTATGGTTCTTTTCAAGAGCCAACAACTCAACCTTCATAGCAGCTTCCCAGTGCTCCACACCCTTAGCATGAGCATACGAGTTGGGTTCAAAAGTTTCACACATGCTCACAAAAGACTGAACGTAAGCAGGAGAAAGATGAGCAAGGTTCTGAATAGAAAAAATTGCAAAGGATTGAGATTCAGAATCTTCAGATGATGATCTAGTGGGCAACCCTGGACAAATAAAGTCCTGGAACCTGTTAGGAGGTTTGACGACTCTTTTTGGAAGCACAATGGGAATGCTTCCAACCATTGGATTGACAGGAACTGAAATGATAGATTCTTGAGAACCAACACTATTAGGAGTGAGTCTGTTATCATATTCAACTACACCTGGGGAAGAAGAAAATTGTAAGCCAGGAGACACATGTTCTTCAGAGGCACTAGAAGGATATGTATGTGACAAGATGACATATTCATGATCAGATTCAAGAGATAACAAAGTTCCTTGGGGGAAGAATGAACCAGACAATGCTCCATCCTTGAGCTTAAAAGGAAAAACAGACTCTACAAACTTCACATGTCTGCTAATGATGATAGTTCTCCTATCCAAATCAAAGAGCTTGTAAGCCTTTTGTCCTGGAGGGTACCCTAAGAAGACACACCTTCTAGCCACACAATTGAGCTTGTCTCGATAGTCATTAGGTTGCACAGCATAGCAGAGACAACCCACTGTGTGTAGCTTTTCATATGAGGAAGAAGCATGAAACAACACTTCAAAAGGGGATTTCCATCCTAAAACAGATGAGGGCATCTTGTTTATTAAGTAAGTGGCACTAAGCACACAATCACCCCAAAATCTAATAGGTAAACCAGCATGGACTTTGAGAGCTCTGGTAGTTTCCACTAAGTGTCTATGTTTGCGCTCAACTCTCCCATTTTGCTCATGAAATCTAGGAGATGATTTCTGATGGAAAATACCATGCTCAGCAAATAACTCAGTACACCCCTTTTGAGTAAACTCAGTTCCACAATCAGTTCTAAAACACTTGACTGATGGTTCAAACTGATTTTCAACCAACTTTAGAAAACTAGTAATACACCTCAAGACTTGCATTTTGTCTTGAATCAAATATACCCAAGTTGTTCGGGAATGATCATCCAGCACAGTGAGAAAATACTTAGCACCACATATAGAAGGAGTCTTGTAAGGACCCCACAAATCCATGTGAACTAAATGCAAAGGAGCAGAAGCTAAGGATTCACTTCTATCAAATCTCAACTTGTGCATTTTAACCATAGAACAAGTATCACAAGTGAAATTGGAAGTATCATCAACCTTACAGATGGATAGATTTGTCATCTTAGACAAAGACATATGACCAAGCCTTGCATGAAGCACATGAAGGTTGGCAACATTATTACAGAGTACCCTATGATTATTCAAGTCTTCAGAAATCTTCAACCAATGAGTGGCATTTAGCTTGTATAAACCATCCTCCTCCCAGCCTCTAATCAATACTCTTCTAGTTGTAAGGGCTTGTAACCAACAAGAAGTAGCATCAAAACCAAACTCCATGTTCTGATCTTTTAGTAGCTTAGACACTGACAAAAAATTGTGTCTGAACTGAGGTACATACAAGACCTTATGTAACACAAGATTAGGTAGCAACTGCACTGTACCATGACATGTCACAGTAATGTGAGAACCATCAGGAAGCCCCAAAGAGATGGCACTTTTTAAGGGGCAAAGCTCAGAAAATATATTCTTATCAAATCCTATATGATCAGCTGCACCAGAATCCACTATCCAAGCACAATTATTAGCTTTATTTGTACCAATAAAATAAGAGACACTCAGAGTACCTACAAAGTGCATAATTGCCTGATTCACTGAGCTTTCAGACTGATCAGCGACACCCTTGCCTTTCATCATCTTGACCACTTCATTGTAGATAGCATTAACCATGGCAGGATCAGGTCTCATCTCTTGAATAGGGAATTCCAGAGGATTATCAACCTGTGGAGAGTCAAACTGAGCCACAAACCTTCCAGTTTGCTTTCTTTTCTCTTCATCCTTTTGTCCCTTAAACCACTCAGGATAACCGACTAATTTGAAGCAGTATTCCTTTGTATGACCTCTCTCTCCACAGTGATTGCATACACAATCATATTTGGCCTTTTTGTAATCCCTTTTTGCCTACTCAAATTTAGCTTGATCCATTTGCTCATATCTTTGCTGTTGATTCTGTCTAGCACTCCCAAATCTATTAACTGCATTAGCTTCAATTTCAACTTGTTCATACCTTTGTTGTGCCAATTTGTTCACATTCAGCACATTTACATCAGCAGGTATCATTGAAGTAACTCCTTTAGATCTTTCTAGTTGAGTAGCCATTTGGAAAACCTTAAGCAATCCAAGCATTGGATCTTTAGACAGTACATTACCCCGAAGGGGTTCATACACAACATTGAGGCCCATCATAAACTGCATGACCTTTGCTTTCTCTTCCCTTTCAATCACCCTTTTCAGCAATCCACAATTGCATCCAGTGATTCCTCCACAAGTGCAGTTAGGAATGGCATCCAGCAACTGTAATTCATCCCAGTGTTTCTTTAGCTTTCCATAGACATATGCCCCAACATACAAGTTCTCCTGGCGAACATTGCCAAGATCACGACGAAGCTGATATACGAGAGGATCGTTCAATTCATAGAACCTCTCCCTGATTTCATCCCATAGTTCCTTAGCTGATTCAACATACATCAGCGTCTCAACAACGTCACTCGTCATCGAGTTTATCATCCAACATCTAACCATGTAATCAGCCCTCTCCCATTTAGCATAGTCATCCGTATCCATGGGAGGCTTTACACAGCTCCCGGTTATAAAGCCTAATTTCGCCTTTGCTCCTAGGGCCATCTTAACTCTACGACTCCAGGATGTGAAATTCGAGCCATTAAACAAGGTAGTGACTAATTGCATCCCGGGGTGGTCGGAGTTTGATAGGAATAGGGGATTGTAGTGAACCGAATTCATACCTTGCGCAAAATCCCCAAACTAACCTCCGCCATTGATGCCACCAGGAGATCCTCTTCCAGCTCCGCCTGTAGGTGGCGTAACACTTACAAACGTACCTCTTCCAGCTCCATTGACGACATCTGCAAAACTCTGTCCAAGAGGCGATCCTCTGCCAGCCATGGCGATCTCAAAACTCAATCAATCAATCAACAGAACATCGAAACAGCTTCGAAACCTTACTAGATCCACTGATTGAAGCAATTTCGATCAGATCTAATCACCAGATTGTAACTCGCTCTGATACCATTTGGAGAATCTAGATCACAAACTCTCCTTCCATACTTATTCACCAAGCTCCAAGAAAACACTCTTGTGTTTGTTACAGTAATTGGAATCTCTCACACCCTTTGGCGCCAAATCTGTTACTAAAACAGATCAAGTGGTGGTCACAGGAAATGACCGAACTACCCTTACAGTGTCTTGCTTAGGAATTGTGTAGTGTGGTGTTGTGTGTTACATTGTGTATATGTGAAAATGTGACAATGTAACTTATATTCCCATAGTTATACGTAGTATTTAGTTTTAATAATAAAATACAATTAATCACTCGATTAATATCTTGTAGTTTAGAAAGTGTAAATAGGAGATTAAACCGACCAAAACCATAAATTAGCTAGGAGGGGCCGGTCTAGAAAAGGACAAGCAGGTGAGTATAAATTCTGGGCCATTCTAAAATAAAATGGCATTAAATTACGATCCGGGGAAAAGAAAAAAGAAAGAAGGAAGCTTGAAAAATTACCAGATCTGAATGTCAAATTGAAACCAGAAAGGGAAGTAAAGGAAGCAGAAAACGCAACATCCAAATCTGCACCCTTCCATCTTTCTATTTGAGGAATAAACCAAAACCCCTCTTTGAAATGAACTCAAGATCGAGGAGATCGATCGAAGAGGACGAACGATTTGGATGATGGTCTGAGTGGGGAGACAGTTGACACTAACAACACAATGAGAGTTCTGAATTCAAAGTACAAAAGGGTCGTCGTCGCCAATTAATGTACGTCCAAGATTCAGTACTAGCACTAGCTAGCTGCTTCTGCCACCTGGTAATTACCAGGTGAAATCCCTCATTTTCATCGATCACTCAAGTTTCACTCATTCATCCGGCCAGGACCTTTTTACAATCTACCGCATATTTAATTTCTCCATCTCTTGACAATTTCTAATTCCAGCTCCATATATTTTTGAGTTTATGGAGCAATCAATTAGGAGATAGAGAGTGGAATAGTAAATTAACTTCAAGGGGTATTGGAATTTCTAGTTCCAACTCCATATATGTTTGGACATCAATAAATTTAATTTTCAAGGTTTCATTGTGATTGTTTTTGGGTTCATGTATGGCTTGTCTGGATGATCAGGTGCTGAGTAATGATGTATCTCCATGGCTTGGAGGGAGGGATGGGGATGACGAGGGAGTAGTTGAAGCTGGAAATGGGTGAGGAGGACAGTGCACGCCGACGTGTACTGGAGTAAAGGAATTTGGATGGGACATATCAACTGAAATCCCCGCTGTGCTCTGTCCTATCTCACCACCTATGTCCTTCTGCACTCCTATTCTCACAACCTTTACTCCTTTCCCCAAGTTTACCTATGTTTCAGTTTAAGGTTAAATTTTACCTTTTACGGGGTAATTTTTTCTTTTCATACTAGAAAATCCATGCCTTTTTTCCTAGGCAATCTAACTAGATACTTAATGTAATTAATTGACAATAAAATGAGTACATAGTTCTCTTTTAAAGCTAATTGACAATAGAAAGACTAGTTAACTAACTTATACTACATCCGTTCATTAATAAGTGTTATTTCGAACATAAGTCCGAAAGAGTTTGACTAAATTCTGGTGGCTAATTTTTTGTTGTTGTGTTTGCACGAGCAGTGTGTTCCTCTATTTTCGACGTTTCTAGTAGGTCTTCTGCTTAGTTGGTGGCGTGAAGTTTGGGGTCGAGGTGATGCGTTCAAGGCGACTCCGTATCCGGGAAGGAGCTTCCTTGGATTTTCGTTTGCACTTCCCACAAGAGATAGATTCCTGCTGTACCGTTAGCCCGCGGTGCTACTATTTCGGTGGTGCTTAGCTTCGTTCTTCACCGTCGTCCACAACTGTTGGGAGGAGTTCTTCTTTGATCGTCTGTGTTGTAGAGTTTTTTTCCTTGTTTCATTACGCTGTTTTCTGTTTTCATTGTATGTTAGGCAGTTTCCGTCTGCCGATTCATCGACCTCTCAAGAATAATCAAACTTGCCTGATTTCGAATTCTTACTTTAACAAAAAAAAATTAATAAGTGTTGTTTGACTTTTTAACACGTTTTAAGGAGCTAAAAAATTATATAAAATATCAACTTTTTAATTAATTTTTTTATATATAATTTCGTATTTATTAGTTATAAGTTCAATATTCCATCCGTCTCGAAATTTAGGTCATTTTAAGACTTTATTCTTGTATCAAAATAGATGTCATTTTATATTTTCTAGGTATGGGATAGTAATGATTTGTATCGATTTATGTGTTGTCGATTTTTTTTAAAGATTTTGATTGGTTAAAAATGTAGTGGGTATTTAAAAAAAACAGTAAAATTTATGAAAAAGTTACTGGGATGATGATGTTGATTGAGGGGTGAGTATTTTATTAAAACTTGTGCAAAAAATCCTAAAACGATTTAAATTTTGAGACAGAGGGAGTATTATTTAAAAATAATAATAATAAATGATAATATTCTATACAGTTTTTAGATCCTTAAAAAAGCGTGTCAAAAAGCCAAACGACACTTAGACCATGAGCAACAGAGAGTCACACGACTCTTAACTCATTTCAGTCACATCAACAACTATTCCTGTCATGTCAGCTTTCAAATAACTTTTTGGCTTTTTACTCTTTTTTTTCATTCAGAACATAGAGTCGCGTGACTCTTATTTCACTTTACACTTTTTTTTATGGGATAATTGGGTGAATATACCTTTTTCAATTTTTTTAGGAGGGATTATACCAATAGAAGTTTTTTTTTGGTAATTATACCTTTTTGGTTATTAAGGTCTTATTTGCCCTTAGAAAGAGAAAAAAAATATTAATAATAACTTCCATAAATCACGCATTTTGTAACTGGCTTCTTCTTTCCAAATGGATTAAAACTCGAACTAATCGCTCAATACACCAGATTCTTCTCATCCATCAATTTATCTTGATGCTTTTATGAGTAATGTCAATTGAAATCAAGTTACAAGATTGAAAGTACGTGCTCATAGCTTTTATATCCTATAATTATTGCGGTATATTCCATATTTATTTGCGATTACTTGCTCTCCGTAGTAATATAATTGAAATCAATGGTGTGGGTGATTACTTGCGATTACTTGCTCTTGCTCTCCATAATATAATTGAAATCAATGGTGTGGCTGTTACTTGATTTTGTAAATATTTGCTTCACATAATTATTGAATCAATCGTGTTGATAGATACAACTATTTGCTGCAATCGTTGATAGATACAACTAATTAATTACTTGATAGATACAACTATTTGCTTCTCGTAATTTACTTGATTTTATAATTGAATAAATCGTTGATAGATTCAGTCGACGCTTCCAGTACATATTTGCTTCTCGGAAGTATATAAGTTACATTACCGCTAATTAATTACAAGAATTAAAACACCTACAATGAATTAATTACAATATTGTGACAATATTGATTACAAGTACGGTTACGTTACAATCTATTGTGTGTATTTATTGTAACCTATTAAAATCTTAATATATAACGATGTTAGTTACGTTACAAACTAGGTACAAATAATTAACAAGACTCAAAACATGTACATACAACGAATTAGTTGAACCTCTAATGGTAACAATAATTAAGTTTCAAGAATAATGGTTACAAGAATTAAGTTTTAAGAATAATGGTTACACGAATAATAAGATTTCAAGAATAATGATTACAATAATTAAGTTTCAAGAATAATGGTTACAATAATAATAAGGTTTCAAGAATAATGGTTAAATTAAATTTCTTGGAGTACTCTAGGGTTACAATCGATTACAGTATGTTACAATCAAAATTGAATTACATGTATGTAACTCTAGATAATTCACCAGATGATTAATTGAATCTAATGGAAGAAGTAGCGTTTGTACGTAGAAATCAATAATTCGAATAATTTTCCTTTTCGAAACGTAAAACAATCTTATCAACAATATAAATCATCTTATCTATATCTATTTACTTTTATTTTAATTTTAAAAAGATAAATCTTATCTACATATATTTACTTTTATTTTAATTTTAAAAAGATAAAATCTTATCTCTATCTATTTACTTTTATTTTAGTTTTAAAAAGATAAAAATTCCACCTTAAGGGTATTTAGGTAAAATTCACCTTAAAAAAGTATAATTACTAAAAAGAAAAACCAAATGGTATAATTACCAAAAAATATCTTGAAAAAGGTACCCTCTATCAAATTTTCACTTTTTTTATTTATTAAACTAAATGTTGATTTATTTTACTTAAATTTTTTTTGTTAATGATATTGTTAATATTAATATTAATACGTATAATTAAAATAAAAAGGCACGTAATTAAATTAAGAAATATTTTATTAACTTGATACACTGAAAAACACCCAAAAAAAAAATTTACACAACTCAAACTTGCAAACAACATATTAAAGATGCTATCCAAAGAACCAACCTATCAAGCAACACATTTAGGTCTAGGGATGCAGCGTAGTTCAACGACAGGAAGGGGGGGGGGGGGGGGGGGGAGGGGGGGACCTCCTCGCACTCGGGGCCAATGTAAGAACCACTTTCAGAAGTTAAATGCAACTGTTTCTGAATTTGCAGCGGCTTATGCAACAACCTCGCGGGGAAGAACAAGTGGTCAATTAGAGGATGATGTGTTAGCTCATGCTCGTATGTTGTACTGAGAGTCAAGTAACTCAAAAGTGAAGTTCAAGCTCGAGCATGTATGGCGTATGCTTCATAATGAACCAAAGTGACAGTGTTCCCTTCAACCATCAGCAACTGCAGAAGGGAGTAGCTCCAAGGGAACAAAGCTGAATCAAGCCGGAACATACACTTCAAGCTCTAATGTTGAAACTCCGCCTATAGTGAAGGTGGGACTTCAGATAGTTTATTTGCTCGTCCTCTCGGAAGGACGAGTTCCAAAAGAGCGGGTAAGAGGCCAAGTACTATGTTAAATGAGTCAACCTCAAACTCGGATCTTGTAGAGTTCTATGACCTTAGGAGGAAGGAGTTGGAGTTGAGGGAAATGAAAACAAAGATGAGAGCTGAAGAAATGGAAATGAGAAGAGAATCTCTTTGGCTATATGTTGAAAGTCAAGCAAGGAAGAAAATGAATGTCGAGAGGAAGAAATTAGAAGCGGAAACCAAGGCATTAAAGGTTAGTGAAAAGGAAAAACATGTGGAATGTAAATATAATGTTCTTATGAACTTGGAAACCAGGATAGGTTTGTTGTTAGTGGACGAAGAACATTTGAGGATCAAGCTGATCAAGGAGTCGAATGATGATCACTAGTAAGTGACGAAGAAGTTAATGTCCGTGTGTAATGTTCATTTGTAGTGTTTAAGTTTATGAGTATGTGTAATTTCATGTTTAAGGTGTAATTGGTAGTATATTTTTATATTTTATTATGTGTGTGTGTGTGTTTTTTCATGTGTCTCTGTGTAGTGGGTACTGTTATTTAATGTTCAAATTTATCTACTTTTATGGTGTAAGTTTGTGCTTGTGTTGATTTAAGGTAATGTTGTTTATGTGACTATAAATCTTTAACATATGGTAAACTTAGCAAAAAAAATCTCAAACATATGCAAAATGGGTGTCATTAGATAGAGAAAAATAAATCCTACGGAGTATTCAAAAATATTTTTTTTAAAAAAAAATATTTAACGAATAAATGGAGGGTTTAATTTAATCAAACCCCCCGCCATATGTGTCGTGTTCCCATTAGCTAATAAAAAACAAAAAAAAAACGCGTTTTCTAAATACACCGTTAATTTTTACTGGATACACCACTAAACTTCGCAGCCCCCTACGGACCGAGCTCCGCTACCCCTTGCGGACCTCACCGGACATCGTGTCAAAAACGCCCTAAAAGGCCCTAGTCGAAAATTCCGCTACCCCTTGCGGAACGAGTTACGCGTTAGGTTACGGAGTCCCTAATCTATATGTGAAAAAAAAAAGGTCCGCGTGTAGTTGCGTAATTGTTTTTTTTTTTAAAGCTCCAATCTAGTCCGCAAGTAGCTGCATACCTCTCTCCACAACGTGTTGCAGACTTTTTGTCGATGGCCTTTTAGAACGTGTTTGGCCCGATACCTGGTGAGGCCCGCAAAGGGTAGCGGAGCTCAGACCGCAGGGAGTTGTGAAGTTTAGCGGTGTATTCAGTAAAAATTAGCGGTGTATTTATCAACCCCCAAAAAATAATGAAGATGTTGAGTCGACCCTTCTAATTGATTCAGTGATTCCAATGCGGATCCACAGTCCCGAACCTCTCCTTGTCTCCCTGTCCCTCCTTACAAAATCCCTCCATTTACTATTTTTCTTTTTTTTACAAATTTTAATCATTTTTTTTATCTTGGGGGATGGGGAGGTAAAGCATAGGGGCCTGTCCCTTTGGGGACAGGTGATCCCAGCCGCAACGATTCACCTCCCCGGAATCATACATTCTCTCTCCTCCCACTTTTTAAAATTGCTGACCTGGTCACTATTTAAGCAGCATGAGCTTCTCCGTTGCAAATGGTCTTATTGGTAAACGAAAGGAGTATATTATAAGACTTCTTTCTTCGGTCTCTTCATATCTCAATCTCAACATGGTGGATTCGCGGAGTGAATGGATTGTAAGTAGACCTATCAAACAAGTCATTCGGGTCGGGTTCGGGTCAGGTCACTTCGGGTCCCGGGTAAAACGGGTTTTGGGTATTTTCGGTTTGACCGGGTTTTGGGTAATTTCGGGTCGATTTCAGGTTTGTCAAAAAAAAAAAATTTAAATTAAAAAAATCATAATTTGATAATTGAAGATTCGAGTACTTAAAATAAATGACAATAATATAAATACTCTAGAAAGGGGGTTTGAATAGAGTATAGGAGATTTTTGTAAACTTTATGCAGACGCAACTTCAAGGGTCTTGAAACTAATCCAAGGTCTTGAACCGGACTTCAAGGGTCTTGAAATAGTTCTAGAAAGCTATTTGTTTCTGCAGGCATGTTAAGCTACGAAAATAAAATGTCAATTATAAGTGCAGGAATAAAATATAAAGGACACGTGAATTGTTAACGAAGTTCGGCTCTTAACCAGCCTACGTCTCCGCCTAGGGTTATCCAACCCGTAGGATTCAAAACACTATTAATTCACTTCCTATGGATCCTAGATACAACCGATAAGATCTTTCCTACTTCTAAACACTCGAAGCCTCACCCGTTTCTATCTAGTCAACTCAGGTCCCTTAGAATCCTATATACAATTTAGAAGAACAACCCTTCTCTCAACTTATATCCTCACCCGCTACTATATCTAGTTAACCCAAAACGCTCGTGAAATAATAGCCCTAACCACACCAACGTGTGTATACGTTTGAGTATAATGATACTCTTAGTATAACAAGAATGATTTATCATATAGCGCTCATGATTTTTTCTTCTCTCTCAACTAGAAAATAAACACAATTACAACGAGGGAGAGGAAGAAAATAAATAAGCTTGAAGATGATTGCTTTGCCTTTGAAGTGCTCGCTTGAACAATGTGCTTGTGTTGTTGTATTTCTTCACCACTTGCTCCTTCCTTTTTATAGACTGCAACAGCTGTTTTTGAAGCCATTTAAATCCCACCAAATCTGATTTTTGGTTCCAAAAAATCAGCCCTTCACATTCAAACGTTGGAAGCCAATTTGAATTTCTTTTGCCGTTGAATTTGAACTTCTTCCTTAAAATCGGCCTACTAACTTCATATTTGATTTGCTCCCAATTAAATTGGTGCACAAGAGATGCCTTTGAATTTATTTAAATTCAAATAATTATCTCCATGAAAATAGGTACACGTGGAGTCAATCTTAATTGCCGAAAAAATATGCACAAGTTAGTAATATCGATAACAACTAGATATATTTAAGAGGGAATTGAAATAAATGACCTTTGCCCCGGTTTGGTTTGCACGCCTAACCCACTATCCGAATATATTTGCAGAGGTTAACCCACCTTTTACAAAAAATTACAAGCTAGCCGGTTAAAACAAAACCTGCTAACCGGTTAAAACAAAACGAACAGAGGAAAGGGAGGCCGGGAAGAGGGAGGCCGAAGGGGTTGTTGTGGTCGAGGGAGAGGTCGGAGAAGACAAAGAGAGTCAGCGAAGGTTGTCTGTTGGCTTCCACCGGTAAACCCCTTCGCTCCTCCTCGAGATGCTCGACAGAAGAGAAAGCCTCATTTTGATTTTGACGACGATGAAGATTCAGGTGAAGGAATCCGTCAATCCCGAATTCTGCCCTCTCTCTTCAATTCCGATTCTGATTCCGGCCTGCCGTCGGAAATAGATGCCGGGAAGGGGGTCGAGGGCGGCGGCTAGGGTTCCGATTTGAAGGAAGGGGATGGCTCCGCCTCTCCATTGGCCTCTGATAACGAACAGAGAGGAAAGGGAGGCCGAGAGGAGGGAGGATGGGAAGGGGGTCTGGGGCGGCGGCTAGGGAGGCCACACCCTTCCCCAATTCCTCCGGGTTACACCTTCCCCAATTCCTTCGGGTTCCACCTTGACCGCTGTCGTTCAAAGGCCCGCTTCTGTACAAATTTGCTGTCGTCGATCAATTAGGCTCTCAGGTTCGTACTTCTCTTCACCTCTTCAATGATTGGGGTTCGCAGAATCGCTATAAGACTTAGTCCAGATGAGCTTTATGGAGAGTTGGATTACTGATTCATTTGTTATCTATTTGATGTTGATTTGCTTAATCAATTCCTTGTTCAGTTGTTATCTATTTGCTGTTCATTTGTTATCTATTTGCTTTGGATGATCTCGAGAGCCCTCCAATATGCTCTGTACATATTCGTTGTAGAATTTTATTGAATCACGGCGAATGAAAAGCTAAACGTTTGATTTATTTGTTCCTCCGAGATGATCTTGGAGTTGGAGTTGTAACCTTATTAGTCTGAAAAGGACTTTTTGGTTTTTACTCATCGATGGTGTGTGTTGTGAGCTAAATTTGCCATATTTTACAGTAACTTTAATATCGTTTTCTGCATACTTTGCATACATTTGGGTTGGTTAGTACAGAATCTATATAGTTTATGTTTATTTGCCAAATTATGGAATCTACATCAGTTTCTGTTTAAATTTGCAGAATTGGAGACATTTTACAGCAACTCTAAGGAAGGTCAGAAAAGCTCGGAAAACCACTACAGAAGTCCAAGGTCAAAGAAGCAGCGGAACCAAGCGAATCAAGCTGAGAGCCCAGGCTACTCGATCTCGAGTAGGCCCTACTCGATCTAGACAAGCATGACCGAGCACATGCCTTGTCGACTAGGAGCAATGTCGAGAGCCAGACCAACCCAGCTCCGGAGCCCTACTCGATCTCGACAAGCCCTAGTCGAGATCGACGACGCCTCAGCGCCACACCCGGAGTCGACGAGGAGAGGAGGCAAGCCGAGGACGAGGACTGTACTCGACATCGAGTAGGCCTTGTCGACATCGACGAGCCCCTGTAATTGCTGCTGCATCAGGAGGAGGTCTTGTAATTATTTGCGTGGGCAGAATCTGGTTTGATTTATTTTGTTATATTTCATACTCGATTTCCTCTATCAACAAATTGGCGCCGTTGCCGGGGAAGCTATCATTCGCGCCTTAGATAGTTAAATCTCACATCTGCTTTGAGTTATTATACAGGTGTATGCGCCGTTCCGGTCAACCACCTGAGTTTGACACCTTAGATGATCCGGAACATGTCCTACACATCCATTCTAAACTGAAAAGAGCCATGGAGGCCGCAGAAACACCGAAACAGCTGATACAAAGGATTACAAGGGAACTGGCCGCAAAAGATGCTGCTATCGCCGCTGAGAAAGCAGCAAGGGAACGGGCAGAAGCTAAGCTTGTGTTGCGTAGATGGGAACATTACGCTAAATCGCCCAAATCAACAATGACAAGTTGGTTCGACAATGTCCCCTTCTATGAGCCAGTCAACATCGACTACCTGGACTCGACATATACACATTCTGGAGGAACTGATCCAGAAACACTAGCTGAAATCGTTTGTACTACAGAAACCCAGGTATGTCCTCCCTCTATTTCAATTTCGCTATCTATCTTTGAAGAATCTTTGGAAGGATCCCAAGAAGAAGAAGAGACACCAACGCAAAATCCGGACGTCGTTGCCCATGGTGCTTCAAGGTCGCTTTTACCCTATAAGGTGAAGGCCATTCCTGACAATTTTGAGCAACCGATGTTCATATTCAAGTATGGGGTCCTCGCAAAGTGGCATGAAGTTCCGCGTGATGAGGTGGAAATATCTCTTCCCACTCCACCGTTTTGCTGTGGTGGAGACGCGCAAACAAATCAACCAGTGGAGCGGAAGAGGTATGATGATGAGGTATGCAAATTTCCTTTATATATTCCTTTATGCATGCCAGCTGGAGCCCGGGAAGATGGATGGAAGGAGCCATGGAGCATCCACTCAGGGAGGTTCAAGCTTCTTCACACGATGCCTCCGGATGACATCCCATGCTTCCTACCACCGGAGGAACCACCGGATCCACCTATACCTCCGGACAAAGATGAGCCAGGCTAATGCTTAATGGAGAAAGTCGGCCTAGCGACTATAAAATCTAGAGCTTGTAAATAGACATTTATTTTTGGGACTTTTGGACATTGTTGCTTTTGTTTGTTTTTGATTTTGAACTTTTAGTCTTTCTATTATGGGTATATGTCTTCTGCACTTTTCAGGTCCATGGATAGAACCAATCAATATTCATACTCGGCCCAGGAGGTGCTTCCATTTGAAATTTAGAGGCCCTGCACACCAGTCTAGTGAGTTTCTTTCTCTACCCTTGTTTTTATACAGTGAGGACACTGTAATGTTTAAGTATGGGGTGGGGGAAGGGCTTACATTATGCATATTTACTTTATTTGACATTATGTGTGCATGTTTAAAGTTTAGTTCTGTGAATTGCTACATGGCTATTTTGGAATTCATTATTGATTTATGTGCTTATATATGCATGTTTTCCAAAATTTGAGAAAAATGACCCCCATTGAATTTTTTTGAATAATGTCATGGAAGCTTATATTGGGCTCGACGATGCAAAATTGGATTCATTAGAGATATAGCATGAAATTGCCTAGTAAAGGGAAGTCACAATGAAGTGCATTATTTATCAAAAACCATAGAAGGAGGTAAAATTTGAAATTGCTTTTGACATGTTGCATGATAAGATGATGGAGGACTTTATATTTCCATATAATGCTCATTGTTTATATTCCTAGCCTTACCTATACTTATGCATCACAAAAGCCATATTATGCCTTATTTCAAATATTGCTCCACATGATCTAAATATTTGCCATTCTTTACCTTATCCGGGGATTATGTTGAGAATGATGTTACATTATGGAGATGTTATATGGTTGTTGTGTTATATGGAGCTGGGTTGGAAATTGTTTGAAATATATGGAAAATTTAATGAATGAAAGAAAATCCAATCACCTCAGGAGATAAAGGTAGATTGACCCTGCTCTCTGAGATAATAGTTTGGAGAGATGGGACACATTGTGAGGAGTCCAAAGCACTAAGTATCCGGGGCCATTCATGACACCCATGTTTGCGACTCGCGAGAAGGCAGTGCTGAGGTCAGAGAGGTAAAAGCATTATTGTTGATAAAAGCATTATGAAAGGTGATGAAACTTATGAAAAGGAATGTGAGTTTGGAAATACTCCATTTCCCCGGATCATTAGCACCACATTACCAGAAACTGCCCACCTTTTAGCCTTTTACCAAATCTACTCCTTATTTGAGCTTAAATTGAAGTCCTCTTGATTATCAATGCTTTGTCACTTATGAATGTTTTTGCATAACCCTCCTTTTGTGAGTAGATGTTGCTCTTTAAATTGCACATGCATGGATTTGTGACACTAGTACCTTTTCGAGGATGGTAATTGACTGCTGGGTTATATAAGAATGAATCTGATATGTTGAGAGTTTTGATTTCTTCACCTGAATGACAGATAAAAGTATTGCTTGAGGACAAGCAAGCTTAAGTATGGGGTGTTTGTTGTGAGCTGAATTTGCCATATTTTACAGTAACTTTAATATCGTTTTCTGCATACTTTGCATACATTTGGGTTGGTTAGTACAGAATCTATGTAGTTTATGTTTATTTGCCAAATTATGGAATCTACATCAGTTTCTGTTTAAATTTGCAGAATTCGAGACATTTTACAGCAACTCTAAGGAAGGTCAGAAAAGCTCGGAAAACCACTACAAAAGTCCAAGGTCAAAGAAGCAACGGAACCAAGCGAATCAAGCTGAGAGCCCAGGCTACTCGATCTCGAGTAGGCCCTACTCGATCTAGACAAGCATGTCCGAGCACAGGCCTTGTCGACTAGGAGCAATGTCGAGAGCCAGACCAACCCAGCTCCGGAGCCCTACTCGATCTCGACAAGCCCTAGTCGAGATCGACGACGCCTCAGCGCCACACCCGGAGTCGACGAGGAGAGGAGGCAAGCCGAGGACGAGGACTGTACTCGACATCGAGTAGGCCTTGTCGACATCGACGAGCCCCTGTAACTGCTGCTGCATCAGGAGGAGGTCTTGTAATCATTTGCGTGGGCAGAATCTGGTTTGATTTATTTTGTTATATTTCATACTCGATTTCCTCTTACAATAGTGTGAAATCAAATGCAGGGGTTCCAAAGCTGAATTGGTCAGAACTTGAAATTGCTTCTGAAGATTTCAGCAATATATATAATTGAAGCTCATGATAGGTGCACTATATACAAGGGCACACTGTCAAGTGGACTTGAGATTGCCATTATATCATCGTTTGCTATTAGTATAAACCTGGTGTTGTGATTTTGTAATCTATTTTGGTTGAATATTTTGCAGTTTTCTTATTGATCAGATTATGTTGTGATTTTGCAATCTATTGCGATTGGATAATTTTTTGTTATCTACACAAATGGCTTATTTGCTTGTATTACGAATCGATTTTTCAAGAGTAAGCTGGGGTTATGTAACAATGGAGGAAGTAGCAATCATGTAGGCGTATTGTGATAATTTCTCTAACAGATGCAGACACGGCTTCAACTACGGATCTCACTAAGGCTAAGATATGACCACAACCAATAATTTTAGGCTCATCATCCCTCAACCATGGAGCTAGCTACAATGTCGACCTGCAACTCATAAATGGACTGGTCATCTCCAACACCAGAACCTGTCTTTTTAAGAACATCTTAGCTTATTCCAATAAGAACTCGGATATTTTGATCAAGTTAGAAGGGAGAAAGAAGATTTTGAGTTTTCATTACGATAGTCCGGTAGAGAGGAAAAACCTAAAACGTGTCCATTAGACAACCGAATGGTGTCCAGTAGGAAATCACAGGGTGGACAGTTAATTTTTACTATTGACATGGTCACCCTTTACAACACAACGTCATGTTAATATTAACTGGTGTCATGTACAAACACTGAGGTTGTCAGGTTGGAATGATGAAATAGATGGGTGGCATGTAAATTTGATTTGTATCAGATTGACTTAACATGACAACAGTAAACATCAACTACCCACCTGTAATACCCTACTGGACAACCTATTGTTGTCTACTGGACACATTTTGGTTCACTTGACTTACGTATTTGTGATGTCACAACGATCATCAACTGTCACCCAGTAGGATATATATGACGCCTATTCGATTGTACATGACAACCGTAACCTGTCATGTTAAGGGTTATAACCTATCATGTTAAAGGGCATAACCTGTCTTGTTAATAGCATTACCTGTCATGTTATTTTCTTTCATTAAGGAGAAGATGATCGATTCGCATAACCTGTCATGTTAAAGGTTATAACCTGTCATGTTAAAGGGTGTAAACTGTCATGTTAATAGCATTACATGTCATGTTATTTTCTTTCATTAAGGAGAAGAGGATCGATTCGCATTACCTGTCATGTTAAAGGGTATAAATTGTCATGTTAATAGCATTACATGTCATGTTATTTTTTTTCATTAAGGAGAAGATAATCGATTCGCATTACCTGTCATGTTATTCGCATTACATGTCATGTTAAATAGTATAACCTGTCATGTTATTTTCATTAAGGCAAGCTTTTCACCATAAATATCTTTTTTAAATGAAGATTATATATCTTTTCACCACAATAACACTACTAACACTGAAGTCTACCATATCAAGTGTTACAAGTTTACCATATCACTACTAACACTGAAGTCTACTAACACTGAGGTGCGAATCTTGGAGCCTTGACGCCCATGTTATAAGCTTTGTGTTACAAGTGTTGCGCGATGTAATATGATTCTATCAAGCGCATCTTGGATAGTGCATTCTGATTCTGCATTCAGTGAGCTGGTTACCTCTTCTACAAGCAGGATTTTTAGATTCTTTAAGATGGTTGTGTCCCATGCTTCTAACCCCCGGATAGTTGTGTCTCATGCTCACCAAACATTGTGTCGAGTCCCTGCATAATAGGACATTCTTTTAATTACACATTTATAAATTGTTTACTATTGTATTTTAGCATGATAGGCACTGACCTGTGGGAGCTTAACTATGAACTTAGTAGCATTAGCGCACATCTTTCAGTTTAATGTCACCTCTGATATCTTCCAATACGATCCTTTCGTGCTTGATGCATCTATTTGTGGTTCCCTTTTGATTGTCTCAAATCTTTTATATGATGCAGCTTGCTGCAACAATTGCAGAAGCATATGGTCTTATAGAGCGATTGACCGTTGAGATCATAGTAGCTCCATTGGGAACAGTCCGTGTTGCCAAAAAAGATTTGCAAAATTCAGCAGGATTTGCAACAATGTTCAATCACCTGAAATGAGGAATACAGATTATAATAAGAGTACCATAAACAGATTGAGCTACATCCAAGAGCTAGGTAGTGCCAATTAACAAATTAGAGTTGTACCTCTAGAGCAAGCACAACATCAAACTGCCTTTGTTCTTTTACCAACTTTTCTGTTCACAAATATTTATCTAGTGATTAGGAAGCTTGCCCAACATTGCTGACAAACTATCACTAACGATGCATGCATAACCAAGGTGATTGAAGGCGATAAGCTACTGAAATCAATGAAACTAAAACTAAGCACTCAATATTTCATTTTCCAGGATCCAACCATAAAATATTAATCTGTATATTTTATATAATTCGAAGAAGCAACTGATAGCACAAGATTCAACTAACCAAATTTATATATAAAAAAAATGCAAACCTTTCCAAAGAGGTCGTTAAATCTGATGGCTTTCGCTATCAAAGCCCCAAGCATTTCTCTTGTGCCATAACTAAACAACCAGAAATGATCATCAACAGAATAAGAATAAAATAAGTAGAAGTTGAGAAATCAGAACTGCACAAAGACTACAATTCATTTCTCAAAGATAAAAATGTAAAATTTTCAAACAACTTTTAGCTATGAGGGGTTTTAGCAAGGGGTTTCAGCAACAAGTAATGTAGGATCCTAGTACATTGATGTATAGAGTTCCCAGATCGAGCACATGCGTATAACATCATTAAAAGACCATCTTAAAATTTTCATTATGGGGACTCTTTTACTCTCTTTTAGCATACTTATCCCAACACTTTCACTTTCCATTCTTTCAGCATCATTCAGAGTACAAAGTGAAGAAACCATTGTATCATTGGTCATTTCTACATTGTTGATGGAGACTGAAGGTACGGGATAACTCCAATAAACATTAGGAAATCTTATGCAGTTGCTTAGCTCACTGAGTGCATTAAAGACACTCACTGAGTCTATAATACCATGACCAAAATTAATCTTATGCAGTTGCTCAGCTCAATACCATTATCAGAAACAAAAACTCATGCCTATTCATATGCCAGTTTCAGTACATGATTGATCACATAGAAGAACCCAGTTTCAGTACATGAATTTCACATGCCCATATATTAACATGACGCACAGTAAACCAAACTACACATGAATTGAACATGATCTAAACAGATTTTCATTACTCAATCCCTTTTTTTTTTATCATCCCTCTTAAAGAATCTAAACAGATTTTCATTGCAATTGACTTATAAGTTGCTTCAAGGGTGTGAATAGCAACAGCAGTATCCATACTGAACCCCATACTTTTATTAATATCATTCGATCACGATTACAAGTTAGCTTCTATCTAATTGGTGAACCCAAGCCACAAGAAGCTCACAATTTACAAACTTAAATTAACACTGAATTCGAATTTATGCAAATCAAAAGAAGAAGGGAAAATGCATACCTGCACTTACCAATTGGATTGAATGTCGAGAATTCAGATTCAGAAGTAGCAGCAGAGCTTTCGAGCAACGATTCCGAATTCTAGTTCTCTACTTCCACTTCGAGAAGATAGCAGCAAAGCTCATTTCGGTTTCCTGGACCCCTGAAGCCTTACGGTAAACAACCAAAGCACGATTCGTTTACAGTTGGACGCCTGTTTGATCACTCTTAATCAACTCCAGTTGCCTATCTAGTAGGGCTTTCCCTAATAATTCAGTTGAACAGATGCAAAATTGGAGACAAATATCAGGAAATTTCACTGAAAAAACCGTTACATATTTAATCTGTCTGTTTACTTCCAAAATTTACAGAGTGATGCTATCATTATGGATTCTAATGCTGATTGTCAGTACCTGCTCATTTCTGGCGCAAACCAGCTCAACTTGGAAAATTTTGTGGCTTCAGATCTCATATATGGTATACTTTCACCAACTTTTCTCCTTTGCCACTCATCAATGACAGATTTTTCCAGTCCAGGGAATTTGTGTAGACAGAACTGTCATGGGAAACATCAAACAGCAATAAGGTTGGCAAAGCCTACAATAATGGAGCTTACCTCTTGAATAGCAGTGGCAGAGTTTGACATAACCTCGCCACTGGATCATCTTCAACCTCGATTGGTTCAATCTTGAAGAGAATTGTTGAAGAGAACCTGAAAAAGCACGATTCCGGGATGCTAGACGAAGAAATCTCGCCGGTATCTAAACAGCCCATGGCTTCTTCAAATCGGAACCCTAGCCGCCGCCCCCGACCCCCCTCCTTCTCCCTTCTTGTCGACTAAGCTCGAGCCCTCCCACTGAGCCCGGAGCCTCCGTCTTCAGCACTTAACTTTGCCAGTTGAAATCCTCAACACTTCGGAGCGCCGATCCTCTTCTAGTCGGCTGCGCCTCGCCTCGAGGGAGATCTCTCTGCCTGCTCATCGCCTCGAGCAATCCACCGTTGAGGGAGATGCCTTCGCCTGGACCGCCTCCTCCTGCGCCGCGCCTCGATCCCCTTCCTTCTCCTTCCTTCCTCACCCGCCTCCGATCCCCCCTTCTCTCTTCCCTTTCTCTCCTTTGCAACTGGCTACCGGTTGAACCAAAAAACCGGATATCCGGAATTGTGCAATTTTTTACCGGATGGGGTTAGGCGTGCAAGGGTTTCACCCAAAAGGGTTATTTTAGCAAATTTGCCTATATTTAAATTAGGATAATCCATAAGAATAGCACATGTGTGGCACTTCTTGCATACATTAGTTTCAAAGAAAATCTTAATAACAACCAAATCTATTTGGCTAAGCACTGTATCAAAGCAAATCTAATAATACAACATATAGCTTGATCAGACAATTAGATTTAAACAAGATTTTAAATCTAATACAATATATTATGGAATTAAAATATATAGCATATATAGTTTTGTGAGCCAAATAAATATATTCCCTAAATAATAAATCAAATAAAACAACCACAAAATATAATTGATATTTGCATAAAATATTACCTTATTTGTCTTCCATCACCCCTACAAAAATATATCACATATTATCATCAAGATGCAGTCAACAATAATTTTGCGATAATTTTAAAATTCTAAAATTAAAGACGGTGTTCATAAGTTCTAGTGCTTATAATTATATACTATATCTGATCTAAAATATTTGATTTTTATTATTTCTTATAATTTTTAATAAAATGTAATAATATACAAATATCAAAATTTTAAATACTTTTTTAAAAAATAATTTTATTAAAAATTTCATATTTTATATATTATTACATTTTATTAAAAAAAAACATTTGATTTTTATTATTTCTCGTAATTTTTAATAAAATGTAATAATATTTAAAATTTTAAAATTTTAAATAATTTTTTAATAATAATTTCATGCATTTAGTAATAAGAATAGAATTGTTTTAATATCTTAATATTTTTAGAATTTTTATTTTCTTAAAAATGTGTTGAAAAATAAAAAAATCAAATACTATCGATCGGACGGAGTATTACACAATATAAATAAATCAAAAGGTTTATTTGAAAATGAAAGATCAAGTGATTGTAATTATAAAATGTAATAAATTGGAATGTCCATTAAAAAAATTAATCATATATAATTATAAATCAACCGGGTCAATCGGACCACCGGATCAATCGGGTAAATCGGGTCGAAACCTAGATTACCCAGAATATTTCCAGATTTTCGGGCTCGGGTAGGAAAAAAATTATGGGTCTAAATTTCTGGATTCGAGTCGGAAAATTAACGGGTGTTCGAGTCGGATCCAACGGATCGGGTTGTGTTTTGATAGGTCTAAGTTATAATTGATCAAACGAACCAAGCTTTTTTTTTAGTAGGCAAATATTTGAAGGGATTACACATATATAGTGTAGTTCTACTTCATGATCATCCTTAAAAATGATGAAGTACAAATCCCTATTAAAAGAGTGAATAGATCTATTACAATCAATACTATTATGAGCTATTCAGTGAACTACTTTGTTGAGTCTATCTCTTCCAATTGGATCAAAATAAGGTGGATCAAACGAACCAAGTTGAATTGCTCATTTTCTTGCATCTACAATTATTTATAATTTCGGATGTTTTCAACTCCCCTATATCATTTTTATAATCAAGGACTGTGCAAAAAATAATCAAGCAACAAAACATTAAGAGGCCAGGTGAATTTTTATTGTGGGGAAATATAGGGAGTATGAAGTAACTGATGAATGTCAGATCACTTGGGCAGATAATGATCTGCTCACCTGATCAGCTGCCAATTTTCAGTGTTCCATCTGTCTTTCCTCCTCCTCAACTCTGAACTCTCTGCTTCTCAAACCATTCATCACTTCCATCAGATCAACCTATTTGCTTCTAGCTCCATCACAACCTACAAATAATAATAAATAAATAACCAATTATCCACTATATATACTCCCCATTGCAATTGAAACCTTCATTCAACTTGATTAATTGATCGACAGTACTGTGTAATGGAAATGGAGGCCTTCAACAACAATCCCCCTCCTCCATTAATGATGACCTCTCCCTACACCTACACCTTCAACAAGACTCCTCCTCCTCCTCCTCCATTCCTGCAGTCTCCACCTGCAGCAGCTTCACCCAGCTCCCCATGGATGGACCCCAGAATCTGGTGCAGACTCCCTCAGCCCATCCTCGACCGAGTCATCGCCTTCCTCCCTCCTCCCTCCTTCTTCCGTTCCCGCTCCGTCTGCAAGCGCTGGTACTCCCTCCTCTACTCCCCATCCTTCCTCCAGCTCCACCTCCTCCTCTCCCCCCGCTACCCCCACTGGTTCCTCTTCTTCCCCCTCCCCTCCCCCCTCCCTAACGACGTCGTCTCCCCCTCCACCCCTTCTACCCCTTCCGAAGCCTTCCTCTTCGACCCCTACTCCCTCTCCTGGTTCCACCTCTCCTTCCCCCTCCTCCCCGCAGGCTTCTCCCCCGCCGCTTCCTCCCGCGGCCTCCTCTGCTGGGCCTCCGACGACCCCGGCCCCAAGTCCCTCTTCCTCCACAACCCCCTCCACTCCAACTCCATCACCAACCTCCCTCCCACGCTCCGCCCGCGCCTCTTCCCGTCCTTCGGGGTCGCCGTCGCCGGGGACCACTGGTCCTCCCTCGACGTCGTGGTCGCTGGGGACGACATGATCTCCCCCTACGCCGTCAAGAACCTCACCGCGGAGGCCTTCCGCGTGGACGCCACGCGAGGAACCCGCGCGTGGGGCGCATCCCCGCTCCCCAGGCTCTGCAGCCTGGAGTCGTCGAAGCAGATGACCTACTCCCGGGGGAAATTCTTCTGCATGAGCCACGGCCCGTACGGCGTGCTCTGCTACGACGTGGCGGCCGGGGAGTGGTCGAAGCTCCAGGCGCCAATGCGCCGCTTCCTCCGCTCCCCTGGCCTCGTGGAGGCCAGGGCAGGGGAGGTGGCGCTGGTGGCGGCGGTGGAGAAGAGCAAGCTGAGCGTCCCGCGCAGCCTCCGGGTCTGGAGGCTGTGCGGGGCCCAGTGGGTGGAGGTCGAGAGGATGCCGCAGCAGATGTACGCTCAGTTCGAGGACGCCGAGCGGCGGGCGAGCGGGAATGGTGGCAAGACCGCGGGGTTCGATTGCGTAGGGCACGGCGAGTTCATAGTGATCGTGATCAGGGGGGCGGTGGGGAACGACAGGGCGGCTGTGCTGTTCGATGGGCGGAGGAGGCGGTGGATGTGGATGCCGGCGTGCCCTTTCGTGGTTGGGGCGCAGCTGAAGGGGTTTGCTTATGAGCCAAGGCTGGCTACGCCGGTCACCGGACTGCTAGATCACCAGTTCGCCCTAGCTCCCTGATTAGTTTTAGTTTGTTAATTAATCTCCAATCCACTGCGTACCCTAATTAATTAATTAATTAAGAATGTTTAGTTAGTTTAATTAAGTAGCTAGTTAAGGCTGTACCGTTTGATATATGATGATGGTGTAAGATGTTTACTTAATTAGTGTGTTTGTCTTACATTTATGATTTATGTGTATGCCTATGAAGCAGAGATTTCTTGAAAGAGACTATAAATTGCCGAAAATGGAAGTGAGAGATGATCCAATTCGGGAAATATATGAACAAGAAATAAAAAAGCAAATTCCATAATGATACGGCAAATACCCAAATAGATTGAAAGGTAACAACACACAATTTGATTTTGCCTCTGCTTTTTACAGTAATTCGTAAGCAGTAAGCACCTACCAGTGTAGATTGACTGTGAGTGGACTGGAGGGTATTCATTCTCTCCCGTCTTCAAATTCTAAACCCTAATTCATAACCTTAAAAATTGATCAATTATATATATAAGGTCAATTTCACAATCAATATCTAATATAATACTAAAACAGATATTGAAGATGTCACATGGCAGCACCTCATTAAACCAGACTTATGTGTCAAGTTCCCCTTTAATGTGGCCCCACCTAACTAATTAATTCAATTTACTCAATTATTAATTAAAATAAATCCAATATCTTTTTTCCTGAATTAAAGTGATTTAAAATTTTATAAATACCAATTAATTATTTTTGTATGATAACTTTAATTTATTTTTTCTCATTTATTTTGAATTAAAAATCAATATATTTTTTAGTTACCACATTTTACCCAAAAATTAGTTTTTATATTTTCTAACTTAATTTGAAAAACTAGCATAATACTAAAAAACACTTGCGAAAGATACCACTTTGCGATCTATCCTTAAAAGTAGAGATTTTGACCAATCAAATTTATTTACATTTTCTAACTTAATTTTAATCAATCTAATTAAAAAATCCATAAATTAATAAATTGACAAACCATTATAATTTACCATATCTTTCATAACTGATAACTCTATTTACTTTCCAAAAAATTAGCACGGTAAAAAAATTTGTTATTCAAAATAATTAGTTATTGTGTTTTTTTTTCTTTTATAATTCATTTATCCTATTATTTTGATCTTATCAATTTGCTTTTATTTATAACATACATGCACTCACACACGTAATCGGGAGTTGATTTTCCCTTAATTTGTTGTTTATCTATTTATCTAACATAAAAATAATTATTAAATATTTTATCATTAAAACCGAGGATTTAGTGGGATTTTTTCCGGTAACAAATCACCACAAATCTATTTACTACTACGTATTTAACAACAAAAAATTAAGATTACAATCCTTAATATAAAAAGCTTATCTATTTACTGCTTATCTATTTACTCTTATATATGATAATTGTTTTTAAATTATTGAAATATTATCTATTTCTTAACCAAAAGATTACCTATTTACTACAAAACACTAATTAAAAAAAAAAATCTCAGCTGATGCGGCCTATTTCTCAGCATTAAAATTTGTCTAAAAAAAAAAGAATTAAAGAATGTTTTTTTAGACCATCCTTTTTATTTTTATATATGATAACTACATACAACTAGATGGTAAACAAACAACAATGTTTATATTTTTTTTACACTGAAAGATTATATATTTACATATCTACTCAAAAATAAGATTTAAACGGATTTTCTACGTTGATGCGCCCTAATTGAATCACCATTAGTATTCTATATTGAGAATGAAAAATAACAACTAATCCACCTTTATTCATATCTATTCCATCGGTTTATATCTATCATCCCTACACCATGTTTATACAACTTTGATTAATTTGTCTTTCTTTATTAATGTTAAACTTTTCTATACTGTAGGCTTTGTGAAGACCCTTTTTTGCATCTTGACCCCTTTCCACCTTGAAGGCTTGAAGTAGCTGTTTCTCCGTCACGTGGCGCCCTCACGTTTAAAATGTCATGTGTCGATCAAATATTTATGCCACATCCTCATACACTTAACCATTCAATTGATCCATAATTTTACTTTCCATTCGTGAATTTCATTATACAAATAATCAAATATAATAATCATTTAAACAAAATCAATTGCTTAAATATTTCATATGAATTACAAAAAATAATCTCAATAAGCTTTTTCAATGTTGGTGATTTGTTACCATATTTTACCCAAAAAACTTGATCTATTTGAAAATTCTAGAAAACTTTTTCCATTCACTTTGATTAATAAATAAACGGTTTTTTTTAAAATAAATTATACTTTATTTTTCCTTTAGTTTTATTTTTTAAATCCAAATAGTTTCTTAAAAACATGCTAGAAAAAAATAAAAGGACCTATATTTATAGACGGATGAAGCATTTTTTTTTTACTTTTAAGTTTATTACAAGAATATTTCTTCTCCGATATTTTTATGTGCTCTTCATCCAAAAGTTCTTAAAACTCTATTCACCTAGCGCTTGTGTAATATGTAGCCGAACTACCAAATTATTTGGTCTTACCTTCCAACCCATTACCACAACAAATATTTGTTTAATACTCAAACTAACCAATCAACTTACTAAAAAAACTTAGAATGCTAAAAAAAAAAATTAAAACACTCTACAATTATATATACAATTGTTTCCATCTAAAAAGTAAGGTCAAGCTTGAGGGGAGGCAAAACACAGGTCACTGCCTCGAGCCCAAAATTTAAGGGGATCCAATTGTGTTTTAGGTATATGGATTTTTTTATTAATAAGTTTAACTAAAGTCATTACCCTGTGTTGGTTAAAAACCTCATTCCTTTTCATTAGTTTATTACAAGAATATTTCTTCTCCGATATTTTTATGTGCTCTCCATCCAAAAGTTCTTAAAATTTCATCATTTACCAAGCATTTGTGATATGTAGTCGATCTACCAAATTATTTGGTCTTACCATCCAACACATTACCACAACAAATATTTGTTTAATGCTCAAAGTAAACAATCAACTTACTAAAAAAACATAGAATGCTGGAAAAAAACAACACTATATACAATTGTTTCCATCTAAGAAAGTATGAAGGTGAGACATTCACGTTTTTCCACATATTATATATTCATATAATATAAGGATTATTTTTTATTCCAAATTTATATTATTTGGCTATATCGTTTTCATATTATTATAATATATCTAATATATAATGTAAATAAATTATGATAATATCTTCTAAAAAATATAATATATTTTATAAATCCTGTGTGTAACGCACGGGTACTACGCTAGTTATAATACTAAAGGAGAAGTCGCATAACTCATGTGCCGCTTCTCCTTTAAAGTAAGAATTTTTATTTTTTTATTATAGGATTTGTTATTAATTGTTAAGATTTGTTAGTTAGAAAATCTAATTAAGTAAAGATTCTACCTTATCTAATAAAGTAAACAAATCTACTTAATTATTACTTAAATAATTAAAATAATAGAAAAATCAATTAACGTAGTTAGTTAGAAAATCTCATATCTCATATATATATATATATATATATAGAGAGAGAGAGAGAGAATGGGTAACTTGTGCACACCCCTTAGGGTGTACTTTGTGCACAATTGTGAACCCTTGAATTGGTTGTGATGGATGAAGGAGATTAAAAGAGATTATTTGTTTTTTTAATTAAAACAAGGTGGGTCCCGTACACAAGGGGTGAAACCTCCTGGACTCTCCCTCCTGGCGCGTGTGATCATGTACGAGAGAGGGAATTGTGATATGGTGGTATTTGGGGCCCACTTAACCCATCCATATTTTTTATATATATATATCCTTTTTAATATAGATTATTTATATCTTATTCAATGTATTATATCCATATATTGGACAATTGCCCATCCAATATCATCCCTTCCAACTTACGGTATTGAATTAGATTCAATATTTATCTTTTTTCGCTTACCAAAAAAAATATCTATCTTTTTCCATCTACTCACTATTTTTGGTTATTTTGATTGACCATTATTTGGAAACTATTTTATCTTTTTTATATTAATTGACAATATTTCACATCTTAGTCAATCCATTTATTTTTCATATGTAAAGATTTTGTTTTAGATCAAAATAAACCATTAATTTTGATAATAGCTAAAATTAAAGTACATACACCCCATCCAATCTCATCCCTTTTCTTATTCTCAAAAATACGGTAAACGGTTGAATGGCTTGATTTAACGCGTATTTTGAGCGATAATTGGGCGATTATTCAGTGGAATCCTTATTTTTATGAGGTACACAAAAGTGATGAATAATTGCATAATCGTTGTGAATGAGTAATTTTTTAGAATAATTCGATAGAATCGATTGATTTAACACGCACATTGAACGATAATTGAGAGATTATTCAGTGGAATTCTTATTTTTACTAGATACACAGAATCGACGAATACTTGCATAACCGTTGTATTGGTATGTTCATCAAGCGATCGTGTTAATTTAAATAAGTACCTAAGTAATTTTCTGAATTTGTTTTGATCGGTAAAATCGGTCCAATTACGAAAACTGAACTCTAACATTGAGATTATTCAAATGATTTGTTTTGATCGGTAAAACCATGAATATTTTTCAGAAGAAAATACCTTCTGTTTACCTAAATAAACTTTTCTATTCCAATGAATAATTCACCATTTAATGAATAACAATCAAATAAGTTCATTCACTTGAATAATCACCCAATAAAACATTTGTATTACCACCAAACCGCTCCTCCCAGTTGAATAATGTCCCAAAAAACTCATAATCAACTTATATTCATCTGCCATTGATAGTGCTTAATTATTCGGTGTAAATAATCACCCAAAATATCCCAAGTTGAACTCAAGTTATTATCCATTCATTTGGATAAAAGGTGTTTTTTCACCGAATAATCACCCATAATTGTTCATAAATAAACAAAAAAACATTTGAATTTCATGTTATTGTCCAAATTTCCCCTAAATAATCGCCCAAAATAGGGCTTATTCAACTGCATAATCACCATTACAACTCAATCAAACAACCACCCAAAAAAACCCATCAACTTAGCATTCAAAATTCAACCAAGATCGATGGAAATATTTCATAAAATACCCAAATAAACACATCAAAACCCACCAATACCATGAATCATATACAAAAATAATGGTCAATCAGAAGAATGAACGATAATCAGAAGAATGAACGATAATTACAAAAATAATGGTCAATCAAAAATAATGGCCAATCAGAAGAATCATATAAAATTTTCAAATTATTCGATTGAATTAGTCAATTTAATGCGTACAATGAACGATAATGAGTGTATTATTCATTGAAATTCTTATTTTTACGAATTAAAAAAAAACCAAATCAGAAGAATCACACAAATTGGGGCAAATCAAATTGAAGCTTCGAAATCACACAAATTGCTAACAAATTCAACACAAATTGGGGCAGATCGATCGGAAATCCAAACACCCACACGATCACCTTCATATTTGATTACCCCGATTAGCCTGAACAAAGAAGACCCCTGATCGCAGTCGCCTGGAGTTGGATTGGAGCAGAGCGAGGGCCAGGGAACAGGGGGCAGCGAAGAGTCGCCTGGAGTTGTTGGCAGCAAGAGTCACCTGCGCGAGGGAGAACAGGGGACGCCGGAGATCTGGTGGCGAGGACAACATGGTGGTCACCGGGATCTGTGGGCCAGAGGGACTGTGCGCCAGATCGATTGGCGAGGACGACATGGTGGTCACCGGCGATCTGGTGGCGAGGACGCTCACAGAAGCCTCCGCCTTCGCCTTCATCGACTGATTGTTGAATCAACCCCTGCCTCTGATTCGCCTCCGATTCACATCCGTGCACCGCCGCCTAACCTTCGCTCGTCTCCTCATCGAATCGCCTCCGGTCCGCCGGTGAAGAAAACAACTGGATTGAGGAAGAAGAAGACCCGATTTTGTCTCCTAGGGTTTTAATGATTTTGTGTTTCACGCGCTCCACTATCAACTGCGGTTGAAGATGGATTTTTTTTTTAATTTACCCGCACACATGGCGGAATCTAGACCATTCAATCCATGAAGATCTATGGCTAGTATATATATATATATATATATATATATATATATATATATATATATATATATATATATATATATATATATATATATATATATATATATATATATATATATATATATATTAATTAGTAGGATATAATCGAATCTTAATAAATTAGAAAATCTAATTAATTAAAGATTCTACCTTATTTAATTATGTAAACAAATCTACTTAATTATTACTTAACTAATTAAAATATTAGAAAAATCAATTATGCAATCTCATCTCATATATACATAATTTGGTGTCATGCAAGTCTCTCCTCATCCGGCTCTTTGCAGGAGCTAGAACTTTCTGCCTTACGAAAACCACTTGTACAGTTCAAAGCTTAGATTATATCCAACGCGATGTCAAACGAGAAAGGCAAGACGTCCATAGACAACAACAATAGTAATGTGAAAAGGAGAGGTACGTTAGATATTTAATTTTTACGTGTGTTTTTAGTATATGATATTTTTGGTGTGAGAAATTACAAGTATTCGTCATATGTAAAATATTTTGATCGGGGAATAGATAGGTACGTCTTAACCCTCGAATTATGTCATCGACATTAAACAATAAAAGTATGATACCAAGTGAAACCGCGTTGATCATCCAATTTGCACAAATTTTGACCCACTATGATGGTTAGTATTTAAAGACCATTATTTTATTAGTATCAATATTGTACAACTTGGATGACATATTATTTTTTTCATACATTTGGACTACAGTCTACATGTACTGTAACTTTGATGAATAATGATTAGTACAAGAATTTTCGTTGATCCAAATATAATGGAGATAAATTCATTTATTTATGGATTAGTTGCTCTATACATTGTCATGAACACGAAATATATATTGATTAATATATTCACCTAAACTATTATATGTTTATATGTTTTGTTGTAGGTACATGAAGATGCCATAGAGGAATTTGACAATGGTCTTAAGGATAGTCATCAACCCAAGGTTATTAGGATCGGGATTTTAGGATCGAATCACAACAGGGTTTGTGGATCGGATCGTAAGATCCCATTAGGGGATCGTAAGATCCTCGAAATATAATAAAATATATAAAAAAAAATATATACAACAAAGTGACTTAATTTAAAGTTCTAAAATGAGGAAAAAATGTTAGTTACACAATATATTTTGGTTTTAAAAGATAAAAAGCTACATTTACGACCTTAAACATTGTCATGTTGATTAAAAGACTCGAAAAAAATTGTCTCTAAGCCATTTTTCGCATTTTATACATGAATGTATATATTTAAACTCCATAAAATCAACCAAGGAAACAAAACAAATGTTTGAAAAATACATATTGTTAATAAAAATAGGATCTTTAGAATCGAGTAGGATCGTAAGATCCTATAGATTCATTAAGATTCTAAAGATCCTATAGTAGATCCTACACAAAAAAAGATTATATGCATAGATCCGGATCGGGCTCCTGAGTAGGATCGTAGGATCTTAGGATTCTACAAATCCGGATCGGGATTCTAATAACAATGCACCAATCAATTTGAAGAAATTATTCCAAGAATGTTAATAAATTTTGATTTCGTGGTTTAGATGTTTCAGTGACTATTGTCACCGAAGTTGAAATCAAGTCTCCAAGTTCTGTTTGTACATTGCCAACTTTCATAAAAGACAATCAAGTCTAAAAAGAAATAACGATTTGTAATTGGCCATAAAAAAATCTTGCATTTTTTGCACCACTTATGTTTTTCCTCTTATTTCTCCCATGTAGGTGATGATTTTATAATCACAGGTGGTGAAGTGGATGTTCATCGCGAATTACAAAATATTATCAACATTATTATTATATATTTCTCATATTCATTATTTTTTAAATTATTTAAATTGTTTTTTAGTGAGGGGTATTTAGAGTTTAAAGTTTACTTACAATTTTTTTAATAAATTTTTTAGTATTAAATGTATTGATTTTAAAAAATAGACCGCACAAAAGTGCGGGTACTAAACTAGTTTTATTGAAATAGAACCTCACATATATATGTTCGTTGCTCTTGGACAATTCCAGTTGATGCATTGTTGCATGCTGCTGCCCATTGCATTCAAATTCTAAAAAGTTATATTTATAAATTAATGATGATGTGTTTGGAATTAATCAAATTATTTCTACTTGGGTAAAAGAAATTAATTAGAGGTGTTAATTTTTTATATATATAAATATGCTACGTAGGATCGAAAATTATCAAGAAAGTGACCCATGTGCAGTGTACGTACTCTTTCTCACCGGCCCATACAAACATATAACCCAAACCCAAACATCGACCCAAATCCTAACACCCCTCTCAAGATGGAGGCGGTGAATCAATAACTCCTATCTTGCGCAACAATGATCGGAGATGTACACCAGGAATGTTCTTCGTTAGGAAATCAGCAAGTTGAGCATGAGATGGAACATGATCAAGGGTGATAAGCATTAAGCCCTTCAAGCAACTTCTCCCTGACATAATGGCAATCGAGCTCAATATATTTTGTTTGCTCGATCATGGAACACAGGGTTCCGAGCAATATAAACCGCGACCTGATTATTACATGCATTTGACAGGCACATGAACAATGTCAAGATCGAACATCAAATTCGTCGAGCAGTCTGGTTAACCAGGCGATCTCTGTGCACACTCGATGAATCGAGCGATATTTCGCTTCCGCTGATGACAGAGATACGCTCTGTTGCTTCTTTGATTTCCAAGACAGCAAACATGAACCCAGGAAGATCAAATATCCGCTCACTTGCGAGAGAAAGGGCAACTCGCCCAGTCTGCGTCGCAGTAAGCTCGAAGGGTAAAAGAAGAATTTTGTGACAGCAAAAGCCCTTTTGATGCAGCACCTTTGAGATACCTTAAGATATGGAGGGCCGCATCCATGTTTGGAACACGAGGGGTGTGAAGGAATTGACTCAAAAATTGTATTGTAAACACAGGATTGGGCCTAGTATGAACCAAGAAGTCCAACTTTCCAATGAGATGGTGATAAGGCGTAGGATCTTCAAGCAACTGCCCAATATCAGGAGACAGCCGAAGGCCGAGGATCCAGAGGACATGCCATAGACGATCCAGAGCAAAGAAAATCCAGGAAGATATCATTTATATATCTCTACTAGCTGAGCAACAACCCATTATCCACAAGAACATAACCCCTGTTGATCAAAGCAGAAGATAGACAAGTGTACCACGGTCTCGAAGCTTGTTTTAGTCCATATAAGGACTTCTTGAGACGACAAGCTTGACTGCGACTATGAACAACCAAATCGGGTGGCACTTTCATATAAACCTCTTCGTCAAGATGACCGTGCAAAAACGCATTATTGACGTCTAATAGCAAAACCGGCTAGTCTCGCTGCAATGCCACTGTGACTAACACTCGAACATTTGTCATTTTAACAACCTGAGAAAAAGTTTCAGTATAATCCATCCCCTCTTTCTGAGTAAATCCCTTCGCAACCAACTGAACTTTATACCGCTCTATGCTTCCATCAACCTTGCGCTTCACTTTATAAACCCACTTACAACTAATTGCTCGTTTATCTCTGGGTAAAGTGACAATGTCCCGTTGAACATGTGTTGTTTCCATTTTGACTTGCACTACATTTGTTGAAGAGCACATCAATTTTTTATTGTATTTTTTATGGTACTGAGAACATGTTTGTGAATATGAGATCTATCAATGTTTAGTATGTAGCATGTTTAATTATCTTGATATGTGAATGTTGGAAGCACCTTTTCTTCATTTAAAAATACCAATCTTGATTTGAAACGCATGGGTTTTAGAACTTGATCCGAGTTTAAAAAGGCGATAACACAACAAGCTTTTACAAGACGACATTGTTAATGAAAGCATCAAACAATCAACCGGTCCCTAGCCCGGAAAAAAGGAGAATGGGAGACATGTTATGTGGTATTTCATGTCATTAGATTCTTAAATATCATCACAAATGATTGAGATGAAGAGATGAAGTGTAATCAGAATTGTATCATCAATGTCATTGCAAATGATTGAGATCAACAAATGAAAATATGATACTTTGGACTTTGAGAATGTTAAAAGGTCGGTCTAGATCCCGGTGGTTTGAATGTCTATTATTCAACGTTGAAGTGTAATCACAAATGTGTCATCAATAAAAAAAATACCATCAATGAAGTGTAATCACATTTTATGCTAATATGTTATCAATTTTATAAAAATGTACGTTATCAATAAAAATGTCATCAACAAACAATGTTATCACGTATAAGTGATTGAGATCAATGAATGTAATATCACAAATGTCATCAATGAATAAAAGTCATTAATAAAAGATGTCATCAATGAAAGTTTAATCACAATTTAAGCTCTAGTGTCATCAATTGTATAAAAATGTAAAAAAATATTATCACAAATGATTGCATATTTGCATCAATGAAGTGTAATCACAAACATGTGATCAGTGAATAAAAGTAGAATCAATAAAAATATATCGATATACAATTGAATGAATTAAAAGAGTGGCATCAAATGATTTGATTATAAAAGTGGCATCAAATAATTACATTAGCTAGAAAAATATAATTAAAGAAAAAATGCATCACATTAAAGAAAAAAATGTCATTAAAAAATGGCATCAAAACACTATTTTGAAACAATGGTGTCACGGTAAAAAAAATTACATCAAAAAAAGTGGCATCACTGGTAACAGTGAAAAAAATGGCATCACAAAAAAGTGGTATCAATAGTCAAAGTGGGAGAAAGGAATGGAAGGGAAGGGAATGGAAGAGGGTACACACCACCTAATTCTATTTGTTTGGGGTATAATTAGCTAATTAGATTTTCCCAAAGGTTTAGTTACTTAAATCACCATAATTTCGACCCCGATAATCGATACGACCCTTGATGGTAGCGAGTGATTAAATTTTTTTGATGAAAATTCGAGCTCAGACAAGCCCGAAACTCGAGAGGCTGACAAGTCGGCAAATGGTAGACCGTCAAACATACAACAAATACAAAAAAGGTGCAAACGATGCAAAACAAGCAACGAAAGATGAACACAGAAAGCCTAAAGCTAGGAAGCTAGGGACGTAGACTACGGATGAAGCCAAGCACCATCATGCAATAGCACCATTGGCCAGCGATACATCGGGCATCCCCGTGAGCAGTGAAGACGAACCTCCAAGGAATCTATCTGTCAACGGAGTCGGCATGTACACACTACTACGACCCCAACCAATCCTAACTCCGACTACCAGAACCCCAGCACAACAATAGACTGTCACGTCACACCAAACGAAGCCGGACCTAACCGGAAAGAACGCACCAGAAATCATTATTAATCTACAATCTTTACTCAAGCCCTAACGAGTAGGGCTGGAAATAACCCGTGGGTACCTGCTCCACCCACTTTACCCGCATTGAAAACCCGCAAAAAAGTGGGTGACGGGTACGCGGAGCGGGTGCGGGTGAAGCGGGTGATGGATGGATTATGGGTGAAGATTTTCCACCCATAACCCGCCCCATTAACCCACACATTAACCCGCCCCGCACACTCGCACCGCAAACCCGCATAAAATCCTAAAATTTATATATATAATGTGTGTAATTTTACTATTTTACCCTTTTCAAGTTTAACTTCTACAAACCCTAATCCTTGATTAGGGCTTTGCCCACCAAATTTCATTTAGAATGGATATGGTCTCGGCTTGCTTTTCCATGTTATAGCAAGGGATATAGTGGATTAGTATATGATTAGTATAGATATATATACCCTTCCACTTTCAAATTTCAATTAGCTCGTAATTTCAGTGCTTTGCCGATAAAAAATAAAAATAAAAATACATAAACTCACCCCATTTGTAATTTTGAGTTAGAATTGGTCTACTTGTGTTGATTTGATTTTTTCTTTTGTTTCACCCATTGGGTACCCGCTCCACTCGCATCACCCGCACGGGTCGGATGCGGGTGAAAAAGTTTGCGGGTGATGGATGGAGCGAGTGAAATGTTTTACCCGCGGAGCGGGTGATGGCGTGGCTTCATCCACCCATAACCCACCCCATTTCCACCCCTACTAACGAGTTTTAGTTTCAACCTTTCGGGTGGGTTTACTCAACAATATATAAATACTTTTTATTTTTTATTTATATATTTTTATCTCGAACCCAAGACTTTTAACTTCGGCCCAAAGAACAGGTTTTCGGGCCACCTCGGGCCCAAGGAGAACGGAGAACGAATGAAACCTAACCTTGCAGAGCAAGGGGACTAGCGACAGCAGTGGCTCGCCGCCAGAGGACAAGAAAGGGAGGCAAGGGAGACCGACCGATCAACCATCGGATTCACTGACGAGGGAGAGAGGGGCGCCAACGAAGGACGAACCGCAGTTCGTCAGAGCCGACGCTAGATTGGGCGGAGATAGATTTGGGGGATGTGAAGCACACATCGAGATGTCGACGTTTGATCCGAAATCAGCAGATGACGATAGGGCTAGGCAAAATGTGGATCGGACCGAGACCAGACCGGAATTTACGGTCTTTGGATCGGACCGAAATATTACGGTTTGATCCACGATCCAAGATATTTTGATTTCCGGGTTCCGGTCTAAACCCAGGACCGGATCGGAATTTCCGGTCCAGACAGGAATTGGACCGGAACCCATATCTTAAAAAAAACCTAAAGAAGAGGGTACGCAACGCGTTTCAACTTTCATTTCATCACTATCCTTCATTTTGCCGCCCGCCCTCGCTCAGTTGCTCCTTACTCTCTCTCTCTCTCTCTCTCTCTCTCTCTGTGTTGATTGTTCGGTACATCAATGACCAGCCCTCGACCCTCTCAGTTGCTCCTTACCCTCTCTCTTTCTGTTCGGTACACCAATGACCAGCCCAAAGAATTGGAATAGAAAAAGAGGACGGCTAGAGTGATTACAAGAGATGAGTAGATCATCAAAACGGTGCTCTCTTTGTGATTTCCCGTTGACTATTCTAGGTCTTGTTTAATTTGTGTTTTAATACTCCTTATTTGATTTTTTTTAAATCTATATTTTATCTAAACTTAAAAAAAAGAAACAAAAAAAAGGGACTGTAGGAATAACTAGAGGCGAAAGACGACCCTAGTTGCGCTTGCGGGGGCGTGTTGAGAGAATGAAAGGTGTGAAGAGACCAAAAAGAGTTCCACATCGACAATATGAACAAAGAAGCCTTAGTATATAAGCTAGTGGGCTACCCCACCTATTTCCAATTGGTTTTAGGATGGAATCCCGCTCGGCTTATGTACTAGGCTATTAGCGCAAGGGCGCACGTATGTACACGACCCCCGATCACGAGTCCCAACGGACTTTAGTATGGTATCAGAGCGGAAAAGTCAAACGGGCCGACTCTCGATCCTGGGCTAGCTAAAAAGATAATGAGATGCTAGACCCGTTGTCCAAGTATCAACTAGAGGCGAAAGACGACCCTAGTTGCACTTGCGGGGGAGTGTTGAGAGAATGAAAGGTGTGAAGACGACCCTAGTTGCACTTGCGGAAGCCCAACCCTAGATGATGATGTTGAGGACGAAGGCTGCGACACTCCAACACAGCCAAAGAGGAAGCGCCGGAGAAAGGATTTGGACACAACAAGCCAAAGGTTGAAGGAAAGGTTCTGCTGTTCAAATTGGACAGAGGGAATGAAAAAAAGGGAAGATGATCCCTTAATCATAAAAGCCCCAGTTCAATTTGGAGCATGAAGATGGAAATATAGATTATGAGATTTCCATACTTGGTACTTTAGAGAGCCACGCCAAAGTGGAGTCGTTCTTGTCGACTCCACTGTGAAGCGGAGGTCGTCAAAGTGGGGTAGGCCGACCGAAGCCGGGATAGGATAACCGAAGTCGGGGTGGGGTAGCCGAAGCCGAGTCGGACCTCCCTCTTTCTAGAAAATCTAGAGAGAGAAAGAAATTTTTTTATATATAGGATCGAGAGATGGTTGTTTGGAGGGGAGATTTGTCCAGCAATCACGTTAATTTTTTTTTTTTGCCAAAAGGAGAGACGGTGCTCTCCGCGCATCTCGACGCACTTTTATTGAAATAAAGGCTAAGTAGTCAGGAAACGGGGATAACCTGACCCCTAACATCATTATGCTGAAAAGGTAAAACACCAATGTTATAAAAGAAAGCTACACTAATAAGGTGATCCGTAACGCAATTGACTTCACGTAACACATGATGAAACTGAATTTCTCAAGATCACTGGATGCAATCACCTTGATTTGTAGCAAGAATTTGCAAAAAGAGTTTTTGTTACAATTTGTTGTGAGTAAAATTTGTTTTGTTGCACAAAAATCATGAATGAAATAAAGTATCTTTTAAAAAAAAATCGCATATAGTGTTTCTATTTATTTTATATTTTAAATTGAAAATATAAATAGGGCTGGACAAAATGAGAAAAAAGGAAAGAGAAAAAAGCAGTTCTCCAGTTGTGGAGTTGTCATCCACATACTCATCTCTCTCGACCTCCCCTTCCCCTACCCTCCTCTGACCTCTCCGTCTCCGAGCCCACCAGAAGGAGCCTCCCCTCTTTCCCGACGCTCTAATGATTCTCACCGATTCATCCATCGCCGTCCGTTTTTGCTCCTCTTCCTCCATTGCCTGTATTTTTCTACTCCCCTTTCTCCCTCTCAATCTCGCATCGTTCTCGTTTCCGACTTCCTCTCTATCGTTCTAACGGTCGATTGTCTTTCTGAATTTCGATTTTTTTCCCTCCACAGATCGTCGGCCTTGTAGGATTTGCAGCGACGCAACCGCTATCAACCCCAACTTTCCTTGGTAATCCAGTTTAGTTTAATTTTTCATGCTTTCTACTTCTCGCTTTTTCTACGAATTGGTGTATCTAATTCTTGTATTGGGGTTGGAGGCTCTAGAGGCAAACAAATTCTTGTTTCCCGCTTATTTTTTGAGCACTGGGTTTGCTAATTGGGGGTTCAGTTTGCTTAATTTAGGTATCCTAGGGTAGTGAAATGATCAGTTTTAGGTTAGGTTGCTTGATACCATTTTGACTTCATAGGTTGTATCTCCTAACATCAATATTTCGCTCTAGTATCTGTGTTTTTTGCTCCATTTTGAGAGTTTCTCAATACATTTTTTGTTCACTTGTAGTGGATGTGGAGGCAAGTGTCATCCACCCATTTGTGCTAAATGGAGCAATTCATAGTAGAACTTAATTCATGTGACCTTTTTGTTTTCAAACAAGTTATAGATGTAGGATTTTGTTGTATTGATCCCCTGGTGTGATTGGTTGTGGAAAATTCTCAGGAAGAAAGTTAAGCTGAGGAAGAGGTTTGAGAATGCTTTCACAGGCAGATGTAGTATAACTAGAAAAAGGATTCAAGCAACTGGGAAGTATTTGGGATCTGGGTCAGACCAAGTAGGGGAGAATGAAAAGGTCAGGTACCATCCTTTTGAGGATATTTTGGACTCTGAAATTACGGAACCTGGAGATGCTAGACTAACTCCTGCAGAAACCAGCAGGACCGTTATTGAGGTAAGAACTTTCTTCAAAGACTAATCTGGAGCATTAATGTCATTAGAGTAGTTATTGAGGACATATTTGAAGGGAAATGCTGAGAACTTGCAAACGACTTTTGGTTTTGTGAATTTGTGTAATTCCTTTCGCTAAAATATGGTGATTATGTAGACTTATCTTTTGTAGAGCAATACAGATTACAACGAAAAGTTGCTTAATTTCGTTCCTCTACCCGTGTCAATTGTGGGCTTTCTTTTTCCAAAAAAATAAAAAAATTGTGGTTAGGACCAAATGTAAATTCATTAGTGCAGTTGATAGACAGTCTAGTAGATACTTGGGTGTTTGACCTAAGTCATTTTGTAACACAATTTTTATCCGCAATATATTACATACCAGATGCATAGCAAAGCGACCTTGATGTTCTCTGGTTCATTGGAGGACGAACTTCAGGAGAACATTTTCTGGCCAGATCTTCCTTACCTTACTGATGAACATGGAAGTAAGTTACGCTCTTCTTCCATGTTTTACTATTTTAGATTTACTTGCTGATTTCTTCATCTGGTTGCTGACATTTCATGTATGTGGCATAATCAGATATCTATTTTCAGGTGAACAATGATGAAGACATAATGCAGACCTTGACATCTGAAAATAACTATGTGGTAAGGATATCATAATTTGTTATCTTTCTTCATAAAGCTTGTATGTAGTGCCAGAAGCATGGAAGCTATTTTTTCCTCCATACCAAAAGCATAATTAAAGCCCAGGTGGGCCCTTGGTGTGAAAGTGAAGACATTGACATTATATACATTATTCAGAAAAAGCTCAGGTTGCTCCCTTGTGTGAAACATTGGCAGTAGACATTAGATATTGTTCAAAAAAGCCTGGAAGAGCACAATAGAAGTTCGCTTCTTGAATTAATAGTCCGTTGATATTATACATTTGCATGACCGGTGAAAATAGAGCTTGGCCTAAGCACAGTCGCACCCTCAAAATCTCTTTGCAAAACATGATACCAGAGAACAAAGGCAATTACTTCTGCGCTTCTAGAAATATGTTTTGTAAAGCACGTCTTTTATCCATTCATTTCTTATCTAGGGTGTCTTGACACTTTCAATCATGGTGCAGCAAGTCATTGTAGGTTTGGATACTACTGAAATGATGGCTGAGATGGAGATATCAGGCCCAGCAACAATTGATTTTGGTATTGAAGAAATTGAAGCTGAAGATAGCGATTTTGATGATGAAGAGGATGATGATGATGATGTCGATGACGATGATGACGATGATGATCTGGAAGGGGTGTGGATCTCTCTCTCTCTCTCTCTCTGCACTCATTGATCTTTCTTTTGCAGTACTGATTCTTACGTCAGGACCTCTTATTTCATTATCTTTTGTAGGATTGGGTTGACATTCTTGATGATGAAGATGCCCAGGGAGACTCTGATGGCTCTCCAGGAGATTGGGCAAAGCTAGAGACCATGCGGTCCTCCCATCCTGTATATTTTGCTAAAATGATAGCTGAGGTGATTGTCCTTTTTCTTCTGTATTTTGGCATCTGATAATCATACATATACATTGTATGTCTAGGTTGTAAAGGATTTCTTTGAGGCATTGATTCGTTGAGACTGCAACAAGATTCTGCATTTTCATTGTTTTCCCCTCAACTTTTTCTTCACAAGCAGGTTTCATCAGATGATCCTATTGACTTTATGGAACAACCTCCAGCTGGTCTTGCCCTTCAAGGCCTTCTTCGGCCAGCTTTCATTGAAGAGCAATCTGTCATTCAGAAGCACATGCTCAATCACGAAATTAAGAATAAGAATGCCAGTAAGAGTGATAGTACTGTAGATGAGGTAGAAGGTCATGGTATGATTAATGGACATAGGAATGAATCAGCTTCTTCCGAAGATACTTCTGTTTGGGCAGAGGATTTGGAGAAAGAAAATGGCTTGGCAAATGGTACTGCATTCTACAGGCTTGAGATGACTAAGATTGAGCTGCTTTCATCCTATGGACATCAGGTATGTAAATGGGTAATATGATAATAGGACTCCTCTGATACATCTATACTTGTTGGTTGATAACTCAAATTGATATAGAGGCATCTGCAATTTAGTCTCATATCTTGAGAGCAATCAAGATGGAACTACAGCTTTGGGCTTGTAAATTGTTCTTCCTGAAAGGATAAGCAACTATCCTTTCATCAATTTTGATACTATAGCTGTATCATATTCAAAGAATAATCACCCATTCCTACCTTTTCCTGCTCTTTTCCTCAATTATTCTCATCAGCTATGTTTTGTCTCTCCGTCAGTTTTTCCTTTTGGTCTTTGAATATTGTCTGAAAATTGTTCCTAGTTGATTAGCGGTTAAATATTCTGCAGGAATTGCATTTTATATAGTCAAAATCTGAATTTATATTTTGAAATGCTTGAGAAGTGGCATGTTGTTTGCATGTATTTTCCCCACTTTTTTAGACTTTTAGGGTGTGTTTGGATTGCATGCATTATAATGTCATTAACTCTTTATGCATTTCTGTGCATTAAATGGAAAAGTGCATAAAGAGGGTTAACTTCAATATTTGCCAAAAGTGCGTTATAATTCAACCCCTTAAAAAGCATCTAAACTCTTTATTTTTATGTGCATTATAAACTTAAAAAGTGAGTTATAATTACATTATCATGTAAAATCCAAAAACACCCTTAGTTTGCCTTTCATGCAGGGCATGGCTGAATCGTATCTTCCCCTGCTGTATGATACGAGTATAAATGTTCTTGCAAGTCAAACCTAAATTACTGATTTTTTTACAGACAGTTGTTGAAGTAGAAGATTACAAGAAGGCTCAACCTGATGCTATCGCACATTCTGCTGCTAAAATTATAGATCGTGTTACAGCTGCTGGTGAGAAGACCGTTAATGCCTTCAAAAGTCTCTGCTGGAGATGCAAGGGTATTCAAGTAGAGGTGAAACCTTTACTGTTGTGATTAATGCTGGCTAAAATTTGCAACATTTTTATAGCATAGCTTAAAACTCCTTGATGCTACAATGAATGCTGCTCACTTCTGCATTACTTTCTTTCACCTTATACCCGTTATGCTGTACGGGATATGAATTACGAAGTATTACCAAATTTGCACCATTAACTTCATTTCTGGTTCGTCAGATTTTTAATATATCTTGAATATGTTGCAGGAGGCATCTCTCATTGGCATTGATAGCCTTGGTTTTGATTTAAGGGTGTGTTCGGGAACACAAGTTCAGACACTAAGATTTGGATTCAATTCTCGGGTATCCTGTCCTTCCATTCCTCCTTGTCTGAGCAATGTCAAATGATATTATTAGGGATTCTACTTGATGTTCTAGTCATTGATAGTTAACAAGGATTTAAGTTTTTTCACTGTCTTTTGGCATGGATCCTCACATCAGTCATTTAAAAAGAATTGTGCTACTGGTTCATCTTCTGCAGGCTACTTCAGAATACAGTGCAGAGAGGCAGCTGAATGATATATTGTTTCCCAGGAGTAACCAAAAGCCACAAAAAGTAAAAGCAAGTCCACCCAAGTGAGCTGAATCTATTTATGCCTTTTTTCCCCGTTTCCGCCCTAGCCTTGAATTGATGCAGGGTGAAGCAGGTAACATCTTTTGGATGGTTTCATTGCATCTTTCCTGTTGTAGTTAATTGGTAACGAATGAAGAATGCTTTTCTCACTTCTTTTCTCCCCAGTATTTACTCTGGCTAGCTCATTCAAAGTTGTACAGCTTATTTATTCTTCTTCAAATGCTTCACTTTTTGTCATTTGTATTGACGGTTTTGCGCTGATGATTGATCACGAAGCTCGGTATTGGAAACAAGGAATGGCAAAAAGGCTTAAATATAAAAGCCGTGATGGTCTTGTCTGGTTTTGCTAGTAAAAATAAGGGCATGCATTATCTTGTGATTGTGATTATTGTCATTGTCTTCCTATGTAGGTCTGTTGCCCTCTATATGAGGATTATGTTGTATTGTCCTCGTTTATTCGCCTGTACTAGATCAACAATTTATTTCCTTTGCTCTTTCTAGTGCAAAAATGAAGATCAAGATACATATTCGAGGGACCTGGTTACACTTTGTCACTTTCATGTATTTATGGTCATGGACTGTTCAATGTGATTCTGTACAAAGTTCTTCGCATTCATTCAACAAGAAACTGTGCCCTAATGTCTGTTTTGTCATCTAATAAAATCTCAAAATTTAACTTTTGGTATCATCGTACCTAGAGGTGACAATCGGGTGGGTTGGGGCAGATTCGGGTAATATCCATTCACGTTTGATCAAAGTTGGATCGTATTAATTATGTGTTCATATTAGATCGGGTAAGTTCGGATCAAAATAGATTTCGGTTTAAGTTGAATTGAGTCAGGTCATTTTTAATTTTGTGTGATTCACGTTATTGATGTGTTAAAAATTAGAAAATTATCCTGATTACAAAGATGAGTAAAGTCTTGTTTGGGTTGAGTTGAGCATGGATCGGGTTTGTTTGTGTTAATTCGGACATCAGGTCAAATGGGTCGGGCTTGGGTTTGGATTTGGGTTGCACAAAACACTAAAGTTGTGGATCCGATTGGGTTTGGGTTCGAGTGGGCCAGTTGAGTCACTGGGATTGATTGTATGACGTTGGGCCTAGTTGAATTGAGTGTATATATATACCCTGTTAAGTCTTAACCAGCAACAACATTTCACATGTCAATATATACATCAATGGAACAAAACTTTGTCAATTTACATATTGAATCAAGCTAAAAAACCAGCAACTAAATCAAGTTAATTATTTCTCAATATTTCAGCCCATTCCATTCATTAATATCTTCGACCATTCACCAGCTTCAGCCATCTCGAGTAATTCCGCAGGTTGTGGACCACTCGGTACATCATCTATGATTGTGTCTAGTAATTCGTCAAGTAACTGTAAGCTGAAATCACCTCCATGTAATCCTTCATTTGCAGCATCCAATGTTGGTCTCGTGCAGATCCCATCTCCGTTAGGTGATATTGTTGATGAAGGATAACTTGTTGGGATCGTCGATGTGTCCAGTAACCCCTCAAGCAGTATGCTGAAATCATCATTGCAAGTACTACGACTTGTGTCACGTAATTCCTCAGTAGGCATGAGGCTCACATCAGTGCAAGGGTAGCTATGCATTGTCACCGATGCCCAAGGCATCATCTCAACTCCTCCTCCATATATTCCTTCATTTGTAGCTTCCTGCAGCTTTGGTATCATACATGAACCATTTGAAGCGTAGACATCATTCCCATTTGAAGCTACGAATGGAGGATTTGTTGGTATCATTGTTGTGCCACGTAATTCTTCAGACGCGAAGCTCAAATCGTTGCAAGGAGGATAGCTATGCATTATCACTGATCCATATAATCCTGATTCATTTGTAGCCTCCAGTGTTGGTATCATACATAAACCATTTGAAGCTACAAATCCATTGTCTTCAGGATAGACTGTTTCAAGGGGCCGACTCCTCTTTGATGATCCATTTTGTGGCATGTCTTCTTCATCCTCTTCTGATGATGATCTATCGCGCTTTCTCGACGGGGTCTTCTTGATGATTTTACACACAGCAATATCTTTACCCTACATTAATTCATTATTTCATCATTATTTTTTGTCAATCAAAATACAAGATATACGTACATATAATATATATATATAAATATTATGTACGTAGATTAATGAACTTGTATACATTACTTACTGCACAAGAAAACCCTAAAACAAAACCCTAGCTAATGGCAAATTGCAATGTAAGAAAACCCTAATTTGAAGTCCTTAATGATCATGGATTTTGTTTGTTTTTGAAATTAAGTGGCAGGGGTTTTCTGAAACTTTTCCAAATTAAATATTGTTAATTAGGGCAGTAATAAAAAAAACCCTAATTACATCGATCCCGGAAATAATAAAAGAAGTATTTTCTTGATAATATTTATTGAAGGATTAAATAAGTAAGTAAGAGAAACCCTATTTATATATAAAATTATTATATATAAACGTAGGTACCTGATCATCAAGAAGAGAGTACTCGTACATGACCCAACCACATTGATCAGGCCCGGCTGAGCCCGGGGCCGAATTGCTACGTTTATAGGAGAAGGCCCTCTTGAGGGCGGTGCGGTTGATGATGTTTTCGCTGCGCTGCAGCTTCCACGTGCCACCTCCGGTCGTGCGGATGAACCTCTTCCCGCCCAGCGTCGTTCTCTTCAACTGGGTGAAGCAGTACCTCTCCTTATCAGACTCGTTCGGGCCTCGAAACTCCGACTTGGCGAAAATCTCCTGAGGGGTGAGATCGCCGTAGACATTGACGTCTCTAATAGTAATTCCTGGGATCCCCGCCGGAACTGGAAGACCCAACCGATTTTGCAAGAACAAGACCAAGTGTTCGTCCTTCGGCACGAAATGGAAAGCTTCCGACCATGAGGAGTTTGAAACCACGACGTCCGCCATTGCTCCCAAACCTCTAACAATCAACTTAATTTGATATATGTTAGTCCTATTCGATTTTGGATTGTATTTATAGAGATCGATCGAGTAGTAGCTACTTATTATTTATCTAAGCTTACGCAAGTAGAAATATTATTAGTCTAAATTATTGTTACTAAAATAAGCAAAATCAAGATAGATGGATCGGTAATTTTCATAAATAATATAGGCATGAGTTTAAAATAGCGAACAAATTAATTTAATAAGAAATATACTAAAGAAAAACAAATAAGTTTTTTATTGGATATAAACAATAGGGTCAAGATATACATATCTTAATATAGTCATTTTTTTTAATGTGCAGTAATATCTTTTGGAGTATCTTAGTATTTAAAAATATTTTTTATTAACTTATTTGGTTTTTTTAAAATATTGTTTCAAACCGTTGTACATACCACCTACTTTGGTAAAACCAAACCGTTCATAAAACAGATTGGATAAGTCTAAAAACCAACGGCGTCGCAAACCAAAATCACACACACAAATGTTCACCCAACAATGTTCTATCATGAGGCAACGAGGCAATTACTTTTGAAGAGCGGATGAGGGTGTAAGATGTCCGTAGAAGATGGCAACACATAGGAGTTAGCGGTACATTGCAATGAAGTCGAGGCCATGGAAGTCAGAGTCGTCGGCTGCGAGGAGCTGCACATAGTAGATGGCGTACGAACCACATTCTCCCCTACATGACGAAGAAATAATGTACGTGTCAAACCCTTTTGGATGGACAAAAATCATAAATCGCAAAATGTACACCACCGGCTTATGATTGTTTGTTTTGTGGAATTCCCTTCACCCTCTTGTACGTGGAGAGGGGGAGGACTTTGAGCCTAAGTTCTTGATGGATGCTCAGCAATATGGGGAGGACGTGGGTCAGCAGCTTCAACAGGGCAGCCATCTGGCTCTCTGAAACGAATTGGATGTCGGGATCATACATGTTCAAGGTCTACTCAGTGAGGTTGATCTCCAGCGCCACCCAGTCCTGATTATTAAGATTCCACAATGCCAACAAACGAGTTGGTTGCTGGTGTGGTCGACGAGGACTGAACAAGGGGTCAAAGAGATCAAAACGCTGTCGGATTCAGATGAGACAATTTGTCAAACATCTTGCGGGCGAGAGAGCCCGTGGTGAAGATGACTTCAAAGGAGCGGGCGAGGTTGGTGGGGGAAGGGGCGAGTTAGGTGCTGAGGGTGAGGAGAGGAAGGGCCTTTGAAGGGAAGCGGGTGAAGACGATGACAGAGTAGGTGACAAGGAGGAGACGACCGACCATGGCGGCTGATAGATTACATAGATCTCATATTGTATAGTGGGCCCAAAGACCCGATACCTTGTAACATATATATATCTTTGTCTAATGAATGAAACCCTCGAGGAGGACTTTACATCAATTCTGTCATTCTACATGGTATCACAACTTTTTCTTCCTCACATAACCCTAAATTGATCCTCCCGCCAGTCACCTTCTCTCCCGCCAGTCACCGTTGGATTCCCGACATCGCAAATGGGTTCCCGTCACTCGCCCTTGGTTCTTCCCGGCGTTCACTGTCCAAAACGTCGTCCCAGTGCTTCACGAAGTCCTCAACCAGTACTTCTCCGCCTCCCTAGTCTGTTCGCACCCCTCTCTCTGTCCTCTTCCCTCCCAGATTCGATCCCAGATCCCAACCCAGATCCGAGTCTCGCACCCCTCTCTCTGTCCTCTTCCCTTCTGGATCCGATCCTAGATCCGAGCCTCGCTCCCGAATCCGGCCACCCAGACCCCGGATCCGCCACCTCCGAGCACCTCAACCGCCCACCCTCTCTCTCGACCTCCGAACTTCACTGAGCACCTCAAGTTCGTTCTTGAAAAAAAAAAAGCAACCGTACTCCGGATATCCTACCCCTCGACATGCCGATCCTCATACCTATCTGACATCGTCCGATCCGGGCTATGTTCCGCCTGCTATGCGTCACGCCTTCTCCTCTACGCAACCAACATTCCCCGACTCTTCGTGGTACATGGACACCGGTGCCACCTCCCATATGACGCACTCCTCGGGTAACCTCTCTTCTATTTCCTTTAAAGGTCTTGCATACTCTATTATCTTCGGCAATGGTGGTCGCCTTGCTACTTCGGGAATTGGCCATGCCAAATTACAGACCCCAACCCACCCATTACACCTTAACAATGTCCTCATTTCCCCAAAGATTGTCAAAAACCTTATATCTGCATGTCGGTTCACTACTGACAATAATGTTACCCTTACGTTTGATCCCTTTGGTTTCTCTGTGAACGATCTTACTACGGGGGCTACTCGCATGAGATGTAACAGCACCGGGGAGCTCTACCCTGTCACGCCACCCCCTGCGTCCAGTCAGTCGTGCCCGGTCGCCCTCTCGGCATCGTCTTCCAGTCTGTGGCGTGCACGCCCGGGCCATCCCAGTGATGCCGTTCTAGATGTCCTCCGTTCTACGAGTCTTGTCACCTGTAATAAAGACATACACTCTAATTTATGCTCTTCTTGTTAGTTAGGCTAACATGCAAGACTGTCATTCCAACGGTCTTTGAACTCCACCCTTGCTCTTTTTGACATCATTCATAGTGACATTTGGACCTCTCCTGTGCCTAGCAAGGAGGGTCACAAGTACTACCTCTTGTTTCTTGATGATTAAACTCATTTCTTATGGATCTTCCCGTTGCATTTCAAGTCCCAAGTGTTTCCTATATTTGTCAAGTTCCATGCCTACATCAAAACACAGTTTCAAACATCCATCAAATGCTTCCAATGTAACAATGACTGTGAATTTGACAACAATGGGATCTCCTATCGGTTGTCTTGCCCCTATATTTCCCAGCGGAATGGCAAGGCCGAACGAATCATTAGAACCATAACCAACATGATGCGCTCTCTCATCTTTCACGCCTTATCAACCACATGTTATCTCCTCAACATTCTCCCATCTACTACCCTACACCATCGCTCGCCAACTCAGGCACTCTATTGCACCTTGCCTAGGTATGATCACCTTCGTACCTTCGGGTGCTTGTGTTTCCCAAACCAGTCCTCCACCGCCCCACACAAGCTTCACCAGCGCTCCACTCCATGTGTCTTCCTTGGCTATCCGTCTAATCCCCGTGGTTACGTTTGCCTCGATGTTCGGAGCCATAAGCATATTGTGTCCCGTCATGTCACTTTTGATGAATCTCGCTTTCCCTTCTCTTCTCATCTTCTCCCATCTCCGACACCTTCTATGTCCCAGTCTGAGTGAGAGTCTTCCTTCCCACACTTTCTGCTTCCCCAGAGCTCTACATGTGCTCCTGCCTCTCCCCCTGCACCGCCCCCACCACCACCTCTTCCTCCTGCCACCAAACCGCACACCCGTAGCATCTCTGGTGTCTTCATACCTTGTCAGATCGTCTCTATGAACGCCACCCTTTACCCCGCCAGACCTCCTCTTGCGTCCTCCCGACCACCCCCTCTGTCACCCCAGATGTCGCGGCCGCAGCATCTTGCTGCACCCGCATCACATTAACCCGTGCCGCGGCCGCAACTTTTGCCGCGCCCGCCGTACAACCTGTTACCGCCCCCACAAATTCCGAAATCTCTCCTGCCCCAAACCCGACCCCCCTTTCCCCTATCCCCACCTCCCACAAAACAGCCCTCCTCAACCCGAATTGACAGGTGGCTATGCTCGACGAATATAGGGCCCTTACAAGGAATGATACATGGGTTCTAGTTCCTCGCCCTCCTGAGGTGAACTTCATCCGTTGCATGTGGCTTTTCCGCCACAAGTTCCGCTCTGATGGGTCGTTGGAACGCTACAAAGCTCGTATTGTGGTTAACGGTCGATTTCAACAGGCAGGTATTGATTGTGATGAGACATTCAGCCCCGTGGGCAAGCCTGCCACTATCCAAGTGGTGTTGAGCTTAGCGTTATCGCGACATTGGGCTATTCATTAGCTGGATGTCAAGAACGCCTTTCTGCATGGCCATCTGAATGAGACAGTATACATGTTCCAGCCGCCGGGATTCACTGATTCTGATCATCCCAAGCACGTGTGTCTCCTGAAGCGCTCTCTGTATGGTCTGAAACAGGCTCCGTTGGCTTGGTTCCAGCGCTTTGCTTCTCATCTCCTACGCTTGGGCTTCGTTGGCAGCCGCTCAGATACGTCTCTGTTTATCTATCGCAACGGCACAAACATGGCCTTTCTGTTACTATATGTCGACGACATCATCCTCACCGCCTCTTCTGATGATCTTCAGACGTCTATTATTTCCCAGTTGAGTGTCGAGTTCTCCATGTCAGATCTGGTTCCGTTGTCTTACTTCTTGGGCGTCGCCGTGCAGCGTCATGCGACTGAGCTGTTTCTCTCTCGGAGTAAGTATGCTGCCGAGATTTTTGCTCGGGCCAAGATGAGTAACCGCAAGCCAGTTGTCACCCCTGTGGATACTTCCAACAAGCTCAATGCTCACTCTGGTCCTCTGTTTGATGATCCAACGTTGTACCGGAGCCTCACTGGTGCATTGCAGCATCTTACATTCACTATGCCAGACATCAATTATGTCGTTCAGCAGATCTGCCTGTTCATGCATGCGCCTAGGGAACCGCACTTTCAGGCCTTAAAGCGGATCATCCGATACATCAGTGGTACCCTCGAGCTGGGCACCACAATCACCCCTTCCTCTCGGCATGACCTCATCGCTTACACTGATGCGGATTGGGGTGGTTGTCCTGACACACGTCGCTCCATGTCTGGCTAATGTGTCTTCCTCAATGACACCCTTGTGTCGTGGTCCGTGAAGCGACAATCTGTGGTGTCTCGCTCTAGCGCCGAAGCAGAGTACAGAGGTGTCGCCAACGTTGTCTCCGAGTGCTCTTGGCTGCGCAATCTTCTTCTTGTGCTCCGCTGCCCTCTTCAGAAGGCCACCTTGGTCTACACCGACAACGTCTCCGCCGTCTATCTGACCAGCAACCCAGCCCCGCATCAGCGAACAAAGCACATTGAGCTCGATCTACACTTTGTTCGGGACAAGGTTGCTCTTGGACATGTTCGTGTTCTTCATGTCCCGTCCTCCTATCAGTACGCTGATATCTTCACCAAGGGTTTACCTCGGCAGTTGTTCCTCGATTTTCGGTCCAGTCTCACAATACGAGACCCTCCAATTTCGACTGTGGGGGGTTTGATAGATTACATAGGTCTCATATTGTATAGTGGGCCCAAAGGCCCGATACCTTGTAAAATATATATATCTTTGTCTAATGAATGAAACCCTCGAGGAGGACTTTACATCAATTCTGTCATTCTACAGCGGCGCCCAATATCACACCAATGTCGATCCATCCTATTCGGGTCTTTTAGGGGGTTATTGGTTCCGGGTACGGATTTCCCCTTTCAGATTGAGACGTGTAGTCTATAGGTAGACCATAAATGGAGTATTTTCTTTAGGAATAAGGTAAGAGTTTGGGTAGGGTCCGATTTCACTGTTAAGAATAATTTTTTTGGATGAAAATGGTAGGTTTATAATCATTGAGAAACGAGGGTGACAAATGTGTGTTAATGGGAGTCAGACCATCGAATTTGCAACAACGTTGACTTAGCAGAAGATGTGTGAAATTAACACAATTTTGAATTGCTGCAATAAGAGAACGACGTCCGAAATGAGAATCCTAGTTTCACACGAACAACTTCAACTCATGTTAACAACATTGACAATGATCAATTGTCACCCTCCATAAAAAGTTTGGAATATTCAAGCTCATGAGCTTTCGAAATCATGAGCTTGCAACCTTATGACTCCACATTGTCCTAGTGATCATGAAAGAATCCTCTGGCAGAATGGCCATCAATGCTTTTAGCCCTGTCAAAATTAGTTTTTGCAAAGGTTCTTTGCGATGGTTAATTCTTTCGTTTCCTTGGTGTGGTGATTATGTTTTTATGTTCCAAGTCCTCATTGTCAAGGGTTTTTGTATTCTTCTAACTCTTTAGAGTTTGTCACATGACCTTTTTCATACTTTCTATGGTTGTGTTGATATGGTCAAATATTTTTTGATTTCTACTTGTCTAGAGGCTCCAGCAAATTGTTACCAATTTCTCTTTGTTGTTGCTCGTAGTGTGTGATATATGACATTTGATGAAGAGGTGAGATGGAGTTTTGTGAGCCTGGTCACATATAGTGCACATCTAACTCGGATATTTATTACTTTATTTACTAATTTAGTTCTAGTTGGTATTCCGCCTAATGATATATCCGTATGATGTTCTTAATTTTCGGGCCTATATCTAATTCCCAAATCCAATCCATGTTGTTTTGTTTGATTATATTTTGTTTTGTAATGTGTGTTAAAGCACTAGTTATGGTAAACCATCTAGATTTGTTTGTTTCCAGTATAATATGTATTCGATTGGGTTTTCAAGTATATAGGTGATGTGAGTTAGGCTTATAGATTTTTCTTTCACTTTTCTAGAAAAAGGTCCCACATCGCTTGTAAATGGTTAAAATGTATCAATTTCTTCCTATATACTGTGTATTGATTGTCGTTTCTAAAACAAGTTGAATTTTTTTAGTTAAAAGTTGAGCATATTTGCTTCTCTTGATTCCATATTAGACCATTAATTCGCAACCATAAGATAACCTCTTCTCCATTTTTTCCCTCTCTCTCCATAATATTTTGACACATCTTTTTCTTATTTATACCTATTGTGAAGTTCCACGAGTGAATACCGTGAAAGATAAAGAGATTGAACAATAGGACATAAATGATTTCCGTGTTCTGGCAAGAACCGCACAAAACACCCTGCATAGAATAAACATCTCTGCAACTAGGGGTTTTTATTATTGTGTTGCTTTGATAGATACATAATTCCAACCCTACATGTCTCTATTTATAATAGAGAACCTCATATAGATAACCCTAGATATAGATAAACCAATCTTATCTGGAACCTATTGTAGATAAACCATCCACAATAATCCTTCTACAGAAAAATACCTTCTATAGATAGACTTTCTAAAGATAAATCTAGATAATTAATTGTCTCAAACAACAAGATCCATTATATGGTTTCCACCAATCATAATATTATTAGTTAAATAAAAAAATATAAAATAAATAAAGCATCAACTTTTACATAGTCCAATACACTCTTTACCCTGGTCCAAGACACTCTTTACCCCGTCCACACCCATGAGGTTATCTTATATTTGCCTTAAGGTAATAAAACCCCTTGGTTGAAGATGCTCTTAAAGATCATGTTTTTGGTGAGATGCTAAAAACAAAACCCTTTTATGAGATGTCGAAAACCCTTTAGTGAGAGACGAATGTCTCAAAGGGTCGAGATCCTCGAAATGCAATATTCGATTACTAGTAGAAACATTTGTCATACATATCCGGTTACGAGTAGAAAAGTTTATCATTTCAAATAAGGGAGGAACCTTGTCGTTGATCCTGCAAGCTCGGAGAGTTCTCGAGCCCATCAAGCATCGATTTCACCTTCGATATCTCTTCCCAAACCCCTCCAACATCGATTTCGGTCGATTGCCACTAGCCAAAGAGGGGTTTGCTTTGTCCTCATTGTTGACATCATATTATCATCGTCATTGTCGTCGTTGGATGATCGATGCATTCCGACTTCTCAACGACAATCCTTCATCAGTCAAGCCTATCTGCTCCCTTCATCGTCGTCTTTGGTCGAGGGTCGGGCCACAATCACACAACGTTGGTTCAACACTAATTGGGTATTTTATGGGGGGGGGGGGGGGGGGGGGAACCCAACCTTGGCTCTAAATCACTTGTTCCCCTCTTGCTCCGTCCTCTCCTCACAATCCATTTATAAAAATGAAAGTAAATAAAAATTAAATAATAAAATACTAAAACAAAAAAATGAAAAATTTTGTGACAAGATCGAGACAGACGAAGGAGACATAAATGGGGACAGAAGATTTGAACACCCTAACCTTGTAGTGCAAGGGTAAAAAAAATTGTCTCAATGCACCACTAATATAAGGAAATCTCCCACCATAGCCATAAAATGGGTTTTGACTTTTTTTTTTCCATCCTACTATATGCCAAAATCCATTTTAATCAAATTTTTTGGGGCCTAATTCTAAAATGAAGGTTAAATTTGGCTTAATTCTAAAATGAAGGCCAAATTTGGCTTAAAATTTTGGAAGGCCAAATGTGAATTTGACCCTTTTATTTATTTTTAATTGTTTAATATAAATATAAATTTATAAATCATACACTCAATTATATATATAAACTATCTAATTATAATTTTGATCAAAACTAAAAAGCTAATTATACTATTGTAAAGATATTGACTAGTTGTTCAATATGACTATAATGTAAATGTTCGGATTTTCAAATCCTGATTTTCGGAAAAAGGAAATTGAAAATGAATTTTAAACGGATTTAATGCGGAGATTTCAAAGAAAAAGTCGTCCAAATTTTAATAAATCGAACTCGAAAGTCTTGTAGCGAATCCCGACCCAATTTTGAACTTTTAAAGATCGATTCCATCTTTTAACTTGGGATTCAAAAAAATTCCTTCGGATGGCGATATTCTATTCGGGTTTTAAAAATCTAATTGATCGAGAGAGCAGAATTTAAAAGACCAATAGTTGAAAATTCAAATTTCCGACTCGACATCACAATTCCGTTATCTTTCACTCATTCTTATCCAATTCTAACTCACCTCCTCCTAGTTGGGTAAAGTCCTATATTCTACTTCCATCCCTCCTTGATTCCACCGTTGGCCTCCCCTTTCTTTTTTTCTCCTTTGGGTTTTCGAACTTAGAGGAGCTGCTCCTCTCCGTTCTGTTTTCCGAGCAGCAAAAGGGTTAAAGGGTAGAAGAAGGAAGACAGTGGGCCCCGCCGATTCCACCTCATCAGCCATGTCAGCTGGGGCCCTTTCCTTTTTTTTAATAAAAAAAAAAACGTCCAGCTGGTTTCACAAATGGGGGAATGAAATTTAATGGCTTTTGGGCCTGACTTTGTGGGCCAAATTTTGGGTTGTTTTAAAAACAAAAATGAGGCCTTCTCATAAATGGATCTCGATTTTGACGGTTTTATAAAAAATGGTTTCGATTTGGGTATTTAATAAAATAAAGGGGTCAGTTTTGGATTTTATAAATATAAAGGGTCGTTGGTAATTTTAAAAGGGCCTGATTTTATTAAATGGAAATGGTTGGGATTTTAAAGGATTTGGAAATATTTTATGAAAGTGTTTGAAAGAAAATGGTATTTAAAATATTATATAATATTATTTAGGATTTAAAATATAAAATATTATTATTAAGATTTAAAGATGTAATATCATGGTGATTTAAAACAAATAAAATTTTATTATGAGACTTGGAGATTCAAAACGGTATGATCGGATTTAAATTGAAAAAGAAATTTGGCGAACGTTTTCAAGTATCGAAATTTCTAACTATTTGAATCGGACTTTGAAACGGTTTTCGATGCTAACTTGGGAATTTGATGTGATCGATGACTAACTAGCATGTTGATATGATTGATTGACTAATAGCACGATTGTGTGGACTAATGACATGTTGATTGACTAATGGCATGATGAAATGTTAAATTTATGTATCGTTAACTTGCGCCTTATAATGAGATATGATGAATATGATGAACTTTGAGATAAATGGCTATGCGGATTTATTATTGTGAATTTATTATGACGAATATATGAATGTGGCTGAATGGAACGATGAGAATGATATGGTCTTACGGAATGTGGCAATGTGGTAAATGGTTGAGCTTGATGGAACGACGATTGCGATATGGTTGTTATTCTCGTTAAATGATGTATACTTTGAGTGCTTGAATGATTAGTCGTAGACTTATATATATGTTCTGATATGTATCCAGGTGATGCTTTGTGATTATGATTGATGTGTGCCGGACCTTCTACCTTGTTGTTCTGCATAGCTAGGTAAGTTTCTTCGGAGCTTACTCAGATCAACAGAGAGAACTCCCTGTCTTATGTGCATGATATACTAGGTGTTTGCATTCATGATCAGCATGCCATGTAGTATCATACTAGGTTGCATTGACCATTGAGCATTCTTTTTATTAATGTGTGTGTAAAAAGAATGGTCGTTATCTATGAAGTAATTAGAGTCTTTGCTAGGGTCATAGGATGACCCACTCTAATTGGGTCTCGTCCTGAGTCATTCGAGTCATGGCACGACGTTATTACCACACTTTATTTATTATCCACATTACTCTTATTTTCTCTTGTAAGACTACATTCATGATTGATTGAAAAACATGAAATATGGGGTCGCATACCAATACAGACCTCCCTCCATTAATGGAATGGAATGCATTCACGAGCGGGCCAGTCTCCGCCCTATCGGGAAGGGGACGATGGTAGAAAAAGGGATATATCACTTGGTAGTCTGTGCTAAGGCCTTCATTATTATTATTATTATTACGCACTTGATTTTAGGGGCATGCTAGTGTGTTAATATTCCGTCTTGCATCTAGAAACATGATTATTAGGTATAGTTTATGTGTGTGCCTGGGGCAGCGGAAAGAGCATGTGGGCGTCATCTGATCCCGCTCACCATTAACTTTTTTAGGTATCCATTATGCTTATCACTATTGTTGCTGATTTGGCTCCATGACCGTGAGGTCTAACATGGCGACAAGAGAGAATCGAGACTCTGACTTCACCAACTTATTAACGGTTTGGTTTTGGATGTTTTGATCATGTTTTGACCGGGCTCCGCCATGACACTCTTATGTACGAATTTAGAAACTTTACCGGTTTGTATGATCAAAGAATTTCACGACTTAGGTCATAGGGCAAGTAAAGGGGACTTACCCCGAGGATTACAATGACCCCTCTCGGCTTTTGGGTGTGAAATCCCACGTTCAAAGCAAAATTGTTGATTTCAAACATTCAACCTGTACTCGGGGCGCAAGATCTTAACGAGGGGTTTCATCCCTCAAAACGTAACCCGAGAATCATAATCCTGGACCGTTACATATAATCTTTATTATTTAACATGTTTGAATTATCTTTGCATAAATAATATCTTTATAAAAACACATTCATTAATTTTTGTATTATATATTATATCTTCATCAAATTCATACTCCGTACCTCTTAAATAAATACAAAGTTGCATAAACTATTACATTTGAAAGTAATATAAAAGAACCCCAAGAAACACATCAAAACCATAATCATATATAATATTCTAGCAAATTCATAACACTCTCTTCAAAACCATTCCTTATTCGATCTGAAGTCACTACTCTAATCGTCTTCATCCACAGATTTTTCATTGCTTGTACCAAAGTTACTACTTGAAAATTGTGAATAGATATCAAAATTTCCATAACCACATGCATCTTGTGATTCAGTTTGAAATTGGATAAAGTTATCATAGTCAAATTTAGTAGGTAGTGTGTAGAATCGATGAAAATGTGCATTAATTTATAGATCGTTTTAAGAATTTGAGCATGTCAAAATTGCTTTATAAAGAAACTAAAATAATGAATGATAGGTAAAAAGATAATATTATATAGAATATTGTATTTTAATAGGCTATTTTCCTTGCTAATTTGACCTACGAGAAGATGCCATAAAGATACACAAAGTCTTCATATAAGACTGATACGATACGAGAATAGTGCAGTAGATATATATGATATATATACGCTCTCAAAGAAGAAGATGAACACAAATCATGTCCATTTAGTGGATTCCAACACTTTGAGAAGTATGTCAAATCCAGTAGGAATTTGACATACGAATAGGGCCACATTTACAACATTCAAGGCAATGTGTAGATTTCTCGCTGTTTCATTCCCTTTTTGCATCGCGGGTACGAGAGCTGCAGCCACTGCCAATAGCACTGCCATGGCTGTATCCACCCACAAAAATGAGGTAACTAATTATATGACAATTTCGTCACCTGAATGTTGTTCAGGGGACGAACAAACGCGTGTTCATCGCCTGAGTGTCAATTTGGCTTAGTGAGACATTATACCATCTAAAAAAATATATCGATATCGATCTATAGTAAAAATTTGCATCTTTATGTTTTTGAATCATATGAGGATCCTACAAACGTTAGTGATTCAGAGTCACATTGTACTTAAATTCAAATCATTGCGCCATTTTAATAACAATGGTCATGTGCAAGAAATACATTAGACCTAAGTTAAGAAGAATATTGGTTGGGTTTATGGCAATATTAGGGGTTGAGTTAAGTTACCTGCTCCTGCAAATAAATGAGGACCAAGGAAGAGCTTTCCTGTTCTTAACCATGAGTTGAGGCATCCTGCAACGGACTCGAATACACCCAATGCTAGTAAAATTGAACCTGCATTTAAGTGTCTCTCCCTGAAATTTCCTTTAAGCAATTTCTTCCTCTCCTACACAAAACATGAATCAAACTACCAATGATCCAACGTACCCATAAAATCAATTAAAACAAGTATAATTAAATTGCATATAACCTACCTAACAAAGTAGGAAAATGAACCGCTATCTCACGTACACTTCGTTTGCATAGCAATATAGCATATAACAAGTGTTTTTATTTTAATTATTTTTGTGGGTAAATCAGGTCCATTTATGGGTTTGAGGAGTCTCACGAGCTTGAGTCCTCTCCTGGATAAATGAACAATGGCCACCATCCGAGGACTCGAACTAGTAACCTCAAGGAAATTCTTTTCACTTTATATGATCTTTTACCAACTGAGCCATCCGGAGATGGGTAAGTTTTGAAGTTCAACCATACTTGAAATTCATATACTGTAGCTAGCGAGTACCTCAGTGAGACATTGGATTCGGGCTTGAATAGGGTCAGGAGGAGAACCATCCGGGGCAACAAGAACCGGTTTTACTTTCTTCTTGAGCTCATTGATCTCATCTCGGATGGTTCTTACCCTCCTCCATTGCCAGCCAAGATACCCAACCCGCAACATGTAAGCAAACAATCCACCCATCACAAATGGGTGAATGAGTGCAACTAATCTGCCCTCCAAGATCCCAAATTGTCCACCAACTGCCAATGCACCCTACAAACAAATGAAAACAATTAAAACCCAACAAAAAGCCATCAAACTTGACATGGGTGTGTTGAAAACTCTTAGTTTTTTTACAAGAAATGCAGTAAGTGTGTGCCTTTGTATCCAAGAAGAAAGGTAAAGTGGTGGTAAAAAGGGAGGGTAAAGAAACAGATTTGAGGGTGTGGATGAGTTGTCCAAAGGGCTCGTTTCCTTGGTTAGATTTGCAGGTTAGATGTGTTGAGTTGTAATGGGTCAGTTGTGCTTTCGACGAAGAGGAAATGTTATATAGTCGAAACAGACAGAGTGAGTTTGCCATGGACTCTTTCTTCAACTTCTGAATGTTTGAAAGCTTTTGTTGGTGTTATGGATCGGTAAATAAAAATTATAGTATATTGAGAATCCGTAACTACTACTTATATATTGTTCAATTTTCTCCGATGACTCAACACCATAGGACATTAGGACTATCATCACCATGAATACAAATGTTGTGTGAATGTATGCTGCCAAACTTGTCATGTGATTAGGTTGATGTCAATAGAAAACTCAATGTGACTAGACTATGTTTGGTCAAATCCATTTTCCCACCAAAATATAATAAAAACAAAAAATGCCTACACGCCATAGATTTGATTTCACCTTCTACATCAGTTCTGCTAATATTTACTAGTTCTACCGCTAATCACCGCAACTTGCTGCAGTGGGTTTAATCCGTATAATCAAGACCACCGCAACGTTTAATGGTGGATATGATCCGGTTTATAAACCGTTTCAAGCCACCACAACTTGTTACTGTGGCCTAATTAAGTAGTGTAATTATCGCACCCGAGAAAATTAATTCGGGCACCCAAAAAGAATTGCTAGTCAGATCCATGGTCAGACAAACAAATTTTTAGAAAAAAAAAAAACATTGTCGGGTCATAAACCCGACAGGCAATTTTTAGACTAACAATCTTTCTAGGGGGTGGGGGGGGGGGGGGGGGTCATGTGAGAAGAAGCACGTCCGGTAAGAATAAGAAGGAAAGCAATAAGAAGGTATACTGTGCGCACCTCTTAGGGTGTACTTTGTGCACAATTGTAGACCATTGATTTAATTGTGATGGATGACTTAGATTTAAAGGAGTTTTTTTTTTTTTCAAAATAAATGGTGGGGCCCACGGTGTAAAACCACCAACTATCCCATATATGGCGCGTGGTTGGGATGTGCTAGATATGTGTGGGACCCGCTTTAGATTAAAAAAAAATGAATGAGACCTGCTTTATAATTTACATAATAAAAAAAAAATTGATGGCCATGATTAATTTTTTTTAGCAACATCGATACAATACCTTTCAATACTATAGTAGAGATTTTTTTAAAGTTTAAATGGACGGACCCACAAAATCAAATAGATTATTTTTTTATTTGGTTAAATTTAAGAGATTACTCACTTAAATTAAATAGATTATCTTTATTAATAAGGCAATTGCGTTGAAATTATATTACTCGATTAATTTAGAAAACTTATTCGTATTTAACAGAATGATTATTCAGTTAAATTTGAGAGATTATTCAATTAAATTATAAAGATTATTTGTATGGGAGAGAGACGAGCCAGATTCGATTAAATTATAAAAATTTCAAGGTGCATAATTTGATTCATTATTCATCAATTATTCAGACGGATGTGTTGAATTTTAATTACTAGTGGCAATGAGTTGATCAATTATTCGGTGAAATTTGGTTCATTATTCGTTAGTATATGAAGTCTTCGTTTGACAAACAACATGAAAAACCTTCATCGCACGAGTATGACTAGTGACTACACAACTAAACATTGTTCGGTGAAATCTGAAACATTATTCGGTGAAATATGAAGCAATATTCGTATAAATTGTAAATATTGTTTAGGGATTAAAAGTTTCTTTTATTTGAAATTGATGAACAAAAAAATAAAAAGTTATTCGGTATCATGTGACAAATTATTCATTGAAATTGGTAAATTTTTATATGAATTAGATGAAAAAATAGCATAACATTATTCGGTGGAAAGTGAAACATTATTCGGTGGAATTGCCAAAATTTTAAAACGAACAAAAATTAGGTGAGTCCTACCAATGAGTCACCCAAAAAAACCACTCAAAACGCCGAATAAATTCAAAGATGTCTTCTACAGCTTTGATTAAATTCAAAGATGTCTTCTAAAAGTAAATTCAAAGATGCAAAAGAGTTCTTCTGTAGATTTATTTAAACAATAGAATAGGCCTTGTAACATGTCACCCATGTGCATCAAGCAAATGAAGCAATAGGCCACCTGGATACGCCAAACACATCTCAAAGGACACACTACCTTCACCATCCTCATGGCTCAAAGAAGAAACATATGAATCGCAAGTTGTTATATTCAACAAAACAACACAAATCGGCGGAAAATTTTACTAAAACACATGACTTGCAACTGATTACCAAAACAAAAACCCACAGATGAACAAAAATCAAAAAGACCTTTATTCTTACTTTGTCTTCTACAATTGAACCAACCGGAGAGAGGAGGCACACCTCACTGCCGAACCACCGTCTAGATTCAGTCCCGGGGCGAAATCGACCACCCAATTCTACCACCCTATCCGCGCCCGATTAGCCTTCCTCCTGTTCGATTCGTGTCGCCGCCGGTATCGCCGCCCAGAATCGCTCTTCCCGCCGCTGAAGAACACACCTTGTGAGTCGGAGAAACAAGAACCACGGAAGCTTCGGAGGAGGGACCACAATTTTAGGGTTTTACTCCTTTCAAGAGCCGCACGCGCTCCACTCTCCTAATAATGTGTTGAAGCCTAGGTTTTTTTTTTTTTTTAAAGTTTTAATCCGTACGACGTGGCGCATTGTTAACCCTTGACTCCATGAAGATTTATGGCTATTATTTGTGCACAAGATACACTCTAAGGAGTGTGCACAAGGGAACCACTCCCTATATATACAATATGAATAATATCATAACTTTTTTTTAATAAACGAATAGATGAAACCATATGCAAACCATATTATTTTTACGTTTACACCATTTATTGCTTTATTAAATCTATTAAATTTGACATTTAAATATATCAGTGGAAATTAAAAAAATAGATAAAATATGTGGAAAATATTTATTTTAAAATTTAAAATTTATTGTTACTAATAAATATAATAGATTGGATCCATAAATAAAATGAACCGTCCAATATGAAAACTATAAATACTTAAATATTAGGGAAAAAAAACCCTTGAATGGAATAGTAAAACAAATAAATACAGTATGTTTTAAAATATGAAATAAATTGTATTTTTAAAATGTAGAAATAAAATTGTGTCATGTCATGTATATGTCATGGATTGAAGTGCCTAGTAGTAGTAAAATCGACATTAAGCATAATTAATCTTCCTAATTGAAATTAAATGTCACTATTCAGGCTCCTCTTTTATTTTTATTTTTATTTTATTTTTTATTAGAGTGTGTTACAATAGAATAGAAAATATATGTTGCATTAGCAAAAGTGTTACATCAGTGCAAATAATGTTACATCCAGTGTAACATATTTTGTGATTATGTAACAATTTGCTAATAAAAGTTAAAATATGTTACAATAGATACATATGGTAACAATTTATAAAAATGTTACACAAAAAATGTTACATTAGGCCTTGAAATGTAGTAGTGTCTATTTCAGATCTGAGAGTACGCTCGCCACTATCATTGCTCTCGGAGCTTGACCGCTCGTCTTTCAGTGTTGTCGTTGCTTCCTTGTTGCCATTATCGAACTCGCGTCCTCTTCTCTCTCTCTCTCTCTCTGGATTGGTCTCCATAGACTGTAGTCTTAATAGCACGTCGGAGTCGGGCCACACCGCCTTATAGTTCTGGATGGCGCAACTATCGATCGCGAACCTCTTGGTGCTCACCGCCTTCAAATTCCTTGCCATCATGCCGGAAGGTGATGGGGAAGTGGCACCTACAATGTACTCATCGGCCTCTACGCGTTGGCTTTGATCCCATCTTCTCCGTCGGAAGCTGATGAATGCAAACGAGGAGGATGGGGCAGCCGTTGAATAATCAGGAGGGGCCAGTTAGGTGATGGCTCCGTTCGGTGAGCGTCGCGGTGGAGTTGCAAGGGGCGGAGGAGTGGAGAATGAGATGCTACCACTAGTACAGAAGGAACGTCTAACGAGGGTTTTTTTTTATGAAGTACACAGGAGTTTTACAAATCCTTTTATTCGTTATGCGGATAAATATCTCTCGGGGGTTTTTTAAAAACTCCTGAGAAAAAAAAATTCAGTCAGGGGTTTTTAAAAAATTCTCGAGAAAATCTAATTTCTAAACACCAGCTCTCCACTATCTTTTACGGGGATTCATAAAGAGGTTAGTTCCAGTGTATTCAGGCCTTAATGTGTATTATGTGAACAAATTTGGGCCATTGATTTAGTAGAATCGGATGGCTGAGATTATTCCCTCATATTAATTAATTGAAAATAAAAATGGGAAAAACACAATACAACTCTTATATCAGGCGCGTGTACCCAATCACTCCCAACCTTACTCCCACACATCGTGCCTTTGCTACCAAAGAGGAGAGAGAAAGAGGAAAGAGGCGATCAGGCGAAAGGGAAAAGGCAACGGCTAGGGCTCCGATCGTTTGAACGCTTGGGACTCCGGCGACGGCGGCGCCTTCGTATTTCCGGCAATCGAAGGCCGATTTCAACCAAAACAACCATCTGCACTGCAGAATCTAACCCCTCCGTCGAGTTGAAGCCGTTGGAGAATCGAGAGTCGGTCCGTCATACCCAGGTTCAGTTGAAGCGTTGCAATTCACCAATGGGTACTTTTGTTTATTTTCTTGAACGTGCTATTTCTGAGGGACGAAGGGGTGATGACAAGAGAGCTATATGGTGGAGGCGGGATGGTGGCGACCAGCACCGGCCTTCTCCGACTTTCTACTTTCATTCAGGATTTCGTCGTGGTCTGTACCCAAAAACCGAACCAACTGCTTTGTGTTTCATTGATTTTTAGCTATAGGTTAAGAAAATTGGCATGTGATCTTCCAATTTGCTACAGGGAAAATTAGTTTGCTTCTCGTTGGATTCGATTTCTCCTTTTTGCTATTTTTTTTTTGTTTTGAATCGACATTTCTGGGTTGTTTTGAATTGACGTGCTTGAATGAGTTAGGTCGATTTTTTGTTTTTCATGTGATTTGAGATTTATTCGGGGAAAGTCCGAATTATTCATATGTATGATCGATTTTTGTGCTTCATGAGATGGGTTTTTTTTCCCGTTGGCGGTCATATGAATAAAAAATGCATTGATACCATCGAATAATCCAGCTAAATCATCGAATAATCTATCGATACGATCGAATAATTTATCGACACGATCGAATAGTCCTATGATACCATCGAATAATTTATCGATACCATCGAATAATCTATAGATATGATTGAATAATCTATCAATACGATCGAATAATCCTATGAAACCATCGAATAATCTATCGATATGATCGGATAAAGAAACAACCTCAAATCAAATCTATCCACTAGTGTTTTTTTAAAAAAAAAAAAAACATGGGTCCACTAACCAAAACAATGCATCCAATTCATCAATGTGGGCATCACATTGCACGCGCCACGTTTTGGCAGTAAGGCAAAAAAGCCTATGGGCTCCACCATAATTAATATTTAAAAAGGAAAAAATGCATAATTATAACAACCATCCATTTCATTCAATCTACGGTTCAGATGCGTTCACATGATATAAATTAAGGCTTGAGTACATAATCGGTTCATAAAAAAAACCCTGATATATGAGCACATATTTCTCAGGCGTTTCAAAAAACAATCCCGAGAAATGCCGATTAAAATGACGCCTAATTTGTGGACTTTCTCGGGAATATTTAAAAAAAAAACTCTCGAGAAATGATGAGTAGATGGCGTAGAAATTCATCAGGAGTTTTAAAATAGAGAAATTTTGGTGAAATATCATCTTTAGTTAATTTAATTAGGTTGTTAGCATCTCACTTATTAAATTAGCCGGGCTAGCATCCTTTGGAAATTAATTAGCCCCTGGTTCCTCTTTCCCGTTCATTTTCTCCAAACTCCATCTCTCGCCTGCGATTTGCTGCTAGCTCCGTCAATGGCGTTTTTCGAGCTCTTTCAACCTCTGATGGCCTCCGTTCCCTTCTCCTCTCGCGCCTTCATCGACCTCGCTCTGCCTCCCTCGCTGTCGCTCTTTTCTCCCTCCCTCACGGTGAGATTCTCCTCCTCCAAACAAATCTGAGTATATCGAACTTCAATTTCCTTCTCCATTTTCAAAATTAGATCTTATTCTAGTTGATTTTACTGGATTCAGTTTCAGAAACAATTGAATGAGTGCTCCGAGCACAAATCTAACCATCTGTTCTTCCTCTCTGATTTCTAGGGTTTATCCTCGATTCAACTAACGAACAGTGGGAGCCAAGGAGGATCTGGTGTTTGGTCTTAAGATGAAACAGGAATTGGTGTATAAGCTCAAATTAGGTATGCCGAGTCCTGATGCTTTTCTTTTCTCTCCCTTTTCCTTATCTTTTGGGAAGAAAGCTCTATGATTAACTGATTTCCGAGGCTTACCACGTCTCCTATTTCCAAAGATTCAATTTCGCAATTGCAAGACAAGGAAATCATGAACTCTGCTGTATTGGTTTTATAAGCTGATTTACTGTTTGATTGTCTTTTTGTGGATGTTTGTGCAAAGAATTCTGATTTTGCATTGCGAATTGGATGGGTAAATTAGTTCAATAGAGAGCTTTTGTGGTAAGGCAGTATTGGGAACTTGCTTGCTTGGTGGGTTGCCAAATTGGCTAGTTGCATTTGTATATATGGATTCAAAGTTGGAACTGCTATGATGTCGTCTCTCAGTAGAGAGCTTAAGTTCCTGATTTTACAGTTTTTAGATGAGGAGAAGTTCAAAGAGATTGTTCACATGTAGGTTCTTCTGTTTTGAATAAGCCTATAAACTGTAATCTCTATGCATTTTGCTGAAATTGACCATTATGTTTGTTCCTTTGTGGTTTTGATGGGGTTTCTTGTGTGGATACTAGATAGGCTTGAGCAGAAATCTGGATTCTACTTTAACATGAAGTATTTTGAGGAAGTACATATTGGTATTTGGGATGAAGGGGAAAAGTATCTCTCTGGATTTAACAAGGTGGATGACTTACCAAGTATGGATTTACAGTGGCTACATATCAGTTGTTGAGTCCAAAAGCCAGGAGTCTCTGGTATTCTATCTGTCATAGGGATGAACCTCAATTTGTTACCTTTAAAATATTTACAACTTGAGTGTGAGTGTGTGTGTACACTTGCTTTCTTACTTGGGTATTTGTGTCATTTATAAGCATGTTGATAAATATTACTGAAGTATTTAGAGACTTCAATTGGTGGCTAGTTGCATTTATCTTCGGTGTATTTACCAATTACCATGGAGGTTACAGTGACTTGTTAACTATTGGCCATTTCATGGCTTTTGCATAATGATGGAGCAGCTTAAAGTTTGTCCCCATGCTATATAATGTTATATATAGACCCCTTTTTTGTGGCTTTTGAGGAGCTTAAGACTAAAGAGTGTCTAGGATTAGTACAATCTGTATCAGTAGACATACAAATGTGATTGGTGTCTGGTATATGAATGATACAAAGCCAGGTTATTATTTACTAGTTTTAATTAATATCTTTCATTTTTATTCATTCTCTAGTTAGTTTCTTTAATTCCCCATTCCCACTTTCTAGTTTTTAGGCATTTTTCAGATTTTCTTCTTGTTCTCCATTATTTAGTTTAGATGCTGATTTTTAGGATAAAGTCTTAAATTACTTTTCTGAGTTAGTTGTTGTTATTCTTTTTATAAAAATTGCATGGCTAAAATCTTGTAATCGTAATTGAAATTGATTTGAATACAGACTGAGGATTCCTAAAAAATTGGCTAATTTGTGAGAGACTTAAATTCAGATTATCTTGTTTTAACTCCTTTTTTCCTGGGTTCTATCAGTAAATAGATCTTATTTACAACTTCTTATTTAGTGATGCTTCTTTTCTTGAATGTCATTTGTAGACATCGAAACCAATCTCATATGAAGAAGGGAACATACTTGGCCTCATAGATGCTGTTGTCCCCCATGGAGAACTGTTAGTGGTTTCTCGGTTATGGGCTTTAAACATTGTCGAGAGGCGCAAGCCTCGGACACGTTCCCTTCACTTGAATGATAAGATTGGGTCCCTCTCTGAAGCACATGAGATTATTATGGCACCTCAACACCTTTGAGGACTATATCCCGTTAAACCTTGAGAAATTCGAGCCACTGAGAATATATCTGCCACGAAATCACGAGGGAAACGGTCGTTTATGTCAATCAAGATGTCACCTTGTCCAGAAGCTTCAACTTCAGCAGAAGGTGTTTCTTGAGTAGCATCTAAAGATGCATTACTAGTTGAAGAATGTAAATGTTGTTGACTAGTGGTTTGATTCCCATGGCTAATTCCAGTTGTCTTCTCTTGAGGACATTTAGACCTAGAAGCAGCCAATTCATTAAGTTTATTCTTTGTGTCATATCACTTGTTTCAAGCTGATCAACAGCAGCTCACCATCCTTGTCTTTATCTTTTTCATTATCCAAAGTTGGCATCTTACCCTTAAACTCGTTTTTCTGGTACTTGGAATTATAATCATCAACATCGATGACATTTTTTCCCTTGAAAGTATCAAGAATTCCATCACCAACATTTTCAGATTCCGTTGACAGTGATTCCATATATGGTTTGGAGTTCCCATCACTGATATCGTTAGCTTCTGCAATATAGGATAAGAAAGATTGTGCTGCAAATGAGCCATTAAATTAAAAATTGAGTACCAAACGAGTCATCAGACTTTGACAATCGATTTGGTCCTACTTGCTCCCTAGGTGTCCATTCAGAATTTTTATATGCTTATACCCACATGTCATTTTATATGTGCCTTATGGAGGATTTCTACTTTGACATGGATTTACGTTTCCTGTGTTACCATTGAAAGTGTGATCAACCATATTGATGCAACATTTTGAAACCGACCTTGGGTTTTTATATGTGCAATAAGATTGTATTCTTTTGATTCCACATTTTATAAAAATGTAGTTTAATCAATCACAATGTGTCATCAATAAAATATTTCATCAATGAAGTTTAATCACATTGTATGCTTCTGTTTCATCAATTATATAAAAAAATGTAATAAACATGTCACCACAAGTGATTGCATCAATTAAGTGTAATCACAAACGTGTCATCAGTGTAAAAGTAGAATCGATGAAAATATATCGATATACAATTGATTAAATTAAAAAAAAGTGGCATCAAATGATTTGATTAAAAAAGTTGCATCAAATAATTACATTAGAAAAATGACATCAAAACACAAATTAAAAAAAATGTCATCAAAACACTACAGTAAACAAAAATGGCATCAATGGTGCCATTTTTCTAATTGACATAAAAAAGTTTCATCAGTAGTCAACAATAAAAAAAATGGCATCAATAGTCAACGTGACATCACAGTAACAAAAAATGTCATCAACGTTTGGAAAAAATGACATTAAAAAAGTGTCATCAAATGGCATCACAAAAATGCCACAACTCAAAAAAAAAAAAATGAGTTGGTCAACGTTGATCGGTCAATGGTAAACAGTTGACCGGTCAACGGTTAAACAGTTGACCATTGACCATTATTATTCCATTTGGGATAGGTGTTACCTTAACGAATTAAATTAGTTTGAGTGTTAATCAACTAATTAGAAATTCAAAATAGGCTAGTTAGCAAAAACACCCTTTAAAATATCCCCTAGGAATTTTTTTTAAAAATAATTTCAATGCTATTTCTTTATCGATTAACTGATGTATAAGAAGAATACATGTACATTTCAACACAACCTGCTAATAGGCCACAACAACGCATTGTAAAGATGACAATTCAAAATTCTTCATTACACCTGCATATACTTAAATCATTTTCAAAAGTGTAGCCAGAGGCGGAGCCAAGGAGGGGCATAGGGGAGCACGTTCCCCTCCCCTCATCCGAAAAATTACCTAGGTATATTCTCCTTGTCGCTAGCTTTGTTTTGATATATAATACGCCATAATCGGACATCTGAGTAAAAAGTTATGAACGTCTGAAAATTATAGATGTATTAATCACTTTAATTTTATTTCATTAGACTATAATAATTTTATATTTTACTTAAATTGACATTCACATATTATAAATCATCTCAAGAGCTTCAAAATCAGAGGCTATATTACTTATTTTGATAATTTGGTAAGAAGTTACGCAAGTTTAAATTTTTTATATCTAGTTATACACTATTACATGTTAAGAATACAACAAGTTAAATATTAACTCAATGTTTATTTATTGCGTTTTATATCCTTATTTTGTTAGTTTACTAATTTTCTTCGACTATTTAATTTATTTATTTATATTTCTTTATATTTTTAATGTAGAAAAAATAACAGAGTTTTATCATAAATCGAAGTCATGTTATCTTAAAAATAACATCATTTAATTTATAATTATCATATTATATAGAGATCGTTACTTTAATCTAAAACGACACCATATATATGTATCGTGCCCCCGCTAAAAAATTTCTGGCTCCGTCCCTGTGTAGCTAGGCATAAGTTTAAAAAAATTCAACTAGTATATATCTACAAACGTATACCATAACTAAAAAAGACATTCCTACCTTCCCGATGACGGTTGTTTGTCCAGATATTGGAGCCATTCCTCTCGTAACTCATCAAGAACAATGTTGTTGTAGAATTTCCTTTAATCTCGAAAATACTATCCTTTTTAAATTTTACAAATTATAAATAAAACGCCGTTTCAAACCGCGTTTCTCTGTCAAACCTGTAAAAAATAAAAAATTTGTAAATATTTTGGATGTATGAATATTACGGTAAATAATTATTTTTGAGTGAATATTTTGAAAAAAAATTCTTTAATATAGTCCTATTTTTTAATGCGCGGTAATATCTTATAGAGTATTTTAGTATTTAAAAATATTTTTATTAACTTAATTGGTTTTTTAATATATTATTTCATTTTTAATTTGTATCAAAGTATAGGCGTTAAAATTGTTTAGAAATATGTTAGAAAATCTTTTTTTTTGGATAAGATGTTCGAACATCTTTTCTTCAGAATATATATATGCCAAAAAATAATTTTTAAAAGTCGATGTTAAGCTTTTTCATATGTGTAAGTAGTTTTTCTGATTAATTAGAAAGTTGTGTTGATTGGCGCATGTAATTAATTAATTAGTATGGTTAGTTGTAGTTGGTGCATGTCAAGCTTTTTCATTTGTTCGCTATTTTAAATTCATGATTATGTTATTTAATAAAATTACGGATCCATCTATCTTGATTTTGCTTATATTAGTAACAATAATTTAGACTAATAATATTTCTACTTGCGTAAGCTTAGATAAATAATAATAATAATAATAATAATAATAATAATAATAATAATAATAATAATAATAATAATAATAATAATAATAATAATAATAATATTTTTAATTAAATATGCAATATATATGGGTCAATAATGTTATTCCTTATTTTGAATTCCAATACTAATGTGTATATATACATTAGTATTGGAATTCAAAATAAGGAATAACTTAATTATAAGGAATTTAAAACAAATAATAAAAATAATTTTTAAGTGGATATAAATAATATAGGATTAAGATATATATATATATATATATATATATATATATATATATATATATATATATATATATATATATATATATATATATATATATAATTAATATTAATATATTGTTGAAGTGCTGCCTCAAATAGTAAAGAAATTCTCTAGAAGGGGGGATGAATAGAGTATGATAACTTTTCGCAAAAGCAGAAACTGTAAGACCTTACCGCCAGAGATAAGACCTTATCTGAAACACAGAAGCAAGTCAAGACAAAGAACGAATAATAAGTAAGGTAAAGACAAGCACGAATGAAAAGAACAGAAAGTAAAGGACACGAGAGTTGTTAACGAGGTTCAGCACAACCGACCTACGTCCCCGCCTAGGGTTATCCAACCCGTAGGATTCAACACAACTTTATTCCACTTCTTCTTATGAACCCTAGATACAACCTCTAAAAGACCTTCCCTCTTCTAGACTAACTTCCTATCTAGCAACCCAAGCACACCAGTGAAACAAAGTTCTATGGATACCGGAGTACCCTATACGTTTGGGTAAAGAACCCTTAGTATAACCTTAAATATGAATTGTACAATAAAGCTCAATGGAAACCTCACATTCTCAAAGAAATAAAATGTTCAAACCAAAGAGAGATGCGAGATCGATGCTTGTAGAAGACAAAGGATTGCAGGAGAACTTGTATGCGCAGGGGGTGAAGCTTGTATCGACTGCTATCCTCTTCGCCTCTTTATAAAGGTCGGTTTCTCTGAGTTTGAAATGATTTGAACGTTTGAATCCTTGAAGACGTTGCTTGAGATACGGGGAGAACAACCGGCAATTCAAAACTGTGTTCTGGAAGCTACGCCTGAGATTTGATTTGATTTGATTTGGAACATTGAAGGTTGAGGGCTTGGTCAATCAAATTCCTAAAAAATCTCAACAAACAAGCTAATATATATATGGTTATATAAGATAGAATTTAAAACATATAAACCAAATATATATATATGCCGAAGTTTGAATTAATTCAAATCTTTCCCATAAAGCAAATCTAGGCCCAATCTACCTAGCTAATAGTATTATGATTGGTGGAATCATATAATGGGTATTGTTGTTTGAGACAATTAATTATCTAGATTTATCTTTAGAAAGTCTATCTATAGAAGGTATTTTTCTATAGAAGGATTATTGTGGATGGTTTATCTACAATAGGTTCTACATGAGATAGGTTTATCTATATCTAGGGTTACCTATAGGAGGTTCTCTATTATAAATAGAGACATGTAAGGTTGGAATTATGTATCTATCAAAGCAACACAGTAATAAAAAACCCTAGTTGCAGAGAGGTTTATTCTCTGTAGGGTGTTTTGTGCGGTTCTTGCCAGAACACGGAAATCATTTATGTCATATTGTTCAATCTCTTTATCGATCTTTCACGGTATTCACTCGTGGAACTTCACAATAGGTATAAATAAGAAAAAAGATGTGTCAAAATATTATGAAGAGAGAGGGAAAAAATGGAGAAGATCGAGGTTATCTTATGGTTGCAAATGGTCTAATCTAGAATCAAAAGAAGCAAATATACTCAACTTTTAACTAAAAAATTCAACCTGTTTTAGAAAGGACAAGCAATACACAATAGGCGTGGCCACGGGTTACGGGTCAACCCGTGACCTGCCGGGTTGTACGGGTCAATGACCTGCCGGGTCCGGGTTGACGGGTTGGCGGGTGGGGACGGGTAGCGGGTTAGGGTTAGGGTCGGGGAATCCGTGACCCGTGACCCGCCGGGTCACCCCGCTTTTTCAAAATATTTTTTTTTTTTGAAAAATTTATTTTTAATAAAATAAATTTATAATATTATGTAAATTATGTAAATTATTCTTAAAATAACTCACAATAATACATAAACTAATATGCTATGTGCAATGTGAGACAAATAAACCTCATCCTTCTCCTTTTATAGACTTGGAAGTCTTCCTTCCTTCCCCTCATTTCCAATGTGGGACAAAGACTTTGTCCCACATCGAAAATATGGAGTTAGAATGAGAAGGCATGGGGCTATATATATGTATCTCACTACCACATTTCTTCCACTTCACTTGTTTCCTATATTTCCTACATTGAAAATTAACTTGGAAATGAAGTTTGAGAAATATATTCTCATATTTTTTTCTCTTACATCACACAATGAAATTATTGTGGATGAAAGAATTAATATGGAGATATAATCTTCCTACATTTTTAACACTTCATATCAAAGTGATAAAATGTGTTGTGAAGATAAAATCTTTACATATTATTTATTTATTTATTTTAATAGTCATTTTTTAAAAAAAAGATTTTTAAAAAAAAAATAATGTAACCCGCCGGGTCAACGGGTCGACCCGAACCCGTCAACCTTTGAGATTTACGGGTTAGGGTTCGGGTCGGCCAACCCTGACCCTTGACCCGGCGGGTCGAACCCGTCGACCCGCCTAATACACAATATATATGAAGAAATTGATACCTTTTAACCATTTACAAGCGATGTGGGACCTTTTTCTAGAAAAGTGAAAGAAAAATCTATAAGCCTAACTCACATCACCTATATACTTGAAAACCCAATCGAATACATATTATACTGGAAACAAACAAATCTAGATGGTTTACCATAACTAGTGCTTTAACACACATTACAAAACAAAATATAATCAAACAAAACAACAAGGATTGCATTGGATTTGGGAATTAGATATAGGCCCGAAAATTAAGAACATCATATGGATATATCATTAGACGTAATACCAGCTAGAACTAAATTAGTAAATAAAGTAATCAATATCCGAGTTAGATGTGCACTATATGTGACCAGGCTCACAAAACTCCATCTTGCCTCTTCATCGAATGGCATCACACACTACAAGCAACAACAAAGAGAAATTGGTACCAATCTGTTGGAGCCTCTGGACAAGTAGAAATCAAAAAATATTTGACCATATCAACACAACCACAATAGAAAGTATGAAAAACCTCATTTTACAAACTCTAAAGAGTTAGAAGAATAATAAAAACCCTTGACAACGAGGACTTGGAACATAAAAACATAATCACCACACCAAGGAAACGAAAGAATTAACCATCACAAGGAACCTCTGCAAAAACTAATTTTGACGGGGCTAAAAGCATTGATGGTCAGTCTACCAGAGGATTCTTTCATGATCGATCACTAGGACAATGTGAAGGCATAAGGTTGCAAGCTCATGATTTCGAAGGCTCATGAGCTCGAATATTCCAAAATTTTTATGGAGGGTGAAAACTTGATCATTGTCAATGTCGTTAACATGAGTTGAAGTTGTCCGTGTGAAACTGAGATTCTCATTTCGAACGTCCTTCTCTTGTTGCAGCAGTTCAAAACTGTGTTAATTTCACACATCTTCCGCTAAGTCAACGTTGTTGCAAATTTGATGGTCTGACTATCATTAACACACATCCGTCACCGTCGTTTCTCAATGATTATAAACCTACCATTTTTCATCAGAAAAATTGTTTTTAACAGTGAAATCGGGCCCTACCCAAACTCTTATCGTATTCCAAAAGAAAATACTTCATATATAATGTACCCCATAATAAATAAACTGTCATTTTTACCGAAAAACTGAATACTTGTTGCTTAACTTTGATCTGATTTCTGGTCTACATGTAGACTACACGTCCCAATCTGAAATGGGCAATCCTTACCCGGAACCAATAACCCCCTAAAAGACCCGAATAGGATGGATCGGCATTGGCGTGATGGGCGCCACCATGATCGGTCGTCTCCTCGTTGTCAGCTACTCTGTCACCGTCTTCACCCGCTCCCCTTCAAAGGCCCTCCCTCTCCTCACCCTCGGCGCCCAACTCGCCCCTTCCCCGCTGACCTCGCCCGCTCCTGTGACGTCATGCTCTCTCGCCCGCAATGTTTGACAAATTGTCTCATCTGAATCCGACGTCGTTTTGATTTCTTTGACCCCCAGTTCGGTCCACGTCGACCAAACCAGCAACCAACTCGTTTGTTGGCGTTGTGGAATCTTAAGAATCAGTACTGGGTGGCGTTGGAGATCAACCTCACTGAGTAGACCTTGAACATGTATGATACCGACATCCAATTCGTTTCGGAGCGCCAGATGGCTGCCCTTCTGAAGCCGGTGACCCACGTCCTCCCCATATTGCTAAGCATCCATCAAGAACTTAGGCTCAAAGTCCTCCTGCCCTCCACGTACAAGAGGGTGAAAGGGATTCCACAAAACAAACAATTATAAGTCGGTGGTGTACATTTTGCGGTTTATGATTTTTGTCCATCCAAAAGGGTTTGACACATTATTTCTTCGTCATGTAGGGGAAAATGTGGTCCATACACCATTCGCTATCTGCAGCTCCTCGCAGCCGGCGACTCCGACTTCCATGGCCTCGACGATGACTTCTTTGCGGTGTACTGCCAACTCCTATGTATTGCCATCTTCTACGGACATCTTACACCCTCATCCGCTCTTCAAAAGTAATTGCCTCGTTGCCTCATGATAGAACATTGTTGGGTGAACATTTGTGTTTGGTTGAACATTGTTGGTTGGTTGAACATATGTGGTACTGTATTATGAACGGTTTGCGACGCCGTTGGTTTTTAGACTTATACTTTCTGTTTTATGAACGGTTTGGTTTTACCAAGTAGGTGGTATGTACAACGGTTTGAAACAATATTTTAAAAAACCAATTTAGTTAATAAAATATTTTTAAATATTAAGATACTCCATAAGATATTACTGCGCATTAAAAAAAAATAGGACTATATTAAGATATGTATATATCTTGACCCTATTGTTTATATCCAATTAAAAACTTATTTGTTTTTCTTTAGTATATTTCTAATTAAATTAATCTGTTCGCTATTTTAAACTCATGACTATATTATTTAAGAAAATTACCGATCCATCTATCTTGATTTTGCTTAATTTAGTAACAATAATGTAGACTAATAATATTTCTACTTGCGTAAACTTAGATAAATATTAATATTAATAATAATAATATTGTTAATTAAATATGCAATATATGATATATGGGTCAATAATTTTATTTAAGAAAATATACACATTAGTATTGGAATTCAAAATAAGGAATAACTTAATTGTAAGGAATTTAAAACAAATAATAATAATAATTTATAAGTGGATATAAATAATATAGGATTAAGATATATATATATATAATTAATATTAATATATTGTTTATAATGCTAGATATAAGAAAATATAGTAGAAATATTCTAGAAAATCTTTTGTTCCTAAAATATAGTATTGATAGCCATGAATTTTTTTTAGAAAAATAAGAAGATATAGTAGAAATTGAAATATTAGTTATGAAAATATATTAGAAAATCTATCTTATATATCTATTTAGAAACGTTTTGCTACAACAAATACAGATTAAATACAAGAAAATAAAAGTAAAATATTACTAATATCACAATCTATCCATCTAAAGTAATTAATTAAGTAGCTACTACTCGATCGATCTCTATAAATACAATCCAAAATCGAATAGGACTAACATATATCAAATTAAGTTGATTGTTAGAGGTTTGGGAGCAATGGCGGACGTCGTGGTTTCAAACTCCTCATGGTCGGAAGCTTTCCATTTCGTGCCGAAGGACGAACACTTGGTCTTGTTCTTGCAAAATCGGTTGGGTCTTCCAGTTCCGGCGGGGATCCCAGGAATTACTATTAGAGACGTCAATGTCTACGGCGATCTCACCCCTCAGGAGATTTTCGCCAAGTCGGAGTTTCGAGGCCCGAACGAGTCTGATAAGGAGAGGTACTGCTTCACCCAGTTGAAGAGAACGACGCTGGGCGGGAAGAGGTTCATCCGCACGACCGGAGGTGGCACGTGGAAGCTGCAGCGCAGCGAAAACATCATCAACCGCACCGCCCTCAAGAGGGCCTTCTCCTATAAACGTAGCAATTCGGCCCCGGGCTCAGCCGGGCCTGATCAATGTGGTTGGGTCATGTACGAGTACTCTCTTCTTGATGATCAGGTACCTACGTTTATATATACTCCCTCCGTTCCAAAATACATGGGTTTTTAGTTTTCGGCACGTTTTTTAAGGAGCGAAAAACTATATGAAATATTATTTTTTTAATTAAATTTTTTATATAATTTGATACTTATTAGTAATAAGTATCAAATGATATAAAAAATTTGATTAAAAAAATAATATTTCATAGAGTTTTTCGCTCCTTAAAAAACGTGTCAAAAAGGAAAAGCCCATGTATTATGGAACGGAGGTAGTAATAATTTTATATATAAATAGGGTTTCTCTTACTTACTTATTTAATCCTTCAATAAATATTATCAAGAAAATACTTCTTTTATTATTTCCGGGATCGATGTAATTAGGGTTTTTTTTATTACTGCCCTAATTAACAATATTTAATTTGGAAAAGTTTCAGAAAACCCCTGCCACTTAATTTCAAAAACAAACAAAATCCATGATCATTAAGGACTTCAAATTAGGGTTTTCTTACATTGCAATTTGCCATTAGCTAGGGTTTTGTTTTAGGGTTTTCTTGTGCAGTAAGTAATGTATACAAGTTCATTAATCTACGTACATAATATTTATATATATATATTATATGTACGTATATCTTGTATTTTGATTGACAAAAAATAATGATGAAATAATGAATTAATGTAGGGTAAAGATATTGCTGTGTGTAAAATCATCAAGAAGACCCCGTCGAGAAAGCGCGATAGATCATCATCAGAAGAGGATGAAGAAGACATGCCACAAAATGGATCATCAAAGAGGAGTCGGCCCCTTGAAACAGTCTATCCTGAAGACAATGGATTTGTAGCTTCAAATGGTTTATGTATGATACCAACACTGGAGGCTACAAATGAATCAGGATTATATGGATCAGTGATAATGCATAGCTATCCTCCTTGCAACGATTTGAGCTTCGCGTCTGAAGAATTACGTGGCACAACAATGATACCAACAAATCCTCCATTCGTAGCTTCAAATGGGAATGATGTCTACGCTTCAAATGGTTCATGTATGATACCAAAGCTGCAGGAAGCTACAAATGAAGGAATATATGGAGGAGGAGTTGAGATGATGCCTTGGGCATCGGTGACAATGCATAGCTACCCTTGCACTGATGTGAGCCTCATGCCTACTGAGGAATTACGTGACACAAGTCGTAGTACTTGCAATGATGATTTCAGCATACTGCTTGAGGGGTTACTGGACACATCGACGATCCCAACAAGTTATCCTTCATCAACAATATCACCTAACGGAGATGGGATCTGCACGAGACCAACATTGGATGCTGCAAATGAAGGATTACATGGAGGTGATTTCAGCTTACAGTTACTTGACGAATTACTAGACACAATCATAGATGATGTACCGAGTGGTCCACAACCTGCGGAATTACTCGAGATGGCTGAAGCTGGTGAATGGTCGAAGATATTAATGAATGGAATGGGCTGAAATATTGAGAAATAATTAACTTGATTTAGTTGCTGGTTTTTTAGCTTGATTCAATATGTAAATTGACAAAGTTTTGTTCCATTGATGTATATATTGACATGTGAAATGTTGTTGCTGGTTAAGACTTAACAGGGTATATATATACACTCAATTCAACTAGGCCCAACGTCATACAATCAATCCCAGTGACTCAACTGGCCCACTCGAACCCAAACCCAATCGGATCCACAACTTTAGTGTTTTGTGCAACCCAAATCCAAACCCAAGCCCGACCCATTTGACCTGATGTCCGAATTAACACAAACAAACCCGATCCATGCTCAACTCAACCCAAACAAGACTTTACTCATCTTTGTAATCAGGATAATTTTCTAATTTTTAACACATCAATAACGTGAATCACACAAAATTAAAAATGACCTGACTCAATTCAACTTAAACCGAAATCTATTTTGATCCGAACTTACCCGATCTAATATGAACACATAATTAATACGATCCAACTTTGATCAAACGTGAATGGATATTACCCGAATCTGCCCCAACCCACCCGATTGTCACCTCTAGGTACGATGATACCAAAAGTTAAATTTTGAGATTTTATTAGATGACAAAACAGACATTAGGGCACAGTTTCTTGTTGAATGAATGCGAAGAACTTTGTACAGAATCACATTGAACAGTCCATGACCATAAATACATGAAAGTGACAAAGTGTAACCAGGTCCCTCGAATATGTATCTTGATCTTCATTTTTGCACTAGAAAGAGCAAAGGAAATAAATTGTTGATCTAGTACAGGCGAATAAACGAGGACAATACAACATAATCCTCATATAGAGGGCAACAGACCTACATAGGAAGACAATGACAATAATCACAATCACAAGATAATGCATGCCCTTATTTTTACTAGCAAAACCAGACAAGACCATCACGGCTTTTATATTTAAGCCTTTTTGCCATTCCTTGTTTCCAATACCGAGCTTCGTGATCAATCATCAGCGCAAAACCGTCAATACAAATGACAAAAAGTGAAGCATTTGAAGAAGAATAAATAAGCTGTACAACTTTGAATGAGCTAGCCAGAGTAAATACTGGGGAGAAAAGAAGTGAGAAAAGCATTCTTCATTCGTTACCAATTAACTACAACAGGAAAGATGCAATGAAACCATCCAAAAGATGTTACCTGCTTCACCCTGCATCAATTCAAGGCTAGGGCGGAAACGGGGAAAAAAGGCATAAATAGATTCAGCTCACTTGGGTGGACTTGCTTTTACTTTTTGTGGCTTTTGGTTACTCCTGGGAAACAATATATCATTCAGCTGCCTCTCTGCACTGTATTCTGAAGTAGCCTGCAGAAGATGAACTAGTAGCACAATTCTTTTTAAATGACCTTTAATTTGTTCTTCTTTATGCATATGTGAGCAGTGAGCTATATACAAGTACAAGCAACTTCAAATTCATATAAACTCAAAAGAAACGAATTCATTATACATATAAAATGAATACATACATCGATTGTCGTATTAGTTGTACAAGAAGCTAGCATTCTATTGTATCTGGTGGTTGATATGCTGCACCAGTTGAGAGATCATCCATATATATCTTTGAAGTCTCTAAAGAATGTCTAATTAATTACAAAACCAACAACCACCAAACCAAGCAAAGACAGCTAGGTGGTACAAGGTTTATAAGAACAGGCCTGATCAATATCATCTCAATTGACCCTTTAGTGTAACACTTAGTGACTACAAAACCCTCAATCAAGTCAAGAGATCCACACAAAAACTTAAAAAAAAAACAAAACTAATACAATTGCTGCTTTGGCTGGTTTGCCGGAGTCTTATAAGAAGTAAGATAGTTGCTCCTTCTTCCTACCGCCGCCTTCTCCATACAACTCATTCCATTGCTTCAGCTCATTCATGCCTGCTCCCTCTGCTGCAAAACTGGCAGCCACCTGTTGCCAAGAAAATAATCATACTCATGTTGAATAGATTTATGATGCAAGATAGGTACTCTACTATGTTGTTTCCTAGCTTAGGAGCTAAGCTGAGTGGGATTCCATCCTACCACGAATTGGCAATAGGATGAGTAGCTCACTGACTTACGGAGTATATACTAGGCTTTCTAGTTCGTACTTACAAAATCGCAACAGTTCACAACTCATACTCGGATTCTAATCGCATTACCTGGCTCTTTGCCCACTTCATGTCTTCCATGTTGAGACCTCTCAGAGTAACCACTTCTTCCTCCTCGGCTACACCCATGCTTTTGCTTTCCTGAGCTCTCCTCTTCCTCTCCTGAAGCATCAATCATCAAAAACATTAAATAAGGATGTAAGGAAAAAAATCCAAAAAGAAAGATTTTTTTTAATCTTGAAATTAAGAGGTACTATAAAAGTGCAAAATGCAATAACAAACCATAGTTTTCTTTCTTTCTTTCTGTATCAGATCACGAACGGGTCGATAGGCAGCGGTGATGCACAAATTCTGTTTTCAACACACCAGAGGGAGCAATTCAAGAACATTAAGATCACTTCCACTGTATCCTTCTGTCATCAAAATAAAGACACAAACCTTGAGATCACTTCCACTGTATCCTTCTGTCATGGTTGCAAGCTCCTTAAAATCCAAATCGTCTGTTCTGTCTTTCGACAAAAGTGTCCTCAAGATCATCTCCCGGTTCTCCGGAGCTGGCAGACCAACCATAATCCTAGCCATATATAGTACTAGTTATGATCTGTTTGACGCGATGCACTGATTGCTTATAAGGAGCACTTACTACTATATATGATTTTGGGAGCATTTATACCTGCGCTCAAATCGCCTAATGATAGCATCATCGAGATCAAATGGCCTATTAGTGGCAGCAAGAACAAGAATTTGTTCTCCTGGTTTGGTCATCAGCCCATCCCAATGCGTCATGAACTCGTTCTTGATCTTCCTCATGGCTTCATGCTCGCCGGCCCTTGACCTCTGGCCAAGCATGCTATCGACCTCGTCCACAAAGATAATCGTGGGGGAAACCTTTGCCGCAAGGGTGAACAAAGCCCGGACGTTCTTCTCATCCTCTCCGAACCATTTAGAGGTGATGGAAGACATTGAGACATTGATGAAGCTGGCTCCGGCTTCACTCGCTATAGCCTTTGCCAGCATAGTTTTCCCGGTTCCTGGAGGGCCAAAGAGCAGAATTCCCCTGCAAGGCTTCAGGAGACCGCCCTTGAAGAGGTCCGGCCTCCTCAGTGGAAGAAGAACCAGCTCTTGCAGTGACTCTTTGGTCTCCTCCAAGGAGCCAATGTCTTTGAATGACACTCCGATCTCATGAGCCGGAATCACCTCTGGCCTTATCCGCTTTTCGAATTCATTATCAGGAGCTACTTCCTGCCAAAGATTCATACACAAAGCACACAATCTTACTGACTCTTTTATGCTTGCATCTCTGGAGTAAGATCATGTGAAACAGTACCTTTACCGGGGGTGCCGGTGCAGCTTCCGGCTCCTTCTTTATTACCACAGGAGCAGGCTTCTCTGGCTCGCTTTTCGCTGCAACTGCAACTGTTTCGGGTTTACCTGCAGGCTTTGCTGCAGCTTTTGCTGTGGTTATTGTTGCTGCTGCTGCCGCCTTAACAGTATCCTATAACAGAAATGGATACATTCTAAGAAACATCGATGATTGAGTGTTTCGGAAAACATTCAATCATCATGAAAAACATACCTTAGGAGCTTCAGCATTCGTTTTACCGCCACTTTTACCTTCCTGGAAGATACGCAATCCGTGCGAGAGACTGTCCAATGCAAGTACAGAACCATGTAAGAGGCAACTTACTTTGGAAACTCGATGAGAAAATACGAAATGGTCATTCTTGTTATACCTGCTAGACGAAATCACAAGCTTTCCACTCCGGTAATCAGCCTCCTTGTGGCTCATCAAGTGAAAAGTCACTGCTGACATAACAATCTCGTCGATATGGTTACAAAGGAGCTGTGTGTCTGCGTGGCAGATCGTCCCAAGATCATCGCAGACAAGATCATTAGCCGCGAGGACTTCAGTAATGTGATTCTTGTTATCTTGAACCTGCATCACCTTCATATCCTCTTCCAATTGGTTTTTCCAAGTGACGAGATTGCCCTCATCCTCTGGAGGTCTTATATCAATGTTGTAAGGGAATAACATACTAAGCTTCTCGTGCACATCTCCATAGTCGGAATATGGGTCCATGGTCCGGGAGCCTAGCACCAAGACTGGTCCTTTCAGTTTGCTCAACAATTTATCAAACAGATTGCATAGTCTGTCCGATTGGAGGAAAAGGCCCTCCGCGTCTCTAACATACAGTATAACGGGACATGTATCTGACACCGAAACTAACACCTACAAGTGAAACACATCCACATTCATATGTATAAGAATGCAATAAGGTATCCTCATCCGAACTTTACCTTGTGAAGTGACTGAAGAAATAGTTTCTCATCAAAGGCCCAGTTTGATTGGCGCTTTGTAGGGGCTGAAATGATTCACAAGAAACACTAAGAAGGAAGAACAAGTTCTACAGCGAAATTCATCATCCGTTTCCAATGGAATGTATAGAAGCTTAGCTACCTGAAGTTGGAGGGATGGGCTGAGAACCCATGCTACTACTCATGTCAAATGAAGCTGATGCGTTTCTGCGGTGCTTTGGAGGATTACCGGCACCTTCTGAGGACCTGTTTATACAGAGATATGCTAAGTATTCACGTATGAAACAAATCCTAAGACAGCAAAACCCGAAACCAACATACCTTGGCTTCAGGTCCGTTGAGCTCATTTGCCTCCGTAAGCCTGCAAGAAAGGTTATCACCGCACAATAACAACAACGAAGAGAGGAAACGATCAAAATGAAATTGACAAACAAGGTAGACTCTGTGTTGTACCTCTAGCACTGCTGGTCTCCTCCTTTTGAGGTTGGCTAAACAAGTTTGACAATGTCTCCAATGTCACCTCTGAGATGGTCCTCCTCAAACACTGTAAAAAAACACAACAAAATCATCTATAAGTACTTGTTGGAAGAACAACTTACAAGTGATTTGGTAGCCTATCAAAATTCATGATTGCAACAACTTACTGGTCCCTTTTCCTTCTTAGAGATTCCATATTTGTTCTGAATCTGCAATCAACAAGATGATGCAAATTGTTAAATATATCGCGCCATGATTTCTCTCTTTCGAAATGAATCATATATACCTTAACGGAGAAATCCACAACGTCCAACAGCAACAGCTTCGCATCGAAGTAGTTTGCTAGAGCTTTTGCTAGCATTTGTTGGTATAGTTCTTTTGTAACAAAAGGGGAAAAAAGATAGTTAAATAGGAATTAAAACTTGTCGGAAAGTGAGAAAATATGTTTGGTTGGATTTTGCACGAACCAGCAGGGCCAGATAGGAGAATCGCCCTGCTTGAAGGGGCGAGGTTTCGGGTGAACTTAGACACTTCTTCGTTCTTGAGATGAACGTAAGCCGCACCCGTAAGCACCGACCGAGTTTGCTCACTATTTTCATTTCATTTCATTCTCTTCAACAAAAATTTTAAAAAAAAAATGATGAAATTGATGCCACATTGGGAAAAAAAATGAAAATACTCGAAGACCTTATGTAATAAGGGAATTCGTCAAAAGTGATCTTGCAGCCCTTTCCATCGATCATTTGCCTGTTCAACTCGCTCTCAATCTGCTCAGGCGTGACACCATCGAGCTCGGAGTTAGATCCGACCCATTTGCTGACCGGGGACTGGCCGGACGCCAATCCGAGGCCGACACCGACCCCGACTCCGACCCCTAACGCGGAGAAAAGCAAGCCCCGTTCCATGGCGGCGAGAACACGTACGGATCAATGGAGTTGGTTGGTGTTGGATTTGTGTTTGGAGAAATAGAAAAATGGATGGGGGAGAATGAAGGGGGAGGAGTCTTAGGGGAGGGAGGGTTGCCTATTTATGGAAGTTGACATGGATTGGTTGATTGTCGTTCGTTGCTTTGCCTTTTTGTTAATTTTCGATATCCAAACGAGGAGACGTTTTGTTGTTTTTGTTGTTGCAGTTTGGGGGTTTTGATTTTCGTCTTGTTTTTGGCTGCCCGCGTTTTTCTGTTTTGCCTCTCATTTGTGCCCTTTACCCAATATGTCTTTTATATGTTCTATCATTCATTCATAGTAATTTCAATTTGGTGATGATATATGATCCTAAAACAATACGTGCACAGGAAGACCTCTACTCCATCCGATCGGAAATATTTGATGTTTTAGGAGGTGAAATTTGATCAAGAATATTTGATGTTTTAGAAGTAATAATTACCCTCTTTTTTACTTTTGCACTAATATTAATGTTGTACTTTTTTTTACTTAACCATTTACATTTGTGCTTAATAAATGTGATTGAGGAGTGAAATAATTTGATGCAGTATTTAAAGGTGAAAGTAACATTTCTTAATCTCCGTGCATATCTGCAAAACATCAAATATTTTCGATCGAATGATGAAGTATCTTTTATCTACTTATTAGGTTCATCGCCAACAATCTCTATTCTGCGTGTCGTTGTTTTCTTTTGTTGTCACTATTGAGGATATCATAATGTACAGTTTGGGGTTTGTTATTGAAGAGTCTATAAGGTGATAAATAATACTCTAGAGGGGGGATGAATAGAGTATGCTCGATTTTCGCAAGATAAGAAACCTTAAGACAGTTTACAAACCAACTTGCCAAAACCTTGATATGAGATCAAAACTTGACAAAGTAAAATCGAGTGAGATAAAGTAAATGCGGAATATAAATAAGGACACACGAATTGTTAACGATGTTCGGCACGAACTTGGCCTACGTCCCCGCCTAGGGTTATCCAACCCGTAGGATTCAAACCTCTTTATTTCACTTTCCTTGAGACTAGAACTTCCTAGAAGAACTTCCCTTCCCCGATACAAAGTCTCACCGTTTGTATTCTAGCCCTCAACTTTACAAGTGAAATAGAGAACTCAACTACACACCAAAGTGTGCTATCACGAGCAAGAAACTCAACGAGTGAATCAAATGACATGTACAATAATGCCTTGTGTTTCTCCCAACACTCAAACCCAATCACACTAAGCACAACATGTATATGAGAGAACGTTTTGCTACTTCTTAATGTTATCGGATGAATACTTGCTTCGATAAACTTCATCTTCCATCGTCACCGTTTAAATAGATCGCCAAAGGAGTCATTTGAAGTTTGAAATGCTTCCAAAAATAATTATTTCATGTTATAGAAGACGCTCCCTTGATCTTGTGCAAATTGGCAAGCTTCAAGCCTTGATCCTCAAGGATCTTTCTTTCCTTATTGGGTTGATCCGATAAGGTAATTGTGGGGTCTCTCACAATGGATGTGAGCCCAATTTCTTTCGATATTCAAGCCCAATTCGAAAGGCCCATCTCTTCAAATAGAATTCTGTAGGTTAACTTTGATAGATATACATATAAAGCCCAAAATCATAACTTAGATAATATAATATATTCGTGAAGGAATGCACAATGTAGTCCTAGTTTCAAGACCTTGAAACCCAGACAGTATTTTGTTTTTCATCATCCCTTGATATCATCCCTGCAAGTTAGTACATCAAGATCTTACAATCAAGGTGGAGTCTTCAGTTATGTTTATTTTGGTTAAGGTGCAAGTTAGTTAGTTGTTAGATCAATCTTGCTAATGTAAGCTAGGTAGGTTCAACTTTAGTTGTTATAAATACTTGTGTACGCTTTGCTTTTCATTCTTACGGAAATACAACAGAAAATTCCCAAATTGCTCTCTCTCTTGTTCATGGCTCCATAGCTGTTTACAGCTTCGTGTAGATCAAGCAAGTTCTATTTGAGCTTGATCTTCATTTGTTTACATGCTATCCTGCAAGGTAACGATCTTGCTTTTCCTTTGTTCGTTTGAAGAAATCATCGTCGGTGTTGCGATTATTTCTTTTGCAAGAAGTTGTTTTGCTAGGTCTGTTTGCTACATATATGGTGTCTATGTGTGGTTGATCTTGTTGATTAGTGTTCTGTACTGTGAATCGATTGTTTTTCTCTTGTTTCTGATGTGAATTTTGCTACTAAAATTCGATTATGGATAACATTGAAGTCACTGATAATCGCAATGAGAATCAACGAGAGTCGCATGGTGATCGTGAATTGCGAGCTAGCAATTTCGATCCTCTGTTCCTTGCGAACTCAGATCATCCAGGAATGCAACTTGTAGCGAATTAATTCACTGGCTACAATTTCCTCAGCTGGAGTAGAAGTATATGAATGGCTCTTGGAGCAAAAATGAAGCTCGGATTTTTGAATGGTGGATGTCGGAAACCTGATGAGGGATCTGATGAATATCAGAGGTGGCTTAGGTGTGACTTTATGATGAATATCATATACTCTGTCTTTCTTTTTCTTCTATATGTTAAATTTTTTAAATAATTGTTACCTATAAAAAAGAAGGAATTATTATCTATAAAAATGATAATTATAGTTAAAAACAGATATTGGTATAGAATATACCAAAAAAGTTGGGCGTATGCAAAACCCCTCCTAAAAAATTTGCAAAAGTAGCAATGAGCCCAACAAATTTGCAAAAGAGGAAAGAGCAGTAACTAGACCAAAAAATGGGCTTAATTGCACAACTAAACGTTAAGGTCAAAAAATGGGCCAAAATAACCCCTCTACCCCAAGCAAAAAAATTGTCCGGTTAAATGGAATTGTTCATGACCGGATGTAGGAGGTGAAAGGATGAGGGAGAGAGACGATACACGACAGTTGAAGCGAGAGAGATGAAAACCCAGAGGAGAGAAAGGAGGAGCGATTCAACATTGTTGTCCACTGCCCTCTCGACACCAGCGTCCACCGTCGTTCCCTCCGACATCATCGCCACTCTCTCTCCAGATCTTCTATACACACCTGCAACAGATCGAAGGTGGAAGGAGAACAAAAATGGAGGCAACGGAGGGAGTTTGCCTCAGCCACGTAGCCAAGGAGTCAACCGATGTCAAACGCCTCGCCAGTTTCTACCGGGGGTCTCTTCCCCTTCCTTGTTCGATTCAATTTCATGTCTTTCCCTCTCGTTGATTGCAATTTGGGGTCGGAATTTGCAGATATTAGGGTTGGGGCGGCTTTAGACCCCCACTGAAATTGGAATCCACCGTCAGACTTCATTGTTGTCTTATTGTTCCTCAATTCCCAATTGGATCTCGTTTGGTTTACATTTTAACCCATCCAAACCCCACAAAACCTAACCCCCATTCATTCAATAATCATTTCTCATTTTCATCTTGTTTCTCCTATCGTCGTTCCGTTGTCTCACCGCCAATCGCTATCGCCGCTGATTGTCACCGGTGAGTCCTGCTTCTACTCTCTTAGATTCGTTTTTTACTAGCATGAGTTCCGCTTCGCTATTGTCGGTTGCGGTTAGGTCTTCGAATCTTTAGATTTCAACCGATAGGATTTGCGTTTTGTGGTCGAAGGCTAATTGTTGATTGGGTGTTTGTTGTTGTGTGCTTTTTGCACTTTCACCTTTTGTGGTTTTGATCCATCGCGGTTTTGATTCATGGAATGCGGTTTGATCTGTCTAGGTCTTTAGATAAATCGTAAATGAAAAGAAGAACTCAGAATACTAATTTTGCAAGTCTTTGTAACATTCATTTGGCAGTTCAAGTCCTTTCCATCACTAGTACAAAAAACCCTTTTTACCACGGTTCCATTTGGGTATATATCACGGTTTTGAACCGTGATAAAATGTTCCGCGATAATAGAGATTTGGGTACAGAACCGTGATAAATGAAACTTTTTATCACGGTTGATAACCGTGATGTATTGTCCCATATAATCGAGTTGAAAAGAGCAGGCGTGCCAAGATCAGGTTTTTTATCACAGTTATGAAACTGTAATAAAAAAGAATTGAGAACCGCGATAAAAAAAAGGTTTCCAACTGATTTATTAATTTATTTATTTTCATGTGCACAAGAAATATTTTATTCACAAGCTCCTTTAAGAATTTATCACGGTTGTAACATAAATGTAATAAAATGTGTACATGTATTTATATACGGTCACACCATTTAATTTAAAAAACTCATTCAATAAGAAAACTGCAATAGAACTCACATAAAGTTCCTGTCATCATTCATAAAAAAAAACTAATATTTCGAATTATTCTAAATGAAATATAACTATATTTTTTTACCCATACTAATCAATATCCATATATAAATATATGCTACCACTAAACATTCTTCTGCATTTGAATGGTTCATGATTCATAGATGACTTGCTCTTAATGTCCTCGTACTCTTCTTCCTGCGATATTTGCTTGTACGTGATGTTTCATGAAGCATGTGATTCTGCAATGAATAAGAAGATGAAAACTAATAAATAAGTCATTATCGTTTATACTTTCTGAATGATTTTCAAATTTCAATTACTTAAGACCATCAGGCACGAACTTGACAAATGAAACTCACCAAACTGATTAAAAGATACAAAATAAACTTCAAAAGCAAACCATTCATGTCAAACCTTGCATAAGAATTAAATTACATCCTCTCTTCTCAAGACTTTGACTGAAAGGCTCTTAGATCAACCTAATAAGTGAAAGTCTTTTTACCTTACAATTGAGTTGCTGCCAAGATTGTTTGCTTTGGGTTTTATATTGTGTCTAATGCGCATTTGATTCTCTTTTCTTTTACTTTAAGATGTATTAATATCAGTTCATCACTGTTTTCTTGTGCAAGATGTTCATTTTAATGGCAACTTCAGCGAATGCTTACATGACCATGGGGATTAAAGGGATAAAATCCTAATTTTCTCAAGCTTCTTTTTAAAGCAACTAAAACCCAATGCACCTGATATAATTGCTCAGGTAAATTCAATTCATAAATATATACATGTGCAATATCAAATTTATATATATAAAAATAATATTAATAGATGTATTACCCATAGTTTCATGTTACGAAAACCATCTTCATTTGAATGCTCCCTTTGATTGTAGCAGCAACACATTCTTTACAGTCGATCACCGCTTAGCGAGGTACTCCAGGAGACACAATACATAATTCTTACAAAATTAATAAGAGAGTTACTTTAGTTTGGCTGCATTTTACTAGCAGAATTGGATATCAAGAGAGTAGGATAACTATAGGTTGAAAGAAAAAGGAAAACAGAAGACAAGATGATTCGATCAAAATTAGGGAAGCAAATCCATATTTTTTATAAGGTTCTGTCATGTCAAGATGAATAAATTGAAAGAGCATGTACTAGGAGTAATTAATCAATCAAGATAAAAAAAAACAGCATTTTTTTATCCATCAATATTTGCACCAGCTCGCCTTACTCAAAATTTCATGGTTATTCTAGCATAGCCTATGAGGAACATGAGCCTAGCTAGCTTTTGCAAGACTATTTCACAGCAGAATCAGATTTTGGCATCAAATTTAGGTAAGAGTTGTACAAACATCAAGGGAGAGATGAATAAAACAGTGAGTTTTGTGTGCAGCCACCATAGCTTTCAATATCATTTCTCTCTCTCTCAAATTCACTAGTTTCTTTACATATGGATATATACAATGTCAACCCTAGAATCATGAGTTCTAATAGGGCCAGATGTCCCAATCTAAATGGAGGTAGGATTCTTCTAGAATATAAAATACATGTGATGAAATAGGAAGATCAACATCTGTAAGTATAAGCATCAGCTATGTGTTTGGATTGGGCTGCTCGTTTGTGTAGATTACTGGGCCTTGGATCCATATGCTTTCAAGTTGTAACTTCACATATACCTAAATACATTTTGGTAAGACAAATGGAGTGGATGAGAGAAACTAAGTTCAAGGAATGATGGGCATCCATAAATAGTCATTGCACTAAGATTTAATGCCTTTGCAGAGGAAGACCATTTTTGAACTTTTTATAGTTAGTATGATTAGAAATTCAATACGATTTAATGCCATTGCAGAGGGAGTCAAATTAAACCATAAATAGTCATTGCACTAAGCTTTAAACTCCCAAGTGGATAAAAACATATTCTACCATTTCCATAGGCCCTCCTCATGATAGGGAAGATATTAAAGGTATGACAGAAAAAGGGGGGAGGGGGAGAAAAATTGAAAATCAGATAGGAAAAATTAATATTGATGCTTGTGCTCCTAATTTGATGGAAGAATTAAGGCAAAACAAGGTTGCAGCAGCACTGAGCCATGATTTAGGCAAAGGGACCAGTTGCAACACAAATAACTAGAAAAAGGCTTGTTGTTCTATCTATGACAACAATGTGTATAACAACAATGGGAGTGAGGAAGATATGACAAATACGGGGAAGAAAAGTGTGACATATTGCAGCTTATAAAATAAAAAAAGGCAAAAAGTGTTTGTGCCCAGATTAGACGGTCATAAAAAAAAACCATCCTTGTACCCAGTAGAGGTTTGATTACTCTTGATATATGCCTTTCAAATCGTCCAATGAGGTTAGAAATTGCATAACCCACCTAATGATGAAACAAAATTGACACAACTAGAAACCGCCTAGTAAGAAATAGAAACTAATATGAAGAACAGTCGACAAAAATTAACAAAAACCAGTAACTCTTGAAACAACAAAAATTAAAATGAACTATACCTAGCTAATATATGGAGTTTAAAGATATTAATTTACAGTATTAATTCAACTCCTTCGTTGGGAACAAAGGGTTGCAGAACCCACCTAACTAGATGGCAACCCGAATAATCTTAAAAAAAATCTTCAAATTGCATAATTAGAAACTAATAGAAAGAAAATTTGACTAAATTGCAGAACAATAAAGCAAAACCCCTAAAAAATAACCCATGTACCAAAAAATTGCATAACCTAGGCCGGAAATCGCAAAAAACGCACATAACAACAAATTTCACCAAGGAATAGAACCAAATTGAATCTTTCAATTACCTTGTAATTACTAGAGAGTTTTCGTTGGTGGTTGCAGAAGCTGGTCGTTGTACTGAAATTAGCCGCCGATCGAAACTAGCGGCCGTTGATGTATCCCCAATCGAAATTAGGTCAACACCCAGGCCGACCGCTACACAGAACATTTTCCTTGCTAAACGCTCAGATTTAAGAGAATTAGTCGATGATCAAAGGTAGGGGTTTGGAATTGGCCTTCGACACCGCCTTTCTACTTGAGCGGGTTCCTTCTTTTCTTTTCTGATGAGCTTCGATCAATCGATTTCTAATCAAAGATAGAATCTTCAGGGTTTCATCTTCTTTAATTATATATATATTTTTTTTCAAGTCATTATTTAGGATACGGGAGAAAAAAAGCGGGGAATTAAAATCTCACATATAATATATCACGGTTTACGTACGAACGTGATATATTTATATGTCAGTAGCATGCGCACTACACTAATTATCTCGGATCCATCAGACAACCGCGGTAAAAACATTAAAAATACATTTTAAGACGCTTATCAATGGAACCGTGATATATTATGCGAGATAAAAGGGGTTTTTTGTTCTAGTGCATTGACAAATTCATCATGCTAAATGGCCCCTTATGATACTTTCTGTTTGCAAGTGCTTTATTTTGAACCGTATTGATGCTTAACGTATTTATTCTGCACTCCCTCTTTTGAGGATGCAATCAAATTGCATAGTTAAAATTGTTCAAAATATAAATAAGCTTGCGAAGAGAGGATATTGGTAAAAGTTTGGCATTTGGCTATCTAGTCCAGGTTCCTTTATGTTTTGTGATCTTATTGCAAGTGTGGCTTCTTAATTATGCCATTAGAAGCACAAAGTTTCAAAGAGGTCTTGCCTTGCTGCAAGAATTCAAGAGCTGAAGGGAGAGGAGCATGGTGAAGGTTTGAACACCAATATACTAGATTACTAGTATATATTGTTGATTCAAGCCGTAGCAATTTATCACCATTTAGAGGGATCAATTCAGGCCTACAAGAAAAGGAACATTAATGATTCTGTATAGGAATAGGCTTTTAAATACTATAAGTATTATGTTTATGAAGGTAATGCTTAGAACTTCTAGCAATAATATCATCATTCATCAACTTACAGTTGCACTTAAATTTCTCAAATGTCCTTTACTTCTCATGTTATGTGACCAACTATATATTTAGTGTTTTTATATATCCCCTTTTTTCTTTTTTTTGGCACCTTGAAGACTGTTCAAACTTAGACTGCTATTTGGATACAACTTGCTTTCCAGACCTGACATTCCTTCACAACTGATTACACTATAATCAACAAATAATTTGCCAATGGCAGATGTATTTTCTGATAACGGAGTTGAGACACTTTGTGCAATTAATGATGAACACGAGGGTGTCATTGTTGAGATGAAAGATCCAATGGACTGCAAGGCATTTCAGACTATACTTAAAGCATCAATGTCAAAATGGTGTCAAGAGGTGAAATTATTACGTGTTCCATATGCCAAATGTATTTCTTGATTCTTGCCACATTTTTTTAGAATAAGTTGACTGTGCTTTCTGCCTGTAATAGAAACAGGAAGTTGATTTTTTTTAGTTATACACAGGGGGAAAAAGGAGTTCTGTTGCCGGTTGCTAGTTATTTTGACAGCAATGGATTCTGCAAGATTAGTAGACGTTAAGGTATTAGCGAAAACTTGGGTGCTTGATAATCCATAAATGGAGGAAGTGCAAAGAGGTTCTGAATCTGAACAGTTTTGAAGTGAAGGATGTTTCTGTTTCAACTGTGCGCATGTTGTATGATTCGTGCGTCTAAAATTGAGCCTTGAAGCGAATCCATGGAGGATTTGCAACATAAGTTAGATTTGTAAAGCTAAAGGGAACTAATTTTGTAGTTAGACTTGAATGTGTAATATTTGTTGATAGCGTTCATGCCTACGCCTGTGAACATGTATCCTAAAAATAGCATTATGCTTGGTTATGAATCATGTCGATGCATGATTTTCTGTATGCGTTGTGTTTGCACACAAAGATGTGAGTTCGACTCTCACATAGGCTAATACGGAGTATGCGTGTGACGGATGGAAAAGTCGTTGATTTAACTCGCCAAAAATAATTCTCAAACAAACAAACTAGTATAGTATGCAAGTAAGAGGTCGAACCCAAGAGAATCAAGTATTTCTAAATATTGTGTATTTATCAATATAAAAAGAAAAGATTTTTTATGAATAAAAATAAAAGAAAATAATATCGACAAAAGCAAATAAAGGATAGAAAAAAAGCGTTTCCATCTACAAGTTCTCGACATTGGTTGGTTTTAAAGATCATCGAATCCTTTTAGGGTTATTATCGTTTCCTACGAATTCCTCCCGTCTTGGTTTAAATAGATTAAACGTCCTACGAGTCCAATTAATCTCTTACACCTCAATGCAACCTTAACACGGTCAAGATTTAACAAAGAGATAGCACAACGTCCCAAGAACTTGAGCATATAAATAACACCAATTAAACACGGTAAATCAATGTTTAAGATATATGTCAACTCCCTACATAATCATGTTTCAAACACGGAATCCACAATCTTATGCGTGCTACTACGGAAATAACACAAATACGAAAGTATTAGATCCTAGCATGGAATCAATATTATCAAGGTAGCTAATCAAGATAACACCATTAACATAATCAATATCACACAAAGAAGTTGAAAGAATTATAGAGGAAAAATAACTTGAATTAGAAACTCATAAACCACCAACCAAATCTCAAAAGTGTAGGCGAAAACTAAATACTTTAGCACTCCATAAACACGAACAAAAAACAATGAGAAAATTAAACTATAGCCATACGGCTTACTAATCTCCCTCCGTTATGCTCCGTATGAATGTATGTATATATAATAGGTAGGTAGGAAAACTATTACTAATCTATCTAAGTAATCTATCCTAATATAAATATATAATATTAATATATCTATCTAATTCCATCTATCTAAACTTCTATCTAAATGTATTAAGGGAAAGTAATAATAATCAGCACTTCATAGATTCCGAACTTCAATTGCACAAGCCACAAGGTGACGCATCATGCCCATGTCTCGATTCGAGCCGGCCCATCTTGCTTCCAATTTATAAAATGATCCCCCAAATTCATACTATCCATCCTGAAAAATACCTGAAATATATAAAAGTACTAGTGTAGTCTCCGAAAATCAAATAATACAAATTAACTATAAAGTATATAAAATATGCATTAATATGACATAATATAATATGCAAAGATATAACTAAAATAGAGCCTATCAGCGTGCATATATGGACTTATATGATTGAATATGGTAGGAAATATATACACTAATGGCAGGACAAATTTGTGAATCTTGTACGACAAATTTGTGAATTATCAATATCTCTGAACTTATAAAATTATGAACTTGGTAGGAAATATATAGACTAGTGGTAGGACAAATTTGTGAACCTGGTAGGATAAATATACGATATTGGTATGATAAAAATGTAATCACCGAAATTCCTAAGTGTATAACTTGACACTAATGGTAGGATAGATGTACACGAATGGTAAGATATATTTGTACTATTGACAAAGAAGTAGAATTAATATTGACCAATCCACAAATCCCAGACTAGTAATCATTGAGGCGTGAATTCCCTAATCTCAATCTCAATTATCAATCCATAAATCCCAATCTCAGTCCAATTTCTATCAATCAAAATTCATGAATCCAATCTAATTCAATGCTAGAACGACTGAATTAGAGCCTCTACCCTTGGATATAATGTTACTTAGGTTTCCTTCATCTTCTGTTGTAGACTTGAAACCCTCTACCCTTGGTTGTTTTTCTGAAAAATGTGGAACATAATTTGCTACGGTTTCTAGCTTGATTTTCCTTGAAAGATATTTAAATTGGTAGGATAGAGTCACAAACATGGTAGGATAGATGAAAACTAATGGTAGGATAAAACAACGATATTGGTAGGATCAGAATGGTGGGATGGATGAAAACTAATGGTAGGAGAAAACAACGATATTGGTAGGATCATAATGGAAACCCAGTAATTCCTGTATAACTTAACACTAATGGTAGGATAGATGCACACTGATGATACGATATATTTATACTATTGGAAAAATGTAAATGCATAATTGACTTTACGAAAAAAATTTACTTCCACATGAATCTCAGAAAAGCAAAAGGAGAAGGCATGCTCCACAGGCATAAACTGAAGTTATATGAACCACAGATGCAAAAGCTATACATGGATATATCATGTGTGAAGATGAATCTCAAGCTATGGTCCCTATCCTGGATAAAGTTAGTGTTGCACGGAAAGACAAGATCCAAGTAGTGAAGATTGACACTCAGGAGTACCCAGTTATTGCTGACAAGTTCATGATCATCATTTGGAGAAAGAAAATTGAGTAAAACCTAAACTTCAAAAAGAAAAGGGGGAAAGTGAGACAATGGAAAAGAAAAGGGGGAATTGTCCCTACCAGATTCACAAATATATCCTACCACTAATGTATATATTTCTTACCAGGTTCATAATTATACAAGTCTGGAGAGATTTATGAATTTGTCTTATTACCATGTTCACAGATCTGTCCTACCACCAGTGTATATATTTCCTGTCACATTCATAATCGTATAAGTTCAGAGAGATTTATGAATTTGTCCTAACATGTTCATAAACTTGTCCTGCCATTAGAATATATTTTCTGCCAGGATCATAATTGTATAAGTTCAGAGAGATTCATGAACACATCCGTATTAGCCTATGTGAGAGTCGAACTCACATCTTTGTGTGCAAACAGAACGCTCTACCCATTGAGCTAATAGACTATTTTCAATGGGTCCTTATGATCGTCTAGTCATCAAGAATTGATAATTTCGCAGGAAGCAAAAATAGCGCTTGAATTTGCAATCTTAATTTGCAAGTTATGCAATTGATCAAAAAGAGAGAGTATAAATTACGAACTCTCTGCAACTGGTCTCGTGAAACCATCACCTTGGGGTAGTTATGTTATAAGAAAAAGGAACAACTACAAAGGATAGGTACAAGATCACTTACCCATCGCTGTCACTGTCATCGGACAAACTTCTTGCACTTTTTCAGGTATGAAAGGACAGTTGTACACTATTGGTAGGACGAAAATATTCTATTGGTAGGATGGGGACTGTATCGTTTCCTGGGATGAACAGGTAAATTTTTCCCCGTCCTTTCCGCTTCTCTTTTATTCTGCCTCACTTTTTGCAGAGCATGTTATGGTGTTTCAAATCCTCCTCTCAAGCTTATATATGTTCTTGGGGACACCCATCAATGCAATCATTGCATTTTCCCCTCATAAATGCTCCCCCTTTTCCCCAAAGGAGGAACCCTGTTTTGGTGCCAAAACTGCAGTACTGGACTGACAGCCTGCCAAATCAGCTATGGTGAATCCCCTTCAGATTCTCTCCAAAATATCTCCAGGTATGGAAAGACTGTTTTCTGAAATGAACGGATGATGCCTTTTGGTGCCACATGTCACTGATAGCTACAGTGTAGCTATAGTGACCCTCCCCTTCACCTGCAACTTCCTCTCCCGGTTGCATTTTTTATTTGCAAAAATAGACCACTTTCTACCCCTAGCCAAAAAAACAAGGACATGTCTAGGTGTGCAAATGGGCCATTTTTTTGGTCTAGTTATGCAAAAGGGCCTTTGCAAAACTAGTCGGTGGCAGAGGAGAGAGGGGGGAGAAAGAGAAAAGAAACCTACAAGTGGTTGCAGAGCAGAGGGGGGTGAGAGAGAGAAGAAACATTAAATGAAAAAGGAAGAGAAATGAGCATTAAATACATTGGAGAGAGGGGAAATATCAGTTTTTCGCATAGGAGATAGGGAAAGTGAAAGTGGTGTCATTGAAGAAGGATCGGAAATACGGACAACCCAGTGATCATTTGCATGCCAACCAATACGAAATATGTGTCAGCAACTTAATATTGTGTGTCAGTCGAACGCTAAACCGTGCCAACAACTTAATATTCCCCATCGTATGATTCATAGACTTCATGGACTTGTTAGTAATTCGTAGGCATCGAAATATCATTGAGATGAAATTTTATTTTTATGGCACAAGTTTAAACGTTGGTGGAACGTAAACCATAATAACTTACACATAAATTTTATCCGGCACGTAAAATAAATATTGTAAGCTTTCTTACCCATTTTCGTTAATATATGCTTTTTGTATTTGACACGTGTCACCCTTTGACATGTAATAATCAATTGTTGCCCAGTGTTTCCTATTGTCTGGCATATAACTGCTAACTGGGACCACTTTTACTTCTCGATCAGCTTCAAGGGCCAGCATTTAACGCACATGGAATAATTCCTCTCTCTCCCCTCCTTTTAATCTTTTATGTACAACTTTTTCCCTTTTAAATTTTTTTGGCTCACCTTTGCACATCCCCTCACCTCCTCTAAGTCTTTTTTTTTTTTTTTTTTTACTTTGTTAACCTAAAACAGGACGAAAAGGTAAAAAAAAAAATTACAAAACTAGCATTTTCCCCTCCCCGCAATTTTTCCACTGGTCGTGCCAGTTTTGCAAACTTGCCATCTTTATATACGGTTTTGCAAATTTGTCTAAAAAAATATCAAGATTTATTTAAAAGACGGATTATAGGCGAATGGAGTAGAATTTAACCTTACAATAAATAAATAGAAATAACAGTAGCAGTGAACTAAAGAGTTAAATACCAGTGGATCATGCTTGGCTATGAATTCAAAGATGGGCCGTCCAGAAAGGATGAACAAGTCGTACGCACTGACCTGATGCAACGAATAAAAGAGATGGGATTAGTCAGATTTAATTAACAGAAAATTATAGAGTAATGGAGGGTTGAGTCAAAAGGTTGAAGATTGACCTCTCAACATGTGAATGTAATGATTTATCCACAAACCACGCTCAGCTCCATATATATAAATATGGACCATTATGATTGCGCCCATGCCAGTTGGCCTATCATTGTCATTGACATCCATGTTATTTCTCAAAGATCTCTTCTAACCCCAAAAATATACAGTGAATTGAAGTTATATGTAGACAACCCTTATTTATTTTATTTTGTGTGTGTGTAAGTTTTGAAATCATTCCAATTTGTCTGCAAGAGATCGGGTGTACCTTCTAGTTAAATATAGTATTAGTGGCAAGTTATTTCCAAGGTCAACTATAATGATATTGTCAAATTATGTATATATTTTAAATTTTTTAACTATTTTGGAAACAGGCAAGAATTCATGATCACATATCCTGATCAAGACTAGCCACTCATAGCGTTATTTTAGATGAGAACCTGTAAAGTCGAGTCCAACATGAAACTCTCAAATCAGTGATGGAATTTATCACAATGAAGTTGTCGCCTACAATTTCAATCAAATGCACTCAGATATCTTTAGCTGCAAGACATTGATGGAGGCCACAGGCTTCGACAAGTAGAGCGAAGATGTTGCCGCTGATCAAAGCATTACACGCAATGATGACCTCTCCCATGGTTTCTAATGACAAACTCCGCAGTGGCCTCTCGTAAAAGGACTTTTCTGATCCATTGAAATTGATTTTAACCATACCACTTGGGGGACATTTTCATCCAAGTTTCTTCATTTTCCGTGATCCCTATTTCATGACTGAAGTGTTGAAATGTAATTTGAATTGTCTAAGAGCTGAGTTAGTTAGCTAACTTGCATCTTGGTTTATGCATTTTTATGTTATGAAAACAGTTGGTGTTTTGTATGCAGTTAAGCTGCAGTTTAGAGTCATGTTAGTGGGGTGTAGTGGGTAGTTTTCAAGTTCAGCTGTGTGAGTTTAAGGATGTATTTTGTAGACAGTTTCTATCAGTTGAAGTGTGTGGAAGTTGTGGTTTAAGCAAGTATCCGAGTTCTGGTTCTCTTTTGTATCACAGAGGAACTTGGTTGAGTGATTGCTTGGCATTTGGTTGATCAAAAGCCTTAGATTTGTGAGGTTGATTCCAGAAATTGTTCAACATTTGGTATCAGAGCAAACACACATCTGTGTTGCTGAGTTTGATTCGGGTTTGAGTGATTGTGAGAACCAAACACAAGGGAAACACATAGAGAAATTGAAGTTCTGGAAAAATGCAGAACAGCAACAATGGAAGTTCAAGCAACCCTCAGTTGCCAATCTTCAAAGGAATCAACTATCATTTCTGGAGCTTGAAGATGTCCACCCTCTTCAAGTCACAAGAAGTCTGGAATCTTGTAGATCAAGGCTTTGAAGACAATGTGGAAGGAGAGCCTGATTAGCCACTGAGAGAGAAAAGAAAGAAGGATTCAAAGGCTTTGTTCATGATTCAAAGTGCTTTGGATGATGAGATTTTTCCAAGAATCTCAGCAGCTACAACATCTCATGAAGCCTGGGAAGTTTTGAGGCAGGAGTACATGGGAGACAAGAAGGTGATCACAGTCAAGTTGCAATCATTGAGAAGAGAGTTTGAAACTCTAATGATGCAAGAGAAGGAATCAGTACAAGTGTTCCTCTCAAGGGTCTCAAGCATAGTTAACCATATGAAGTCATATGGAGAGAATGTGAGTGCTGAGACTGTGGTGAGTAAAGTGTTAAGAAGTCTCACCATGAAGTATGATCACGTTGTTGCTGCCATTGAAGAGTCAAAGGACTTGTCAACATACAAGTTTGAAGAGTTAACAAGCTCTCTGCAGGCCCATGAGGAAAGGCTTAGCAGATCCACTGAAGTGAAGGAAGAAAAAGTTTTTCAGGTTAAAGATGATTCCTCTAAGACCAAGTCAGAGGGTTCTTTGAGTAGGGGTGGCTATAGAGGAAGTCACAGAGGTAGAGGTGGCTCAAGAGGGAGCTACAGAGGTCGAGGAAGAGGCCATGGAAGAAACCAGTATGGTGGGAGAGAAAATGGAGATGATCAGTGGAAAGAGTCCAATAGAAATCAAGGCACTGATTCTAGGCAGCAAAGGAGTGGAATCAAGTGCTATTACTATAAGAAAATTGGACATAAGGAAGCTTATTGTTGGGAGAAGCAAGAGAATGAGCAGAAAGGGGCCAACTATTCAGAGAAAGTTGACAAAGATGATAGGCTGTTTATGGCACTATCATCTGTAGCAGAGGGAGCAAGTGAGTTGTGGTTCTTAGATAGTGGTTGCTCTAACCACATGTCTAGTTCAAGAAGCATCTTTAAGGAACTAGATGAATCTAAGAAAGGAAATGTGAGACTTGGTGACAACAAGGTGTTGAAAGTGGAAGGGAGAGGCACTGTGGCAATCAAATGTGTACAAGGTGAAGTGAGATTGCTTGATGATGTTCAGTGGGTGTCTGAATTAGCTCACGATTTGCTCAGTGTTGGCCAGCTGCAAGGGACAGGTTACTCTTTGCTATTTGAAGATGATAAATGTGTGACAAAGGAGAAAAGATCAGGTTGTGTGGTTGTGAGTGCTCCTATGAGTAAGAATAGGATGTTTCCACTCAATTTAGCAACAGACGTGGGAAAGGCTATGGCAGTAAAAGGTGATGAAGAAACCATGCTATGGCATATGAGATATGGTCATCTCAATGCTCAAAGCTTGAAGCTTCTGAGTACAAAGGAAATGGTTGTTGGTGTGCCCAAGATAGGGGAATTGGAGTTGTGTGAGGGTTGTGTTTATGGAAAGCAGGTAAGAGGTTCTTTTTCAAATGATGAACCATGGAGAGCAAGTGAGTGTTTAGAGCTCCTACATGTTGATTTATGTGGCCCTATGCAAACTGAGTCACTAGGTGGTAGCAAGTATTTCTTCTTGATCACAGATGACTACGGTAGATTCAGTTGGGTCTATTTTCTTAGATCCAAGTCTGAAGCATTTGAAAGCTTTAAGAGATTTAAAGCTCTTGTTGAAAAGAAATCAGGGAAGATGATCAAAGCATTGAGAACTGATAGAGGATGAGAGTTTATGTCTTATGAGTTTATGAACTTCTGTGAAGAAAATGGAATAAGGAGAGAATTGAAAGCTCCCTACACACCTGAGCAAAATGGTGTGGCTGAGAGGAAGAACAGGATTGTCATAGAGATGGCTAGGAGTATGCTCAAAGCCAGGAAGGTTCCCAATGAGTTCTGGTGTGAAGTTGTGGCTACAGCAGTGTATGTACTCAACATATCTCCAACAAGAGCAGTGACTGACAAGACTCCATTTGAAGTATAGAGAGGAAAGAAACCTTCAGTGAGTCATCTCAAGGTGTTTGGATGTGTGGCTTATGCTCTAGTGAATTTGAGAAAGAAACTAGAGGACAAGGCAGAAAAGTGTGTGTTTATAGGCTATGCAGCACAATCAAATGCCTATAAGCTTTACAATCCAGTGAGCAAGAGAAAAATAGTGAGCAGAAGTGTGGTGTTCAATGAAGGAGTTGAGGGGGATTGGGAGAATAAGCATGCTCAGTCCATGGAGGATGAGGTGATCCCTGTAATTCCCATCAGCAGTTCAACAGAAGAAGAGGATAATGATGATGGTGATCATGGAGATACTCCTCCTGCAACACCAGTACAACAACAGAGCTCAGGCTCTTCAAGCAGTCACAGTGGATCATCATCAAGGTCATCAAGTGAGTCACCGCCAAGGAAATTCAGATCCTTGTTTGATATATATGCAAGTTGTGAGATGGCTTTAGTAGCATCAGATCCTGAGTACTTTGAAGATGCTGAGAGCAATGAGAATTGGCAAAAGGCTATGAAAGAAGAATTGAAGTCCATACAGAAAAATGAGACATGGGACTTGGTGGAGCTGCCACGAGATAAGAATGTCATTGGTTTGAAGTGGGTTTTCATAACCAAATTCAATACTGATGGCAGTGTTCAGAAGCACAAGGCAAGACTAGTAAGTAGCAAAGGGGTATGCACAGCAAGAGGGCATAGATTTTGAAGAAACTTTCTCTCATGTGGCAAGGATGGAGACAGTGAGAGTTGTGTTGGCCTTGGCAGCTCAGTGGCAGTTGCAAGTCTATCAATTAGATGTGAAATCAGCCTTCTTAATTGGAGAATTGCAAGAGGAAGTGTATGTTGAGCAGCCACAAGGTTTTGTGAAGAAGAATGAAGAGCACAAAGTGTACAGGTTACACAAGGCTTTATATGGCCTGAAGAAGGCTCCAAGGGCCTGGTATAGTAAGATTGATTCATTCTTTCTAAAGAATGGATTTGAAAGAAGTGAAAATGAGCCTACACTGTATGTGAAGAGGAAGAAGAGTGGGGAGTTCATAGTGGTGTGCTTATATGTAGATGACATAATCTACTTCAGTTCTTCACCAGAGTTGCTCAAGAATTTCAAACATGCTATGATGAGCAAGTTTGAGATGACAGATTTGAATCGATCTGTTGCAGTACTTTCTCGGATTGGAAGTGAAGCAAAGCAAAGAAGGTATTTTTGTGTGCCAAGTGAAGTATGCCAGAGATATGTTGAAGAAATTTGGAATGGAAAATTGTGATGTTGCTCAGACACCAATGAATATGAATGAGAAATTGAGAAGAGAGGATGGTACTCCTATGGCTGATGAAAGGTTGTACAGAAGCCTAGTTGGTGGCTTAAACTATCTCACACATACTAGGCCTGACATTGCCTATAATGTGAGTGTAGTTTCAAGCTACTTGCACAGTCCTACAAAGTAACATTTGGGAGCAGCTAAGAGAATTCTAAGGTATATTGCTGGCACAATTGAGTATGGCATGTGGTATGAACATGTTGAAGACTTCAAGCTGAGAGGATACACAGACAGTGATTGGGCAGGCTGCATTGATGATAGAAGGAGTACTTCTGGGTCTGTGTTTGGGCTTGGGTCAGGAGCAATCACATAGAGTGCAAGGAAGCAAGATATATAGCACTCTCTTCATCAGAAGCAGAGTATGTTGCAGCTGGAGCAGCTGCCAAGCAAGCTCTATGACTGAAGAAGCTTATGCTTGATCTGAGTTGTGATCATAAGGAGGCAATTGAGTTGTGGTGTGACAACAAATCAGCAGTTGCAATGACCAAGAACCCAGCCTTTCATGCCAGAACAAAACACATAGATGTTCAACATCATTTTATTCGAAGGCTGGTGGCAGAAGGCAAGATCACTCTCAAGTTTTGTGGAACTAACAGCCAGGATGCAGACATATGCACAAAGGCCCTCAGTAGTGCAAAGCACTTCTATTTCATGGAGAAAATGGGCATGAAAGAATTCAAATTAAGGGGTGGTGTTGAAATGTAATTTGAATTGTCTTAGAGCTGAGTTAGTTAGCTAACTTGCAGCTTGGTTTATGCATTTTTATGTTATGAAAACAGTTGGTGTTTTGTATGCAGTTAAGCTGCAGTTTAGAGTCATGTTAGTAGGGTGTGTAGTGGGTAGTTTTCAAGTTCAGTTGTGTGAGTTTAAGGATGTATTTTGTAAACAGTTTCTATCAATTAAAGTGTGTGGAAGTTGTGGTTTAAGCAAGTATTCGAGTTCTGGTTCCCTTCTGTATCACAGAGGAACTTGGTTGAGTGATTGCTTGGCATTTGGTTGATCAAAAGCCTTAGATTTGTGAGGTTGATTCCAGAAATTGTTCAACATGAAGTACTCTTTTCCTCTCCTCCCAAATAATTTTTTTTGGAATCTTCTCCATTCTTACTGTTTTCTCCTTCGATTGTCCGAATTCTCCATCAAAACGTGACAAACTTTTTAATATATATATAAAAATTCATCTTGTTGAAACTATATATGTATATACTATGTGTATATGCCCTTTTCACCCTTCAATTGTAGGATTACTTTTATCATAGCCATGATCTTGGTTGAATCAATAATAATAGCTTATGAGACTGAATTCACTTGCTTATAAAACTATTTTTTTTTATTATGATATATTTAAATCTCGATGGCCGACAAGTCGTGAGATGGAAGACTATCAAAACATATAATATAGAATAGAAAAAGTGCAATATAACAATCTTACATTCTTACCTATAGGACTATATATGGACATGGATGTTTATATATTGTTTCATTTTCATCTCATATCTGACCGAATTTAAAATGTCTCAAGCTATATCTAAGACCTAAAATAAATGAGTGAAACTGACTTAGCCCATAATCAGAGGCTCAGATAACAACATTAACCCCAACTTATATACATTGACCCAATCCAACCGATCCATCGTGATTACTGCCTAAAGTTGTTATGGTCAAAATGTAACACCGTAACCGTTTCTCCCGCCTTAAAAATAACGACTTTTCAAAAGGGTCGACTCCTTGGCAAAGTACGCGCGCACTCACCGTCCACAACAGCCATTAACATTTGTTTAACCCCACCCAACCTCCACCGTTGACTTTTATATATATAAATGGTCAACCCACTACAGCTACTGTCTATACAGACCTTTTCCTATATATATAATCCCGCCACCATCACCGTTATAATTATAAACCCCACCCCACAAAATATACAAATCCCAACCACCATGTCTCCCAGCGTGTTCCTCCTCGCCGCCGCCGTCGTCCTCCTACTCCCCCACAGTCCCTCCGCCAACCCCGGACCAGCCCCCGGGGGCATCGCCATCTACTGGGGCCAGAACGGCTTCGAGGGCAGCCTCAACGAGACCTGCGCCACCGGCAGGTACAAGTACGTCAACCTAGCGTTCCTGAACGTGTTCGGCGGCGGCCAGACACCGTCGCTCAACCTGGCCGGGCACTGCGACCCGCCCTCCGGAGGGTGCAGGACCGTGGGCCCCCAGATAGAGTACTGCCAGTCGCTGGGGATAAAGGTGCTGCTCTCCCTCGGCGGAGGCATTGGGAACTACTCCATCGCGTCACGCGCCGACGCCCGGAGCGTGGCGCTTTACCTTTGGAATAACTTCCTTGGCGGGAAGTCGGCGTCTCGGCCGCTGGGCGACGCCGTGCTGGACGGATTCGACTTCGACATTGAGTCTGGATCTACCTTGTACTGGGACGTCCTTGCTGCTAACCTTAAAGGTCTGTTTATTTGATTACAATTAAAATGAAATAACCCTTATATAAATTAAATTTCAAAACTAAAACAAAGTAGCAAAAATCTTTCTGTTAGAATGAACTTCATAAGGAGTACATAATATTTTCCCTTGACATTTAATTTATTTATTTGAATTTTCGTGTTTATAACTAGATTAGTTTTGGGTCAATTTTAGCTTTGAACCGATAATTAGGACATGATGATAAAATAAATTTTATATTTAGAGAATTTACTCAACCTCAAATGGTGCGGTCAACATGTTGTTGGTAACATGGAATTAAATTATGAGTAGGATCAACCTATAAACTAGTTGTTGGTAACATGGAATTTATAAGTAGTAAGATCAACCTTTTAAATAAGTTATTAGTATATATAGACTATATAGTATATGTGCAATGCGCGGAATTAAATAAAATGAATATGTGATAGTGATCGAAACACATATATATTGTCAAGGGAAGAAATAGTCAAATTGCCAAGGTTGCCTTCTTTGGTGGTAATTGCATGTCCAAGGGTGAAGAAACTATAGCATGCTCTTTAGAAACTATTCATATTCATAACTGCAAACAAATAGATAGAAGAAATATTTTCAAATGACAAGGAAGAACCGGTGAAATTGTCAAAGTTGCGTTCTTTGGGTGCAAGTGTCCAGCAGTCAAATCACCCTTGGGCATGCAATTAACACCAAACACGCTCCAATCGGGTGGTCTAGTAATGTGGAGCAATGAAATGGTAAGCCTTTCCTTTGATGAAAAACCAAGTTTTGCGAGCCCTACTACACGTAGTGACCCTCGTTAAGAGTAAGACCCAGCAAAAATAGATGATTAAACATTTCAACCAAAATAAATCACTAAATATAATTATCAGCCTAATTTTGAATTAAATTTTATTTGATAATCAAGTACAAGCACCGTTAAAATGTGCTACCTTTTGAGTTTTGAGGAGCCAGATCCGCCCTGATAGCCTGATTAACCGTTATAATTAGTGATTGCATATGTACGTTATCTCTATTACACGAAAACTAATTAACTATGTAGTATGTTGTTATCTCTAAAGTTTTGGAAAAATTACAATTAGTAAATTTTAAGATAATTGTGTTTAATAGTATCACGAACTTATTAAGTTTTTGGGCAACAGCATACAGCCTGAAAGGTCAGCGGTATGTGTACCTAGGCGCAGCGCCACAGTGCCCGTTCCCGGACAAATTCATGGGCAAAGCCCTGACTACCGGCCTCTTCGATTACGTCTGGGTGCAGTTCTACAACAACCCTCCCTGCGAGTACCTCAACGGCAACGCCACCAACCTCCTCGCTTCGTGGAAGAACTGGTCTTCCAAGCGGTACATCCGGAGGCTGTTCCTCGGCCTTCCGGCTGCCACTCAGGCTGCCGGAAGCGGGTTCATCCCGGCCAATGTGTTGACTTCGGAGATCCTCCCTATTATAAAGACTACAAGCAAGTATGGAGGTGTGATGCTTTGGTCCAAGTTCTGGGATGACCAAAGTGGGTACAGCCCAGCTATTGTAGGCAGCGTCTGAAATAACTAAAAAGCCCACAAAATATTTGATCATGTACTGTCATCTTTCATCTTATATCATAGATCATAGATGTGTGATGTATAGTTTTACATCAAATTTGTGTAAAACTACAGTTATAATTATAAGGCCATGTTTGGTGCCATTACCTGGAAATCAGGAATGCAAATGAGGTTATACTTTCTACCAGTAATCTGATAATGCAAGAACTCGAGTTTCACACTCGCCAATGGATCTAACAAATCAGTTTCTTTTTGTCTTCTCCTGGAAATATGTTTGGAGGCAGGATGGATGATCTCCATCCCAGGAAATCAGACTCCAGACAATTGATTAACTTTGGACACTATACTTAGCAGTTATGAACCGCATCATCGCACTAGGGGACAGATGGTGGCCAAATGTAGAAAATGCAAAAATTTCAATACTTAATTCCAGCTTACAATTGAGCTGACCCGCATAAATTGTTTGCAGAAAGATTATTCCTAAGTTTTTAAAGAGTTGAAAGAAGGCGAACTTGAGGAACTGAATACCAGGTTATCATGACAAGAGGAGTGTTTGTACCTTGGTTAGAAGCCTCGAGTATCCCCTAAACTGAAAGAAGGCGAACTTCAGGAACTGAATACCAGGTTATCATGACAAGAGGAGTGTTTGTACCTTGGTTAGAAGCCTCAAGTATCCCCTAAAATTTGGCTTAGTTGTGTTGATCCAGTTTTCAGCAGCGTAAAACAATCCACTCTTATGCTGGCTGAAGTTCCCTTGCCTGCAAGATTTAGCTTTTCTTTTAATTCAAACCCTGCCCCAGAACAAGATTCACATGATGATAATACTTCAGACCACTTGATGAAATAATACCCCTAAATGACTCTGGCTTCCAGGAAAGGCACATCCCATCCAAGCATTAAATCAGAATGAAAACCATGAAAGCAAACCAATCTTTGCCTTACTATGCACAGTAATTAAGAAAAAGCTCCCAAAAAAGGACGGTTTTTTAATGCATAGTGTATTGTAACATTAACCTCCATGCTTGGCGTATGCGTTCTATATCCCCTCAGGAAAAAAAAATAGATGTACACTACTTGCTCAATAAGCTGCCTTAGATTAATTGTTAAGAGTTCAAAACTTGAAAAAATCACTTCATTCCAATTAGTATAGTGTTGAATAATAATGCCTAGACCTGAAATGGATTCTAAACTAGAAATAGATTCTCTTGCAAATATGCAATCAGTGTAAAAAAGATTGAAGTATTACGTGCAGAGAAAGCCAGGGGCTAACCACTTCTAATGACTTGTGATCATATAAAGCTTCTTCAGCTGATGATTGAACTCCGCTATCTGAATGTTGTACAGGATAGGCTTTGTTGAGTGACAAAGGAATACAGCTGCATTTGCAAATAAAGATACGGTTATGATGAACATCAAATGTATGATTACAGATAAACCATAAACAAACACAGAAAAGATCGTGATTGAACGAAAGGATGTGAAGTATCACCACCATTAACTGATGGATGCTGCTGACTCAGCAGCTCCAAATCCTCCAATTGCCATTTCATGGCTACGTTAATTACACTGTCACTGGAACATCCGTCCGCTTGCTACTAGGAAAGTCTATGCAAGAAGGTGATGAGCTGATGTTCGCATGCTCTTCTGCAACTTTGTTTACTATTTGCGTGGCTTCCCTAGCCATTCCAGCTTTCAGCAAGCATGATACCAAACAATTCATAGTAATGGTATCCGGAACACATTTAACAGAAAACATTCTATTGAACAAGTTTATTGCTTCCCGCATTCTGCCTTTCATGCAATGCCCTATGATAAGGATGGTGAACGTTATCTTGTCAGGTTTGCATCTCCTTTCCTCCATTTCAGCCACAACCAAGTTTGCCTCCTCCAAGTTGCCAGATTTACAGAGCCCATCAATCACGGGGTTATACATAAAGGTCCGAGAAACAATATTCCTTGATTTCAATTCTGCAAGAAAATCCCGAGCTTCAACCAGTCTATTCTGTTTACATAAAGCATTGATAATGATGGCGAACGTGTACTCATTCGGAGACAAGCTCCTTGCAGTCATCTTCTGCCACAGCTTCAAACCATCATCTACTAGTCCAGCTCGGCAATAGCCATCAACGAGAGAACTCAATGTAACAACATCAGGAGAACAACCCATACAAAGCATCTTCTCATATATCACCAGTGCAGAAGCCATGTTCCCAAGTTTGCCAAACCCATCTATCAAAACATTAAAAGTAAACAGCGACGGTTTGACACCAGCAACCAACATCTCATGAAATAATGCCATAGCCTCATCCATCCTACCCATCTTACAGTAGCCTGATATAACCGCTGTATAAGTCTTAACGTTAGGTGCAACAGAATCTCTTCCCTGAACTTCCTTTAACAGTTCATGCCCTCTTCTCACCTCATCAGCCTTACACAAGCCATCTAGCAAGGTATTATAGGTGATAACATCAGGAGCACAACCAAACTTGTCCATGTCATACAAAAACCTAAAAGCCTCATCTAGCTCCCCCGTTCTGCATAGGCCTCGAATCAATATATTAAATGTGCAAGTATCTACGCAAGAATGCGCTCTCGAGCTCATGCATTCGTTAAAGAATCCTACCGCTTCTTCTACTCTATTATCCTTCACCAAACCATTCAAGTATTTATTATACACAAATGCATCCACATAAACACCTTCAAATTCTGTCTGTGAAAGCAATTTCCTGACATTATCAAATCGACCCAACTCAACAAATGACCCAACCAGTATATCCACAAGTTGACCATCAGGGGAAACCCCATCACTTCTCATAAACCCCAAGACGGAATCCGCCAAATCAAGATCACCCAACTGGCAAAACACTCTCAACAAGCAATCATAAGTACTATAACAATGATTCAATTTCAACTTCTCACGGCTGAATTCAAACAACCCAAATGCTAAAGTCGGGTCCTTTATCCGTCTAACGGATTCATAAGCAATCAACGGGGTTACCCTTTGAGACAAATAGCTCGCAAATGAATCAAGACAGTGATGTTTAACAATGAAGAGAGTAGATACCACTTTGGCGTACCACAGATGGGAGGGGCTTGGACGATTCAACTCCCCAAGGAATTCAAGAGATTGTGCGGGAGGACGAAGGGGTCCTCTGAAGGAGTGAGAATGGAAATTAGCGGCGGGAAGAAGGGAGAATCGAAGCTTAGGTAAGCGAATTGGAGGGGAAAAGGGGGTCATAGGGCTTTCTGAAAGCGGGGAAAGAGATTGTCCATTGACCCCCGACGAGTGCTGGGCAGCAAGGAATACAACATCATGGAAGAGCGGTGGTAAGGTTTCCGAGGTCAGGTGAGATAAAAAATGGCGGTGGACCGTGGATGGCTAACAAGTAGCAAGCCAGAGAACTGAAAGGTAATAGTGGCCTTAAACCCTAAAAAAGTATCAGATAAAAAACTAATTTTCTAAAAAAATATTTATAAAAAACCTAAAAATAAGTAATTAATTTTTTTTATATAAGATACCCCTCCGTTAAAAAAAATTGACAGTTTTTAAGAAATTCAGATAATAGACAAGAATGTCCTAATAACTACACTTTTACCTTTCAATTAAACTAATTAAAATATACAATAATGAAAAGGGAGTGGAAAAGTCATTCTGCCAACAAATAGTGGAGTCTGCTTGTGAGTGGAATTTGGCCGTAAGTACAAATATAATTATGGGTTACAAAATGAAGTTCGTAGGTGGGATGAGTGATGATTGTTGTAGTGATGATTACTGCTCCCTTCTCATTCCCCAAGAAGTATCCAGTTTAATTTTAATAAGGGTAAATATGAAAAATAATCAGCAAATAGTTTAGAACGTCAATTAATTTTGAACAAAAAAATTTCCTCATAACGTCACTTTTTAGTGAACTGAGGGAGTAAGAATTTGAGATACCGGATAGGAAGTTGTTTGATATCTCAATAGACTAACGAATCAACATACAATAGACGACCTAACACGGATCAATAAAAACTCAAATATAACTCATACAAGTCATCAGTCAGCGGAGGAGTCGAGGAAGAACCAAGTCGAGCCACGAATGTCGAGAAAACATGAGAGTGTGAGACTCACACGGCTTCTCAATGCTGAGAAGGCAGAAAATAGTAACCCACTACCGGAAAAGGCGAAATATGGAGAAGTGCGAATCACAGATGTTGCCCCCACCTAGATGGGAGATCTTCAAAGATTAAGAACACATCCACGACCCTCTCGATCATACAGGACGCCCGATACTGCAACCCAACTCGGAGCTAAAAGTCACCATGCCAAAGCAACGACCCGACGCCAGCAAAAGGAACAAAAACGGGTCGAAAAAGGGGAGACCAAACATTAGACGAAGGTTTGCGCCAACAACCCGGAGTCAAGCTAAACGTTCGGGGAGCCACAATTATTTCAACAAATACTAAGATTTTTTCCAATCCCTTACGGGATTTTAAAAAAAAAAACCTTTCGAGATTTTTGTTGTCAAACCCTTACTTGATTTCATAAATAAATAAATATATATATATATATATATATATATATATATATAGAGAGAGAGAGAGAGAGAGAGAGAGTAAGAATAACATACTCCCTCCGTCCAAAAATACATGGACTTTTACTATTCATGCACGATTTTTTAGGAGTTAAAAACTATATAAAATATTAACTTTTCAATTAATTTTTTTTTATAATTACAAACTTATTATCAATAAGTTTGTAATTATTAAAAAAAAAATTTAAAAAGTTAATATTTTATATAGTTTTTACCTTCTTAAAAAAGTGTGCGTGAATAGTAAAGGTAATGTATTTTTGGACGGAGGTAGTATATACTTAGATTATCTTTGATTGAAATAAATTTTTATTTAAATGATTAAGTTGGCCCAAAGGACCCGCATTGAGCCCGAAGGACCGAAAACTTCAGCCCAAAAGATTGTGGAGCGGACGCGAATCTGCCGATGGTTAATTGAAAGCAGAGCTCGACGTACATGGCCACACAAGCAGCATGAAATAGGAGGGGGGCCTGGAGAGGAGAAAAGTAGCGAAGGCAGTAGGAGTAGCAGGAAGTCGATCTGACTTCCATCAACATGATTCTTCTTCTTGTTCCATCTGTTTCTTCACCGCATAACATACTGGCAGTATCCCATTCAACCTCTGATTCTTCTTCTTGTTCCATCTGTTTCTTCTTCTTCCTTCACTAGTTGTGGCCATTGATGGGTGCGCCTGGTTTCATCACACTTCTCCCTCTACCACAAATCTAGTTCGAACTACCCCTAATTCGAACAACTCCCAAATTCATTAAACTCTAAATTCAGCAATGCGTGGGAGAGGGCAAATAGTCTCTCCTTATTGTTTTGCCCCGTCTTCTTCTCATATATCTTTGATTTCAATCTTCTTTTAGCCTTCTTCCACTTTCTTTGGGTTTCTTTCTTGCTTTTGTTCGTGCTTGCAGATCTAGGCCAGAAGAGGCTTTTGTAGGGTTTTCTTGTTTTTTTTTTGGATTTGGGGGTTTAATCACTTGGTTTGGGGCAACTCTTGTTGTGATTTTGTGGGTTGGTTGAGTAGATTCAAGGGTGGTGGTAGGTTTTTTTTCTACGGTTCTTCTTGGAAGGGATCAAAGAAGTAATAGTCTCCTTTTTCTCTTTTACATCACTATGTGCAGTTTCAATTTTTTTTTAAATCTAATTTTAGTGTTTTTACCCATCTTGATTTTTCTCACTCATCTCATTTAAATTTAGTTTTCACTTTTTGCAATTTGATTGATAGTGTAAAGAATTAGGTTTACACTTAATGTAAACATAGACTTTTCCTTAAAAATACATTATAGATAATAGATTGGGAAGCTTATAGTATTAGTGTAGTTACAGCCGACAATTTGCTCTTTATTAATTATCACACAGCAAACAGACAACAGTAAATATCACGATACACGTAGCCAATTTTGCAGGCAAAAGATGTATATCATCTGATGTTTCAAAACAAACTCATTCTCCATCAAAAGTTACACTCTCTTTTGGTAAAACGCAAAACCAAAAGTTTAAAAACATTTTCAGTGAGAAATCTTCGTCTTTTCAAGTATGAGATATTTCAAGATTATCAAAGAAATGAAGAACAAGAGTATATCAAGTTTGGATTTCCAAGTTCAAGAGATAATTACGGGTGGAAAACATTTCATAAATTTTACATCTTTTACCTTTGTCTACCCCATCCTCATATCTCCCTTCTCACTTTTTCTTCTTTAAATTACACCACTCATTTTATTTTTACTAACATCTCATCTCTCTACAAACATTTTCTTCTTTGAATTACCATTACTTCTTTTACTTTTGATTTATCCCATCTCCCTCCTCATCCTCATCATCATCAATTACCTCATCTCCTCCGGCCTCCTACAACAACCATGAACTCCTCCGAACGATTCGATCTCGAGTTACTTATTAGCATAATATCAATCTATGTGATTCTATTCTTTGGGTTATTTTGGTGGAGGTTTATTGGGCTCTAGGAAGAAATCAGATCCGGTGATTTTGGTAAAGATCCGACGGAGAGGTATGAAGAAATTGGTTTTATAGTTTAAAGCTTGTATTAGTTTTAAAGTTTAGACTGATTTGGTTGTAAATCCGTTTGGATCTTAATAAAATATCGGGTTTATGTATGAAATTGTCTCATATCTTGTATGAAAAATTTCTTCTTGCTTGCTACTATTTCGTAGAACATAATCGAACCATATAAATGGTGATTTATGTTCTACGAGTTGAAAACATTGATTTTAAGAAGAAGATTCAAAAATTTTCGAGTTTCTGTTGTAGAAGATCCCTTAATTAAGGGCAACTACAGAGCATACTTCTCATAAACAGTTTTGTTAAGCATGAAATCTGCATTCCTCCTTCCCGTGGATCGTTCTTCCTGCAAGAGTAGAAGGAGAAGAAGAGGCGGGGCTCACTCCCCGGAGGAGCCTCCGACGCTCAAGTCAGAAGGTATCGGCTGTCTCAGAAGCCTCTCTAACCCTAGTTCATCATCCATATATATATAATGGAAATTAGGGTTGAAATAAATGCTACCTGGTAAAAGACAGTTGTGCCCTCAAGTTTCGTACGGGCTTATTTTAGCCCTATCAGGTTTATTGACTAAAATAATTAAGTAAATCGGTAGATTTTGAATGTTCTACCTTGTATCTATTGGCTCACTCAGTTGGATCCGAAGAACACACTCGTGCTGATGACGTCTTATAAGAATGATCAAAAGCTCTGATTGTATTGATTGTATTACAGATGTGTGTCTAATTAACGAGCGAGTACATTGCCTTTTATAGGCAATGAGAAGCCCGATATAACCAAAACTAATTGAAAGGTGGTAAAGGTCGTAATACAAAACAACGGAAAATGGCAATACATACATTAATGGCTCGTTTGTTTAGATAACTAGGGAATGGAAAAGTAAGGTATTAAATTTTAGACATAAAATGTATATGATCATCATTTTTTGTGAGCTTGGAGGAGAGGATGAGGGGGATTATTAGCCCATCCTAGAGGTATTAGTTACCCTCCTTCAAATTAGGGAATAGAAAGGTAACACATTTGTATGAAAAATGGAAGAAGAAGGGGAATGATTAGAATAGTGATCAATGTATTTTAATTTAAATATGAACTACATTCATAAGGGTAATCATTACTTTTCCCTATCAAAAAACAAACGGGGCTAAAAGTGAACAGTGACTAGTTGAATAATTCACCAGATATCACAATATTATTTTAATTTTAAATATTTTTTAAGTTTTACGCTTTATAGGTTAGCAAGATCGTTTGAATATCTAGATGCTACGTGAATATAAATATAAATTTTATATTTTATTTTAACCATCGTAAAAAGTTCCTAAGATTCTCCTAATATTTACTTCCTAATTTTTTCCTATTAATTTAATCACAACCATTCAATTAAGGATTTTTTAGGTAAGTGTCCATTTTTTACAAGGCCTTTTGCAAAATGTCAACTTTTATTCCCCTTTTGCAAAATGTCCTAATATTACATTTTTGCCCCTCCTTCCCATTCCCTTCATTCCTTCCCATTTTTATTTTGACCATTGACCGGTCAAAGTCAATGAATTGGTGACACAACTTTGGTGACAAAAAAAAAATTGGTGACACGTTTTGTTTTTTTTTGAATTTTTTTTTTTACGAAATTAGTGTCACCGCCTTTATAAGTGGTGACACCGGTCAATGGCTTTGGTGACACAACTTTGGTGACACATGTATGATTAGGGGTGGGCACAAATCCCGCAAATCCCGGTCCAGTTCCGATCCCGGTGGGATTTCGAAAAAAAATAGTAAATCCTGTCCCGGTCCCGTCCCGTAAAAATTATGCGGGACGGGACGCGGGACGACCTGTTCTAATCCTGCAAATCTCGTCCCCTCCCGCATATATATAATGTAATACTATATATAATATATTATGGTATACAATATATTATATATTATTTATAAATACAATATAGCATATAATAGATTACATACTACATACACACTGTAATATAGTACAATATAGATTATATATATAGTGTACGTATACATACACACTGTAATATATAGTGTGTATACACACACAATGTTTTTACAGTGTATATACTTTGTTCAATGTACTGTTCTTAGTTAGCAATTCTATACAGGGTGTATATATATTGTGTAATTATATGTATAATGTATCCGGTTGTGTATATATATATAAGGAAAATAAAAATATAAAAAAATATTATAAATTTATATATGTTATGCATTTGAAAATCGTAAAATATATAAGAATTTTAGATTTTTTATAACGTATTTTTATTTGAGGGACAGGGCCCGTCCCGTCCCGTCCCGCGAGGAACAAGGCCCGTGCGGGATTGAAAAAAAAGTAGTGAATACCGTCCCGGTCCCGTCCCGCAAAAATTACGCGGGACGGGACGCGGGACGACCCCCATCCCGTCCCGCGCCCACCCCTATGTATGATGATAAACAAATTTTTGGGTGACAATTTTTTTTTACGAGATTAGTGTCACCGCCTTATCGCTGTCACCACAACCCATATCGCTGTCACCACCCTTATTGCGGTCACCTCCTCTATCGATGTCACCGCCCTATTGCTGTCACCACTCCTATCGCTGTCACCACTAGGCGTGGCCACGGGTCAGACCCGGCGGGTCGACGGGTTCGACCCGCCGGGTCAAGGGTCGGGGGAAGGCGACCCGAAACCTAACCCGGGATTTCCACGGGTTGGCGGGTTCGGGTCACCCGGCGGGTTGTCGGGTCGACGGGTTGACCCGCCGGGTCGACCCGACGAGTTGGAACCCGGGTTGGACGGGTTTGCACTTGTTTCGGACCCGAAATCTGAATTGTCGGATCGAATTTGTCGAGAAAGGGAACGAAAATTGAACGCCTATGTGTTTGACAAATATCCTTTCGTGTTCACAAATCATAACTTGACTCTTTAGTCTTTATGTACAAAATACAATATGTAATGTTACATCTTATAATTTTCAAAACTAAAAAGTCTACAACTTATAACTCTATAAGTTTTACAAATTACAAAAAAGTTGTACAATATTTGTATTAGGGAGTGTTGGGGGGGAAGGAAGAAGGGCTTGAATCGGTTTCCCGACTGCCTACGTATCCTCCCGGGGGTGAGGAATCAAAGCCCACGTAGTTCTTTTACCTGTATGTCTTAACCCCGGCCCGGTTACCTCCTCTTCTAGTATTCTTGATCGTCGGATCCTCCACCACCTCCTGAGCCATCTGTGACCGCGCCATCAATGGAGCTCCCAACGGACTCTGTCTCTATTCCGTCATCATCCTCGAAATCAGTCCCCAAGTTGTTCTTTTGCATCCGCATCTCCGCCTTCTTCCAATCTGCAAGGCAAACTTGGGCTTCGAGGTTCTCGGGAAGCAACCTTGATCTCTTCTCCGAAAGAATCTGACCTCCGCGACTAAAAAGCTGCTCGACGGCTACGGTGGAGCAAGGTGCCCCAAGTATTTGTCGGGCGATTACCTACAATGTCGGGAATCTTTGTCTTTCGAGTCGGCTCCACCACTCAAGGACATCGAAATCTTCCTCTTCATCGCTGAGAAAATCAAAGTTAGTGGACAAATATTCGTCGAGCTCCGAGTGGGGGCTCGACGAAGATCTCGACCTCTTTGACCCAAAGATATCTCGGGCAAGTGCCTTAGTTCTAGCGGTGATGCTGGTTCGTGACCCGCTTGAACCGGAAGGCACCGGAGGACGACCGGAGGGCGCTCTGTCGCCCGTCGAATATTCAGTATATAATTGTTCTAACAATCCTCTAACTCTAGCAACAATAATTGTAACATTGCAATCAGGATCATCCTCAATTCCTAAAGTCGGATAATAGTTTTCTAAAAACAATTGAACTCCGCTTAATTTATATCTAGGGTCGAAACAACACGCTACGAGGAAAATGTCGGGTATAAATTTGTAATATGCGATCCATTTCTGCCGCATCTCCATAGTTGCTTGGGAAATGGAAGGCGTGTTAACTCCGTCTTGAAGGGCTAATGCTACGTTCATTGCAATAAAACAAAAAATGTTTGATGTAGGCATGTAAACGTGGGAAAACGTCTGAGTTGCGTCGTAAAAAACTTTGAAAACCTCCACAACGTCCCGGGCCTGAGTCCACACATCGGCAAATATGTGTGAGTCCGGGATGTGTAGCGTTGCAAAACCGGAAAGAAGTTCCTTGTAAGCGATTGAATCGTAAATCATTGTGTAAGTGGAGTTCCACCGAGTGCAAACGTCCTTGGGGAACGTTTTTGGGCGGGTTTGGTGGCTACGACAATAAGCGCTCCATTGCTGGCGAAGCTGTTTGCTTCGCCAAAGTGCCCGCAAAACAAATCGAATTGGTTCAACAACACTTTGTAAATATAATAAACCATCTTGAACACATAAGTTTAAAATGTGAGGGGCGCAACGGATGTGGAAAAACTTGCCACCTATCGCGGGCTGACAGTTTTGGATTAAATCGGGGATAGATGCGGTGTTGGCAGAAGCGTTGTCAAAACCGATACTAAAAACTCTTTTAGTTAATCTATATTCTTGTAAAACCGTTAAAAGGACACCTGCTATGTTTCGTGCCGTGTGTGCTTCGTCGAAAACTCGAAAAGCTAAAACACGTTTGTGCAATTGAAAACGTTGATCAACCCAATGACAAGTAACACCCATGTATGAGTGATGTTGCCAATGGTCGGTCCAAATGTCACTACAAATCGAAACGTGTAAATCATGGTTTTTTTGAAAATATTCAATTAATTCATTTTTACGGGTGTTATATCGTCTAACTATTTTCCTCTTAACCGTGTTTCGACTAATACCTTGCCATGCAGGTTGAACATTTTGCGTCATAAATTCATTGAAACATAAACGTTGTGAAAAACTATAAGCTAAACCCTCGGCAGCTATCATTTCCGCATATTGATCACTACAACTACGATAATCATAAGACCATAAACCAGGGGGTTGAGAGGAAGAAGATGCGTACCCGGTTAGTTGAGTTTGCCCTTTGGCGAGGCCGAGCTTCTCGGGATGCTTCGAGCGGATATGTCGACCGTAGTTCCCATATCCGCCTCCCTTCTTGTGCTTGTAGACCGTGGAGCAAAAGTTGCACTTGGCGGCGCAACTCGATTCCTCCCAAGCCGGCTCCCTAGGACCCTTCGTGAACCAATACTTGAAAGTAGCGGCTCGAACTTCCGTCGTAGTAATAGGGTCGCCATCGGCCGGAGTTCCTTGGCTCCCTTCGGCGGGGAACCCGGACTCTTGGGTCGGAATCGTCGGAGTTCCGGCTTGGGTGGTGGGGGTCCCTTCGGCCTCGAGCTCGGCCTCCTCCTCCTCCTCGATCTCGTCGACGTGGTCGGCCAGAAGAGCATCATCTCGACGACGCCGGGATCCGCTCGCCGCCGAGACCGATGCACTTCGACGAAGGCTTGGTGCCGCCGCCGGGTTCGACCCGCCTCCTCCGACACTCGGGATCGATGAAGATGGGGCTCCACTAACACTCTTGCGACTCCTAGTAACTCGGTTAGTAACTCGGTTGATGAAACCCGACATTTTGAATTGAAGAGACTTAGGAGATTACGAGAGAGACAAGATCGAGCGATTAGAGCGATTAGAGAGATTGAGATGAGATTAGAGGAGATGAGTGAGGTGTGGGTTGGAATTGGGAGGGAAAGGGGCTATTTATAGAGCCAAAACCGAGCATTTCCCTCCCATGGAGCCGTTGGGCAACGGTCGACCCGCCGGGTCGACCGTTTGAAATGTGACCGTTGCACCCCCCCGATTCAAATTTTTTTTTTTTTTTATTTGCACTTGGGTGGTGTTTGGCTACTAGTTAACTAGCTTAACTTTGAATTAAATTTATATATTAAGTTTCCAATATATTTTATGTAGATTTTTATTTTTTGAACATTTTAAATGTAATATATATTGTTTAGGTAATTTTTTCTAAGTTGTTAGGTAATTAGTAAAAATATTATCTTATAAAACAATATTCTTTGAATCATTCAAACACAAGTTTATTGTAAACCGAAATACGAATACACGTTTACAAATCACGACTCACATCCACCGATTCACATAACATAACATAATAACATAAACTCACTACATTACTACAAGTCTACAAGTCTACAATACTCACTAGTCACTACTTATTATTAAGACTTAGGAGTTAGGACGTAAGAATAATAGACTAGTTTTTACCACCACTCGAGCCCGAAGCGCCATCGTTCTTAATCTTCTCGGGGTGCTTGTTAGTGATGTGATACTTCAAATTACCATGGCCAAGGTTATTCCGCATCTTGTACCTTTTAGCACAATGACGACAAACGGCTACGAATGATCGATCGGGTTGCACATCTGCCTTATCGTAGTGATCTTGAAACAACGCCTCTTTGAGGTTGTCACCGAACATGATTACAACGTAGGAGCTTCTGAAAACCAAATTGATAGAATGATAGGTGATTGATGGATTGGATGGGATTTGTGATATGAGGAGTCGGATATTTATAGCCCCGAGCCGAGTTACAACGGCCATATTTTTTTTTTAAAAAATTGCTCCGACCTGTGGGCCCCACATCCAACGGTCGTTTTTTTAAAATAGGCCGACCCGGCGGGTCACGGGTCACTCATCCCCCGACCCTAACCCTAACCCGCTACCCGCCCCTACCCGGCAACCCGGCAACCCGGACCCAGCGGGTCACGGGTTGACCCGTAACCCGTGGCCACGCCTAGTCACCACCACTCCTATCGCTGTCACCACCACCTCTATCACTGTCACTACCACCTCTATCACCGTCACCACCACCCATATTGTTGTCACCACCCTTATTGTTGTCACCACCTCTATCGCTGTCACCGCCTTATCGCTGTCACCCCTCGTATCGCTGTCATCACCACTCCTATCGCTGTCACCACCACTCCTATCGCTGTCACCACCCTTATTGCTGTCGCCACCTCTATCGTTGTCACCGCCCTATCGATGTCACCACTCCTATCGTTGTCACTACCACCCCTATCGCTCTCACCACCACCCCTATCACTGTCACCACCACCCATATTGTTGTCACCATCCTTACTTCTGTCACCACCTCTATCGCTGTCACCGCTCTATCGTTGTCACCACTCCTATCGCTGTCACCACCACCCCTATCGCTGTCACCACCACCCCTATCACTGTCACCAGCAACCATATTGTTGTCACCACCCTTATTGTTGTCACCACCTCTATCGCTGTCACCGCCCTATCATTGTCACCACTCCTATCGCTGTCAACACCACTCCTATCGCTGTCACAACCACTTATATAGCTGTCACAACCCCCCTATCACTGTCACCACCACCCCTATCATTGTCACCGCCCTTATTGTTGTCACCACATCTATCGCTGTCACCGCCCTATCGTTGTCACCACCACCCATATTGTTGTCACCACCCTTATTGTTGTCACCACCTCTATCGCTGTCACCGCCCTATCGCTGTCACCACTCGTATCGCTGTCACCACCACTCCTATCACTGTCACCACCACCTCTATCACTGTCACCACCCTTATTAGAGGTGACACTCTTTGCGACACATGTAATTTCATGAAATTTTTTTTAAAAAATATTGTAATCACACGCAATATCACTGTCACCACTGATGTCACCCCCTTATTAGAGCTTTTGATATTTATTTTACCATTTAAGAGATGCTATGAAATACTATTTGTTATAGATGCTCTTATAATATGATGGCAAGACGTTGAACTGATCAGCAAGGGGATGATGTAATACGGCAACCACCGGACATCAACGGAAACAACGAACTGGATCCGAGTCAGCAACGGGAGGAGGCTGTTCGGACAGATCGGAGAAATAGAGGAATCGGACGGCAACGCGATCGGAGAGGAGAAATCTGCGATCGGTGACGCTCGCAGATTGAACGGCAACGCGATCGTTCGCTTCACCATCGTCGGTGCGCTGGAGCTTTGCCGGATCGGGAAGGAGGCCTATGAATCTGGAATAGGTGAACGAATCGAAACGAGGAGAGAGGAGGGAGCGTGGACGAAGGTACTCCATGGAAGAGGAAGGCCAATTGGAGAGGAGAGGAAGACGAACACCGACTACTGCGAGACGCTCCCTCCTGCTGTGCAATTGAGGAGACGAAGAAGACGCAGATCCATGGAGGAGGCACGAGGAGCGGAGGAGAAAACGTCTCATATTTTCCCAAATAAGATATAGCGGCTAGGTTTAATTAAAACGGGGGTAATATGGGGTTTTCAAAAAAAATTAGGGCATTTATCAAAAACTGATTTTAAGTGGACATTTTGCAAAAAAAAAATTTGTCAAAATGGAATTTTAGCCAAATTTCTTCTTCAATTAAATGAATGGCTAAGATATATTCTAAAGTGTCAAAACTTTTTTTCTCGCTTTCTTGATCGTCGCCCATCGGAAACCCCTCTTACAAACAGCTTTTCAACACAATCAAATTACTTGCTTGTTATCTACTCCAATTTCCCAATCTTCTTAGTAAAAATTAACGTACTGGAAATGTTTTGCCCCATTATAAAAGCAATTACACGCAGATCATATGGATCCATTAGTCTTTATAGTCTATAACAATAGTAAACATTATTCAAGAGTTTTCTTGCTTCCAATGATGGTAAATTGCATTATCTTTGGCTCTTAACCTAGAATCAAACATGTAATTTACACTTTGAATAACTCTCGATCTTCGAAGGATTGAACATTGAGAAAGATTTTATCGATCAAAGAATTTATGGAGGAACGTAACGCATAAGATATTTCAGAATCAGAATGTTTAACAAACAAAAAAAAGTTGATGCAATTGAAGGGGCGTGGCAGCGGAGATGGTGGATCCGACGCTAATCGTGAAGCAGATGATGTAGCAGAGGTTGAAGTAGATGATGTCGGGCTCTTCGGAAGTTTGATGGGAGAAATTATGATATTGGGTTTAATAATTTATATAGATCTTGGCCATTCAATTATTTCAAGGGTTGTGATTGAATTATTAGGAAAATACTAGTGTAATACCCGTGCCTTCAAGGCACGGGAGCTTGATTTATTTTAATTTGAACATCATTTTATATATTTATATAATACTATATTAATATATACACGTGTTTAAAACAAAAATATGTATAAAGTATTTTTTTATAATTTATAAATTAGTTGGAAATAGATACGATACAAATTTTGAAAATGATTTAATAAGGAAATGTATGTAGACGAATTATGAGAATATTGCAATCGGAAAAAAAAATGAAAACATGTCTCAATATTTACGGCAATATAAGCGAAAAATAAAAAAAGGGAATTGATTCAAATCATATTTAAAATAGGAAACAAATATTTTAAAGTTTCCATAATAATATTGACCAATAAGAAAATCTCATTTGAATAAAAAAATTCAACTTTAATTGTGGGCGTGACACCTCAGCAAAATGCTAGCAGAATTAGTAATATATATATTGCGATCGGAAAAAAAAAATGGAAACATGTCTCAATATTTACGACAATATAGCCGAAAATAAATAAAAAAGGTAATGTATTCAAATCATATTTAAAATATGAAACAAATATTTTAAAGTTTCCATAATGATATTGACCAATAAGAAAAGCTCATTTGAATAAAAAATTCAACTTTAATTGTGAGCGTGACACGTCAGCAAAATGCTAGCAGAATTAGTAATATTAATAGAAGATTAGGTAGTAAATATTAGGAGAAGATCCTACTCCGCCAAATTTTAAATTAGATTCTGCTGGTTTACTTATTTTTGGTAGGGAATCTTTCCCAATTTGATTCCTATCTTATGCCCAGACATAGGATAGAAAGACCGTATTAAAAAAAATTGAATCATACACCAAATTAAAAACAAATCATTAATGAGTATTGTGCGGTCTCGAGATAAAACGTCAATTTTCACAAACTATCTTCCAAGTCATATCTAGAGTGTCAAACCAACACCGACAAAACATTCAAAATATCTTCAACATAACAAATAAACAAACACTAGACAATACATTGGATGTCCGATCATAATCGACAAGATAAACAAGCAAACTTTCCAAGGTACCATACGGAAAACAAGATTACAACTCACCAAATGGAAAGGAAATGTGTTGTCCCAAAAAAGGAAGGGTGATTCTCATCAATGCAAATCTTGCAATGAAATTAAAACTACATCATGCAAAAATTTATGCTCCCAACTTATATTCGCCAGGAGATAGATCAAATTAATCGAAGCTTCTTCTAGAACAAATACTAGCTAGAACTACAAACCACGGACTAGATGGGACAAAATTTGTAAACCAAAAAATAAGGGAGGTCATGGAATTCACAAAACAAAATATATGAACAAAGCATTGCAAATAGAACTTTTTTGGAAAATATTACCCGAACCGAAAAATGTTTATGCCAAACTAGTTAAGGTTAACTGGTTAAGTATTTGAAGGAGAAACAATTGTGGGACTACCAAAAGAAAACGCATGTCTATTTACAATGGAACAAATTCATGGAAATAAAGGATGAATTCGGTAAAGGAATATGATGGCAAATGGGTAATGGGACTACGATAAGATTCTTGGACGATCGTTGGCTAGGATACTTCAAGCTCAAAGACTGAATCTTATCGGAAGAAGAAATAAATAGCCTTGACAAAATAATACAATCTGTAACATCAGACAAGAAATGGAAACTCTAGGAGTTAGAGATGTGCCTCCCGGAAGACATTGTATAACAAATAGAATTTGTGTGAATCTCGACCAACAATATGAATTATAGAGTCTATTAATGGAAATCTAGTAGAAACGGATGGTTTTCCACAACTAGCACACTTGCCTTTGTTTCGGGAAACCAAACACACCATGTCAAAGAACACAATTGGATAAACTTCATGTGGAAGCTCCTAATGAACGGACTCTCAACCAAACAACATCTTGCTTTTAAGGGTGTGGCAGTTCCACAAGCCTAGTTATGAGTTATGCCATCAAGCAACTGAAGATATATGACACCTCTTTCTGGAATGCCCCTAGGTTCTTAACCTTATAAACAATATAGATAACAAACTAGTTAAAAGGATCAAAAACATTAACCAACACCGGTCACATACTACACAAAAAAATACATGACTTATTTAAACCTCTAGATTGAAAAGACAAGGCCATTTTGGAAACTTAGCTTCTTAGTGGGGCTTATGGACTCTTAGAAACAAGATTATCTTTCATGATCCTAACGAAATCAACGAAGGATGATGGGAAAGCTACATTAGATATCATTTGACTGATTGGGAAGGCGATAAGACTAAGGGTGTGTTTGTCAATGGGTTATTTTTTAAGGGGTGAAGATTATTTTTAAGGGGTTATATGAGATGGATATTATTGTATGAGTTATAGGAATATAATTTTTTTTTTTAACAAATAACCTTTTCCTCTTTGTCTTCCTCTTTCTCCCTTCTCCCATGCTCTCCGCCACCAGCATCTGCCTCTCCTCATTGTCGCTACTCCAACGCCCTCTGTCTCTAGCCCTCTCGCCCTCCTCATTGCTGCTTCCCCAACCTTCACAAATCTACCCTCTCACCCTACCTGTCTCTAGCGCCACTATATCACCACCTCTTTATCTTCCTTCACACTGCCCTCCTCTCGGCAAGCCTCCACCGCCGAATCCATGGCTGCCAGATCTCCCATCTTGCCCCCTGATCTGTCTCCAGCCCAGATCCATGGCTGTCAGTCACCAAATCTCACCACCTCACCACCAGTGCATCCATGGCTGAATGTGATATGGTATGTGGAGAAGAAGAAGCCACAAGGGCACCAACGTCATATGCAGAGTTGTTGTTTTTAATAACCTCGACAACCTTCATGTGGTGGGTTGGGATTCTCGACCTCCACAATCCCCATATAACCTCAACTTCCATCACCTCCCATCTTCCCTTGCCAAACACCAGTCTCGGGGTTGTTTTAAAAAATAATCCCGACAACCCCTAATAACCCCTTGCCAAGCACACCCTAAGAGTTTCAGCGAGGAAGACAAACCAACCATGGTGACAACTCATAGACCTATACCACATGAAAAAAATGATATGGGAACCACCAGCACATTGTTACTTCAAAATTGACTTTGACGAATCATACCTCACTTTTAGAGAAGCTTTTTCTAGCTTTGTGATGCGAGACTATCAGGGTCCCTTAATTATGAGCTTTGATACGCTTCCTTGTAGGTTGGAATCTACTATCGTTGTAGAGGATCAAGCCCTCTGCATAGAGGTTTTGGGCACCAAAGAGCTCAGACTCGGGCACGTGGTGGTGGAGGGGGGCAACTTCACTGTCATCAACATCAACGTTATCAATGGCATGTGGTGCTACCCTTGAGAAGTGGAAATGCTTATATTCAATGTCAGGTTGATGGCTCACACCTTTCAATTCATCAGCTTCAACCAAGTCTTTCACGAAGTTAATAAGGTCGCTAATTGTCTGACTCGTCTTCAACATTCTTTTGATCTTGAGTCCTTAACAACACATCCAAAGTTCAAACTCCCATTTTTCGACATGTATTGACAGACGCTTTAGCAGGTACTGAGCAAACCAATTTTTTTTTGCTTCTATAAATAAATCCATTTTTATTTTTTATTTTTTCATTTCTATAGTTTGAGATTAAAAAAACGAAAAAAATAAAATAAAAGTGACGATGGATGAAACAGCCCACAAATTTGGAGAAAAATGTCGGCAGACTATACGAGGGAAAAAAGTGGATCGGCATTGGCAGTTACAAACAGCGTGGTCGTTCGTACTCCACTCCTCTCCATGTGTTGTTTGATGATATCCAAACCCCCCTTCCTCTCCTCTCCGGTAAGCAATTAACGAAATGATCTCGTTTCCGTATCTGCAAAAGTCTGCAATCGAAATCCTTGATTGCTTAGGATTGAAATCGGAATTGGATTGAAAGCGAACATTTATTGTTGCAATTGAATGGATTTGGCTCCTTCTGATGCGCAGGAATTGTCGAGTGCTCCAATTGATTGATCTTAGCTAGCTCAATCGAGGCACAGTGTGTCAGATTGACGGAAGATGTTGATTTTTGGCGTGCTCCGTCACGTTTGCTTGAGGCCGGCGTCTCTGACGAAGAGCGGCTTGATTTTCAAGGCGTATTTCTCCACAGACGGACCGGGATCGGAAATGAGGGTTTCCATGATACAAGGTGCTTCAAGAGGAATTGGCCTCGAATTTGTGAGCGATATTCCTTCTCCTTCTACATTCGTTGTGAATTCCGCATCCTCTGTCTGTTTCCTAGACTGATGCGTGAAAGACAATGTTTTGAATCGTCTGTTAAGTCCATTTAACCTAGAGCAGATACGATCCAAATGTAGCTCGAAAATTTTCCTGGCAGAATGATGCTGATAATCTTGTGTGGCGTTATGTTGGATTTCATTGTTACATCATGAACTAGCGAATCATTGCTTGTTAATGGAAGATCAATTCAACTTTTGATGGCAAGAGACTAGTGGAAAGTATTTTTTTTTATTTTTTTATTAACATAACTTCTGTTATCTTTAGGTGAAGCAGCTGTTGGGGAAGGATGAGAAAGCACATGTTGTTGCTACTTGCCGAAACCCTGATCAATCAGCTGGACTTTCTGATCTGAAAAATCGATTTGCTGAACGCCTAAACGTTTTAAAGTTGGACGTGACTGATGAAAGCACCATACAGGTTCTATTATTCTTCATGTCTATTGCAGGGTGGATATTTAGTTGCTCTTACTAAGAACCTCATTAGACATAAATCGATGCAGTAATATATGTAAAATAGTTCGTCTTCCTAGATGTTAGTTGCCCAGTTAAAAAAAAAAGTCAATTTTCCACTGTAGTCTCCGAGACGTCTTATTGTTTTTAAGTCTTTCTAGTTTATTCCTTGGAATCTATAATTCTATAAATGACATTCTAAGAGAGTAGTATTTCAGGAAGCTGCAGAATCTGTAAGGGAAAAGTATGGATATCTGAATCTTCTTGTTAATACATCTGGCATTTTGTCCGTGCCAGATGTAATGCAACCAGGTATAAAGCATTATTTTGTTTGTATCTCTAAGTGAGATTATGCTAAGAATATATGGGAAGTTCCAAGAGATATAATTCAGTTATCAAATCCTTGCTGCAGAAACAACATTGAGCAAGGTGCAGAAATCAGCCTTAATGTTTGCCTATGAGGTTAATGCAGTTGGTCCAATCCTGGTGATCAAGGTAAATTACTTACTCTTAAACCCATTGCGTAAGATAGCTTTTATATAGAGAGAAGAAATAGGTAAACTGTTATGCTCCTATAAGAATTTTCAAGGTTAGTACTTCTATGGATTATACAGTTTCAACATTAATGAATTAACAGGAATGTTGATCAACTATGAAACTTTTAGTCATGGGTGGTGAATAGTGACTCAAGTTAATATATATGTATGTCCTAGAAGCTTTCAGCTGCTTAACTGCTTTGTGGAGTCTGTGAAGTTTTACCGCTGGTCAGTTGATCAAAGGATCAGATACCTGCTTTAACTGCTGTACAGGAGAAGCTTTCAGCTGATCATCTGAGTGCTCCAGTTTCTTTCTTTTTGATAATGAATCATTGTTCTTTCTATAAAATACACCTGTCTCTTGACTCTACTGATGCTCTTCAGTAAAGTTCATTAATAAGATGGCATCTTTTATTTTTTTAGAAATTTGTAGTAGCTGCTTCATTTTCCTCGTATGATTGTAGCCTCCATTCTGAAAAGTTCACTCAATATTTTCTTTTCTGCTATCAGCATATGTGGCCTCTTCTAAAGATTGGGGGAGGGGTTGCATCTGAAAGGCCTGTTTCAGTTGCAGCAAGCTTGAGTGCTAGAGTGGGATCTATTAGTGATAACCGCTTGGGAGGATGGCATTCATATCGAGCTTCAAAGACTGCACTTAATCAGTGTATGTTCTTTTCCTATGTATTTGTATAAAATGTTAAAGTTAATGCTATATCGGACTTTAATCAATGGGGCCTAAATTTACAAGTCAGTTAATTTTTTACTCATTTGAATATATGAATAAGTTGGTTTTGCTTTGCAGTGACTAAAACAATCTCAGTTGAATTTGGACGTAAGAAAGACAGAGTCGCTTGCCTCTTACTGCACCCGGGCACAGTGAACACAGATCTTTCAAAGCCGTTCCAGAAAAACGTTCCAGAAGGCAAGCTTTTCACTACAGAATACTCAGTGGAGAATCTTTTGAGTATCATCAACCGTGCTACTATCCATGACAATGGTAAATTTTTTGCATGGGACGGTCAGGAAATTCCTTGGTGATACTTGCTCTTCCTCAGCCCTGCATAGAGTTCAATCTGTAAAATTATACTGCTGCAGTTTCTCAACTCTGGGAAGTTTGCTCTATTCAATTATCTGTATCTGTTGTGACTCACGTCATCTCATTACATTCATTTTAGAACTGCAATAAATGTGTACTCCTCAATTACATTCTACACAGAAAATATTGACTTGTAATTCCATCAGTTAATACCTAATGGAGTAATGGGTAACGAAAGAGCTTTGCCGGTTTAAAATGTACATCTCAAGTCTCAACCTCTCTCAGCTTACAAGTTTAAACAGTGCCGAAAGCACATGATTTAGTTACAGAAAATGTAAACATCAGTGAGTAGCTGGTTCTTCAATGTATGGCTCTTTGGGAACCTTGAGTGTGATTTGGTGTGTATCCCATCCGGCTGCTTCTAATTGCCGAGTGAAATCATCAAAACCCTCTGCCACATGTAATAAGCTTTGCTCTATGAGTTCCATGATGTTTTCCGAGCTATTCCAGTTCTTGTAAATCCAGTAGGATTGCCATATGCTTCTCAGGGCTGAGGAGCCAGTTGCATCTTGCTGTTAGGGACATTAGAAGGTTTTATCAGAGTTTCTGGGAGGAAAAGATTTCCCACAAAGACGCTCAGGTTAAAAAGTCATACCTTGAAGGAAACCAGAACTTTGAAACCACCGTTTGGTAGTTTATGCACGGTAAGAACGTAACTCTCCATGGCATACAGCTTAAGGAGTGTCAATAGCTGTTCCAAGGAGAACCATATGTTCAGATTTTGCACAATGAAAATTTTTCTCACCATACAACAAGCACCCACATCACCAACTTGAAAACTCGGTTCAGCCCGAGAATCATACAATAAGAACTGAGAACCTTTTATTCAGCATCTAAAATTATGTGGAGGAATAAAGAATGATTTCTAATTGAAATATCCTGATCCATTACCTAGACTAATCTGAACCATAGTAAAATTCAGGGTTAGGGTTGAGAATTTTTTTTTAAACCGTGTCCGTGACAGCAAGTGGCCTATTGTTAAAAAGGCCTAAACTAGAATGCTACTAGACCTGAACCCAACACTCAATTGATGTCTTGTTAAGATGGATATCCATGGAGAGTTAAAGGATTTACACTCAAATTGCAGAGCTAATACCTTGAGAGATGAACCCTTGGAGCCAAGCATCTCCTCCAGTGAGGCACCAAATATAATTCGAGGCTTTAGGAATCTTTGCCATGACAAGATACTTTCTTCTTGATTGCATTCCATATAGCCTGAGAAACACAATATAATTGATGAATTATTCAAGCTTGCTAATCAGCAAAAGCAGGGTGAAAACATACCGGGGACTGCAGCATGCAGAACATGTGATTTTGCCAGTATACGAGCACGCTTTAGATTTATCTGAAAGGGCAATTAAAACCATGAACACAAGATTAAACAAACAGGTTGAATCTTCATCAGCCTCTATTTTCTGTGACAGGATCCTTAGAGAAGAAGGGAAACAGGGTAGCAAAGCACGAGTAAAATCCCACCGTTGTGAACTGTAAAACTGATAGAGACTGGTACCGGAACCAGAGATGTATAAGGCGCACGCTCATCCATGTTGATGCCAAAACTGGAAAGGACTTTACTATGCCCGGTGTATCCTGCACCATTAAAGAATCACCAAACAGCATAAGGAATTCAATATTATTGGATGTAATCTCGGAACAACCTAGTAAGATAGTTTACCAGGATGAGCACTCCGAGAGCTAGCCCAAGAAGCTGAGCACTTACCTCCCAAACTTCCTCCTGCAACAGAAAATTATCTGAACATTGTGTGTCATGCCAACTAATAGAAGCAAGTGTAAGCAAAAATGAAGGAATGCACCAGCTGCTAACGCAGTTCAAAATATGCTGTATTTGCCCAAAGTTGAGTACAGACCTTAGCTGCTACCTCTCCCAGATTTCCTGCCACAGCAAAATGGTTTTGAATCACTCGGAAAGAAGGGTCTTTCAATCCTCTTGCAGTAGCCTGTACGAACAATCACATTCTTTAAACATAACAAGTAGCACAAACAGAATAAAACACAAAGAACTAAACACAGCAAAGAGGTTGTCATAAAGAACTGTCTCAAAAAATCTAAACACAAGACACTATGGATCAATTATTTAGATGTTATAAAAAATATTACCTTTGCAAGATTTCCAAGAGATGCGAGAGGTAGGAAATACACTGGATATAATTGGGTACTGAGATCAAATATGCTGCAGGGTTGTGTTATTTGTTAGAAAAGATGTGATAAGGATTCATCAAACACAATTTAACTTCACAAAGAAAGTTCATATGCAAGAAACCTTCCAGCACTGCCTAAGAAGTCTGCGTACATGCGCCACTGTTTTGGGTCATCGTCAAAAAGACTTCCAAACCGCCCACCTGAAAAAGATGGGAATATTATTGGTATCATTCAGGTGAGGAGAATCCTTTCTTTCCTTTATCTTCCTCCAGAGTTCCAGACCAATGATTAACCGTCCAACAGCTCCAATGCCATCCTTTGACACCCACCTGTCAAAACAGTACAAAAGAACTCGTAATTAACTATCATAATCTATAGCTTATGCCACCAACACTCAGAATTAACAGAAATTCTTTCAAATAAAACATAGACAGGACCCATGCCATCTGATCTTAGAATTGATATGAAGGTTAACAATGAAAAAAAATAGGATGAGAGAAAGCCCTTCCAGGAGAAAGCATGGGAAATCACCTTATTGCAGCTGCAGATGCTGCAGTAGCACTTCCTGTAAAAGATCCAACGCCAACTGCCTATAGACGAGGATCGTACAGAAAAAGAAATCAGGAAATAGAGAGATAGAGAAGCCAAAAAGGATCCAAACAACATAACATCAGACAATAAGTCCATAAGAATCTCAAATACTAGAATGGGAGTAAATTGGCAGTTTAATATGCCGACATGCCTTGAGGAGGCTTGACGTGACTAAGGTGTGACAGATCCAACCAGTAACATTTGTAGGGAACTGCCATAACATGTATTCCAAGTAATCGTCGGAAACAGACCCTGCATAGAGCAACGGATGAAGTTTCAGCAAACGAAAGGTCAATGCAAAACAAGATTAACATGAAAGTTTCTGTCAGACACAATAGCATGGCTAAATCAACAATGTTCTTTGATCATATAGATGGATACAAAATGCAAAAACAAAAAATCAAAAGAGGGAAACAATTGAATAGCTAAAATGCAAACAAGATAGATAATACTGCAAACCGAAACAAGGGGCCATAGTATAAGTCAGTTCAGGATCAGTTAAACCAAGTAAGGTACAATAATTATGTACCAATTATCTCGTATCTTCACCTGGGAAGCCAGCTGGCAATACAAAATCCTTAACGATGTTTGGAAGCCAGGTTACTGCAGTGTTTGAATCTGGATCCTGCAGCTCATCATTTCCATGTTTCCGTTGGTCTTCGAGAACTGTTCTTACATTTTCTTCATTTAAGAAATACCTGGTTCCATAATCAGCGGAAAAAAGAGGAATAATTCTTGTTTTTTTTTTATAAAAAAATTGTTTATTAGAACAAAAAAAAAAAAAAATGTTAATCCACAACTGCACATATCAGTAAGCTACTATGCTTGCAAGAGTCCACATTTTGAAAGTTCTGCATCATTTTCAATATTTTTTAGATAAACCCGGAATATCAGGAACTCAAAACTAGCATCTAATACCTTAGGTTTCGTATAAATATAAGATATAAATCATGATTCCTTTCAACACCTGCATTTCCAATTGAATATCTAACCAAAGCTAGAAACTGAAAACAGGCATCCAATACCCCGATTGATCGACATTCAAACCCTGGTTCAAACCCTAATTTTAACCAACCTAATAAATTAAAGAACAAATAAGTAATTGACGAAATTACGACGGTCAAGGAGGTAGATATAGACCTCTTGGAAGTTCCATTGCTGTACCTCTCCACCACAACCACAGAAGAAGAAGCTTCCCCGCTGCAGTAAACACAATCAATCAGATACGTTGCCTTTTCTCTTTCGGGGGAAAGTGGGAGAGATAGAGAGGAGAGGACCAATTGTTAGCGGAATTCGAAGTGACTGAATGTTGAGCATCCGGTGGGGAAACGGAGCACGTGATTAGAAATCGAAAAGTGAAATTTCTCGATCGCCATTTTGCAGATTTGTTAGTTGTAACAGATGATGATGATGATGATGATGTATAGAGTTGCAGGCTGCAAGACATCGTTCGCACAAATTTGCTCGCTTTGGCTTCACTGTCTTATCCCTTCTTTCATGCTAGTACTGGATGTGGATCCTCCGGTCAGCTTTCATGGTCAGTTTAATGGTCTATAAAATTATTTGGGTATAAATAAACATTGAAAAAAATTTAATTTTTTTTTAGATTTTTGTTTATAAAATTGTATTATAAAATTCATGTTTTAAAAATATAGATAATTAAAATATCGATTATTTTAGATAGAGAAAATTTGCGCCACCGGCCATATTGAGGGAATGTCCACCAAGTGTGTTAATTTTCAATCCGATGTGGATGTGGCCGTCGAAGGGAAAGTCGTAGAAGCGGCGGTGCAAAATCGTCTTTGTTTTCTTCTAATCCCCCGGCCTCTCTCCATTCTTCCACCTTCGGCCTCCTCGCCGGTTTCCGCATCTCCTCCGCACTCTACTTGTCGTTCTTCCGCATCGTCGTTGATCCGTGGTCTCCAGGTTCTTCTTCTCCTTCACTCTCTCGTTCCTCTGTTGGATTTGTATAAAAATTACACGAGAATTGCTATGCAGATTCTAATTGAAGTTCATTACTGTAGTAGTTTCCATTCTTCAGTTGGGGCTGATTTTTTTCTTCCTATTGTTAATTCAGGGGCTTGTCGAACATCTTTTCATCCAATTTGTGCAAGGGAGGCCGCACACGAGCTAGAGGTTTGGGGGAAGCTTGGATGTGATGACGTGAGCCTTTGCTATTCAAAATAAGCATCAAATTACCGCAATAGTGTTTCAGTTCATTATTATGCTTAGTTTCTCATCTCTATTAATGATCTTTGGTGGCTGAGTTTTAATTAGACCCGTCAAAACACAACCCGACCCGGTGATCCGACCCGGCCGGCCCGAAAAATTTCCGACCCGAACACGAATTTTTTTTTCGACCCGAACCCGAAAAACCCGAAATTTTCCGGGTAATCTGAGTTTCGACCCGGTGACCCGATTGACCCGGTAATTTTGACCTGATTTACCCGATTGACCCGGTGACCCGATTGATTTATAATTATATATAATTAATTTATATATATATATATAATGAAAATTTATCACAAAATTATCAAATAATGATTTTTTTAATTTAAATTTTTTTTTTTTGACAAACCCGAAATCGACCCGAAACCCGATCAAACCCGAGTTCGAGTCAACCCGAAAAACCCGAAACCCGTTTTACCCGAGACCCGAAGTGACCCGACCCGAACCCGACCCGAATGACCCGTTTGACAGGTCTAGTTTTAATGCATCTACTTTTTGTAAGTTTGTCTAATGCTTAAATGTGGATTGGTGACTAAATACATTGATTTACCTTGTGAAATTGATTTATACTTCTAAAGCTTTGTTGAGAGATTTGGATATTGGCAATTTCAGCATTTTTTTGTCTTGTTGAAACTTTTTGTAGAACGCTGAAATGTTGAAATTAATTCTTTATTAAAAAAATTCGTTATGTTGAAATGTTGAAATTAATTTTTAAATATACGATTCACATAGTTTTATCGATATGTAATAAAGAGTATGAGTGCTGAAACCGGGGTTTCACCGTCAATAAGGTTGCTGAAATCGGAGTTTCAGCATCAACAACAGTGCTGGAACCGTGGTTTCAGCATCAACACCAGTGCTGAAGTTGAGGTTTCAGCAACTCCGGTTTCAACAACGCGAAAAAAAACTCCGGTTTCAGCAGTTTCAACAACATAGGTGGACATTTAGCTAATATGGATAGGTTGGTGGACAAAATGCTAATAAAGATTGAAAATATGGACATTCTAGTAAACACCCTTTTTACAAACTAATTTTTATTATCTTTTAAAACATGAATTTTCATAACAAAATTTTATAAACATATCAATATAAGGGTAAGGAATCTAAACATATTTTTTTAAAAAAAATTCAATGTTTATTTATAGCCGAAATAATTTTATGGACCACGAAAGGGACCACGAAGAGGACCAGAGGATCCTGCTCCACTAGTACTTGTTAAGATATTTTTTTTGTTTAAAAATTAAATATATTTTGGAAAAACATTTTTTGGGGAGAAAAACCAATTACTGTATTTATTATTTTTTGCAGCTATTATTTAATTTAATAAATATAAATCTATGGCTTGTAAAATATAAATGCTTATTATTGTAATAGTATAAGAATGTGTATTGATGAGATTATTTATATTTAGTATGGATTCCATTAATTAAAACATATTCCCTTCATAAAAAAAACATATTGTTTATTATTTACACACGTTTTTTATGATAAAAATCTATAAGATCTCAATTTTTGAAAACTTATTAATAGAAAATACAAAATTATTAAAAAAATTATTAAAAAGGGATATTTTATATAGGATTTATCATCCGAAAAGTGTGTAAACCGCAAACGACATGTTTTGTCGAATTGAGTATTATTTTAGAAATTTGCACATTTTTAAGAACTTACAAAAAAAATCGACTTTGAAAAATATTTTCAAATTAGTACTCTTATCGTATACCCAAGGGCAAAGGCAGAGACGGACCGAGGGGCGGGCTGAGGTCCTCTCCAAGCCATCCCATTTTTAAAAAAATAAAATAATAGATAAAAAAATTTAAGAAAAATTAATAAAAAAAATTATTTATTAAATTAAGGATTTTGTTAATAAAATTATACGTTTGAGAAAAATTTAGCCTACCTAATCAATCCGAATTTTAATTTTTGGTTTAGTGCCTGGACATAAGATAGAAAAATCGTTTTAAGAAAAGCAAACAAAAATATACTTATACTTCTAATTATTACGGAGTATTAAAGTTTAATTTTATTAAGCACATCATAAAATGCATGGTAAACAATTATAGTAGTATTTGATAACAAATCTCCACTACGGAGTATTTCTTTGCAAATTTGTACGTATTTCAACTCCTTCAAAACTTATTGCTCTCGTCTAATTTTTTTTTTTTTTGACGCTCGATAAAGATTAGGTCGGGTCGGTCGCAGGAGAGGTCCTTCTTAGCACATCCTTTCGGACGAAAACATGCAGTTCTGGATCATCCTCACAGCTGAGGTCGGCAGGGGATGCATGGGCACTACGAGCAAGGTAGTCGGCCACCGCATTAGATTCCCTGAAAATATAACGAATAGCAATATAAGAAAATGACGAAATATTTGACAAAATATCCGCTTGTAGGATCTCAAATGTCCAGGGACATTTCCAATCCCTCAGAAGAGCCTTTATAACTAGTAAGTTGTCCCCTTCGACCAGAAGGTTTGAAATTTGTAGCAACTTAGCACGCAGAATACCCATTTTGAGACCAAGGTTCTCGTCTAATTGATGCCTCCTCCGAATTCTTGCTTCATTCAATTGTCCGTATTTTTTTTAAATATATTTTTGTTGTTGTACTTTTTTTTTTGTGTGAGTGTAATACCATGTTGGTACTTTGGCAAGATACATTTGTAATTTTTAAAAATTACAAATGGGAGGAATCCCAGATAAAAACAAAATCATCTTTCACAAGAAAAGAAACAAACATACAAAAGGGGCTAAACTCCCAATGATTCGAATGCCTATAAAATAAATGTAGATGGACCAGTTAAACAATCTGGGGAATGTCATATTGTGGTTATTGTTCGAAACTGGAATGACCTGGTTATTGATATTTGTCATGATAAAGTTTGATAAAATTTTCAGGGGATCTGTTATCCTTACATAATCTCTTGCTGTCTGCAAAGGATTAGAGCTAGCCCATACTAAAGTGTGGAGGAATATTATATTTTCAGGTGATAACTTGGAAGTAATCAAAGCAGTACGTTCAAGGTTCGCAATCTTCAGATCCAACATTGCTTTCGAGAAGCTAATTGTGTAACTGATTATATAGCTAGATGTCGCAGTGAATGTAATATCTCTACCCTCCCTTTGAACAAGAACCTTTGTAAAATCCTCCGTGCACGGGACAAGGCCTACACTAGTGATCTTATATAAGACATTTTAATATTTGCCGGTTGTAAAAAAAAATAAAATACATTTGTAATTTATCCCTCCAAAATTTGAAAAAGACGAAAGAAATGAGAGATACTTTGGGTTTGTCGGTATACTATAGGCTGTGTTCTCCGTCGTCTCACCTCAATCCACATCACCTTTCTCTCTCTCTCTCCATACAATTCATCACAAATCCCCAATCCCCTAAAACTTGATTGTCCATCGCTAATTCTTTAGCAATCATCCGCGCTTTCCCTGCACTCATTTTTCTCCAATCATTACTCACAATCAAAACTCACCGATTCCTCTTCAATCCGCACAATCGATCTGTACGTGATCTCGATCTCCATCTTCTATCCACCGGATCGATCGATAATGTCTGGCGCCGATTTCCAGATCATCCCTCTCCACACCATCGGCCGTACCATCCTCAGCCTCCGCCCTCCCATCGATCAATGCCACGCCGCCCACCAGCCAGAGGCCACCGCCGCCGATCTAGAAGCCTTCCAGAAGCAAGTCTCCGAGCTGTTCGTCGCCATCTCCGCTTCATCTCCTGACGAGCTTCTCTCCCTCCCATGGCTTCGAAACCTCCTCGAGATCTTCGTCCTCTGCCAGGAGGATTTCCGGATCCTCCTGCTCAACAACAAATCCTCCCTGGCCAAGCCGTCCATGGAGAAGATCATCGATGATTTCTACGACAGGAGCGTCAAAGCGCTCGATGTTTGTAATGCCATCAGGGACGGGATCGAGGAGATGATTCAATGGCAGAAGCTTCTAGAGATCGTGTTTAATTCTCTCAGTAACGACAACAACGGCAGAAATTGTACTCGGAAGAACTTAGGAGAAGGTCAGGTTCGTCGCGCTAAGAAGGCGCTAGATGATCTCGTTGCAGGAATGTCAGAGGAGACGGGATCGAATCCATCGACCTACCAAAGGAACAGGCAAGCTCTGATTCCACATCTTCGATTTCCCAATTTCAAATTCCGATTTTAGGTTTTGATCGAATCGATTGTTTCCCGGAAATCAACAGATCATTAGGGGGGAATCAGTCAGGCAAGGAACGCAGGAGCTTGAGCAAATCGCTCTCATGGAGCGTGTCCAGGAGCTGGTCGGCATCAAGGCAACTCCAAGCAATCGCCTGCAATCTATCGGCTCCGAAAGGCAACGATGTGAACACCGCACATGGACTTGCAGCGGCAATCTACACCATGAACTGCGTGCTCTTCATCGTGATGTGGAGTTTGGTAGCCGCGATCCCGTGTCAAGACCGCGGCATTCAAAGCCACCTAACAATCTCGCGGCAGTTCAGCTGGGCTGCTCCAATCCTGTCGATCTACGAGAAGATCATGCAGGAGAGCAAGAAGAGGGAGAGGAAGAACGCTTGCGGATTGTTGAAAGAGATCTTCGCGATCGAGAAGTGGTTGAGTCAGATGACCGGAGTGGTGGAATCATTGGAATTCCCCGTCGCCGGGGAGAAGGAGGGGGAGCTGAGGAGTAAGGTGCAGGAGCTGCAGGAGGTTTTCGACGTCTTGAAGGTGGGATTGGAGCCATTGGAGCGCCAGGTAAGGCAAGTTTTCCATATGATAGTGAGGAGCCGAATACAGGGCCTTGATTGTTTCCAAAGAAGCTGCAACGCCTGCAAGCACAAGAAACCAAATGAATTTCAGGGTCTTGATCAAGATTAGCTTTAAGTCCATGATGATTAAGTAGGGGATTTGTGGTTCCTGCACATATCTGTCCTCCTTTGAAGCCACAGTTGTTTGAATTGGTGGTAGCTTATCATGAAATTGTATGTGAAAACAATTGCAGATAGATGGTTTTATTACGATTATTATGTAACGTGATCTTTGTGTTCGTTTGATTGAGTACGTTTTTCTGGATAGTCAGGCTAACTCCAATGGTATGGTGCAAATGCTCAAATATGCACATTTTGATGCAAATTGTGCTCCAATGGTTACTTTTGAGTGTTTAAAATGTGCACACTTGCACACAAAGTGCTCAAATATAAGCACATCACCTCCCTATGTTCAAAAACTTTTTAGCACTTTTCAATAAAGTAAAGTCATTTCTATTGGTTGTTTTTTATTGTTTTCTTTTCCTTTTTAATTTAATCATATTTATTTAGAGATAAGTGTGTATAAAATGCACATTTAACCAATTGAGTAAAACATAAAAAAGTGATGTGCATTTTTAAGCACCTTGTGCAAATATGTACATTTGCACACTTAACCATTGGAGTTTTCAAGTTTTCATCTTTGATTTTTTAGCTAGGTTGTAAAAGATCGATCCAGTATTTCATTTTTATGGAATTGTTTTGAAAATATGTCTATTGACTAGTTAGTGGTTGATTAAGTCAAGTTGTGTTGGTTGTTGTTTGTTATAACAGAGTGACCTGTGGGTGAGGCTAATCAACTTGTATAAATAGCAACACAAGCTTAGGTGTGCAAATGTGCCCGTTTGCACAATATATGTATTTTTGCACATCACTTTTTAGTATTTTACTCCATTGATTAAAGTGTGTATTTTTTGCACACATCTCTTTTAATAACCAAATAATCTATATTTATCTTCACATTTTAAATGTGATTAATATCTATTAAAAATTAAATATGTATATTGTATTATAAATTTTTATTACGTACATTTTGATATAAAAAATATAATTTTCACCACAATTTGAAAAATCAAAATTTCAATATTGTTCTCAAAATTGGATGGTTATTTCTTAAAAAATGTATATCACTAATCTAACTTAATTTTTTTTGTTAGATTTAAACTTAAATATTTAAATGAATTTCTTAGTCATTAGATGTGACTTTTTAAATGTCTTTTTAATTTAATTTATACTAAATCAAATTTAGTTATAAAAAAGTGATAAAAAGTCATCTATGAAACCATGCCTTCTCTCTTCTCATTGGATAAAGCTTTTATCCACTTTCTCAAAAAGTGGGAAAGTTTTTGCACATAAGGAGGATTGAGTGCTCAAATATACAAATTTCATACTCAAATGTACACATTTGAGCACCCATAAAACAACCATTGGAGGGCAAAATTGTGTAAAATATACACATTTACACAATTGCACACCACTATTGGAGTTAGTCTTATTGTAATAAATTGAATTGAATGAATCAAATACACAAAAGCTCTCTTCACTTTCCCTCCAAGTTGTTACATGGTATCAGGCTAGGACCATCCTCCATTAATGGCGGATGATTCTTCCCTTCGTTTTGCTGTCTCAACACTTGATTCAAGTGATGAACTTTATATTCATCACTCAGATCATCCAGATTATGTTCTATCAACAAGTCTCCTCAACGATCGTAACTACATCTCTTAGGTCGCTCAGTGGAGGTCTCTCTGTTGGCTAAGAACAAATTAAATCGGCTTTGTTACAGGTACTTCTCTTTGTCCTCCTGCTTCTTCGAATCTCCTTGCTCAGTGGGAAAGGTGCAACAATATGGTCATTTCATGGTTGTTGCACTCGGTTGAGAAAGATATTGTCGAATTTGTTTTGCATTTTCGCTCCGCTGCACGGATCTGGAATAATTTGGCTACTCGCTTCTCTCGGTCCAATCGTACTCGTGTTTTTTAGATTCAACGAGAAATGTTTTCGATCTCACATGGATCTATGTCAATTTCTTCCTACTTTACTAAATTGTGGATCTTCTACTATGATCCAGAAATTGCTTGATGATCAGCAGATGATCCAGTTTCTGGTCGGCTTAAATGAATCTTATACGTCAGCTCGAGCTCAAATCCTTTTGATGCAGCCTCTCCCATCCTTGAATGAGGTTTATCAGCTCATCCTGCAAGATGAGGAACATCGTGAGTTCGGATCTAAACCTACACCTATTTCTGATGTAACTACTGCTTTGTCTTCCCAAAGATCTTCTGATTCCACTAAGCCTCCTGCTAGATGAGGTCAATGTTCACCTTCTCGTGGTCGTGGTGCTCCCGCTAAAGGTTCCTCTGCTGGACGTGGAACTCTTTTCTGTGATCATTGCAAAATCGGTGGTCATATTGTTGATACTTGCTGGAAGATTCATGGCCACACTATATTTTGTGATTTTTGCAAACTCGGTGGTCACACTATGGACAAATGTTGGAAGAACCATGGTTGTCCACTTGGTAAGGGCCCTTCTGCTGCCACGACTGCCGATTCAGGACATTCCTTGACCTCTGAGCAATACAGTCAACTTCTTGCTCTTTTACGCAAGCCAAATGTTCCTTTGATACAACAGCTTTCCTGGCAGGTACAAACATCAGTTTCCTTACTTCTAGCTCTAATCCTACTTAGATCATAGATAGTGGTGCCACAGACCACATTGCTCCTAACAAATCTCTTTTATCTTCTTTCTTTCCTTTGTCTAAATCTGTTTCTATAACCATGCCTAATGGCAAAACTGCCGCTGCTTCTCATTTTGGCACCATTAATCTTTCCTCTTCTCTCACCATATCCAATGTACTTCATGTTTTAGATTTTTGCTTTCATCTTTTGTCTGTTAATAAACTTATATCAGACACACACTCTAATGTCCTCTTTACTGATACATATTGCTTTCTTCAGGCCCCTTCGATGAAGATTCCACTTATAATTGGCAGTGAGGTTAAAGGTCTATATATTACAAACATGTCTTCTATTAGTAAGTATGGACTTAGTCCTGTTGTTCATGATGATGTATTACATACTTTTGCTTGTTCTGCTATACTTTCTTCTCATTTGCTTGAACTTTGGCATTGTCGTATGGGCATACCAGTGTTATTGATTTTCATTCTAAACCTGCACACTTATGCAAGATTTGTCCTAAAGCCAAGAAACACATGAACTCTTTTCTTGTGTCTGACACAAGAGCTTTAGGTCCTTTTGATCTTTTGCACATCGATACATGGGGTCCCTATCACACTCCAACTCATGATGGCGACAAATATTTCCTAACTATTGTTGATGATCATACTAAATCTACCTGGACTTTTCTTATGCCTACTAAGATCAGTGCTCTTTCCATCCTCTGTGCTTTCCAGGAAAGGATTTTTACTCAATTTCAAACCAAGATCAAAGTCATACAATCTGATAATTAATGCTGCTGAGTTTTATACTTCAAGTGCTTCCCAATTTTTTTTCTTCCAAAGGAATTATTCATCAAACCAGTTGTCCCTATACCCCACAACAAAATGGCCCTGTTGAAAGGAAACATAGGCATCTCTTAGAGGTTGCTCGTGCTCTTCGTTTTCAGTCCAATTTGCTTATTGAATATTGGGGAGATTGTATCCTTGCTGCCACCTACCTCATCAACAGAACCCCTTTGCCTTCTTTAAATTTTCAATCTCCCTACTTCCTAATGTTTCACAAAGATCCTGATTATAATCTCATCAAGACCTTTGGTTGCCTTTGTTTCATTTCTACATTTCCTCATAACAGTGACAAGTTTTCTCCAAGATCCAAACCTTGTGTCTTCATTGGATATTCCTTTGGGAAAAAAGGTTATAAAGCACTTGATCTTGAAGCTAAGCACATATATCATACCAGGGACATCATTTTTCACGAGTCTCACTTTCCCTTCCACCTCAAACAACCTTCAACCGATGTTATGGTACATACCAATCATTCCTGATGCTAACTTTGATCTTATTTTCACTCCCATTGTCACACATGTGAGATCACGAGATTGATTGTAATGTCCTCTTTGAGGGTTTCCATTCATTGATAAACATATATATATGTTACAAATGTATTGGGCCTTATTGGGCCTTTGGGCCCACTGTACATAATGAGACCTATGTAATCTATCAAACCCCCGCAGTCGAAACTGGAGGGGGCCGTACAGTGAGACTGGAACGAAAATCAATGAAAAAATGTCTAGGTAAACTGACGGAGGGAAAACCTGTCGTTGATCCGCCAAAGAAAACTCAAACCTATAGCAAGTATAGCAATAAGCAAGAGGTCGATCCACAGGGAAAGTTATAACTCAAGCGTAATTCAGGTGTCAATCAAAGTAACCAATTTGGGGGGTTTTGTGTGTGAAAGTTCCGCCTTTTATCAAAGCGGAGTAAAGAAAGCAAAGTAAATGAATTTGTTTTAGACAATTAATTTGGAGAAGCAATTCTACCTACAATTTTCCACTTTATTGGATTGAAGCGATCCTTGTAACTTCTTCTCGTCCTATTAAGTTTTCTAAGAATGCCCTTGTCCCGACCTAATATAGTTACTAGTCCAACCAGTCCTAGCAACCCTTATCAATCGAACAATCCCTAAAAAAGGATTTAACCCAATTGATAGCTTTAAGTTCAGAGATTAGCCAAGGTATTTGTAGTCCCTAAAGAGGGATTTAACAACACATTTAACTTCCTACTCATTCAATTAGTTCAACCAGCCCGAAAGGAACAAGTTTGCCACTTAGGTTAAGGTTCACAACCAGGAATCTACAAAACCTTAGCAATTGAATTGATTCTAACTAGTTGTGCAGGCTAGATAGAATAAAACAATAGACAATCAAGTACAAAGAAGTTGAAGCATTCAAATATAGGAAACAAGGAACGAGAATTAGAAACTCAAAATCAATCCAAATAACGCTTCAAATTGCAGGCAGAATAAATGAGTTTAGTTCCTCATGGAAGACATCGCTCAGAATCTCTAAAGTGTCTGATGAATGAATAGAATAGAAGTGACTAAAAAACTAACATAAATCGGCCTTATAATGAGTCTAAGTCGGCCACCAAACAAACTAGCAAAACTAGGGTTTTAGTTAAATGAAACGCGGCGCTCTGGGCAAATGCGGCGGCCGCGGCAAATGCGGTGGCCGCGACAAATTGATGTGTTGCGGCCGAGGCATATGTGCTGCGCCCGCTGCAATGGTCTTTTACGAAAACTCTACTTTGAATCAGCTCTCGACGCCAACAAGAAAGTTGTAGATCTCTGAAAGAGCTTTCCAACGCATGGTCATAATAGTCGATCGGACAACCGAGGCCTCCAGAAAGTGCAAAACAAGTTCAGCATGTCTGGCGACAACTTCTGCAGACTTGTTCTTTGTTTAGGCTTGCTTCTTCTTCTCAGGACCTCATGAGATCTTCATGTAAGCTTCTTCGATCAACTAGAAGTTCTCATCCAATGCGTTATCAACTCATGTCTCCTCCTCGGATCCACCATTACCTAAAATAATCAATAAAAACGTGTAGATTCCGGCTCCAACAACATAGAGAACAAATATGAAAATTGTACTTAATCCATCCGCATCTTAACTAAGCTAAATGCAACCTATTATGCCCACCTAAATGCATGCTATCATAAACCCTTGGTGAATATATCAACGTACTGATAAGAAGACGGGACATGTAGAACGCGGACATGTCCAATGGCAACCTTGTCCCTGAAGAAGTGGAGATCAAGCTCAATGTGCTCCGTGCGTTGATGCTGGACTGGGTTGCTAGCCAGATAGACTGCGGAGACGTTGTCAGTGTAGACTAGAGTGGCCTTCTGAAGAGGGCAACGAAGCTCAAGCAAGAGATTGCGGAGCCAAGAGCACTCGAAGACAACGTTGGCAACACCCCTGTATTCTACCTCAGCGCTGGAGCGAGACATGACAGACTGAAGCTTGGCTGACCACGACACAAGGGTGTCGTTGAGGAAGACATAGTAACTAGACGTGGAGCGACGTGTGTCAGGACAACCACCCCAATCCGCATCAGTGTAAGCAACAAGATCAAGCTTAGAGGAAACAGTGATCGTGGTATCGAGCTCGAGGGTGCCGCTGATGTACCGAATGATCCGCTTCAAAGCCTGAAAGTGGGGTTCCCTGGGTGCATGCATGAACAAGCAGACCTACTGAAGGGCGTAACTGATATCAGGCCTGGTGAAAGTGAGATACTGAAGAGCACCAGCGAGGCTCTTGTACAATGTCGGATCATCAACCAAAGGACCAGAATGAGCACTGAGCTTGTTGGATGTATCGACATGGGTGGTGACTGGATTACATTTGACCATCTTAGTCCGAGCAACAATCTCAGCTGCATACTTACTCTGTGAGAGAAACAGACCAGACGCATGACGCTGAACAGCAACTCCCAAGAAGTAGGACAACGGACCTAGATTAGACATGGCGAATTCCGTACTCAACTGCGAAATAATGGACGTCTGAAGAGCATCAGAAGAGGCGGTGAGAATGATGTCGTCGACATATAGTAGCAGGAATGCCAGGTCTGAGCCTCTGCGATAGATAAACAGAGACATATCCGAACAGCTGCCAATGAAACCCAAACGTAGTAGATGAAAGGCAAAGCGCTGGAACCAAGCCCGCGGAGCCTGTTTCAGACCATACAGAGAGCGCTTGAGGAGACAGACATGCTTTGGACGATCAGCATCAGCAAACCCCGCCTGCTGAAACATGTAGACTGTCTCATTCAGATGGCCATGCAGAAAGGCGTTCTTGACATCTAACTGATGGATGGCCCAGTTGCGCGACAAAGCTAGACTCAAGACCACTCGAATAGTGGCAGGCTTGACCACAAGGCTGAACGTCTCATCACAATCAATACCTGCATGCTGAGATCGACCGTTGACCACAAGGAGGGCTTTGTAGCGCTCCAACGTCCCATCAGAGCGGAACTTGTGACGGATACAACGAATGACGTTCGCCTCAGGAGGGCGATGGACAAGAACCCAAGTACCATTCTTCGTAAGGGCCCTGTATTCGTCGAGCATAGCCGCCAGCCAATTCAGGTCGAGGAGGGCTGTTTTGTGGGAGATGGGAATGGGGGAAAGGGAGGTCGGGGTGGAGGCAGGGGGTGATGGGGGTTCGGGATGGACTGGGGCAAGAGCGGTGGAGCCTGGGGGAAAAGCTGCGGGTGCAGCAATGCCGCGGGTGCAGCAATGCCGCGGGCGCCGCGTATTGATTGGCCGCGGCCGCAACATGATGCTGCGGCCGCCGCCAGTAGGTGGGGCATAGGTTGGGGTGGGTTTTGTTGATTAGCTGTGGCCGCAACATCTTGCTGCGGCTGCGGCAGCACTTCATGGCGAAGGGACGGAGGGGTGTAGACATGGTTTTGAGCGGCGGGGTGATGTGCGGTGTTCATGGAGACGAACTGACGGGGTCGGAAGACATCGAAGACGCTGCAGGTGTGTGGTCTGGTGGGGGAGGGGGTGGTGGGGGAGGGGGAGAGGCAGGAGCACCGGGAGAGCTCTGGGGAAAATGAAAATGTAGGAAAGGTGATCACTCTGACTCTGACGGAGACACAGGGGGTGTGGGAGACGCAAAAGGGAATCACGACTCATCAAAGGTGACATGACGAGATAGAATGATCTTGTGGGTCTTGATATCGAGGCAAAGGTAACCGCGATGATCAGAGGGGTAGCCCAGAAAGGCACAAGGGGTGGAGGGTGGGTGAAGCTTGTGAGGGGCGGTGGAGGACTGATTGGGGAAGCACAAGCACCCAAAGGTACGAAGGTGATCATACCTAGGCAAAGTGAAATACAATGTCTGAGTTGGTGAGCGATGGTGGAGGGTAGTGGAAGGGAGAATGTTTAGGAGGTAGCACGTGGTGGCCAAGGCGTAAGGCCAATAGAGAAGGGGAATGGATGCGTGGAAGAGGAAAGAGCGCATCATATTGGTAATGGTTTAGATGATTCGTTCGGCCTTGCCATTCTGTTGGGAGGTATAGGGGCAAGACAAGCGATAGGAGATCCCATTGGTATTGAAGAAAGTGTGAAATTCTTTGGGTTCAAATTCGCGACCATTGTCTCATTGGAAACACTTGATAGAGGTGTGAAATTGTGTTTTGATGTACGCATGGAATTTGGCAAAGATAGGAAACACTTGAGATTTAAAGTGCAAAGGGAAAACTCATAAGAAATGTGTATAATCATCCAGAAACAAAAGGTAATACTTATGACCCTCCTTGCTAGGCACAGGAGATGTCCAAATATCACTATGAATGATATCAAAAGGGGCAAATGTAATGGTTAAAGACCGCTGAAAAGGAAGTCTGGCATGCTTGCCTAACTGACAAGAAGAACATAAACTAGAGCGATGCCCTTTATTACATTTGACAAGACTCTTAGAACGAAGTAAATCTAAAACTGCAAGACTGGGATGACCAAGGCGTGCATGCCAAAGACCGGATGATGATGCCGAGAGGGCGACTGGACTTGACGGGCTGGATGGTGAGGGCGACGACACAAGATAGAGCTCCCCGGTGCTATTACATCTCAGGCGAGTAACCCCCGTAGTAAGATCCTTCACATAGAAACCAAACGGATCAAACACAAGAGAAACATTATTGTCAGTGGTGAACCGACGGACAGAGATAAGGTTTTTGACAAGTTTGGGGGCAACAAGGACGTTGTTGAGGTGTAATGGGTTGGTTGTGGTTGGTAATGTGGTGTGGCCAATGTCCGAAGTATCTAGACGACCACCGTTGCCGACGATAATAGAATGGGCAGGACCCTTAAAAGAAAGAGAAGAGAAAGTACCTGAGGAGTTCGTCATATGAGAAGTGGCGCCAGTGTCCATGTACCAAGCGGTAGCAGGAGGTGCCAGCTGCATCGAAGAGAAGGCGTGATGCACATCAGTTGGAGTGTATGCCGGATCAGACGATGACGGGTAGGCCTGATGCCCTGTGGGTCGAGGAGCAGGACCCAACAAGCCCGCTCCTGACTGACGGTTGGGATACGGGGCTGGTGGGCTATACGACGGAGGAGGGTAGCCGAAGGGCATCCAAGGCGGATACCTGGGGTTGGGGTACCAAGAGGGGCGAGAGGGCTCGTGTTGCTGCGGCCGCCGACCATTGTTGCGGCCGCGGCCGCTGCCTCTCGCAGCCGGCTCTCTCGCAGCAGGTTGGTCGTTGTGGCGGTTGGTCTGCGGGGCATAGTACTCGTCGATGTCGCTTGACGAGACCAATGTTCTCTTGTCCTTGGCGGTTTCGGTGGTCTGACGGTGAAGGCGAGTCTCCTCCAGGATCAATTGAGACCGGGTCTTTTCGAATGTGGGGAGAGGTTCTGTCTGCTGGATATGAGTTGCAGCAACATTGTATTCAGAGGGAAGACCCGAAAGTACCTAGAGGACAAGGCGGGTGGCGCTGGGTTTGGAGTCAACGACGTCTAGTTGATCAGACAAGGTCTTGATGTGCTGATAATAGGCAGAGATCGACGGAAAGGAGGAAAGCTTGCAACTTGAAAATTCGTGCTCAAGATAGACAACACGGATGGACTTGTTGTCTTGAAAAATATTCTTTAGTTTTGTCCAAGCATCCAAGGCGGTGTCTTTGGGGTTGAGGATGGTTGTTAATAAATCTTTTGAGATGGTGTTGAAGATCCATTGAAGGACAATGGTGTCGAGTTAAGCGAAGAGATCGTCGTCTTCACTTTCGGGGCGATTGACGGAGGAGTCAATGTGGTGGAGGACTTTATGAGCCTTAACATGGGTCGTGAAAAGGTGCGACCACATGGTGTAGGAACTGGATTCGTGATCAAGGATGATGGGGATGCAGTTTTTGATATTAGAGATCGTGAGGGCGGAGTGGAAGAGTGGTTTGTTGTTGGCAGGAGGAGGGTCGGCCATTGCAACGGGAGGGAGAGAGAGGGGCGAGAGAGAGGGGAAGTTGTCGGCGACAAAGGGGTGGCCGGGGGGAGGGTGGCGGCAGGGGGGATGACGGTTAGGGTTTAGGACTAGGAGAAAAAGAAAATTTAGGGTGTGAGGATTTTAGGCTGAGATACCATGTGAGATCACGAGATTGATTGTAATGTCCTCCTTGAGGGTTTCCATTCATTGATAAACACACACACACACACACACACACACACACACACACACACACACACACACACACACACACACACACACACATATATATATATATATATATATATATTACAAAGGTATTGGGCCTTATTGGGGCATTTGGGCCCATTATACATGATGAGATCTATGTAATCTATCAACACCTCCTCCTTCTTCTGAGGATCTTTCCACTATTGATCCTCTTCTATCTCTTGACGCCTCCACATCTTCTCAACCTCCTCTCAGAACTTCTATAAGGACTCATAAGCCTCCTTACCCCAAGGATTTTGTTTGTAATTTTGGACCAACCTTTACTGCCAAGATTAATGTGGTTTCTTCATCACTTTTACCACCTTCCCACTTTGCTTTCCTTAGCCATTTCTGCTTATGTTGAACCCTCATCTTATAAACAAGCTTATACTGATCCAAATTGGATTACTGCTATGACTAAGGAAATTGATGCTTTGACTACCAATGAGACTTGGGACATTGCTCCCTTGCCCCTGAAAAATTTCATATTGGTTGCAGGTGGGTTTTTGAAGTTAAACTCAAATTTGATGGCAGTCTTGAGAGATATAAAGCTAGGCTTGTGGCTAAGGGTTTTACTCAGAAACTTTCTCTCCTATGGTCAAAATCACTACCATCAGGACCCTCATTGCAGTTGGTGCTTCCTTCATGGTGATTTTCATGAAGAGGTCTATATGTTGATGCCTGAGGTGGTTCCAAATCCTAATCATCATGTGTACAAGATGAAGAAAAGCTTATATGGCCGTAGGCAGGCTTCAAGGGAGTGGTTTCATACGCTGACAACTACTCTTCAGTCCCTTCAGTATGTTCAATCAAAGAATGACTATTATGTTTTCATCAAGCATCATGATTCTCGCATCACGGTTCTTGTTGTGTATGTTGATAATATTTTGATCACTGGCAGCAACCCTTTTAAGATTTCTTCACTTAAGTCCTTTTTGCATACGACCTTCAGCATAAAGGATCTTGGTCAACTCCACTATTTTTTGGGAATGGAGATCACTTCTCTTCCTGGCAGTTTTGTTGTTACCCAGACAAAATTCACCAAGGAGTTATTGCTTGATGCTTGTCTCCCAGGCACAAAGCCGGTTGTTACACCATTGCCTCTTCACTTGAAACTTAATGATACAAATGGATCTATTCTGGCTGATCCTACAAGCTACAGAGCTTTGGTTGGCAAACTTAATTTTTTAAACAACTCAACCTTTCCTATTCAGTTCAAACACTGAGTCAGTTTATGCAACATCCTCGTTTCGACTCTGATTGGGCTGCTTGTTCCATGACCCGATGCTCTATCATAGGCTACATTGTGTTCCTTGGCTCTTCTCCTATCAGTTGGAAGTCAAAGAAGCAATCAGTGGTTTCCAGGAGCTCTTCTGAGGCAGATTACAGAGCCATGCATGGCTAATGCTGCAACAGAAATCACTTGTTTTGTTCGTTTGTTACAGGATTTTGATGTTGCTCCCATCAAACCTGTTACCTTGTTTTGGGACAACCGTTCAGCCTTACCAATCCAGTCTTTCATGATCGAACTAAACACATCGTCATAGAAGGCTTATTAAGTTTGTCCTTTGTGACATCCTCAGAGCGGCTGGCTGATGTCCTCACCAAAGCTGGGTTTTTATCTTAATGTTTTTTTATATTTTCGTCGTTTGTCACTAAGCGAGCTCCTGCTGATATTGTTGACGTCGTCCATTTGAACGCTCTTAAACGATGAGTAAACTGTGGTTAACCATTCCCAAATTCTCGCCTTGTATAAAAAAAATAAAATACAGTATTGTGGTGGGTAAATTATATTGATGTTCATTGATCGATTACCATATGATGTGGTACGTACGTTGTTGGATTTGTTGCTACTTGTTAGTAATTTTATCCAATCCAAAGGTGGCAAATATCAAAATTCTTGAAACAGGTCGAGTATACAATATTATTAGAATTGAGTGTGGTTTGGAATTTGAGTACGTGGATAGAGAATCAAACTACATCTAAACCATTAAAAATATTTGAACATTTATTTAAACTTAAAAAATTATATTTATTTATAAGCATATATTTTAATATATTTATAAATTCTATTTTTTTTAAAATCATATATTTCAATTTTTAAAAATTAGAAATTACAAAATATGATTTTTCAAAATAAAATTTTATAAACAGATAAAAATAAATGTTAGTAATATAAATATTTTTTTATTTTTTAAGATTAAATAAATATACGTTAAAATATTTTTGTGATGTAAGGAGAGAGTATATATAACGGAGTGGAGATTGTAATAGTGGAGTAGGAGATCTCCACTTATATAATTAACCATATACTCAGAAGAAGAAGAAAATAATAATCTTTGTTATTTAAATTAACATACACACCGTTCTTTTTGTTTATAAAAATACAAACAAATTACAAATTTGTTCTACTAATACAAATACAACTCCTCGCTTATTTCAACTTGCAATCAGCAAAAGCAAGCAATCAACATAAACCATATATAACATTTAAAAAAAAAACACTTTATCCATATAAATTAATTAACCCACAAATAAAATCATAAAACCAACACCACATATATAAATTCAATGCATGGATCTAGACCTTAGGAGGAAGTGGAATACTCTGTTCATTCCTGAAGAAATTAAGAGGATCAACCTTGGCCTTCACCTCCACCAACCTCTCAAAATTACCCTTAAAGTACTTACTTCCATAGCTCCTCTTCACCTCCTCGTAGCTGTTCTTCCCCTGGTCGTTCACCCCCAAATCCAGATCTCTGTAGTTCAAGAACGCCTCCCTCGGAAACCGCGACACATACGGCGTCATGTACCCGTACAGCTTCCTCGTCAGCCCGATAAAATACTCCGAATTATTCGCCCCCGCCACGTTCCAGTTCGTCGCGTACTGCACCTTGTACAGGTTCCCCGCCCTGTGCGGGAACGGCACCTCCGTCGCCGGGATCTCCGCCATCCTCCCCCCGTACGGGTTGAAGGTCAGCTGCGGGGTCACCAGCTCGATCATCCTGTTCCACACGAACTCCAACCCCTCCCTCGGGATCGGCTTCTTCACGTAGTCCGATTTCCTCTTCAGGTAGGTCAGCGATTGCGGGGTCCGGCTTAGCAGGATCGTTGCCGGAGTTCCTAGCGGGAAGTCGGTCCAGAAGCTCACCGAGTCGACCCAGCTCATCTCGTGCACGTCCGACTCGTTGGCTTTCATTAGAGGGATGTACTCTTTCATTATCGCGAGGAGCGATTTCGCGTCTCCTAAATACATCGCTCTGAACGTCGCCCTAACCGTCTTCTTGTTAGGGTTCTTGGTTCCGTTGACCACATCTGAAGTCAACCTGATAACATGTTACAGTGAATCAATACTTCTCTCATTGTCAATTGGTTTTTATTAAAGACAGGTGATGGACAAACCTTATGAAGAGCTCATGGGGGAGTTTGGTGGTGGCGACTTCTTGCCATTGCATTACGACGTCGAGGGCGTCGTCTTCCATGAGCCGTTGGATCCTGAAGACCGTTACGGTTTCCGGGACTCGGACGAGCTTCAGCTTGTAGGAGAGGATGACTCCGAAGCTGGCGCCTCCACCGCCTCGGATAGCCCAAAAGAGGTCCTCTCCCATCGTTGTCCGGTTCAAAACCCGCCCATTTACATCGACAAGGATGGCGTCGATGATGTTGTCGACGGAGAGACCGTACTTCCTCATCATGTTGCCGTAGCCTCCACCGGAGAAATGCCCGCCGGCGCCAACTGTTGGGCAGACCCCGGCCGGAAACCCGTGGGTCTTGCTCTTCTCAGAAATCCTATACGATCAATATTGTAACACTTGTATAAATTAAAATCACATTTGTGTATATACTATAAAAATGACTTTTTTTTCCCTATATTAAATATGTTTTGTATCATATTTCTAAAAACACACAAATATAATCATATATGTAAAGATCATGACAAAGTTTTAGGGGGAAAAATCATGCATAAGTGCATCATAATCTTAAATTAATATAGTATAATTTTAATTTCATAAAAACACATAAAATGTAGTCTTAAATATATACAAAAAATTTTTATACCATATTTATTTTCAAGAAAATAATTTCTTTACGTAAGTGAACAATAAAGTCAAATTTTTTTGCATATATATATTCATTGATTTTAATTCAACTTAATGTTTGTCCACAAAATATTATTCAAACCTTTTAGAGTTGTTGTGTTATATTAGAAGACTTTTAAACATATGGTATTCAATTGTTGATTTAATGTTGTTGTATTAGAAATCCATTTTCAGAGGTATTTTTTCTTCTTTTCAAACCCTGTTAATTACATTACATTACATCTCTTTGGGTCAATATACGAAAATCACAGTTAGTTAATTACCTTGTCAATTTTTTTTTTTTAAAAAAAGAAGTTAGAAGACTTTTAAGGCAGTAACGGCCCCATGTTAATTGATTACCTGTAATAGACCTCACCAAGAGTTGCGCCAGCCCCAACCCAAGCAGTCTCGGCCTCGACATCGACATCGATGGATCGAAGATTAAACATGTCGAGGATGAAGAACGGGCCTTCGGCCACGTAAGAGATGCCTTCATAGTCATGGCCTCCGCTCCGAATCTTCATAAGAACACCATGTTGGCGAGCACATATCACCGCGGCTTTGACATGGGACTCATGCAGAGCCGTTACGATGAGCAAGGGTTTCCGGGTTGTGGAGGTGTTGAACCTGAGATTACGGATGTATTCCTCGAGTACGTCTGAAAAGGAAGAATTCTTGTGCGTGTAGATTGCGCTAGAAATCGGGTGGGAGGCCTCGGAATGGCTTTCGAGGCACCCTAGTAGGGTTTCGTGGCGGCTAAATGCCCATGTGGTGGTGCCGGAGAGGAGGACAATGAGGAGGGCAAAGGAGAAGTTGTTTAGGGTTCCCATTTAGCTAGGGTTTTGAATTGAAGTGTACGTACGTTAATATATAAGACTTGATTGATGGGTTTTTATTTCCCTTTAAATTGGAGAGTACGGGGTTTTGTTTGTGCATTTATAGAGATTTTGTTTTGGGTGGTTTTGGAATTGGGGATTAGGGTTGAAAAGGGTAGGTTGGTTACGCACGGCAAATTAATACTGTTCTATAGTTTTCAAAATTGCAATTGGTCAAATGCAAGAAAAATCAAGATCCTTGATAATCCAAGATATGCACCAATAATTTATTAGAAAATTCAGAGCGCAGCCTAAAATTGAAAATGGAAAATGTTAGCAACTTTGCATTAATTATATTACTCCGTACTTCGTACAGTAATTATAACTGCTTACACGTTGAACCTCTGAATCCATTTACCTCAAAACGTAGAAAGAATTATAATCTTCATCAAGTTTATATATACTCAGTATATTATACAGTATATATGGAAATTTACCAAAAAAAAAATCCATCAGTCAAATATAAATTTACAGAAAATCACCCATTAAATGACTTTTACAAATCACCATCTATTGTCTATTTCTATTAGGATTTTGTCAAATACATATGATATTATAATATTTTAAACTTTATATTTAAATTATAATCTCAAATAGATTTAAAAATATATTTTACTAATTTTTTTTAAAAAAAATTTAAAGAACTTGATGTATATATGAACAAAATTTCCTAGTTTATTCCTAAAAATGGTTATAAATTTTAAAAATATTTTATAGATTAATTTTTAATCAAAATTAAAATTAGTTTATAAGTCATGAGCCTTGTTTAAATTTAATGATATTCTTGATACTAATATAATTAATGTCTCATTTTCTTTCATTTGTTAACATATACACCATATAATAAAAATTAAAAGTACTATTATCTAAATATTTTTAAAAATATTTTCCAGGCTCAAAAGTATTGTTATTAAAAGTATCTTTATTAAAGTTTGCTTAAATTTTTAAATAAAATTCAGTAATATTTTCTAGATTTAGAACCTTCTTCCTCCAAATAAATATAGAATTCAAAATTTTACACATTTTTTGCCCCTAATATATTAATATAATTTTCTATCCCTACCATAAATATATAATATAAATATATTCAAGTTTAAAATTTATATTATAAAATTATAAAATATACTATATATTTAATGGTTCTAATTGAAATATGTGGTGGGTGGTGATTTGTTAATAAAAACCATTTAATGGGTGGTTTTATGTAATTTTGTATATAACAGATGGCTTTTTGTAAATTTTCCATATGTATATGTGTATTGACAATAAGTCATATGTAAACAACTTTTATTGTCTATCAAGTTAGCAAATTAATCTGAGTGATTGAATTAAAAAGATCAACTGATGAGATTAAAAGTAATTAATCACTTTTGATAAAAATAAACCTAAATAAGTCCAGCTTCATACAATACGGGCGAAATGCTTGAAATTTATAAATGTAAAATAATTTAACATTTTTGAGAAACTTGCAGTCTTATTAAGAAGATTTTGGAATAGTTTGGTACGTGGTAATAAAGTGGTACTTTTGGGTTTGTTTGGATTCTCAATATATTATGCTTATAATTATAAACACATAAAAGTGTTTTTTAAATTATGTCAATCAACTATATTAAAGTTAATAATTAATGAAATTATAAACTTTACCAAATAGAGGGTGGTAATTGATACAATTTATAAGATGTTTTATTTTAAATGCACATATTTTTTAAACTCAATTTAATTAAACACTTGCAAAAGTTAGAATCCAAATACATATCCGTCATTATGTTATGAATTAATTTGTGATATGAAATTTGAATTTGGTAAATAAAGAGCAGTCATCTGAAATTCGACCCAAAAACCTATAAATACTACTCAAAAGTCATTTCCGATTGAACCATTCCGGAAGGATTAATTTGAATTTTTATCTCACTTGTATATATCAATAAGCCTATTATAATGTTAAAAAAAAAAAAAAAAAGGCGTACTGCGCGCGTACGTGTACACAACACAACAATCAACTAATTAAACATATATGGTATATAAACATGATCGATCGACAGTTGACACTAAAAAACGAACTTGACACGTACACCTCGCTCTTGAATGTCAAATTAATTAATTAATGTAGTTGTTATATTTGACAAATCAATGTGATCAGTTTTTAACTACGTACATTAGATTAGTATGAAGTAACCAAGTAATATATTTGACAATGATGCAAACTCAAGTCAAATTAAATTTTCCATGATTGTTCAAGTTCATTATGACGTCGACATTCATTGAATTATAATCTGTATATATGGATGGATGAATTGCAGTAACGTGCAATTAATTATTTGTGTTAGTTTGTTTATTGGTGAACCTGATTTTGTGTTTCTAGATTTTCTTGTTGTATATTTTGACCGTTCAAATATGAGTTTAATTTGCAGGCTTCATATCCAAAACAGTCTCTTTTATCCAATCAGGGTTCATACAATCATTCATACCCCCCACTCTTTACGTGGAAATTGAAACGTGATCATTTAGATTGCGTGCCTATTTTTATTTATCGCATCTATATTGAAATTCAATTAATGTTTTTTTTATTACAAATTAAGAAATTTAATGTTTGCACTAAAAATAAATAAATTTGCGGTGTCAATCAATATTTATAAAAACCTGTTCAAGCTTTTAGCCAAATCACAAAACTTCGTCGAATTAGGCGATATGTTCCACATGCATTAAATATTAATGGGGCGTTTACCATATAGATCATATTTTCGGACTATATTAGGAAGTTGTCCTCCAACCTTTCCATATTAGCAAATTGTCCACCATTGATTTTTTTAATGAAACCGAAAACCTTGGCAACCAAGCTTCCCCTGCTTCATCGTAACTGTTGTAATCAATCTTTTTTTTTGCATGGTAATCGATCTACCTACTGTAATAGATCATTATGTTGCTGAATCGATCAATCTGTTGCTGAATTGCTTCACTACGCATATCAACTACCTACGTACGCATATCCACCAAGTAAGTATATCGATCGTTTTTGCTGTAACTTTGGACAATTCTTCAGCAATGTTCTTCGAACTTATGATTATGATGTTGATTAACTATAGATCTGCTGAAATCGTTGATTCAACGTTCTTCAAAATTTTTGATTTTGCACTACAGATTTGCTGAATACAGTTTTTCGATTGTTGCTATAAGTATCGTTTATGATTCCTCCTGAAATTACGATTGATACTATAATTCAATACTTTCTATCAATTTATTATGATTGTTGATGTGATGGCGCAGAGTTTCAAGATTGTTGCTGCTATGGAAATTTTTGCTTCAACAACCCGTTTCTAAAACTATCGTTTTTTATTGCTTTTGAAAGTGTTTCAGCAGATCTGTGTTTCGATTTTCTATAGATCATTAGCATGCTCACTGATTGCTTAAATGAAATCGAATATTGATGTCCACTGATGTCCATTAACATGTACTTTAATACTGTGAATTGCAGTTATCTGTTTTTTTAATTGTTTCAGCAGATCTGTTTTTTAATTTCCAGATTCATGAACAAATAGATTTCCAGTTCATTTTTGTTGAAATGCATTCAAATTAGATTTCAAGTACTTTAATACTGTCAACCTGCATTGAATTGCAGGGATAGAAATGTCATCAAACATTGTAACAGTTGTATATGGGGGAAAGTGGAGAATTGCTGAAACAAGATTATTGTTCGATGGAAACACTACTTCAAAGGCTTTTGTGCTAGAGAATTCAATCACTTTATCAACCTTGAGGGACAAGGTTTGCAACAAGTTTCTACACAAATGAAGCTTGGAATTTGGCACATGCTGAAACCATATATCCAGTCCTTCCTGATGATGAAATAAACCCTCCTGGATATATTAAACAGATTAAATGTTACCCCCCCCCCCCTTGTAAGGAAAAAATGTGGTCAACATCCTTGGAAAAAGAAAATCTCCAAAGTAGAGTATGTGAGAAGATCAAAACACAGTAAGGAATGGCTTCAAAGGGAGCAAAAGCTCACCACTAGCTAGCTACAGACAAATAATGATGATTTTGATTTTTAGTTTAGTTATCAACTGTTTCAGCAATCAACTATGATTTTAATATGATGCTTTGTATTTTTTTTTTGTTATCAGTTGTACTTCGTGTCATTGCTATACTATATCATATTATTTTTAGTTTTTATGGTTACCAGTTATCCTTTCTTTTTATTTCTATTCTCAAACTTTAATCTAGAAAATCCTCTCTTTTTCAGCATGAATTTTTTGCTGAAAACAACTTGCTGAACACAAAATGCTAAGAAACTTTAATTTAACTTGATTGGAAACGCAATAAGTCCCCCATTTAGAGTTTATCTTTCTGTATTTCTTTAAAATATGGAACCTTAGCACTGTATATTGGTGTCATCTTAAAAAAAATGCTGAAACAAAATGCTGAAACATGAATACTGAAAAAATTTACATTAAACCATTAACTAAATGTCAATTTCAATGGCTTCAAAAATGCCATTGAAATTCCTTCAAATGCCACCATGCACGTATATGCAAAAAAATTAGGTGTGCGTAATATTTCCTGGAAATACATAAATACAGCAAAAAAAAAGGACCAAATTGTCTACATTTAATAGAATGTCTTGAAATTCCTAAATCTGAAAGATGCTATTATCTAGAATTTAAACCTCCATCTCTCTTGAATCAAGTCCGAGACCATAAGTTCTCGGTATCGAAAGATTCTTTCATTGGTAAACTTCTTCACATCTCCCCCAAAAATCAGTGCTTCGATTGCTTTGAGTACGAAGACCCTACAAGACGCACTGCAATAAATGCAACAAAACATAGTTATATCAAGCAAATCTGTTGTACGTTTTGCTCGTTCATGAGCTTCCTTTGATTCATTTTGGGATCCACAACGATCTGCGGGTTCAGCTTGGGGTGCCATAAACACCTGATCAGTGTTGTCATATTGGTTCAGAGGGGATACAGAAAGCCCCAGGAATTTTTCATTCCAAGCTGCCATCTTTGGGTCATTTCTCGGAGGATTCCTGCACACAACACACCACAACCAGAGGGCAAAAAACACGCAAACAAGAACTAACAAGAAGCAAATAGACCTCATTAAAAATCTAACAAAAGGAACAAGAGCATAACAAGCTAAACCAAGTCGCCCAATTTTTCCGGTGTCATTTTGGTCCACTTTGTGTGATTCAACTTCCATTGGGTCATGAGTAGTCAAATTGTTCTCACATAACATTTCAATAAGAGCAAGGGATAGTTTAACAAAATTTTCATTTTTAGATGTTTTGATATTAAGTTTCAAAAGGCAAATATCATTTTCTCTTTTATAGATGGAAGATGCATCACATAATTTTTCTACGATTACAATCCAGGAAAGGGATTTAAAGATGGAAGAGGGAGACCAAATTAGATCTGGTCTGATCTGTAGAATTAGATATGTACTTTGATTCTTGTTACCGTACTTATTTGAATTACCGAATTTCTTTCCTGGTATTTAAAAAAATGAAAATTTTGCATGGTACCTCTGTGGTATTACGTATTTCGCACGATGTACAAAAGTTTTGTTAAATTTGCACGGTACCCCTAAGTTTTGTACAGTTTCGCGTCGTGCCACTAAGGGGTTAAATCTGATAGATTTCAAAAACCACCGTTAACCCTACTTGCTCTTACGCGTACGGGGAAGAGCTAGGCCGGAGAGGAGAGAAGGGCACCGGAGAGGGAAGAGCCAGGCCGACCACCACACTGAACCGCAGCCGCCGGGCCACCGGACAGTGAAAATCGCCGCCGCCGGCCACATCAATCGCCACCGCTGCTCACCCTGTTGCACCAGAACCGACCTCGCCCATTTCGCACCAGAACCCGACACCCGTGCTTCGACGCCTCTTAATTTCTACCGATTGAAGGTAATTTCTACCGATTTTGTGCATTCCATTTAGCACCACTAGTACATATTAGGGGTTGAAGCAATTCCAAACTGCGTTTTTTACATATTAGGGATTTGAGTGTGAAACTTTGATTAGGTTTTCTCTTTGTAAAATTTGTGGTTCGAGTTTGAAAGGATTAGTTTTTGTTTTTAGAATTTCATTGTATAAGCATCAATCAAATATGCTTTACTGGAAGTGCAAGCTATTTTTCAGAAACTTCAATTTCTGTCGATTTATGCAATTTCCATCAATTAGGGATTCGAGTGTGAAAATTTGATTTGGTTGTCCTCTTTGTGGATTGTTGAAATTCAGAATTGAGATTGAGGAGTGTGCATACTATTTTGGATTGTTGAAATTCAGAACTGAGAGGATTAGGTATTTCTGTTTGCAAGTTTCAGTATGGATATTGTTGAAATTCAACATAAGCTTGGATTAGGGATTGTGGAACTTCAATAGAGACTTTGATATCAAGAAGTATATTTGTGTTAGAGGCTGGTTTGTCATAAAACTTTGAATTCTGAATTGAGAATTCAGAATTAAGATTGAGTGTGCATACTATTTTGTTGATTTAATTGATTTTTGGCAGCTTAAGAATAACTTAAGTGATCATAATGTGATTGGATTTCAGGATAATGAAGCGAATTGTGGTTTTTTTTCAATGGTGTAACAAAGATGTTGCCACTTTGGGGTCGAGCATAGCACTGAATGCCATCTCCAATGAAGAGAAGATTGTAAAAATGAGAGAGAAAAAGAAGTCATTGCAAATAGAGTTGAAGAGGCTCGAAGCAATGTGATGTGTGGTTGTATTCTTATGTAAACTTCAGTAGCACTTAATTCTAGTTGTATTCTTATGTAAACTTATTCCAAGGCATTTAGCAATGTCAGACTCTCTTTATGTAAACATCGCATTTACCAGCAACAATGCAATGTGTCCAGGTGTTGTTCTCTTTATATAAACTTATGTTTGTGGCTGCATTGAACACTCTCTCCGATTGTCCTTTGCAAGGCTAAATGCTCTATGTTTTTAATATAATGATGCACCAAAGTTATCTTCATTTCATATAATAAGTGTTTTAGACATGTATAATGTCGTAGCCAAAAAGGGACAATGGTTGTTCCAAAAACTAATGAAGGGGGTCTAAGTTATCAACCCTAACATTGAACATCGAGCTTGTTCCAACAGCTGGTCAAGCGGATGGAGCACTAAATCTTAAAAGAACGACTCCTAATCGACTACAACACAAACACCGACGAGTACACAACTACTGAGTTTTTGGCCACCCATGGAGCTGAGGACCTAACTTCTTTCATGGTTTGACCTTGTGCAGGGATGTTTGGCTCATTTGGTTTCGACCTCTTTGATCTTCTTTCAACTCAGATGCCTTTCTGTGCCTTCACTTCCTTTGCAGTTGGTCCACCTTTACACATCTTCACATTATGTCCATATGCCTGGTACAACAAAGTAGGTTAATACATCGCACATAAATATCAATGTGAGACAATGACTTCTATATCTCCTCGAGCATCCAATACCTGACATCTTCCACATTGCACTAGGCGAGATCTTTTGCCTGCTGGTGCTTGCCCCTCCTGTCTCCGTCTTGTTTTCGCCGGTCGTCCAACTCCCCTTTTCATGGTACGTAGGTGGTTGTACTCTCGGTAGATCAAAAGAGGGCCATTGTTCTTCGTCCGGGACCGGTCTGAAAAGACGCATAGATGAGATAGTTTCTGGTTGATATCATCATCCGCTCTCACATGGTCAATCAACTTCTTCGTAGCCCATTAGGGGCACGATGCGAAATTGTACAAAACTCGGGGGTACCGTGCGAATTTAACAAAACTTTTGTACACCGTGCAAAATACGCACCACAGGGGTGCCAGGCGAAATTTCTGTAAAAAAAAAGAAAAAGAATCAAGAGCAAGTTAAACCGGTTTCACGAAAAAACCAAATGACCAAAACAAAATCCAGGGCCTCTAAAACGGGCCAAAGAGCTCTTATTAACGGGCTCTTAAAAAAAACACCCCCATATCTTTCAGCCCACCAAACATCGAAAAGTAGACAACCTTCTCTACACTCATCTCTTGTCATCCCAAATTTTCTACCCAGTTGTCTTCGTTAAAAAATAGTTTTCTGTCGAGCTTTATTAGTTTAACTTATAATATGATAAATATAATATTTTTTTATTAGATAAGAATTTGAGCTAACAAGACAATAACATGTCTGGTAAACTCAATAGGTCGGCGAATCGGCAGATGGACAACCGTCAACAAACAACATAATAAATAACACAAATCTACACGGATGAAAGAAAACCCACGCAACCCATAAAATCTATCGCCAGCGGAGGAGTCGAGAAAGATCCAAAACGAGCCATGAATACCGAGAACACGAGAGAGTACAGTGACTCATGTGACGCCTCGGCATCGAGAAGACGAAGAACAATAACCCACCACCGGAAAAGGCGAAACGTGAGTGTGATTCAATAGGTCGTCATGTGTTTGATTTTCCCCTATCTATTGTGATGGACATAAATCTTAAGTTAAAACGATCGGTAAAATTTTACCACAACATCCTTAAACTTTACCATTACAAGAAAAAACATAATTTAACGTTCAAGCTGTACCAAGATTTTAGCCACATTGCCCAATCAAATTATACATTCTTTGCACCTAATGAATCTTCCCACGCAACGCACCACCCTCCTCCCTCCCCGGAACCGGCGTCTTCGCCACCACCTGGAGCGGCGGAATACTCTGCTCATTCCTGAAGAAGTTGTGAGGATCCACCTTCGTCTTAATCCCCACCAACCGATCGAAATTGGCCTTATAGTACCTCACACCCCATGAACTCGCCGTTACGAAATTGGAGCTCCCGTTCTTGTCATTCTCATTCTCCCCCAAATCCAAGTCTCTATAGTCCACGTACGCCTCTCTCGGAAACATCGAAACTCACTGCGCCATGTAGTCGTACACTCGTACACCCTCCTTATCCACCAGCCGCAGCCACCGACTTCTGAAGTCAGCACTTCCCATCGTGTGTTTTGCGAGATGTGTCCGTGTGAATAGAAAGCCCAGTTAATAGGATACAAATGTGTGGTCGTCTTTATCATGCCTTCGAAAATACTATAAGGAAGCAAGAGACTAGTAGTAAACTGAGCACATCCATCAACATTAATTAACCAGAAATGTACAAGTTCATCTGAACAACACTTGCAAATTACAAAAAAAAATATTGAAGAGACTCAAGAGGTGAAACTCATAAAAACAACAACACAAACTTGCTGATGATATATAAATTCACATCAGAACAACGGAATGATCAAATTGTGTCTCTGTCAACAATGCCAGCATGAATGAGCAACGCCCACAAGAGCGTGATGAACTCTCCTCCCTCGGCAAGCCTCTCGACATGAACCATTTCATTGCTGTTTGATGATGCCAAGAACAAGATCATCTCCGTCCAGAACTCCGCCAGTATCTTCCACCTTCTCCCTTCGTCCTTCACTGTAAAGAGGAGGTCCTGCCCGAGCTTTGCTCCTCTTCGGATGGTTGTTGCCCTTTGTGCTTCTGCTTCATTATCGCTAAGTAGCTCCATCAGTTTTTCATACTTGTCGACCTCCTCAACAAACCCGCAAGGAGAAACCGGTTTCTTGAACAAATCTCTTGCTTCTTGGATGGCAATGTCGCATGTGGCTTCGGCTTCAAGAAGAGAAACATGTAGCAAAGATGGACAAAACAGCAACAAGTACGCGCAATACTTGGATAAGGTTGTCGCCACCTCAAAATCCTCCGTTGATTGCTTGCTATTTTGCTGAGATTCACGTCTCATCTCGCAAATGCTAGTTGCAATATGCCATACTAGAATAGCTTCTATGTCACACCCTAGCTTGCAAGCCCAGGATAGGTCTTTCTCGACTTCGTTTCTCCTCAAAGAAGCAATCCCATTGCTCAACTTATTATGGGGGCCGTTCTTCTGTAATGCTAACACCACTGCGGTCTTCACATTCTCAGACAACACAACACTTGATGCTTTTTTTCTGCCCGCTATTGGAAGACCAGGGATCCCAAACACAGCGGCAAATGATCGTAGTAACTTATTATCTATACTGAAAGAAGTGGATGATTGCAACAATGAGTATTGATCAAGCTCTCGCTTCCAAGGCTTGGGAAATAGGATAGTATGGAATCGCAGCAATATCCGAGAAATAACATTGATAACTTTCTCGAAGCAACAATCAAGCAATCTACACTTCTTGGAGTTATCCCTCTTGGCATAATAGGAAAGCAAGGACACCCTAAACCATCCTGATGTAATCACCATGATCAGTTGGAAGACCTCCAGCACAAATAGGACCAATATCACAACTTGAGTGGTCATGACTTTCAAATATTGCTTCTCAATCTTTGTACCAAACTGTTTCGCATGTAAATTATCTATATGATTAAGAGTGTAAACCATACGAGTAAACCCCCAAAACATTATAGGATAAGTGAAGACATAAAGCTTCCAATAGAACCCATTGAAATAAAAGAAGGTGTATTTGGAGAAGAAGAAGTCTTGGAGAAAGCTGAGCTCTAACTCAATGACTCTAAACACCCTTTCACTCCCACCTACAAACAATCCATCGCGAACCAATTTCCAAGCCTTCCCTCTTGAGTCGCCGCCTTTGAACAAATGATAGCCCCAGAGCTTTCCAAGTAGCAACCAGAATAATGCAAAAGAAAGACAAGTGTCTTTGAGCTTCCCATCTTGATCCCCTCCTCCAGACTCCGAGCTCAGAAGCCTGCCTTTGCATTCCCATATATTCTCTACGCTAATTCCTTCTACAATCACGCCATCCTTGTGACTTTCCGAGTATCTTGGGCCCACCAAGTACTTAAATCCCTTCATAGTCACAGGATCAACTTCCCCTTCCTCGTCCTTGTTGATGTAGTTGATCATCTTCCTCAACTTCTGTTTGATCCCCGGGGTTACATTGGCGGCATAAGCCAGTGCAACTATTCTTTCTACTACCTTGAAACACACAAGAAGAAAGGCCAACAGAACAGGACCCTTCCATCTCCAATACATAGTATAGGCAAAAAGCAATATTAAGACAACCTGAATGAGAAATTGGAAGACCAATTTTGATCTTGCATTTCTTTCTTCGGGACTAAACACACTGAGATTGTCGAAACTTGCATAGCCAAGCAACAAAAGGACACTCCACACACTGTATAGCCACTTATAGAGGGTATTGAATCCCAAGCTATTTCCAGGCTCTCCCATGAGAGCCAAGGTGTAAGATAACAGGATTGGGACCATCAGATAACATACCACTGACACAAAATTAAGCCATACCTTCCAAAATCGCTTCTTAAAGACGCTGAGCAGGAAAAGGATGGCCAACAGTGCTGTTGAAAGAAACACATATATCCGGATCTTATTTTGATGAGTTTCTTCATCATGGATCCATTTTATAAGTCTTTCTTCATATGTCATGAAACACGAGCTGGTTTCATCTTGGAGTCGACGAACAACACTTTGCATTTCCCCCCCTTTCCTTTTTGATTGATGAAATTAGATGACTTTGATCGAAGAAAGTACGGTGTTCCCCGGCCAGCACAAAAGGGAGTTGAGTGTTTAAGGTTCTTATTTCCCTTATTTAAAATCCATAAAATAGTAATTAATACGTAAGTATGTATCTGACCTTGGATCACATACTAATCGATCAGGATATTTGTTAATAATATGTTACATTATTTATACATTGGCGCGCCCGTGATCTAAGGGTCAACACCTCAAGTAACATGTATGGTGGCATTGAAATTGATATAATATGACTTGATATGTGAACGAATTAATATGATACATTGTTTTTTTATGTATAAATTAGCGCGCGCATGATCTAACCACCAGTGGCAAATCTAGGGGGGTTTTGCCTCTTATTTTTTTTTAAAAAAAAAATTTACAGTAAAAATTTAAAAAGAGTTAAAAACATCACAAAGACAGCTTAGATTAGGCTTTGTCTGGCACAATGACCGACTTTTCGGAGCTTTTGGTTTTGATAAAATATAATTTTAAATGAAATAAATATAATATTTTAGTTTAATTAGCTTTTGGAATCGTAGTTTTTCAACAGCAAACCCAAGCTTTTCGGAGCTTTTGATTTTTTATTCACAAGTTTCAATCAACTACCCTAACAATTAAGTTTACCAAACACCATACTAGCTTAGTAACATATATTTAACACAAATAATCCACCAATTTCAGCTATCCCATCAGCTAGCCTTTTCCTTAGACTAATAATGCAACAAATTCAATAGGTTTGGGACTTGAATGGAATGAATAGAAGGTGAAGGTCCAATATGAAATGGGTATAAAAGGTTAGAGATTTAAATGGAATGAACAAAAGTTTAGGGACTAACAAGAAAAAAGTTTGAAACGTTAGGGACTAGTGGCATAATTTACCATATTTATTACCTTGGGGTTACGAGTATCGGGGATGAGCTGAGTGAGATCAGGCTGCGTTGGTTGGGGCATGTTTAGATGAGACTTCTTTCGGCCTGAGTTCGCAGGGACGAGAGTTTGGATCTAGGAGTTACCTGCAGAGGAAGAAGTAGACCGAAAAAAAGTTGGATGGAGGTCATCAGACATGCATGCATGATCTCAATCTTCTCAACCTTTTCGAAGATATGACACGGGATAGAGACCACTAGCGGAGGTGCATCCGGGCGACAGATGTTTAGTGTGTCTTGAGTGGTTGTGCGGTGTCTAGTGTGCTTTGCCTCTATGATTCTCTTCTGGCTCTTAATTTCCTTATTGCTATACCTGTTAACATTCTGTTCATTCCGTTCGTTTGTTCCGTTCAGTTTGGGTCTATCGAAAATACTCTTTCGACGAGTTTGGGGAAAGAATGCGTACATCATGACCCCTAGACCCCACTTTAGCATGATATACCAGGTCGACGTCGTCGTCGTTGTTGTCTCTTGGTTTCCTTCTACAAAAAATGTTTAATTAAATTACAAATTTAATGTTTTCTTCAATATATTTAAACGAAAACATTATTTTTAATATATACTTATGAAAAATATTTCTTTTTGTTGATAATTTTTTTTTATAACTAAAAATGACTATTTGAATCACAAATTTAAGTTTTTTCCTAACATATTTAAACAAATAATAATAATTTTCATATATACACGCAAAAAAATTATCCAAAAAAATATAGGAATAATTTGGAATATATCCATTCCCTTTACGGCTTTACCCTATTTAAGTAAATGTCAATTTTTATAACCTCATTGAGTAATGTCCCAAAATGACATTTTTACTCTTCATTTTCATTTTTCATTTAACCATTGCCCATTGACGAGTCAGACGGTCAAGGTCAATGACTTTGGTGACATATGCATGTGTGGTGGCAACTTTTTTTTTTGTTGAATTTTTTTTTTTACAATTGTTTTTTACGAGGTCAGTGTCATAACCCTTATCACTGCAAACACTGTTGGTGACACAAGTGGTGACAACTCTTTTTTTACAGTTTTTTTTACGAGACTAGTGTCACCATCCTTAATAGTGGTGACACTATTGGTTAGGGATATTATTCGAGTAGAACGAGTCGAGTACTTAAGTGCTCATGATTTGCTCTTTTTTATTGAGTCGAGTTCTAGCCTGATTTTTGTTTCAAGCTAAGAATTCTGCTCATATTCGGCTCGTGAGTATTCAACCAAGCTCAAACTCGAGCTCGAGCTCATTTTGCTCGTTTTTTATAAGTTAAGCTTGAGCTCGAGTACTCGTTTTTCAAAACTTTGTTTTAGTCTCATTTTAAGCTTGTATTATATAAACTCGTTTAAACATGTACTAATGTAATCTATAAATTCATTTTGAGCTCATTTTAAGCTCGTTTTAAACATACTAATACAAGCTTCGCTCACATATATAAAACGAGTTATACGAGCATCTTGTATAAAGCTCGAACTCGGTTCGAGCTCGTGAGAACTCGAAATCATGCCATTACTCGTTCGTTTTGAAATATAAATGAGCTAGAGCCGAGTTTTATACGAGTCGATCTCGATTCGAGTTCGAGTAGCTGGGCTCACATAACACCCTATACTATTGGTGACAACTTTTTTTTAGGTGATAACTTTTTTTTTTATCAGTTGTGATACTATTGTGATACTATTGGTGACATAACACGAGATCAGTGTCATCACTCTTATCAGTTGTGATACTATTGGTGACAACTTTTTTTAAAATTTTTTTTTCACGAGGTCAGTGTCACCACCCTTATTAGCGGTGACACTCTTGGTGACAACCTTATTTTTTATAGGTTTTTTTACGACATTAGTGTCACCACCCTAATCAATGGTGACACTGTTGTTGACACATATAGTGACAACTTTTTTTGTCACGTTTTTTTTAGGGGTGGGCACAAATCTCGCAAATCTCGGTCACGTCCCGGGCGCGTCCCGGTGTGATTTAAAAAACAATAGTGAATTCCATCCCAGTCCGGTCCCTTAAAATTTATGGGAGACGGGAGGTGGGATAACCTGTCCTGTGTCGTGCGCGCGCGCGCGCACACACACACACACACACACACACACACACACACACACATACACACACATGTGTGTGTGTGTGTGACGGCCTGGGTTTTGAAAACCCGAGTTACATTTTGAAGGATAGGATCCTTTGTTCGGATCTTGCGCACCGAGTACAGGTTGAAGTTTGAAAACAAAGAATTAGTAGTGGAAAATGGGGTTTCGAACCCAAAACATCGTGAGGTCCGTTGGAGACCCGGGGTTGGCTGGTCCCCAAATATACGCACACATATACGTTATTCCTACAATCATGCTTCTAATTCATGACATGATTTAGAACACAAGCATGCTAGTAGTTTATATATGCGGAAAATAGTAAATTAGGGCCGTAGCACAGAATGTCAAGTGGCATGTCCCTCTCTTACCTCCACCCCCTTTCCCGATAAGGCGGAGGCTGGCCAACTCGTGAATGCATTCAATTTAATCATATTCATCATTCGATCATCATGCTCATATTCATTCATCATATTCATAATCAACATCATGTTCATATATGTGTTAGTCATGACTCGATTGACTCAGGACAAGACCCGATGGGACGGGGCTGTCCTATGACCCTAGAAAAGACTCTAGTTACTTCACAAATAATGACTGTTCTGTTTACATACGCATACAGAATAGGGATCCTCATTCATGGGGGCAAGTTCTAAGCATAGTACTACATGACATGCTTTTATGCTTATGCAACACCTAGTATATCATGCACATATAAGCATGAAAGTGGTTCTATTCAATATGAGTAAGCTCCAAAAGGAACTTACCTGGATAAGCAAAGCAGCTAGCAAAATAGTAGACCCATCACACAGAAAGTCACAATTAAACACAGAGGGCCGGGGCACCTTGATGCATATTCGAGAACATAATGAGTCTACTTCTATGGCTACTCTAAGCACATATATCACACACACAAGAAAATAGATAACAAGCTTGCATCATCCATACTTTCCATTCATCATAATCAACCATCTCGCAACTCATACAATACTCAACATCATTCGCCAACTCATCAGATTACGATAACTTTCCATAACATACTTCCAATTTGCATGCTTATCAGATCATACTCTTACTTAGCATATATAACATTTCCTTATCATAACATCATGCTATTAGTCACACATTCATGTTATTAATCACACATTCACACATCATGCCAAGTTAGTTAAAAAACCTTTTCAAAATCTGAGTCAAATAGTTGGGACTTCCGAGTTTTGAAATGCTTGTTAAATTCATTTTCCAAAGCCCGAGTTCAAGTCATCGAGTCAGTCATTTCAAATTCCCAAAACATCAAATCTGTTTTTCGAAGGCGTTCGCCAAGAATCCCCAAGAACCATCAAGCAACCTTCGGCTAAGGGGTGTTTCATCGCGGCGAAACTCACCTAGCAAGCACCCCGCGAGCTGGGGGGGGGGGGGGGGGGGTGTCGCGTCCGCGAAATGGAGTCCGCCCCAGCGAGAGAGACTCTTACCGTCGAAGTTGGGGAGCCCCAAGGCCTACCTTGAGCTCGCACTCGTTGCGACCAGAATGAACTCTCACAGGTCAGTTCACACTCGCAATCGCGAGTTCTAACTCGCAGCGATGAATCTGGGCTCTAAGCTTCTGATTTGAGCTCGTTGTGGCCTCTCTTGTGGGTGTTAGCTCTCCCCACTTTTTCCGATTCTTTCCCTGACCTACAGGAGCATGTTAGACCACTCATTACACGTGAAAAGTGAGAGAAGGAAGGATCATTCACCCAAACTTCGTCTTCTTCGTCGAAATGGCTCGGGAGAAGATTTCCGGGCTCGTCTCAGCTAGATCTTCGTGCTAGGAGGGCTAGGAAGATAGTAGGGAGGATAAAGGAAGGATCTTTGATAGTTTGGAGTTGAAAGTAAGGAAAACTGAGCTTCTCACCCCTCTCGAACTGAAAATGTTGGCAATGGCAGCGTCGGGGCGATGTTTTCGGGTCTCTGGGGCTACTAGGTGGCTTGTCTTGACCTTCCTGGCTTCGGAAAGGTATGGTGGTGCTGCTGGTGGATCCATGGTGCAAGAGGAGGAGAGATGAGAAGTGATGGGTGGTGGTGTTTGGCCTCGACGGAATGGAAGAAAGGAGGAGGATGGGAGGTGATGATGGAGGGTATGGTGGTTGTGGTGGTGGCCAAGGGCTGGGAAGCCTTGGCTTCTTACAGCACAAGGGAGGAGAGGAAGAGAGAGAGGTAAGGTTTTAGGGTTTTTTGTATTTTCTCCAACTTGGATAAGGTTTGTGTTTAGGGTATGTGTTTTGGAGTTTCTTGTGTTTTGGATGTGAGGAGAGAATGAGTCAAATGGTTGATCTTATAGAGATAAGAGGTGGGTGCGCACAAGAGAGGGAGAAAGGAAAAGAACAATGTGGGTTTCTCACCCATTTGGGGTAAGGAATCTTTGACTAAAATTCAAATGGTTCTTGGCCCCAAAGCTTGGCTAGGGTTTTTGGATAGGGCATGGGTGAAAGAGGGCGAGAGTCTTCAATCCCGAACACGCGAACTCGAATCCTGAAAATAGTTCCCCAAGTGTTAGTTTTTCAATTATCGCTCTCTCGATCAATTAGATTTTTGAAATCCCGAGGAAGATATCGCCATCTGAAGTTCCTTTAATTACCAAAATTCGATTTTAGGTCGGAAATCCTATATGTGAGTTTCGAATTCGATTTGTTAAGTTAAGGGCGAGTTTTTCTTGAAATTCCCGAATTAAATCCGTTTTTACAAAAATTATGATTTGAAAATTCGAGGTCTTTCCTCTCTGTGTGTGTGTGTGTGAGAGAGAGAGAGAGGGAGAACCTGTAAAATATAAAAAAAAAATTACAGATTTATACGTGTTAAGTATGTTAAAATTGCAAAATATACGGGGACTTTTTTTTATTTTGTTATAATCTTTTTTATTTGAGGGACAAGGCCCGTCCCGTCCCACGAGGGAAAAGACCCTGCAGGATTTAACAAAAAAAGAATAAATTTTGTCCCGGTCCCATCCCGCAAAAATTACGGGGGACGATCTCTTTCCCTTCCCGTCCGGTCTCGCGCCCACCCCTAGTTTTTTTAATGTGGTGACATTGTCGGTGACAAATGTGATTAATTACAACCATTTTTTTTATAACTTTTGTTAACGAGGTTAGTGTCACCACCCTTATCACTAGTGACATTGATGGTGACAATGTTTATTTATTTATATATGGTGACAACTTTTTTTGGTGACAACTTTTATTTTCACACACACATGTATCATATGTAGTCGGTGATTATTCGTTAGAATAAAATTTATATTTTTTTACACTCTTTTTTATAGACGATCAATATAATTACATAATGATAGATGAATAATCATGTGAAAACAGACGAAAAATCATGAGAAAATAAACAAATATTTTTTGTGCGCATGATAAGACATGCGCACACCGAAACCAACCCCTATATATACACTAAGTCAGTGGCATGGGGATCCTCTACAACCTTCCCTACACCACTCCCTACTCCACCTATTGATTTTAATATTTATTTAATTTATTAAAAAAATTAAAAAAATATATTTAAATTTGTAACCCTACTTTTATATGTTTATAAAATTTTATTTTCAAAATTCATGTTTTAAAATTTTTAATAATTATATTTTGTGAAATATTTCCTTCTTAATTTTAAAAAAATTTAAAATATGATTATTTAAAATAAAATTTTATAAATATATAAAAACAATTTTAGGAATATAAATATAATTTTTATTTTTTTTTAAATTTAAATAAATGTTAAAAATAAATATGTGAAATAAGGGGTGCAGCACAAAATGTGATGCAGAGCATCTTGTTTGACAGAGGAGACAAACTGACAAACCCATGCTACACCACAACATGCGTTTTTTTTTAATCAAGCACCATCCAATGATTAACAAGTAACAGGGAGGCATTAGCTAAGTAACTATCACTCACGACTTTGATCTGAACAGTCAGCTAGTTGTAATATTTTTTGGTTGATGAAAGCTTAATTAGTTGTAAATTGCAATCGTTAATTAGGGGAGTTACTTCCCAGTTACGTTAACACTGGAATGGTTAATTAATAATTAGCGCACTTGTTAGTCGTTAGATGGGATGTTAGTTTCCTGCGCCAGATTACATCTCTTGAGACGGCCGGACCTTATCTGTTGGCTTGAGTGGGTTTATGATATATCGCTTAAATAGTTGTTGCATGAACGTTGTGCCTCAGGACCTAACATGACAACGTCCCCTTGACCACATGAAGGCGATGAAACATATGATGTTTCTCACTCGAGTCACTTCAACCGACGAACTTTTATGTTGTCACTTGATATATATTGACAAGGATCCTAATTAAAACCACCGAACAAGAGGATTGGAGCGACCGCTTTTAATTTGTTCGTCGCTTGAGATGAACATAGGCGGAGCTAGGCGGGGGCAAGCGGGAGCATTCGCCCCCCTTTCATCCGAAAAATTATCTATATTTGTTCTACTCGTCAATAGCTTCGTTTTGATATATTATAAGTCTGAATTCGATAACCGAGTAAAAAGTTATGAACGTTTGAAAGTTAAACACAAATTAATTATTTCAAATGTCTTTTAATAAATCATGATGCTTTTATATTTTACTTAATTTGATATTTTGGTAATGTAAGTCAATCTAAGAGCTTCGAAACAAGAGGTTATATTACTAAATTCGATAATTATATAAGAAATTATGCAAGTTTAAAGTTTGTATATCTTGTTACACACGTTATTGCATGATAAGAGAACAACAAGTTGCATATGACTTTGTGTGTTTCAAATGATATATTTTTAGACGAAAATAATGTTGTTATAGATTAAAACGACATCATTTTAATTTTAAAGAGAAAAATAACTATATAACAACTAATTACATAGTTTTAAACTAACACCTCAATTTTGAATAAAAAACGTTGTGTTTTGAACTAAAAATACCTTGTCTTGAACTAATATATATCACCGTTTAATGTAAAATATCATAGTTATGCTTCTCTAAACTATAGAAAAATCTACCGAAGAATGAATTAACAATTTGTATACAACTTTGCCCCCCTTCGATAAATTTCTGGCTCCGTCCCTGGAGATGAAGGATGTTAGCCGGCCGAATAATAAGTGATTAAATATATTAGTTCGTCACCTTAGTTCTCAGGTAACATAATAAATTTTTCTAAATCCGTTGCTTGAGAGGTAAATAGACCAAATAATTTGTCGCCTTAGTATCAAAGTGAGGATTGAGGAAGAGGTTGGATATCTGACTAAGTTTGAGGCGACCAAAACACATTTTATGTTCGTCTCCTGGACATTAAAGAAACGAAAATATAATCTCTATTCGTCGCCTTAGGTAAAACCTGATTCTTTCTATATAAAAAATTTGCAATTGAATCAACTACTTTATGCTATGTTTGTTTCCCAAGAATGGCTTTTTTTAAATGCATTTTGAATGATTTTGGCACCCTCTGATGAGGAATTTCAGTCGCCTTAATCCTATCAAATATATTCGACTAACCTAACTAATGCAGTTTGGTAAGTACGGGTTGATCCCACTGAGAGTCAACGATTTGTATGCAAGTCAAGTGTACTAAATAAGAACTAAATAGACAAATAAGGGGGATATTGTGATGATGCAAACTAACTAAGTAAAAAGCAAAAATAAACAAAAGTAGCAAACTAAACAACTTGAGTGAATGAATAGGAGAAAAATAGCTAGGGCAATCAATCTTATATACTATATAGCAATCAGGTTTTATTCATTGATCATTGAAATCAAATAGATAACTTCATCTTGAATACTTTGTTGTGAAAAGACTAGGTGTTTTTGAATCCTATTTCTTATCAAATCTAGTTAACAGGGCAACCAGACCTTGAAAACCCTAATTAATTATCAAACAATCATGAAACTATCAAGATTCAATTTAATAATTGATGAAGACTAAAGGAAATCAACAAAGACAATCGACACGCACAATCAGTTATTGCATCAATTGCAAATCAATTCTCTATACAAATCCCTAAATCAACCAGTTTTAGAGATTTATACTTTGCTACTTAAGAATATAGATAACTCAACCAGCAACGTTACCTATATCTAGCTGTAGATTATCATAAAAAAGCATCAGTTGATCAGGCTAATGAAAATTCACGAAAACCCTAAACATTCGGCGCAAAGAATTTGATAATATTCAAAGAAGAGTATTAAGAACAGAAATCTCACAATGAAATAGAAAACCTGAAGCTTCGATTAATCTCCTTAAGCAAAAGAATTGTGTTCTATGCTTGAAGAGAAAACCTCAAAACCTAATTCAACGTCTGATGAATTCCGTTCCCCAGATCAAAATCCTAATCTGATGTATATATTCCCATCCTAAAAATAATATCAATATAAAAATAAGTGAAAGCTCACAAATGAAGGCCCAAAAGGAACCCACAAGGCAAATAGGCCCACGTCCAAATCAGTCCTCCGCACTTTGCCAAAAAACTCGGGTTAAGCACAAACAACTCGGCCAAGTTATTTTGCCCAAACCGAGTTATATTCAGCAGCCACATTTGAAGTCCCGATTTCGCTGTTTTCAAGGCTGAATTTGGAAAAGTCGTAAACACGAAAGTTGTAGGTCTTCAAATCATATTTCCATCAAGTATAAGTATGCCCCGGTCCGATAACTACAGCATTCATACGACTCATTTTAGTGCGGCGTCGCCAACATGTACAGCTCCAATCCTTTTCATGTTTAGCTCATCAATATTCTGATTTCTTCTTGCTTTTTATCCTCTTGTTCGGTGTTAGACCATTACCATGTCATCAATAGGCTCCACCAATGCCTGAAAGTATGTGCAAACATATATATGTAGATTCCGACTCTTTATATAATCAACGAAAATACGAAAACTACTCTAATTCATGCACTTTATTATATCTAAATCTATCTAAATGCGCATGTTAACACTACCTAAATGCGTCTTATCAATAACCTAAATGATACTTATACCTAACATACACAACCTACACACATAGACAATACACAACCTACACAAACACTTTCACTTAGCTAAAAATATGGGAGGTTAAGTTCTGTCATATCTTTAGGGAAGCGAACATGGTCGCCGACTACCTCGCTAAGGCTAGCCTTTCCTTTCCGAGAGGTTGTCACGTGTTGACCACCTGATGGGGTTGGGTTGCTTGTTGAGGATGATCGTAAGGGGAAGAGCTACTCCCCGCTTGGTCGTTGTGTAGCCTGGATTTGGTTGTTTCGGAAGGGCTTTCCCCCTCTTGTTTGTTTACCAAAAAAAAAAAAAAAAAGCACAACCTATCTATAGTTAACACGTTCACAATTCACAACCATTTCATAAAAAAATTCATAGCCATCGACAACCAACCACAAGCTGAGAGTTCACAACCATTTCCCATCCAAATTTACAAAAAGTTCGTAAAATAGTTCGAAGGATAGTGTTCAAGCGTCAAGTAAGTAACATAATAGCTTCTTTTTAACTTGTCAAATTCATTCATGAGCATCTCCAATGCCACCACACAAACCTATATAGACAACAACAGTAGTTATCTATATTTAATGATATGAGATTTCTAAACTTATTATGATATGTATATTAAGAATGTTCACTTTATTATAAAATATATGACAAACATTAATCAATCAAAACACTTCTTTCCTTCTTACCGGACCGGATTCTTCTCATTTGAACCCATATATATATATATATATATATATATATATATATATATATATATATATATATATATATATATAGAGAGAGAGAGAGAGAGAGAGAGAGAGTGGTTCCAGAGTGCACACCCCTTAGGGTGTGCATTGTTCACAAATATTATTCGGTGAAATGTGAAACATTATTCGGTGAAATTTTAAGCATTATTCGGTGAAATGTGAAACATTTTACCGAACTCTATTATGTTTTTTTTTTCCATTCAGTTCAGATGAAAACGTCCCAATTCCACTCAATAATTTATAACATTCTACCGAATAATGTTTAGTTTTTTTATTTATCCATTTGAAATAAAAGAAACCTCAATTCCCTAAACAATAGTTACAATTTATATGGAATGCCTCAAATTTCACCAAATAATGTTTCACATTCCCCTAAACAATACTCACATTTCACCGAATAATGCTTCAAATTTCACCGAATAATATTTTGTGCACAATGCACATCCTAAGCCTTGTGCACAAGTTACCCATATATATATATAGGGGAGGGTTCAAGTGAGAAGAATTCGGTCCGCTAAGAAGGAAAGAAATGCTTTGATTGGTTAATTGAAAAAATACTCACGCGCTTTTTTTTTTAAGTTTGAGCAATACGCGCTCTGCTCCTTCATCCCTTCCGTTCACCATGGCTTCCGCTTCCACCTTCGCCGACTCCGATAAACCCCACAACCAACACCAGCGGCCGACAAGGTGTTCTTCCGCGTCCAGATCCTCCCGTTCTGCCGGTACTCCGCAACCAGCACCAGCGCCGCTTTGTCGAGATCGAAATCCATGGACCAAATCGCCGGATTTCGAGGCTCCAGTGCCGCCAGCAGCAGCCGGAATTCCAGCACCAGACGCAGCTCCGCATCGGCGGGGAAATTGTCGCACGAGAAGCGGTCGCTGAAGTTCCAGCACCGAAACCTAAAACTGAGAGAGGTGAGGGCGGAGGAACGGCCTATTCGCTGGATTTTCAAGGTCTGTATTTGTATTTGGATGTTTATTCGAATCCTCACGATTTGCCTTGGAAATTTGAGATTGGTATCCTCACAAGCCCTTCTCTGATTGGTGGTGATTTTTTGTGGAATTTGAATTGGATTTTTCTTCTGAAATTCAAATTCAGCTTTGCAAAAAAGACAATGTTGCTTGAAGTGGTTGACTTCGATTTCTAACTTGCAATTGATGATTAATCCGGCCTAGATTTATTAATTGAGACATGGATTAATTAAATTAAGGGATGTGTGAATTATTTTTATTGATGTGTTAATTGAATTTAAAGATGGCGGTGCTGTTACTTCGAGGGGTTTGATTTTGAATCATTCGCAGTGACGGTGTACTATTTGATTGAAGATCCTCCTTTGGTGGTTGTTGTTAAACAGAGGATTCACCGTTGAGAAACTTTATATAGTGGAGTGACTAAATAGACAACAGTTCAATGACTAAATAGACATGGTTCAGTGACTAAATAGAGAATGGTTTAATGACCAAATAGAAACGGTTCAGTGACTAAATAAAGAATGATTCAGTGACTAAATAGATGGTTCATTGACTAAATATATAGTGGTTCACTGGGTGTGGTTCACGAGATTTGATTAAGATTGGTTCACTGGGTTTGGTTCACATGATTTGGTTCATTGACTAACTTGAGGAACCACTTCTTGATAACTTGATGAACCACTTCTTATAGGCCCATGAATCACTTCTTTATAACTTGATGAACCACTTCTTGATAACATCTTTATAGCTTGATGAACCACTTTTTGATAACTTGATTAACCATTTCTTGATAAAATCTTTATAGTTTGATGAACCATTTCTTGATAAAAAAAAATGTTTAAAAGTAAGTTGGTATTAGTAGTGATATACGGAGTATTATATCACTACTAAATAGAGGTTGGTTCAATGACTAAATAGAGGTTGGTTCAGTGACTAAATAGAGGTTGGTTTAGTGACTAAATATAGGTTGGTTCAATTACTAAATAGGTTGGTTCAGTTTCTAAATAGAGGTTGGTTCATTGACTAAATGGATGTTGGTTCAATGACTAAATAAGTTTGTTCAGTGACTAAATAGAGGTTGGTTCAGTGACTAAATAGGTTGGTTCAGTGACTAAATAGAGGTTGGTTCAGTGTCTAAATAGAGGCTGGTTCAGTGACTAAATAGATGTTGGTTCAGTGACTAAATATGTTGGTTCAGTGACTAAATAGAGGTTGCTTCAGTGACCGAATAGAGAATGGTTCAGTGACTGAATAGAGAGTGGTTCAATGACCGAATAGAGTGGTTTAGTGACCGAATAGAGAGTGATCAATGACCGAATAGAGTGGTTCAATGACCGAATAGTGAGTGGTTCATTGGGTGTGTGGTTCACTTGTTGTGGTTCACTGACTAAATATATAGTGACATATATATTAATATTTTGTAATGTATAATTAACAAAAATTATTTGAAAAAATTTTAATTAATGTTTGAAAAAAAAGGGAAGCAATTACTATTTGTAATGTATAATTAATGTTTGTAATATATAGTGATACATTTAATACTGTACGAAGCAATTACGATGCGTTTAACATTAATTAAAATGAACAATTACGATTCGTTTAAGAAAATAACATGAAATAGATGTTGGCAAGATGGTAATCGGTAAATCGGTAATCCACTAGCCACTTCCGTTTGTAACTAATCAACCTCAGTTCGATTCTCTCTTCAGTGCGAAGGGGTTGCGTCTTCTTTTTTATATATACTAGTGAGCATGCCCGTGCGATGCACGGGACATGTTTTAATCAATGTTTACTCATTTAGTTAGCCGATATACTTGAGTAGGTATGTTTGATCTATTAATTAAAGGTAATTTGATTTACACAATAGTTGAGTTACACATTATTTATTTTTAATTAATATTAAAGATAATTAAACTTTTATTAGACATATTTCCTTTGGCGTTAATTTTTCTTGATATTGATATAATAATGTACATTAATACCACTTAATTGATTAAATTTAAAAATATCTCCTTCTTTGTTACATAATTGTAACTTATTTTTTATGATGATGAAAAAACAATTAAACTTCTCTCTATAATGCATGTGGTAAAAAAAAGGAGACTAAAAAATGAATAAATTTCAGTTTATGGGATTTATGAGGTGTATCTATATATATATAGATATAATAAGGTTATGAGATTTAGGAGGTATATATATACGTAGAGTTATATAGTCCATAAGGGTAAGAGGTGAAGTATTACTACATTTGTGACTTTCTAATACAGTTAAAATTATTTAATACAAACACAAAAAATTTAGCTAATGATATGAAAATATCATGACAATGCTCATATACAAACAAATTGGTAAAAAGAAATTAATACTCGATCCATCTTTCCGTCTTCCATGAAGATCAAGAGAATTTCACCAATTTTTCTTCTCTACAATAACATTGACAAACATAATATAAAAGAGCATTACCTTTCCAAATTTTTTAAAAAAAGAAAAAGAAATATCAAATTTTGTATATATTAATGAAAAACATTAAGAAAGTCGATTAAAATTGATGATCTTTCTCTATGAACTTATATCCATTATCATGTTTTCATCGATAGTGCCTTTCTACAATAACATTAATTATTAAATATCTTGTTTATGTTCTCTTTTTTTTTTTAAAGATTTTTGTTCATATTCTAGTTTAAATGGTAAAATCAATTAAAATTGAATTGATATGCACGGAAAAAACTTAATAAAATATATATCGCCAGTTTGGTATTTGTTACATGACTATAATGTTTATTGATGTCTTATAATACATATAATATATCCAAATTGTTAGTACAATATAGTTTTTTAAGTTGAATATAATATTATAAATTATATTAAACAAAGAACAAAGAGATAACATGAAAAATATTCTCATGTCTTCTTTAGCCAACATATTTCAATTTTCAATCATAGACCTCATTCATCATCATCATGGATGTAAGGCTAGCTTTTCACATTTGATATCATTTTTTACTATCATTTTATTTGTAGGCAACTCAATTATTTGTATTCATCATACGGAAAATGAAAAGAAAAAATTATTGGTTAGATAATATGTTGAATAAATATACCAAAACATGGAAGTTTCAAGGGAAAAGCTTAATTTTATTGGTGTCTTGATTTTATTCTTTCATCATGTAGTTCATAAATGAAAATTACAAATTACAAAATTATAAAAATTTATTCATATGTAACACTTTAATTTTGAAATGTTCTTGAATTAATTTTTTTCTCTCATTCCAAAAGATATGTGTGTGTGTGTATATCGGGGCATAATTTAATACGTAAACACAAAATTTTGAAAAAGATGGGAAAAAATATAGCAAAAATTGGTTATTATTATTATTATTATTATTATTATTATTATATGTTATACATCATTTTAAAAGCAACGAAAAATTATTGCTTTCAAAATTTGTGTATAAAAATCTTATAAATTAATAAAAATGTTATATGAAATAATTATTTAAAATAATTATGTAAATAAAAATATAAATGAGCAAAATAACTAATTTGGTGTTCCCCTCTTGGATTAATGACTAATTAACCGGATGTGAATTGAATGAATAATCATGGAGTGGTCATAATAGAAAAAAGAAGGGTTATAGAATGTGAAGAGATTTTTTTACATTAATGAATTAGATGTTGATTTACTTCAATTTTTAGTAACTCCTACAATCAATTATCATAATATTCATTTTTTGTAACTCCTAAAACTAATTAACACCATCATCGATCACTAATATCAATTCAAACATTATAAACGAATACACAATGTGAGATGAAATTAGTTTTTAAAATAATATAATATTTAAAAAAGCAAACAATCTAAACAAAAATAACTAATTTGTGGTGTGTACTTACATGCTATTCTCCTTTTATATGAACAAAGTGGTTTTATAATGGGAAAAATAGAGGTTATAGAATGTGAATCTACATTAATGAGGTGTTAATATGAATAACAAATTTACTTCAATTTTTAAATTGAAACTCTCTTACGGTAAATTATTAAAATATTCATTTCTGTACACAATTAATTAGCACTTACTATCATCCGTCATCACTATTATTATTTGAACTATTATCGTTTTACGTTTACTATTTACATAAAAAAAACACTCCTTTTGTATGATACTCCGCAAAAGATAGGTATATATAATTAGATGTTAATATGAATATCAAATTTACATCAATTTGTTGCAAGTCTCACCATAAATTATCAAAAATATTCATTTTTTTATAACTCTTACAATTAATTAGCACTGTATTATTATTTTAAATATTATCATTTTAAGTTTAATAAATATATATAGATTATTTAATATTTATTAGATTGTCAATAAGTAGAGAGGATGACAAAGTAAACAAAAAATAAATAAAAGATGTAGATGATGTGGTTTTAATTTATATAATTGGAGAAATAATTAGGTACAATTGGAGTTTTATTATCATTGATGTAATACAAAAATTATACAATATGAACAAAAAAAATTGGAAAATTTAGACACATGAAACACTTTAGTAACAACTTCCGACTCGATTACACCATAAAAAAATACACAAAATAAAAGAGGTTACCCAAACCTTGTTGTCACCAATATTGTAACCATGGGTCCTTGGTAAAAATAATCAACGCCAATAGATAAGAATACCAACAAACTTCCATGCTTCATTTGTTCCTGTCAACAAAAACAACACTATTAGAAACCATCATCAAATATCTTATATAGATAAAAATTAAAATGCAAAATCAAACAAATCGAACAAATTGACTAATTACAGAGAAAGAGTCACAAAATTAAAATAAAATTAAAATAAGCATCCTAAGGTATTTTTCTAGTGCAAAAAATAAGAATCCTAAGGTATTTTAATAATAATATGATAAAAATTAAAATAAAAGCAATGAAATATATGGTGTTCATAACCAAACGAATCGACTAATTAGAGAGAGAGAGAGAGAGAGAGAGTCACAAAATGAGCATGAGAAATAGAGAGAATTTAGTTGATGGTTTCGGGTCTTACATATAGTGTTTGAAATAATGTTAATTAATGTCCATTTTGAATAGGTAATGTAACGCTTTGTTTTTGTGGGAAATGTAACAACGCTTTGTCCATGGTTTCATGTCTTATATATAGTAATTGCAATTGATTAATTTGTGTATTAATGTGAATTATTTGGTGGGAAATGTAACGGCTAATATTATAGTAATTGCAATTGATTAATTTGTGTATTAATGTGAATTATTTGGTGGGAAATGTAACGGCTAATATTGCTGAATACATTGTTATATGTTAGAACAATAAAAACTTGAGGTTGAAAAAAAAACAAATTGAATAAACATTAATGAAGGCTTCTATTAAACGAATAACCGGTTACACGGATAATCGAGAATATTATAGATTGGATAACCGAGAACACAATTATAGCATTTATGGTGGGGGCTGAACACAACTTTTACTAGATATATTATAGATATATATGTAATACAGGCGCGTGGGGAGTACGCGTGAGAGAGGCCGAAGCGCGTGGCGTGTACTAAACGCGCGAGTGAGAGTAGCGGATGGACCAATTAGATCATTTCTTTCATTCTCACCGGTAGAGTTGTGTGTACCCGAACCCAACCCTATATATATATAGAGAGAGAGAGAGATATTTGATATTAAGGTAATTACATTTTCTAAACAAAAAGCTCGTGCTCAGGCATTGGTGCTATATATACTGGTGTATTCTTAACACAAAAGAGTTTTAGACTTACGCCTACTTTTTTTCTCTTTAAACCAATCAAATATTTTTTCTTTTAATTTAAGATATTAGAAAATAGAGAAAATTTGCGCCGAAGGCGTAAATTTTCGGTCAAATTAGCCAAATATACACGTTTGTGTAAAAATTGCAAAAGCATACAATCTTAATTTTTAACAAAAACCCCCAAATCTCTCAGATCTTTCTCGCTCTTTCTCATCCGTTTCCATGGCCGCTCATCCGCTCCTCCTCCTCCGTTTCCATGGCCGCTTCTCCTCATTCCATGGTTGCTATCGCAATTTCAGATGCTGCCATGGCCAGAGGATTCGTCGACAATTTCAATTGCCATGGCCTCTCTTCCCCGTCTTCAAAGTCCAACTCAAAATCTCTCTGATTGATGTCGAACGCTGTCGCTTCCTCTCGATCCATCAACAGCCTCTCTTCCCCGTCTTCAAAGTCCAACTCGAAATCGATTTGCAGCGAGAAATTCATCCCATTGAGATCGTCGTCGAGGCTCCACGATTTTGACCTAATCGAAATCGATTTGCATCGACGGATCCATCTCCGCTCCTCAGTGCCTCCTCTCCTCTCTCTTCCGCCGCCGGTTATGATAAGGACGGCGGGATGATCGAGTGCAATTGATCGAGTCTAGGTTGCTGACATGGTGTTCTGAATCTTTGGCATGTGAACGAGAAGCTGCACTTGGGCAGGGACGGTATATATCATCCGTGAATGAGAGATCCCGTTGAATTCATCGCCGTCAGCGCTGACAACCGAACGAGAGCCTGAGGAACAAGATGTTGATGTTCAGCGATGATGGATTGGCAAAGCTGCAGGAACGAATCGATGATTCTCTCGTGGTATGAATTTGAACTTTGTTTTCCAATGCCTATTGCTACTCTCTATCGTCCACATTGTGTTGGTTACTTGGTTTACACTGTCCAAACTGTTTTCTTTCTTCATAGTTGTTAAAATACTGTGACAACTTCAAAAATTATCACAGTTGCTCCCATTGCCTTAATTTTTAATTCATGTTGCATTGTTGCTGCGTGCTATTAGTAGTACTGTGTGCTCATTGTTGGCTTTTGTTTATTTGACAGTGCTTTTTTGTATGTATGTATGGAGTAGTTAATTATGGATGGTTGAAGAATTAGTTGGAATTCTTTTTTGCTATGGACAGTACTATGGCATCTTAGATATACATAGTAGGAATTGCCTAATACAGTAATATGGGAAGGTGTTGACAGTGTGAATGATGTTGCTTTGCAGTTTGCTGAAGTGCAGTGTAAATTGAGGCTGACACCTGCACCAGCAAATCTTTTCTTAATCTTTAGCTGTCAAAGAATTAGCACTAATCCATTGGATTATAGTATTTGTTTTAATGCTTTTTACTGCTGCTAGAGATGCTTCCAAGGACCCTGAACTTGACCAATTCATGGTTTGTTTTTTTCTCTTCATTTTTTTTGCCTGTTTAATTGATTCTCTGATGATAAGAACATTGATATATACAGGAAGCTTATTATGACATGCTGGTAAAGTACAAGGAAGAGCTGACAAGGCCAATCCAGGATGCAATTGAATTCATGCGCAAGATTGAGTTTCAGCTACTGCAGGTGGGAGCTCCGTCAGCGCTGACAACCGACTGTACGGACTCATCCTTGTTCCCAGCAGCTTCACTCCTTCACCAGCCATGTATGTATTCTCCAGTTTCTATTCTTCTTGATGGTCAATTTGAGTTTTGGGCGTTTTTCCATTCCATTTTGCTTGGACAATTTACACAGTTGTGAAGTAATTTCTCTTTTATATGTGCTGTTACTGTTCCATTTGAGGGTTTTTTGTTTGTTCAGCTTGATCTTTTGGGGGATTTTACTGATGTGGGGCTGTTGTTTTGATTACAGTACCAATAGGAATGGACAGAGCAACTCTTCCGGAGCCATCTGTCGGATTTGTGACGAACCGCCGAACTGCCAGGTAGGTTCTTTGGACTAACCTGTCGAATCTGAATCTGTGTTTGCGTCAGCGCTGACATGGTCCGTTCTCCGACACCACGACGTGTTAGGAGACAGAAAAGTAGGAGCACCTCATCCTCACCTTTGCAGAAATCAAGGAGTCCTAGTGTTTCAGCATTGGAACGGAGGAATGCTCTTCTAAAGCAGAAAAAGGAAGAAGAAGAAAAGAAAGGGTGGACATCCAAGTTTCAGTAGTTGATTTGACCAAGCATTTGCTTCTGTATCTGATTTGCATTTACACTTAGACGTGTGTAAACTTCTTAAAGCTCACACTTGATTGACATTATTTCCCAACCAAACTCTTTATTAATCAACCAAGGATACCAGTTTATAGTTCGAAGCACAAGTGTATTTTTCTGAATTTAGAAGTTGTGCAGCAAAGCATACATCCATGTTGAAGGACATCAAATCAGTGACTATACCAGCTTTATGTTGATAAGGGCATTCCCGACGGCGTCAGCATTCTCGTAGACGGCGTCAGCATTCCCGACGTCGGCGTCAGCATCCCTCAAATGGTGTCAGCATCGCCGATGTTAGCATCATCGATGTCCTCCACATCAGCTACTACCTTCTTCACTGTCAATTGCTCAAATTTGCAATATGTTTGGTATGATCAAGCTGAAGTGCTGAACCCATATTTTGAGTGATAAAAAAAACCTTATATAACTGTCGATTGCGATTGCGCTTGATAACTCATTGTTCACAAGGATGTCTGATAGTGTAAATCGCATCGGTCCAAACATACCCGAATTCAGAATCAATCAGACACCAATATAGAAGCAATTCCAGACAAACTGTATTCACAAGAATCAACAACATTTCAATCAGTCAAGATCAAGCAAAGCAGGAAAACAAAGGAACTGATATGATATCATACACTGATTTAAGACGATCAGTAGCCCATCCTACACTAATCCTTTCCATTTGAACAAGATAAATCAGCACCAATTTCATTTCCTCCGGGCACTCCCCTGAAACAGCTCGTTGTTGATCCGCGCCTCAACTTCCTCGAAGCTGTACTTGATCAGCTTGTCAGCATTCGCATTGCGGAATCTGTCAAGGAACTTCTTGTAAGCAGATGTCAAGGTTTCAGCTATCTCTGCCTTGAGCTCCTCCCTCAGCTGATCATCAGCAACAATCCATGAGGATTGAGCCTTACAGGTCTCGTCGAAGCAGCTGTTGAAGAGACTGATCCTCTCCCTAACAGGGGCTGAAGCATTGTCTCAGCTACTGCCTTCTTCACTGTCAGCAACACAACAAGCAGACCAGTCACCATCTCCTTCGGCTCAGTCACAAAACCTCGAGATAGTAAAGCTCCCAGCGAGAATAAAAGAGATTGGATGAGGAGTTGTCAGCGCTGACGGAGATCCAATAACATCCCCAAGGAGAAAGGACTTGGTGTCCTCCATCTCTCTGTAACTCCGATTGCGAGCAGTACCTTCAATATGTTGTCAGCAATGGAGAAGCATAGGCGGAAGAGGAGGGAGGCGCCGCCTAGGCAGCTACGATTGAAGCGAGGAGGCAGGCGCTCAAACATCTCCTCCGCCGTTCTTCACTGCAAGCGCTCGCAATCGAGCACGAATTCTCCAGATCCAATCACCATCTCCTTCGGCTCATCAACGGCCCACCAGATCTACGATAACAAGCACGAATTCTCCAGATTCAGTCGCCATCTTCTCTGCCTTGTGCCTCCAGTCACCGGTCCCCGGATTCAGTCGTCGTTCTCGTCAGAGGAAGATGAGAAGAATCGGCATCACCGGAGTCAGCATCGATCCACCGCATGGCCTCCAATCTCGAACTCGAACTCGTCAGCGATGGCGTTCGGCTTGGGGATGGCGATGGCGATAAGCGATTCAAGCTCGAACTCGAATTCGTCAGCAATGGCGATGAGCGAGAGGGCGAGGCCGAGGGAGAGCAGCATCTGGAAATCTGCGGACGGAAATCTGGAAACGGAGGAGAGCGGCAATGGAGAGATCGAGAGGGGAACAAATCTGAGAAATTGGGGGGGGGGGGGTTTTGATTTCAGATTAGGGTTAATCGGGAAAGCACGGATGTATAGTTTTGCAATTTTTCCAAAACTTTGTATATTTGGCTAATTTGGCCTTTGTATTTGTATAGTTGGCAAGGCGTACATAATATAATCACATCAATTCCAAAGAAATAAAGTTTTAACCTCATATCTTCTCAAAATTGTAGTCAAGACAACCATCCAATCTTTAAACTTGATAGAGCATATCTGAGCAAATCGACTCTACGATGTATCCATTTGAAGCTACAAGGTGAAGAATACACAAGTAATTGCACACAAAAAACAGATAATGGGGCACCCTTCCCTATTTCCACGAATTTCCATGGAAGAAGTAAATTGCAAACATGAAAAGAATTACAATGCCTATTGGTCCTATCATTTTTCGTCATATTGAGTTGACTAAATATGAGGCTGTCCATTCATAAGAAATGAGACATTCCATTCATAAGAACTTCATAAAATAGTTAGGAGTGTAGTAAGTGGTTTTAACGTACTAGCCCTCCTCACACTTGTATAGCTTAGCTTCCCCATAAATACAGATTCAGCTCATTGTAACAAACTGTTTTTTCGAAGCTATGAAACTCTTTGTTCTAAGATATCAGTTTATTCCTTTTTCTTTTTTCTTTTGAGTGTGTTCTTCCATAAATTTAATTGAACAATATGGTATCAGAGCATATGATCATGATTCAATCGTTGTTCATCTTTGTTTCTATAACTTCTGTGCCGATCTCTGTATCTGTTCTTTGATCCTTCTCTCTATGCTCGCTTAGGGTATGGATTAAGTCGTCTTTGAGCTCAATATCGCACATCATCAATGGCAACAATTGGAGAGGATCAAGGTTCACAGTCATCAAATCAAAGACGACGAGGAGAGATGATCACAACCATGGATGTTCAGAATCCATTGTTCATCCATCCGTTCGATAACTCAGGTATTGTTCTCACTTCGATTCAACTTACCTTAGAAAACTTCAGGAAATGGAAGAAAGCAATGATGCAAGGTCTATTTGTGAAAAACAAATTAAGATTCGTTGAAGGATCGATTATTGAAACTTCTGAAAATTCCTCTCTTTGGAATAGATGCAACGACATGGTGTGTTCTTAGATCTTGAACACTATGTCTAAGCAAATTTATTTGCGACTTTGGATGAATATGATACGGCAGAGCAAATGTGGGATGATCTCCATGAAAAATTTGGCTAGAAAAATGGTCCAATGATGTTTCAGATCAAGAAAGAATTGCATGAATGTGAACAGAGAATTTTAGGGATTACTGAGTATATTTTACAAAGCTCAAAGGTACTTGGCAACACTTGGCTGGTTTGATTCCTCCGATTAGGTGCACCTGTGACAAGTGTGGATGCAACTTGAATGTTAGGATTGAAGTAGCTGAGAATGAAGAGAGACTCACGGAGTTTTCAATGGGGCTAAATGACAAATATGAAGAGTTTCTTTTGTGTTCTCCGCTTCCTACAATCGATTATGTGCATTCTCTATTGATTCAAGATGAGTCAAGCTCTAAACTGTCATGATTTGTCATCCAAAGCACCTGATGTTACATCAGTGTTCAGAAAAAGAGATGGTGAACAAGGAAAGAAAAAAGAAATGTACACGTTGTGAGGGGAACCATCCTTCTGAGAAGTGTTGGGAAGTCATTGGTTACCCAAGTTGACATTCTATGAGCAAATAAAAGCCACAACTGCCAAAGAATGGTGCTGATAGCAAGAAGAACAACACTAGTAGCACAAGTTACAGAGATAATGTGATTGACAAAGCATCGGAAGCAAATATGCTTCAAAGTGTAAAAACCGAAATTTATTTGATTATTTAATTACCCGGTTTGGAAAGATTTCGAAAACCTGTCCTCGAGCAACTTGCTATTTTGGGAAAATCCTTTTAAATAATTCCAGCATCCCTTGAAATTTGATTTTGACCCGCTTTCGAACTTTGGATTGAAAACTTGGAGTCTAGTTAGTCGTTTTGAAATGATTTGAATTTCGATTTTTCGAGAGCTGATATTCGGGTTAGATTGTCGGAATTCGGAGTCGGACCCCCTCCCCCCCCCCCCCCCCCTCCTCTCTTTTGTCCTTTTCTCCATTAACCCTAATAAACCCACCTTAGCCTCCACTATATAAAGAAAGCTCCAATCCCCAAAATTATAAGAATCCACATAAAAACAAGAGCCTCCAAACCCCAAAAACCTTACTCTTTCTCTAATAATGTATATTTTAGATAGGCTTTAGTGTATTAGAGTATCCATATTGCATGCTTAATAACTTATTAAGCAAAGAAAGAGACGAGCAAATGAAAAAGAAGCGGTGGAAAGGGAAGGCTGCACACATATTACAAGAGCAAGGAAAAGACGGATACACCCACAAAATTAAAAAAAATAAATCATTTCAAATGGAAACTATGTGGGATAAATTAGTCATTACAGAGCAAAATTGACATTGAAAGAAACAGGGCTCAATATAGGCAGTAGATAAAAACTTATATAATCTATACAAGGTCAAGATTGATTCTACTCTTATCCATCTTTATAGCACTTTAATAGACCTGTCAAAACACAACCCGACCTGGTCGACCCGTTCCGAACGCCTGGAAATTTTTCGATCTGAACCCGAAAAATTTTTCCGAACCAAAACCCAAACCCCAAAAAATCTTCGGGTAATCTGGGTTTTGACTCGGTGATCCAATTGACCTGGTTGATTTATAATTATGTGATTAAATTTTTTTATGGATATTCCAATTTATTACATTTTATAATTACAATCACTTGATATTTCAATTTCAAATCAACTTTTATATTTATTTGTATTGTGTAATACTCCGTTCGATCGATATTATTTGATTTTTTTATTTTTCAACACATTTTTTTAAGAAGATAAAAATTCTAAAAAATATTAAAATTTTAAAATAAATCTATGCTTATTACTAATTGCATGAAATTATTTTAAAAAAATTATTTAAAATTTTGATATTTTATATATTATTACATTTTATTAAAAATAACAAGAAATAATAAAAATCAAATATTTTGGATCAGATGTAGTATATAATTACAAGCACTAGAACTTAAGGACCATGTCTTTAATTTTAGAATTTTAAAATTATCGCAAAATTATCAAATCATAATTTTTTTTAATTTAAAAATGAAAAAATTTAAAAATCCGAAATGGACCCGAAATGACCCGAAATCCGATCAAAGCCGGATTCTAGTCAACCCGGATATAACCGGAACCTGTATTACTCTGGACCCGTTTTACCCGGGACCCGAAGTGACCCGACCCGAATGACCCGTTTGACAGGTCTAAGTATAGATATAGATATAAAAAAGACCCAATTGTTTTCATTAAAAATTAGGGGCCGTTTGATATAAAATTACATAAGGTAAATGGAATCAAAAAAAAATTATATGGGAAAATATATTGTAGAGAAGTTTTATAAGTTTAAATGAGAGAAGAATGCTCATTTTTACATGAAAAATATGGGCAATGACTAATGATTAGAGAATCATAGAGGATATGGTTAACTCCTTGTGCCAAATGAGTGATTTTTTTTTTGTAAAACTAATTCAAACTTTGATAGGTGAGCATGTAGCACCATGAACTTTATAAAGTGACAAAAATAACCCAAACTGTTACTAGTATGTGCTTATATAATCACCAATGTATTTTTTAAAATAAAAAATAACACCTAACTTTTATGGTTTTGAAATAGAACAAAAAATTTATTAAACTAGGTTTTTTAATCAAAATTACAAAAAAAACATACATTTTTTAAAATGAAAAATAAAATTTTTTACTTAAGATATTTAGGGAAAAAAATCGCTAATTTATGTCATATTTCAAAAACCCATAATTTGGTTAGAACAAATTATATAAGTACAAATATTCTGAAATGAAATATATTTTTAATGTGTTGTATTTTTGCTAATTTATTCTTTTTTAATTAAAGAATAAATTTTAAAAAATCATTTGAGAAATATTTTATAAAAATATTTCTAACTTATATCATTTGTTCAAACCAAATTTTGGGTTTTTAAAATATGACATAAATTAGCGATATTTTTTTCAATTATCTTAAGTCAAAAATTTTATTTTTCATTTAAAAAAATTACATTTTTGTAATTTTGATTAAAAAAATCTAGTTTAATATTTTCTTTGGTTCTATTTCAAAACTATAAAAGTTAGGTGTTATTTTTTATTTAAAAAAAGACATTGGTGGTGATATAAGCACATATAGTAGTAAAAGTTTGGGTTATTTTTGTCACTTTATAAAGTTCATGGTGCTATACATGCTCACCCCATCAAAGTCTGGGTTATTTGAATTATTTTTACCACTTTTTTTGTTTAAAAAATGAGTGATTTAAGAGAGTGAAATAAGACAAATTTTGTATGAAAAATTAAAATATGGGAGTAATGATTAAAATTTCTAACAATGTATCTTGAATTACAAATAGATTACATTCATCTAGTTTAATTCCTTGTATCTTTTCAAATTTTATACCAAACAATCGTTATTTTTAATCGAGTTATATTAGTTTAACTTATAGTTGGATAAAGTTGAAATATACCCCATTTGTTCACTTTTAATTGACTTTTTATATTTATGCATGTTTTAAAAAGTGATAAAGACTATATAAAATATTTATTTTTAATTATTTGTTAACATTATCATACTTATTAATAATAATTAGTATAATATTATTAAATAAAATTAAAAAAATATATTTTATATGATTTTTACTTTTAAAAAAGTGCATAACTTGAAAAAATAATAGAGAGAGTAAATGATTAACGGATTATATATTTGATTTCTCCAAAATGGACATAATTTCCATTTATACATATTTTTTTAACAAGTACCATTTATACATGCAGGTGATATTGTGAGAGCACAACGACCAAAAAAAAAAGAGCCAATACTAAAGTATACTCCCTCCGTTCATTAATAAGTGTCGTTTGACTTTTTAACACGTTTTTTGATGAACTAAAAACTATATAAAATATTTACTTTTTTATTATTATTTTTTAATTAATTTTAAACTTATAACTAATATGTATAAAATTATAAAAAAATCAATTAAAAACTTTATATTTTATATATTTTATATAAAAACGTGTCAAAAAAGTCAAACGTCACTTAATTATGGAGGTAGTATATGGGATATAATTCAAGCTTTCCCTATAAACAATTAACCCGAAATAAATCTCAAGTTAAAACGATCGGTGAAATTTTACCACAACATCCTTAAACTTTACCATTACAAGAAAAGCCATAATTTAACATTCAAGCTCTTCCAAGTTTTTAGCCACTTTGCCCAATCAATTATACATTCTTTGCACCTAATGATATGAATCTTCCCACTCAATGCACCCTCCTCCCTCACCGGAGCCGGCGCCTTCTCCACCACCGGGAGCGGCGGAATACTCTGCTCATTCCTGAAGAAGTTGTGAGGATCCACCTTCGTCTTAATCCCCACCAACCGATCGAAATTGGCCTTATAGTACCTCACACCCCATGAACTCACCCTTAAGAAATTCGAGCTCCCGTTCTTGTCATTCTCCCCCAAATCCAAGTCTCTATGGTTGCATGTCCCTATAAACAGTCTCTATGGTTGCATGTCCCTATAAACCTAAGGTAATTATAAGGACAGTAAAACCTGAATAATTACTGGCGCAACAACATTTCCTCGTTTACAAAAGATGGTGTTACATGTTTCTCAATTTGATTTCACCCTTTTGATTTTGAAATCAGGAGGGAGAAGCCCTCAATAACACAACTATACAAATCGATCATTTTGATAACTCGTCATTTTAATTGCTGAGATTTTCCCTCTTTTATGAGTGCTTATAAATTTGATTGTGGGTATGTTACCACTCATACCACCGTTTTCAAGTTCAAGCAACAAAAAATCTATAGAAGCCGTGAGAGGACGAAGATGTGGAATACTTTTGGTGAGCATCCTGTCAATCACAACATTGGGTCGGGAAAATAGTTTCTAGAGATTTGGTTGGGTGGTTATTCAATGTCAATGATAAGAAAATTTGATTTAAAACGAAGGGTAAACCAGTAATTTCACTGAGTTTTTTACGGATGATTTTACTTGGGTGGTGAGTTGTTAACATATTGCATTTAGTAAGTGGTTTTGTGTAATTTTGTATTTAGTAGGTAGTTAAATGGAATGTAGACTATTTAGTGGGTGGTTTTGTGTAATTTCACCTTAAGAAAAACCTAAACTAAACCAAATCGGCCGAAGCCACATGACGGCAAAAGTGAATTTTTTTTTTTGAAATATTCACAATAAAATAAATAATTAACGAAATGATCACGGTTTGAAAATATTTACCAAAATGTTTAAAATTTGCAGGTTCATCAGAAACACGCGGATTCAATTCGCGTTTTACGTGTAACTCTCAATTTTAAATTTTGTATTAGAGGAAAATTACAATTAACAAAAGACACGCGGATTGAAACCACGTGTCTCTATTTTTTTTTTTTTAAAAGAATTGCAGGGGTTGGGAGAGGGAGGGTTTGCAGGAGAGAGGAGACAGAGGACCACGAAGATGAAGATGAAGATGGCGGTGGCGGCTGGCGATTTGCAGGTGGCGCCCGACGATTCACTCCGCCTCTGCAGCTTCATCCTCCGTCGCCTCCTGCCTACTGCTTTTCTGGATCAGGAATCGCCGCGAATTGAATCGGTGGCTCTCGGTGGCCTTCGCCGCGAATTGAATCGAGACAGAGAGGGCGAGAGGTACCTAGTGCGGGGCTGGTTGGCCGAGACAACGTCGTTCTTGGTCAGGCATTCCTAGGCGGCGGCCGGGTCAAACACGAGCACCACGGGTAAGGACCCGAGCCGGAGGTAGGGGGCTCCACCGCTGGGAGAGGTCGGCAAGGGAGTGGTGGAGGGGGCGGCCCAGCGTAGGAGGTAGAGGTGGCCGATGACAGGGAAGGAGAGGGGGGGCGGAGACGGCGGGAGGCGACGGAGCTTGTGGAAGAGTTGGCCGGCGACGGCGTGCAGGGGTGGGGAGTTGGCCGCCATCTCCATCTTCTTCTCTCTCCTCAAAACCCTCCGTCTCCACCTGCCAATCTCTTAAAAAAAAAAATATATAGAGACACGCGGTTTGAAACCGTGTGTCTTTTGTAAATTGTAATTTTCCTCTCTTCCAAAATTTAAAATTAAGAGTTATACATAAAAAGTGAATTGAATCCGCGTGTTTCTGATGAATCTGCAAATTTTGAACATTTTGGTAAATATTTTCAAACCGTGAACATTTCGTTAATTATTTATTTTATTGTGAATATTTCAAAAAAAATTTCGGCAAAAGTTCCGAACTGACTCTCCCCTTTTACAAAGTCAAAGGACTCCAATATATGATAGGCAAATACCCACAATTCCAATGTTACGTGAGTGCACATGGCCCACTTCCAAGTCTGGCCCAATCTATTTGGCATCCTACATGCAGTCTGGCCCAATCTCTTATCTAGCTCTGAAATTTGTGGTTCTCAATGTAACCTCAAAGAAATTACCCAAAAATACTTGAAATAAATAAAATACGAGTGTAAACTCCGAAAATACAAAATAAAATAAATAAAATATAAAATATGATAAATATGCATGAAAATGATCTAAAATAATATGCAAATATAAAACCCTATTATATTACTAAAATAGATGCTATCAAAATCATATCCTCCTCTTTGCTGCCCCCAATAAGCCTTACCCCCCCGAAGACCTGTGAATATTACCCACAACTTCTTTCCGGTTGAGTCATTCCGGAATGGTTTTAAATTCTCCTTCCCTTCTTTCCCCTTAAAAAACTTGTTTGCCATACAAATCATATAAGGAAAAAGGGATTTTAAATGGTAAGGGTATTATTGTCTTTAAAAATTCTGGTGGAATTTTACCTACTTTAAATAAAGAGAAAATTTGTGCCGAAGGCGCAAATTTTCGGCCGAATTAGCAAACTATACACGTTTTTGTAAATATTAGCAAACCATACACGCTATCTCTCGCAGGACGTATTACGCTTGCTAAATCTGTGTTGACGAGTCTTCCGCTCTACACAATGCAATCTACGTATATTCCGAGGGGTGTGTGTGAAGGAATGGACAGAGCGGTTAGAGGTTTCGTTTGGGGATCTACGGCGGGCAATCGTCGCATCCATCTCCTGCGCAAAGAGATTCTGTATGCACCCACAACGGTAGGAGGGCTTGGTATAAGGCCAATGAGGGAGGCAAATCAGGCGGTCCTCGCCAAGCTGGGATGGCGTCTTTTGTAGGAACCAACTTCAATTTGGAGTAGGGTGATCAGAGGGAAGTATTGCAATTCGAGCGCCGACATCGACATGTTTGGACGGAGAGCGCAGGGATCAAACGTGTGGAAAGGATTAGTCCATGGCGCGGAATTACTAACGCCGGGTCTAAGGACAAGCATTGGAGATGGCTCGACAACCCTGTTTTGGCAACATCCATGGATGCAACCCGAGGCCTTCGAGGAGGTGGCTACGCAGGAGGTTCCGGAAAGTATTCTTGGGGCTACTGTTGTTGAGATGTGGGAGGGAGGAGATTGGAAATGGGAGATTATAAATCCCTTGTTACATGAAGACTACCGATTGAAGCTGAGAGCAACCAAAATCAGTGACTTGCCAGGGGCGGAAGACAAGTTATATTGGGGATTCACGACCTCAGGTCGATTCACTACGGCATCAGCCCTCCAAGTGTTGAGACGCGACGATGGCATGAGCGAGAATGGGGGATGGAAGCACATTTGGAAGGCCCCGACTCAGCAAAGAGCGAGAACTTTCGTGTACCTGGAAACTCATGATGCAATCCTTACCAATAAAAATCGGGTTCGGCGCCACTTATCAAGCCATCCGGAGTGCCCACGATGTGGAGAGGACGAGTCGATCCTCCACCTTCTGCGTGATTGTGCTTCGATTAGTTCATCATGGCAGAAGTTACGTGGTGGACGGCTGTCGACTACTTTCTGCACCAATTCGAACATTCAAGACTGGATTTTCAAAAATTTGGAGGAAGAGGATCGATGGAGCGCGATGTTTGTCGCGATGCTATGGACCACATGGAAGGTAAGGAACGCGCTGATTTTTCAAGGCCAAGATAACGCTCAGGGCTTGGTAAATCGAGTGTGGAGAATGACTTCGGGCTACTTCCGGTGTAAGCAAAGAGAGAAGGGTTTGGTGCACAGCCAAACCGAGACCGCAGCCCCCGCAGAAATCTGGACAAAACCGAGAGATGGATGGATCAAATTGAACACCGACGGGGCTTCCAGGGGAAATCCAGGCAGGTCGGGAGGAGGTGGCGTCTTGAGGAACTCAGAAGGAGGGTTTGTCCGGGCCTTTGCCTTTAATTGCAGGTGCTGTCTTGCTCTCGAAGCAGAGCTGTGGGCAGCCTATTATGGACTCAAGTTGGCTCGTGATATGGAGATACCGAGGCTAGTGTTAGAGATGGATTGCGAAGCTGCTTGTAAGCTGCTTCTCAAAGATCATAATGGGGCTCCTGCCCACCGAAACTTGATTCTTCAATGCAGACATCTCATCCTTGATACAGGGTGGGGCAATGTTCTAAAAGGCGCTAGGCGGCTGCTAGGCAGTGGGTGGCCGCCTAGTGCCTAGGCGGCTAGGCGGGTGACTAGGCGGACTTAGAACAAACTTGATTATTTCCTTATATTTTGACGAATAACACTTGTCAATAATTCATATAATGTAATAATAATCCATAATATGACTCATAAACCCAAATTTGTAGTAGTTAACTAACACTAAAGTAAATAAACGCAAAAGTACATGTCTGACTAACAACTCTAAACCTCCTAAAATCCAAAACTATAAGTTCGACCGAAAAGCCAATGCATCCCGACATGGGGGATAAAAAAACCATAAGTCAACTAATCATATGCTTAGAAGCTCAAATTAAATAATCGTTGGACTAGGCGGCGCCTAGGCGGGATTATGCGGTTCTTGGACGAATTCCCGCCTAGAGGTCCGCCTAGGCTTAAAAATTCCTAGGTCGCGTCCCGCCTAGCGCCTAGGCGGCGCCAAGGCGGCGCCCAGGCGGCGCCTAGGCGCGATTTTTAGAACACTGGGGTGGGAGGTGGAGATACACAAGATCCCTAGAAGTGCAAATGAAGCTGCAGATGGGCTAGCCAAAGTAGGAGTAGGATCTACTATTTCTTTTCAAATTTTCACCTCGGTTCCGGATTGCATCCGGCCTTTTATGTATCCTGCTGAACAACCCTTCTAATTTGAATAATAATACGGGGCTCTAGCCCCCCCTAATTACCAAAAAAAAAAGAAGCAAACCATACACGCTTTTACTTTCCAGATCTCGGACCACCTCTCTCTCTCTCTCTCTCCTTTCTCCATATCTACGAGCGATTGAAGGCGATGAAGGCGATGGAGACGTGCGCTGACGGAAGTCGATCAAGGCAAAGCTCCTCGCCCCATCACCGTCTTCGTCTTTTTCCATTGACGACCGGAGATGGTTTTCGGAGCAATTTGATTCCTCCTCTACCTGATCTCCGAAGGCGATTTGAAGATTGCAGAATTTCAAGCGCAAACTGGCAGTCATGGCAGCAGAAGATTGCAGAATTTCAAGCGTCGCCGATCTCCCTCCATGGCTTCCCGTCGTCGTCCCGCCTCCGACTGCTTTGTCATTCCTCGTTCGTATGTGCAGCAACCCTAGAACCTTCCTCTGTCAAGCCGTTGCTGCTGAAGTTTCACTGATTCCAGATTCGGTGATTCCAGATTCCTCGTTCGTATGTACAGCATGAGAGGCGGCTGAGTAAAACTCCGGCCACCGTATCCATCATCGTTCTCGCTGTGAATTGCCTCTGCTGATTTTGGAGTTGTCCTTCGTCATCGATCTCGATCTAATCTGGTATGTCCGCCTTTGCCTATGCTTCTGGATAATGGAATACAACTGCCTCTGCTGATTTTGGAGTTGTCCTTCTCCTTGCTCGAGCTCCGGCAGTGTTTCTCGAGCGGTGCAGTTGTCCTCCTCCTTTTTAGAACACAGGTATGTATTTCATGTCAGCCTTCAATTTATCTCTCGGTGATGTCCTGCTCCTTCTTTTCTGATGCAATTAAGCCAGATTGAGGTCATGCTGACACTATCGGTGGCCTGTGTGATGGCTGTTTGTTGAACAGGACTGTTGGGCTACGCTTTTTTATTGATGATCTCTAGGGCCTGCGCGCTGACTGTATTAGTTGTTCCATGTTTCTTTTGAGATCTCCTAAATTTAGTTCAATTAGGGGATGATTTATGGGATTGATGTTTTTCATGGCCATAACAATGTCTATAACGCCACCATCTTCCCCCACGATGTGGGGCTGACACCAAGCAAGTCACAAACTCAAGCTATGATTGTGTTGTGTCTTATTTTTTGGCTACGGTGTTGCTGCATTTGTATTACATCATAGACATTGAAGGATGTTTCCTTTGGTGTTGCTTGACTTCTGTAAGTGCATGCATTTTTTCTGTTGGGCATAGATAGTGTTATTAGCTTGTAGAATTGTCTTTTTGGCGTGTCACTGACTGATGGGTTGTAGGAGATTCAAATTGTTGGATCCTCTATCATATACTTGGTCAAGGTGGATTATGAAATCAAGCCATATATGACCTGCCAATTTCATAATATGATTACAAGTAATTATTTTAATATTTGCATTACATCAACTAGACCATGATCTGCTGTGCTCTAGGTAGAATTAAGTTCAATTTTATAAAAAGTGTCAGCATCGTCAGCATTCTCGTAAACGGCGTCAACATTTCCGACGTCGGCGTCAGCATCCCTCAAACGGTGTCAGCATCGTCGACATCGCCGGTGTTAGCATCATCGACGTCCTCCGCATCAGCGTTGTCGGAGTCTGCGGTGTCAGCAATGTTGACGTCAACATTCTCGACGTCGGCGTCAGCACTGACGCGTGGAAAAAAAAATTGGCGTCAGCATCCCTGTAAACGGTGTCAGCAATGATGATGTCAGCATTCCCGGCATCGGCATCAGCAATGCTGAAGTCAGCTTTCCCGGCATCGACGTTAGTACTGACGCGCGAAAAAAAAAAAACAAAACAAAAAACTGTTGATGCACAGGGGGGCACAGGGGGCGCGCATGAGAGGAGGGGGGCACGCAGGAGGGGCACAAGGGTGTTGTATAGTTTGCTAATTTTTCCCAAACTTTGTATAGTTTGCTAATTTGGCCAACTTATTTGTATAGTTTGCAAACTGTCCCTTAAATAAATTGGTGGACAATTAGTTAATTTCACCATTTAAAATGTTATGTACGCCTATTTTCTTATATATAAAAAAGACTCAATTGCTTTCATTAAAAATTTTGGGTTGTTTGATATAAAACTACATAACGTAAATGGAATGGAAACAAATTTTAGAGGTTGAAATATATTGTAGAGAAGTTTTATGAGTTTAAATGAGAGAAGAATGCTCATTTTTCATGAAAAATATGGACAATGAATAATTATTAGAGAATCATAGAGGATATGGTTAACTCCTTGTGCCAAATGAGTGATTTTTTTTGGGTAAAAAATGAGTGATTTAAAAGAGTGAAATAAGACAAATTTTGTATGAAAAAAATAAAAGATGAGAGTAATGATTAAAATTTCTAACAATGTACAAATAGATTACATTCATCTCGTTTCTTTTTATCTTTTCAAATTTTATACCAAACTATCCTTATTTTTAATCGAGCTATATTAGTTTAACTTATAGTTGGATAAAGTTGAAATATACTCCATTTGTTCGTTTTTAATTGACTTTTTATATTTATGCATGTTTTTAAAAGTGATAAAGACTATAAAATATTTATTTTTTAATATTATCATACTTATTAATAATAATTAGTATAATATTATTAAATCTCAAGTTAAAACGATCGGTGAAATTTTACCATAACATCCTTAAACTTTACCATTACAAGAAAAGCCATAATTTAACATTCAAGCTCTACCAAGATTTTAGCCACATTGCCCAATCAATTATACATTCTTTGCACCTAATGAATCTTCCCACTCAATGCACCACCCTCCTCCCTCCCCGGAGCCGGCGTCTTCGCCAACACCGGCAGCGGCGGAATACTCTGCTCATTCCTGAAGAAGTTGTGAGGATCCACCTTCGTCTTAATCCCCACCAACCGATCGAAATTGGCCTTATAGTACCTCACACCCCAAGAACTCGCCCTTACGAAATTGGAGCTCCCGTTCTTGTCATTCTCCCCCAAATCCAAGTCTCTATAGTTCACATACGCCTCTCTCGGAAACATCGAAACGTACCGCGCCATGTAGTCGTACACCCTCCTTATCCACGCCATGTTCTTAGCCGTGACGCCCTCATCCGCGTCCGTCCACGACACCACGTATTGGATCATGTACTTGGTCCCTTTCCGGTGCGGAAACGGGATCTTGGTCTCCAGCACCCGCCCCATCATGCCTCCGTACATGTTCCATATCATCACCGAAAATGCGCTATCGTCCGCCTCCTCGAACCGGGCCCACAGCCCGTCTATACCGCTCTTCGGTATCGCGGTCCTAACATAGTCCGACTTCGCCTTGAAGTAACTTACCGGGAACAACGACTGCCCTTGTAACAATACTGACGGGTTGGTCCCGTTAGGGTATCCGGCTATGTATAGGACCGACTCGATCCACGTCATCTCGGTGCAGTCCTTGGGTCCTAGACCGAGCTCCGGGAGCTCCTTTGCCGTGATTTTGAGGAGCTCCTTAGCTCGGCCGAGGAACAATCCCTGGAAAGTCCCTTGCACGGTTTTGGTGCCATTCGCCTTCATCGGCGAGATGGAGATTCGGATGAAGAGACGGTCGTCGACGGATTCCGCGACTTGTTGCCACTTGTAGGCGACATTTGTTAGCCCTTGTTCGGTTGTTTTGGAGACCGAGAACGTCGTCACGGTAGCCGAGACTTCGACGAGCTGAACCTTCCACGCGAGGATGATGCCGAAGTTGCCACCGCCGCCGCCTCTCAAGGCCCAAAACAAGTCCTCTCCCATGGAATGCCGGTCGAGAATGCGTCCATTGACATCGACGAATCGGACGTCGAGGGCATTGTCGGCGCCAAGGCCGTACTTCCTCATCATAGGCCCGTAGGCGCCTCCGGTGATGTGCCCTCCGATGCCTAAGCTAGTACAAAGGCCGGCAGGGAAGCCATGGATGGGGCTTCGTTCGGAGATTCGATAGTAGAGCTCGCCGATGGTGGCGCCCGCCTCGACCCAGGCGGAGTTGCGGTCGATGTCGATGGAGATCGAGCGGAGCTTGGACATGTCGAGGATGAGGAAGGGCTGGTCCATCTCGGAGGCGTAGGAGACGCCCTCGTAGTCATGGCCGCCGCTGCGGGTGCGGAGGTGGAGGCCGAGGTGCTTGGTGCATAGGACGGCGGATTGGACGTGGGAGTAGGCCGTGGGGAGGAAGATGAGTCGGGGCTTTCCGACGGAGGGGGTTAGGTATCGGAGGTTCTTGGCGGTGGAGTTGAGGATGGTGGAGAAGGAGGCGTTGGAGGGGGAGAAGCAAGCGGAGGTGAAGGCGGCGGAGCTGGAGGCGAGGTCGTCGGAGTGTTGGGATAGGCATTGGATGAAGGCCTCTCGGAGGAGGTCGGAATCCGACGACCGGGAGTGGATGAAGGCGATTGAAAGGAGGAGGAAGAATGGAGCTAGCAAGAAACGCGATGGAATGGGAGTGGGAGGAAACATGGTGGGTAATTGACTTTGGATAGTAAGTATTCAATCAAGGGGTATTTATAAGGTTACATGAAAGGGGGTGGTTAGCAACATATATCAACCACATTTCCAATTATCTGCCGACCAAAAAAAAAATTCATTTCCAATTATCTAGTCTAGGTAGGGTTTGACCTGGTTTGAGAGGTCAAGTTGTGCGCACTCGATCTTTTTCTGATTACATCGGGAGAGTGTTTCTGAGTGACTCCAACATAGGCTTGAACACATAACACACCACAGGGACAAGTAAAACACACGATATAAAGTGATTAGGAAAAAAATCAAAAACAAGAAGCATGGTGTAAAAACGGGGTGGGGAAAGGATACGATCTTTGTCAAATCCTTTGCAACCCAACCTAATTCTCTCTGACATGAATGATGCTCCTCCACTGCATCCTATCCCTAACAATGTTCTCTAATCACCTCATTTCAACTTTTTTTTGATCTTCCTCTACGTCGTTGTACTCTGTCAATATCCAAACTGTCACATCTATGCAATGACGCACTCGGATCCCTCCTCTGCATATGAACAAACCAACGAATATGCATTGATTTAGTGTTTGAAAAGGGGTGGTTAAGATTGAAAAGTATGCATTGATTAAGTGTATATATAAGCATTTATGTATTTTTTAAAATAATAATAATTTGGGTAACGTTGCAAGCTCTGATGGATTAGCCCCTCCTCCATAAAAGAATTTCTAGATCTGCCACTGCAAACGAGACTCTGTATCCGCCACCAATTTGCGATCTCTGAAGATGCGAAGATAGGTAACCACATCAAATGACTGAAACAGTAGCAACGCGTTCGAAATAGCCATTTCAATATGTCATAGACACTTCTGGATGAGTTGATAATTATAGGGTTATCTCCCTTGACCATGATACGCATGTGATCCCCAACTTTTGTGCCACTTTGAGCCTAAGAAGAAAACCAGAAGTTTCCGTCTCAGAAATTGCAATCAACTACATAATCATTGTAGTCTCGCATCATAAATATTCCTGCTAAAACCTCTCATGAACCAAGCTTAAAGACATCGAAATTCATTTTATACGTCACTTCGAAATCTACACTAATCAACAACAAAACAATTACAACAAATAAGGGGAACAACATATAGGGTATAAGTTTACTCAAAAAAAAAACACATAGGGTATAAGAGCATTTATATATGCTTTAAGGAAATTTTAGGAAAATAATCTTTTTATAAAAAAAAAATTGAAAAGGATTAATTAATGAACGTACTTTTGAGCACTTTTAACGTTAAGATCGATTTTCATTTCGCCTACTCGAGGCAATTAATGGGTAATGTTGATATGGTGACTTAAAGTGACGTAATGCAAATGTCATTATTACGTAAAAAATATATGTAGTCCAGTATTTCAGTTTGTTGAATTTGATTTTTTATTATTTTGTTGAAATAATAAGACATTTTCTGTGTATGTGGGCCTATTAGATATGACACATAGTATTGTACAGAATGAAGTGGCACAGTGGCTGCCTGCACTTACTCCCAATTAGGATGGAGGAAGACGTTTTTGTGTTTTTTCTCAAAAGCTATTGGCTACTTTGTTGGAGGATTTAGGTCATTAGTCTGAATGGAAGTAGGGGTGTTATGTGAGATAAGCTACTCGGTTCGGCTCGTATAAAACTCGATTCGAGCTCGTTTATTTTCTAAACAAGTCGAGTATGAGCACATTTTTAAGCTCGGTCCAAAGCTCGGCTCGTTCGAATTAAACTCGAATAGCTCGAATTTTATGAAATTTCTAAAATTTTCTTAAAGTTATTGTATAATGAGCAAGTAGAATTGCCTAAAGCTCGAAAAAAGCTCGGCTCGAGCTCGCTCATTTCCTAAACGAGCCGAATATGAGCACATTTTTAAGCTCGAGTCAAAATTTAGGCTCGGCTCGAGCTCGTTCATATTCTAAATGAACTAAATATGAACAAGTAATACCCGGCTCGTTCGGCTCGAATAACAGCCCTAAATGGAAGTGCATGTGTTTCATCAGGGAAAAAAAAAAGAAAACCTACAAGTTCGTGGTGGGAGGAGTCTAGCTAACTGAAACTTTCCTAAAACGGTCGAGGTTATTTATATTATGGAATTAAAGAGCCAATACCAAATATACTGAACTACCAGACTCAAACACAGCCACACAGGTTACTTTCATAGGGTAGTTACAGGAAGGCAAGGGCGGATTCTCTTTAGGGTCAGCGGTGGCCGTCGCCGCCCAATTAAAAATAAATTTATTATACGTATTGCTCTCGTCAATAGCTTCGATTTGATATATTATAAGCTCAAATCCGACACTTGAGTAAAAAGTTATAAATATTTTAAGACAGAACAGATATAAATTAGTTTTCATATCATTTACCAAATTGATATACTTTTATCGTAATTATCATTTGTTAAAGTTCGTAACTTAATACTATAATTAAACCCGAAAATTTCAAATTAGTATATTATGTTAAAATATTTGAAAATCGTGAAATAAAGTATATACGATTTTTTTTTGATAAGGTAAAGATTTGGGTGGGGTCAGGCCATGTTGTACCACCATCCAAAGACATCCTTGTGGATGAAAACGCGCAGAGCATGTCAGCAAGGAGGTATCGCGTGTGCGTTGTGTGGACTAGACGCGCGATCCCGTCGGCGGTCGAGTTCACCTCCCGGAAGACATGGCTGAATTGCACCCTAGAAAAATGTTAGAGTAGGAGCAGGGTGTCAGAAATCAGCATCTCGATCTCCCACGGGCAACACCACAAACCTCACAAACAATTGATGACGGTCAAGTTGTCGCCTTCAATCATGATGTTGGGCAGTCGGAGCTCCTTTGCCTTGGCAATGCCTCCTCTGATCGTCAGAGCCTCTACAGCTAATGTTGAGATGTGTCCACATTTGGAGTTGCCACACTCAATGACTATCCCACTGTGGTCCCTAATAATGAAACATGCAGAAGCTTCACCCGAAGATAGTTTGGATCCATCAAAATTAATTTTGAAAGATCCCTCATCTGGTTTGCTCCATCTCAAATTTCTTCTTCTCCGTGGTTGAGTTGTCCGAGTTTTCTGGTTGTGGCATGTGGACTCCTCTTCAAAGGTCAATTTGGAGTTAGCCCAGTTCCGTAGTTGTTTTTTGGTATAATTCTCCATAGTATGTATGAATGTCGTATTGAGGTTTTCAAATACTTGTCGATTCCTGCTTGTCCATAGGCTCCACCATGTCGTTGCAAGTCTTCCTTTCTACTCGTGGTTGAATTTAGTAAAAATTTCACATAAAATGTTTTTGATCGATTTGTTTCTAGTGTCAATTTCTCGAATCACTTTTTCAATGTTTGGGTCAATTTTGTGAATCAGTTGTAGGGTGTGGTTGCCTTCGGTAAAGAGATGGATTGAGCTTTCATCCGTTCGATCACACAAAGCGCAAGAAAATTAGACATAAATAATGCCTTTGTTTGCTAGTCTGGTTTTCGTCGGGATTCTATCTAGTGCGAGTTTCCAGATGGAGTTTTTGACTTTCGGAAATGTGTCTAGGGTCCATATCCATGTCGTGTACGTCACTACTTTCTTCCGTGTTTTGCTTTGTGATGTGTGCTAGGGCACTTGCCGTGTTGAACCAACCATTTTTACTTGGTTTCCAGTATTGTATGTCTTCTATTTCGTGTTCTGGTATGTAGATGTTATCGATCTTGTTGACCACATCCATCGGGAGGATGTTGGATAGTTCATCAATATTCCATTTCTTGTTGATGTCGATGTATTTTTCCGCCTTGTCATTTTCGTTGATTGTGATATTGGGATGTTGTCGACCTTGTAGTGGTTTTCCGTCTAGCCAGATGTCTTTCTAAAAATTGATCGTCTTCCCATTTCCTATTACAAAATTCTTCTTTTAGTTCCATTAGTTTCGGAAACTCCCTCTCGACCTAGTCGGGGAAAGGGAGCGTACAATGAGACCCCCAGACCCTGCTCTAAGCGGGATAAACTGGGCTTGTTGTTGTTGTTGTTGTTTTGTAGTTTGGCCCATTGTCAAGATGAGTTACCTTTTCGTTGGTATTCAAGGAGGGGGGTTTCTTTCAAATATTTTTCTTTGATCACTTGGACCCACGGGTTACATGACTCTGCTAAGATTTTCCAAAACAATTTCATTTGTAGTGCTTTGTTCATATCTTTTGTTTTATATATTCCTGCGCCTCCCAATCATTTCTGTTTGCACACTTTGTCCCAACCAATAAGGGGGGAAATGATTGGTCTTTGTTCCAGAAGAAGCATCTGTTTATTTTGTCAAGTTTTTTATGGATTGTTGTGGGGAGCATAAAATTTTGCATGATATTATTTGGTTTAGTTGCCAGGTTTGATCTTATTAGGGTCGCCCTTCCTTCTTGTGAAAAGGAGTTGACTTTCCATTTCGTGAGTTGTTGTATGGTTTTGGTTACTGTTTCTTCAAATGTGGTTCGGTTGACTCGACCATTGATAATTGGACAGCCGAGGTATTTGTCAAGTGCTAGTGCTATCTGGTTTGTGATATGGATCGTGCTTTGGATTAGTTTTTTTGTACTGTTTGACACTTTTGGGGTATGTTTTTATTGTAGTTACACATTTATAATATTGATGATTTTTTCGAAAAAATAAATTAGGGTTCAATTTTCTGCCCAACTAAGCGTTTCAGGATCCACCACTGCGGGAAGGAGATATAAAAAAATAATGGAAAAATAACCAAAAATAATATCAACTATCCATCGGGAACCAAAAATAATACGAACTTTTAAATTGACAATTTCATGTATGAACTATCATCATATTAACCAAAAATAATACGGTTTTAAAATCCGGTGAAATTTCCGACCAAAATTGACACATGTACACCGAAGATGCAAGCTGTTCAAATTTTTTTGATACGTCATACCTCTACTTTATAATTATTTACATACAACCATCCTTTCTAGTTTTGGGGCAAAAATGTTAGGTTTTGATGTTTTTGGGTCAAAATGTTCGATTTTAAAATTTTGGGCAAAAACCCTTGCCACATACTATAGATCATCTTCAACCTTCCCAGTTCCCATCACCATGAAGCACATGAAGCCTGGACAGTGATGGTTGAGTGACGAAAAATCCAGATGCGAAGTGAGACAGCGTGTACGAAGTCGGATCTAAGATAACCTGGTGCTCCCTATGTCATCGACACTACCCCAAAGCAACCTCTTCCCCCGCTAATGTCACGACTGCGGCTAAGGTAACTCCTCTTCGTCGCCCGCCGGTGTCCCTAATACCACCCTCAATCTCTACTTCGCCAGTGCATTCTCCTTCAACCTCAGGCTCTCCATCTCAGCTTGATTAATGACATCGTCTTCTTCCTCTCCACCACCCAAATCATGAAAGTAGAAGATTGATGAACAGTAATGGAAAAAAAAAACCCAATTTGTGATTCCCTTCAAATCCAAATGAAACATCAAATTAAGATGGGGCTTTAATTGGCGCATCTTCGCAGTTCAATTCCATTATGCAATTGTTGTGTAAGCTCAATTCAAATTACAACAACCCAAATTTTAGATCTAGGTTAATTTGGTTATTTAAAGGTTGAAGGTTGAAGAACCCAAATTCACCTTCGGCTACAGTGACAAAATTTCAACCCATTAATTTACCTTTCTTTTTGCTCGAAATTTTCATCTTAGTCCGGTCAAGTATCCAAGAACAAAATCCCAAGATTTCAACCCTTTAATTTTTTTTAAGTTTCTTTTTTGTTCAAAATTTTTAAAACGGTACTTTTTTTGCCCAAAAGCAAGAGAGGGTTGTTGTGCGTAAATAAGTATAAAATATAGGTATGATGTCTCAATTTTTTTTTCATAGTTGGCATCTCGGGCGTACATCTGGCACAAATTTTTTTGCCAATTGGATCTCCGACTGCCAACTGGTCAAAATTGCCGGAAATTTCACTGGATTTTTAAACAGTATTATTTTTGGTTAATATGATGATAGTTTATACATGAAATTGTCAATTTAAAAGTTCATATTATTTTTGGTTCATGATGAATAGTTGATATTATTTTTGGTTATTTTTCCTTATGCTCTATAGAAGGTTGTGGAGGGAGGGGTCAAACTGAAAGTAAAACGAGAGAAGAACCTTATTTTTAGAAGAAAAAAAAAAGCAACTCTTTTGGTTTCAGAAGAGATTCTGGAATAAAAAAGCCAAAGCCAAATGTTTAGTGATTTGTACTTGTCTGACTTGTTCCACAAAAATCTTTTATTAATTAATCGTATTTAGTTCTTTATGTATATGTGCCGACAGCATAAAACTTGCATTGTATAGAGTGATTAGTTGTTAGATTTATGCAAATTAAAGTACGTCTTCCTTCTATAGATAAATTGTTTTTTTTTTTATGACGAGGAACCCACCGTTGGTGGCAAATCTCGGGCACGTGACCCAGCCGGCAAGAGTCACGCACCAGGTAAACCGGCTTGAGCCGACCGGCTCGACCCACTAGAAAGGAGCAAGGCAAACCTTGGATTTTAATTCAAGGAAAGGGGCGGAGGTAGAGATCGAACCCGAGACCTCCTGACATCTCTCGTTGCTCCCCACCAGTGAGCCACCCCGACTGGCGTTATAAATTGTTTGCTTTCCATTTGGATAATTTTGTTGTTTTGATTTAATCACAATATCTTCAAAACTTGTTTTATTTACTCTATTATTAATAATGGGACAACCTAGGTATTTTTCTAGGTCGATAGAGTTAGAAATTCCGAGATAATTTTGCAATTGGTTTTTTTGTTTGATTTGAGATACTTTTGTTATTTGAAATGATGATTTTTAAAAGTTGACTTTTTGACCAAATATACAACAATACTCATCCAATACTTTTCTAATTTTAAACTGGAGGTTTAGTTAGCTATTGCAAATATAATCATATCATCTGCAAATGATAAGAATGGAATTTTAATTCCATTTTTTGTTAGGGATAAATCGGCATGTTTTTTGTTGTCATCGCATTCTTTTTATAATGTTATAGCCAACACTTACACTTCAAGAATGAATAGGAATGGTGACAACGGGTCTTCTTGCCTAAGACCTATATGTGGTAAGAACAAATTTGTTGGTTCATTATTTATTAGGATCGAGAAGGAAACAATAGTAATGCATTCTCGAATCCAATTTAATATATTCACAAAGATATGGTGGAAACCGAAGTTACTTAGCACCTTAAGCACAAAATCCCACTCAATTATATCATAGCTTTCTTTATATCCAATTTGATTGTAATCCAACCTTCTAGGCCACGTTTATTTCTAAATGAGTTAAATACTTCATGAGCGAGGAGAACATTATCTTGTAGTGTTCTATTTGAGATAAACGCACCCTGTAGCCGATGAATAAGTTTCTGCATAGGCTAATAGGTCTAAAATAATGTTGTGCTTTTCTATGATGTTTGAGAACATCATCCTTTTGGTGATTATTTTTTATATGAACTTGTAAATTGTTAAGCATAGGATAATAGGTCTAAAATGATTAGTCATACATGGATTGTTACATTTAGAGACAATTAGGTAATGAGATGATTCACATATATGTTAAGGTTTGGGTAGGGTCAAATTATGCTGGGACCGCCACCAAAGAGCATCCTTTTAGATCAGGATACATAGCTCGTGTCGTTGAGGATGGGAGTGGTAGCCTGGTATGGTGCGTCATCGTCAGTCGAGCAATTTGATTCGCCAATGTGTTGATTTTGCGAAAAGCATGCGAGATGACCACTGACTCGAACTGCTTTAAAGAGAAAATAATGTCTGAGGTGATGATATCAATCTCCTATGGGCGGCTCCAACACCCCTTGGGTGATAATAATGACGATTTTCAGGTTGTCGCTCTCCACCAGGATTTTGTGAACTCTCCCAACCCTTCGAACCCCCGAGTTAAAGGCCTCTTGCTTCCGCAACTAGATTAAAAATGTGCTCACATGGGGTTCCGACACGAGTAATCACCTCGTCAAGATGATCACGAATAATGAAGCCTATAGCAAAGAAACCATCCAGATTGTAGTTCCATCAAAATTGATTTTGAAGATACCTTGAGCCAGTTTCTGCCAAAAAAAATTTTGGTAAGTGCATTCAACTCCAACGCAAAATCCTATACATCTAGCCTCCACCAATGTTAAGGAGTGGATGGAGACAAATGTGCTGATTCAAGCTACCAAGAAGCTTAAATCTAGACGTCAAGTTTATCAGAAGAAGCCTCTCTCAGGTTTTTGTAAGTTAAATTTTGATGGATTTGTAAAGCTTTCAGACTGATCATACATTGATTGTATTATTCGGGATGAGTTTGGTCAGGTGATTCATACCCTCCACCAAGAGGTACCCCCAACTCGATACTACAAGTTGAAGCTTTAACCTCTAAAGCATGTGAAAGAATGTAGCTCAACTTGGCATCATAAAGTTGATAAGTGAAGGTGAAAATCTTAGAGTTATCAATGTCATTACCATGAAATGGAAAACTTTGTCCTGTACACCTTATACTGTGCACCTAGCCCTTCACATCCTATTGTGAACCACCTACTATGTACTATATATATTTTTCAACACCTTCACCTATTTCTGAGACCCACCCTCGTTCTTCACCTAATTTAGTGGTACCTTCTTTGGCCCAAAAATGATCTTCACCACCTACTATGCAAGCTTAATTTAGTGGACACAACCTTCGAAAATCAGCAAGAATTGTTCATCTTCCTGTTTAACGGTATCACTGCTAGCTGAGTACATGGTCTCTTTGGCAAATGCTCTTAGCAATAAGGAACCTCAGCTTTATAAAGCAGTACAGGATGTGAAATGACAAGAGGCTATGAATTTGGAGTTAAATGCTCTTTGATTAGAACAACACATGGATGAGAGTTAACTGCTTTACCTCCTCCTGGCCATAAAGCTTTAACTTCCAAATGGGTCTACACTCTACAGAGTGAAGGGGTACAATCAGGATTATAAACACAGAACAGGCCAAAATTGGTTACTGTATGAATTCTTATATACTCCATTGTTGTGTCCACAACAAAGCGCGCATTGGCCTCTTGGTAAAATTGAGTAATTGACATCAATAATACTTTTTTCAGGGTTTATTGATGAAGATATGTTACGTAGGGGTGGCAATCGGGTTGTTCGGGTCAGATTCTGGTATACCTATTTGGGTTCGGTCATATCTCAGGTCGGGTATATTGTATGTTCGATCGGATTCGGGTCGGGTTGGGTAAGTTTTCGGGTCAAGTGGATTTCGGGCTGGGTTAAGCTGATCACGTTTAGTTTATTATAAAATGATGATTATTTTTTATTTAGCTTAATTATTGACTATAACATCTTTCTTTTTTTATCCACAATTTGAATGCTTCTCCTCCAGATCAGGTTTGGGTTGTGCATTATACTAGATTTTCGGGTTTCGGGTTCGGGTCTAGATTTGTAGTAACTAGTAAGTGAATGGCATCTTAATTATTGACTATTAAATACTCCCTCCGTTAATTAAAACTTGACGTTTTACTATTCACGCACGCTTTTTGAGGTGTTAAAAACTCTATAAAATATTAACTTTTTTAATATATTTTTTTTAATAAATTCATACTTATTGCTATTAAGTATGAATTTATGAAAACAAATTTTAAAAAAAAGTTAATATTTCATATAGTTTTTATCATTCTAAAAAGGCGTGCATGAATAGTAAACGACAAGTTTTAATTAACAGATGGAGTATAAAATTGGTCGGGCTCGGGTTGTGCATGTTATTAGATTTTCGGGTTTCGGTCAGTCCTAGGTTCGGGTGAGTCGGGTCAGATTTTATCAGCTCTATATACAAGCACCTAAGGGATATTTGAATGCTTCTCCTGATCAATTTTGCAAACTCAGACATTCCCTTTATGGACTTAAGCAAGCAACTCATCAATGGAACAATGAGCTTACCAAAATTTTCTACTTCCTGGGAGTTTGAACAATCAAAAAACAATGATTCATTGTTTGTTAGGGACAATGATAGATTATTCATTGTTTATTAGGGACAATGATAGTGTGTCTATGGAACATGTTAACTTACCAAGCTTTATTTCCATCCCTTGCTTTGATTTACCCTCTAATGGAGAATTGATGTAGTCTTATATTAATTGTGTCAATGATAGATTATTCTCCATACTGCATTTACAATCAAAGATCTACGCCTAGCAAGGTACTTGTTAGGAATTGAGATCTTCAGGACTGATGCATCATCTCACCCCCCAAAGAAAATACATTAGTGATATATTCTAGTTGATTATATGACAGAGCACAAGCTAACCCTACTGGTTTTTCTTTGCCAACAAGGCTTAAGTTGAGTGCTTTACTTGACATTAACTACGCCTCATTTAAACATCTCAATCATTTTGCTGCTTCTCAGCTATGTCTTTATGTATTTGCTCGGTACCATCTCCAAAGGATTGCTGACTAGGGAGCTTGCCTTACAATATGCCGTTCACTTACTGGTTACTGCATATCCTTGAGTCACTCTCTTGTTGCTTGGAAGACGAAGAAGCAACGTACTGTTTTCAGAAGCTTAGCTGAAGCCAAGTGACAGCTGCAAAACTGATATGGATTCTTACGACCCCCTGATTTGCATCATCCTCTCCCATTGCTAGTCAGTTCGTTTTGTGATAACCGAGTGGCTCAAACAAATTGCTCCCACACTTCCATGAATGAATAAAGAATATTGAAACAGATTCTCATTATACTAACCTACAGCTCGCTGATATCATGACAAATATATTGTCTCATGCTCAACATGCCTTGAAGAGACTCCAACTTGAAGGGGGTGGATGTAGAAATAGTTAGGCAGTTGCTGCAGATTAATTATATTAGCGTGGCCACGCAGCTGATTGTCGGCCACATGTTGTGGCGGTTTAAGCTTTGTTATGTATAAAAAGAGAAAACCTTGAATGTAGATGAATTAAGTCATTTTTAGTTTTCCTCTGTTACTCCCAACTGTTTGATTTCTCTTACAGATTAAATATTTCTATACATACCATTAATCCATTCAACCACAAGGGCTTGACCACCTCACCCATGTGAAGACTCGTGCTTATACCTCTGTCATAGACATATGAATAAACATCATCTGCAACCAAACCAATACCAACCTAAACTATGAAGGCAACAAGAACCTATTCACAATTACAATTCAGAGTTCAGTTGTGAAATACTAGACTTCAATTAAAACCCTCATTGTCCCTGTTTCTGCCCTAGTACCAAAAACTGCAACTGACATGGCTGACTACTTGAAACTCTCATTGTCCCTCTTTCAGCTGAAGTTTCTCGAACTACAGATCAAACAATTCCAAATTTCTACAAGTCTCTATATTATATTGAAATTAGCATTATAATCTTTCTGGTCCATGGTATTTGTTATTCAGCAGCTAGACTAATATTTTTCCACAAAAATGTCAACAGGAGATAAGAATAAATGATGCCTAGACACACAGCAATGAAGGTAACTTTGGCATGCAACATAATTTCATCCCATACAAACTCTCCCTATCATTTACCAGCTGCAAGCACAATTGTTATTTGATAAAAACACATTGTGCAACATCAGTTATGGAATGCAATAAGAACCTCAACTTCATTATAACGCAAAACGTAAGAACTAAGAACATAACTGAAGATTTGCTATATCATATATATACCAGCTAAGGTCTAGCTTGCAACATTTAACTCTGCTGGATTCTGAAGAGACAGTCTAGAATTTAGCAGATGACTGACATCACTGGGTATGGCTTGGAACAATGGAAGCAATGCCAGATCATATAACCAGTATCAAGCTCATGTGTCTTTTATTATACCAAACAGTGTGCATATAGATTTCAGTAACTACATGTAACCCAAGGGATTAAAAAATATGAAGACTGAAGTGACATTAAACATATGTACATTCGACATTCATTATTTATTTATCCACTATCGTGTGAAATTCTTTCCTTTGCCAGTAAATTGTTATATCCTGACAGAACATGAACACCTATGGTATGTCAAAAAGAACAAGGGATCACCTCGGCCCTAGTTGTAGTAATGTAGTAACAATGCCTGTACTGCTACTCTGCTTCCCGCTTTTTCTTCTCAACAGATTTCATGGCTTCCTCAAATGATTTCTGCCAAAAGAACACCAAAAAACCAGTAACACATTTTAGACAACAAACTCTCCAAATTATGACAAAATCGTCAGCAAAACGAACTTTAAGCATATCATCATCCGTACTCCATACTATTGGTGAGAGGTTACTCCATCCACAAAGGAGGTGACTAAGAAATCAAGAATTATCAACTGCCTACTTATCAACATTTCCAATTCCACGAGAAGATTTGGACCATTTGGTGGGTAGAGCCATTGGGTATTTTCTCTTCTGAAGAACTATCAATTTAATCTCCTATCTAAATGATTAAAAGAAGGTGGAAAGATAGATTCTTTGATGAGAAATTGGTTCCATCAACAATTACAGTGGTTTTATTTTCTCAGACATTCAGCAAAAAAAGGCATATGCAGAACACAAACTTCATATATAAGGATTAAGGAGTGATATAAATCATTGTGCATTTTCTGCTTCCCTGCCACAATGAAAGTGAACTCTAGCAAACACCAGAGAGCATTGGAGGAGTTCATATGGTCATAACATTGGATGCCATTCCAGTAAAATTAGACTACTGAAAGTAAAAGGAAAATGCATACCCCAGAATTTTGAATCTTCCAAAGTGTATCCCCACTTCTATCAATTGCAACTGCACCACCGAGCAAAATACTGCAGGAGACAGCAAAGTATCAATCTCCATCTTACTGATGTACTGTACCGGAAAAAAAAAATTCCTTATGAAAGTTTCACATGGCTGAAAGATAAAGAGGAATGTTGAACGTACCCAGCAAAGGCAACGTTGAGGAGGAAAACCCTAGTGGTTAAGAACCGAAGTGCAACATCCAACTTTGAAACCCAACCATCATAACTCGATGAAGGCGGGGCTCTATATCGGTGCTTATGATACGAATTCTGGTAATAACTGGAATAAGTATTATTGGAGCGATTCCCGTGGAAACCGGCGCCGGTGCCTGAGCCGCCGCTGGCGGCACCAGTGCGATAAGCGATATTGTATGCGGCGCGCTTGCGATCGTCGATAAGGACGTCGTAGGCGTGAGAGACCTGCTTGAATCTGCGAGTGGCTTCTTCTCGGGCGAAATCGGAGGATTGCGCGTGCTTGTCGGGGTGGAACTTGATCGCCAATCCACGGAAAGCCTCTTTAATTTCGTGTTTCGATGCGTTCCGTCGCAACCCTAGGACCTTGTAGAGATCCTCCGCCATTGCTGAAATTGACCTCCGAATCCGGATTACGAGTTCCAGGAATTGAGAAATTGACTTGCTGAAGACCAATTACAGGCAAGATCGAGGTCATGGAGATGCAGATTGCAGATGTATAAATCTAAAGTCGCAGCAAGTGTTGGCTGTGTGGAGATTTCATAGGTAAATCATTCGCCCTTCAATCAATTTTGATATTCGTGGCAATTTTGTGGCCGGAGGAGGGTCTGTTACTCTGTTACAGTAGTGTTACCTAAATACTCAACAAGTTTTTTATACACTTTTCTAACATAAACAATACTATTATTCCGTAATAGTATTAATATTAGTTACTGCACTTTTTTAGTAAATTTAATAATTAAAAATATTAAAAAATAATAAGAAATTTAAATTAATATAATAAAATATAAATGTAATATCATTCAAATATTAGTAAGGCAATTTTACAACCACCTGTAATGTGGGGAGCAAGTGTTGGGTCACATCGTCTTTAGTTTTTCGTGGTTACAAAGGGTTAAAATTCACCTTCTAACACAATAGCTTAAGTCAATGTGTACCATAACTTATAAACCACTATTTTTTCATGTTTTCCCAATACGGGACTTTATATCTCAAATATGTAAAGACCGAATTTTAGAATTTCTAAAAAAGGAAAGCTTTCAGAAAACCCCGTCCTCGAGCAATTTCTATTTTCGGAAAATCCTTGGAAAATAACTATCCCGACGCACCTTGAATTTTAAATTTGGCGGATTTTAAACCCTAGCTATTGGATTTCGGTTTTGAGGATTCAAGAGTCATTTAAAATGAATTTGGATTTCGGTCGGATTTCAAATGTTGGGTCTCGAGATGGGATGTCGGGATTTAAAGTTGAAAGAATTAATGAAATCTCACTTTCTCTCTCCCTCTCCTTCCCTCGCGCCTCTCTCTCTCTGTATATCTCTCTCCTTAAGTGTTTTGTCCTCTAGCTCATGAAAACCCTAATGAGCCTTTTGTCTCTCCTATATAAAGATGCAACAATACTCAAATGGAACCTCTCATCACAATAAAAAAAACTGAGCCAAAGATAATACCCTAGCCTTCATTTGAAGATCCTAAAACCCTCCTCCAAACCATAAATCCAAAACTCCCACCTTTCTTCCCTTGAATCCAAATCTCTACCCTCCCATCTTCCATTTTGTGTTTCTCAAGCCATAAACATCCTCAAAACCCCTCCAAGAAGTTCTCATTTCACAAGTTGGGTATCTCGTCTAGTATCGGGATGAATGTCATTGGTGGGTATACTGCTCTGTTGCAGGTACTGCAATCTAGAAATCCCCTAACTATGATGTGTTTTGTAATTGAATATTATTCAATGTCTGACGGTTTTTGCGGTCTTCCAGTATTGGATATTTGCTCATTTCCCAATGTTCTCACCGGGCGTTTATGAGGACCCGGGGAAACATGGAGACCCTCGCTGGGCAAAGCAATACACAGCCCGACCTACACCAAGTGTGACTACGGAGAGGGCACTTCAGTTCATAAAACAATTGGAAACAATGCGGGCGGAGGACGTCAAATTCATGCCCTACGGTCAGCTGGATTTCAAAGGGTTTTACCGGGTCTCTCGATATAGAGGAATCATCCAATTTTCTACCACCAAGGAACCCTACATGCTAGATAGAGTTCTGCAACAGTTTGGCTATGTGCAGACAGTTATGATGGAGAGAATCCTCCGGCTTAGAGAAGAAAGACCACAAATGACCAAGGGCCTCAAGCTAATCTGAAGCCCCGTGGACGAACGTTGGGATGACCACTTAATTGCCTCATATGTGTACATATCATTCAACGGCCATTCACCCGCGTTTGAGCCTCATGTCGTTTCTGCAGACTACATGCAGTGGCTTGCTGAGCGTGGCCACCCCTTTGTTTTTTAAAGGCTCACAGCAACAGCTACAACCGACATATGCTCTTCCTGTTGTTGTATACGATCAGCGGGTACGTATGCAGATTACCAATTACCTTTCATTGTAGTTGCTCTGTTTGATACCTTTGTTTTCATCGCCATCATATTGTGTTCGTTGTAGCGTTTTGGTGTGTTGATGTCTCGTATGGATGCCATGTTGACTCGGGGTGATGATGTGTTATATACCTATGAGATTCGGGAATACCTCCGGGAAGCTCGTGGATCGGAGTTTCCTGTAGCGCCTACGTAGGTTCGTGCATCGCAGGTCTACTAGTGGAAGCCAAACAACTGAGTGGATTGGGACTTGACACACGGACTTGTACTTAAACCCTCCCAGTTCTAGTCTATCTATCTTTACATTATCTGTTGTATGTATGTTTGCAGTAGTAGTTTGTAGGGAGGACTTGTACTTTATGTTTGCAGTAGTAGTTTGTAGGGCAGACTTGTACTTGGACCCTCGCATATGTTTCTGTTTGGGTTTGTAGTTTTCAATTGGGTCTTGTACTAGGTATTTTCTAACTATGTTTGTAGTCATATTTTTTAAAATGGAACTTGTATTGCAGATTGCTAACACTTCGTTGAACAAATATATTATTTTGCATATCTAATTTTGCATAACAGTAGAGTATATAACGCCATCAGTTCACATCCATTTCTTATGCTACGCGAACAGAAAACCATTACTACACGGGGCCCGCTCTCTCAACTTGTTTGTAGTTGATGTACTGCTGAATGCGCTCCATGTATGGGGTATCCCATCCGTTCACGCTTGGGTGGTGGAAATGAGACCATTCTGGTATTGTAGGAGGCAGTGGCGACCCTTCTAATAGCCACACGGGGCTCCAATGGACTCTACCAATCCATGCTAACGTAATAACCTCAGTAGGTGGAGTTTGGTTCCCCCCCCCCCCCCCCCCCCATTTACGACAATAGGGAAGCAGGTGTGAGGATTGGCGTTACTTAGGACCGCTATGACCTTGTGGTAGAAGGTGGCTACAACGAGTGGGATCATTGGTGCCTCCATCTACCTTTCATGACGATGTACACGAGGAGTTGGGTCTTGCACATCAACATTCTCGATGAGATCGTTAATCGAGTGTAATAGTGATGCGGGTTGGTACAACCACCTATTCGCTCGAAGCTCGACAACGACCTCTCTTCGGACTTGCATGTACTTGTGTTCACCATACCCAAGAACCAACGCTAGGGCATGATAACCGCAATGACCATCACCAGCAACCGGGCGACATCTATCAACAAAATGCAACATGAACCTATGGATGTGATTAGTCAACATCACCAAAGCATCTACCTGTCGCGTCGAATCCTCATTGCCAATCGCCCCCCGACCTCTCCCTCGTGATCATCCTTTGCCTCGTGCCCTCGCGGCACCATCCCTTTCGCCCTCGCTTACCGGAAGAGACTTCACCTTGTTGTAGTTGGCCAACAGAAGGTCGAAGCACTCATCAGTCACCAACATCAAGAGCGGGGAGAAAATTGGTTCACTCATGACACACCATTTGATTGTCAACCGTGACTTCTCAAGAAACCCTCTGAGTTTGTCTACCTGTTCATTGACCATGTTGTCAATACAGTCCGGAACGTCAACAAACCCACCAACAGCTGTGTTGAGCATGGACTTTAGTTTCGAATGTGCTGAATCGACACTATAACATAAAAAAAACATGTGTGTCACATATATAGGATAATTACATATAATAATTACGAAATTGGACAATTCAATTTAAATTACTTATTCGTAGTTCGCATCCCGATATGTAAGAACTTATCAACCCATGCACGAACAATCGCCTCCTTGAATTCTGTGAGCCAAGTGTCTTCAAGGTACTTCATAAGACCCCATCATGCCTCCCATGTCGCCTTCATCGATTGTAGTCGCACCTCATAACTTTCTTCAGCCTTCGACTCGAATAAGGTATAACAATCATTGTAAAGCGTGGTTCGCTTCTCGCTAGATTGTGTAATCCTACCCTTCAGTTCGATGTTGCACATAATATGCCAGGATCACAACATATGCTTTATTGTGGGAAACTCCTCCCGAAGAGCCTTAATAAGACCCAAATCTCTGTCTGTAACAATTACATCTCGAAGCCGTTGTCTGCACTAATGACGTAGTCGCCTTAATGCCCAACTATAGTGATCCGTGGTCTCCCCTGCCATAAATACGAATGTAATTGCAAATGTGTTCTTTGTGCTAGTAATCTCAACAATCTCTAGCAACGGCATTAGATACCTACCACATTAACATTAATTAGTTAAAAAGAAAAACTAACACGTATGACAAATATAAAATTACTCGACACAAAATGTGATAACTCTTACTCGTTCGTCTTGTAGGTTGTGTCCATCACGATAACATATGGAAACAACATCAGAAGATGGCACGAGTGCGGATGTGCCAAAAGTACATCAGTAACCTCGTCTACTACGTCCTTAGAGGTGTTCCTTGTGGCGATATAGTATCCTTTTTGGTGGAGTTGGTGTAGCGCTTGCGGCAGTTACCTCCGTCCCTTTGCAGCGCTTCTCTGCAACTGGGCTCGTGCATTGTACACTTGACGAATGTCAGTCACGCAGTCATGATCATCATACTTCATCCCGCTTAGGACATATCGAGGTCTTAACCCAATCAAGGTATCACGATGGACATGCTGATGTTGACCTGGTGTTAATCGACCAGCATAGGGATATCCTAACATCTTATCCGAGAGTTTGTGGTTATGCACACCGCATATAACCTTGATGGTCCAATTGTCAACGTCATTTTGATGACCCTCCAGCTCAAAATTGCATCCGAGCTTCATCGTTTTTCCTTGCCTACTCGATGTAGGAGGAAAATCTAAGTCCACATCTCGACTATCTCGAGCCCCTCCATACTTATCACACACTAAATGAAAGGTGCCCATTCCACTCATTTTGTTCTTCCATGACCGAGTGATCACAAATACCATGTTTTTTATCTTCTTTATATATCTAGCTCATGCCTTCATGTTCACTTGATAAGCCCAAAAACCATCAAGTGTAAACATCGAACCATAATATGTACCCATATCAAGAGGTTGGTTTGTTCCTGCATAATGTAACTTCTGTACGAAGAACATTTTCGCACAAAATCTCACTATATGCAATTTTATAAAATATGCTACAATAACGCTATATTATATGATGGTTTCGTATTACAAAACTATGCTATATTATGATTCTATTCAAACAACAAATCCATAGCTATAAAAACGTTCGCTCTATATGAAAAAATTTGTTTGAGTTGCATCGCCATTCCGCTATTATATAGTTCTACAAACTTTAATAATGTATGAATAGTTTACCTCGAGATTCTTCATAAGCTCATCCGAATCACTATAACTGAAAATGTCGAATGGTAGCTCACCTCCACCATCTTCTTCCAATAACGCCATTTTAACAGATGATGGAGAGAACATGATAAAGAGCAATCGAAAAATAAACCCAACCTCCAAGCTCCTATTTATAGACCTTCGTATGGCTAAGCATAGGACCTGGATACCGACTTCAGCCCCCGGCATTGGCAAGATTTTTGTTGACTTTGGCACTCGGCATTGGCAAATTTTCTGTCGACTCCAACAATCAGCATCGGTACCGTGTCGATGGCGATATTTTGTCGTGCAAATAGCATAACTGATTTTTTTATATAATTGTTAATTGGGCCCCACTCACATATTTACATAAAGTGAAAAAGGAGAATGGGTGGGCAATGAGCATACACGCGCATACAAAGGGGGTAAGGGGGAGGTTTGCAGCGGGCCCTTCAAGATTTAAAGTAAAAATAAAAGAACACATTTAATCTTGTCCATCCATTTCATCCGCATCAAGAGCCCAGATTTGTACACAAGGTACATCATAAGGAGTGTGCACATCCGAACCACACCCTATATATATAATTGTTAATTGTGTGATTTTTTTATGTGGGTCTCACAAGATTTTTTAGCAAAATAAAAAAAAAAACTCTTTAAATCGTGGTCATTCATTCCATTTAGATCAATTGCTCATACTTGTGCACAATGTATGCCCGCCCTAAAGGGTGTGCACAATAGAACCACACCATATGTATATATATATATAGCAATAAATGTGTCCACAAAGAATTTCAAGTGACATATCCCTCTATCCTAATCCTTTCACCAACCCTTGCTTGTAGAAACGAGCCTAGTGTGGCTCATAGCAGATTACCACATTTTCACGTACCATGGATTTCACTTCAGTTGCATATTCCTCATCTCATTTCATTTCTTTGACTCGATTGAGGACCGAAATAATATGAAACACGAATGCCTTAATGACCCTAGCAAAACACCTAATGTACACACGCTCGTTTCTACTACAAACATGGAGAATAGATATGCTCAATCAATTATGCAGGTTCTAAGTATGATGCTACATGACTATCTAACAACTAGTATACGAAGTAATCAGCCGAAGCATAGAGGCTCGAATAATGAGTAAATTCTGAAGAACTTAATTAGAGCGACAACAAAACAAATACAATGTTCCTATAATAATCATACAAACCGTTGTAAGTATCCAATCATACCACACACATCCATCCATTTTTAGAACACAAAACCCTCAAGTTGGTCATTTAACCAGATATCTATGACTCTCGGTTCGGATCACCTATTACCTAAAATGTAACCTTTGGTCCACCTATAAATCATTTATCTAATTAAATTAAAAAAAAATTGAGTAAATCTTGATTAAAATATAAAATTTATTTCCTAAATTAAAAACAAAAACTACTTGACTTCCCTGTAAGTTCGTTCAAAGGACCACCCACACCACTTCTCTCAAATCTCCATATTCTTCAAAGTGCAGAAACCCTAAATTTGTTTGAACCCTTCCTCCACCATCTCCATCACCGCAAACTCGTAATCCAAAAGTTAAATTAATTAACCTATTCCTACAACCCAATGAGTTCAATTTTGTAATGCAATAAAATTAAGATCAAGCTATTCAGATCAAAATTTGGGTATTCATATCAAATAGTAGTCTATTTGAATGCAGTATCAATTTTTGAGGATCAAGTGTGTAATAAGGAAAATCCGAGCTTATCCCAAATAACGAATAGAAACGACATCAGTTATTTTGTGGTATCCAAATCAATTCAAACATTAATCATGCCTTGACCAGCATTAATGAGGTAACCGTTGCAATTCCTTTAATTAATGCCTTGACCGTTTCTTTTATGAACTAGTATAAATACGAGAAAGAAGTTCTTATATCAGGGGACTGACTTGAGCGTCGGAGGGTCCTATGGGGGAGACAAGCCCCGCCCCGACCTCGTTCGTTCTTGTTTGCAGGCTAAGGTCCGGGTTGAAAGCATGATCAAGATCGATCAACTATGATGCAGATTTTATGCATCACAAAGTGTCATGTTATTCTATGATGGAGATAGTGGACGAAGAGTTCATAGAAATTTAGAGTTTCTGCACTTTTAAAGAATATTGAGATTTGGAGAAGAAGCGGTGTGGGTGGAGAAGTATGTCATACAGTATTTTATTTTTAATTTAGAAAATATTTTTTATATTTTAATTAAGATTTACTAAAAAAATTATTCAATTAGATAAATGTAACAAGGAGGGTTAATGGTAGGTAATAGGTGATCTGGACCGCTATAAACTCTAAGAAATAGCTAACCAAAGTACACCAACAACAAAGGCAAGTACTTCAAATCATCACAACTCTTTAATTTAAAACATTTCTCATTCGATAAAAACATAGCGAGAATAGTCTCGTTATAAAACAAGGTGTGAGAGAACATTCAAAATAAATCTCTCAAATACATACTATCTCCTAAACAACACATTAAGGTCATGTTTGGCAAAATGTTGTTTTTTAAGAGGTGGAGATTATTTCTAAGAGGTTAATTGAGGTGGAGATGATTGTATGGGTTAAAAAATAACTCCGATATAACACCGTATAGTGTTTGGTAGTTATAACCGTTATTTTGTGGAAAAAAAATTAAAATGACTAAACTACCTTGTTTTGGTTATTTTTTTAAAGGTTGAGATTTACCAAGTTAATATACAACTCTACCGGATCCGATTCCACAAAACACCAATATGAAACACTAGTAGCAGGCTAGCAGCAACATTCCTCCAGCAACAGCAGCATTCCTCCATCTCCGTGCTCCCACCAGTAACAGTAGCAACCCAACACCGCCGGGCCGCCAGCCCATCTCCGTACTCCCACCAGCAGCATTCCTCCATCTCTTCCCTGTTGAGAAGCTCCTCCACTGCTCCACTCTCTCCCCGTCGCCTCCCACCACGCATCTGGCCAACATCGTCGGCTTCGCCGAAAATTTGCCGGTGAATCTGATTGTGACCGGGAAGTGGAAGGTCGCTGGCGAGAGAGGCTTTGGATTGAGAGCGGCGGTCAGATTTGGCACTGGCCTGCCATGGCAACCAGCAGAGGGAGAAGAGGGAGATATGAGCGGGGCAAGAAAGGCAATTGAAGGGGTTATTTTGGCCTCACAATCTCCACCTTCAAATTTCAGGGTGGTGTTCTTGCCCTAATTTCACCTCAATTCACCTCCACCACCTCCATCTCCCAAAATCACTACCCACCTCCCAAACACCATTGATCAAGGTTATTTTAAAAATAAAAAATAACCTTCACCTCCAATAACCTCAAAAAACAGGCCTAAATACCAAACAACTCACAAAACCATCAAATTCAGACCCGTGCCTAAGCATGTTCAGGTGGACCAATGGAATAGGGCCCCCAAATTTTTAGGGCCGCCCTAGATTCCGAGTTCAACTCCTCAGAGACCCACATAGTTGCCTTCCTTTTCGTGGGTAACTTCTTTTATTGCTCCTTTTCGTGGGTAACTTCTTTTATCGTTCATTTTCTTACAAACCGCACAGACTCAAGAAACCATGGGAGTGAGCCCTTATACTTTTTATACTTTTTATTAGTCTGTTAATTTTTATTTGGCAATTTCTTACTTTTTTTTTACCTATTCCAAACACTTTGAAAGCATTTACTTATAATAACTTAAATATTAAATTAAATATAAGTTGTGTTAATCTCATTTTGACTATTATGAAAAGTTTATAATTATATTTTAAGTTCAATATAATTAAATTTACAGATGTTACAAAGTGTTTTATTTCAAACACAGTTGATTTGGAATCCAAACACTTTGAAAGTATTTATTTAAAATAACTTAATTTAAATTAAATACCATATAAGTTGTGTTAATCCCATTTGAACTATTACGTAAAGTTTATAATTATATTTTAAGTTTCATGTAATTAAATCTACAGATGTTACAAAGTGTTGTATTTCAAACATAATTGATTTGGAATCCAAACAAATCTAATCTACTTATATGTACTTTTAAGAACCACCTAAATCCTCATTTGTTAAAAAAAGTGTTTAAAAAACAATTAATGACCATCTTATTCTTTAAAAAATTGATAAATTTAATCTAAAATTTTATAAATATAGTAGTATTTTAGTTTCGAACAGGCCTCCAAAATGTTTGGCACGGCCTTGATCAAATCTCAAAGCTTAGTTTTAAACCTTACCGAAATAATAACTCAAAACATCTTCACTTAGAATAAGTTCAGAATTCTTAAACCATTTAGTCAAGTTGTAGGTTCTCAAACCTCAAAAATACCGATAAAGATTTTATTTATCAAATCAATTCACCAGTAACCAAAATCAATCATTTTTGAGGTATAAGTCAAAGTAAATCTAAAACTTTTAAGAAATCCTTTACATTGGTTTTCAATTTCCATTTAAAAATACAATTTTATGTTGTAAAAAAAAATCGTAATAATATCATTTTTAAAGATTTTTTAAAATCAAAATATCAACTTTTCAATATTAATACATATTGTCATTATCAATTTTTTAAAATCCAAATCTCGTCTCTTGTCTCTTCCCGCATAAATTTTATGGCCTGTTGATCCGGTTGTATATGCATCGAGCAGGTGCTACGAACTCATCCTAGATCCGTTTGAACCTCAGCTTGACACGTGTACAACATTAAATACTTCTGACATTTAAAAAAAAGTAACAAACAGATCAAATATCCGTTCATGTTAAATTTTTTAAAAATAAAGTTGAAACTTAATTTTTTTATAAAAAAAATACAAAACGGACGGATGACATCCGTTCATTATATTGAATAGATCTTTGATCCATTCGTTACTTTTTAAATGTCAGAAATATTTAATGTTGGATACGTGTCAACTTGAGGTTCAAACGGATCTAGGATCCGTTCACGTTGGGTGCATATAACACATGTGCTCGGTGCATATAGCCTTGTCCTTTTTATGGGATGGGATTCACTTTTTTTTTCCAAATCCCATCGAAATCGAGAGAAGAATGGAGTTTGTGAAATTTGTGCCCACCCCTAATAGAGATTAGAGAGTATCATTTGTTTTTGATCAGGTACTTTCTTTTGTTTTAACTGTGGCTCTTTTTATTTCTTATGAAACCACTTACATTGCAGATTCTAGTGAAGACGTGAATGTAATATTAACAGCTTAACATCAAGTGATGTTCTATTTGTTCCTCATGCAAGTCAAGCCTAAGAGGATGAGATCTAAGGTAAGATGCAACCTAATAACTTTTGGGAAGATTAACAACTTTGCATTTTGCAAGTAACTTGTCAATTTCCAGACAAACAAGCCAAGTATCAAGAGTTATTTTTCGCATGATACGTAGAAAAAAAAACATGATATTTGTGTTCGAAACCTGTCAGAAATATACATTTATTTTCACTTCTATTGTTTCACTGTTGAGGATTGACGAATAGGCAGAGGGAGAAAGATGCGACTGAAACACTCGGATTCGTTTCGACGACATTAGCGTAGGGGCTGATGGGAAGTGAGCATTTGTCTACAGCTTGTTAATCCTAGAAGAACAAGAGGCTCTAATGACAAGCCCGTAATCTCACTGTGCCAAAATAACAAAGAATGGGCTTTAACCACTTCAATAGACATTTGTTCTGCACTTATTTCGCTTTCTCAGACGTTTTTGAAGGGGGCATTGTCCCGAACACTCTATCCCACAGTGAGGAGGTGATCCCAAAGCCCTTGTTCTGAATCCGGAAGTGATGATTCAAGTGGTACTTCTGCAGGGAGTAAAGAGCATGACAATGTAAGAATCAAAAACCAATGATGCCCGGGTTTGCTGCACCAAACGATGCTTGCTTTACAATATTCTAGGAATGATGCAGAATAGAGGAAGTTAATGCTTTTTAATTTGTTGTCTTCTATTACTGCTGCCCACAATGCAGAATGCCAAAATCGATCAGGTCAGGCTCCAAATTGACTCACTTAAGCCTGAGTTCATTACATGGCTCAGGCTCATATGGGCACAAAGCTGAATGCTGGTAGGTTTAGCAGTCTAGCTAGAAGCAAATTCCTCAGCCCAACCAATAATAGCAGATTGAAAAGTAAACATGTATCATATTTTTACAGAAGAACTGGAAACCATATTTCTGTTAACGAACACACAGGTCAGTCATGATTACTTGTGAGATCATTTGGGATGATTGAAGTAAATGTACACAGTAGATCAACCATATGTTAGTATCAGGACAGAAAATCCATCATGCTGAAAACAGAATTGAAAGCATACAAATTACCTTAAGGTTTTTAGAAACGTCGTTTGAAGGCTGTCCATGGTGCAAATAATAGTGAGTGACGTCGTACATCACATATCCTAACAAACCACCTCCAAAAAGAGCAGGGGTTATTGAAGGAGTTGCAAAAGCCTTAACTAAGTTCCAGAACTGGAAGGCAATAAATCAAATGCTTATCATCAGGAAATAAGGCAAATGAAAAGGGATTTTCGTATGCATATATAATTCCAGCCACAAATAATGTTTGATAGAATAATTTCTCAATACACCAAATGTTGAATATTACTTATTCATGTGATGAAAAATGTCACACATTTCCTCACAAATGGTATCATATGGACCACCACGAGGATTTGACAAAATCTGAAGGGTCGGTCAGGAAGAACCCTAGTAAAATTTAACCTCTATCTAGTGAAAATATTATATGTAATCCGTAGTGTGGCTTAGCCCAGCTAGTGAAATTAAAATCTCAACTCATTGTATATTCAAAAGCTACCTATATCTCAACAAGATATAAGGTATTCAATTAGCAATGAAACTTACTGGCACAAGTAGAATAGCTGTTGCAGCAGGAGGAAAAACAAGGCGAAGCCCATCCATTGGGTGCTTGTGATGGCAACCATGAATAAGATAATGTAGAGTGTTTCCCCTACAATGTGCACCAACAACTATTAGGGAAACTAGATTTGCTGCAATCACAAAAGCTTCGCATCCAAAATATATAATGAAAATTTATGTCAGAGGGAGCAAAGAAATCTACCAGTAGCTCTTTGTTTTGATGTGGAAAAGGAATCGATGTAATGTGTACTCCAACAACGTCCAAATCAAAATACCAGATATCACCATCAGTGTTAGCTCAGGAATCGTATGTCCCGTTCGTACAGACATTGAAATGCAGTAGCAAACCACTGGCAGCCAAATGGTTGGAATAGCCCACCACACCGTGAGAGTCAAGGACTGTAACAGATCACTATCATCAGAAACGTTTACATTTCACAAGACTGCCAACACTAAATCAGCCTAAGGAAATCAACTCTACATTTTACCACAAGAGGTAGGTACATTTAACACTACATGAATCATGAATGAAAGTAAAAAAGGTACCTCCCAAAAATCACTTTCAAAAAACCGAGGGCTTTCCTTGGTAACAATAGGCTGGTGGACCCATTCCTCATATTCTTCCCCAAGATGACCAACCTGTGATTAACTTATAGAAATGAACTTCAAAATAACCCAAATAAGAGAGTATGGAGGTTGAATGTGTGTAATAATGCATGTACAATTAAATATGGAAAGAATGGAGGATTGACAGCTAAAAGGTCACCATTTTGTATCAACTATTGAATGGACCACTTAAATAGCCATTCAATTCTCCCCACAAATGTAAATAAAGAGAAACTCAACAGAAAACACAGCAAATGGAAAAGGAAACACCATAACTACCTGAAAAACTAGCGGCTTATTTAGGTCCACGGTGAAACCCTTTGCAACCATCCTTATACCTTATGTATACTGAAAAAAATATCAATATACCATGTGAGATAAAATTAAACTACTATTCATGCTTGAACATGGTAATAGTAAAAGCATTGATCTGTTTTGAAATGAGAGAATTTTTTTTGAAAAAAAAGACAGGGGAATAAGGATAGTTTCTCCAGAATAATGTGCAAACTATGGTAAATTAACCAAGAAAAAATAAGGCATTCCAAATACATTAAACAGAATAGTTTGCAAAACTATGAACTTTTTTTCAATAGGAACAATGAACTTCTCCTATCTGAAAACAAAAACTGATCATGGAATTAACCTGACTTATGCCGATCAGTAAATCATGTACAACAATGAGACAGTGGTCAGAAGGAAAAGATTTTGCAAGGATGAAAAAAAAAATTGACCTAAATTGTACAGGTCTAGTTCAATCATGGTTCCAACTTCCGGGCCAGATGTTCATTTAGATAGCAATTACAAACCTTTGAACACTTTCTATTCCAAACGACAAACTGCTCAAACAAGTAATACATTAGGAAAGATATACAAAAGTCTTAATTTGGTCATAAATCAGGCAAATTTAGGCAATCATGAAATTTGTAAATTTGAAGTCAAATTTGACAAGAAACAAGATGTATAAAAGCAACGATGATACCACTAGATTTTGACCTAAATTGATTCATCAAGCAGCAAGGAATCAAAATGAAAAAGAAAACGGATAGTGATTTCATGGTCAAACAAGCACAATGTGGGCACAAACGAACGGAATAGAGTCAATTAAAACCCTAAAAAAACATAGATTGAGAGAACTCAGAGAAGATGGAGAGAGAGGCAAAACAAGGAAGGAAAACTGGAACAAACCTGAGATACTCCGGTTAGCAGGGAAGGTCAAATGCAATTCAAGGCCTTCTAGTCGAGGCTGTATGATATTGTAGGGCAATAAATCAGAGGGATACGATGCCAGTGGCAGGGGAGACTCTCTCTCTCTCTCTCTGGAGAAATAGGGAGATTTGATAAAGCGGAGAACGAGGTGGAGAGAAGGGGAACCAGGTCTGTTTGAAAGGGAAAGGACGGATCTTGACCGTTTATTTAGGAGGAGGGGGTTAAGATACAATCAGATCAGAATCAAATGTGTGCCAGCTAGGTAAGCACGTCGTAGCCAGCCTGGCACGTCGCTCTCTATACAACTCCAGTACATGTGGGCGACACCGGTGGACCATACTCGGCTCAGGCTGGTAACTTCGGTAGGGAAGTCCAGTTCGGATACTCAGGTCTCGGTGGTATTTTATGTAAAAATATAGGTAATTCAAATATGGGAAAACTAATTAAAATACCCCTATTTTTGGATGTAGGATAAAAATATATCATCAACTTTCAAGTGTAATAAAAATATCCCGACCTTTGAGAGTAGTGGTAATATATTATCACGGGTTTTTTCATGGGACAAAAAATGTTGATAAAGCAGCCTACGTGTATTTTCACGAGACAAAAATGCTGATAAAGCAACCTACGTGTATTTTTTTTTTAAAAGGTAACCTACATGGAAGCCTTTTCACAAATTAGCACTAAAATTGGATTTGCTTGAACGGTTTCCTTAGGAAAAAAATTAAACCGGTAACAAAAGTAAACCCGAAAAACGAAATTGATTACCAAGAAACTAATCCGGTCAAAATTGCCAAAAATTAACATAACATGTAGGAGTGTTATGTGAAAACGAGTAACTCGAATTCAACTCGTACTCGCTCGATAAAAACTCGACTCGAGCTCATTCATTTTCTAAAAGAGCCGAGTATGAACACATTTTTAAGCTCGGTCAAAAGCTCGGCTCGTTCGAATTAAACTCGAATAGCTCGAATTTTTTGGAATTTCTATAATTTTCTTTAAGTTACTGTATAATGAGCAACTAGAATTGCCTAAAGCTCGGCTCGAGCTCGCTCATTTCCTAAACGAGTTGAATATGATCACATTTTTAAGCTTGAGTCAAAATTTAGGCTCGGCTCGAGCTCGTTCATATTCCAAATGAACTGAATATGAACAAGCAATACTCGGCTCGTTCGACTCGAATCACAACCCTAATAACATGACTATTCCTAACATCAAACAGACAACAAAACTAAACCGAATACAACAACATCAACAACGAAGAGGGAAAAAAAATTACTTAACCAAGTCCGTGAACGAATCAAAAGGGAAGAAGATGGGAGGGAGACAGTTCAAGATAGGCGACCACGAGGGAGGAAGACTGTCATTGAAGAGGAAACATGAGCTCCTTGGATGACCTGGAAGACAGTTCAAGAGGGGGTCACGGAAGAAGATAGGAAGGAGGAAAAGGCGTTGGGTATGAACTCGGTCCAAATCTTTATTTTTTCCTACAAAAACTAGGGGTGGGCACAAATCCCGCAAATCCCGATCCCGTCCCGGTCCCGTCCCGATCCCGGTGGAATTTAGGACAAAATAGCGAATCCCGTCCCGCAAAAATTATGCGGGACGAAACGCGGGACGATCCCGGTGGGATCCCGCAAATCCTGTCCCGTCCCGCATATAATAATAATAATAATAATAATAATAATAATAATAATAATAATAATAATAATAATAATAATAATAATAATAATAATAATAATCATAATAATAATAATAATAATATTTATAATAATAATAATATTATTATAATATTATAGAATAATAATAATATATTATTAGTATTATTATTTTGAGAAAATATTATAATTATAATTATAATCATAAACTTCCATTTATAATAATAATAATATTTGTTTATAATAATAATACTATTATTATTATTTGAGCAAATATTATTTATAATTATAATAATAATTTTCAATTTATAATAATAATTGATTATTATAATAATAATAATAATTTAATTTAATTTAATAATAATATTGCTTTATAATAAAACTATTATTATTATTATTATATTATATTATTATATTATTATTATATCATATTATATTTTTTTCTTGTAAAGTATAATTATTTTATAATAATAACAATAAAAAATAAGTAATAATAATAATAATATATATATATATATATAATTATAATGTGGCATTATTATTATTATTATTAGTATTATTATTATTAAAATTATTATTATTATTATTATTATTATTATTAAAATTATTATTATTATTATTATTATTATTATTATTATTATTATTATTATTATTATTATTATACCCATTTAGAGCTACAAGAGGCAAATAGCTAAATATGGTATTCTTCCCAACTATTAATCGATAATGAGACAGTATCTAGTGAATCTCGTCTCAATCCATTTCCGTCTTCATCTAGTAAGATAATGTAGCCAAATATGTTGAACATTATAATTAATTATACAATCATTGTATGAATTAATAATAGTATTATAATATTAATATTAATATTAATAATAATATTATTATTATTATATAATATAGTTGAGAAGAATACCGTATTCAACATATTATACAAATTAATGAATTATGAAAGCATTTTTCACTTTGCAAATTTATATAATATTTTATTATTTTTATTTGCGGGACAAGGCCCGTCCCGTCCCAATCCCATCCCGTCCAGACACCATCCCGTCCCGAAAAAAAAGTGTCAATCCCGTCCTGATCCCGTCCCGTAAAAATTTCGTGTGACGAGTCCCGCCCTGGCTCAATCCCGTCCCGTGCCCACCCTTAACAAAAACCGTTCAAGAAAACCCTTGTAAAAAAAATCCACGTACAAAGGTTGTCTTATCAGCATGTTTTATCCGTGAGAAACCCCATGGCAATATATTACCACTACCCTCAAAGATCAGGATATTTTTATTACATTTGAAAGTTAAGGATATATTTTTACCATACCCCCAAAGATGTGGGTATTTTAATTAGTTTTCCCAATACTTAAAATATTGATTATTTTAGAAAATAATTTTATTATTTTTTAAAACACGAAGTTTCATATTAAAATGTTAATATAAGGGTATATAATCTATAATAATTTATACTTTTTTTAATATTTATTTATAATCGAAATAATTTTGTGACACACCGAAGGGACTACTAAAGAGGACCAAAGGATCCGAACTGAGGGACGTCCGGTTTAATCCGGACTTATTAGAATTCTTACCCAATCAATATGTTGTAGGCTCGTTCTTTTATTTATATATATTGATGAAACCCGATTTTCGGAATCCCGTTCCCTCGGGTTTCGGGGTTGATCAAGTTGGTCGCGGGCGAGCTCGGACGATCGGGCTTATCTGAGATACGCGATGAGATTACCGTCAGCGTACCAAAACCTGTGCCGATCTAAGCTCAAGCCATCCGTGGACCACCGTCCTCCCAGGACTCCATCAAACATCGGCTCCCGCTGACCTAGACAAATCCCACTTGGGAAGGCTCTTCGAGCCATAAAAAACCGACCCCTCACCCCAAGGTCTCGACCCTTATTTATAGGAGAAGCTTATGAGCCCTTCTCGACAAGTGTCCTGAGGTAGATGATAAATGTCGTGTTGTTCGGAACACGTGCATGTCCTTAATGTGGACACATTTACATGTAATAGGCTTTAGGTGGAATTATTCATCATTTGGTTGATACATTATAATCATCCTAAAAGCGGGTTTATTTATATAGCGGGAACCCGATTATTTATTCGTGATATCATAAATATTGTTATTTAATTTTTGGTGCATCGTCACAGCTCCTCGAACCTTAGTTAAGATGAGACTTAGCTGGGGTTCGATTCAAACAATGCCACGTATGTATCTGTACTTCGTCCTCCTCCAGGAGAGTACTCAATATATCAGACTTTTGGTGTAAAGTTTTAATTAAGTTTGTTTGTTTTGAGTTGCACCCAGATTTTAATGGGCTGCCTACGTATCTCTTGGGAAGAGAATCAAGTCTTTAGTAATTCATTCGGGAGGCCCTCCGCGAGCGATAGCTCCAGCATCGAGGGGCTTAGTTTATGCTTACTGAGAATTTATCTCCGCTAGCTTATCAGCTACGAGCAGAAGGCCCTTCGCGAGCGATAGTAACATCTCCATCGTTGAGGGGCTTAGTTTATACTCACTGAGAGTTTGTCTCCGTGAGCTTATCAACTACGAGCAAGAGGCCCTCCGCGAGAGATAGTAACAACTCAAAGCTGGAGTGGCTTAGTTTATACTCACTAAGAGTTCATCCCGCGAACTTACCAGCTGCGAGCAGGAGGCCCTCCGCGAGCGATAGTAACAGCTTCAGCGTCGAGGGACTTAGTTTATACTCACTAAGAGTTCATCCTGCGAGCTTACCAACTGCGAGCAGGAGGCCCTCTGCGAGCGATAGTAATAGCTCCATCGTCGAGGGACTTAGTTTATACTCACTATGAGTTTATCCCGCGAGCTTACTACCTGCGAGCAGGAAACCCTCCGCGAGTGATAGTAACACCTCCAGCGTCGATGGGCTTGGTTTATACTCACTGAGAGTCTGTCTCTGCGAGCTTAACAGCTACGAGCAGGAGGCCCTCCGCGACGCGAGCGATAATAACAACTCCAGCGTCAAGGGACTTAGTTTATACACACTGAGAGTTTGTCTCCGCGAGCTTACCAGCTACGAGCAGGAGGCCCTCCGCGAGCGATAGTAACAGCTCCAACGTCTAGGAGCTTAAACCTTATGGTGAATGGTTCCCACAGATGACGCTAGTAATGAAACCCGATTTTCGAAATCCCGTTCTCTCGGTTTCCGGGATCAAGTTGGACGCGGGCGAGCTCAAACGATCGGACTTACCTGAGATACGCGACGAGATTACCGTCAGCGTACCAAAACCTGTGCCGATCCAAGCTCAAGCCATCCGCGGACCACCGTCCTCTCAGTGCTCCATCAAATGTCGGCTCCCGCTGACCGAGACGAATCCCGCTCGGAAAGGCTCTTCAAGCCATCAAAAACCGACCCCTCGTCCCAAGGTCTCAACCCTTATTTATAGGGGAAGCTTATGAGCCCTGATCGACAAGTGTCCCGAGGTAGATGACAAATGTCGTGTTGTTCGGGACATGTGTCCTTAATGTGGACACATTAAGGACACGTGTCAAGGTCTCATCATTTGGTTGATACATTATAATCATCTTAAAAGCGAGTTTATTTATATAGCGGGAACCTGATTATTTACTCGTGATATCATAAATATTATTATTTAATTTTTGGTGCATCATCCTATATAAAATGTAATTATATATTAGCAGATCTAGGAGGGCTCGGGGTGGCATTAGCCCCGCAACCTGAATAAAAAATCGAGAATTTTTTTATATATTAATTTTAGGGATAAAAGAGCTTAAAAAGAGTAATCAATTGCTAAGACAAATTAGCTTAGTTGGTAAAGATATGTGTTTATTATCTTGAGATTATGGGTTCAAACTAGACCTAAGCAGACATGGGCCAACCCGCCCGGCTAAATTTGCGAGTTTGGGTAAGGGAATTGACTCAAGGGAGGGTAGGCCTGATCCAGAAGGTCCAAAAGGCTGGGCTTTGGCCAAGGAACAACCCCAAGCGGGCCTATATATATTAATTAAATTATTTATATAGAATTGTAGTAAAATACTAGATATATTGATTATATAATTTATACTTGTATATCTATTAGTACTTTGTTAATACTAAATGACAGTATTTAAATCACAAATACATTAAGGAATACAATACTATTAAATAAATTATTTTAAAAAAAAATCATTGAAACGAACCTACACTAAAGATTTAGGGTGTGATTTCAAAGTTCTATAACTTGTGTATAATTGTTTTGTATGAAATTTCAATCTTTTGCAATACTTAGCCCATATTGTAAAGTTTGAGATCAAACGCAAAAAAAAAAAAAAATACTTCACAAACTTTTAATGGGTGATCCGGTGGGCTACACTACCCATCCATGTGGGTGGGCTTGGACAAGGCAATTGGCCCAAAACCGGGTCTGGCCAAGCTCATCCCGCTATAATGGGCCAATATTTTCACATAGGCTCGGCCCATGCTCATGTATTAGTTCAAACCCTTTTACCCTTACTTTTTTCCATAATTTTTATTTCTCTTAGTTTCCTTATACTAAAAATATTTAATTAAATAACAAATTTCATGTTTTATTCAATATATTTAAACAAAAACATTTTTAATATATACATCTAAAAAGAAATTCTTATTTTTTTCTTAATTTTTATTTTTTTCTACTAAAATTAAGGTTTTTCCTAAATTTTAGTCTCATAATCCTCCACTATTACATTAAGTCTCGTAATCCTCTACTATTACATCCATGTCTCATAATTTTTTTTCCATGTGTTTACCTTCTGAAAGTGGTTCTTACATTGGCCCTGAGTGCGATGAGGTCCATCCCCTTTCCTTTTGTTGAAGTACACTGCAATTCTAGACCAAAAATGTGTTGCTGGATTGGTTGGTTCCTTGGACAACATCTTTGCTGGTGTTAATCCATCTGTTGACAAGCAACTCGTCCTCCCTTTTAGTCCGCCGTCTTCTTGTTCCTCCGTCATTAACAGTAGCAATCTCCTCAACATCTTCATCAACATCAACCTCCTCAATATCTCCATCATCACCTCTTTCTTCCATGCTTGCATGTGTTCCAAATGCTGGACGAGTAGTAGGTAGAGACATCGGGTTGAGATTCGGATTTGAATCACAGTAATTGTGTGGGATAGTGGGATGGGTAGAGCAACTGGATGCATTTGATAAGGAGGTATGAAAGGAAGGTTTGCGTACTGATATAAAATATGGTTTTGATGTGGTGAGTGGTTTGGATGCATTTGATATGCTAGATGGTTTGGGGTAATCTGGATCTTGCGAAGCTAGGCTATGTAAGAAGCTTTGAGAAAGATCGAAAGGATTCGGGAGTGGGTTTCCATTTAGATCCATTTTGCTTGCTTCATTGCGAGACTAAAGTAACATCTCCTTTATATAGTGGAAAGTGAGGTGAGAGAAGCTTCATAATTTATCCAATATCAAAGCTTGAAATGACTAAAGTTGAGAAGAATCTCCATTTATCCAATATCGAAGCTTGGAATGACTAAAGCGGGGAAGAATCTCCATTTATCCAATATTCCATTTACACAATATCGAAACTTGGAATGACTACTGAAATGAATATTTATTTATCCAATATTGAAGTTTGGAATGACTAAAGCGTGACATGATAGAAGATACAAAATCAGACGTTATCCACTATTTAGAAGCAATATATAACAGAAGCTACTTAGTTTGATTAAACTCATTATCGAAGTTATTCAAATTTGAATGCTTGTTTCAAATTTCAATTTGGATTGACTCACCAGCAATTTAATTGTCTTTTTTTTTTTACTTTTTACTCCATAGTTTTTTATAAGGGTAAACTGCAGAAAACCACTCTTTAACTAGGGTGTATTTGTTCAAAACCACCCCTTAAAATTAGTATTATAGAAAACCACCCTTTATATGGATTCCGTTAACCGAAGACCACCCCACCTCTATCCCCGGGTAGGGTTCCGTTAAATATAGTGGAAAAAACAAAATTACCCCTACAATGTATCTTCCCTCTTGCTCCCCTGTCTTTGTCGCCGCATCGCTTCTCCTCTTCTGCAAGTATTATTTGATAAACCCCACATCTATCAGGATTATTCAATTTAGAAATCACAGTTGCACCCTTCAATTCAAACCCATACCAAAATTATATCCCGGATCCGACACAAACACATACACAATCTCTCCGAAAGCTCGACTTTGTCGATGGCGAATTCGTTGACATTATAGTTCGATCCTGTGATTTGCGACTACAAACGGACTCGAAGCTATGCCACTACCCTCCCCGCCGTCCTCGTATGCTTGAAACGATGTCTGGAATGGTAGATTATCAACCCGCCGTATGCCCACAAATCATTAAACAGCCTCCAAGCTTCCTCTCTCTTCGAAGACTCGTTGCCTCAAGCGCTCTCTCATATATATATATATATTTCATAAAAGCTTAAAATCATTGCTTTTAATATAAATCTTTGAGATTTTGCTTTAATTCAACATAACTTCTATCTAGTAGACTAGGGCCATGTTTGGCAACGGGGTGGAAGTAGGTGGATGGGAATGGACTTTTGGGGATGGAAGAGATGGTGATGGAATCTCGGGATGGAAGAGGTTGAGTTTTTAATCCAGTTTTATCCCGTTCGTGTTTGGTTTTGGTTAAATGTTTATGAGATGGATGACACTGACAAAGACAAATTTGCCCCCACTATTTGACCCGAAAAGACAATATTACCCCTAAAAAATACCCCTCCACTTCAAACCCCCATCTTCACAAATACCTTTCCCCCAGTTTGCCGGACGACAGAAGAGTGGGAGGAGGTAACACCTCGCCTGGGCGACCGTCACGCCGGAAGCAGCCACCAGCACATCCGCCGTTCCCAAGCGCCACCGACTGCCTTAGCGACGTCGGACTCCATGTAAGTCACGAATCCCTACTTTGCGATCTCGGCGCAGTTCTCATTGGTTTTCGATGTCCATTTGATTTTCCTCTAATCGGGGAAATCTACAATATATGAAAACGGGTTTTTGATCCAATGCTTAGTAGAGGGTATTCGGATTTTGTTGAGAGCAGATTGGGGGTTCAATTTCTAAAAGGGGAATAATCCCTACGAGATTCTACATAACCCATGTTCGCTTAGGGTTAACTAATTTTGAATTTAGGGTTATTGAATTGGCGATGAAGTAGGCTAATTGAACAATTTAGACTTATCCCTACTCACGTTCTAACGAGCTGGGAACTCATTTTTGGTCCATTGAATTGCATCACTGGGTTGTACTGCTTCAGAGGAAACTCCGGTATTGTGTGACAGAATAACGAATTATTTCATTGATGGGTGTTTAGTTTCTGTCGTAGGATTCATATTATTTGTTGCGTGTACTGATTGTCTCCTGCTGTCGACATATTGAACCTCACAAAACCGACCTATTCATTCGGTATGCTAGCGAATCTGGTTTCATTCTTGTTTGGGACCTGCCCATATGGAATCCTCTGGCAAAGCCAATGGAAAGGGCAAAGGGAAGGCAACGAAAGCAGCGTCTCGTTATGAGGACAAGAACTACGTCCCCCCTGCCTTCTACTGGTCGTTGGAATTGACAAAGAAGCTGATGCATTGTCTCCTCGCTTATCAGCGGGAATATGGAAAGGATCAATCCTTCAAATGGGGGCCCATCACCACCGCATTCGAGGCTGCCACGGGTAAAAGGTGCAACCAATTCACTCTGAAGAACCGAACTTGCGACATGAAGTCGATCTATACAGCCTGGGGTAAGTTGAAAAAAGGGGAGACTGGCCTCGGCTGGGATCAGGACGCTGGCACCGTAAGGGAACCTGACGAATGGTGGGACAAGAAAATCAAGGTATGATGTGCTCGCCTTCCCTTTCCCTTACGTCAATGCAAGAGTGACTGCAATGAACCGAAACTCATCATATGACTTGAATTGCGCAGGAGGATAGCAAATTGGAGAGGTTCCGGAAGAAGGGGATCCCGCCGGAATTGGAAGAGCTGTTCGACCAGGTGTTCGGAGGCACCGTAGCCACCGGCGAGTATTGCATCGCCCCCTCCATGGACCCGGAAGCTATGGCTGCGCAGGCACATAACGAGGCTGAGAAGGAGAGGCTTGATGACCTCTCGGACGAAGATGATCATGACGATGGTGCTGCACCCGACGCAGGGGTCACCCCTAACTCGTCACAATATCAGGGTGTTGAACAGGAATTCGACGAGCTTTTCACCACCCCTCGCCCTGGGTCAAGAACGCCCTCCATGACCAACGTTGTCCAGAGCATTGTGGAGGACGATGTCTCACCCTCTAGCCGGCCGGCTGGAGCTCCAAGCACCGGGGCGTCACAGCAGTCTCGGCCTAAGCGACGCCCAGGTTCCGAGATGACGTCTTCCCGTAAGGCCTCCAAGCGCAATGTTCGCGTCTCGGAGGGTACCAGGCTGTTCGAGCACAGTGTCGGGGTCATTAAAGACAGCGCGCGTGACATCATTGACTTGATGAAAAAGGATAAGGAGAAGGATGAGGTATCGTCCAATGCCCCCCAAGACACAACGAAAGAAGTGTTGGATGTGGTGAGGTCGATGGTCGGGGAGGGCCTTTTTGACGAAGGAGACCCCCTATGGTGCTTCAGCTTAGCCATCATCAAGTCACCCGAGCGACGTGAGGTGTTCGTTCAGCTTGACAGCAACGTCACCCGCCTCAAGTGGCTTCGGTGGTTGTATTCGACCAACGACGGGCAGCAGTTGCGCGCCATCCACCTAGACTGAGCATCGGCAAGCCTTCCATTTTCCCCACGTACGAGAACATTGTCCGCGTAGCCCCCTAAGTTCACAAATAAGGATACAGTTTGAGAATGTGTGTGAAAGACTTATGTATCTCTTTACTTCATGTGTTTCTTTACTGTTGCTTTCAATTACCATCTCCCGATAATGGTAGATACAGTTACATTCAATTGCCGCATGTGTCATGTGGCCTTGAAATCGTTTTCCCCACTTGTAATAAATATGTTCACAGTTATCCGTTATTTCGCCGTTCTTCATTGATGTCCAATGTGAAGCTGCTAATGTATCGTTGTTGTGATTCCTCAACGAACTCTCTGATTTGCCTCATGCAGGACGAAGCAAACGGTCGCCAAACGTCGTCGTCGACGTCGCCAAAGACAAGCGAAGGCAGCCGCTGGGTTCTTAGGCATCCTTGGCATATGGCTCACCATTGCCAACCATTACTTCAAAAGGGTGCACAAGGTACCACAGTTCCTTAGAGAGTACACTGGGGCACGATGGGTTGACCAGATCCTAACCCCCCGGTCAAACGTCAGGAGCGTTAACGCATTCCGGATGGAGAAGGCGGCCTTCACTCGACTATGTGGCATGCTGGAGCACCAGTACGGTCTTCGGGGGTCAATACAACTTTCTGTGATCGAGAAGGTTGCTATCTTTGTGAATACCATGGCCTGGGGGTCTAGTCAGCGAAACTCGTGTGAGCGGTTCCTCCGATCGACGTACACAATCTCAGAGACAATATCGGAGGTACTAGACGCCATATGCGGGGGCAAGTGTAACGGCTTCCGCGGCCTAGCAGGGGACCTGATCCGGCCTCGCGACCCTCATTTCCGAGTGATACCGGAGGAGATCAAGAAGGACAACCGGTACTGGCCATACTTCAAGGGCGCAATTGGCTCAATTGACGGCACACATATTGAGGCGATCATGCCAAAAGATGACCAGGTCCGGTTCCGATGCAGGAAGGGGACAACAACCTACAACGTCATGGCGGTATGCGAGTTCGACCTCCGGTTCACATTCATATCCGCCGGCTGGGAGGGAAGCGCGCACGATGCCCGGGTGTTCGATCACGCATTGAAGACGTCGGCGCTGAGGTTCCCCCATCCACCGGCGGGGAAGTACTATCTATGCGACAAGGGGTACGCTTTCCGAAATGGGTACATGATTCCTTACTCGACATCGAAGTACCACCACCCGAACTTCGTCGCATCCCAACCGAAAAACGAGAAAGAAGCCTTCAACAAGTCACACTCTTCCCTCCGAGGAGCGATAGAGAGGTCATTCGGGGTGTTGAAGATGAAGTGGAGGATCCTCCGTCAGCTCCCAAGGTATCCCATCCGGAAGCAGATTTCGATCATTATTGCGTGCTTCGCCCTCCACAACTACGTGCGGGATTCATGCGAATTTTCCGACACGGACGATGAAGATGATCCAAGGTTCATGGAGCCTCCGATGGGTAGCGACATACCATCCGACGAGGACGGCGATGAAGACGCGTATGACGCGGGAGAGGATGTTGGACATGATGACGATGACCCCTTTTTGCCTTTTGACGATGCACCAGGGGGGAAACGCAGAGATCAAGGCTCTTAGGGACGACATTGCTCAACAGATATAGAACGACCGTCGCATGGGCAGGTAAACGTTGGATGGTCGAAGCGGTATAGCGTGGCCTTTGGTATAAACACATATGTCATACCACTACTTGAATGCTTAGCCATATTTATGGGAGTCGTCTTTTGTATAAACAACAACTATGTCATTAGGCTATGGTGTTATGGTAGTCTGCAAAACACTACTTAAACTTTTATGTTGATGGGAGTGGTCTTTTGTATGAAGACATGTTAACTGATTTTTGTGTATCACATGAGGCAAACAAAAGAATGAAAGTAATGCAACGTCCAATGTATATGTAGCCGAGGAATATGCATATATAAAAAAGGGAAACAGTTTCGGTTACAACGGTTAGGATAAGGGTGCAACAACACTCGGCTTACAAAAAGAGGTAATCATTGCCGAGGTTGCGCAAACATTGTTCATGCATTACTTACGAGGCCCCTACACGCGCAAAATGGGGGCCGACATCCAAAGTTTCAGAAGAGGTTCACAATTACCAGATAGGGAATACAACAACTACAGGAATTCTGCACAAAAAGGGGTAACAACATGACTTTAGAAGCTAGATGAACTACCGCCTGGTAACTAGAGGCACAATGATCGCCAGCATGCAGAGGATAATCCAGCCGAGGAGCCTGTTGAGGCGCGAGAGCCTCTCAGCCCGGAGCTGGTCAGATGCATGCTCCACCCAACGGCCACACATGAAGGAGCTGACCTCCGCGACCCTCTGCGTCAAGTGGTTGTTGCTCGCCTCAGAAACGACGAGCCTGTTAGTGAGGGACACTTCCCTGTCCCTGGTCTCCTGCAGCTGCGTGTTTGTTGCAGCCAGGGCTTGCTCCCTTAGCGCGTCCTGGGACAGAAGGCCCCGGACCCGGGCACGCAGCTCCTTCAGTTCGTCGGTGGCGTATGCCCACAATGCATTATCCTCCTTCACCTGCTCGGGGTCACGGGGATCAGAGTCTGCGTCCGAATCTTCCTCTTTGCGGCGACGACTAGACTGGCCCTGCTCGTATGACGTCCTCAGCCAGGGGTACTTGCGAGGGTCACCACTCGCATAGCTGCGATCACTGTCAGAGTCGGTATCGGAATCGGTGTACGGCCATATGGTTCCTACGTTCACATGGGAACCGTTTTGTGAGAGTGAGTATTGAAACCGGAATAGACAGAAAGCATCTGAAACATAAGACTGAATGGAAGAGGCAACAACATAGTGGAAGTGACTGATGAAAAAAGGAAAGAAAGCAACAAGCATGGTAAACATACAGCTGCACAGAAGACACAACCGTGCAAGAACACACAGTGCAACATAACTAAAAAGATAGCATAGCTGAATACATATCTAGTAAGACATACACATGGAAGAACAAACCCGGATGTAATGCAAGAAAACAACTACTAGTTCAATGGGAATGTGAAGCTGACATTTTTAAGAACACAATACAAGGTTTAAGATAAAGAAGGTAGGGTAAGTAAGATAACATGAGAGATGATAAATCCCAGCATAAACTGAAGTCAACCTAATGAAACACACATAACAACAAGCGATGAACCAAAGCATGTAATCCATTGCAGAAACTCCAATCAATCTCATGAAAGAGCTCTAACAACAAGTTATGAACCAAAGCATGTAATCCATATGAACCAAAGCATGTAATCAAAATTGCTCAAGTTTTATGTTTTCATTATAGTAAACTACAGGCAATGCTTGTTTGGTCCTTCATATAGAAATTATGTATTCCAAAATGAACTTTCCCCTTATTTGCCATCTTCATGTTCAATTTGGAAATTAGCTAGGCCCTGTTTTGTCATTCTAAGTATTACCCCATATGATTCAAAGCTGCAAATTTGTTGTTTGTTATGAACTGCTCATCCAGGGGATAAGTTACCGGATTTTCTGCTTATGTCTCCCTAAGACTACTGTTTTTCCCATTTCTTCATTCTTAATAAGCTAATTGATCTAAGAAATTTATGCATCCGTGTGGTCTTGCTAAGTTTTTGTGAAGACACTTCTAGTTTGTTTGAAATATCAATGTGAGTGGTAATTGCCTGGTTTTGGAGGGACAATGGAGCAACTGTGGTGCCTATGTTTTTCTCTGTATTAATTTTGTTGTTAGCTTTATGTTTTCATTATACTAAAATATTTGTGATGAATTTTGTATCTTTTATCCTATACTCTGTAGCATTTTCAGTATCTTGGATTGAAGTTGACTCCATGACCTAACCAAGGTAGACAAGTTTCATGTTTTCATTATACAAAACTATAGGCACTGCTTGTTTGGTAAGCAAAGAGAGGCAAGTTTTCAGTGTTCTGTCTTTTTTTTTGGTAAGCAAAGAGAAGCATCGAGCACTGTCAGTTGTAACTATGGGCAAGTACAAAAATGAAGCAACTAAGCATGTCAACCTTAACACATGGCCTATTTACATATCACCTGAGAACATTCATCACATACCAGCCAATATATCTTCCAGTTCAATTGCAACAAAGAGCTTCTACTTTTTCAGACAGAAGCACATAATGAATAAGAGAATTCAGTAACCATAACCAGCACATATCACAAGACTTATGTATCTATTCAATACAGGGAATAAGAAGCACATTGAACCTCATATCAGAACCCAAAATCAGATATCATATACAATAAACATCCGACAATCACACACATATTAGAAGATGATGAATATGTATAACAACAAGGACTTTAGACAAAGATGTCATATATCTCATTATTCTCAAAATTCATCAAACCAATTCTTCATTATTCACATACTGTCAGACAAATCGCATGCACTGACAAATCCTAGACATTTCACTTGTCGTTGCTATAGGGCGGGAAAACTCGAAGCTTTCAGTGTAAATGCCTAATACTGTAATCAAGAAGCCAAAATCATAGAAGTTCAATCGAATGGAAACCCTAAAATCACGACTTTGCACAAAAACCCTTAAGATTTTTGAATGCAATTGGGAGAAAACTGGAAAACTCACGAAATTAGATTCGAAACACAACCATAAACACACAGTTGAGTTAAGAAGAACGGGATTACCTGGGTAATTGGAGATTTCGGCGAAGGAGAAGGGAATCGTCGGTCGGAATCGCTGGGTAATTGGAGATTTTCGGCGAAGGAGAAGATTACCTTTGTTGGCTTGCGAGGGAAGAGTCGGGAGTTGAGAGGTCGGGAATTTATGGAGGACAGAGAGAAGGGAAGGGCATATTGGGGATGGAAACCCTTCGCATCCCGTCCACCTCCCTCCCATGAGGTGCCCCCGTCACCCCGTCTCACCCCCCCCCCCCCCCCCATCCCCTGATTGCCAACCCTCTCCACCCGCGGCATCTCCTTGCCAAACATGTCAGCTCCGTTCCCGAGAACCCACCTCCATCCCGCCCATCCCCTTGCATCCCCTGCCAAACACGGCCTAGTACTGTATTTTAATAGTTTTTAGGAGTTAATAAACCCTAATTTTTTAAGGTATTATAATTTATATAATTTTCAACTTCAAATCAACCAATTGAGAGGCTTATTAATGCATTATCAGATGCTTCAAATTTGAAGAGTTTCATAGTTCAAAGTCAAAATTGCAAAGGTGCTCAGATCCCCTTTCTAGTTTTATGGCAGTGAAGAGTGAATTTGATGAAGTGATAAGGGTGATTTGGTAATTCAATACTTTTTTGGAAAATAAACATAACGAAATTAGAGAAAGGGTGGCTTTTTGCTAACATAACCAATGTAAAGGGTGGTTCCCTGTAATATTGCTTTTAGGGGGTGGTTTTGAGCAATACACCCTATTTAATGGGTGGTTTTCTACAGTTTACCCTTCTTATAAACAAACCCTACAGTGTGGCATTGCTACATTCATATTCCCCATTTTAACCTTAATCTCGAAGGTGCTGTAGCTTGTGAAGCTGTGAGTAGGGGAGGGGCTCTTTGTTTTGCAGTTGATATATTCATGTGAAAAATGTATCGTTCAGATAGGTTCAGTTGTGCTTTGGATTGATCGTTTGGCGATTTCTCCATTTCAAACTGGCTGAGTGGCTGGACAACTTTAAATAGCAAACAATCAAAATTAGGTTTTCATTTCTATTAACAAAATTTATGATCTTGAACATCTACTACAACTTAAAACTCAAATCTTAAACTCAAACTTGATACAAAACTTCACTCTTATTTTGACAATCAGGCCCTTAAGCTACAAATTAAATCAGACAATTGCTTCTGCACTTATTTAGCTTTCTCAGGTGAAGGGGGCAGAGTCCCAAAAACCCTATCCCACAGTGCGGAGGTGATCCCAAAGCCCTTGGTCTGGATCCGGAAGTGATGATTCAAGTGGTACTTCTGCAGGGAGTAAAGAACAAATGTAAAGAGAGCCAGCAAGCAACAATGATTTAGGATTCTGTTGCATCAAATTTGCATAAATAGAAACAAGTTCAGAGCTCTCTTTACAACATTCCAGGAAGATGCCAACTAGAGGGCGTTAATGGCATGCCCTGTTTTCTACACTTACTATTTTATTGTTCTAGCCATAATGCGGAATGCCAAAATCTATCAGGTCAGGTTCGTAAACAAGCTTCCCAATGAACTAGCCAGTTCTAGTTCAAATTGGCACAAACCTTCCCAACAAACACACTAACTCCACCAGAACAACCAGAATGTGATGATTGAAACTAAATGCGAGTCATATTTTGTATTGGAAGAACCGACAACCATATTGAACACACTGGTGAGTCAGGAGAGTTTGCAAAACTCATCTGCGGCAACTGGTGATTGAAGCAAACGTGCACCACAGAACAATTCATGCAGAAATTCAAATTGGGAGTGAACAAGTTACCTTGAGATTTTTAGGAAGCTCATTTGATGGCTGTCCATGGTGCAAATAATAGTGAGTAACATCGTACATCACATATCCTAGTAAGCCGCCTCCAAAAAGCGCAGGAGTAGTTGAAGGAGTTGACAATGCCTTAATTAAGTTCCAGAACTGGCAGTAACAGAATAGTTGATTATCATCAGAATTCAGAGGACAAGGTAACTAGGCAAATGAAAGGAGATGCATATCCAATTTCGGCACAATTTTGAGATCAGAAGCTCTCATTAGACCACATGTGGAATAGTAATATGAATAAAATGAAAAACGTACTGTACAATGTACATCCTAACAACTGGTTTCATATTAACTTTATAGAAAATACTTTCAGAATGATGTTGACAGATCATTTCAGACAAATAAATACTGAAATCTGTCCATGTTCACTAATGTCTTATCACTCTATCCACAAAAAATAAATGTTGAAATCCTAATACACCGAAATGATTACAAAAACATCTACCAGGTGTTCACTTAAAGAAATCTGCCTACCTATCTACAAGAAGGAGAACTAAATAGCAACGGCACTTGGAAAGTAAAGAACAGTAACTGAATTTGTTTACAACATTTCAATTAAACATGAAAATTAGATGTTTGCTATTCTAATGAACGAGCTTAAGTTTTCTATCTTTGTGATTGATCAAAAGACCAAATCAAACCCAAACACCAGGCTTTAGAATTACTTTTTTTTTTTTTAAAGTTCGGAGTAAACATTATAAAATAACTGTTTATTGTTTATTCACAAGCATCACTAAGTCCAACTAGTGAAATTAAAATCTCAACTCACTCTTTATTCAAAAGCTACTTACATGTCTATGTGTCAACCATACATGATAAAGTATACAATTATAGATATGTAACCTACCGGCACAAGTAGAATAGCTGTTGCAGCAGGAGGAAAAACAAGACGAAGACCATCCATTGGGTGCTTGTGATGGCAACCATGAATAAGATAATGTAGAGTGTTTCCCCTACAATGTGTACCAATCAATATTAGGGAACTACACGCAACAACAAAAGTTTTCCATCTTAATTTTGCAATGAAGAGTATTTGAGAAAAAGCAAAGAAACCTACCAATAGCTCTTTGTTTTGATGTGGAAAAGGAATCGATGTAATGTGTACTCCAATAATGTCCACACAAAAATACCAAATACCACCATCAATGCTATCTGAGGAGCTTTATGACCCATTTTTACAGACATTGAGATGCAGTAGCAAACCACGGGCAACCAAATGGTTGGAATAGCCCACCAGACTGTGCGAGTCAAGGACTGTACATTTCACAAGTCCACTAACATAATTCAGTTTGAGTGCTTAATCACTACATTGTAATAGATGAGGTATCTAAATATAAGAAGAAAGTCACCTCCCAAAAATCACTTCCAAAAAACCGAGGACTTTCCTTGGTAACAATAGGCTGGTGGACCCATTCCTCATATTCTTCCCCTAGATGACCAACCTGTGATAGATTTGGAGAAATGAACTTCAAAATAACCAAAATAAGAGTACGGAGGATGAACATCTTTCTAAGAATATCTGTATGATTAAATATGGGAAGAGTGAATATCTGTATGATTAAATATGGGAAGAGTGAATTATTAACAGCTTATAAAGTCACCTTTTCATATCGACCACCAAATGGACCAAATAAATGACCATTTGATTGTGATTTTCCATGAAGATGTTAACTTTGGGTGATAATATTTCAAAAAGATGCAATTACAAGAGTAATTCAATAGAAAACACAGCAAATGGACAGGGAAACACCATAAATACCTGAAAAACAAGCGGCTTATCTAGGTCCACGGTGAAACCCTTTGCGACCATCTTTGTTTTGATGTAAACTGGAAAAAAAATACACCAACATATTCCCATATGATAAAATCTTACATCAAATGGTGCTTGAACAGGGGAAAGTAAAAGTATTGGTTCATTTTAAAAGAGAGAACTAAAAAAGGACACAAATCTTCTGCAAGAAGGATATTTTTTCTGGATTAATTTGCAATTTATGTTGATGAGTTAGTCACACGGAAAGAAGGCATATCAAATGTACCGAAGGGTGCAAAGCTTGTATGGATGTACATGGATTTTAAATAGGAAAAATTGCAAATTAACCTCCCGTTTGTTTTTTGGTAGAGAAAGGCAATGATTACCCTTATGAATATAGTCCATATTTAAGTTAAGATTCATTAATCACTATTCTAATAATTCTCCTTCTTCTCCTATTTTTCATACAAAATTTGTTACCCTTCAATTCCCTAATTTGAAGGAGGTAACTAATACCTCTAGGATGGTCTAATAATCCCCCCACCCTCTCCTCCAAGCTCACAAAAAATAATGATCATATACATTTTAGTAAAATTTAATACCTTACATTTCCATTCCCTTCTTGTATAAACAAACGACCCCTAAATTTCCAGATCAGAAATCAACAATTTATCATGGATTTAACTTTCTTTTAAATACTAAAAGGTTAATGCTCATCAAGACAACAACAAGTTACAACATGCACCACCAACTATGAGATGTGATCATACATAAAGGATTTGTAAGAATGAAAAGAATTGAACTAAACTGTACTAGTCTAATACAACCAAGGTGTATGATGTTTAAAATCTATTGACCTCCAACTTCCCCCTTGCAAACCTCGGAAGTGAATGCTCTTCTATTTTAAAGGACAAACTAGTCAAGCTTGTGTATATTTTAGGAAGGGAAACATAGAAAGTCTTCATCTGGCCATTAGCATATATAGATTTAGGCAATCTTTATATTTTTTTTTACTTTATCAAACTAAGTTTGAATCTTCACTACTGTAATCCCTGACAAAATTGATTGAAACAACGATAATTGAAGCAGACAAAATGTTTAGAATAAGATCAATAAAAGCATTGACTTAACTTTATTCATTCATCAATCACCAAGGAAGCAAAATCAGGATTGAAAATAAGGATTGGCATTTTTAGCCTAATCAGCAGAGTGTCGACAAATAGCGGAAATCAAAACTTCAAATTGAAGCTCAAAGATTTAAAATTCAAAAGTAACATAAGCCGATGATGGGGGAACCACTCGGCCCCACCCCCGCATAAGCATCAACTTTTCAAACAAAGAAGCATCAAGTCAGGTAAATAACAGGCGCTAGTCCAGACAAAAGATGGCAATGGTGAGAAAACGCCATCCATGCATATGAAGAGGAAAAATCCAGATCTGGAGACTACATCATACAGTGCATAGGAAGAACAACGCAAAGAAAGGAACGGAAATTTCAAACAATCGGTTCCCAGATTCAATTAAAACCCTAAGATCCTACAATGTGACAGGATAGAGAGAACTCGAACAAACCTGGAGAGAATGGGGGTTCGGATCTGAGAGGAAAATCACGAAGAATTGAGCAGGGGTAAAAGAAAACGCAGAATTGAAAGCCTTCTGGAGGAAGCTTAATAGGGCGATGATGAATCAAATAGATACAATGCGAGGGGGAGTGGCGCCTCTCTCTACCTTGGAAATGGAAGAGGTTTTTTTCACAAACAGAAAAAGAAGGGATTTGAAGAGAGGAGGTGGGGGAGAGATGGCCGATGGTGGGGAGACTGAAGAGGATATCTCAGTGGATATTTTGGGTGGAAAGGGAAAGGACGGATCTTGACCGTTGACTAGGGTGTGTTTGGATTCCCATTGATCATAGGCCCTTTTGCATAACTAGACAAAAAAAAGTATCCATTTGCATAACTAGATATGTCATTGTTTTTTCTGGTTAGCGGTAGAAAGTAGTCTATTTTTGCAAATAAAAAATGCAATCGGGAGAGGAAGTTGCAGGTGAAGGGGAGAGACACTGTAGCTACATTGTAGCTATCAGTAGCTGTCAATGACATGTGGCACCAAAATGCATCATCCGTTCATTTCAGAAAACTGTACACTGTCCATCTTACCAATAGAATGAATTGGTCCTACCAATAGGCTAAACCTGTCTTTCCATACCTAGAGATATTTTGGAGAGAATCTGAAGGTGATTCATTGTAGCTGATTTGGCGGGCTGTCAATGCAGTTTTGGCGCCAAAACAGGGTTCCTCCTTTGGGGAAAATGGGGGAGCATTTATGAGGGGAAAATGCAATGATTGCATTGATGGGTGTCCCCAAGAACATACTCCCTCCGATCCAAAAAGATTGTCGTTTGACTTTTTAACACGTATTTTGAGGAGCTAAAAACTATATAAAATATCAACATTTTTTAAATTATTTTTTTACAACTTAATATTTCTTGGTAATAAGTATTAGATTATAAAAAAATAAAAAAGTTAATATATTATAAAGTTTTTAGCTCCTTAAAATACGTGTTAAAAAGTCAAACGGCAATATTTTTGGATCGGAGGTAGTATATAAGCTTGAGAGGAGGATATGAAACACCATAACATGCTCTGCAAAAAGTGAGATAGAATAGGAGAGAAGCGGAAAAGACGGGGAAAAAGTTACCCGTTCATCCCAGGAAACGTTACAGTCCCCATCCTACCAATAGAATATTTCCGTCATATCAATAGTGTACAACTGTCTTTTCATACCTAAAAAAGTGCAAGAAGTTTTTCCGATGACAGTGGCAGCGATGGGTAAGTGATCTTGTACCTATCCTTTGTAGTTGTTCCTTTTTCTTATAACAGAACTACCCCAAGGTGACGGTTTCACAAGACCAGTTGCAGAGAGTTCGTAATTTATACTCTCACTTTTTGATCAATTGCATAACTTTCAAATTAAGATTGCAAATTCAAGCGCTATTTTTGCTTCCTGCGAAATTATCACTTCTTGATGACTAGACGATCATAAGGACCCATTGAAAATAGTCTATTAGCTCAATTGATAGAGCGTTGTGTTTGCACACAAAGATGTGAGTTCGACTCTCACATAGGCTAATACGGAGTATGTGTTCATGAATCTCTCTGAACTTATACAATTATGATCCTTGCAGAAAATATATATACTAATGGTAGGACAAGTTTATGAACATGTTAGGACAAATTCATAAATCTCTCTGAACTTATACGATTATGAACATGTCAGGAAATATATACACTCATGGTAGGACAAATCTGTGAACATGGTAAGACAAATTCATAAATCTCTCCAGACTTGTATAATTATGAACTTGGTAAGAAATATATACATTAGTGGTAGGATATATTTGTGAATCTGGTAGGGACAATTCCCCCTTTTCTTTTCCACACCTCTCCAGACTTGTGACTTGAAACGCAATAAAGTGGCTGATAAGGTTGCACACCTTTTTCACTTTGCCTCGGGACATGTGAATCAAAATGATCCTGGTCTTCTTGACCTCATCCGTAAGGATGCTATCAGTTAGGCGTATCCTTCCGAATTCTTACCTAATAAAAAAAGCACCCTTAATTTAAGGGTTCGAATGTGGTCAACTATTTAGCACGATTGGAAGCCAGCCTGTCACTTCTCTGTCTGTGCACAGGAATAAGAACAACTCATGTGAAGTCTAGCAATCACAGGAACAATAACAACATTTGTTGAATTTATTCTTTAAGTTTTTTTTATATATACTCCGGTATAAGGTAAGAATTTGAGATACCAGAACAATAAGTTATCTGATAACTTAATAGGTCGACGAATCGACAAACGAAATAACCGTCAACATACAATAGACCAGTGGCGGCCCCAGGGTGTGGCTCGCGTAGGCGGTCGCCACACCCTTCTACCAAAATATATATATGTAATATGATTGTTATTTCCTATAACAATAAATCTATATAAACTCTTAATTTAGAAGAGTTTATGCCGAGGTGTACCAACATTAGAGAAATTTTAGGGGTTTGGACCAATTATAGTTTTATTTTTTCTCTTTAATCCTTTTTTTAATTCTTCTTTTTTCTTCCTTTTCTTTTAATTCTCTTTTTTTCTTTAATCTTACTGACTATTAGACTTAATTCAAAACATTGAATTCAATCTAATATAACTATTGAGCTTAACTCAAATTCATTTACTAACTATCTATATCTATATACTATATTAATTTATGTCACATGTCCTCTTCATGTTCAAACTTATTTGTGAAAATATTATTTACATAATATCATTTTATTATGGTAACTATATTTTCTAATATTATTTTTTTTGAAAAATATTCTAATATTAATTACCTTATATTATTTGATGTTACATTTTTTAACCAATGCGATTAATTCAAAACTTTTATCTATCACTATTTATTATTTATTTTTCTCTTTATCTCTTTAACCCAAGTATATTTTTTTCTATTATTTTTAACACATTTACTAATCAATGGGTTTAATTAAAAATATTGAATTAAATCTAATGTCTATGATTTATCTATATCTAAATATTATTTATAAAAAATCGCGCCATGACGCAGGGATCGTACTAGTTGTTAATTAAAGTAGCTCAGTTGGAAAGAGTATTTTGCAAATTGGCATGTGGAGTATAGAGGTCGCGTGTTCGACTCTTCGCTACCTACTACTAGTTTTTTTGCTTGTTTTTTTTTAAAAAAAAATTATTTCTAATGTATTTTTTAGCAACAACAACTATCTTGCTAAAAAAAAGCAAAAACAACTATTATTAATTAATCTCCAAATCAAGTTCAACAAGCAACTATCACTAATTTTTTGATGTTTTTTCACACACACACACACATATTTATTTATATTATGTATATCATATATTACATATATATATTTTTTCTATAATAGACTACGTACATATGTCATAGGTTCGTGTCGGATACCCAGATTTATCCGTGTCATTTCCAGATCAAGCTTTAAATTAAGTTAAACAATTTCGCCCCACCTTTCAGAAACTCATGTGGCCGCCACTGTAATGAATTAGCTAACACAAATCAGTACAAGTGAAAGAATACTCAAATAAACCATAAAAGATGTTAGCCAGCGGAGGAGTCGAGGAAGAATAAAGGCAGTTCATGAATGCCGAGAACGTGAGAGAGTGCGACGACTCACACAACTTCTCGAGGACTCACACAACTTCTCGACGTCAATATATGTTGGTTGATTATTTCCTTCTTTTAGTTTTGGGAGAGATGGAAGGAGATGGGCTAAAGAAAGTGAAGTCATCATCAAGTTGATTATCAAATGCAGAAATAAGTCAAGCCTGATACAATAAATTACAAATTACCTTTCATGAAACCAATTATGAGTTCTACAATCATTCTTAGAGTGCCCCAAGGTGGAGGCTTAGTGAAGAGGACACTAACTAAATACGGTATGAAGTCGAAAGCAGTGATGCAACTCATCTTCCACTTGAATGTAGTTAGAATTAAGAGCTCCATTCTTCGAACAAAACCGACATCAAACCTGAACTCTGCAACTTGAAAAGAAGACAAACCCCATACTTGATCTTCTTGCAATTTAGCTGCTAGAGTCAGACACCCAACACACAACAATTGCATCGCCATAGTTTTTCAGCCCGCACCCAATCAAATTGCATGCTCACTATAAAAACTCACTTCAAAATGGTAGGTTTTGTAAATTGGAATCTAGACACAAAAAGCTGGCCTCTTTAAGCTCGATCGAGAGCAAGTGATGTTGAGGAAAGCGTCACAACTCAAGTCTCGTTGGTAGACCCTTTTCCAAGTGTGGAACCTAGCTCTCAGCACAATCTGGCTCTCTCGGCTGCTCGAGACCACACCGAGACTCCGACACCGACAATCATGGACTTCGTGTGGAATGCGACTCTAGTGGAACATTGTGTTGATTTGAATTGCCGTGTTTTGGATTCACACATTGACTTTACAAGTGCCAGAAGATTACAATATATAGCTAGAGTAGATAGGTTACAGTAGAGTAATTGTGGGCTGATTACAATTGTTCTAATGGGGCAAACATGCCATATCCCATGGGCTACTATCCCCCCTCGATCTGAACGGGTTGCAAACAAAGTTTGGATCGTATAGCTAGAAATCTGGCAGTAGGAAGAGCCTTCGTTAAGGCATCAGCAGTTTGATCCTTTGATGAAATAAAAGCTACTTGCAGTGACTTGTTCCGAACACGCTCCCGGACGAAATGGAAGTCAAGGTTGAGGTGCTTGATCTTGTGATGGAGAACCGGGTTGACCGCAAGGTATGTGGCGCTGTTGGAGGGTAAATTTTCATAAATTTTATTATTCATAGCATAAATAAATTTATCACAATCATTCCATAAAAAATGTGGTAAATTTTTCCCCAATTAAACACAAGTCTTACAAATTCAAAATTTGGCCTTCAAAAATTCCATGACAAGGCCAAACCCTTAAGGCCCAAGCATGCCAAACAAGGCTGATCGGAAGTTACAACTTACAAAGGCAACTTCTTTGTTGGCTTTTGATTGCAGTTAAAAAATGCATCAAAAGCAGTTAAAGAGGGAAAAAATATATTAAAAGGTGGGGTGTGGGATTGTAACTGCAGTACGTGGGTGAGGATAACTACCCTATTTCATTTCACCCTATATAAACACTGCAATTGAAGTTTCTTGGGCTCCCTTCCGGCTGGCTTCCTCTTTCTCTACTTTCGAACATCAGCAAAAGCAACAAATACAAGTGCTCTTCTCCTTCCTGGCTTTCCCTTTCTTGCTCCAAAAATTCTCCCTGCAACCACAACAGTCAAAACAAAAAAGCTGAAGCCTACCCATAACCAACAGAAGAAAGATGGAAAGAAAAAAAAAACACATAGCCTAGTTTCTTTGTCCTATTGATCACCATCCACCAGTGAGCAAGAAAGCAAAAGCAGGGGCTACAAGGCTAGGTATAGCCCGCCCTAAAACTATGTTTATTTTCTGTGAAGGTTAAAACAGGAGCACAAGGGATGCTTGGTTAACATGCTCTCACCTAGGGGATGATCTTATAGTAGGCTAAAGGTTTTCACCTTCGCCTAGGGATCGCCTCATAGTAGGCCGAGAGTTGCTCGTAGTGGCTTGAGAGTTTATACTTTCGCCACTACACCCCCGATCCCGGCGTGGATCGACCTCCAAGGGGACGAAGTGCTGCTGGATTTTGCCCAGAATTCATAAGAAATGAAATGTCAAATTCTACAAACTGTCACAAATGAAAATCAATATGGACAACAGCACAAAACCAAGACCAGGCAATTGAAAGGCACAAAATGTTGAGAGCAAATTTCGTTTGCACAAACAAGCAAACTGCCATCAGCAAACACAATACCAAACTGAACTCAGCGGAAAGCATTAAAAATAACAAAACGCAGACACAAATTCAGAGTTCATGGGAGCAATTCCAGACACTAGAACAAACTCAAATCGGCCTATGCTGAAAACAAATTGAAGCCCAGAATCAAGAGGTTCAACAAAATCAATCTCTGATTACACTGGGAATCAAGAGGGCTAAATCAATTCAGACAAAAAAAATGCTGAATTGAACATACCCGTTCAGATGGGTCGAAGTTGCAGCGACACTCCCGTAAGAGTCGGTGATCCCTCTACCTGGAAGACAAGGCAATGACAAGGCTAAGATTTGGGCATAAAGTATCAAAATCCCTAAGCTAAATTGGGTTTAATGTTCGGAAACAAAAGTATATTTACCCGGAGATGCTTTGAACTAGAATGTCTCTGGCTTTTCTTGGAGGTTTGAGGTCTCGATTTCTTCAGACTCCTCTCTGATTGCCCAAGCTAAAACTTCTCAGGCATGTGTATCAAGGGATCCTGACCTCGAACCGTGTTGGGATAAAACACTTCCTACATCGGTGGTGGTGTGAAAAAGAAACCAAAATATAAGGGAGAGAGAAGCCCTACACAATGGCTTAAGCTTTTGTGTAAAGTGGTGGATCCCGACCTTATAAACAAAAATATAAATAAACCCGACACGACTTCCGATTTGATACGACCCGGCTCGGGATTCTCGAAATCTCACATGGTATCAGAGCAGATCCGAGTCGGGTCGGTTTCCCTGGCTTCGGAATAGGCTAAAAGAGAATGAGATGTCGAATCCCGTCGTAAAACCAAAAAAACCGTGCGAGCTATAAAGAGATTGAGAGTCTCGACCCGGAAGAAAAAAAAAAAAGATTGTTCAAGTGCCAACCCGATCCAGGCGGGTTGCACTTGAGGGGGCGTGTTTGGATAAAACACTTCCCACATCGGTGGTGGTGTGAAAAATAAACCAAAATATAAGGGAGAGAGAAGCCTCTACACAATGGCTTAAGCTTTTTTGTAAAGGGGTGGATCCCGACCTTATAAACAAAAATAAAAATAAATCCAACACGACTTCCGATTTGATACGACCCGGCTCGGGATTCTCGAAATCTCACAAACCGGCCTTTGGTGTCCTTGAATCCTTATTCCATCGTCACCGTAGGCTGATATCGAGGGCTCAACCTCACCGCTTCCTGAAATTGCTCGCTTCCCGCTCCCTGAGGTCCCTCACATCAGACTCTTTGCTGGGGTCTTAGATCCTCACATCTCTAATTCTCTACCACAAATTGATTAGGGATTTGACGAGGGTTACAATAAAAAAAAAAACCAAAGCCAGAGAGAGGGGATGAATTTGCAAAAAGCGTAGCTGTTGATGAACAAAGGGATTGGGCTCGGGTAGTGTTGGGCTTAGCCCGTTGATATTAATTGGAAGCATACATTTCCAATTCAATTGGAAGCTACCCACACGTATAGCCTTAGGCAAATTTGAAATAAATTTGCTTAATTGCAAAAATCGGCCCACAAAAATATAAGAATTATAATTGGCACAAATTAAGAATTCGAGTTTGATCAAAACATAAAATTAAACTCGTCAAATATTCTTTGCCCAATTAATTCTAGTGGGTCAGTCTCAAACCGACTCCAATAAAAACGGAGTCAAAACCTCAAATCAAGTTTCGTCAAATATAAACTTGGTTCGTTTGAGAACTATGCAAGATTTGATCCCGTCCAAACGGGTACGTAGGTAGCTCGACATAAAGTTAAAGCTAGTCGGGTTCAATCGTCAAACCAAAATATGAAATCGGTTTGTTCAGAACTATGTATAGACTTGATACTCTTTTACGAGTTACGTAGAAAATTCGGTATAAAATTTTAAATATGCCGAATTCAGTCACCGGTTACAAATTAAATTAAATTTGTCCTTTTTAAGAACTACATAAGATTTGATTCCGCTTTCTCGGATATGTAGAAAACTTGACGTCAAGCCTCCAAATGAAGTTAAGTCAATCAAGTAAAATCAGTTCGTTTAGAACTACGTATAGACTTGATACTCTTTTACGAGTTACGTAGGAAATTCGATATTAAAATTCAATATATATCGGATTCAGTCATCTGCCTCTAAATTCACTTCTAAATGAATATGAGGCCGAAACCAATTAAATTAAATGGTCCTTATTAAGAACTACGGGCGTGTTTGTTAGGGGGTGGGAGGGGATGCCGCGGGTGGGGATGGATTCTCGTGGCGCGCGCCGGCGTGTTTGGCAAGGGGTGCGCGGGGATGGAGGAGGATGGGAAGCAGGGGATGCGGGGGATGAGAGGGGGTGCGGAATGCACCTGGTCGAAGGAGGATTGAGGGGATGGGAAGGTGGGAGATTTGCCCCTCCTCTCTCATAACTATTTTCAAATTTTCAACGAATTCTCACTTCACCGTCTTTCGCCGCCTCCGTCTCCCTCGCCCCTACATCCTCTCGCTGACCGTGTTCCGACCATCCTCCGGCCTGCACCACATCGTCGGCCTGCTCGTCTCCTCAGATCCGGCCACCAAGTCAACATCGGCCTGCTCGTCTCCTCAGATCCGGCCACCAAGTCAACACCAGCCGCCCCTCCCTTCTCCGCACCCCGCAGCCTCGTCCCCATCGACTTTCCTCTTCGCAGGTCCTATGCAAGAAACGACACCGTCGCCGGACCTCAACCGGATTCCGGCCTTGGCAAGCTCCGGAAGTACAATTCCTTAAACTCCCGGCCTAGCTCCGGCAAGGGTATGCAAAGGCCCTCCATAACCATCTGCAATTGAATTGGCACAAACACAACTTGTATTGAAAATTGAAATCCCTAATTTGATTACTTGAAATCTCTAATTTGATCACTGAAATGATTTCGCCGAATTGATAGATTTTAATTTATTTCCCTCCGTTTGATAACTGTGCGTTTTTGGACGATCGTCATTGACTGACTTCTGAAGAACATGACGAATTGAAGATGGGGTTTAATTGAGGGGTGTTTTGGAGGGGCATTTTTGTTCTTTCATGTTAATAAGTGGGGGCAAATGTGTCTTTTTCAGTGACTTCCATCCCATAAATTTTAACCCACAACCAAACACGAACGGGATTAAACTGGCTTCAAAATTCCACCCGGTCCCACCCGGGTTTCCATCCCCATCCCGTCCACCCCATAAAATCCATCCCATTCCACCTACTCTCATCCCGTTGCCAAACACGGCCCATAAGATTTGATCCCGTTCAAACGGGTATATAGGAAGCTTGACATAAAGCTACGAACTCGTCGAGTTCAATCACGATCCTCAAACGATCAAACTTTTAAAACCAAATCAAACTTGGTTTATAAAAGAACTACGTAAAGACTTGATGCCGTAAAAACGGCTACGTAGGTAACCCGATATTAAATCCTAAAAATATATCGGGTACAGTCGCCCGCCTCTAAATTCACGTCTAAATGAATATGATGTCAAAACCAATTAAATTAAATTTGTTCTTTTTAAGAACTATATAAGATTTGATCCCGTTCAAACGGGTATGTAGGAGGCTCGACATAAAGCAAAAAGCTCGTCGGGTTCAATCGCCACATAAAAGTAAAAATCGGTTCGTTTAGAACTACGTAAAGACTTGAAGCCTCCTATCGGCTACGTAGGTAACCCGATATTAAATTCTAAAAATATATCGGGTACAATCGTCAACCTCTAAATTCTCTTTAAATGAATATGAGGTTAAAATCAAACAAATTCAAATTGTCCATGTCGACTCGATACAAAGCTTCTGCTAGTCGAGTTCAATCATCACCCTCAAAGGATCTCAGGGTCAACCCAAATTCAAAAATCATCTTTGTTCCGAACTACGACGACTTGATTCCACCAAACGAGTGGATACGTAGGAAACCCAGTGTAAATCAAATTCTCACCGAGTCCAGTCACATCCAAACTTTCAAATCAAATCTCCTAAAATTCACCTTTTCGACTCTAAGTCGTCCCAAAAATCAAATTTTCATCAAATCCAAAGTGTCTCCTCCGACTCGATACAAACTTCCGCTCGTCGAGTTCGGTCACGGCCAACACTTCAAAAAATCAAATACCAAATTCAAATTTGTCCTTTTCAAGAACTACGCATGATTTGATCCCTTCCAAAAGGGTACGTAGGAAACTCACAAACGAGTTCAATCACAACCCCCAAATTGACCTTTTAAGTCAAAACAAGTCAAATCAAATCAAACTCCACCTAAAATCGTTTTCTATGCAAATGATAGGCGGGTTACTTGAGTTACTCTTCCGAGAAGGTGGGCTCAGGTTACTCGGGTGGAGTGTTGTTCGAGCTACCCTTCGTAGAAGGTGGGTTTGAACTTCATCCTCTGATGCATACAAGAAAACGAAACCAAACCCAAATCAAACCCAAAATCAAAACTCAAAATACTCTGAACTACGTAAGCTTGATTCTCTTCCAAGAGATACGTAGGCAACCCGCTAAAATTCGGGTGCAGCCCAAATCACCAAAACCACTCAAATCTTGGTATCGATACAACTTCGAATCAAGAGGATAACCAAAAGGGGTCGAACTCAAATATTAAAAATCAAATAAAATGTGTTGTACGATTATTTGCGCATTTTTGTCCAACAGGCGCCGAGATTGTCGCACCACAATAGAGGGACCTTCGGAAGAGTGATGCGCAGCTCTGCAAGGAGGGACTGTATCCATAAAAGTTCACAAGTGGCAAGTGCCATGGCCCGATACTCGGCTTCGGTTGATGATCGGGCGACCGTATCTTGCTTCTTTGAGGTCCAGGAGATCAGATTCGGGCCAAGGAAGACACAATAGGCGCTTGTGGATCGACGATCAATAGGGTCCCCGCCCCAGTCTGAGTCGGAGAAAGCCGAGAGAGTGACATCAGGAGCTGCTGAGATCCGAAATTCAAGGGTGGTAGTAGAGTTGAGATAACGGAGAACACACTTTACACCTTGCCAATGGAGCTCAGTAGGGGTGTGCATAAATTGACAAAGTTTGTTGACCGCAAATGAGATGTCAGGTCTAGTGAAGGAGAGGTATTGGAGCCCTCCTACAATGCTCCGATAGGTGAACTGATCATGGAAAGGTGGGGAGGCTTCTGTGGAGGATTGAAAGCCGGTGGTCATGGGGGTACCGACAGCCTTTGAATCCGACATTTTAGCCCTGGAGATGAGGTCTTTAATATACTTGGTTTGTGATAAATAAATTCCAGTGGAGTCCCTACGAGCCTCTATGCCTAAAAAGAAGTTAAGGGGACCGAGATCCTTAACCGAAAATTGGGCAGCTAGAGCAGCAACAAAGGCATCACAGAGAGTGTTACACGTCGAAAGAACAAGCAAATCATCGACATATACGAGTACAAACACAGCCCGGTTCCCTTGGCGATGGACAAAAAGTGAGGTATCAGCTTGGGAGGGTGTGAAACCCATGGTGATGAGAGCATCACTGAGCCGGGCGAACCATGCCCGAGGGGCTTGTTTAAGTCCTTAGAGTGATTTTTGAAGCTTACAAATAAAATGAGGAAAGGTAGGATGAATAAAACCTGGAGGTTGGGTGATGAAGACATCCTCCTGGAAGGCCCCGTGGAGGAAGGCGTTTTGTATGTCGAGTTGTCGAACTGACCATTATTGCACCGCTGCCAGGGAAAGGAGGAGACGAATGGTTGAGGGCTTGGCGACGGGGCTAAAGGTCTCATCAAAATCAAGACCATGAATTTGGTAAAACTAGGGAGAGAAGAGTTTTGGACCACTAACGGAGATCATCGGTGATCAGTGGCAAGAAGGGGAGGCAAAGACAACAGTTCGAGACCCCTGGCGGGTTAGGTTGGACTCCCGGATGAGAGGTGGGGCTCCCGAAGAAGGGTTGGGACTCTCCAAAAGAGAGAGTTTTTGTCTTCTAACAAAAATGATAATCACTTTGTCACGGTCTCACAGGATTATTGTATCCATAGGTTACAATATTTTTAGAGCATTGCAACTTAATTTGCAAATTGAAGATCATGAGATAAAACCATATCGGGGTGGTCGAGTCGGAAATGGTCTTAGGATAGTACCCGAACATCCCTGGTTCGACTCCTAGATGACTGCTCTCTATTTACCGAAATCAAGAAGATCATGATACAAAGAGGGATGCTGAGCTTTGAATGTGATTGAAAAAGAGAGAGAAATATCTCATAACCTAGATGACATATGTGAGGATATTTATTTATAAATACTCGGAAGAGAGATATGTGCCGGAAAATGAATTGTAGTAATATAGTTGAAATGAAGCCTCTTTTGGAAAAAGAAGCTTGGGATTTGTTTGTCCATCAACTTGGAAATTATGAACAACTTTCTGATGAAGCAAATGGCATTGCTAGATCTATATGTGACAATTGTTCAGGTTTACCACTTGCTATTATCACAATGTCTAGATGTATGAGGGGGGAATTCGATAAACATGTAACACCCCCGTCCCACATCGGATATCATGAGGATGTTGGGAGTGATTTATAAGTGATGCAAGCCCTACCCATGTCACAAGAGCTCTTCCTTTTCAGGCTCCAAGCGAGGACAACGGACCTGAGAGGGCTAGGTGGCATGGGCTGACGCCTTATGAGACCCCGAGTCTTACAGAACATGCGTTGAGAGAAATGCTAAGTCAACAAAAAGCTACGAGCGATTGAACAACAAAAACCTCCAAGAGTGTCTTCTGTATTGGGCTTTGTATCATAAAGATGATGACATTCAGAAGAATGGATTGATAAAACTTTTCATTGTAGTGGGGCTCATTGACGGAAGTACAACACATGAAAATATAG